>OX403617.1:19243684-20506269 GCA_948107695.1 Meliscaeva auricollis | reverse complement strand
CAGTGATTGCTGAGTTTTAAAAGCTTTTTGTTTCCTATGTGGAAATGACAAAATAACGTAAGTTTCATTTCATTTCTGTGTGAGTCAAAATCATTACGGGGTAAACTTGTTAAAATGCAAAATTGAGTTAGTATAATACCAACAAAATTTCTTCATTTTCTGAATTTCAAACATATGTAAATTTCAGAAAGATTAAATTCATCCAGACTCTTTAAAGATCCTGAAATGCATTTTTTCCAAAAAAAAAATAAAAAAAATCTTGTTTGTAGTCTGGCAGCATAATAGTGGAGATAACAGGGCAGAACTGCTCCGATTTGAATGATTTTTTTAAAATTTTATAAGATAAACTATGCCAAAAATTTCCCAGGTCTGCAATTTTCTGGTAAAATGACCTAATGATGATAAGTGATTTATTTTTCATGTTCTTATTGTTAAAAACTTTCCGTTTTGCAAATTAATATATCCGAAATACCAGTTTCAGAATTCAAAAATTCATCAATTACAATTTTTCGCATTTTTACGGTATTTCATTGAGGATTTGTTTTAACACGAAGCCACTCCAATTACACTCCAAAATTTCATAATTATCCAAAAATCAAGTAATAGCTTATGATAAAAAATAATCAACTGTCTATTTTCAACAATTCAAACAAAGCTCTTTCGATATGATATTTTTCATCCTCCTCGAACTGATAGCTACACACGCTTAACTATCTTGAAAAGTGTTTAAGGAATCAAATTTATCTTTATAGATAGGTTTTATTGAAAAGGTGAATGAAAAACAATTCAAAGCTATAAGTTGTCATCGTAAATATTTCCAGCAGCTTGAGATAACGTAAACTTGAATTAAATTGTCACTTTTTTTTTTAATGACTCGCGTGTTTGTAATGAATGAACCGAAACTAAACCTAGACACTATTTGCTGTCACTGATCTCACACAATCTGGGATTTTCTGAAATTCATGTGAGTCACATTTACAACTAATGATTATGATGATATTTATGTGAAACAGAAACAGAATTCAAATATGCCGGCCGGTTTGTTGTATCTTCAATTTCAATTGATGCGTAAAAAGTATTTAAATCTCTTCATATTACGTCAGATAGTTGCTATTGAAGAGAAACGTTGACGTCAGATTATCGCTTGTGACGTTGGAACTTAATTGTTTTTTTTTTTTTTGTTTGGTGTATGACACACTCAAAGTAACACAATGTTTATTTTTTTTTTTAATAATAGGTAATTATTTGTCCAAAATTGGTTTGTGTTCGAAATTGGTTTGTTTAAGAAGAAATGTTAGTAAAATACTAAGTTATAATTAAAAAAAGAAAAAAAAAGTACGTATTCATTATCTGATAAAATACTTACGAATGGATACATTATGGATTTGCTTTTATTCAATTTGTTTTATGAGGAAGCCAAAAATAAGTTTTTTTTTGTAGATCTGAAATTAAAAAGAAAGTTTGTGAATTTTTGATTAAAATAGAAATAAGAAACTTTTAATCAATCGAAAATTTTTCAAATATTTTTTGCTTTATATTTCAATTTTTTGTTTTGCTTTAAAAAGTTGATTTTTTACTGAACTTTTCAAAGTAATACAAAGAATAAATATAATTTTTTGCTTTATTTATTTTGAAAAAAACAAGGTAAGTTTTCTTATTTAGGTTTTAAAATATAAATTATAGGTAGCTACATTATATAAGGTGTGATTTTGTTTTGGCAAAGCTACAATAGCATCTTACACGTATTACACACAAACAACATCGTACTGCTGATAATAGGAAAAGTTAAATCCTATTGGCAATAGATTTTTGAGATTTTTCGAATCAATGTCAAAAATCTATTGGCGGCTAAATTAAACTTTTCCTTTTATCGGCAGTTAGATGTTGTTTGTATAATACGTGTTAGATGGTACTGTAATGCGGATAGATTTTCCATAAAAATACACCTTTTATGTTCATCATTAAGTTTTTAAATAAATTCAAAGTAAAAAACTATTTAACTAATTTATTCTGCGACAACGAACTATATTGTTTATTTATCTTATAATTAGTTTTTAAAGAGAAGGGATATAGAATCTTTTTCTTTGAACTATGAGTTCAATAATTTAACGTTTTTAGGAAATAAAATAAATACAAGTTTTTAAAGTGCTTTAAAATGCTTGACTAAGATTAACATAAGCAAAATTTGGAACAGTAATCCTTTTTTTTTTAAATTAAAGCCTTGGGTCGAATCGACCCATTCAAAAACGAGCTAACGTAAACGTATTTGATATTTTCTCCCTATTTTTTGTATAGATTACATTACAGCTAATTGTCAGTAGTTTCTACGTTTACTTTCGTTTTTTCTCCTATGCGGTGATTTGAAGGTTAGTCATGGAATAAGTGATAGTGAGACTGTTTTGTAATGTTTTCTAATGTTTATCTTAATGTGCATAATTTCGCAGCTCGATTATATTGACGTTTAAAATTCAGTAGTGATAATTAATTGAGTCAGATTGTGTTCAAGACTTATTTCATTTTGAAGCGTGGGTGTTATGCTTGGGGGGTGTGTGGGTGCAAATGCGTAAATGCGTGAATGTGCGTGTGTGAGAATGCAGTGGATGTATGTATGTGAATGCAGTTGATGTGCGTGAGTGAAGAAAAACCTTATTTGTACTGGCGACGATAACAGAGCCAGGCAACCGTCAGAGACGTTTAGCCTGTCTACAGTCTTATTATATATATATGTATATATATGTGAAGAGCCAGGCGACCAAAGAATTGTTCAGCCTGTCTACTTATGCAGCAACGATGGTTAGCGAAAGCTAAAATACTCAATTCAATCAAAATAAAAAAAAACAATAGTAACTCCAACGAAAAGTTGTGAGTTCACCATTAAGCTTTATTAGACAGAATGCGACTTCTACTGATTTGCTGCGGCCTTTTATACTGTAGAAGGCGGCAGCACATTACAATGGTTATGTTTTATAAAATGTGTTGTTTTTGTGTTTCTGTTTTTCTTTTGTTAGCACTTTTAAATTTACATTGTTTGTCAAAATGTGTTTGTTAAAATTAATGAATTATATAAACAAAATAATTAAAGAATTTAAGTAATTAATTTTTAAATGTATGCATGTTTAAATGTTTTTTATATTATTTATGTTGTTTATGTTGATTTGTTTTAAGGATGACTGTTACAATTTACATTTTTCTAGATTAAACGCAATAAAAAAATTATGTAAAATTATTTGGGATATTCCCATTTAGCTTTGTACGTTTTCTATTCTTATTATTATGACATAACGTGTATAAAAGGATAAGTATATGTATCACTATTTCATTTTGTTGCTATAGTTTTAATGTTTACAAAGTATTGGTATAATTATTGTGACTCAATAATTTGGTCAATCTGGAGTAGTGTAATTTAAATCTTTCTGAGTCAATGCAATGCATAGTCACAAAACTGATGATACTCTGAGCACAAAACACTCAGTATCCTTGGCTAAATTCAATTTTTTATGTTGTTTCGGATATCTTAATGAATGTATTCTTTTATTGTGGCGAAAGAATACAATATGTTTTTCTTGTTTGCGATTTAATCATAAATCATGAATAAGTCCAGTCAAATTAGCAAAGGGAATTGCATTTTCGGTAGACAGTTTTTTTTCCTATGCAATTTGTTTGGCACAAGCACTACAAATACCATTATGTTTTTTTTTTTTTTAATTTTTATTTTTGTATTTTAATTTAAGAGGTAGTTAATTGTTCCTATTCTAGCTTAAAAGCCAATTAAGATGCATATAAAATGATTCTGTGAGTCTATACAAATCAATAATATGACAAAAGAAATATTAATTATTATTCCCGTATGTGACCTGAAATATTTGTATTTACCTTCACTTCATTTTATTCATTTTTATTTCATTTTATGCAAAAATTGTATTGAACTACCTACTTTTATATAAAAGCATTTTTTTTATTGGATGAAATAATTAGTAGTGAAAGCCATTATTGACTTTATTTACCTTTTGGATGTACAACCTGTGAATTAATTTCTACTTGTAATTATGGTCACAAAAATAAGTTTCTTTTTAAACAGTTATTTATACATATGACATATCAATTAATTTATTCAAGTTTGGCCCCGGCTAAATGACCGCTTTCTTACCTTTCAATATTTAGGGGAAAGCACTTTAAATTCACTTCTTTCATCTTTGAATTTAAAATTTTTAACTTCGAAGCTATCAACCATTCCGAAAAAAAGTTAAATCAAACTGTTTTTTTTTTTAATTTTTCTCTGGGTGTACGTTTACAATTATTATACATACATAACTTCTAAATGGCAGGCTTATGAAGCAATTCACTATAAAAAGCTGTATTTTATTGGCATCGAATGCCAATGAATGCGTTCGAATATTCACTGTTTGAAAGTTTATACCATGTTGACGTTCCCTGATGCAATTTATGACAATATAAAACCAGCTTAGGGTTGTATTCGCAAACTTTATAGAATATCATTTTCGATCTGTAAAATGGAGTGCTCTCAATTTGCCCTCCTTTCGTTATTAAATAAAATAAGAATAAGAAAATATTTTGTTTCTTTTTCTACGCGATGGTAAAGCTATGTATTGACTCCTTAATTTAATCATCTGTAGATTAATTTTCGTTATATTATTTTTTTTAGCCAAAAAACGTGTTTTATTAAAAAACAAAAATCAACGAACACATTCTTCTCACGTCAAACTGCCAACCTTCGTATAGTAAGCTATTTTCTTTAATTCGACTCTGCGCCCTCTTTATTTCAATAATTAAAAACTCTATAGCCAGCATCGCCATCTTGCTTCTCCTGCCTTATTTTTCGCTAACATTCGTTTTGTTTTTGTTCTTCATACAAAGTTTTACTGTGCTGCTTACCAAATAACCAAAAAAACACGGCTATAGTAAAAGTTTACGGTGAAAGCAAATATTTGTCAACAATCAAAGTGTTCTCCAAATAAATAGCTGAAAATTTAATTCAAATGACACTATTTTTTATTGCTTTACACTTTCTACCATGAAATCATCCACATATGTATGTACATAATATAAAAAAAAAACTAATCAAGTTCAAGGGAATGTTTTTTTTCGCAAAACTCATTTTCATTACCAAATTGAAATAAAATATAATAAAACCTACATAGATACATACATACATAAGTAGAAATATAGATACATAATATGTATGAATAATCAATTACATGAAGATAATAATAATCAACTGTACGCAAACTCAAAAAAAATTCTTTTTATTTTATTATGACAACGAATAAAATACCGCCTATCACAGACTGATAGTCTCACGAGAAGCACGTGTTTTCTAGCTTAAGTTTACAAGATACATAAGGTGACAATAATTCAGCAACAAGTGTTTGAGGCAGACTCACTTCCGAAGAAATTCCAACCAAATGAAAACCCCCAATAAGTCGAGGTCGAACCATACCGGCCAACAACGACGACATTTATTTGTTGTTGTCTTTTTGAAATTTCTCTAAACACATTCAACCAAATCGCCCCAGTGACGCCACTTGTGCTACTAAATTAGTATTTGTAGACGAACTGCAGAGAGGGTAATGGCACAACGAGACGACTATTTGGCGGGCACCCAACGAATATCTTTACAAAAAAAAAAAATAAAGAAGATACATTATTTTTTTCTATATTATGTATGCAAAAAATACATGGTTATCTGTTTTGTTCTTTATTTTTTCTCTATAAATTCTTTCTTTGTTTTAGGCCTGAGAAAAAAGCCAAAAAGAGTGGATGATTCGAATTTCAATTTTTTGATTCACCATTCCTTATCTACGTAAGCTTGTGTTTTCTATTTGTATATCATCAAGTAAACAATTTCATTTTAACAATCAATTGTAATGTTCTGAAAAGAAAAGTGTTTTCTGCAGAAAAAATGAAGTCATCAGTGAAAAATCATTTTCAGTTAGTCATCAGTTAGCCTGAGTGTGAATGTTATTTTGGTAAAATTTAAACTTAAAATTGATTTTAATTAGGAATAAAAGTTAAAGTTCTCCACTTGTACCTGTTCTATTATATGGTATGTGTTCATTTGAAAATTATGATGACATTGTCTTCCAATGAAGAACAACGCCAATTTCGACATTACTTTTAACTGAGTACTTATTATTAATTTGATTTTCATTTGTGTCTTGCAAAATAGTAATTAAAATTTATCCTTACAGTTGGTTTGTAAAAAAGGATAACAATATCATAAATAAGTGATGTTTTGTCTTAAAAGCGAAGAGCTGTAAACTTCCAACTCTATTTTTTGTGATAGTCAATATAAAAGTTTAGAGCTTGTCTCTAGGTTAGTTTGATTTGTCGATTTGACATGACACCGGATCCAAGTTCGAAAATTCTTAAATTGTTCAACAACATTGTGTCATTCGAAAAACTTTTGACCACTATGTGCATTCCTGATATTTCAGATAAATTTAAACATTTTTTTTAAATCCGACAGTAATCAAAAAAGTAACAGATTTTATAAGCGAACCATCTCGATTCCATTTGTGAGCCAACGGTACCGTTCTCCACTGGTGGCTGCTCGAGTTAATTTGGTCATGATGCTCAATGAGGCGTGAGTTAATAGTAATTACGCACTGCGTAAAAAAACTCTTTTTTGCCGTTATATCGGCTCACAGACTACAAAAAATTGTGAAAGTTTGTACAAAAATGTATATATCCAATATCTAATCCAAAAAGATAAAAATAAAATACCGTTGGAAAAGGTAAAAATAAACTTGGACTGAAAAATCTCGTTTTAACAGTTATTCTTTGAAGAAAAATGTTAAAAAAATCTAATTTCTTCACACATGTATAGACAACCAATAAATCTAAAATTGGTTTTGGCAAAATATTTTTCTGGTTATTGCCTCATTTTAAAAATCAATCAAAGGTCCAAAAAAAATATTTGATTTGGGAAAATAAATTTTAACTTGAAAAGTTGATGTCTTATAGAATTTTGTTTACCTAAAACTATTTATCTATTCAATAGAATTTCTTTTATTATTCTTATGATTATAGTTTTTGAGATACACAAAAAGATTTTTCTTTCTTTTGCCCCATATTTCCCTAACTTCCCATAGGAACTTCAAAAAATCCATTGTATCGAAATCTTGCATTATACCACCTATCTTTTGGTGTATTTAGTTTTTTCCTATCACTTATAGTGTAGAAAATGAAGCAGTCAGAATATTAAAAACAATGGCTGACATCTGTAATTTAATAAATTTTTTGTGTTTCACACAAAATGAAAAAAAAAAAACAGTAATAGTGGCCTGAAAAAGTCGATGTGTTATTAATGGCTGAGTAGTTTTATAAATGCCGGTAAAGAAGTATAAGTTCAAAAATTGTAGGTACATCAGTTGAAAATTATGGTCATATTGATTGTTCTGGTTGACAGTAAAGATATTTACATAGAAGTAATTTGATTAATCTTTTAGCATGGAAAATTTAACATACAAGTCTAAATCGCTCAAGATAATGTCTCTGTAAATGTGTTTGATCGATAAATTTATTAAACGAGGCGGACAAAAAACTGGAAAAACTAATAAGGTATAGTCTAGCAACTTCATTCCATATGAACAATTAAAATTAAAAAAAAATAAGATTAGACGGTGGCGTTTACGTAACCTTTTTTGTATTTTTTTTATCTACCATTAAATGATCTTAAATCTACTGATTACATTAAAGTTACACAAAATTAATTTCTTCGACTCAAAATTATTTTTATAGTTCTTCTTTATTTCTTCTTTCATTACAAATAGTATTGCACAAATTTAACCCATTTCATCCATAATTTGTTCTATGTGAGGGATCGTAAAAAAAAAATACAGAAATGGAATTTCGTCTCAAAAAGCCTATCATAGAGTTTGCTTTCGAAATAACATAAATCTTGAAGTGAAGAAAAAGACAACTTATAAATCAAAAGTAATTCCTAGGTCTTTGACCTCACTCACTATTGAATCTGGCTTATCTAAAAAATTATACTTTAATTAACGTTTTTTTAAGCCAAAGGTTGATTATAATCAGAATCACCATTTACCATTCTAAAAGGTTATCAATATCTTTTTGAAATCTGTTATTAATTCGACTAAGAACTAAGGAATAGCACAATTTTTAGAAATAGATTTAAAATGTTTGACTTTTTTTTATTTTTTATCATTTTGTTTTGTATTTCTAAAGAAATGTGTCAATTTTTCAGCAAGATAAGTTATTATCTAGGTAAAATAAGTTTTTTTTTTTATAAAAATGTAGTGAAACAAAATACCCTGAGGGTATACTAATAAAATTCGTTTTAAAAATATATTGCTGTAAAATACTCGGTTATTTTGGGTAATCGGGTACTATCCGGTTATTCGGGTACCCAGGTAGTTTTGGAACCGGGTATTAACCGGTAAAAAACAAAGCCCCGTTAAAAACCAAAGTTTTATTAAAAACCAACTATTTTTTGTAAAAGATAGGTAACTTTTTCGATATGAGGTATATTTTTGATAAGAATCGTTAAAAAAACACGATTTTCGAAACCCTTTCAACTTTTTCGCCAACCTACCCCAATTTATTTTTCCTTTTCATACCTTTTCCATTTTTCCCAATTTTTCTTTCCATATTCTGCTAATAATTTATTTTGCTTCAACAAAATTATTGGCACTGATCTAACACAGAATTATTAAAATAAGAAATATAGAATTTATATTTGTTGTGTAGAATTGTGGCTCAACCTTAATTTTGGATTTTAAATCGCAGATTTTAGTGGATAGTGGATAAGATGTGGTTAAGGCATCTATTTGGCTATTTAAACATTATGTACCTACATTTATTTATGAACCTTGAACCAGATTTAAATCTCATCCATACCAACAATTTCAAATATCTGTAATAAATGTGATTATTTCACGTAACGTAAATGTAATTGTTGAGTTGTGTGGAAAAAGCAGTCTATATTTTGATTTGTTCAACAAGTAGCTCACTTTTTTCACTTGGGCATCATTTTTTGCGGGTGTGGGTTCCTTCGAGTCTACTACCTACTTAACTTATCTACCCACATGTTTTTCCTGTTGAAACATTTAACACCATTCGAGTACTGATACTGATTCCGATTAAAAATGAATTAAAAACACAAAGGTTGGTAGCATGCATGAACGAAAAAAACACACTCTATGAACTTCTTAGAACCAATATACTGCTTTGTTTCTTTACTTTATAATTTCTTTTTCTTTCAAGTTTTCACTATCATGGATTATTCTTTGGCCTAAACTTGAATTCAAATCAAAATATTTTTTTCGTTCTCTTTTGTTGTTTTCTCCATATTTACTAATTTTGGAAGCAAACAATAAAAAGAATGAAAATATAAAAGATGTCTGTTGCTGCGTGATTGTGACTCACGTCATCATATTATCATTATCCCCTCCCCAAAATTCCATATCTATGTATGAAACTATAACATCTAGAAATTCTTAATTTTCTTCATAGAATTTAAATACAAATAGAAGACACACCTTTGTTTTTTATTTAATTGCAGAAGAAACTTTTCAAATAAATAAAATTATTTTTGATAAAGTTGACACTATTGGAGAACTTTCACTTTATTCTTCTCGCTTGCACTTGTTGGGAATATTAAGTTCTATTGGGTTGCAAAGCACTGAACATGCACTTGCAATTGTTTCAAATTAAATTAAGAAAAGAGCTGGAATACCAGAGGAACGTTTTACTACGAACGGAACACGAACACAACTGAATTGTTGAATATGAAATAATGTAGCTGAAGCCGGTGTCTTTTGAATTGGGTGAAGTTACAATGATACTAATTTTTTCGATTATTGTGAATGAATCACAATATTTTTAGCGTAAGGTAATTGGTCTTGAGCTTTGTGTTTACTTACAGTAACGTAACGTAAAAGTTGAATAAGCGAGGTACTGCCAAATACCTTTTTTATTAATTTAAAATAATTTGTAGAAAGTTCATTATTAGGTTTCACAAAATGTTTGTGTTACAAAATTGAGTTTGTATTATGAGGCGCATTTTAGCTTTACTTAAACTAATTTACATAAGTTTCCCTATCTTTGCCTATTCTTTACTCAACTAACATAAGTCCATTCTTCGCAAAAATGAGTTTTTGACAAATAATGAATCCTTAATGTGTACTCTATTACATGAGTTACATAACCAAATCATTAAAGTTAAGCTGTAATCAAGACAACATAAGCCCACTTTTTCACTATTTATTCAGGCAAAAAGTCTTAAATGCAGAAATGTCCACTAAAAAAAGTACTTTTAGGTACTGCAATTTTGTTTAAATGAAAATAAAAAGAAGAGCGACAATTTAGTGAAATTTGCTTAAAATGAAGTATTGGATTGATCTAAACGACATTTCCAAAATTTTTAAGTTAAATATGTGGCCTTAAAGACAAAAAGGAGAACCTTCTATTTGTGTAATCAGATCTGTCCTATCTGATATTGCAAAAGATATCAGCTTATAAGAAGTAAAGGTCATTTTAAAAATTAAATTTTGTATGAAAATATGAAATTTTTTTGATAATTGTTCGACTGAAGATTTTGGAAATTGAAATGAGGTTGAACCGAGGTTGGAATGAAGCTTAAGAGAAGTTGAGACAAGTTTCAAAAATAAATAAAAATAAATTGCATGACTGGGTCGAACGTACTTGCTCTAAAAGATAAAGTTACTATATATGGTGAGCATTTATAATTAAAAATGTTTAAATGCAGTATCAAGTATGCAATCTGATTTCTTCTAAAAAGATTAATTTAAAAAAAAAAAAATTTGAAAATTGTTAAAGCCATTTAAAAAAAAAAAAATATTTTTTCTCTACAAAATTTAGTAAGGGCTTTTATAAAAAAAATTGGGACTCTATTTTTAAGATATTATTTATCAACATCTAAAAACTTAATTTAAAAAAAAAAATGAATTAGTTATAGAAAAAATTAAATCAATGTTTTTTTTAATCAAAAAAATATTTTTGATATTTTTTTACTAAACATTATTACGCCAAATTGTTAGCTTTTATGTAAAAAATTGTTGAAATTGATTGAGTCATGAAAGAGAAAATTAGAATTAAAATAATGGTTGAAATTGATTGAGTCATGAAGGAGAAAATCAAAATTTATAAAAAAACGGTTCTATGGCAGGTACCTTTAGTAACGGTTTTTGAAAAAAATGGGTTTCTTTCAAAGATAGACCTTATCCAAAAAAATGTTTCTTTAATCAAAATCGTAGGAACCATTTTTGAGAAAAATGAGTTTTTTTCGAAAACCGGTATGTGACAGGTACCGTTATTTTTATTAAAAAAAATAATATAATTCAAAAAACATCTGGGGATAGTCTCAAAAAAAGTACCTAAATCGACCTATCCGTTATTTTTGTTTGTACAAATGTATAACTTGATACATAATACTTATATCGCAAGTAAAGACCAGAGTCCAAAAATGTTAACCAATTATGTATAGTGTACATTGAATGGGGAACACAGATGATCTTTCCATTTTAATTTTTTTGAACACAAATATATTTTTTACGCTCTTTTACATTTCGAATAAATATTAGTTTTGTTTCTTTTTAAGAATATGTGCCTTTAATAATAGAGTAATAGCAGTCCGTAGCAGTGGCGTTCAGAAATTGAAGTGCAATAACCTTGAAATATTTTAAACAGCAATATTCTTCTTATACAGAAATGTTGCCCATGTTTTTTTTGTAATACAATTCGAAGTTATAATGAAATCAAGTTGACTTACTTTTACATTAAACATTATCTTAAGCTTTGTAAACAAAAATTCTACTGACAAAATTGAACGTTATCTCTATCTCGCCCATCAAACGATTGATGTGATAACTTTGATTTAAAATTAGCCACATCAGATAACCTGCCGACATTTTTAGTACTTCTAGTCTCGTACTGTGATGACCGGACTTTTACCAATCTGGGCTGGAAAAAAAAATAAAAAAAACATTACAAAATTATATTTCAAGACATTTGGTGTTTACCTTCAAATAATTATTCTTGTTTCTTTTCTTTCTCGTCAGAATATCCCGAATTGGTCGTAATATAATATAATAGACAACTTCAACAACTGATATTAAACTGAATCCAGTAAATAATCCAAGAAGTCCACCCGTACTCGCTTGAATAAATATTTTTCTTTTTTATTTTAAACTAGTTTTGTTTATAAAGAAACATTTTTCTTACATAAAAACTGTGTCAATCCAATAAAACTATATCGCATATTTCCATGATAAACATTTTCTTCATAATAAAAATGCACAACAGCAATATTCTCTTTGATGTATTCGTTTGAAAAATTTCTTCCGTTTTCGGCATTCAAAAAATTTACTGAATATCCACCCATTGTGAGTGGAGCAGCAAACGTTGTTGCTTTGTATGTCAAATCGAAACATCCGGGTAAACATTTTGTCTTGCATTTGTCTTTAACAACAATCGAAGTGTCCTTGATCGAGGTTAAGCAGGCGAAATCTTTAAGCCTGCATTCTGATACGTTTGGGAACATCTGAGGCAAGTGGTAAGGAACACATCCGCAGTATTTGAAATATAACTCTGCGTCACACTCTCGTTCGCAATTACGATGAGAATATTGTAGGTAATAGCGTAGCTTACTGTCAGAATTAAAGTGACATTGACGGTCTCTCTGACGCAAACCTCGCATGTCGTCGGCAGCTTCGGTTTGTATGGTTTCTAAACGGAACTTTGTTTCATAGCCCAGTTGAACTGGCAGACCAGTTTCTTTGACAAAGGGAGTCTCAATTGGATTATGAAGAACAATCTAGAAAAAGTTTGAGTAAATACTCCTTAATGCTTCGAATCTAGTTGTTTTTGATAAAATCACCTTAAAGCCAGGACCCATAGTTGAGGAGCAGTAATAATCATTCATTTCTGCATCAAACATTATTGAAAGTGCCATAGAAAACCCTGTGCCTGCAAAATATAAAAATTATTTTAATTAACTGTTTCATACTAGTTTCAAAATTATTTCGAAAGTTCAAAAGTTTTTAGACTACGTATCTACCTGAAGCAACCCTAGGATAGTATTTTGGTGGAAGATTGTTTTGATAACCAGTTTCTGGATTCCAATAAACTGGTACTCTTCCGTCAGTTGCAGTCAAGTCTCGAAGATTTGGATAAGGACTTTTTAATAAAAATAAAAGTAATAAAAAGCTCAAGACTCAAAAATAATAAAATATCTTACTCTGTTCTGTGCAAAAATGATGGATGAACTGCATTAAATAAGCAGCAAAGTCCTTCATCAGTTAAAACTGGTCGAAAAAAATCCGAACAATTTTGATAAATTCCACCCATACGACAGGATCTCATCATTCCTTCACAATCTTGAACGTGCTGTAAGAAAAATCATTGTTTTTAGTTTCGAAAACTAAAATTTCAGCGTGTGAACACTTTTATATAGGTCACTGCCTGTCCAATCGATTTCAAAACTTCTAACATATCTATTTTTATTAAAAAAAAAGTAGTTTGCAACGATTTGAAATTAGTTTACAACAAATTTGAAACTTATTTGCATCTTCTTTGAAAAAAAAACTAATTTTAAATAAGCTTCGCCATTAGCTAGATCCTAAAAATTCAAGTTCAAAATTGGGTGTCTAATGCATAAACTGAAAACCGATTTTAAACTTATTGGAAATCAATTGGAAACTTGTTTTCAAGAAATTTAAACTAAATTGCAACTGATTTACAACCGTTTATTTAAAACAAAAAAACATCTGAACTTACATGAGAAATAAATTCCGAGAACAATGGAATTTCGGGCTGGGGCAAAGTTTTATATCGACTAAAATTTGTGTCATCTCGCAGGCAAATCATTTGAAGAAGACCATACGGTAGGGGATCAGGATCTCTTTAAATTAAAATATATTTTTTGAAAACAAATCAAGACATTTGCCAAATTCAAAACCACTTACTTTTCGCTGTAATTTTGAACTCGACCTTTAATAGCTTGATTCATGTTGCATACAGTAATAGCAGGAAATGGAACTTTATGAATATAAGCCGGATGTGGACTTATTCCAATTATAACTGGAGTATTTTGCCAGGACATGTATGTATTTCTTATAAGTTGAATCAATGTTGCCACAGATACCAATAAGGCGATAAGAAATAAAAGCCTACAAATGTTTAAAAGGGATAACAAAATATAAGCAAAATATAATTATATTTTAAAGAAACCTCTCCCATAACTGAAGACTTCGATTGCCAATGTATTTCAAAGAATGTAATGCAGTTTCTCTACAAAAATCCTGGATAGTATTATCGAAATATTCACCAATTTCATTTGACTTTTTTTTAGATTCCATAAGGAATATATTTTTATGCTTCGTTTATAAGAAAATATAGATAGTGAAAGACTGAGGGCTTCTGTTCAAATGCAATTAATCGTAATGGATTTCTTACTTTTAAACACTCGGAAAGATTTCATTAATTGTTTTTTAAATACTATCTTAGAGTTGAAATTGGTTTTCATTTCGAGTAAATGATAGGGAAAAAACATCATGATTAACATTAGTCCTTGAAGGACATTTACTTGATTAAATTGCTCAAAATACTCAAATCAAAACCTGGTTAATTATTTTTACAACAATGTATTCATTTATAAAATTGACGTAGAAGTAAGGGAACAAAATACAACAGCTTTGCAAATAAATGTAGCATTAGGTACCTGTCTAGTCTATTAGTCCTTTGAGGTCAGAATACAATCTTTTGTGAATGATGTATCTGAAAACCATTTATTCAATTAAATTAAAAGATTGCATTTATTTTCACCTCGCTCTGAGACTCTCCTACACTTTAAATTGTGCAATCAACAAGGAATGGTCATCAAAAAGAATCCACTCTTTTTGAATTTGAATGAATGGTTACATTATAGAGTCGTAGATTTAATGCATTCTTTCGGGAGTTTTTGGACTCATTACAGGTCCTGATTATGTAGCTAAAAATGAAGACGATATAATACCTCCCCGGATTACTATCTTTTATTTTAAACAGTTCTTGCAATTACCTAACCGAAAAAGTTAACTATTTGATTCAGGTTTTGTGTCTAATTTAGTGTGATTAAGGAACCATCTCTACTTTTATAAATTGAGTCTTTTTTGAAAAGTTCAAATAGTCTAAATAATAATAGGGTGTAGGGTGAAATTTGAAAAAATAGTACTTCTGAAACTGACTTCTGAGTTGCACTCAAATGCTTACATTTGATTTTGATACGTCACCCTTTCTCATATTTAAACTATGTCCTTATCACTAAGCAAAATCCAAAGAACCGCTGATTCTACTTCTTACGTCAAAGTTGTTATCGTAGCATTTAATTTTCCGTATATTCTCTCATTCCCATGATCGCATTTCTTGGACAGTTGTAGCGTCAGCTTTGATCGTTTCAAGGTTTTCCGCTACTATAATTGTTCGGCTGCACTTGTATGTTTCAGTCCTGTACAATGTACATTCCGTATGCAGATATTAATTTCGCTGTCTAAGTTTCGGGTGCTGGAGTCAACATTTAGATCATCAGTATCTGAAAGTAGTTGTTTATAATATGGATGTTATAACACATGCATTTTTCCGTGGTAGAGAAGTTACGCCGAAGATGCACAACCACCAAGCTGGCAGACCTTAATGCTTATTGAAACTCCAATGTCGGGCAGCCGGTAAAGCAAATTCTTGTTTTTTCCTTAAAAAAATCATTCAATTCTATTAAAATTTGGTATAAACGTAATATAGCGTTTTTATCAATACGAATCAGGAATGAACATAGATGGGGAAAAACATCCCTCGAAAAATTTAACATACTAATCTTTATGGCCAGTTTAGTCCTAAAATTTTAAACATTTAAAAAATAACCCCAAAAATAAAAGTCTGCTAGAATATTGTTTAAGCATGTGGATGTAGATATAGTTAAGTTTTTGAATAGGTGCTTATGACACTTTTTTACTGAAGACTTTTAAATCGTTTATTTCACCTTGATTTACAAAAGTAAGCCTTATCACTTAAACTGTCTATAATTATGTAAGTTCTTTTATTTCGTGACACAAAAAACATCAGTTAAAGAATCGATTAACTTGAAAAGTAACTTCCTACTCATTCACACTGTGTATTATTAAATTTTCAGGCTAGACGAAGATTTCAGCTCAACAAGGTAATCAGAACCTTTTAATGTTTTGAAGCAATCAAGTCACAAGTGGAAACATTCCGGTGTAAGTTTTATTTGACTATCTTCAAAGTTCGAAGGACTCTTGTTCCCTCTTTTACCAATTTATGTCATAAACGTGACTTTCATAATTTTAAATATATTTGGTGACCTAAGGACTATCTATCTGTGGGAGGTGTTTAAGGAGATATATACAAATTTAAAATTTAAATCTGTTACGTTAAAGATTTATTCTTCTTGTGATCATATATTTCTATTTTTTATTATCTATGTAGTCATATTCTAATCACCAATATCTATGCAACCTGAAAGACTTGGACATTTATAGCTGGAATGAAGTCAAGTTCTATTTTGATTCATAAATATTCCTTTCCAGCTTTGATAATAATTTGTAATGTTAATCGAGCTGGAGCTAGTAAAATGTTTTAAAATAGTAGATACTCAATGCTTCAGACACTTTGTTCGAGATCAAGTGACCAATTGGATCGTAGTGAATTAAAAGAATCAAACCTACAAGTTTCCCATATACTACAGCTTCTTAGGCTTTTTTTTTAAGTTGAAAAAACAACATTTTCGACATTTAACCTTGAAATACTTTTTATGCATAGATGGAACATTTTACTTCTGTCGCTGCGAAATATTTTTGGGTTTGCATTTTATATGTCTATTTTATCTGAACTATTGGTTTTATTATTGGTATTCTTAAGCAACAGTTGCCCATTTGCACTAATTAAGAAGCTTCTTAATTTATAGGTTAAATTATGTGTGAAACTATCGTCTAGCGTAGGTCTTCATGCAGCTGTTTTTATAGTACTTACAACTCAAATGATACAATAAATAAAAAACCCAATAAAAAACCGACCTACATGTTCCTGCTATGTTATCTGGAATGCTTGCTCTGTTTTTTTGTACAGTACTAATTTTAAATTCCTTGTAAATATTTGCGTTATGTAAAAATGTCCTAGATTTTTAAAATGAATCCTTTTTAAGTACAATTCCTTATCTGGACAACAAAACACTTCAATTACGTCAATTTTTTTCCCTGGAGTACTTACCTATTCCTCCTGTTCCTACTAAATTATATATTCAACTCGCCTAATTGCACCGTAAAGAAAAAAGGGATCACCGACCCTATATCATGCAAATTATGACGGCAACATGCAGTTCCACATACCTACTGCCATGTCAGCCGTACACTAGGTCAACGTTATTATATAGTTTGAAAGAAATCAGTTTGCTAATACTGCACCCTATTTCTATTGACTTGCGTTTTTTTTCTGTAATTTTTTAAAAGAGCAATAAACAGATAGATTATAAAGTTACAACTTTGTTTAGCTTTAATACATAGTGTTGACTTTTTGACGGCAGCAGCAGCGCGCGGGGGTTAAAAAAAGTAGGTCAGGAATATAAACAGTCCGGATATCCGTTCCTGAGTGCTTCTGTGTAAAGTATTCAGGTTAAAAGGCATATAATCCAGGATGGATATCTGATTTTTCATGGACATTGATTGCTTTTTGCAATGCTTGCGTTTTATGGATACTTGCAGAGACCTTTTTTTTTTTTTTGTTTCTTCAATCTTAATGAATTGTGTCACGCTCTAAAACATTTGATATTTCTAGTTTCATACTGAAACTATACACAAAAATGCGGTCAGCAATTAACCTATTTTATAATGGTTTGTTGTTATTTGGTTTTTGATGGATTCCGTAGAAGCAATTATAGTCGAAACAAATTATTTGACTTGCCATTTTAAAGTTAAATGACTTACAATTAAAATATTAAGTTTCAGAAACCTTGAAAGGAAAAGTTACATGAAAGGGTTTAATAAGATAGTCCAAGAGCAGGTTTTGGTGGAAATCACAAAAATGAATGTAAGAAGTTGATTTGGGTTGCTTTTTGTTTAAGACTTTAAAAAATGCTATGATGAAGCTACTTAATAAATTTAAAGTGACCAAAATCAGAAAAGCATATTGTTGAAACGGAAATATGTTTCTCACATAAAAGGCTTTCAGTTTTTTTTGCGATTGACAAATAAACCCCGATTTTCATCTCCATTTCAAGACAAAAAGTTACTCCTTACAAAAACAGCAAAAATATATTTTTCATTTTTTTAACAAACAAACCTGCTTGACTGAAAACATAATTTTCGATCTCAAACTTTTGAAAATGAAAAACGTAATTTTTGTTTCAAACTGATTTCTTTTTAAAATTTTTTTTTTTGTTAGAAAACATTTTTTTACTTGAATATTTATTACAATGAATGATTTTAGTTCAAAATTATATAAAATTAAATTACAATGTGTATTAACTTTTGAATCCTTTTTTGTTTTGAAAAAAAGGGAGTTTTTAAAAACATTTTTATCATTTTTTTTTTTTAATTAACTACACTTTAGAGTTTTTTTTCACAAACTAATGAATTAACATTTAATCGTCTATTTTTTTACTTGGAATTTTTGGGCAGATTGGTACTCCTTAACTAGTACACTAAAAACAAACTTTCAGAGTTTTTCAACGATGTCTCATATTTGCAACTAAAAATTTAGTTGGACAACTTGAGCTTTGTGTTCAGCAATCAAAAAAAAAAAAAATAAGTCAGTCGTAAAAAAACTATTTCTTACACTTATGCTTTCCAATTCAATATATTTTTAAATAAGATTTGACTGGATAAAAAGTAATATTTAACAAGCAAACATAAAATAAAAATACTTAAACACAGTGAGTGTTTTATTTCTTTTATGTGTAAAATAATAATAAGCGAATTAAGAAATAAATACATACTCAATTAGTAAACAAAATATGGGCTATTTATAAATATTATCATTGTTGTATTATTTGGCTAAAAAGTTGTTTTCTTTTAACATCAATTAGTTCTTTAAAACTATGCGTACCTACTACTAAAAACAAAAACAAAAAAACACTGAAAAATTCTAAATGTTCTAACCCTATTCCATGAACTAACTAAAAATATTAAATCATTGAAAACTATAACCTTCGGCTTCGAGTAGATAAAATAATTTCAAGTGTTAATTGCGCTCTTTCAATTAAAATATTTCTCACCCTATTATTTTCATTGAAATCAAATTTTTAGTTCAAATGCCAAATGGTTTATACCAAATTCAATCCTATCAATATAACATTGATCTGCTTTCTTCTATCTAAGTACATTTTATAGACCATAGTAGAGATGATTCAATGGAAAACTTCAAATTCTATTTTAAGTGCTATGTCAAAAAGTATAGGAAAATGCCTATCTACTATAAGTACCATGCTGTGCCAACATATTGAATAATTATTTTTTTTTTGTTTTCAGAGACTTTAAGGAGATTCCATTTATGTTTCACGTGGGAATTCTCTAGTTTTCAATTCTTTTACGAACTTAAAATTTTGTTAAGAAAGACACAAATTTAATTTTAATACTATTTGTACTGGCTAATAGTACAAATTTTTTTGAATATTAAAATAAATAATAAAATGATTTTGCGTAGAAATAGTTGAAACTATAAAAACAAGAGTTCTTACTAAAAATGCGTGTAACTGAAAAAGTACACAATGAATTTTCAAGATCATAGCCTTAAAATGTTACCAATATAATAATAAAATAACGTGTTAAACCCTTTTTTAACATGGAAATGGTAAAGATCGAGCTAAAACGCTGACAAGAATTTTTCGTTCAATTAGAAATTTTTTTGCTTGAAATTAAATTAGTTCTTACAACAAGTCTCTATTCAATTTAAGGGCTGCAAATTATTGCTTTTAATCAAATCTTTATGTTTCAAATCATTAAAATTGATATTCTTTTTATGTTTTAAATCATTAAAATTACTAGTTTTTATGTTGCAAATCATTAAAATTGCTCGAACGTTTCTCGCTCTTCCATAATTAAAAAAAAAAAAAAAAAAAAAAAAAAACTTTTAAAAAAATTTAAAAATTAAAAATTTAATATTTAATACTTAAAATCTATAATTATATACAAATTTATTCCTCATATCTATGTTAATATAAACTTTTGTCTAATATTTTGTATAATATTCATTTATGTAATTTATTATTTAAATCTATTGTAAATCTTTTTGATACATCTTGTCTTTATATAATTTTATTTATTTTACTGAAATGTCATTTCCGGCAGACGGCAGCATTGTCATGTCCGTAATTTCAATAGAAACAAAAATTGTAATTTATCTAATGAATAAAGAAGAATCTAATCTCTCTAATCTAGAAATTGCTCCACATAGTTTTTTGAAATTCTCAAATGCCAAAATTACACAATGATGATACTGAATGACAATGATGATACTGAAAACAACTATGTAAATATTTTTATAATAAATTACACTAAATCATGAGAAAATACAACAAAAACAACTGTTTTCTTAATAGACAGTAGGTATTATGCGTCGGTTGTTTCGTGATAAACTTCTAGTCAAATGTTAAAGAATAGACTAGTGACAGAATTTTTAGAAACCTAATGAAATTATTTTTCTGCTCATTACTGTAATATCCGTTCACCTATTAATAAGAAATAGCTTCGACACCTATAGACTCCCATAAATTCTCCTCATTATATTTTTTTTAACTTTGTGTTGGAATCAAAATCAAATAAAAAAAAAATCGAAATAAACAAACTTAGCGATGAGTAAGTAAACTCACATAAATTTGAAATCTAGATCTTTTATGAGAACATGCCAAGGCGAGTTCCAGAAGTTTTTGCTCTATGAATTTTCCTAGAACTATCTGTTGTATATAGAAGATTCTGGCGAGGGGTGGGGGAAGAGGGGTGGAGAAAACGTCGGAATTCCAGAGAATCCCTTCGCATATAAATTAGATACTTCACGAGGTTTGTATATACAATAAACACTTAAAGAAGAAGCCATCTCTTTCATCGCTGTAAAATGTTGCAGTGAAAAGTGTCGAAATGTTTATTAACATTCTCCGGTATTTAAATATGGCATATTCTGCGGTACTCCTCCAATTGGCCATGCTACACCAGTTTGACAATAATGGAACGTGCCATATGTTTTTATTCCACTTGCGATTGCAGCTATACCTACCACACCCACGACAAACCGACGAACGCGCCAACACTCGCATATAAATATGTTCTAGGCCCGGAGACAATTCATTCAGTGGCTTGAAAGGGGTAAGAAGAACAAGGAATCCCACAGTGTATAAGCATCGAGACAGTATATACTATAAATGCGTAATGTAAACAAAAACATTTCGTTTACATTTTCTCAATATCTAGCGAGAGTTCCAAAACTAAATAAAAAAATAATAATAATAATTGTGAAAACAAATTCACCCATCAGAAGATTGCACCCACTCATAAAATTGTGAAGAAAAAAAAGTCTTTTTGTGATGTTGGAGCTTGTGGAGGTCTTGTCTGATCTGTTTGCTAGCAGAGCAATCAGTCATGATTTGGGTGCGCGCTCGTAATTCACATGTTTCATATGTTGAATGCTAAAGAAAAAAAAAAAAAAAACAAACAAAGTTATTAAACGGCTCTTGATCTTTAATTTGGGACAACGACGCACGACACGCGGCGACGAAGATCATTGATTCGGTCTAAAAGTCTACAAATTGCTTTACGATTTCGGTGTCATTATCATCAGAATTATTTTTCTTAGTGGTTTTTTTGATTCATAAAAAAATCCAAAATAAAAAGTGTGGTTTCGATTGGATTTTTTTTTAGTTATTTTGCCTTTGGATGATTTCATAATAAAAAAAAGTGGTTTTTGTGCATGGAAACTAAGTCTGAAACTTTAGTAGGTGTTTTATAAAAGAGGTTGGTTAATTCAAGGACATTGAATAGAATTAAATATTGTGCGGGTGTGAAGAATCACAAATTAAAGTTTAACATGCTAGAATACAAAATAATGAATTGCATTAATTGCATACACAAATAAATAGTAACAGAGAAAATCTATTTAATAATTTTGTTTTTATTTTTACAAAATGAAACTTTATTGAAGTATGGAAAACTTCAAGGCTACAAGGACCAACAATGCTAAAATTAAAGAAATTAAAGTAATTAAACATGCTAAACTCACATTGTCTTGGTGTTGGCCTCATTGGATTAAGCATTCAAGATTATGTGCTATTATGCTTTGGATTTACAGTGCGGTTCACTTGAGTAGACAACAAAAACAAAAAAAAATTGTTTTGTTATATTTTTACTTAACTTCTTTTAAATAGTTGGTTTTGCGAAATTTTACTAACTTTAAAACCTCAAAATACATTATCTCGGAACTGGACAAAACCGCTCCAATTTGGATGATTTTTTTGTCAAGTGTTGGTATTCAAAAATACTTTTACAGTATTACTGATTTAAAGTTGCCGTTCTAATCAAATTTTGTTAAAACTTACTGTTAAGTTTTTTTGTGAACAAACATTTTTTTTATACATTTTTTTGTTAAAATTTTATTATACGACCTATGCCAAAAAAATTTCAGGTCTGCCTAAGGAAAACAACTAATTAAACTAGGAACCATTTTTCATCCGTTAAGATGAGAGGGGAAATGTTCTCAAAAGTTGACTTTTTTCAACAAAAAAAAACAATCAAATTAATCTTTTTTTAAATCCAAAAATTTGTATTTTCATATTAACTGATGCGACAAACGTTGTCCTGCCCCTACCCCTATTATTTTTATTATTTTGTAAGAGTAGAAAGCTGAGAAACAATGTGAAAAGTAGCGGAAAGAGCTTGGAATACCTCAGAAAAAACGTGAGAGGTCACAAATAGATGCCAGGGATATCACTTAAAAAAAAGCCAGGAAAGGCATGGATAAAGCGCACTTTTTCAAAAATCTTTCACCAGCAATCTGCTTTTTTTTCCACGGTATTCCCCATATTTACCACGGTAGTCCACAAAATATCGCAGATTTTCAACAATTTTCCAAGCTTTTCTCCGTGGTTTTCTTCTATTTTCTCCGCGGTGTTTTACGCAGCTTTCCACGGTACGGTTTTTCGTGCTAAACACATTATTCCGCGATCTTTCAATAGTATTCCACGCTTTTTAAAATTTCACATATTATTTAACTGAATTCCACGACTTTCTATCCTTTTCTTAGCTACTTTTTTTCCACGGTATTTGAAGAATTCTCTCGCGATACTTATTGCATTTTTCATAGCGTCCTATTAAATTTTCCGCAATATTCCACGATATTTCACCAATATTCTGATATTTTTCCACGATATTCCGCGCATATCTTTTATGACTTTTTGTGCTTTGTTCGGCTTCTTTTCACACTTTTCTTGCCTTTTTTCAGTGCTATTTTATGCTTTTTAGTGTGATACCAAATGTTTTATATGACTTCATGTCCTTTTTTTCGCGGTTTCACGATCTCCAGGATTTTCCCGATTTTTTTTCACGGCTGTGTGCGTATTTCATATATTCAACTCAAATACGAAATATTGTCACATCTTATGCAAATCACCCTGTATAGTAATAATAATTGTAAGTTTTAGTTTATGTTAAAAAAAATGGTCATAACCCATTTTTAATGCATTTTTTTTCATCTAGAATTCTCAACTACAAATGAGATAATATTATATCTTAGACATTATGGCACTGAGATTATCTTACACCATAGTCTGGTATGATTTAATTGTGTGTCTTAGAAAGGGAAAGTACATGGTAAAAGAAATACGATAAATTTGTATAATAATTGTTCGAAGATACTCCCTTATCATTTCTCAGCTCTGGCATTATGATGCATATTTGTATTTAATGACATGTGCTCTGATATCATGGGTCTTTAAGTGGCAAATGATTGATAAGTCAACAATTTTAATTGAAAAAAAAACAACAAAAAAAAAAACCAAACAGTAGCCGTGTATCGTGTTTTTAAAGGACATGCATCTTGAATTTATTAAATGAATGTATTTTATCTAAAGACATTTTATCACACTGACTTTTTGTTTGAAAATTATTTTTAATGATATTTGTAATTTTATCAAGAAACCTAAATTCTCTAATAATCATAAATAGATTTCCTTTTAATTGCATGACAATTTTATTTTCTGTCCACTTGAAATGTTCACATAATGTAAGGGAGAATAAGGTTGCGGTCAAATTTTGTTTTATATCCTTTTTTATTTTTTATATTTATTTCCGTACACGCAGTGTAAATAGGATAATATAACGACTGTCAAAATTTTTTTTTCAAAACGTTGACTTAATCATAAGAAGTCATCCAAGGCAAATAAAACAAGTTTTTAAGACATTATCATAAAATCTACCAAAAAATGATTTTCAAAGTGATTTTATTTAATTAAACATTGTTTTTTCTTTCGGTTTACTTTTGTGTGGGCGGAGGTA
Source organism: Meliscaeva auricollis (assembly GCA_948107695.1). Taxonomy (NCBI): domain Eukaryota; kingdom Metazoa; phylum Arthropoda; class Insecta; order Diptera; family Syrphidae; genus Meliscaeva; species Meliscaeva auricollis. The sequence continues at coordinate 20,481,742 of OX403617.1, read as the reverse complement.
CCACAAACTTCCATTTTCGGTTAGCATTTTCAAAAAAACCTATATGCATCTCAAAACAGGGTTACCTACTTAATTTACATCTCTTTTAGTAAAAATCAATAATTTTATTTTATAAAATAATAAAAACTATGTTTTTAACTTTTTAACCCATTTTCCCCTACCTTTGAAAGCAACTCTATCGCACAAAGTGGATACTTATAAGAAAACATGCACTGAAATAAAAGTGAAGATAACCAATTTCAGGAAAAAACCTAGAACTTATTAAATTATGCAAATTGATTTTTTTCTGAAAATTGTGTTGCCAAACGAATGATAAAGAAGAAAACTTATGAAGTAAGAAAATTATAAATTTTAAATTTACATATAATTTATAAACTTTATAGTTAAAAAATGAATAATCTCGAAATCATTAAGAATATGTCAACATTTTATGATTTTTTTTTTCGAATGTTGGAATGATTCAAATTTTGTCACTTTAAACGGATCTTAAATTTGATTTATAATGATTTAGTCTATTTATCCGATCATATAGGAGAGCAAAAAAAAAAAGGATTTTGAGTTGATTATCTATTTTAAATTTGTGTTCAAAAATATTTCTCGAAGGAAAGTTTTGGGTTAGTTTTGAGTCTGATGTTTTCTGATTAAATTTTGTGACACAACATTGTCAAAAATAAAAAAATAACGCGAGGTTTTCAACTATTTTCCAGATTTTGGAAAATTTGACCATGAAGAATTAGATTTTGGTAAATACTTTGTACCTAAATTTCACGGTTTTTTGCATTTTTGACCATCTTGCGGCAAGAAATTTTGTTGGCATTCGGATTCAGCACCCTCATAAACTTAAAGTATGATAGAAATTAAATCTACCCCAAGACTTTCCTAGTAAAAACACAATTTGACTGAATTACGTCTTTGATATGATTTGTTTTTTTCCAAAATTAATCAAATTATAAAAGATTCGAAAAGAAGTCACTAGCTGAAAACTAATAAAGCGCTTACTTATGGTATTTGCCAATATAAAAGTTTTCACATTTGAATCGTATTATCAGTCATAAACAAATCATAAGACTAATAAATTAATGGACCGCATTTTGGCGAATATCTTACCCCACAAAAACTCCTATGTAATTGAACCGACTGTTGCTCGTTTTATTCACAATCATCTCATTAATAAATTTCTAGATTTCTTTCATATTGCCTTCATTCGCTGCTTTATTTAAAGCAAAGAAAATCCTTCATTATTTATATTCATTCCCCATAGAAGCATCCGTCATTCGCCAGATATTCATAATTTGTATGTATGTTTGTACGTAGGAATACACATACATATAAATTGTTATCACTAGTGTCCCATATGAATGATACATAAACTAAACACTCGACTTTAACTGACAGCATGATGTCGTCATTGTTCCATTCGCAATTTCCCCCTCCCCCCATACTTAGCATTCGCACTCTCGCTCAAGTTTAACTATAGAAAAAAAAATAACCGCCCCAATAATATCTATGTCACCCCTTAATCTAACCCAATTTTCATTCCATGCTAAACAAACTAAAAAAAAACAACAACAACAAAAACACATAAAAGATACTTTATAAAGTGTGATAGAGAGTTTGCCGCTTTTGTTTCTTCTATGAACTGTTATAAGTTTCGCGACAAAAATTCGCATTTCCTTAGATAGAGATAGGTACATCGTTATCATTTTTTTTAGTTTGCAATGCAAGTTAAGCAAACTACCGCTTCGAAATCTGTCATATAAAGCGCTAAAAGCGTGCATGACAAGCCAAAATGATTAACTTGACGCTTGTGGATCAAGCCGTGACATGCGTTTAATTGAATTTTTATTGTCTCTAATGAGACATGAAACCGAATTTTAAGTCAACCAACCAACAATCAAGCAGAGAAGACAGCTTTCCTTGGTTGTGTTCCTTATAAGGATCACATACGGTCTTAATATCTATCCGCTCTAAGCTTAAATACACGAGTATACAAATACATTTATGTGTTATGGCCTACCTTTGAGATTTTGTATAATGTTCTGATTCTTCGATTGTGCCTGCGCTGCGCGGACTTCCCGTTAATGCGAGTGTACGTGTACTTGTATGCCTACGGAGTATCATACACTTTCTATATTGATGTACGGGATACTGGGGCAAGATTTGGTTGTTTAATACTTTTACTTGTGTTTTGCAATAAAATTTTTAAATTGAAAAATGTGCATGTAATAATTATTAGCTGCTAGGTCTCAAACTAAATAACCATAAACTTACTTACTTACTGCTGGATTGCACGTACTTATTTGATAAGGTAACTTAGGTTGCTAGAAATTATCAATTCAAGTGTTTAAAATGCAGTTTTAGAAAAAAAGAAAATAAAACATAAATTTCGTTTTTGTAATACCTTAAATGAATTTTACTCCAAAACGAAGTAAGTATGCATTTTGATTTCTTCTATAAAGATAATTTTTTAGAAAAACAAAACTTTGAAAATTTTTAGATTGTTAAAAAAATGTTTTTTAGATCCAGAAAAACAATTTTTAAAAGTGTTGTTGCAAGACTATATTAAGGAGAAAACTTGAATTAAAAAAAAACAGTGGCAGGTACCGTTAATAGCGATTTAAAAAAAAAATTGTGTTCAGTATAGAAGATAGACCCTTTTTTTGAAAAATAATTTTTTTTCCATATTGGGTCAATGATTTGTGTCTTTTTAAAATTATTTTTAGATGTTGATAAATATTAGCCAATCTTCAAAATGGCATACCAATTTTTTTTTTTAATCGTTTGAAATTTTTTTAATAAAAAATATTTAAAAAAAAACGACTCGATTGATTTTTTTGAAAAAAATTCTAAAAATTTATCGTTATTGAAGAAATCATATCAAAAAGTTTAATTAACCAACTTTCGAAATTACGTATAAATCATCTGTACTAAATTTAAAGAAAATCCGTCCACTCATTTGGGCAGTGGAGAAGTGTACAGATGGACGCACAGACGCACAGACGCACAGACTGACGGACATATGTATATACATAGATGATTTTTTTATAAGTCCTTGAGTTACGCAATTTATTCTCAGTATTTGTTGAATCTTATTTTAAATATTCTTAGAAACTTCAAAAATTACATAAAAACGATTTATCGTCTCAAAGATGTTGATAGTAAAAGCGTTGCAAACACTCTAAAAAATTACCCCATCTTCCCCTATATAATACATTCCCACGAATGTATCTACAAGCTATGACTACACAAAATACTGTATGGTTACTTTTTCCAGCTAACCATACAGTCCGAGCAATTTTCCACAATTAGTTAGCCTCCAGCTACGATTGAGTGTTGCGCCGTCATCATCATCATCAATTCTACCCAGTATAGTGCAGTCTATTGGACTTGAAGTATCTTGTTAGATAAATTTGAAAAAAAATCAAAAGAATCTCAGTACCTCTATACCTACTCCTACTTAAAAGAAAAAAAAAAAATAATAATTTATAATATAAACAGTCTGGATAACTATAATATAGAGAAAAAGATACAGACGGTCAAAATAGTCGATTCGATTCGGATTCAAAAGTATCCCATCCATCAATTTAGTGTGTGTTGCTTGCAAATTAAAGTATCTGTCTAACTACACGCACTCGTTTGTTATAAACCGGTGCTGCTGCTGCTGCTGCTGCTGGAGGTGCCTGCTGTTGGATCCGGATAAAAATATACAGACAGACACTGGTGGGTTGATTGGGGTCGTAGCGTGAAGTGAAATAGATTAAGATGCACTTAACGTCGGCAAAATCGGAACTTGATTGTGTAATTTAGGTAGCAATTCCCTGGAATCTTGCATCAACTTTATTGTTTAGATATTTCTTTTTTTTTTCTTTGTGATTTATCGAGAAAAGAAAAACGATTTTTTACGCATCTCCATCAGGAGTATAGTAGATACCTGTTTTGTTTATCTTTTGTAAAATTTAAATTTAAAGCTAAAGTGGAACAGTGTTTTTTTTTTTACTCTAAGAAATAATCTTTCCGGCTCTATGGGATAGCATCTTTCATTGCAACGGTTTTTGTTTTTTTGTTTAAAATTAATGTAACTTCCATTTCAAAGCTTAAGTGCAAATTTGTTCGCACATCACTGTCAGTTATTTGTGAAATAAAAAAAAAAAAAAACATAAATCTTTGTCCGAATGGTGATTTTTTTTGTAACGGAAATTCAAAAATCAAATGCACGCACAGGCATTCTTATGCATTTTTTAATTTTTTTTTTTGACGACAACATCCGTTTGCTCTAAAGTTTGATGCAAGATACTTTGTGTTGAGTATTTTCAAAGAAAATAAAAATCATTTGCTTAGATTGTGCGTTACTTTTTAAGTGAATACAAGCTCTTTAATTAAATACAAAATAGTGAGAAGATTTGATTTCAAGGATTTTGTTACTTTTTTTGTATTGTATTTTGGTTATATTGTAAAGCCTAATTTTTTATCTTTGTGAGTAAAATTTAATATTTTTTAATATTTAAAAATAAAAAATGACATTTATGCTTATTCGTTAAAAAATGTAGAAAATATTTTTAAAATGTAGGAGTTTGAGAAAATAATTTTTCCATTGAAAAATTGTTCCCCTCTTCAAATCTGCTTAACAAGATTTTGTGTGTTGTTTTTTTTTTTTCAATTTGCATTATAAAATTCTGGACAAGTACTACCTAGTGATAGTGACGCCAAAAACAGTGAATGTGAAATTTCATTTTCTACTTTGACCTTGGAACATAATTTAAAGCAATAGAACAAGCTTTGATTATATTGTATGAGTAAGTGTTGAATTTTGGATCAACTACAATTTGATTGAGGAATAAACCGCCATTTCGGATTAAAATATTGTCGCGATATCTTTATTCTAATGACAAAGCATCCACTTAAACTAACGTTTTTTTATTGTAAATTTGTGTCGATATTTCTCTGTTTAAATGGAAGTTTAATTTTATGTTATAAATAAATATAAATGGGATTCTTCGGATCTCTAAATTTGATAACAAAAAGCTGCTTGGTAAAGATATCACATTTAATTGATTTACTTACGAAGTGTTTAAAAAAAATTAAAACATAATTTCAAGATCGTCATTGTCTGCAATGATGCAGGAATTTAATTGAAGTGATTAAATTTATTACAGACTGAATAAGATAAATTTTGCAATGCTACCTATCAGAGTTTTGTGCAACAGCTAGAATGATGAATTTTTTAGACTTCTCATTCTCGAAAGATTTGTTCTAATTTGCATTTAAAAAAAAAATTGTCTGTGCTATGAATTAAAAGTTAAATAAACAAGATAAAGGTTATTTATGAAATCATTCTTAAAACAGTTCAATTAATTAAAAAAAAAAAAAACACTTACTAAATCTAGCATAATAATTTTTATCTTGAACTAAGAATCTAGAAATAATATCAGATTTATTTTGGTAGTTATATTTTGAAAAAATACTAAAACTTTTTTTAAAGAATTATGTGGTAAATTTGGGTGAAATTGATTGAATTAAAAAAAAAAAACATTTTCTATACAAATTTCAATGCCACAAATTTAAGGATTATTTTTCAACAAAACCAGAATCAAAAGATTTGTTTAAACTTTTATTTGCACCCTTAAATCTTTGTGAAAAAGATCAATCAATCCAGGCAAACGGCGGTTAAAAGGATGAATTTTGAACATTTTTACGTATAACCATTGAGAATACGTTAAACTGTAAAATTATCTGAGAAAGTTCCACTTTTACGTGGGTTACTCCAAACTAAATGTGGAAAATTAAAATGCCTTATGTATTATAGTTTCTATAAAAAATTTAAATGTTTATTAATTTTTAAACACAAATTTAGTTTTGTTTTTTAAATTTCTCACCCAAAACTAGAAAAGATATTTACATTAATTTTTTTGTATTCAAATTTAATACAATAACACCATTATTTTGTGGTCGACAAATTGAACTCAAAAAGTAATTTTTTTTTTTTTTTTCAAAAATCCTAAATTTGAATCACAATTTTCAAAAACCAAAAAACGTAGACCATTTACTTTTATTCAGTCAGTTGACTTAAAATAAGGCAAATAAATTTCTGAAGAAAAATATTATATTTAAAATATAAAAAAAAAATCCGTTAAAAGCTTTGACTAAATTTTTTTTTCAAAATTCTGAGTTTTAAAATCATTTTTTCTTAAACTATTTATTTGATCAACTTTATTTAAAATGCTAATAAAAGAAGGGTTTTCTAGGTAGCAAAAAACACATTATTTGGTTTTGTATTTAAATCCGTTTTTTCTGCTTTAAGTCAAATTTTGAAAAAAATTCATTCCCATCTGAATGGTTGAAAAAAAAATCATCCAAATCGAAAGCTAATTAGCTCGAGATAAGATTTTGCAACTCCACTAAAAGATGAATATTTTACATACACTTACATACACTTTTTCGGGATAGATCTCTTAAACCAAAGTTATGAATTGCAATACTAAGTTTGTGATATGTTATGAGTCATGACCAGTGTTTTCATCACTTAAATTTTCGAATATAACATTTAGGACACCGTATGTTTGGTACCTAAATTTGCTTAGAACAAAACTAAGAAAGACTCAATAAAAAAATTTTATTAACTCGTAAAATTCTACAAATTGATCCAAAGATTAAAAGTTCGATTCTTAAGTTTTTTTTATTGATATGAACTAAAGTGGCACTCTTTATTCCTATCTCCTTTTATACGTATTTGTTACCAAAATAGTATGATTCAAAATAAATGGCTGTTGACATTTATATAAAACATCTACGATTTGAATTTAGAATTAAAAAATCCTAAAAACGGTTTACCCAGTCCCTAAACCTAAACCTAACCTAGCTGAATATATAAAAAAATCAATAAAACTTCTTACTTTCAAGGGCATCATGTCATCATTTATGAACACTTTAATGTACTGTAGAGTACACGAATTTCTTTTTGTTGTATCATAACTCTTTAGGGATTTCATTGGTCTTTTATTTTGTTACTAATAAAAACAATAAATGACCATATGTCACCTACACTTTGCATTACAATATTTTGCTGACGTCCATATGGAAAATAACTTACTTTAACATACAAAATATCTTGGTATAAAAACGTCATGAACTTTAACATTTCAAAATGTTTAATTATGATAGTTATATTTCCGACTTATGGTCATCAAACCTTTATAATCAATCTATATATAATATATCGTATCTATTGACTAAAAATACATCATTTTAGTGGGTCGTTGCTAGTTGTTACTTGTTACCTATAGGAGGTATGTATGTTATGACAGAATTATATATTCTATCGATCGATGTCTCCTATAACTACCGGCTACTGCACTTTTCATTATAATTTTTATTGTTTGACAAAAAAAGATTTTCAGTTTCAGTATAGTTATTGTCTTGTAGCATTTACTGCCGTATAGTAGGCAAAGAAATTCGGGATGAAAAAATTAATAAATTCTGAGAGGTTATAGCCAGTGCATCCAATTTTCAGTTTGATTACTACTTTTGAAAAAAAATCAAACATTGAAAAAAAAATAATATGATATTTTAAGATATTATGTGAAGATTGAAAAATAAAATGGAATTAAAATTGATTCATCGTTTTCGAAAAAAATGATTTTGATAAAAAAAAAATTAAAAATTTAATATTTAAAAATACAAAACAATTTTTTTTTTTTTTTGATAATTATGCTACGGAATCACCAAAAACGTGTAGATACCAAGTTTAAGAAAATTGCTTCAGCGATTAAGGCTATAGGCTGAGTTGTTACTCAAGGGACACTAGTTTGCGTCCTGTGGGAGTGGGATGTATTTGTTTTTTTTTTTTTTTTGTTCATTATAGAAAAGTGAAGGTGATGTGTGATTACAAAGCTTTTTCAATTAAAGAAAACACTTTGAATTCACTTCGATCATCTTAGATTTTAAGACATTCATCTTCGAAACTAAATCATTCCGAAATATAGTTAAATCAAAGTAGTTTTCTTTGAATTTACGTTGTTTATTTTCTCTGGGTGTACCATTTTCGTTTAAAACATTAGATATAATTGCATACAAAATTTCATTAAAAAAATTACTTCGGTTCTGTTAATATTTCATCATCTCATACAGCTAATGTTAAAAATTGTTGTAATCAGATCAAAAAACACTAAGCACATGTTGAATCATTTTTAACAGCGATACCTAATGACTTCGTATTTTGTTGTTCTTAAATATAATAGGTACCTCTATTGGAATGATTTGCAGTTTTTTGTACCTATTGTCAGTAATTATCACTTTAAAAGTGTAGGTGAACAAAATCGATGCAGTAATTATTTTTTTTTTCAAGCAACCATTAACTTTGTTTTTATTTTTCTATAATTTTAATAAATAATAGTTCTAATAGTTACAGTAATATCTAAACCAATTTTCTCTTAATACAAAAAAATAGAGGAAAATGATTTTTTCTGTCAAAGTACTTATGTATGGTAGGGTTAAATATTAATCTGATGGATAAAAGTTATAATTATTATTTCTTGTGTTTTTTTTTCAGTAGAAAATAAAATAAATTAAGACAATGGCACTGGGGGATGATGATGATAATAAGATGCCTTTGAAGGACCGAACATGCAATGATGAGGACACAGACTTGCATATGACAGCTGAGACCAGACTTGAACAAAGGTATATAATTTAAAACATAATAATAACAAAGAACAGAGACTTCCCTTTTTCGAACAATAAACCTCTGAAGCTTTTATAATGAAATACTTTCAATGTACAAAAATAACTAATTATATAATACGTATGAATGACACCGGCCGTTAATAGAGAAAAAAGGAGAAATGTTGTGAAAGAGAAAATATATCTTTAAAAACATTTTTATTTCATATTTCGTCAACGGAAAAAAATAAAATTGCATTTTTTTGATATAAGATATAAAATTGTATATTAATTAGTTTGGTGACCAACTCACACGCTTTTTTCTTATGCTCATCTTTCATACATATATGCATACTATACATGTATTATGTACTTATGATAAAATTAGAACCAATTAATGTTTGAACCAACAATTCATTTTTGTTTTATTTCATATATCAACAACGTTAATTGATTAGATTTTATCAGCAGGTAGTCAATAAGAGAAAATATAATTTTAGCACTAACTATGAGCTTGCGATCTTAAATTATCATTAATCACAGTCTAGGAAGTAGCGTTGACAGAGAGTTTGAATCAACCAACCACTTCGAATACATTCCAGAAAATATTCGCTTTAACTTCGAATTCTTAAAGTCCTATTCTTAAGATCCTATCATGGTTACTGTGACGTATGTGTAATTTTTTTTGTCAACTAAAAGCACTTAATGTTAATTATGTAGGTTTTTGTAAGCTTAATTCTTTTTTTGTCCCTCCACTTAAAGTTGGAGAGCCAGCAGCCACTTTGACTAACTTACTAGTCGCATGGCTGAAATTTTGTTTACAGTTGATTTGGGACTAGTTATGAACAAAAATACAAGTCTGGCACTGGCAGGCTTGCCATGGACCCAATGGTTTTTTTTTTTTTTTTTCAAAATGCGAAAATAATTTCAAAACTAACCTTCTTTGGCAAGCTGAAATTTTGTATACAGCAGCTTAGGTACTAGTACAGTTTAAAAGCAGGGTTGCTGTGGCCCAAAGTAGCTGCTCTTATACTGTTACGATTATTCCCGTTATATTTGTTTTGGAATAAGAATTGGGTCTTACGCAAATATTTATGATTTTATGGTACAGAAATTTTATTATAATTTGTACATAAAATTAAAAACTCTCTTTTTGTTGTGACATAATTATTTTGGAAGATTTCGTTTTGTTAAAAAACACAATTTGTAAGATTTTAAGCTAAATTATTGATACAAAATAATAATAAATTATATTAAACAATTTTTAACCGTCTTATTTAGCATCTATTCCGTTTTTAAGGCGTCTTAAAACAGATTCCACAAGATTCTGTAGCATTTCTTGAGGTATTTCTCCCAAAGGGTTTTTACCTTAAAAATAGTTTTATGTCTTCTGCGACTTAATGATGAATTCCTATTTCCTTTTATATAAGCCAATAAATTTAATAAAGATTTTATAAAAGATAAAACATAAATTGCCCATCAACAAATAGGAGGAAAGGGGGTGGGCGGGCGAAAAAGTGGGGTTGATGTCGAAAATCTTTCTTACGATTTCTATCTTAATTTAGATAATTTTTCTATATACCTAACCTCAAAAATATTGTGAAAAATACCTAAAACCTTTTTATTTTTGTTTCACATATTTATCTTTTTCAAAATTTTATATTGCTATATTTTTTACCCACATTATTTTTTTTTCAGAAAAATAAGAATTTTTGACTTTTGATTTAGATTAATTTTCAATCAAAAAAAGTTGACGAAATTTTTTTTGAGATTTTGAAATGGATTCTTCTTGGTTAAATTCTCTTTTTTAAGGTTTAGGTAGTAAGAAAATAACACAGTTGCTGTAGAAAACATTGTCAAAAATAAAAAAAAAAAAAAAACATATTTCTAAGATCGATTTTTCAGTAAATGACAGTAAAATCAGCCAGCAAAGAGTGGTCATAGACACCAAACTAAAATTCTGCAAATGGGTTTGGCTTTCTTAACTTAAATTTCAGTATCAGAATTGCTTTCACATGCAAAGTTTTTGAGATATCGAATTTTGAACTTCCCAAAAACACTGTTTTTGTGATGTTTTTGGTAAAGAGAGATTTCATTTTCAAAAGCAAGAACATATTTTTTGCAATGCTTTTTAAGTCGAACAATAAAATTGATTATATATCTACACTTTAAACAAATTCAAACAAGTTTGCAGCTTATCGAAAGTTTTGCCAAAAATTTGGTCTTGCTCTCTTCAAACCTTTACCAAAAAAAAATTATAAATTATTAACACGAGAGCGAGAGATGTAGGTACACCTGTCAAAATAATTATGCCAACCACTGTAAATTAGGACGGATCTTTATTTTTTTTTTGGAAAAATGCGATTTTCCATGCGGACTTAATACACGTTATGTACTTTGGGTCTCTTATGCAGAGAAATATAAAAGTTCACGAAAGAGCAGAGCTTAAACGGAAACTTCGCATAAACTTCGCTCTTTAAAGCTTATCCCTTGTAGCTCTTCACAATCAATAAAAAAAACTGGTATCCGGTTTTTCAAAAACATGAGAAGTCATTCTTAAAAAAACTTAAAAACAATACTCTACTTCCCGGACTATTAATATTCCTTAAGTTAACATGCACAAGAAAAAGTTAATTGATGAATCAGATAATAAATTTATGAACTTTCTTACATTAGTACATTCGTTAATTTAATTTTAACACGTTATACACCTCACATATTGTAATCCAGACTTAAAAGTTCTGCTTTGCTTGCTAATGAATGACAGAACGGTAGAACGGATAAGTTGTATTGTAAGTTAAAAAAAAAAACAACAAGTATAGTATTTGTTGTTAAGCTGATTTTAGCCGGAGAAGCTTTAAAGTCAAAATCTTCAATATCAGTCTTTCTGCGGCAATCATCATTAGCGTATAAGCGTCAATAAAGTTTTGCACTGATCTTTTAGAAAAATCAAAAAAAAATTCGTAGCATAATTTAATTTTTAATTTTTGGAATTGATATTTTAAAATTTGTGTTTTTTTGTATCGAAAGATTTATATTATAATTTTTGTTGACCATAGGAAGTGAGAACTTGAGATGTTGTAAGTCTTGTTAACATCTGTGATGAACTCATGCATGGCAATAATTACGTGCGCAAAATAATTAACTATTCATTTTACGCATTCACTTATCTTAACAAAAAAAAAAATAAGTAAATTATTCTATTTTCTAGGCGAGAAAATATCCTCAAATGGATGAAACGACTGACAATAGCTCTGATCATATTGATTGGAGTCTTCTTACTTGGCTATATGTTCTGGAACTTAACTTTTAGTGGTAAGTCAGTGTCACGATGATGAATAATTCGATGAAGTACTTTTGTGTACTTCCTCTCTATGTTTATACGCAGGGAATTACTAACAAACATATGAAGTGACATACATCAATCTATTATGTATAACAGTTTGCAAATATTTTATAGATGCCAATGAGCCAAAGCTTGTAGAAGATGTTCATATTGCGTCCCTAAATGATGTCGATGTGGTACCTGTTAGAGATGCTGTTCCCCTTCCAGTTACAACAACAACAACACCGACAACATCCAAACCACCTACTGAAGATAGTGTAGTTAAAGATGTACCAGAAGTTACTACAAAAGCTTTTGATGTGTCTTCTTTGGAGGAATTTGAGTCTGAACTGGGTGTGTATGAAAAGGCGGCTATTTGTTCGGATAGTGGCATTTGCAGCCAAGTCGGCAGGTAAGAGTCGTTATTCATGTGACTATTTTGTGAACAAGCAAATACAAAGTGTATAAAGACCGTAGCTAGAAAAAATATATCGAAGGGGTATTGTTGCTAGTGACCTTCAGGAAATGTTATATTTACTGATTCTTTGTAAGCTTGTCAAATAATTTAAACTGAATAATGAACTTCAATAAACCGTATAACTTCTTAATTTATAAGCAAAAATGCAACAACTCAAAATAGTGCCTGATCCCGTTCAAACCGATGTTCAAAATAATTTGCCAGTTCCTACAGTGTCTGTTAGGGTTGGTGAAACTCCAGCTCTGATTAATACAGACCCCAAACCTATCAAATCTGTTTGTAAGCCGAGATCTATTTTTATTTCTCGCTTGGACCCAAATACAATTCCTGATGATATCGTTTCCCACTTAGTATCGACGAATAGTATACCTTCCAATACATCCGTGAAGTGTTCAAAAATAAGTAAGCCCAACAGTTTCGTCTCATCCTTCAAAATTGTTACGAATCCTACATATTTTGATTCTATTTGCGATATCAACAACTGGCCCCCTGAAACTTTAGTAAAAGAATTCATTAGCAAAAATAAAAATGTCAATTTATCTAAAACTTCATCGACAAAAAACTTAATCGGATCACGATCTTTTACCAAAACGTAAGAGGGCTTCGTAGCAAAACCGCTGACATTTTCAAGAGCTCCCAAACATTCCCACATGACATTTTTGTTTTGACAGAAACTTGGCTCAATTCAAGTTTCTTGGACACGGAACTATTCTCTCAAGAGTTCTTAGTTTATAGAAAAGATCGTCATGTTGGGAATACAAAAGAACTTGGAGGAGGAGTTCTGGTTGCGGTTCGTAATAATCTTGTTTCCTCATCAATTTCATTTCCTCTTCAACTCTCAATAGAAATAATCTGTGTTAAGCTATCTATTCAATCTAAATTTGTTTATATACTTAATGCATATATTCCCCCGAAAAGTTCAGCCGCTATTTTTGATGAACTTTCTTTGGTGGTTGACTTTTTAACTGAATTGTCTTGCTCAAACAGCTATATATTACTTTTAGGAGATTTCAATTTACCACACATAGACTGGATTCCTTCTGAAGATGAATCTTTTCAAGAAGCCTCTTTGACTTCTTCGCAAACTGAGCTTGCTTTTCTGGATAAAATAAGTACTACTGACTTACAGCAAATAAGCTGTATTAAAAACTTTAAAAATCGAATTCTCGATTTAGTATTTTCTTCTGACGCTATTAGTACTCTTGTTCTAGAGTCTAGTTCTGGAATTACTAATATAGATAATTACCATCCACCCTTGGACATTTTTCTTGACTTAAGCAATCATATTATTGAAAATAGCAATGCATATGATTGCTCGTATACCTTCGACTTCAGAAAAGCGAATTTCCAGTTGCTGTCTGAAAATTTTAGTAGATCTGGATTTGATAGCTTACTACGGTCCACTGATATTAACGAAGCAGTAACAACCTTTTATACTACCCTCAACAACTGCGTTAATAATACTGTCCCTTTAAAAATTTCAAAAAATATGAATTTCTGCCACTCATGGTACACAAAAGAGCTGAAAACACTTCGAAATAAAAGAAATAGAGCATGGAAAATGTACTTAAAAACTCTTTCTCCACTGGATCACACCTCTTATATTCTACTTTTTGAAGAATTTAAAATCCTTTCCCATACCCTTTATACAAACTATATAAATGAAACTGGTAGTTCATTGAAAGAGGACCCTAAGACATTCTGGAAATTCGTCAATTCAAAGAAAAACTCCGACGGTTACCCGGCAAATTTTATGTATGAAAATATTCCAGTACAAAAAACAACGGATATATGCAATGCTTTCGCGAAAAATTTTCGTAACTCTTTTCTTGATATAGCCGTCGATGTTGATGAATTTTTCTTTAATAACATACATTCCTTTGCCCAAACGAGTTGCAATAACATTCCTATCCAGCAACAGACAATTTTAGACCTTCTTTCTTCTTTAAAAGATGATTGCTCATCTGGCCCTGATGGCATTCCTCCAATAGTCTTAAAAAAGTGTAGAAATATACTAGTTCAGCCTCTTCAATTCTTGTTCAAGCTTTCTATTAAATCAGGTAAATTTCCCTGCATATGGAAAAAATCGTTTTTAACTCCAATTTTCAAAAAGGGCGATAAAACGGATATAATTTGACTGTTGACTTTAACTTAACTAAATCTGTATTAAAAACATTATTCCGGATCAGTGCTCCACTCTCTTGATTGTCATATGTGTGGTGAAAGATTTTATATTAATTATTAATTATAATTTGTTTTTATGTATATTTTATATTTATTGTTTATTTTGTGCATGTGTTAGCTATTTATTAGTTTATTTTATTTTATTTTACTAACCACTAACACATGCACTTATGATGAGCCTCTGATTGTAGGTTGAAGTTTGCTCTAAACTGACTACATCACAGAATCTGAAGTGTAAAAAATAGTTTGTATTGACATTTTGTATAAAGGAAAAAAAGTGTTTCAAAAATTCTTAATAAGCGATCAGTTTAGCAGGGGAATAAGTCCTTTGTAGGAATAATAATTCCCCTTGGCCACGGTCTTGGAGGTATACTACTCATACAGTTTTTATTGTGTACATTATTTTTTGTTTACTCTACTCAATCGTTTCGCAAGATTATTGACCCTATTCACTAATTTCAAAAAATATTTGTAAAACATCCAGCATTAAGAAATCAAAAGCTATTTTAAAATTAAATTGCAATTAATTAAGATTTTATTTGAAAACATTGTGAAAATAATAAAACTTTACACTTTCCGTTTCAATTTCTTAATGGTGAGATCATGTGGTATCGTTAAACAAACACTTCATTGATTTTTTTTCTCAGAACGTGGGCTAAATTTGGCATACTTACACAAAAAAAAAAACTATGAACCTGAAATTTAATAATAATAAATCCATCGATCAGAGATTTGTGTGCAATTAGGAGTAATAATAATGCCAAAATAATTCAAACCGGTTTTTATTAAATATTTTTAATAAGAATCAGAGCCGCCGTAATAGAAACTAGAAGAGTTTTTGTAATATTATTTGCTACGTATTTTTTACATATTCTAAATTTCCATTTCCAATTCCAATGTCAACACAAAAAAACATCGCATTTTTGTTTTAAATATAAATAGAATTAAATTTTAGCCAAATGGATTTTCACATTTGAGGAAAACTATTTAAGTAACTAACAATTGTGATCTCATATAAATTTAAGGGTACAATACTTAAACTCAAAGTGAGAGATAAAAATGAAGATGAAATAACATCATTTCCCGACGAGATCAATTTCTTGTACTTGTCCAATTGTTTAAGGTGGCCAAAATAGATTTTGTGTTTCACTAAAGAATGTTGTCGTTGTTTGAAAATAAACGTTCGTTCATTGATAAAAACAAATTGGCATCAATATGGTTATAAAAACTAAAAAATATTTAATTTTTTTTTTTTTTTGCGGAATATAATATTAGCAATCAAAATGTAAGCTATTGGTAAAGTGATATTTAAAAAAAGGTAAAAAGTAAAAAAATAAAAATATTTTTTATTATTTTAAACAAATATTGTTTAGTGTTTTCACAAAATGATCTTTGACAAACTTTTAACAAAATCAGTAACAGTATTTCTCAGGTCATAGCTTTTAACGATTTTCATGAATAAAAATCCTGTTTATAGGCCAGTGCCAATACAGTTTTCAGAGGGCAATTGTTAAAAACATTATCAGCAGGATCCAGGATATGGGTAAAATTATGGAGAATGGTATATGAATGAGAAAAAACATAAATTGCCCGCCAACAGATTGGGGAAAGGGGGTGGGTTTTGCGAAAAAGTAGGGTGGGTGTCGAAAACCATGTTTTGTTACGATTTCTATCTAAAGTAGACCTCGTAGCGAAAAAAATTCAACGCAAAGTTGTCGGTGGTAAAAAGATCACACGCTTTTTTTCACATAATTTTTCTATATAACCTCAAAAATTTTTTGAAACAAGCTAATTTTAAAAATAAACTAATTTTTTATTTTTATTTTTACCTTTTCCAAAAATAGTTAATTTTTGAAAAAAACTTGGTTCATTGATATATTTTTCATTTATACAATTTTTTATAAGCAAAATATTAGTTTTTGTGTTTTGACGAGTTTATTTTGAAAACATAGCCTAATTTTAAATCAAAAACGTTGGCGAAAATTTTTTAATCTTTGAAGTTTTTTAAATGAATTTTTTTTGGCTAAATCCTATTTAAGATTAATCAAAACCATTTTCAAAAATTGAAAAAAAAACTCATTTTTAAGACTCATTTTCCGTAAATGACAGCAATAAGCAAGCGAAGAGTGGTCATAGAAACCAAATTAAACTTTTGCAAAGGATTTTGAGTTTTTTAACTCGAATCGAGTATAAGAATTGCTTTATCATGCAAGGTTTTTGAGATATCGAATTTTGAACTTCCAAGAAATCTGTTTTTGTGATGTTTCTGGTAAAGAGAGATTTAATTTTCAGAAACAAGACCAAATTTTTGGCAAAACTTTCGATGCGCTGTAAGCTAGTCTGAATTGGTTTTAAGTGTAATCAATTATTCAGACTTAAAAAACATTGCAAAAAACATGTTCTTGTTTCTTAAAATGGAATCTCTCTTTACCAAAAACATTACAAAAACAGTGTTATTGGGAAATTAAAAATTCGATATCTCAAAAACATTATTTGGTTGAGCAATTCTGATACTAGATTCAAGTTAAGAAGCTAAAAGTCTTTTGCAAAAGTTTAATTTGGTTTCTATGACTTCTCTTCGCTGGCTGACAGTTATGTCATTTACGGAAAAATCGATCTTAAAAATGCGCTTTGTGTTTTTTTTTTTTCAATTTTTGAAAATGTTTTTTAAAATAACTGTGTTGTTTTGTCAATAAATCCTAAAATCAAAAAGAATTTATCTCAAAATATTCAAAAATAAAAAATGTTTGCTGACTTTTTGGATTGAAAATTCAAATTTTCACTCAATTTTAATTTTTTAATGTTTTGGAAAGAAGACACTTAGACCTTTTCGGCAATGTTAAAAACATGTGGAATGGTTAAACCACCTTGACTAGACTGTATATGCTGAACAACTTAAAAAGTTCCATTTTACTCATCATTTGCCCACTTTGACATCAATTTAAAGTATATGTTTCTAAAACAACTTGATGTTTTAAAAATATATTCTAAAACATTAATTTTTAAACCAAACAAGATATTTTTTATAAAAATCGGTTGAAAATTGGCTAAGAAAACAATTTTTAACGATTTCAAACCAGATACAGAAATTCGAATGTTTAGGTACCGGAAAAATTTGGTTTGACCCAACCACATGTTTTTTTTACATTCTTCAAAAGGTCTAAATGTCTTCTTTCCAAAACAGTAACAAATTCACAATGGGTAAAAATTTGACGAAGCTAGATTTTTTTCAATTTATTACGGTCCAAAAAACCGTTTCTTGGCCCTAAGTCAAAATTTTGGGTTGTAACAAAATTTGTAAATACCATTTTGTAATCAGTGCAATAAGCTCTAAAAATCGTGATAGGTCTCCGCACGCGTATATTTTGAGTGTCACACAGTGTTATTGGCACTGGTCTATTAGTACATTGTCAAGTTAAGTGTTAACGGTTTAATTTTGCCTAATTTTTATGAACTAACAAAAAATAATTATATCAAACTTCTTGTCAGGACTATTATCATAAATAAAGCAATGTCTTATTGCTATTTATTTTAGTGACATCATTAAGCGCGGTGGCAATGCCGTTGACTCTGTTCTGGCTGTTCTCCTTTGCAATGGAATCGTCACAATGCAAAGTATGGGCATTGGCGGTGGATTTATTATGAATGTTTTCATCAAAAAAGACAATCGTGCATACACGATCGATGCCCGTGAAGTGGCTCCATTTGCCGCCCACGAAAGTATGTTTGTTAAAAACCCATCAGCTTCATTAAACTCACCAGAAGCGATAGCAGTTCCTGGCGAAGTTATGGGCTATCATCGAGCTCATACTCGTTTTGGTTCATTGCCATGGAAGCAGATTATAGAACCAGCGATCAAAATTTGCGAAGAAGGTTTCATTATGTCAGAACATCAATTTGGTGCTTTGGGATATAAACCGTCGGTAAAGAATGATTCTCTTTTAAGGTAAACTTTTACAAATACATGTGTCGCCATCTATGGTTTCTTATGGTTAACATTTTTCAGATCAGCTTTTGTCAATAACGACACTGGTGAATTCCATCCGATTGGTTCCAAAATCATGCCACCACGAGAACTTTGTCAGACTTACGTAAACCTCTCTAAAAGTGGTCCATTCGACTTTTACAATGGATCCATAGCCAAAGAAGTAGCTGCTGATTTAAGAGACTTGGGAAGTATTGTTACTGCTGATGATCTTGAAGCCTATAATGCTGACGTTGTTAGTTCGATATCAATGCCCTTGGGTAGGGATACACTATATGCAGTACCACCAGTTGGAAGTGGCACCATTGTGGCACACATTATGAGCATCTTAAATGGTTACAATTTTACTGAAGAAAGCTTTTCAAATGACACCACAAAAGCTTTGTTCTTGCATCGAATGGCTGAAGCGTTCAAGTTTGGATTTGCAAAACGATGGGAATTGAGTGATTTGAGATTCAATGATCTTAGAGAAGTAGGTTTTTGAAAAGTAACTTCGAAAAATGTTTTGACAATTGATCCTATTTTCAGCTTGTAAGTCAATTAACCTCAACCGACTATGGCGATGAACTAAGACAGAAGATCAATGATTCAGCTACAAGTGACGACTATGGGTTCTATGGAGCAAGATTTTCCGCCAAGGATGACTTTGGAACTTCACACATTTCAGTGCTAGCACCAAATGGTGATGCTGTTTCTGTTACAAGTTCTGTTAATCATTAGTAAGTTTTAAAACTAATTCATATGATCATTCTTTTTATATCAAAAGTTTTATTTAAATTCCTTTTAGTTTTGGAGCAGGATTCACAGGAAAGCGAACTGGAATTTTATTCAACAGTGGAATGGATGATTTTTCCACACCAGGGGTCTCAAATCAATTTAATTTGCCACCAGCACCATCAAATTTTATTGAGCCTCAAAAACGTGCAATGTCATCAATGTCACCGATGATCTTGACCAATAGCACTGGCCATGTTAAACTTGTTGTTGGATCAGCAGGTGGTTCGAAAATTATTACAGCTGTAGCACAGATTATAGCGAGAGTAGTTTGGTTTGGAGAGGACATCAAAACAGCAATTGATGCACCGAGAATTCATCATCAACTTGTACCAAATGTGCTAAGCTATGAAAATGAAAGTTTAGAGGTAAGTAATCTGATTAACGCATGTTTCGTGCATAGAATTATAGGCTTTCATTCGATGACAAAAAGTCAGCAATCAAAATAAAATATGTGATAAGCTTTCATTGAGTAGGTCAAGAAACTTAATAGCGGGTAAAATCGCTCCAATATGAATGATTTTTTTTTTTCAAATGTTGGTTTTCAAAAATACTTAAACAGTTACTGGTTTGAAATTGCCCCTCTTA
The DNA here is from genome assembly GCA_948107695.1 of Meliscaeva auricollis. NCBI lineage: Eukaryota > Metazoa > Arthropoda > Insecta > Diptera > Syrphidae > Meliscaeva > Meliscaeva auricollis. Next base: position 20,461,753 of record OX403617.1, on the reverse strand, counting down.
TCAGATTTTTATCTAACCTTAACATTAAGATTTTTGTGAACAAACATTTTTCTTATCAAAAATTTATAAAAACTATGCAAAAAATTGTCCAGGTCTGCTTAAGGAAAAAAAAAACTATTAAAAATAGGGGTCTATTTTGTTGAATTGTAACTGACAAATTAACAATGTAATTAAATCTTAGAAGTCAATTTTGACCCACTTCCAACAATCGTATCGAACTGAAACTTTGTACATATGTATGTGTAGTTCGAAACACAATACAATATTTTGGGGTGCGGACCAAAGGGACGGGCATTGAGGGTCCGAACCCCCCAAATTTATTTAAGCCTACTTCCGATTATCGTATCGAAGTGAAACTTTTTACATGAATGTATTTCGAGTGACAACACAATATTTTGGTAGTACGGACCCAGGGGGTGGGCATTGGGGGGTTGACATACCCCAAATAAATTTTAGTCTACTTATAATTATCGTATTGAACTGAAACTTTGTTCATATACATTATATTTTTGTGGTGCGAACCCAGGGGAGGGGCGCATTGAGGGGTAATAAATAGAAAACTATATTATCTGAAAAAATTGTCTACCTTTCTTTAAAATCAATATTATGGTTTTCAATTTTACATTACGAAAGAAAATAAGACTTAAAAGTAAAGAATAAAATATATAATTAAAAAAACTAAAAAAAAAACGATTTTATCACTTCACTAAATTTTGTAAAATATTTCTTTGACTTACATTAAGAAACAATTTCAATAAAAATATAATTCAAACTTTAAAACTATTAATTAATTAAAATTAATTTTTATGTTTTCAACTAAAATAAAATAAAACCATTAATTTTTTGTCGAAAAATTAAACTTAAAAAGTAAATTATGTTTAAAATCAGTTTGATTTTTTTTAATCATTTTACTTCATTGAAAAAATTATATTTTATAAATCAAAATTTTGAGAAAAAAAGACTGTTAAAAATTTTGACTGAAATTTTTTCTTCAAAATTCTGATTTTGAAAATCATTTTTTCTTTTCTTCCTTAAGTCAACTTTTGAAAAAAATCCCTGAAAATAAACCATTATTTTTACTAGTTTTCCTTAAACAGACCTGGAAAATTTTTAGCACAGTTTATTTTATAAATTTAAAGAAAAAAAAAACTGCAATTTTAAACCGTAAACCGTTAATATATTTTTGATTACCAACATTTGAAAAAAAAAGTTATCCAAATCGGAGCAGTTTTGCCCAGTTCCGAGAAAATTTGATTTAGTTACTCCTCTATTAGGGGCTTAATATTTAGTCAATTTTTGGGTCTGTGATTGGTCAGCTGGCAAAAAAAACATTCCAAGTAGCCAGCAATGACAGTCCTGAAAATCGACAAAATGTGTATTACCTAACGTTTCCTGAACCTGTCCATTTCTTCAAGCATTATGTCTTTGTCTTTATGTATGTTTTTTTTTTTTTGCTTGCTTTCAGAGTATAATAAAACTCCTAGACGCTAAAGGACACAAAACAGAACGCTTTGCCGGTAGAGGATCTACAATGTGTGGTATAGCACAAAACAGGACAGCAATTTATGCCAATGCAGATTTTCGTAAAAGAGGTGGCGTACATGGTTTTTAGGAAAACAAATTTATCACTCATAAGCAAGTAGTGTGTACACAAATGTAATAGCTACACAACAAATTATTTTGTACAAAGTCAAAAAGAAAGAAAAAAATGTGAAATAAAAAAAAAACACACGAACTCATCAAACATCCCAATCACACAAAAATCCCTCACATTCAGGATCAATTTCTATTAACTACAATTGAAATTCCAACAACTATACAAATGCTGGATAAAGATGGTTGGACAAAAAGGACACAAATATTAGTAATAAATTAATCGCCTTAAATATAATTATTTATAAATTAGATTATACAACATTATTATACGAAGTATTTTTCTTTTGGTTGTTAATTTTCTCATTTTTTTATAACAATCTTTACCCCCCAACAGTGCTATACTATAATATTTACCAATTTTTGTAATTTATTATTTTTTGTATTACAATCGAATGAAACAAAAAAAAAATAAACACAAAATACAGTTTAAAAACAAATGGAAAAGTTTTATTTTATGGATTTTTTCTGCGCATGTCCCAATTTGGCACAAATTAATTTGACAGAATTTATTTTTATTTTGTAAAAATAATTAAAAAATGTTAGAAACTCTGAAGCAAATATTCTGGAGATGGTGGAAAAGGAAAATAAAGGATGTCTTAAATAATAAAAGGTTCCTAGCTAATAAACTTTCTTTTACAATAAAAACAACTACAATTTTTGATTATTTTTAATAAGGAAGCTGGCTATACTACTTGTATTCTCAGTAGCTCTTATTGGAATAGTTAGTAACCAAGTTCAACAACTCAAAAGAAAGGAACACAAATGTAAAGGTACAAAGCCTAAATCTGCAGAACCTCCTTCGTTACGTTTTCCTCCAGATACTGAAATTCCCTTACCCCCTTCTCCATCGATCTTACATGTGTTTCAGAAAGCAGCAGTTTGTTCGGATAGTGAAATCTGCAGTCGTATTGGAAGGTGGGTAAAAACTTTCTGTGAGGGAAATTTCAATAATTACAAAATAAAGGTCGCATTATCCTAGAGATGTCCTTCAACAAGGAGGTAATGCTGTAGATTCTGCTTTAGCTACCCTGGCTTGTAATGGTCTGGTTACAATGCAAAGTATGGGAATTGGAGGTGGATTCATAATGAATGTGTTCCAGCATTCGAAAAATCACTCTTATACTGTAATTGCCCGTGAAACTTCTCCAGCAGCTATTAAAATACAACATTTCTCTACAACGAATGGTAAGGATTCGAACCTTCAAGGTCCAATTTCAATTGCAGTACCTGGCGAGGTGATGGGTTATGATGTAGCACACACAAAATTTGGATCGCTTCCGTGGAGTCGAATTCTTCAACCAACTATTGATATTTGTGAAAATGGGTTTCAGCTTTCGAAACACCAATGGGATTCTTTGTTTTTCAATCCACGAATCAGAAACGATCCGTACTTGAGGTATTGACTGTATTTAAAATCTCATTTTTTCAAGCTGTTATTTCTTATTTCTTAGAGAAATGTTTGTGAACAAAACCACTGATGATTACAATCGAGTGGGTTCGATTGTTCATCCACCACGCCAGCTATGTGAGACTTATCGAATTTTAGCTAAAAACGGTCCAAAAGATTTCTACAATGGACAACTTGCTGAAATGATTGCAAAGGATCTTAAGGATGTGGGGAGCATTATTACTTTAAATGATTTGAAAAACTACCAAGCAGAGATATTAGATTCTATTCAATTAAATTTAGGATCAAATATATTGCATTTGGTACCTGCGGTGGGAAGTGGTGTTGTTATTGGCCAAGTTATGAATATTCTCAAAGGATATAATTTTCATAAAATTAAGGATCATAATGAAAAACTATTGATTCATCGTATTGTGGAAGCACTCAAGTTTGGTTTTGCTAGTCGATGGAAACTTGGAGATCCTAATTTCAATGATCAAAACGAGGTAATTTTGGGAATATGCTTCGAATTTTTGAAAAATGTTCATTTAGTTTATATTTTAAGGTTTTAATGAAAATGCTTTCATCGGAATGGGCTGAAATTTTGAGGTTTAAAATTAATGACACATGGGCTAGCAGTGATCCACATTATTATGGAGGAGAATCCGATCCAGTAGATGAATATGGAACCGGACATTTATCTGTTTTGGCTCCGAACGGAGATGCTGTTTCTGTTACAAGTACAATTCATTATTAGTAAGTAACTGCAAAATGGGTATAAGTATACGTTAACCCTATTTAAATAAAAAAAAATCTACCATATTTGACAAGGTAAAAAGCTAAATAACATAACAAATTTTAGATTGGGGTCTCTTCTATCTAGTATATAAAATGTTGGTTGCGATCTCTAAAACGGAGGCAACTATGTACAGTACACGGCATTTTGACTAAAAAACGGTTGTTTTATCCATTTTGGGGTTGGCACCAGAAATATTTTTAATGCAAGAGAGCCCAATCCAAAATTTGTTATGTTATGTTTGTTAAAATTTGGTGTATATTTAAGCCATTAACTTCACCAAAACTTATACTTTTTAGAATTATTATAGAATTATTTGAATGCTTTTTTCAGTAGAACAGAGTTACCACATTCTGAGCTTTACAGTTATAACTTTATTTTTTTGATTTTTTTCTATATTTTCGACTTTTGTTTGGCAATATTAATATTTTCATTTTTTTATAAACCAAAAATTTAAGTAATGAATTTTATGCTTTAACATTTTTCATAAAATTATTAATATTTATAACCTTTATATAAGAGGGTTAAACGTCCATACAACAAATTAGAAGCTAGGCCCAAGTACGTGCAACCGGCCTAGTCATGCATTTTATTTTTTTAGTTTGTTTCATAAAATTATTATTTTGGGTTCTACAAAAAACTGGAAAAATTTATAGTTTTTAGGATTTGACTTTGTGCCGACTGGAATTATTTTGTACCAGCCTTTTTTACTTACGGCATTATATTATTTCACAAATTCATTCATAAACATAAATATCTTTATTTGTAGCTTTGGTTCAGCAATCATGGGTAAGCGAACAGGAATACTCTTTAACAGTGCCATGGGTGACTTTTCAATTCCTGGCCTCCAAAACTACTTTGCTCTTCCACCATCCAAAGCAAATCTAGTTCAACCAAATAAACGTCCAATGTCATCAATGGCACCAACAATAGTTACCAACCTTAGGGGAGATGTCGAACTTGTTATCGGTGGTGCAGGTGGACCAAAAATAATCTCAGCTCTAGTAAATATCTTACTGCGAATCTTGTGGCTGGGAAATGATGTAAAACAAGCAATTGACGCACCAAGATTCCATCATCAATTGATACCGAATCACTTAGAATATGAATTTGGAATGTTAAAAGTTAACTAATTCAAAAATTATCTGTCATAAACTCAAATTTTAATATTTCAAATTATTTTCTTTTAAGGATGTTATTGATGAACTTGAAAACATGGGACATAAAACATTGCGCTACAGAGAACGAGGATCGGCATTTTGTGGAATTATGAAAAATGAAACAGCTGTGTATGCTAATGTGGACTTTAGGAAACTTGGAGGTGTATTTGGATTTTAAGAAACTGGACATTTATTATTATATTATTAAAATTTTGCAATTTTTAAAAAGTTCTTATTTGATTTGTTTTAACTTATGTAGGGAAATACTTCATCGTTTGGTTTGATGTCACGGTTGGTAAAAAATTCCTGCAAGGTCCAAGCATTTTTCTTGTCTGTTGTCCAATTTTTGATTGTCCCGATTCTTATTGGTTTTCTGGCCTTAATAGGAGTCATCCAAACATTGCTGTTCTTCAACTTAAACAAAAATAAACAAAATGTTGATAATTGCTGTTTAATGTAAAATTGGTTAAACAAAACAATTTACATTTCGTTCTGATTTCCTTTTCTGACGTTTCTTAGTCCTTCGATCACAATTTGGACGCAACACAATAAAATACAAAATTTCAATCACAGAAAAGAAACTAAAGCCCATAAACAGTCCCAATAATCCTCCAATATTAGCTGAAATGTAGAAATTTATTATTAATTAAAAACTTTACAGCCATATTTACACAAGAATTCAGTGAAGCCAAAAATCTCTCCTTTTGTAGTACTTCGAAAAACATTTGTCAAGTAGTAAAAGTGTATTATTGTAACATCCTGAATATCTGTCATCAATTCAGCTGGGTAATCATCATTCGTCACAAAATCACCATTCACCATTTTTGTCGCTGTCACTGTGGGACTATAACTTAGCTCAAAACAAGCTGGCAAACAAGAATCACACGAATAATTTCCACTCGATGATTGAATTTCACTTTGAATCAACTTCGTACAGCTATTGTCGGTGGGTCCACAAATTTTCGTATCTGGATCAATTTTCGGCAGATAATACAAAATACAATGGCAATGTTCGAAAATTATTCGAGCTTCGCATTCGAGTTGACAGTTTTTACGCGAATATGTTCGATAAAAGATGAGATTACCTTCGTCGGAGAATAAACATTGACGGATTTTTGTGCTAATACCACGAATTTGTGGTACAGCTGTTTGATATTGGGGTTCGATAGAAATGCGACTTTCACGGCCAGCTGTTATTAGGAAACCAAAATTACTTATCTTTGGTTGCTCAGCAGGGTTATGGACAAGAACCTAAATAATGAAAATAGTTTTCATAAATGTGTTAAACTATAAATTAAATTATGTAAAATAGTGTTCGTTCTTGTGGATTGCAAATGAATTTAAAATTACCTTAAAACCAATGCTCTTGGATGAACTGCAATAATACTCTGAAGCTGATGCATTAAGAACCACAGTAAGACCCATTCGGCTTCCGGTTCCTGGTGCAATTCTGGGAAAAAACTTGAGTGGCAAATTGTTGCTAAAACCCTTTTCAGGTGTCCAATCAATAGGAATAAAATCATCAACAAAACTTTCACTTAATCGTTCATCATCTCTGTGAAAGACATTATTTCGTTTAAAATATTGCTGTGTGCGTATTCACCAAACCCAAATGCAATTTATTACCAAATATATCTTTCCAATACATCTATATGTATTACATTTTTGAAAACAATAAGCTTTGATAAACTTACGAATAATTCCTCATGAGAAAAAGCGGATCGAGAGCGTTAAATGTACAACAAAGTCCCTCATCAGTCAGCACCGGATCGAAAATTTGAATACAACTTTCCGGTTTTGACCCAAAACGACAGTAAGCCAGCATCGCTTCACATGGTTGAGCTACCTGTTAAATAAAAAAAAAATATTATTCTTACATATAATCCACTAATTCTGTATCAATTTCCTAAGTTGATTAAAAGAATATATCCCAGGTAAAAAGGGGGTATGAGTAGAAAATAAACATCCATTGTTATTTAATTGATTTTTGTTTTGAAATGTAGGTACGTTCAAATTGAAAAAAATAAAAAAACCCATGGTTGCCACTTTTAAACTATATAGACGCACTATCACTGTAATTAGTTTTCCTCTAATTAATGCCTTATATTCTTTACCTTCATAATAATAAATTTATCCAGTATCAAGAGTATAGAAATTCCACTATCTATTTAAAGTTTTTTTTTTTGCAGTGTACATCTCCAAAACAAAGTAATTTTTAAATAAGATTATTTATGAATAAAAGCACATCTAGTTTCAGGTGTTAGCTTATGCTCTGTGAAATAACTCTTCCAGATTTCAGCCAAATCGGCGCAATAGTATCGAATTTTGTACCAGTTCAACCGAATCTAAGAGAACTCTTTTAAAGAAAACAATCATAGATAGACGTGATAGATTTTTTTAAATCGTTAGAGCCGTTTTTAAAAAAATAATTTTTTACATACGTATAAAAATTCTCAAACCTTGTTTAAAAAAAAATTGGTATGCCATTTTCAAGAAAATATTAATGTAAATCTAAAACCAAAATTTAAAAAAAATATAGTCACCCGTTTTCGAAAAATTGATTATTTTTTTTTAAATTTTGATATTAAATAATTTTTAATTTGCAAGGGAGCTTCCGTATAAAAAATCATCAAAATTGGTTCCGTCTTTTGAGAGAAAGTCAAAAATGAAAAAAACCGTTTAAGATTTCAACAATTATTTTTACATGAAAGTTTTTAAGTTGTTCTAATAAAGTATATTTACAAAATTTTCGAAAACTTGAAATTTTGAGAAATAATTTTTTTTTTCAAAAATGGGTCAGTGATTTTTTTCCTTCTAGATGTTGAAAAATAATATTTTAGAAATGGCATACCACTTTTTATTTTGAGAAATCTTTTGAAAATTGTACATATACAATTTTTTTAAAAAAAACTGCTTTAACAATTAAAACAAAAAATTCTAAAAATGTATCTTTATAGAAGAAATCAAATCAAAAAGTTTAATCAAAATCGTTCACGCCGTTTTCGAGAAACCTCTAACAACTCAAAACCGATATTTTTTAACATTTCTGATAAAAGAAGGAGGTATTTATTTGTTAAAACTTAATGTAAGGATATTTAACGTCCACAGCAACTTTGACCATAAGAGCAAGTTCATGCGACCCAGTCAAAGATCTAATCAAAATTATTTTTTACAAAAGGTCACAAAAACAAAATAAATTTTTTTTGTTTTAATTATTAATGCATTCATTTTCTTTTTTTTTCCTGATGTTAAAAAATAAAAATTTTCGTTTATTAATTGTTTATAAAATTCAAACATAATTCTTATCAAAAATTGAATTCCTTTCTTAATTCTACTTTTAACTTTATTTCACTTTTTCATGCAAAACAAATGTGTTTGTTTGGAAAATAAATGAAGTATCTACTCCATAAATCAACATGATTAAGAATATTATTTTTTACCACCACTCTTTGAAATGAACCACTTGCGCCATTCTTGTTTTTTTTTTTTTTTTTGAAAAGAATAAAAAATCGTTTACAAAACCAAAGTCCGAGGTTTCTAGTAGTATTTTGTAAGTTTTTTTTAAAAAATTAAAGTAGGTACAGATTTTTAAGCTCTTTGTGGTTAAATCACACTTAGGCTGGAAGCAAACATACTTTTAATAAAAACGATTTTGTGTGTGGGTTTTCTAGAAAATGTCACCAAAGCAACGTTTTTAAAATTAAACAGAATCACAAAAACATATTTCTGCGTACTTACCCTCATAAGAAGAAGTTTGAAATTCTTCCAAGATAACTGTCCAAAAAGCGGATTCACTTTGATGTCCTTGGCGCAGAGGCTCATAAGAAGAGTGTAATTTAATGTTGACCTTACCAAAAAAAAAATATAGTTTTTTCTTCGATTTTGTAAAAGAAAAAAAAATATAGAAATTACTTATCCTCTTCCATTACACGACTTTTTAACGCTTTATTCAAGCTGCAAATTGTAACAGCAGGAAATGGTATGGTTGTTATTAATGTCGGCTGGGGACTTGTGGTGATTATTATTGGTGTATCACTCCATTTGGTATAAATATTTGATATGAAAAACGCCGAACACAAGATAACAAAAACAAATGATAATCCAAAAAAGGATCTAACGTACAAAAGAAACACTAAAAAACTAAAATTTTTTGGTACAATCTAAGAAGTTCACCTTTCAAACACTGTAATTTTATCATCTGCAATATACTTAAGGCCATGCAATGTTGAATTCAATAGAAAATCGCGAATATTATTCTTAAGCCCCACATAGAATCTACTATTTTCTTCACCATCACTTTTCTGCGCGATATCACTTTGCTTTTCCGAAAGCTTTTCACTCATTTTGATACTTTTGCCAACTGAAAACCATTCCCATATTTTGCAGTCTTAAATACACGACTAACATTAATGTGAACGTGGATCCTATCAAACGTCAAATTATTAACAAAATGATAAAAAGAGGATAACCAGGACATTTTGTTGACAAACAAACAAGCAATCACTTCACAAAAAAAAAACAAAAAGCATAAACATGCATTTTGCTGCAACAAATCCATTAGTTTATTACACAAAAATATAACACTGTGTGACAACAATAAAATTTTGCATTTAATCACTACATGGATGAGGAGGTGGTATAAAAGTTTGCTTTTGCTTATTTAAAATCCTTAATCAAGGACTGTGAAATTGTGCCAATATTTTGTAGCTGTTGGTGTTCCTCTGATTGCTTGTTGGTGGGAATTATTGTATTTGTGGCAATCATTGTAGGCGTCGTGGATGGTAGATGCACTAATCTTGATCTATAATTGTAGTTTCTTTTGTTTGAAGTGTAATCGAGTAGTTGTAGTTTTGTTTGTTGTTGTTGCTGTTGACGTGGTTTAGGGTCGTCCTGTAAATGAGGGTTAATCGATGATAATGTTCAACATGATAGAGCAATTTATTCGTTTAAATTTTTATATTACTTTTTTTATGGGTTTAATAGATGTTTTGTTGAATCGACGATGCAGGAATCGGCGTATTGGTCGTATGAGGCCAAAGTAGACTAGTTCCGCCAGTGAAATAAAGCTGAAGCCCATAAATAGTCCCATTAAGCCACCAGTGTTTGCTGACGAGTAGAAAAATTAAGTGTTGTAAAGGGAAATATTTCGAACTCAAAATTTTTAAATTTATTGTAAGATTTTTTAAGTGGTAATTTAATGTGTTTTTGTTTTTTTTGCAGTTGTCTAAAAATGGTAGGCATATTTTTTTCGGGAAATTTAATTTTACTGTTGATTAATATAATTTCTTAAAAGTATAATATAGCTGACTTTGGTTTGGTTTGGTTTTTTTTTTATAAATTTTTAGATACTAATTTCATAGTTTTCAAATTCTAGCAAACGGCAGTAATTCTTAAAAAGGTAGGGGACATGCTGGTAATCAGATCCAGACTTTCGACGTGATAGTCTATATAGTACTAACCATTACGCCAAGAGGCATGGTTTGGGCACTTACCCATATGAAAACTGGAGTTGTTCGACCTCGAGGATGCCCATGTAGCACTAAAAATGTTGCAGAAGCTATAACAAAAAAGTATTTTATTATGTGGCCCAAAAAGCAAATGTTACTTTTTCGTATATTGATTTTCAAAATAATGGAATCGAAGAAACTGAAAATCTTCAAAATTTATCAAAACGTTCAAAATCCATCGTAATAAGTACTATTTTTGAATTGTGTACAAAAGGACTCGCAGGAAGGCATTAAATTCGATTTCTGTTCGTTGTTTTTAATGCATGTTAGCTTTTGTTTCTTAAACTTTAGTTTTTAGTTTTGAATTATTAAATAAGTATCAAGTTCGCATCGATTTCTAACTTTTTGAAATGTTGAGTATACTACCTTATTTGTAGTGGCATTATCTTGGTGGTAGTTTCGGCTACAAAATCGAGTTTTTAGTCATAATTAGTTTTTTTAAAGTCATAAATAAAAAGTCTAAAAAAGTGAAGAAGAATTACATTGGTGATCTACAACTTTTCCGTACAATTGGCAAATTTTTTTTGAGGGTTTATACAATTAATTTGCTTACCACATTTGCAAAGCTTCGCAGCTACAGTTGCATGAATACCTCAAATGTTTTATTTTTGTGGCTAATAATTTTACTCACATAAGAAATCCGTAATCCCTATGAACTGTGTCTTCACATTACTCCTAAATGTATTCTCCTTAAAGTACATATGCACCACCGCAATATTCTGCGATGCATATTCATTGCTCATATTTTGTATCAACTGCTGTCTTATGGAAAACCCTTTGTGTGATATCGGAGCCAAAAAGAAGTCTGGTAAAAATGTCAAGTCAAAACAGCTTGGTAAGCAAAAATCGTGACATTCCATCTCTTGTATATCTCGTACATGTGATCGTCTCATTACTCTATCCACACATGGTTTTTCTTTGATTCCACACTTGGTAACATTTGGAAAAATCTTTGGCATGTAAAAAGTTACACAATTACAATTTGTTATCATTAATTTGGCATCACATTCCATTTCACAATTGCGTTTCGTATAGAATCTGTAGTAGATCAATTTAGATTCATCATTAAAAATACATTGTCTGTATTCCCTTCGCATGTGGCGCAATTCTGCACCAGCTTCTGATTTTACAGACATAATGCGCATTTTGGTTTCATATCCAGCCTGGAGCAGGAGACCAGTTTCTCGAAGTTGCGGATTCTCTGTGGGACTGTGAAGTGAAATCTGTAGAAGAGTTTTTGTCAAAAAAAAAAGTTTCAAACAATAATGTAAAAGTTCTGAAATGCCTACCTTAAAACCAGGACCACTAGATGATGAACAGAAATATTCCTGCAAATCAGCGTTAAGAACAAGTGTGAATCCAAGAGACTCACCCGTTCCAGCAGCTACACGTGGAAAAAATTTCCTAGGCATTAGCTTGGGGTATCCTCTTTCTGGGTCCCAATCAACAGGAACGGTACCATCAGTATTAGAGAAATCATTAGCTGGTTCAGGGCTATTACAATACTTTTTATTACGAACTTTTTTTTTTTATTGAGACCAAAATGATTACTTTAAATAGTCATGATGAACAAACATAAAAGCCGGGTGGACAATATTAAATGAACAACAGAGTCCTTCATCTGTCAAAATTGGCTGAAAGATATCATTGCAGTTGTAATCGATGCCACCGAAACGACATGCAAGCAGCATTTCAGCACAAGGTTGAGAGACCTAAAGGAAAATAAAAGTTTTGAATAAATGGGGGTTGTAGACTTGATAGTGAAGAAATGCCACTAAATGAGACCTTCTATAAGAGAGTGTGTAACTTTTTCATTAGGAAATGGACAGTAATTATCAGAATAAGTGGCTCTTTAGTCTCCAGTACTTATTTGCCACTTAAGTGCCACTTCATCAGATCAAAACAAAAATATTAGCCTATAAAATTTACTGTGTCGCTAAATATTTTCCAATAATCAATACTTACTTTTTCGATAAAATCTTCAAGAACTGACCAATCCTTAACTGAATCAGCATATTTAGTCGATACTTCACGATTGCAAAGAAGCTGCAACATTGAATACTCAAGACTGTCGCTAAATAAAAAAAAAACAAATAGATTTTTAAAAGTTCATATTTTCCATACAGTAAAATATTAGTAGATATGTATAGGTACTTTTTGAATTTTTGTGCTTCTGTCTTCAGGGCTTGATTTAAATTACAAATTGTTACCGCTGGAAATGGTGATTTTGTAATCAATGTTGGAACAGCATTCAAACCAACAATAACCGGGGTATTCTGCCATTTTGAATAGACATTTGATATGAAATATGCCGCTGTCATCACCACAAAAATAAAAGATATGAAGAAGAAGATTCTTTCGAAAATGCTTAATTCCTTTTCCACAATATATTTAAGTCCATGAAGCGTTGTGTTTTTGCAGAATTCTTCAGCATTTGCAGTACAAAGTGCCCTGGCTTTGGAAGCACGTCTCCTTCGTGTGTGGCTTCTCATTGCAATGAAATCAAAATACAGAACTAGCTATTCGAGGATAAAAATCGTCATGGTGCCTCATTTGAATAAGTAGGTACTTAGATATGGTGTTTAATTACATAGAAAGGTTAAATAAGGAGCTGGAGAGCTTAAACATGTATATTTAGTTGGAACGATATTGATTTTAATTGATGGATTAATCGAACTCAGTATTTCATTCACATGTGAAGTTACGATTAAAAGCATTTATGTTTCTGCATAAGTGTTTCTATTTTTTACCACTTCGTTTGTGTGCTTTTAAACTCATAGGTCATTGTGTACCTCTACGTTTTTTTGAACTTTTTCATATTTTCTAATATTTTGAGAGCTTTAAAAGTTAGCTAATCGTTTCTGCCAAACTACTTTTCGTTTGTTGGACAGTAATTTTGTGATTTCAACTTCGTTTGCAACAAACTCTTAAATTCGCAAATCACTGCAATCCCTGCAATTAAGCCAAATTTTGCATTAGATGAATTTCTAAATGAAGATTGAAGTTGACACACATTAGTGTTTGATAAGTCAAAATTCTTTTTCTATAGTAGATTGAATATATTTTGTAATTAAGCAAAATAAAACTCAATATTATACTTTAACGCCAAATATAATTAGTTTTTACGTAGCAATTTCTTAATATAACGTGTAACAGGTGTGACGTTAGAAATTCGACTGAGACTTGTTCGGATACTTATAGAAGGCAGATTGTTAATGTTTTGAAAGAAAAGTAATGGATTTCGTATTTAATATGAAAGAAGATTTTATTAATTTTTTAGCATGACCCCACTTTACCCTAACTTCCCATGGAATTTCTTAAAATCCACTTTTATCGGAATCTTACATTTTACCACCTATCTTCTGTTGTAGTTTTTTTTCTATCACTTATAGTGTAGAAAATGAATTAGTCAGATTACATAGGCCGACAAAATTAAAAAAAATTGTTGCCGCATTTATAATATGTTTATAGATTTTGTTGTGCTTATTTCGAGTCCGTTCCTCGAAATTAGCAATTTTTGAAAAGCAATATTTTTTAAATTACTCGCTCTACAAAGACATTTCCTGGCTCAATAAATTATTAATAAAATTATTTGACTTAAACGTTCTTTTTTTTAAACTAGATCCAAAATTACTAAAAGACAAAAATCGTTTTATTTTACTTTGTATGGGTTTTTGAAAATGTCGCGTTCAAAACATTAAAAATGTCAAAAAAAAAGCTTATTTATTTTAATAGAATTTTGCACGGTCCTCCTCTCTAATCGATAAGCGGTATAAACATTAATTCTTCCAGGTATGGTTTTGTATTTTTTGTTAAATGAATAACTCAAAATTTTTTTAAGAAAGCCGTTGTTACTTTGTACCTACTTATAGTGTGTGTGAAAAAACAGTAATTTATGGGCTGAAAAAGTCTATGTTTTATTACTGGTTGAATATTTATATTTTTATTTTTCACGCCGCCGCGCCGGTAAAGAAGTATAACTTCAGAAATTAAAACTGCATCCTTTTTCCCAAGTATGCCTTGGATTTGCGTTAGTTGTTTCGCTAAGTTTAACACTCATGCCTGCATTTGATTTCAGAATGAGTGAATTCTTGAGTGAAACCAATCGAAAAAAAACATCAAGTTGGGTTGCTGAACCCATCTAGAGTAAGTTTCGATTCCCATCATCCTTCCAGATTCAAGGCCAACTACTATAAAATGCATTATAAAAGTTTATTCCAAGATGGCTTCGAACTCTAAGGTTTTCTGAGCTTTTTAGTAGCGGTAAAATACCATAATAACTTTATACTTAAAAATAAGTTTATACTTAAAAATAAAATAGTTCAGAAGAACTAAATAAAATGTGGGTTCCACGCCTAGGGATGTGAGTAAAAGGTCATAAAAACATTTTCTTTTTTTTTTTTATCTTGAAATTATTTCGCAAAATATAAAATGTCCAAATTCTATCGTCTTTGTATGCAATTCCTTTGAAAACCAAAACCACTTTCTTCCTGTGAACACATCTTTTAATCTAAAGGGGTCTGGCCTTCCCTTACATGGAGATCTCGAGTTCATGATGGTTGAGTGACCAGCAACAGCATACCACTTTACCTTACCCACATAAAATGTTTTTGAAATTGGCCCAAACTAAATAAGCGTTACTTTCTCCTAACAATTTCTGCCAAACACAGACACGAGAAGCAAATAATACCAACTTGATAACCATATACTTCAATTTTTTGAATAAAACATGGCTGCTAAACTGTATGGCCTTTAAGCCTTCGCATCATCTTTTAATTTACTAGAAAACTCAACTTAAACAACATGAGCACTCAGTCAGTAACTTAGTATTTGTAATTGTGCTGCAAATTTTTGCTGTACTTTACTTTTCTCTTAATTGCTATTAAATTGAAACAAATCCAAGGATAGATCCAAAATAGGTGTTCCTTGTGGGGTCTCCTTCATCGAAACCGCCTCAACTGCATTATCACTGCCATGATCATAGTGAATGACTTGTGGCTGAGATGGATGCAACAAGTCAT
Source organism: Meliscaeva auricollis (assembly GCA_948107695.1). Lineage (NCBI taxonomy): Eukaryota > Metazoa > Arthropoda > Insecta > Diptera > Syrphidae > Meliscaeva > Meliscaeva auricollis. Next base: position 20,446,226 of record OX403617.1, on the reverse strand, counting down.
GATCCAACTTCTTCATTCCTTCCTTCATGAGATCATCGACAGTACGAAGGAGACTCTCTTCCGACGCAATCGTCCCTGAGAGATGCATTTTAGCTTCTGTGGAGGTATCGTCCAGCGACATACTCAGATTATAGTCCAATCGAGGAACTACTACTGGTGGTGGTGCAAGATTTTCGAAATGAGCAATCGGATCGGGAGGAGCATCAATCGAATTCACATCGAGTGAGTAATGACCTTCGGGAATTCCAAGAACTTTTGAGGTTTTCGAATTGACAAACTGCAATCCGGTGGTGTTCCTGATCATTTGAGAACTTCGCGCTTGAAGTTGTTCCACAAGATCTGAGATCTCGTTGAGAAAGACATCAGCACGTTGGTCCTGAGATGTCATCTGAACTTTACCAACAAGAAATTTGAATAGTGACATCTCGTCGAACATTTTCTGCCGTTCCAAATTCGGCCGATGGTCGGGGAAAGCATTGAAGTGTTGCTGCATCCTTTTTCCCAGGAATATTTTATTGCACGTTGGGCAGAATGAATCAGCAGATAATTTACGAGTTCTTAAACGAACAGGTGATTCTGGCTTGGGTTCTGTTGGACTTGGTTTCGAATGGTATTCGGAGTCTTTGAGATCTCGAAGGAAGTTTCGCATGAATGAGGCTGCATTTTCAGGCTCCGCGTTGTCGGGTTCAGGTTCAGAAGGCGGATGTGGTTCAAATACAGACTTAACTACTCGTCCAGAGCGTGTTCTTTGAACTTTGATAGGAGAAGTGATAGCAGGAGGTGGTCGTGGTGGTGGTGGGCAAGGAGGTGGCGGTTTCTCGGGTTCTTTGATCTTACGAGGTCTTCCTCTTTTCGACTTAGTTGGTGGCAGATATTCGCGATGGGAATCGTTTTTAATCAGAGATGCCAGCATCTCTGAAGACAGACCAAGAGTTTTTGGAGTCAGGAACCTATATATTGTCTTTCGATTGAGTTCACCTTCATGGCGAATAATCTCGTTTCGTTCTCTGCAATGGGAAGAAGATTTAAAAGACAGACTTTAAGGTTTCCTCAAATGTTTCTCTCACCTGTCGATAACAATGTTATCTCTGTTCGATAGCTTGAGGATGTCGTAGGCTAACATAGTCAAACTATCTGGCACTTGAGGAGCAGCAGGTTCCTTCACGGGTTCTGATGAAGGCTCAGGTTCTACAGTCTCTTCTTCTAAATTAATATAAGCTTCTCGGAATACATTGGCTGCTAAAATCTTTCCAGATTTCTCTGTAGAACAAATGAACACGTTTTTTGATGTCACCTTGTCTGTTGGTTGTTCGATCTCAATTCTCGTCGAATGTGGTATTCTTTTGTAGATTCCCGGAACCATAAATGGCGATGTGATGGGTTTGAGTCCGTCCGGCTCAACCATAAACAACTGTTGCTCTTCGTGGGCTTCTTCATTGAGAAGGAAGTCTGAGCTGACAAGCGATGGCATTCCACATGATTTGTCATCGTGAAGTAGTGACGACGAGACTGGTTCTTGTGGTTTGAGAAAGTGAGTATCTAATGTTTCACTTGAGGTGAATGGCACATTGGGAGAAAAAACCTAAAGAGAAAAGGTACTATTGTGATACCTATCGTTCCAAAGAGATGTTTTTATAATTTGTTTTACCTTGTCGTCGTCGGTGGCGAAGAGACCTTCAATTTCATCGAATATTGTGGCAGGTGGTTTAATGGAAAAGCCTTCGCTGGATAAGAAACTCACATCCAGCGATATAGACATAATACTTTGTGGCGATGTGATTTATTTAATAATTGCCGGGGAGAATTTGATGGAAAAATAAACTTTTGTCGCAATGAGTAGGAAAATGATAAACAAAAATTGCACTTGAAATGTCAAAAACAAAACATCTGTTTTGTGTTGTTGAAATGTCACATAAGCTTCAGTATATATTATGGTAGATGGCTCTGAGAACGGTTGGGAGTGCAAATACAGAATTGTTACATCGGAATGCATGGAAAGAAACGGATGTCCGTTAAATTGAAAAAAATGATGGGAAAGTCATTTGTTGGAATTTTGTTTGCTTAACTTTTTATTTTAAGATTAATAAAAATGAGGTAGGTACCGACTTAAATAATATTAACATTTAAAAATCTTGATTCTATTTCGTTAAGTAAATGGTATCAGTGCAAAAAACTTTTTTTATAAGTAATACAGTGGTGTATATGTTCCTACTTAGATTTGAGGGCACACAGTGGTTCCCGAGTTGTAAGAAAAATTGAGCTAAAAATATATTATAATCGGAACCACAGTGACCCTAATTCCATAATTTTTTTTAGAGATGACTAAGAATATAAAGTAAATTACTGCTCCCTGCCATGCCCACTTTTTTAAAAAAAAGTCTTACAATTAACGAATTTTAAACAGACAACGTTTGCGTTCTTAAGAAAACATAATTTTTAATATTTTTTTTATAATCTGTCTGTGACTTCTGTTTTCCCACCCCATTTTTTTTTTTTTTTTTTTTTTTGAATAGAGGAATAATAACTTTTCAAATAGGGCTACTGTCGTTTGCTTCCGAAACATTGGATATAAATTATTGACAGAAAACCTGTGTAAAACCAAAAACTAAAAGGGTTGCCAAAAGTCATTATGTCAAAAAAAAAACAAATTTAAAAGAAAATTGGTCTGAAAATTGGCACAACTAGAGTTGGTATAAATATGTTGTATGAAAAAAATCGGCAGAAGTGTATGTGGATCTAAAGAGTTGTCAGAAGACAATGAATTTGAAAAATTGGATGTAAAAGGGTTGCCAAATATCAGCAAAGTACAAAAATGAAAAACAAACTTAACAAATAATTCTGATTAAAAACAAGGTTAAAAAGCGGTGACATTATGGCATTAACTAACATTATTAAGAAATAAGATTGGCAGAAGTTTCGGTTGATTAATAGAGTTGCCAGAGTCATCAAACCAATTTTTTGTTAATTTACTAATAATAAAACCTGATGAGTTACGAAGCTGAAATTTGGTGTCCACACGGCTATTGTTAATGATATTAAGCGATAAAAATTACAGAAATACGTTAACAGACGTTAACATTTAAAAAAAGTAAAACATTTATTAAAAAATAACGGTATAAGATACAAAGTTGATAATTGGTACATATAAGATACGCATTAAACTTTTAGAACTAGATTTGTTTAATAACTGTATACGCATTTAACATTATTATAACCATTAACATATTTGGAAACAAACTTTTTTTTTGTCAACAAATGTTGTTAAAGATTTATAAAATAAATTATCCAACAAATTTTGAAGTCTTTTCAATGAAAACAACTAGATAATGGTCATAAAAATGCACAAAACTATCGGAACGACAAATTAGTTTGCAGCAATTGACATACAAACGCGATTTGTGTATGATTTGGCGTCCTCTGATAAGTGGTTCAGATGGTCTTGTGATGCAATTTTATAACATTTTTTGTATTACTTGATTCAAAGTGCCATAAGATTTTTGAAAAAAAAATTTAGGTACGTATGCCTTTCTTGTTAAGTTTGAAATTTGTGCAAATCCAATCAATATCTGTTTTAATACAAAACAAAATCTAGATAATACACAAACTTTGGTCCTTATTTTCAATAAAGTTAAAATTAAGTCAACAAAGTTCGGTAAAATTGTTTTAAACTATTGACACCCAAAGAAGAAATTGATGAAATATATATAAACCTTCACATATGTATGTGCTGTACATATTGTCTTTATACTCCACTTCATGTTAAGGTATGCAAACACAAACTAGCAATTGTTCTTATAAATAAAAAAAGAAAAGAAAAAGTTCGTCGAACTGAAAGTTCACCAATTAACCTCGTCAATGAACAACACAAATGTTATATGGTAACCTTCCAACGAACGACCGACTACCGACGGATGTCCCAAGGCGACAACCTCAATTCATCCTGATGGAGATAGAGATAAGTTTACTATAGATTTGGCCAACAAAACTTGTATCTACGGCACCCTTCAACTTTTACCTCATTCAATTGGCTCAATTGCCACAAAACTATGTAATTCAGGACACCATTCTTATACACATAAAGTTAACCCCCACACACATTCATATTGAAGAGAGTAGTTGTTTCCTGGTTCGACAGGACTTTAGACCACTTTAACGAAAATCCATCCCCAGGGAGATTACACCACTTTCTCATCTTCCAACTCATTGCATACACTTGAAGGGGTAAGGAAAGAGCACCACCTACCATACACCTCCGCATGCTTCTCCGTAAGTGTGTGATGCTGCGACTTCGAGCAAGCTCATGTCCCACTAAGCCCAACGAATTGACCTAATCTGGTAATACCAATATTTAGTTTTGGAAGGGCCAGAGATTAGGGTCGTCTGCAAGACACTTTCCTGCTGGACATCACACCGACGCAAACATATAGAGCTGTTATTCCTTATCTAGGTATATCTGATTTCTGCACTCCTTGTTGCTGTCGCTGCTTTCATCGTCTTCATCTCGCTTCATCGTCGTTTATGTCGACGGCGACGTTCTCGTCGTTCTTTTCGCCAAAGACCAATCTCTCTCTCATCGTTTGAACTCAATTTGAACTGGATTATGCTTGTCAACTCAATATTTCCCATTGCATCCTCTTCGTTGTCAAAGGCAATCCTGTGTGAATCCGAGTTCCGATAACGTCCTCCTCCTAAGTAACTTCTTGCTGAGTAGAGTATAGAGTAGATCTCTATGGAGGATGTCTGTGTGATGTATAAAAAATAAAACTTTTATAGCTAAAATGATGGGATTATCCTTTAATACCTCAAGGACAATAGGTTTTCCTTTATTTGCTTATATATATTCGTATTAGTTAGGAAGAGGGGGTGTTTGGCTGATGAAAACAATCAATTTTCATTATCACCCAATTAAGAAATCCACAAAATATAGGCATCATCACCCACCGTAACCGAACGAACAGACTTGGTCGTCCCTGAAGATATAGAAGCAAGTTGGTGGCAGGAAAAGGAGCAACACCAACAACAACTGCTGCTGCTGCTGCTGTTGTAATTGAATTCACTTGTTTCGCGGAGAAGATAGTGGCGTAGTTGTTAGTAGTTATAGTTAGAAAGTTCGTCCGTGTATGTTGAGTGCAGAAAGTTTACTCCTTTAATGCACTTCATCAGGATTTAAGCGAAAAGATTTGTCATCATTCTGGAATGTTACAGAGTAGAGGATGAGGGAGACTGATGTAAGTATGTTTTCTTCTGTCTGTGCATATGTATGATGAGAGGTTTGTACATTGTACATATTTATAAAACACATTGGTGGAAGGAAAGGAAAATGACAAAACCAAATTTTTCGAAAAGTTTTGTCTCACAAGTTTTCAAAAATGTTTATATTTTTGGATGTTTTTTTTTTTTTTTTTTACCAACCGCAGTCTAACCATAATGGAATTGATTATGTTTTGTAGACATTAATTTTTAGAACTATACATATTGTAGATGTAGTATAATGGGAGTTTTGCAACACAAATATTGCTCCGTCTTGACAGGAATCACTGTTGAATTTTATAATTGTTTATTTTATATTGATATTATATAGTTATATATAGGTATAGGTCTTAATAGATTGTTTTAAAAATAAGAATAACATGTTTTTTTTCGAAGCTAATTTTCAAAATACTTAATTACTTCCTACACACACCTTATAAGGTTCAAGCTAAATTAATTTAACAACTTAACTAAATTTCGGATCGTCATCTAGCTTATTTAATTTTTAAAATTTTATTTTATTTATACTTTAGATTAGAAGTTTACAAAAACACCTTACCTGGGTTACTTCATTATTAAAAGAAATATATGATGACTAGGAAAAACACCAAAATTGCCATTTTTACTCGAAAAATTGGTAACATTTGTCTTGCTGTCGGTTGTTCGAAAAAAAAGTAAGCATTTAAAGTCTTTTTCTTTTGCACCTAGCTTACCTAGGAATAAACTCCCCAACCCCCCTCCCCACCCCTTCTAAAGTAAAAAATACTTGTATTGAAACAAAAACCTTTATCATTTCCTGGCGCCTGCCATCATAATGCGTCATAATAATCTATGAGTTCACGTGGAGCGTTTTCAAAAGGTAAACAAAAATCTTATAAACGAACCAAATTTAGAAAAAACCACGTTTATGATCAATTTGCACCGACAGTGCATACCCCGAAGCAGAAATGGTAATCTTTTTTTAGAATCATCAAACAATGAATCGAAAATGTGAAAGCATTTTGCTTGCAAACTACTGATGTCAACACTATCTGTTCAAACAATTTATTTTTCACTGAATCCGAAATGATGTCAGAAAAGTTGCAACTGTACTGAATCACTACACTCGTCCTATTTTGTATAGAACCAATACTTAATAAAGTAAATTATTTGTTTTAACGACTTCTCCAACAAAAGTTTGGAGCTTTCCTATAGAAAAAATGGCAACCAAAAAAACTCGGATGGCAAACAAGATCTCATCAAATTTAGCTTAATTCCTACTAAGTGAATTTTAATAAGAAACTTTAAAATGCTTGGAACACATAATCACTCTCACTAGCCTAATCTAGTTATGATTTCGATTTGGAGGAGTAACCTAATTTCTTTCAAATTTAATGATAATTTAAAAATTAATTTTTTTCTCTCAATAATTCATTTTTCCGCTTTGAATTCATGCTTCTAATTTCAACTTCATTAACTTAAAACAAGTCAATTTGATGTTCATATTTTATTAAGTGTAAAAATCAACTTGTCTATCATTTGATACACCCACACACACTCTATACAACACAGTACGTTACTAACATGGTATCTGCTATACACAAGCATAAGTTTTGCTCATTGGAATCGATGAAAACATATGTCCAACTCCACACATGTTCACCACTCGAACCACAATCGGAAATGCCTGACACATTCTTCCTCTTGTTGCGCTATTTTTTGTTTCTTTTGTTTTTCGTCAGCTCTCGTTTTTGCACTATCAGCGAAAAAGTTTCAAAAATGTAAAACACATAAAAAAATAAAAATGAAAATTGTTGAAAAAAACCAAACAGAGATAACGGCAAACTGTTTCGCTATTGAAATGGACTATAGTCGTTTCGTAGTTTCGTATATAGAATAAGTGTATCTATGCAAGCGAATATAGAAAATCTACCTAGCAAACCTGCCTTTTTGCAACAAAACATATAGAAAGTGTCGGCGGCCGGCTTTCTACCGGATGAAGCACATGTTGCGGCAAATGCTCAGACAAAACCTCACTTTCGTCCTTTTCCGCTACTACCGCCGCGCTGCACCGCTCCGGATGGCCCAAGTTTAAATGGTTTTCCGTGCAACAATCTGATGTCCAGGCGAACAAACTCTATAGATCGTTGTTGAGTCAATGGAGGCAGGCAAAACGGAAACAAACCTAATAATGGTGCTCTTCAAAGCCGTTTTCAACTATTACACTCTTCGACGTGTTATGTTTTTTTTTTTTACCATATTTGCGTGGGTAAAGTACACCATGGGCGGATTTATTTGTCAGCTTAATATAGAAGATAGTAAAAGACCTGTATCCACTTGTGAGTTAAGTTAAATAGCATGGAAATGTTGTGTACGCAACAACTCAACCCAAAATATGTGATTTTTGTACATTTCTGGTCAAAACGACTTTTAAAGAACTTAGCTGATGAATTTCTTAAGTCCTTCCCTGTTTGAAACAGAGAAAGTTCTCCATTAAATTCAATGTGTTTTCCATTTTCCTTTTTTATTTTTATTTTAAAGAGCAACATGAAGTCGAAATGGGTTATGTTATTTTGGTTTTAAAAAGATATCCTTAAATGTAGCTTAGAAATGACACATTGCCATTTAAAAACATTCGACAACATTTAGCTATAAACCACAACTAAAAAAGACACCTTATACCTATAAATGTCATGGAAACGGATATAATTTATTAAAACAAAAAAAAAAGATAAATTCTTACTTCAACCAGACCATTTATTGATCCTTGAGGCAACATGCTGTGACTATGATAAAAGTTTTTTCAAGACAACATCAGGACACTTTTTCTGGGTAACTCATTAAATTCATTAACTGACCTCTACGCGTACCTATCTCATCCACCAAACAACCAACAATGATGTTGATGATAATGACGCAGCCGGGAGACCAGTAGGATAACCACGACCATGAGCAAGGACCAAGTATTTTATATACCGTTCACTACACATAGATCATCGAACATAATAATTTTAAGGAGTAATTTTTTCCATATGACGTTTTGTGGTTACTTGGGTTTCAGACGATATAGCGTATACAGAGCGGTGTGCTCAAAGTTCGGTGTGAAAAGTTTTCTCGTTGCACGAACAAATTTTCCAGCCTTGTGGTTATTTTGCTGGACGAACTTTCTTATTCGTCGTAGTAGTATAAAGCTTAATTTTTGTTTTTTTTTGTTTTCATATTGTTGTTTAGCTTTATTATTTTGCGTGTTTGGACGAAAAGTGAAAATGTGAAATGTGGTCTGAAAGTTGGTCTGGATCTGGCTGGATATAAAAAGTACAACGTTTAACCGGATGAGAGTGTATAGCATCAGGATAATGAATTCTTTTTGTTTTTTTCTATACACATTTCAAGAACGGTATTTCGGTATTTTGGGAATTTTGAAGTTAATGCAAGTTATAAATTATATTGGGAAGCCATTAATGTTTTCATTTATTTGATACTTTATGTGAAAACGGATTGAATTAATAAGATAGTTGGAAATTTTATATTTTTATTAGTTTAATTTTTCCTTTAAGCTATAACACTTCACTGAATAATAATCAAAGTTCAAGTGGTGTCATTGATGTGTAAGCATTAGAAATATTTTTTTTTAAGTGCTAAATAACAGTGACCGTTTTATATTCAAGTAAAAATCGATGAAACTAATGAACACAGTTTGCTTTCGTTGACCGTTATTGCTTACTTATAATGGTCCTACTTGCAGCCCATTATTACTGTTTTTTTCACACTGTCCAAAGTTATTATATGCATTAACTTTCGCTTGAAAATTTTAGCTTTTGGTTATCTGATGTGTGAAGGACGTAGGTATTAAGAGATATAGAAAAAAGCAAAAAATAAATATTTGTTATTTTTTTTGAAAAATAATTTTTTGTCGATATTGGATCAGTGAATTTTTTTCAAAATTTAATTCTTAGATGTTGATAAATAATATCATAAAAGTGACATACCTATTTTTTTTTTTTAATATTTTAAGTATTTTAATAAAAAAATATTAAAAAAAAAAACGACTCGATAGATTTTTCAAAAATAAAAATTCTTAAATTATTGTTATTATTGTACTATTCGTACTAGAATGTCAGCTTATTAGACTTGACCATTCTTTATTCCGTCAATTTCATTGAATGTTTGAATTCTTAAAATTTATCGTTATAGAAGAAATCATATCAAAAAGTTTAATCAAAATCGTTAGTGCCGTTTTCGAGAAAACTTGAATAACTCAAAATTGTTGTATGGGCGGTACTCGTTCTAGGTGAGATATTTAAAAACAAAAAAAAAAAACTTTCGAAATTACATAAAAATCATCTCTACCAAATTTGTTGAAGCGTTTCGGCAGTGAAAATGTGTACACATAGACGCAAAGACGCACAAACGAAATGACGCACAGACCGACGAACTGCATGACGAAAAACACTTTTTTAGTCTCCTCTATAATCGTGATGTTGAAAAATTAAAAACAAAAACACATAAAAAGTTAAATTCATTGCATATGAAAATCTGTAACTTTAGTTTTAGTAGCATGATTTTAATAAATTAAACAGATAGTATTAGATAAAATGTTGGACTAAAATTATGCATACATAATTTGCACAATTAATTTTAAAAACATTGCCACAGAGGTCGTTAAGTGAAAATATGTTTTTAATAAATGCGTTAGAATTACAAAATTTAATGAAAGATTTTATAATTTCGAATAATTTTTTAGCTGAATTTCAATATGTATCTGTTCTAAAACAATGCGATACCAAGTTTATTGATTAAATTTAAAACAAAGACTGTAAATAATATATTACAGAAAAAAACACTAAACAAAATGCATTTTTTTATGCTCCTTTGAAGAATTGTACCATTCATAACTTCTGACTATGTCTACTTAAACTACATCTAAGATGTCAATTATTATTTCGATATATAATTTGTTTTAATAAGACACTCACAAGCTTTAAATGACAAGCAAAAATAGTATAAATTCGATTTCTCACAATGTAAAAATATTCCAAATATACTTTTCACGTAAACAAAATAATTTTTAACTTTTATAAAACCTAACCGATTTTTAAAGTTAAGGTATGAATGGAAAGATTGAAGCCTCCGTAAAAATACAAAACTAAAATTGTATAACTACAATTGTTTATTAAATTGTATAACTATAGGCTACACAAGGAAAAAATGATTAATTTTCACATTATCTACCGTAATTTTTACATTCTATCATTTATTATTTTATTTTGATTTAAATTTATAATATTAATGATAACTCCGATCAGCGGCCATTTTGAAATATCAGACATTAATGTTAAAAATGTATTAACGCAAAAATAAACCAATTAACATTGGTTGATATAATACCTATCATTTATAAAATACATATTTTACTCGAATTAACTTCACAAAATAGCACATTATGCTTCTTTTGAAAAAATTTCCCTTTTAAAACTTTTCACTACATTTCTTAAATAATTTTATAAATGTATAAAAAAAACCTATACAAAAATAAATAATGATAAGAATTATAAGTTCTGGCGCACTTCTTTATTTTCTATTGAAAATTAACCAAAAAAAAAAATTAAACTTTTTTTAGATTTTTGAATGTACATTATTCCAAATCAAATTTTCAAACGTGTTTTTCTTGAAACTAGGTTTCTGTCGTTTAGATCACTATCCAATATTCAATAATCGTCATATATAAAAAAAAGAAACCATGTATTTAAAAAAAATCAAAGGTACATTCAACTATAAATTCATTTGAAAACTGTTATCACTTCTATTTCCATTCAAATACATGACAACTACATCATATTTTTTCCTTTAAGGACTTTGGCACGTCCTGAATCCTGATGGTATGTTTGGTAGTATGTGCAGTGCATCCATCAGGCAGGTCCATTCAATGACTTTTAATCCTTTTTTAAGCTTTTTTTATCTGTGCAAATATTTGCCATGTGACACGTTTGAATTTTAGTTTATTTTTGTCACGAATTCAATAAAATATTTTTTTATTTTTTTGTATAGCACAGATATATTGGTTTTTGTACAAGTCTGAGAAAAATCAATCACGAATTACTAATATTTTTTCTAGTTCTTCTATTTTCTTTTTCATCAATATTTATCTTAAGGATTACATACTTTAGTAAAGAGTGCACCTTCGCAGTTGGTAAATGACAATGCAATATGAGTTTGAGTAGGTGTATAGAGGGTTCTCTAAATATTGATGATTCCTTATTTACTTTGAACTTGATGCCTACAATATGAGCAAATCAGTTGCTATATTTTTTACTCATGTATGTGAGTCAAAACTTAATCCCTTACTGAATGTATGGATTGACGTATTTAACAGCAACCATATGAAAGCCTTACATTTTTTCTTAGTACATAAAGTACTTAGCAAGAAATAATCAAAATAGCTATGTTGGTTTAGTTTTATTTAAAAAAAATATCTCATAAATATTTTTTTTTTTCGAATCTACAGGCCGAATTCTACCAAGAATTAAATTGGTAATCTTAAACTATTCGATTCCGTTAAAAGAATGTTTTTTTAACAAAAATTGAAAAAAAATTAAAAAAAACTTTTGAGAATTAAGTAGGTATTATGCTTTGTAGGTATCATATTTAAATTCAATACCATTGTTCCTGGGAACTTTTAAAAATCATACAAAAGTGACATTTTTGAAGATTTTTGTATGAAAAGTGCAAGAAAGATTATTAAAAATGGTTGGATTTCGAACACAACCAAACTTTAGCCAATCCCCAACTTTTGGCCGTGGTAGGTTTCAATTATCATATCTTGAATCTCACAGAAGTTATCACATTTACAAATTTCTAACGCCATAAAAATGTCGCAAAAAAAATGTAAAAATTACATGTGGAAATTGATAATGTTTCCCTTGTGGAGCTTGTATTTATACAATTTAATGAACTGTTGTATGAGTTGTATGTATAAGATTTTTGTTTTTACTGAGGCATCAATCTTTCCATTGATAAAAAAATCCAAAAATTTTTTTGGAAAATTTTGATGTAAAATAATTAAAAGTGCTTAGAAAATTGTGTAAAAATTGTCATCGAAATCCGTTCAGTCGTTTGCGAAAAAATCAGAAAATCGGAAAACGGGTCGATGGGAGGTATTTCAAAAGGACGAACTTTGTAGAACACACAAAAAAATTACTTAAAATCGTTGGAGTCGTTTTTGAAATAAATTTCCATTTTCGTCATATGGAAGGAACCTTTAATTTTGGTCTTAAGAAAAAAATTGAAGAAAATCGTTTCAGAGGTTTAGGCTGTAGCTTGAGATAGGGACACGAACGTCAGAGTATTTATCGACACTAACTTAAAATCCATGTTGAAAATATTTGGTAGTGCAAACGTTTAAATTGGATTTTGTTCTTCTTAAGATGATACGAATTTCAAAAAATTCAACATAACACTAAATACAAACTCAAAATTTTGTGCTTTTGTCTTTCGTAGTGAGTACCTTCTTATCTTCTGGCATTTTTGTATGATCAAGAAAATATATAGACCCTAAATAATGAACTAAAAAAACCTCTCACATAATATAGCTTGCTCTGTTTAAAATTTAACTCTACACACATTACTTCATGACTTACGTATACAATTTTATACCATTCACTTAATACAAACAAAAAATCAGTTACCCTATTAAAATTCACCACCGCACTTACTTTTCTAGACGAAACAGCTAATAAATTCCCATGAACCAAGTGCTGGGTACACTCGAAATTATAAACAAGTCCAATAATTGGTGGTTTTTCTTTTTTTTTTTCTTCTTATACAAACGAACCACTTAAAAAAAACTACAATCTACATGCGATCAACTCCTCTCTGGATGGAGTAAGAAATTCAAGAAAACATGTCCCAGTCTGCCAGTCCGATAGCCAGTTCGTATACGAAACCAATCCAACCAGATAAGTTATCCCACGTACAACTGCTGTGTTTGTTATCCCCTCGCGGTCTTTAATTTAAATTCCAAGTGGCGTCACTGTGACAAATGAAAATATTTTTATTACAGTGATAATGGCTAGTCCCAACTCCCAATGCGTAAGTACTCGACTCTTGGAAAGTTGTGTCGCTCGAAAAAAAACCCCAACACCCAATCCATTGCCGTCTTCGTCGTTGTCATCGTTCTCCCTAAGGAAACAAGCTAAAAGAAAAATAGTTATAAAACGCTTGATGAATAACAATGTCCTCTACGAAAATCCCAAAATGACCCACAAACGACTGATTTCAGAATTCACAATCCAAGATGAGATGCAAAAGCCAAAGAAGTATACTGGATTTGACAACAAAAAGAAGCAAAATAAAAAAAAAAAATCATCCTTGAATCTACAAAAAGGATTTCGCGAAACTTGTAATCAGTTAATTTTATAAGGCACAGAATGTTCCAAATTGAATGGAAGTGATTTTGTGGCACATTCTGATGTCCTTAGATGAACGAAAAAAAAAAACTAGAAAAATTAGTTGTCCTTTAGTAGAAAAAAAAGCAAAAAAATATATTTGAGTTAAGTTTTGCAATTTTCATAAAAAATAATTTTTTATTGATTAAAAGTTTGCCTTAACGACGACATTCGTGGTCGTGCTCGCCCGGCAGCAGCATATGTATTTAATGCTTTCTGATTATCCTTGGAGGATAATTCGACATTATTTTTTTTTTTGTTTTTTTTTTTGAAAAATTGTTGAAATTAATTTAAAGTCCGAGTCTCAGTAATAGGTTTAACAGCTGTTGCCTGCATAAGTTTAACGGAATTTCATTAGAATCAAGGGCTTGAGAGATTGTTATAGTTGAAAGAATCTTCGATAGAACCAAAAATATTCATTACATCGTACTCGTTATTAGTAAAGAGTATGTTTTACGTTTTTCTTGCGATATTAAATACTAAAGTAAAATCAGTAGTACAAGTTAGGTACCTATTCTAATATTATGTGTAACGAATTTGTTTTTAAATTTCAAAGGGATTTTCTTTACTCGCAGCTTTATGGCAAACGGCTTGACCGATTTCGATAAAATTGATTTATGGATTAGAAAAACGAATTATATCACGAAAATAAAAAGCATTGTTTAGGCTTTAAAGTCATCTAAGAAGTTGTGCAGGTCATTTTAAATAAAAGTTTGCTGCAAACAAAGAAGCCGAAAATTACTATTCAACAAACGAAAAGTCGTTTGACGCCAACGATTTGTTCTTTCATTTTATTTATATGCATTCTACACCATTCATAAATTATACAGTCCGTATTGAAATGACAAGATACTCGATTCGTAAGCGAGAGGTCGCTGGTAGTTTACCAATTTGCTCCAAACGAAGCTGAAAAATTGTCCAGCAAACGAAAAAGTCGTTTGGGCAATTTTTTCGTTTGCCACAATCGATTTTGTGCTCTCAGTGTATGTTTGCCTTGAGTTAATATAATTTCTTCTCTAGTGAATTCCCATAGAAACCCATTCAACAAACTATGTCTTCAACAAAAATGGATTTTATCATTTAAGGTTAAATTATCAGAAAATTGATTTTAAAACTGATATAAGATCCATTGTTTGACTATTTTTCTTTTTTAACATATTTCATACAAATCACCTAATTTTTTTTGCCATTGTCAATCTCCTTTCCAACAGATTTTGATCATCAAAGCAAAATAAAAAAAGAAGATTTTGACATAAGAAAACAATTACTCACAGCCACTTGTCAGTTGCATTCAGGTTTTTTAATGCACTCTCCCTAACCGCCATTACCAATCACCACATTCCTTTCGTTGAATTTTACCAACTATACCTTTTGCTGTATCCAATAAGAACCATAATTCATCCTTCAATTCACATCTACAATAAAATCTGAGAAAAAAAAATGCATACCCCAGGAAGAGCAAACTAAGAACGGAATAATAAAGTATCCGAGAGGGTTTTCTTTGAAAAAAAATCATATCCTCTCCCAAAAACCTCACATTAAAACGGAAGCATTGAAAAGAGATAAAGGATCCTTCAGTTATCATCCAAAAACTGTTCTTCTTCAATCCCCCCCCCCCCCTCCCCCATCATTCCATATAATCCACTTTTCAAATTGTTCACTGTAATGTAAAACCTTTCGCAGGACGACTAAGTAAATTATCTGGAACTAATGACACTGACAGGGCACACAGACCCAAAATCATACAAAAAAGGACTCTCTTCTTGCACTGCCAGGTTTTGGCACCAAAATGCAAAACTAAAGGGTTAATGGGTCGTTCGTGGACTATTAGCAAAGCCAGCACCTCATCATACACATGATCGTGGGATTGAAGGCATAAGGGCTCGAGTGCCAAAAATGTTGGTCGACTCTTTAATTGATTTTCCATCTTCCATGCATCATCCTTTTGTATGGGTGCTGAAACAAGAGTTACAGTAACAGTATAACAGTAATGATGATTTGAATGCCAAAAAAGAAGTCCCTTAATTTTTTACACTGTATAGTAGCTATTCGTTATTTTGCTTCCTTCTTTTTTTTCGTTTGTTTCTCAGTTTTGACAAAAAGAATCATTATCCTAATCTAAATTCATCATTCGTCCTAGAAAGATTGGACAAACAACTGCATTTGTTGAAAATTACAGTTATCGAACTTTCAAACGCGCCATTGTTGTATAATTTGCCTCCTCTAGAGACCATAAGGACCAAAACCACAAAATTTACAAGTTGTTTGTATTTAAATTTCTCAAAGTACCTACCAATACCCATTCAAATTTTTTTTTTTTTTTTTTTGAACGACATCGAATTTGGAAGAAAGAAAAGGATTTCTTCTATCACAACACAAGCGTAGGAATTGAATGAACTAACATACAACAACAACAACAATGAAAACAACTGAAACGAACAAAAGTAACAGACCAATTCTCGAAATTGTTTTCGTGACTCAAATTTTCACCAGGGACGTGTTTGGAAAGCATATGATGCGATTTTCCTTTCCCAAAAAGGACACGCTCCTCGGTTAAAAAAAAAATTCAAAAAGAAGACAAATAAAAAAAAAACGAAAACTGCGGGAAGCCTTTCTTCAGTAGTTGGGCGAAGATATGTAGGAGTGGAAGTGGAACATCCTTTATTTGTGAAAATTTGTCATCAAAACTGGTGCGACAGATTGAAGACATCAGTTCCTGAGTGGAGGAGGCGTATAGCGAACAAGTCCAGATGACGATGTGTATCGTAGACGTGTTGGATTGATATATCCTCTAGAAGAGTGAAAAATTGGAAGAGTGGTCCTTTGGCTTTAACACAGAGGGCAATCATTGCTACCGAAGCGTAAGGCGTAAAATTCTTCTGTGTGTGGTTTTCACTTGTCTGGGTTTTTGTTATTTTAATTTTATAAGTTTTGGTAGAGATTTGTTAATGATTTTTATATACTTGCATAACTATTATTCTTCGGATAATTGGGTTTGCACATATAATTATAAAACATTTGTCCATTTTGTTTAAACAAAACTTTTTAGTCCTTTTTTTGTGTTACCAGTGGTAGGCATCGTTTAAGTTAGTTTCCACAAGATAAAAGCATATTAATCGTCTTAATCGCAAATAAAAAAAACATCCTTCTGATATATATGGATCGGTGGTCTTAAGAAAGAAGTCTAAAAAACGATTCACCGAAATCATAAAAATTAACTGTAAGACATGACTTATTCTACTGTTACCTTGGAACTGAATAGAAAATTAAATGCAAAACTTCAATTGCTCAATATTTTCTTTATTTCTAAATTTAAACTCTTATTTTTTGTCATTACCTAATAATACATACGAGAGTTTTTAAAAAACTCTATATTCTATTTTCTAAACAAACTAAGTAGAATTTTCCCCCAAAATTGATGCATCAGCATTGAATGATTAATGACTCTCTAAAGTGTGACTACCATCATCAGCTATATCTAATGTTTTTGTTTTGTTGGATAAAACAAAGCTGAGGACCTGTTAGAGGACAAAGAACACAGAGTATAAAGAGTTGACAATCTGCAGTGCGAAAATCTATTCATACAGTGTCTGTCTATTAATAATTTTTTTTTTTTTGTTTTAAATATTTGAAAGATTTAAAGTGAATTTTTGGTTTTATTTTTAAGATAAATTGATTTTTAGGGAGATAATATTTTGCAGACAGAAAAATTATTTAAGCTTAGATATTTATAATATGAATTGTAGGCCAATTATTTGTCTATGATAAATAATGATGGAACTTAATTTTCTAGGCTCCGACTTTTAGTTATTGATTCGTATAGGAATCAACGTTTTGGGTCACTAAGATTAGATATATTTGTCTTTTATGTAAGTTGTAATGTTGAAGACAATTAATACAAAATATTATATAAACTTATAGAAATGTGACTTTTATTTTCTAATATGTAAGAGTTGATTAGTGATTTCCGATTAACTGTATCACATAGTAGTAAAAGTATTATGATAAATTCAATAGTTTTTGAAAGTCAATATTGCTCTTGTTTTGAAATTTTTAAAAGATTAGTTGTTTTATGAGCTACAATTTTGAAGAAAAGTCTTCTAATATTTCTGTTTTAAGTGTTAAAAAATAGTAGACAGTTTTTTCTCACTTAAATTAATACAAATTGTTAAAAAATCTTTATTTCTCACTGGAAAATGATGAAATGAATAATCAAACTTTTGATCCAAACGAACAAATTGAACATTTTGTTGGCCCTAAAACTAATGTAGGTACTTTACTTCATTATTTGTAACATAAAATAAACGACTGGATCGCACGATCTTGCTATCTTAGTACAAATATATTTGTTACTCATTGAACAATTCAGTTTGTGGCAGGTATACAGGGTGCCTCACAGCCCACAGTCACCGCCGAACAGTGGGATGAAATAAGATTCAAATGCGCCAAAAGTCAATTTAAAAAAAAGTGTCGAAAATGCTTGATATTTTCAGAAAACAATTTCAATACATAACCCATATAAAATCAATTATTGTTTTTTTGTAAAACCTGATTTACTTTTCTTTATTTATCTTGGTTTTTTAGAGGGCCAAAGTTAATTTTTATTAATGAAAATTAATGGATCTGTTTTTCCTTCTTGCTAATAAGAAGTGTATGTCCTAACAGTGATCAAAATTAGCCCACCAAATTTAGCTTACAAATTTTTCATTGACCAATAACTCTTTTAATATACCCCAAAAAAATTCATGGGCCACTACGTCCCACTCGTCTATATGTTCGAGTTTTCGTGTAAATTGTTTTAATGGGCATTATAAGCCTAGTAGACCGTTAGTTATTTATAGATCAATCTGTAAAAGAAAATTGTTGGAAATGTGTCACTTTTGGAAGGAAAAAACCTTCTTTGTTTCCATTTCATCGAAAGTTTTTCTCAATAAACTTGCTGCCTGCATTCAATTTTCAAGTTTATTTATATCAAAATTTGTGCTTTTCTGCTTCTGAAATTCTAAGATATCTGTCAATCTCTCAATAAAAACATTTTTTTCTTTTTTTTTAATATTCTAATTCTTTCGGATCATCAAATACCAATTTCATAAAAAATTGTATCACTAGTTTTCTATCAAATTCCTGAAGATGGCACCATCACTCCTTGCTCTAACCAAAGCCATAAAAGCTGATAGCGTTTTTCCTTATTTATTCACATAGCAATTTTTTTCTGCCATTGCCATGAGCATTTCTATCGCGTCGCACACATTTATCATTGCCCTGCCAATGAGCAATCAATTTGCAAAGGTGTCCGATGCTGCACCGCATTCATTAACTACAGATTCCATCCTTTGCTCCAACAATTAGGATATCAAATGCCTTAAATCACAGAATAAATACTCCTAGGATTTGTCAAAGCCATTTGGCCATCAACTCTAAATGAATGTGACACTCCTATGTATGGATCCAATGTGAATTCAGAGGGAGAAAGAGCAATTTTGCAAAAGAAAATTGGCACCTAGCCAAAAAGTGTTTTCTCTTAATTTTTTTTTTTTTTTTTTCATTCTTTGGACAATGGGGTTGGTTTATTAAACTACCCTCGGCGACATCTTAATGAAAGGCGATAAAATCAAGTGCAGACAGATTCGGAAAACTGAAAGACACCTCCTTGTGGAAGTAATTTACTCTTTAAATATGCAGGAATCCTTTTTTAATTGTTGAAAATTAAAAAAATTCCTTGAAAGGTCATAATTTTAACGCAAAGAGCTCAAGGGAAACTCCTTGTCTGTTGTGAACGACATACCAACTGTTATTTATCCTCTCTCAAGAGGAAGCTATACTAGCAGTGGACATCTTATATCATTATTGTAAGTTCTGTACCATTTCCCGTGGCCATTTGACGTTCCAATGATTGTTTTACCTACGCGAAGGTTTTATGTGAATAATCGACTAACTAAAACTAACAATATGTTTTCTTGAAAATGTCAAATACTGTACAAGGACATTTCAATGTTTGTCTATAAAACGCAACTACAACGACTGACCCCCACCATTTCAGGAAGCTTCTATGTGACACAACAATAAACATACACACTCAAAGTGTTGCAAGGATATTATTTCATCATACTGACTATTTCGAAGGACCTGGTAGCTGAGCTGGAGTATCATTGTTCTACCAAAGGACACTTGGTTATAAGCTGTACTCTAGAATTGCCCTTGGGAAGTTGTTTTAGAACATCAGGGTAACATATTTGCATAGAAATCGTTTAGGAAGTACATTTCAACAAGGATCCTCTAAATATACATATCTCTATCTTACTCTCTCTCTCTCTCTCTCTTTCTTTCACTTTTGTAAATTCAATTTATTCTTGTTTCCTTTTTTGGTAACAAGTGCATATGATGTTGATTTGGATTGCTGGAAATATGTTTTTGTTTTAGTTGTGTGGTGTCTTGACCCTAAGTAAGTATTGAAAGATGAGATCTTCACCTTTAGGGAATGATGTAAATTTGGTTTGCATTTGAAATGAATGTAGGCGCTGGTGTATTGTGTTGTGTGATTTCAAAACAAGGACATCAAAACGCATATAAGACAAATGATTTTCTGTTTAATTTTGGTAATGAAAAACAAATTTGCAATTGAAAATGTTATTTGTGGACAGTTAATGTTTGAGTTCCTCCATTAATTCGAAGATTTAATATAAATATTTGGGAATTCTATGTGATGTGACAAATGGAAACTAAATACGGAATATCAATTTGATGAAATGACATTTAAGACGAAAGATAAATTTTTAGTACCTACTCTTACAATTAAGTATTTTTCCACAAAAAAAAACCATAAGTATTCGTAATATCTTAAAAACTCTACTTTAACTTGCATTTTAGGAGCACTCTAGTAATTCTGGCAGTGTATTGGCTTGTTTTCCGTCCGTATGTCAGTAAGTCAAGTCACTGCATTTATTTTTTTCAAGTTTGGTATTTAAGCTTTTTGAGCTATTTCTTAGAGGAAAAATTAATTCTTTTTTTTAGTAAAACTAAGATATAAGTTCCTGTCATATAACCGTTTTTTTTTTATTTTCTTAAAAATGCTCTTACGATTCTAATTAAGACTTTTGTGTGTACAGTAAGTCGGATTGTACTTTTAAAATTAAATCATTATTTTTCAAAATGTTTTCCCCCATTCAGATGGGAGGGGGAATTTTCTCTAAAATTGGCTCAAAGCAGAAAGAAATTATTGGAAAAGAATGAAGTTAAATACAAGATTAAGTTGTATTAAATGTTTTGAATAGCCAGAAAAAGTTTCTTTTAGTAACATTCCAAATCAAGTTAATCAAATAAATATAGTTCAAGAAAAAATGGTTTTCAAACTCAAATTTTTGAAAAAAAAATTCGATCAAAATTTTTGTATAAATCATAACAAAAGCTTTTGATACAAAAAATGTTTGTTTAAAAAATCTTATTGTTAGATCAAAGAAAATCTTATAAGAGCAGCAGTTTTTAACCGAAATTGTTTAAGTATTTTACTGTCTTGGTCAGAAAGCAGATACCTAAGTCTGCCTGCATGTATTGGGAGCATTGTCGAGAAAAAGTGCATCAAAACTTCCATTTTTCTAAAAAATCGATTTAGTGAGGGTAACTACTTTAAATTTATTGACAATAACCAACGCCACAAACCCACTGATAACAAATATACCAACGGCAGTCATTTAAAATGGGCCCAAACCCCTTTCAGACGGCCCCCAAAATGTGTTTTTCCGAAAAAAAAATGATGCACCCCACTTAAAATGTCTGCCATGGCTGTTTTTGCCATCAGGGAGCCCAGGGCTACAGGATGCGACTAATTTTAAGGGGTTACCCTCTATAAATCCATGTTTAGAATGTTTCTCAAACCTGGTAACAAGAAAATGCACTACTGGGTCGCACATACTTGCTTTTAGGGTCAAGGTTGCTGTGGACTTTAAAGCTTCTCATATAAGGTTTTTAAAAATAAATAATTTCATAACAAATGTAAAAAAAAAAAAAAAAAAATCCAATGCTTAAATGACATAAACAACTTCTTAGATTGTTTTGAGTTCCAAACTAAGTATGCCATTTGATATGATTAAAAAAGATAAATTTTTAGAAGACAAAATCTTAAAAAAAATAATTTTGTGTATGTACAACATATATAAAAACTATCAAACCTTGTTTAAAAAAAAAATGGTATGCTGTTTTCAAGAACACATTAAAACACATCTAAAACCAAAAATACAGAGACCCTATTCAAAAATTTCCGTATAAAAAAAATCATCAAAATTAGTTTAGTCGTTTGAGAGAAAGTTAAAAAGGAAAAAAGTGTTCTATGGAAGGTACCGTTAGTAGAAGTTTTGGAAAAATTTCTTTTATTTCAAAAGTATGACCCTTCTAACAAAAGTGGACAGAAATATTTTAGACAAATCGTTCGAGCGGAAACTTTTCCTAAATTGTTATAGGGCAGGTATACGGTTATTTTTGGTCATTAAAAAAATTTCAATTTCCCCTATAGGGAATCATCAAAAACCCTTATCAAACTAATTTGAAAAAAAAAACGCTTGAGCGTATACACATACAGACAGACGAACATTCAGAATTGCGAGACCTACTTTTTCGTATTTTCTATCATCGTAATATCATGTTTGACACACAGAAACGCTTCATATTTTTTTTATTTTGTATAGGGCTTTTGATAACATTTTTTTCAGTAAAATCAAAAATTTGAAAACAATATTTAAAATTATCATGAAGGTTTCTCTTATACTACAGGAATGTACCTTGAAAGTTCGATTTTCCTCCAAGGATACAAAAAATCCTCAAAGTCCTCCCGCACTCAAATCGCCTCCTAATAAAACTACAAATGAAAAACTTTTCCATTTTCTATCCGGTTATGACTTTGAATGCTCTTCCTATTCTTTCACTTTATTCTTTTTTTTTATTT
This sequence comes from Meliscaeva auricollis, assembly GCA_948107695.1. NCBI lineage: Eukaryota > Metazoa > Arthropoda > Insecta > Diptera > Syrphidae > Meliscaeva > Meliscaeva auricollis. The sequence goes on along the minus strand of OX403617.1, from coordinate 20,423,618 downwards.
TCTATTTTTTTGTATTTTTGCTGAAAGTGCTATTCAATTCATTGGACAAACAGAAACCAAACGAAAAGACCAATTTGAAAAACTGACACTTTTGAGGCTCAGATGTGTGTTCCAAGGCAAATTGAAAACTTTTCAGACACATTATTGCTTACAGAAGTTACTGCTGCTGCTGCTATAACGATGCCCTCTGTAATGCTCCTGGCCTAGTCCTCGATTCTGTTTCTGTTGACCATTTCTATTTGTGTGTTCTTTTTCTTTAGCCATAATATCGCATTAGTAAAGTTTCGAATGCTGCTGAATGCGAGCAGCAAGTTAGAACGAGTTCGCTTGGCCGCGCGTTTGAAAAATTACATATGCGAATGTTACGATGACGCAGTTAGGTATATAGGTACCGTGTAGAGGGTATATATAGCCCCAAAAGAGTCATTGTCCAAAATAAACTTTTAACTTTAAGGGTTTTATAGGAGGGTTGATGGAGTGAAGGTATTGTAAAGTAACATTTCAATTCTTCAACGGGCATTGTGTTTATGATTTCCCATTTATCAAACACAACAAACAAGCAAGTTCAAGCCAGTGCGAGGTGCGGGGTAAATTGAATGGAAAGTGAGTGAGTGAAAGCTGAAAATTCACAAAATTATAATTTTCCCTCCGGCGTTTTGACGAGAAGTTTTAACCTTGCTCATATAAATGTGCACAAGCGTAGACTATAGGGGCAAGGGGAGTATTATTTATATGATATGTGATGCTTCATACAATAAATATGATTTTAATATCTTTTTTTTTGCAGAAAAAAATAAACTTTTTCAATTTCTTTTTTATAAACATTTAATATGAATAACCTGAAAGGAACTCACAAGTTAGATTGACATATCTTGCGGCTTTAGATAGTTAAAAGTTTAATTTAAAGCAAAAGTTGCTAACGTATGTGAGCGGAACCAATTCAAGTGATACTTTAACTAACAGCAACTAAGTTATTCATAGAATATGGAAAGATTTATTGATAAAAAAAAAACAAAGTATAATTTGTTGTAATCAACGCTTTTTTTTTAAATAGAAGTTAAAGCTGTTTCGGTGACAATGTACCTTCATCAGACGGGGAGTCTTTCAAAATGACTAAAAGAATTCGCCAAAAATGCTGCAAAATGCTTGGGTTTCCTTAAACGGCGCAGGAAATTCTTTACCCATTCAGATCCACCCAAAGTTAGAGTACAATTCTGATGTTTGGTCCGGAGCATCTCAAACAACCCGAATGTGTAGGTAATGCTTTATCCCGTTCTGTCTTTCCCCCGCATTATGATTTGCATAGGTTTAAAATCAATGTGCATCGGCTCCAACTTAATCCCCTCCTATTTTCATAAAGGCTCGCACTATGTTACTATTACATTATAACGGTATTCAGATGCTCCTGACCCAACCAGCATCGGAATTGTACTCTAACTTTGGGCGGATCTGAATGGGTAAAGAATTTCCTGCATCGCTTAAGGAAACCTTAGCATTTTGCAGCATTTTTGGCGACTTAAAATATATGGTCATTCCAACAAAGATCATCATTTATACAAAACGCGAGTAAGACGCGCATAAAACCTACGTAATTCGCGCGTATTGTTAATGGAAATGTAAAGTTTCAATTGATTAATCAACAAAATATTCAAATTATGCTATAAATTGAATTGGTAAGTAAGTATCAACAAAAACTCGTTCTAATTTAGATTCAATAACCAATCCCCAAAATATCTTGGCCTCATTATAAAACCTTAACTAACCTCAATTAACTACAAAATTTCCCTCATAAAATTAATAATTATACATTTCCGTCATAAAATTAATAATTATACCTACATAATGGTTTGGTATACCTATATTGATACTACTTTGGGACCCTTTTGCTCAAGGGGTAATTAAATACAGGGAATTGAATTAAATTGATTGCAGGACACCTGATGTGAACCTAAGTAGGTTTAATACATATAATAACCAGTTTTCTTTGTATTCATATCAATTTTAAATGCAAAGAGTTTAGGGGAGGTCTTTTAAATATAATTTCGCACAAAATAACCCCCTGACCGTAAATCAAATGATGGAAATATTCAAACCATTAGAACACACACATACACTACGCAAACAAACGACCGCGGAACTCGTTTGGTACACACATACAACTTTGCTTTACACAAAAATTCCCATTATGAATGTCATCTTAAGAGAGCGAGAGTCCTTGTTCTTTCTATAGAAACATGACTAAAGGATATCTGTGTTTTTCTTTTTGTTGCATGCTAAAGATGTGAAATAAAAAAGGCAAGGCATACATCGAGGACTTGCATACTGAGTTCGCGAAAAGTTGTCATTTGCAGCAAATGTCCTCGTTTGCCTTCTAACAAAAGCAACGACCACTATCGAGCGTCTGCAGCTTCGAACGAGAAAGCAAGACGACTTGGAAGAAGACCGACAACGATGAGAAGAAGAACAATCAGTGGCAGCATGAAGATATTTCTGCACTAATATCTAGGTTCTAGCTTCAAGGATTTTAAGAAGAAAAACATGAAAATAGAAGAAACAGAGCGAATGAAGGAAAGCTAAATAGAAAAGCAGAGAGAACTTATCTCTTACTTTTGAATAAATTTCGGAACGTTAAGGCGAACAAAAGAAAAGTATGTGCATTTAATTTTCATTGAATTCACCGTTGGTTTTTTTTCTGCAATCCTTCTGTCCTCGTTGGCATTGCTGGGTTTTGTGCGGATGTTATGTTTTTTTCCTTTTCTTATCCTTGGATGATATTCGTCGTTTTTGTTATTGTTGTTGTTTTAGCTAGTAAAGCAATGTTAAACATTCAAGAAAAATGCAAGGAGTCCATGTTGGGTGAGGGTGCAAAGTCGGCGTGTGGGTGGAGCAAGGGAGGTTAAATACGTGGCTTACGTTAAAGATCCGGATCCGAGCCTAAAAATATACCAACACTCACTCTAAGTCGAACTTTCACGGGATACCAAAATTCGTCAGAGTTAGAAGAAGTTTTGGAAAAAATCGAATTAGAGGGATTGAAAATAAGATATTTAAAATTGAAGGGAACAAAAAATATGTCGAAAAAGTCCGAGTTGGACGGAAATTCGACTTAGAGGGAGACGACTGTATGAACCTTTACCGACCAAAATCATTGCGGTGGGAAATTTCGCTATACAAATCATTGAAAAATCAACTTTGTTTAATAATTAAGATTTAACGCTCATGTGTTGAGCTTAGTTATCATATATTAGTTCAAAAAACGGGCAAAGTTCAACATTTTTTAAATATTTTTCATTTTGTCGCAAAATATTGTCGATGCATTGAAAAAAAGAGTTAACTTCTAATAACTAAGCCAAAATCAGTATGTATTGTTAGAATTCAATTAAATAAATAAAAAAAAATCGTTTGGATATTTATATGTAATTTTTTCGGTTTTTATTGCTCTTATTTACAAAAAAATATGTAAATTTCTTATAAAATTTGTATTATTTACCTTATATCAATTGTTATATGACTTATTTCATACGGATAGTATTAAGTATTACTGATACATTAATAAATGTTGAATTATTTCATAAACATTTAAAATTTTTGAAGCCATCAGATAATGATGGATGTTTCCAAAACGACTGTGATGTTCTAAAAACTATGTCAATCTGAATTATATATCTTAATTAATCAAATAAGATTTCATTTAGGTTTTTTTACGTAATATCCGTTTTTCTACTATTTCAGAGTACCTAAGAAATAAATAACTTTTTCAAGTTTTTTACAAACTTTATGATAAAACTCCATATTCAGGCCATATTTGCATTATGTTTTAACTTTAAACACCGAAAATTTGCAGATTTGTTTCGCAAACACTGTAAGTCGCAAAGCGTTCCCAGAAAATCAAACGAAATATTTTTGAGGCGTTATTGTAGTAGTCTTCATTTTGTATCACAATATCGTCAAAATTATAATTTTAATCTTTATTTATACCAAAACAGACGTTCCCGAAATGATGCTTAGTTCAAGTACGCTCAGTATACATCGAAGTAGTAGTTAATCCTATTCAAATAACGATTCAATGGGGTTTAAAAACGACTATGAATCCACCCCCACTGTCTTTGAGAGACCATTTAAATGTCAAAACAAGCTTGCTTGTATGCTGAATCTATGGAAAAAAGTAATACGACAACTTGGAGGCAAAATAGCCCTTTTTATGTAAATTACTATTTTCAGTGCAACAAGTGATAATTTTTTTTTCAAAAATAAAAACATTTATAATATTTATTTATTTAACAGGTAAAGTATTCACATTGAAGGTATACATTAGAAATTTAACACTATTTTTTTTTAATTACAACATCTAAAAATAAAAAACAAACTTCTACTTAACATAAAAAGAACAACAAGCTTGTTCAAATAATTAAAAACTTCACAAAACAGATGCATGAGTGAAAATTTATGAAACAACTGGTCTCAGATATTCCCATTATGTAATCAGATTAAAAACTTTAGCATACAAAAATTTAATGCAAAATATTTAACAATGAAATACTCCAACGTAAAAAAAAAGAAAACAGAATTAAAAACAAAACCATCTAAATGTAAATAATAAACTATAATAATGTATAATTTGAAATCGCGTTAATAGCGGTTCTTTAATCATAGTTTTTGCTGCTGATAAAGTAGGATCTGAGATTTCTACTGAAATTGCACTTCTTTTTCGGGGTATTCTTCTGTTTTTTCCCCCTTTTAAGTTTTTACCATTCAATTTATATTAATGTTTATTTATACTATATAATAACTAGGGCCCGGATTTGTATACTCTAAAAAAACACCAAATATGCGCCCAAAATATGCACTGAACATGACTAAGTATCCAGAAAAAAATCCAAAGCCATATAATATCCAAAATTAGTCTTGCACTCATCCCTTTTAGTCTTGAACAATAGAAAATATGCATTAAAAATCCAAAATAGGCTTCAAAAATATTCAAAAAGTAATCAAAAACACATTTACCAAAAAATTAATGATAAAAAATCAAATTAATATTGATGCACATCTAAAACAAAAACTAAAAAAAAAAAAGTGACCCGTATTCGCAAAATTGATTTAAAAAAAAAGTGTTGAAAATTTTTTTAAAAATAAAAAAAAATTGTTTGAAAATTTTGATATCAAATAAATTAAGAGCTTAATAAGAAGCTTCCGTATACGAAAATTCATCAAAATTAGTTCAGTGTTTTAAGATAAAGTCAAAAATAAAAAAAAAAAAAACGGTTCTATGGCAGGTAGATTAGTAGAATTTGTTAAAATTTTTCTTTCATCTTAAAAGTATGATCAGACAGACAAAATTGCCGGTCCGACTTTTTTCGCATTGTTTATCATCGTAATTTTATGTTGGATTGTTATCTCTTGTTCGAATTTTTTACGAATCATAAACTTGCCCTACGTATAGAATTTTTCAGGATTCCGATTTAGGATACGTAATTTGATGTAAGCAAATGAAGAGCAATTATGTGTTAAGACAGTCATAGAAAAATTATATCATTACTTGGTCAACTTAAAAAAGATTTTTTTTTTGATTTTTTTTTTTTTTTCAATATACATACATATAATAATTTTGAGCTACAAGAGCAAGTTCATTTTTATTTTTTATTGCTTAGTAAAAGTTGACATATTTTGGCAAAATTTTTCAAATTTTATTACGGGCTTTTTGGATTTTGTGCGTTTTTCCATTAGAAAAAATATCAGAAATCTTAGGTTTGAAGTTGGTTGTTTTTCTTTTGAACGGTATTATTTAATACTAAAATGTCACAAAACAAACTTGATGATCTATTTCGACTTGAAAAGTTTCAATCTTCCAATTAAAGATGTGTGCATATCTTTGTGATTTTTTTGAGTGTTTTTTTTAGGTCAACTACCAAAACAATCAGTTTATTTAATTTTGTTTTCCAATTCATCATTGTTAAGGGAACAAATGGAATAGAACCAATTTTCTTTTCCATGGCTCAAATTAAATAAGGTTTCTTGGAAAAGTTTTTCAAACGTGTTCTTACACACATCCGTATTTTTATTTATATGTTTTTGTTTTTTTTTTGTTTTATATTTTTTTTTTTTGTATTTAAACCACAAAGCTTGAACTGATTCGAGAGTTGAGAAATTCTGTTCTCTTGTATGCTGGTGGCGATGTGTTATCGAGATGCATCAGTGAAATGGACAGCAGACTTCTCTGGTTGTGGTATTGCGCCTGCTGCTGCTGCTGCTGCATTTAAATTGATGTTTTGTCCACAATAGAGAATACGATGTGATGATGAAGCAGGAAACTTCTCTATAGAAATGCAAAAATGTGCCCAACATCAGGGCCCTGCTGCATCCTGTTAAGGATGCATCCACTATAGCCATCACTCCAACAGCAGACATATACATATATATCTTAGTCTTGATATGGAGTGTTTGGTGCCCTGCCGCAGAGTCACAGCTGAGAAAAGAACATCACTTATGCGCCGGAGTACATCATCTGTCGACTTGTTATTTTGGTTGACCATTATTTGAATTTATTCAAGCAAAATAAATGGGATTTTATGTTCTTGTCCGTGTTTGCATTCGAGTGCATATTAGCATGTGTTTGATATTTGTGTGGGTGAATTTGTGCCACTTCATGTATGCATATACTAGACGTGTAGGTGGATCTTTTATCATCCTTTTGGGAGAAACTCTCTGGATGCGGACTTGCACTCATCCCTTTGCCAACTAATGTTGCAGTTGTTAGTTTGTCTTTTGTCATTTTTGAAAAGCTCACGAACAAAATTAAAGTTCAAAATGAATAGGTAACAAATTGCAAGGATACCCGCACACACACAAACGTTAACAATGATTGGGTTTCGTCCTGAATTTGTTTTCTTCTCAATTCAAAGAAGAATTGTTTCGGTTTTTTCGTGTCATTTTGGTTCAACATTCTGTTCAGGAGTAAAAGGATAACAATGGAATGATTTATGCTATCGGTTAGTTTTTTTTTTTTTTTTTTGAGAAAGAAATCTTGGTGTTCTGTTGTCCATTTTTGTCGATGAGATATTCATAAAGGTGAGTGGAAGGAAAGGTTATGACAAGATGTATCTATACATCATCAATTGTGTCTCTTTATTTGACTGGAAAAAAGTTTGCAAAAGCATCTTTTCACTTTTTTGATGGCATCTACTGTCAAAAGTTTATCGGTTGTTTTTCCTTCGATGGATATTTATTTTTAGCTGACGAATTTATCTTGTTTGACTTTTTTTTAACCCTTGAAAGGGCGGATTTTGTAGGTGTTTTTAAATGTACCCATTTATCAATGTTTACTTAAGCTCGAATACATTAAATGGTCATTGAGAGAAAAAATGCTAAAATAAGATGTATTTATGATTTTCATTAATATTATAGTAAGCTTTTCCAAAACTGATTAAACAACACTATGTGGATATAATAAGGATAAATCTCAAATGTAAAATTGATTTAAAAAAAAAAAAAACGAATATAATGTTTTTAATTTTAAATTAAAAATTCTATTAATTTCAAAGTTTTGTTTTTGGGATGACGTTTTTTAAATAATATGGTTAGTTAATACAATTTGGTATGAAGCTTGAGTCCACAAAAAAATAATAAAAATAACGGATTAATAAAAACTTTTCAAAATAATCCGATGTTCATTTAATAGTCATGCGAATCATGAGCGAAAGGGTCATTTTTTCCATTACGCTGACCTGCTATTCAAATTTGTCTCGAAACTGTTATACTAAAACAGCTTCTTTATTGAGCTTGACCTCAAAACGAAGTATGGAATTTGATTTCTATTATAATGATATATTTTTAGAAAAAAAAAAATTATTAATTAAAAAATTATTAACTATCCAATTATTATTAATTTCGTTTTAAATTTTTAAACTTTCAATCACGAAATAATTAAAATAACCTCTACAGAAACTTTTTCTAAAATAATAAAATAAAAAAGTAAAAATAAAAAAAATATATACTACATCCAATTCCATTAGCGATAAATCACCACCGAATAATTGAAACAAATTCTGGGTACTCACAATGAAGACCAAACCAACCAACCAAGAACAAAAACAACAACATTGACTACAAGCCTCAAGCCTATTTCATTTTCTGAAAATAAACACATTCTCCAGCTCCTGCCAATTGAAAAAGCTCAAATTGACACAAATAAATCGTTATCCACCGCATTTATCTTCAATCCTAGTCCCCAAAAGGGATGAACGACTAGCAAGACCGACAACGACGAGCGACAGCATCAGTGACTTGGTAATAGGAATATCAAACCAGCTGTAAAGGGAATGACGAAAGTTGCCCTCTCTCAACAATGAAACCAAAAAAAATATGGTCGGTCAACTTTTTCACTCTGTGAGATCACACTTCACAAAATGAAAAAAAAAAAAAAAAACACATAGTAAAAAAAGTCCAAACGAAGTGCCCTCTAGAGTATTTTACAATTTGGTAACAATTTTCACACCCCCCCAAACCCCAACCCCAACCCCTTTTCCATTCCAACTCGAACCATCCACAGCAAGATGACGAAAAGTAAAACAGCCAGCCAATTCTGGGGAATGCCTCCAAGGGAAATAATATTCATGAGTCTCTCTCAGCACACCACTCACACTTTACGATTCATAGTTTGTCAGGAGGCATCAGGACTCAGAAGTGTTAGATGGGGCAAAGAGGGGGTTGTACTTGGAGTTGGAGTCCTTTTGTCCACCAAAAGAATAGAACAAAAGTTGAAAAACTTTATCTACCGCCACCGCCACACACATCCACATTAGGAAAACATATTTATTTTTATTCCCTCGCATACGCATCAACATTCAACATTAAGCTGAGAGAGGAGCAAAGGACGACACGAAGACAAAGGTCAAAGGATCTCACAGGACACATTGTGGCTGGGCGAATTTATGTGAAAACAAGGGAATGAGCACTGAATGTGTGTGTGTGTGTGTGTGTTTGTATGAGGGAATCACTCGGAAGAGGCCCAAGTGAATAATAATCAGGACAATTTTATCTAAGTTCTATTCATCTCTTTGGGCTTTTGCATCATGCTGCTGATGTGCGGTATGGTCGTGGCAGTTTCATCGCATTGGCATGAGGCAGAAGCCGAAGCCACTTGAACAATATTTCCAAGGGACGATGATAGTGAGTTTTATTTCTTTCTTTCCAAGTCCTACGTTACATTAGATACTAATTTCTCAGGATATTACTTTTATTATGTGTGTTCATAAGGGAGTTATAGACACAGACATATGTACACACGCAAGAGTATACAAAGTGTATAGGCATTTAACTATGTGGAAAAGTTTATTTTATTTGATTGGATGAACAAGGGTGAAGGTCAAAGACGAAGAAATTTGAATGATTTAATTGTTCATTAAGTGTCGACCCGAGGTTATAAGGACATGACCCAATTGTCCTTGGTTTTACAAGGACAATAAGCGTCACCATAAGTTTGGTGTAGTAAATTCTAACTGCCATGAACAAGTAAGTAGTCTCAATCATACCTAGTTTTTTTTTTCTTGTTTTTGCAAAACGAATAAGAGACATTAATGGTTACATAAAACAATTTTTTTCCTCTCCAGCTACGGGAGCTGGTGCCTTCCTAGATATTTAAAATGAATGGTTAAAGCTTAGGAGAACTTTGCAACAGAACTACTCCAACTTTTTTCAAGGCATATTGTGCTTATCTGCTTATCAGTGCTTATTTTGCTTCCTCGCAGTAATCACTTGATACTGATCGCGTCCAATCGGACTTGACTTGCTCATTAGTTATAACTACAAGTGCTAAATGCGAATGTACACGGTATTTCCGACGAGTCTGAAGACTCTTCTAAGACATCTTTTCTCAAACCTATGGAGCCTAGCCCAAAACTACAAGTACTTGTATTACAAGTGAAATCTTACAACTTTCCATACAATATTGAGCAATTTCACCTGTAATTGAATCGATGATTGTTAAAACTACATAATTGAAATTTTTATTTTTTACGAAAAGCCCTATATTTTGCAGAACGCGGACGCGTTGTCGATTCAAACTTTAAAATCGCTTACGTCATCGAAAATATGAGGCGATTTTAAAGTTATAATTGTCAATAAAGCAGTTTTTGTCCCATCATTAAAAAACTCTTATGTTGTTTTAAAAATCATCGATTCAGTTTTAATACAAGTACTTATAGTTTTGAGTTCATTGATGATCCGTGTTTCTTCTATATGCGTGAACCATTAAACCAAAATTTTAAACGTGCAACTATTTTAAGGAGCTAATATTGATTCTGAGCATTTATTTAGAAATTCTGAAATTATAAGAAACATTTTCATTTTGAACGCCTCAGCACTCATCAAGTTGCCAGAGTCTAGAGTTAGCGATTGAGTTAGAAACTTTCCAATGTGCGTTTACTTACCACAGCATACCTTACGAGCTGTAGACCCAGAACGCACGAAGAATACCAGACCAGCTGACAGAAATTGAAAGGTCTCGCAGTGAAAAGATCACCCGATAGATTAAGCAAAGTGTCAAACAATTGGCTGCTGTTGCTATGACCGGAACGCAAGCTTTTCGAAACATCAAGGCTAGTCAACAATGCACAGAAATAGTGGAGAATTCAAATTAATAATTATCTTATACCGTCACCCACTATACAGTAGGTTGAAGAAGCTTTAAAACTTCAATCACGGTTGTAAGGCGCATGTACCTTTTCATTTAGAATTTTTTTTTAACAATATCCTACCTAATGTCTAAAAAATTTGCAACTTGAAAAAATCACGGTTATGACCTCTCTATTAAATAAATAAATTGCACGACTGGGTCGCACGTACCTGCTCTTAGGTTCAAACTTTATCTATAAGAGCAAATAAGTGCGATCCAGTTGTGCAATTCCATCTTATAGCTTTCATATGATTTTAAAAAGCACACTTTAAAAAAGGTTCACTATGGCGTATACGTACTTTTTTGTATTTTATTTAAAATTTTATTTTAATGCTTGAAAACTTATCTAGGATTATGTTTTAAGTGCACCAATAGTGCAATTTTGATAACTTCCACCTTCTGAGTCAACACAAAACATATGTTTGTCTCTGTCTTTAATTAAAAGAAACCATTTATGTGTTATTATTATGAAAACAAATTTACGGTATAAATAGATCCGTTTTGAAAACTGAACCATTAGTAATCAAAAATAAATTTGTTTTGAATATCACAAAAAAAACATAAAATATTATTATTTTGGCTTTTAATTCAACATTCAAACTAGATAAATTTGAATGCCATTGCCATTAAACGTAATAGCGTTAGATAAACCTACATTCCTACATGTTATAGACTAAGCTCAAATTAAGAATCCAAATTTCTGTAACGTTAATGTCATTACCACAGAATGTAAATCTGCTGCATCAGTAACTGATGGATACAAACACAAAAAAAAAATGTTTTTTGAAAGAAAACTTATCATTGTAACCCGAACATAAAAAGCTGAAGTTGCGATTAGCCAACAATTTTTTTTTTAGAAAATAAAAAGAAAAATATGCTCTCTATATTGGCTGTTTCCCAAAAATAATTGATGCATATTAATGATGATGATGGGATAGCTGAACTGAACTGATTTACTCAAAGCAGATTCTTTGCTGAACTTCTGTGAATAGTTTGCAAAATCGAGTGTCATTATCTTTTATACCAATTTTGAATAACTATCATTTTAGTTCGTTTTTTTTTTTTACTTTCAAATGATTTAACTCCATTGATGCTAAAAATGTGAATTGACCTTCAAATGGGTGTGCAGCGCACATCATTAGGTTTGTTCAAAAGAATAAAATGTCAAGTGTTGCCATATTCTTAAAATAATATCAAAATAAATTATAACAATAAGAAATTAACAAGTTTTTAGGATACACTTATAAGAGATACAAAATGTATGCAATGTTTCTCCAATGTTTTAAAAAAGTTACATTTGCCCTTAAAAGCATTAGCCATTAAAAGAATTAGAATTATGTATTTTCTTAAATGTTCTTGGAGTTAAAATGTAACAAAAATGTGTTTTTTTTTTAAAAAACAAAAACGTTTTTGACCGATTGCACATAATGTCAAGTATCCTTTCACACTAAACCAAAATATTATTGAATTTGTATGAATAAGAAAATTGAACTGAAATTAAGAAAAAAATTACCGAATGGCAACACTGAATTGCAGGCAATTGTCGCTTTTGATGTGATTTATATTCAATTTTGTGGCCATAAATAAATTTCTTATCATTTGAATGTTGAAAACAGAAAACGAAGGAACAAAAAAAGTAAAAATAAAGACATGGTCGTGAAATATAATAGAAAATGGCGCCGTGCCAATTGCATAGATATTTTGGTTGGCGTTTATTTTTTTTTTCTTCCTACCTACCTACCTCTTCATTCTATGCTGGATGATGTCTTTTCCTTCACATTGAGTTCTGTTCAATGCCATTTAGTGCTCTTACAAAACGATGCAATAAAAAGGCTCAAATGGACAGACAATGAACTTAGTGAAAGCTTTAAGGAAAAAATACCTAAAATGTTGAAAGCTGAGAAAAAAAATTATTTTATATTGCAAGCAACCATGAAGGTATTTGTATGAGTGTGTTTTTGTATATTAAAACACTTATGTATGTTCGTTAAAATCCAAAATTAATTCAGGAAGAAAATATTAATATATTAAATTCTTTTTGTGAGTAAGTAAACTTTTTACAACAATATCTTGAAATTGTCGCTTTAAGCTAGAATTCGGTTTGGCATTGACTCATTTGACTCGGTGCTCGGTCTAGTATTTTGTTTGTTTTGCCAGTCGAACCGAGTATCTAAAATTGAATAATATCTTTTTTTTTTGAAAAATCGATTTTTCGAAAACGGGTCACTATTTATTTTTGAAATGTTGGTCTTAAATGTCTATTAATATTTTCTTGAAAATGGCACACCAACTTTTTTTTCAAACAAGGTTTCAGTATTTTTATATATAAAAAAATATTTTTTGTAAAAACGGGTTTCGATTTTCAAAAAAAAAAAAAAACTAACGATTCTTAAAGAAATCAAATGGCAAACTTAGTTTGGAGGTCAAAACAATCTAAGATGTTGTTTTCAGTCAGTTTAGTAATGAATTTTATGTTTTTATTTAATTTAAAATTTAAAAATATTTATTTTTAAGCACTTAATATAAGAAATTTTAGCATCCACAGCAGCTAAAAGCAAGTACGTGTGATCCAGTAGTGCATTTTTTTTCTGTTATCAAAATCATTAGATCCATTTTTGACAAAAAATATTACTTTTTTAATTTGATTAAGCCCCAATTTTGCAATAATCAGAAAAAGGTCAGCTAGCGCTTATTCCTAGGAATACCTAACTGTTCTTAGAATAAAGATTTTTTATTTTTTGGTTTTATTGAGAAATTTAGTAAAAAAGTATGTTTTCAAATGGTAAGAAGAACTTAATGTTTAGTTTCGAACAAAATCAAGGTAATACGTAGAAAACTACAAAGACAATTAGACAAATTAGATCTAATTGCACGAAAAGGGTGTACGGTTTCATGGAAGGTAATTGTTCGAAACTTGATTATTTTGAGGTTTTTCTGGCAAAAAGTGTAAGGTTAGCATGTTACTAATAAAGATTGTATTAACAATTGATAACAGCAATAGATATTGAAATAAAAACATAATGTATGTCGCCTACGTAAAATATTAAATAAAATAGAAAATACAATTTTTGTTTCAATTTTTTTAAATTTAAAATTTATTTCCTGAACTACTGTGAACTAAAACAACTTGAACTAAACAAAAAAATAAATACTGCTGTATTGGGAGTGGGTTGAAATGCTGTATTTTAATATAATGAATGATCAAAATTCTGTTTTATACTACACAGTGTATTAATACTGTGTGATCTAAATTCTGTATTTCAAAATACTGTGTGTTTAAAAACACACAATTTGGCTATATTTTGAAACGACATTACTACACCTTGTTTACGATATTTTTTCAATTTTAAATGAATTTTTTAGCCCTTCCCTAAAATGTTTAATTTTTTGTTTTACCAAGAATCATTCTGCAAAATATCATTCACACTTTTTTTGAGTTTTCACAAAAACTTTACTTTTTCGTGACAAATCGCCATTTCAAAATATTAGTTTTTTTTTTTTAAATAAAACAACAACAAAAAAACTTTCCAAAATAATTAATATAACAAAATTTCGATAACCGAAATTCAGAAAATCCCAAAAACATAAAATAGCGAAAACCAAAATATTCTTGTTATACCCAAAAAATTAGAGGAATTTGGGTTAAGGTTAACATTAGGTACACTAAAAAGTTTCATTAAACAAAAAAATGTGTATGGCGTATGAGTGTTTTTTTTTACAAAATTGAAAAATACATTTGTGTTGATTTGGTAGCCCGAAAATATTCAAAACTTTATCTTTTGCATGTATCTAATATTTCAGGCAGTTAAGTCTAGGTTTTACTTTTTATAAATTACGCATATGAACGACGGATGGCAGAAACCACTTTGTTTGACTCAATACATGTGACGAAATAGTAACTTATTTCTTCAGATTCAAATTAAGTAGCCCCAATTCTTTCGGAAAAGTAGGCACAGTTTGGTTTCTATAGCTGAATATGGAAATTTAATTTACTATAAATTGAATTATTGTAATAGAGTTGTGCTTCCAAATTATTGGTCTGAATTGAAATAGTAAAAGACAAACTATTCTAATTTATCCCTTTGATGTTAGATTTTATGTTCAAAAAAACAATGTTTATGCAACAATTAAATTATAATTGTTGGTTAAAGTAGATACAAACTCCCTATTTGCTTGTGATCTTCTTTTCTTATTAGATGCCGATCAGATACATGCTGGTTCTATGAGGTAGTTTGTATTTTGCTTAGGCAGAATACTCCTGGACTTGAGAACGAATTGACAGAAATACAACTCCCCAATTTAGTGACTCTAATAGTACAACCCTACCTGAAAATATACATCAAATATCACAAACAATGGCCACATACCTTCCAAATAAAGCACGATCGTATGCGAGGAATAACAATAGCGTGCCTCGTTTGCGCATTGAAAACATTTTTTTTTTTTCACTGACCGATCGTGCAGTAAGCAAAAAGATCTTCTTCGCCTTACTATTCCCCCTATGAGGTGTAACTACCTCATAATACCCATCCATTCATATGCAAAGCTATACATTTGGCAAATCCAAAAGTAGCATCAACCACTTTTTTCTATATAGGCACAGCAAAGAGTATCAAACAGCCAGCAATTCTGCTGCCAGGGCATGACATCATAGTGGTCGCGATCGCGTCGCTTTCTTCGTACTATTTCGTTGGTCCCCTCGATTCGTGATGTACCTACATTACAAAAAAATGATTCACAAAAAATTAAAAGTGGTTTCAAACGAAGATACTTTTGGTGTGCAACTGAACTTATAAGACCCTCAATTGTATGGAATTTTATGATATCATATAATTCACAGAAATTTATTGCAACCAAACATCATTCATAAAGAAAATTCATTACTCATACCATCGGGCGGTTCGATGCCTCACAGTTGATGCGGTTGGCTACATTCCGTTCCTAAATTGTAGCATCTAAATCGTATGCTTTGATAACATCCATACAAAAACTAAAAGAACACTGCAAAATTGTGTTTGAGAAATAAAAATTAAGTTTCACCAAAAAAAAAACAAACAACAACGCAAACAAAAACTTCTCCCTCTATCGTATAAGATATCTATAATATAGAATTAAGCCAATTCAATAAAATTGAAAAAAATATCTATCAAAAATGATATCTGCTGAGGTAGATGTGATCGCCTTTTTATAGTTTTTTTTTTTGTTTTTTTGTTTTTATTAGATTTTTTTTTCGTCCACTTAAACTTTGGTTTTTGTCCAGCGCAGAAATGAAAAATGGTTTTAAAGAGGTGATGGTGAAGAGTTGAATGGATGGATGATGATGATAGCTTGATGGAGTCAGAGGAGAATAGGTATGGTATACCGATATGGTAGCAAAGTATTTGCCTCTTCATCACTTCGTCGTCATCCCGTATTATTTCAAAATTAAGATTAATTCGTTAGCATCGAAAAGTCCATGATGATGTACGAGGGGAGCCAGTTTGGAGCATCACATATGTGCTAATGATGATGATGGTATATAGTACTGCCGACAACCGACGGCGACGGCGGCGGCGGCAGCGTCGTCGGTGACGATGAGAGCAGTGTGATGCCTCGTTTCGGATGTTGAATGAATGGAGATTTTATAGCGCATAGAGTGGATGTAACACCAAGTGAATCATCCATTAGATGTAGCTAATTAATCAAAATATTTCATTTCAGATTGAATCTTTCGATTTTGTTTTAAGTGGGTTTAAAGGGCTTTACTCATATGCATTTGTACAGAAGAAATGTCAAAATTGAAGGGTTATTGGATCTTAGTCATCTCAAATGTAGATTATAGTGCCGAATTTAGTTAAATTTGCCATTTAAGAGTGTGTTTACAATTTTTAAATATGAATTATTGTAATAAAAATTGCAAAATCAGGGCCCTGCTTGTTCAATTCGCACAGTAGATTTTGGGTGTGATTTCGAGTTCTTGCAGTCCGTAGTAGGAATATTTTGAAGTTAAAGTGCAATAATATTGCATTTTTTTTTTAAATATTTATGATACCAGCTAAATTAAGATTATTTATTTTTTTTAAAACTTTATATAAGAAGTTTTAACGTCCACAGCAACTTTGACCCTAACAGGAAGTACTACGACCCAGTCGTTCTTTAATTTCAAAAGTACTCATAAGCAGTACAGAAACAAATTTTACCCAATGTCTTTGGAGTAGTTATTGAAAGATTTTAGGGTTTTTTCATTTTCGTCATAGCGACGGACCCGGAACCACTTTTTTTGCATTCTCTTTCATCGAAATGTCATGTTTGATTGTTATTAATACAGTAACTACATACATCAGACCTTGAGCCAAATTCGGTAGTTCTGATTTTTTCCTGAGTTTCTTATAATTTTAGGCTGATGTTAAATCCAATTTTTCGACCTCGAGCGCCGAACTCAACATTGGTAAAAATGTAAAAAAAACTCAATTTTTGGCACTGTTTTCAGTAAATGGTATTTTTAGTCATGTAGGGCTGGTTTTTGATTATAAACTATGTTCAACTGTTTCACCCTTACAAAATATTCTTCAATACTATATCTGTAAATTCAAAAATTTCCAAGATATAGCTTTTCAAAATATATCAATATACAATGTATAACAGAAAATTAGTTGAAATTGAAAGTATATTAAGAGATTCTGAATGTATTAAGAGATTCTGAATGTTACACATAGCATTAATTAATTAGAATGTGTTGGTTAGGTGAACAAAATTTAAAAAAATGTAAGAGGTGGGTCGTTTAGGCAGAAGATACAATTTTCTAAAAAAATGACTTCACATGTTAATATAACTATTCAGAGACAACGGTAATATCTAGAAAATAAAATGCACGACTAGATCGCACGTACTTGCTCTTTGGGTTAAAGTTGCTTTAGACGTTAAAGCCTCTTAAATAAAGTTTATATAAATAAATTTTTATTTTAGAAATTAAAAAAATAAAATGTTTTGTTTAAGTTACATATTTATTTACAAGAAAACTGGAACATGTGTAAAAAAAATAAAACTTATTTTAACTTTATATTTTTTTAGTTTTTTTAATTAATACATATTTTTTTTAAAACATAATTAAATTTTTTATATGAAATAAATGTGCAAAAGTTTTAGTCAAAATCGTATAAACCGTTTACCAAAAAAAGGCAACGCTGTTTCGCCGTTTTTCGAGTTTTTTGAGAAAAACTACAAATGCAGTTTTGTTGCAATCCCTAAACACAATATATACACAAATTTTAAACAAAATCTTTAGAGCTGTTTTTGAATAAAATTCAATAACTCAAAACCCTTATATGGGAGGTTTTAGTTCTAGTCTCTAGACTATTTTGACATAGTACCTAAGCATTAAGGTGCGTCAATTATTGCAAGCATCATGAAGACCATTAAAAGTACGGCCAACGCAAAATGAACTTAATTTTAGGTATTATAAAATTTCATTTCAGTACCTATCGTAATAATTTTTTCAATGAAGGCCAATACAAGTTATTTTTAAATTAATTCTCTTAAACTATGTTGATTTATTTACATGTGACCTATATTCTCCAAATCAATCAAAATAATTGTAATAACTTTTTAATTTTATAGAATGACATTGTATAATTCACTATTACCAAAGTAATTTATACTTATAATCCATCAATAACAAATATCGAGAGCAGACAGATTTAATTAAATCCAATATTTCCGTATAAATATGCCCTCAACTTTCTGTTAATCACAGGTTCCAAATTTCTGTGTAATTTTGTCAATGAAGTGGAAAAATGATTCTTCAATCCCCGATTAGTATTCACATGACAATTTTCATTTATGAACCATCAATTACACCAGATTGTAAGGTACTTTGTGTTTATCTAGCGACCAATCCTTCTAAGAAAATAAAGCAGTCAAGCTGCATCACACCACTAAACTCAACCCCAAACGAACTAAATTTTCATCCAACATTACTCCCTGAAGTTTGTTGTACATTCATTCAATCTCATTCCATGATTAATGTGCAATGCAAAAAAATTATAGTTGTGATTCTGTGCACATTCAGAAGAACTAGGAGTTCTAGCTCAAAAAAAAAAAAAATAAAAAATAAGGACAAAGTGGACTCAATTCTTAATGACAAATAACTGATAATTAGCTAAAAGGGAAAAACTGTCTGCAGAAATTACAGCAGATTTACACAAAATTTAATTTGAAAATTCTTTTTGTTGGGTTCTGTATTTTGAAAAAGAAACTTCTACAAAGTGCAGACAAAGTTGTGTCCTTCACAAAAGGATGTCGATGAGGATATAGTAGATAATTTATAATGAAAAACAATATTTTTTGTTAAAATTTTGATATGATGCAACAATTTGTAAACGGGAACTCGAAACAAAAAGACAATAGTAATTGAAATTGAAGAAGAGAGGAGTGATACAAAACGAAAAAGCAAATTCTTACGGATAGTAAAAAATTATTCTACTAAACAATAATGAACTACATAGATAGAAACTAAAGAAACCTTGAAAAAATCATTCATTCATTCATTCTTCATGCGTGTAGTTATTGTCAGCATAAGGGACCTACGATTTTCTTCTGAGTCATAAAGGCTAAGGTGCAATGCACTTTTCAATAGCTCAAAAGAGTGGTTTTTGCCAGGCAAATCATCTCCACGTAAAAATGGCAAAGGGCCATTTTTTTTTGACAAGAACTTAACTGTACATACTGCAGGAAATATAATTTAAAAACGATTTTAGAAAAGAAGACTAATTTTTAAAGAAAAACGCTACACATTTACGACAATTTTGTGCCTTGTTATTTTAGATTCCGGAATAAAAAAAAAACAACATACATTTTCCACTCGGTTGTTGTATGGCAGAGAACTTTTAAACTTTTTTTGTAAGCTTATAAGTGGAAATGTGCAACCACAATCGATTTTTTGATAATTTACAATGAGTTGGTTTGACCGATAAAATCGATTAGCAGATGCACCCCAATGGCAAATGATACCCATTCTACGATACCTACAAAAGAGAATGGTAGAATGAGGCAAAAAAAAAATTAGAGCAAAAAGGAACAACACGATTTTTGACATTGTTCTTAACTGAAAACAGCTGCAGTTTGATTCTTTTGATTTTTGTTTTCTAATTTATTTTTATAATATTTAAATTTAGAAACATTTTGGAAAAGGGAATTAACTATTTCTATTGCATAATGCATTTTCTCGACACTAAAACCTTATTCATAAAATTTTTTATGTATTATTAATTTTTAAATTTCTAATATTCGAACTGGTTAAATTTAAAAAAAAAAACGGTCCTAACGGTACCTGCCATAGAACGGTTTTTTTTTTAATTCTGATTTTCTCCTTCATGACTCAATCAATTTCAACCATTTTTCTTACACGAATTTTTTTAAGTTGCCATAACAATATTTAGTAAAAAAAATTACGAAAATTATTTTCTTGGATTTTTTAAAAAAATTGAAATTTTTTTTTTTTTTGAAAAATCATTTTTTCGAAAACTACTCAATATTTTTTTTCAAAATTTAGTTTTTAGATGTTGATTAATAATATCTTAATAATGGCGTACCAATTTTTTTTTTTATAAAAGTCCTTGCAAAATTTTATATAGACAAAATAGTTTTTTTTTAAACAACGATTTTCAATTTTTTTTTCTAAAAATGTATCATTTTAGAAGAAATCAATTTGCATGCTTCGTTTTCAGGTTAAATTCATTTAAGAATAAGAAGCTGTTTTAGTCATTTGAAAATCGAATTTTATGCTTTTTTATTTTTTTTTTTCTAAAACTGCATTTAGAAATTTTTAATTAAAAAGGCTTAGCATAAATGGTAAGTTTATCTATAAGAGCAAGTACGTGCGACCCAGAAGTGCATTTTAATTATATTTTATACAACAGTAGTTAACTTCATACACTAGATTAATATAATATACGAACAGAAATAAAACAAAACAACACAGAATTACAGATTTTGTGCCAGAATGATGGATAAGTGGTAAATCCTCATAATTATACATAATGTATTAAAAAAAAAATATAAAAAAGAATACAATAAATTTGCCATCTAACAATTCTAAGAGAAAAACCTCGCCAGTGTATGTTCTTGATAAGAAAAAGAAAAAAAGGAGCAATTACAACCCTTTAATGTCACCCTTAAAACTTTCAACAAAACAACGTGATATCACAAGTATTGTCAGGATTAAAATAAAACCAAATCCCTATAAAGGTAAACTTAAACTACCGCATGATAAAAACAAGTGACAACACAAAGGAGCCTTCATATACCATCACCAACCACGCAAGGTTTACCGCAAATAATCTTTACTCCACTAAAAATTCACCAAAGAATTTGCACTGACACGGCTACCGTTTGAAAATTCCCAACTAAAAATGTATTGAGACGCAGGTATTGTAAGAACAACACGACAAAACTATGTTCAAGGATATTGCGCGAGGACGTTGATGGTGCGCCTTTGTTTATCTCTGTGCACCTTTCGGGGATGAAACTTTGAATAATTTTATTCAAATCTTCTAATTATGCTCATTCAACCGAACCGCGCTCTACAATATCAGTTTTTACTTGAGTGTGTTTGGTGTAAGGAGATACTTTAGTGAATCCTTTTTTAGAAGTTTGAACGTTTGTGTTTTATTTTTATTTATTAACTTTAAGAAGCTAAGCTTAATTAAACTACCACGAAAATAAACAGAAGACTCGGTTCGTCTATCGTAAATACGAATTCTATTGTTCCCTTTTTGACTTACTTAACGGTAACGGATTTTTATAATTTTTGTTTTATTTCTAAGGTACCTAAAAGCAGTCTCCCTACTACAAATTAGTTCTTGTGGTCAAAATTGTACCGCTTGGCTAGTAGGTATTTTTCAATACTGTACTATTTTAAATATACAATGTCCTTGAATGTCCCTTTCCAATGTAAACTTCTAAGAAAAAGCTTACTATTGTTTGATTGACCTCTATTTTATAGAGTCTATAATAATAATTTATTACAGATCAAAAAGTTTGCACGTAATGGAATCCAAATAAATATTTCATATCCTTCAAGAATCACTATTTTCCTTATAAATTGTGATCTCATATAATAACAAGTGAAGATTTATCTGCTCGAGTATTTATTGAATCCGTGACAGAAATTCTGCGATTTCAAGGACAATATCAAATATTTGTCTTCGTTTTCGCAGTTGATAATAATACTCTCAAATATCCAGCAGCAATGTGAGTGTTTGGGTGCAAAAAGTATAATATTTGCTGTACGAACGTGTATGAAATTGAAAATAAGGATTTTCCAAGCCAAACACCAATTGTTACTATATTCTGTTAGACGCGACACACGCGTCATAGATGGATGAGTCTCACTTTGTTTAACACCACGTGATGAGTGTGTGCTGGTAGATACACATATAACCCGACAAAATAAAATAAAAACACATCCTTTTGGCATTTTACACGCGAAGAGGCAACAGATTGTTTGGAAACAAACGATTTTGAAAGAATTGCTCATCGTTGACTGAAATGAAGTGAACACATTGTTGTGTAAAATAAAAAAAAAAAAAGTTATAAAAAGAAGAAGAAATCTTTTCGAAAATTTAAAGAGTCGGACATTTCTTTTCCAGAATCAAGTTGATCTTCCTTAATTTTACTGTTTTATGTTTAAGAGTTTCAAGGTTTCCACTAATTTGCGTGGCACATGGTGAACATGCAAACTATGTGACAACAACATTTGAGATTTACTTTAGCAGCTTAATACAGATTTAACATATTTAAAAAAAAAAATATCTCTGCGAAGCTAGCTGTTCCCATGGTAAAACACAAAAAAAATCTATACAATCCTTTGCACTACATGTTAATCGGCGTTCAGAGTGTAATTATTTTGCGAACAAAACAAAGGATTAACGATGATGATGATGAAGGATTTACCACTGTTATTATTGTCTACTGGTATCCCTATCTATAACAATTCACCTAGAAACGCCTGAACGACAAATCGACAGTGTTTTGTTCAGGTCTAGTTTTACAGTAAATAATATACTTAATCAAGGCCCAAGTATTTATTTCAAATATTTTTTTTTATAATGAATTTTTCATTATATAAACGAGTTTTTTGACAGACAGACAGACGGACAGACAGAATTGCGAGACCCACTTTTTCGCATTCTCTATCATCGTATTGACATGTCTGATTGTTACCTCGATTTCGATTCTTTTTAGGAATCCTAAACTTGCTGAAAACGGCTGTACAGTAGCAGGAAAGAAAATGCAAAGGAAATGGTATGGTCCTGTCTTAAGCAAGAACTAAAGCTTTTTTAGGTGACAATAAGTGAAAATCTTGCACTCATCTGTGAAATTGATCGTATTTCTGAAGTCAATTTTAACTGAATCCAAAAAATAATTAATATCAAAATTATTGCAAAAGGTAAGTTTGAACGGGAGCAAAAAAAAATGCAAACACATGAAAAACTTTAAAAATTAACAGACTTTATATTTCTTTGAACAAAATATTGTTCTTAAACATGTTACTGTTCTTTAAGGCCTCTTTATTGGCAATAACTGCACTTAACATATTAACTTTAGAGCCGATCAGAGAGACTAATTAGTTTGGCCATATTCTGTCCTTATTTTTTCCATAAGCTTAATTATTTTGAAAGTTTTAGCTTACAAATCTCAGAATACAGGCTCCTATTCATTTGATACACAATTCAGGCCAAGAGATTTCATTTTCTATCCCAAAAACATAAAAATTTTCCTTTTGGCGAAATCCAAATATTTTAATATCAGAAATTGTTATTAATATTCTGTTCCAACAAAATATTGTAGCTCGCTTGATTTTTGATGCATTGAATTTCAAGTTAGCGGACGAAAATAATTTTTTTGCAAAAACAAAAAATTGTAGCTCCCATGGGTCATTTTCTATTTCAATTTCCATTCTTAAAAGGGTACTCCCAGCCCGCTAAAGCTAGTATAGAAAATTATAAAAATGTCGTGGTAATTGTAGCTTTCGAAATTTACTGTGCAAACCTCAATTTTTAGCTTATGTAGCTTTTTGAAATATTCAAGTTTTTCCTGCAAAAAGTTAGCTCAAAAGTGACCTTTCAAAATCTAAAAATTGTTAAATGCAAACATTTTTTTTTTCCAAAAACTTGAAACTACTATGAACCATATGACTTTTTCGCAAAAAATTGAATATTATAAAAGCGCTTGAGGTACAACATTGATATTTGCGCATTAAATTAAAAAAAAAAAAAAAACAACTTCTTTAAAAGTTTTGACCTTTAAATACGGGTTTTCATTTTATTTCAGCGCTTGTTTGTGTGCGGTTATTTGATAAGGGGAAGAGAGAGGCAAGAAGTTTAAAAAAAAAATGCCGTGAAATCGCTGCTGAATCAATTTTGTTTTCTTTTTTTTTTTAAAGGAATGTAGATACAAGAACTTTATTAACATGACATTTTATAAGACAAAAGACGTTTTTTTCCCAAATTGACTGGAAAAAATTGACAAAATAGTAAGCATAAAAATACGCCATTAAAAAGGGCGCTCGTTAAAACTATAAATTTGAACTTCATGAATCCAACCTTGAACTGTGTCGTCAATTCGTCTCTAAATCTTTTATTACTGCATTTTGCTTTATTTATTATTTTTTTATTATTATTTTTTAAACCGTTATTGGCATAGTTCATGTAATTAAATAGATTTACCACCAATAATCAGGGGAATAAAAAAAATACACTCACAGCAATATACTATACCGCGTAACAAAACGACCATTCCAAACGCCCACAGCAAAAAAATTCAGGATTTGTAGTGGGGATGAATATTATTCATAGCAATCAAAAAAAAAATAAAAATAAAAACAATAATAGATATCCCAGTTCCCAGAAAAAAACGAGTAAACCTATTTCAAGTGCAATAATGTAGAAATGGGTGACATCGATGATGACGATTTGGTGGGTTTGATTCGGTGTTTGTATCTCGGCTCATATCGACATCGATATGAATTGAATGTTCTCACAGCACATTAGCCCAGCTTCAAGGCTTAATTTTTTTTTATTGGGAATGGGTGGTGGATGGAAAGAGGGATATATTTCAGCCAGCGCACTCTACTTTAACTGCTGACTCCATTATTTTAAAATCTGGATGCCAACGATGATGCATTCTCATTCCAAAATTCTGGAATCACAGATACAAAGTACTCACAGTTTTGACAAATCCTTTCTTTTTTTTTTTTTTTATTCTTTTAATATGCGAATATATTGCAGTAGGCAGAGAGGCAGACTGCTGTGATTTAGAAAAGCTCTTCAGTAGTTGAGAGTTTCGATTGCGATCCGAGTCGAATCCATCATCATCATCATTATCATCGTTCATGGGTCGGAATGGGAATCCGAATTGATCTGGATATTGCATATAAATGTGTGTATGCTTTCGACAGAAGCAGCAGATGAATTGCTAAGTGCAGGCAGCTTCCCGATTTTTATCGTTCATTTCGGGAATTTCTTTAATTTTTGCTGCGGAATAAAAGAGTAATAATTGAATATTTCAATGGAAATCGATGTGATGACTGATGGTATAGGTATTTTATATATATTTTTTTCATTTTGTTGTGGTGAATATTTCATGCTTGTTCCCGATATCTTCTAGAGTGGGTAAAATTTATATATGTATGCAGTAGATTTTTGAAGTACTTCGAATATAAGCTTTGAAAATTGCTGTCATTTGGAGGATTTGGTAGGAAATGCAAGTTGAATGCTATGTGATTTTTATATTGGACCACTTCAAATGACAAAATTGATATCAAATTGAGCTCATGATGGCATGAGAGTTAAAAAAAAATATTTAATCAAAATGTTATATAAAAATATATAAAACAAAGTTGGGTTATTTTCACCATTTATAACTTGAGCACTGCTGGTCCAATTTTCATAATCTTCCGAATAGCAGATTAATTATTAAAACCTCTCATGCATTAAAAAAAGAAGAAAATCAAATCAAGAAATTCCTATGCAACGCCATTTCTGATACATGACAGAAATTAGCTCAGGTAATGCCAACAGATGGCGTTCTGTGTATTATCCTTTGAGAGTTGATTTAGTTGCGAAGTCTTTTCATTGCATGCCATTAAGATTGCTGTTTAGATGTTTTCAATGATTTATCAGCCTTGTTTTAGCTTTCGATAGTTATTTCATTTGAATTCGGTTTAAATGAATAGCGGTGAGAAATCACGCAATACCGCAAAAAAAATACCGCAAATTGAGCAAAAAAAAACTAGAAGTCGCAAAATGTTAAATCGGGGAAAAGAGTCTCAAAAGTCGCTAAAAAACCTGGGCAAAATACCGCTGAAAAATGTATAAAGAAGCGGAATACTGCGGAAATACTTCGGACTACGGTAAAAATCATGAAAGACCATCGAAAAACTAGTAAAAGTTAGTGGAATATTGCCGAGAGCATGAAAAAAGCGCTTAGTACAATAGGAAAACGTATGAAATACTGCGGGAAAAATTTGAAGAATGTCGCAGAGAAAATCGATGAAATTCAAGCTAAACTCTACATTTTGTTAATTTTTAACACCGTTATTTATTTTTATAAACTTTATATAAGAGGCTTTAACGTCTATAGTAACTTTAACCCAAAGAGCAAGTACGTGATCCAGTCGTGCATTTCATTTCTAATATAATTCGAGCCTAAAATCCTACAAACCATAAATGTTTTCACAAATTTAAAATTTGTCAAAACATTTAGTGGAGGATTGAGGATTTCATCCTGAAAATATATTTGTTAAAATTAACCGAAATTGAAACATTTTTCTTTGAACTTAAGATTGCAAGACAAAAAAAATATAATTAATAAATAAAAAGTTCAGCAATACAAAGATTGAAATATAAAAGTGTCTGGTATTTGAGATCATCGTGTTCCCGAGTATTTGAACAGTTTCAACCGTAATTGAGAAAATAATAAATTTGATGGATTTCATATGTCAGCCCAAAAAGTTTTCAAACGGAATTATAATTTGAACTCATACAGACAGGAGAAAAAATAAACAAAAATTAAAGGTATTGTTCAAATAAAATTCAAATACATTTTGTCAGCTGAACAAAATCGTTTTTATTTTGTTTTTTTCTTGTGAAAATATGATACAAAATTATGCACAAAAACAACTAAAATTTCCTTCGAAATTTACATTTTTTTTACCCTGAAATGTTAACTAGCCTCAAGCTACAAATCATAAGAAAAAAGTTCATACTAATTAAGCCAATTTGCTTCCATTTAATTCAATCAAAATATTCAATTTCGAGAATATCTAAAATTTCTTTAAAAAACTAAAAAAAAGATTTGTATGTACCCACTAGTTGCATACAGAAACGGTCCGATATGAACAAGTCGATTCAATACCTTAATTATTTAAAGCCTTATTTTTTTAAATAGGAACGAAATAAAACAAAAAGATTTAATAACATTATTAAGATATTTCGCTTCGTTTCAGAGCCATAGACCATAGAAAAACCCTGAAATAATGATGTTTTTGACATTTGCAATAAAGTTTATGAATATTTTTGGTTTTATCCATTTCTAAGGGTTTGTCAAAAATTAAATAAATATTTTATTAATCGAGAATTTTTTCAAAATATATTTTTTTTTTTTAATATATTTTAAACATTCCGTTTAAAAAGTCTCAAATCTGGCATCCTTAATCGTGTAACAAGTATTAATTCATTAGTTAAAGTAGAATAAATTATAATTTTATGTTTGAAACCTGATTAAATGTTATATTCATTAATTTCAAAGATCCTTTATACGCTTCAACACCCATTACTTGAAATCCATTCAAATGAAAAATCTATAAAACAAAAATACATTTTTTTTTTTTGCTTCAATTATATTTCAGTATTTTATGTTCATATCAATAAAATGTGCCGCATGAATTTATGAGTTACAAATCGACATCTGTTCTATGCTCGTTGTCGTTGTTTTGCGAGCGTTGCGAAAATAGGATACGAATTTTATCCTTTTTTTCTTTCCTGCATGTTGACGTCGTCGTCGTCGTCATCGTGCTTGTATAGGTAGTCTCTGGTTGTTGTCATGGCACTTCTTCCATCCTTTAACTGTACATAATACAATACAATACAAGAACTAACTGTAAAAACCAAAATAGCGAAGAAAAATAGAAATAAAAATGAAATAAAAATTTGTGTTCGTAAAAGAAAACTGCCTAAGGATACGAAAAATACACAAAACTCCTTATACTCCTTATGTTTTCTGAACACTAAACGAAAACAAGAGAATAGAGGTTTGCTAAAAATTCTTTTTTTTTTCCTTTCTAGATACTCCAACCTTCTTGGATATTTGTTTCGTTGTAATTTCTGTTTCATGACCGTCGTTATGTTTGTACCGTCATCGTCGTCTTCATCGTCCTTGCTTTTGAAGAAAACGATGATATGTCTTGGCAGGGATTTTTTCCTGAGTTGTTTTGAAAGGCATGCTGCTTGATGGGGTGAATGAGTGAGCTGGTGGGGTGTTTTTGTTCTACTGCCAATAACAAAGTAATTACAGGAGAATTAAGTCCTTAGCAGAAATTTCAACATGTTCGAGAGTTGTAGGATGTTTTTTTTTTTTTTTTTTTTTTTTGTTCTACTCCGGCATTTAATTCGAATTTGAAGACTTCAATTAGAAGTGTAATTTACAGAAGGATATTCCTTCGTCCTGAATATTGATTTTCCCACGATAATTTAGCAGAGAAAATTTGTGTGTCTTTTTTTTGTGTAGGAGAATTGAACTTTCACTTTTAGTCAATAAGAGGATTTGTTTATCAGAAACCTGTCAGTTAAAACGAAAGTCATTAAAAGAAATTACAGCGGTCAATTGGATCACGTGCATGAAGATTTGAAATTCCAATTTGTTTTTGTTTAAAAACTTAAGATATATCATTTTAAATTGAGTGTTTTCTTTGCTTTCTCCAAAAAATATTCGAAGTAATGTCAAGAAATAACTTTGGCAGAGTAAACAAAAATAGCAACCATAGTAAACAAAAAATGATGAGATGAACTTACGAGTCATTATGAATGATTTATTTTATTATTAATAAATTCCTTATATCTTGAACGATTAAACACTGTAGCCTTAATTGGTATTTATTAGTATGAGACACTGGGCCGTATGAGTAACATTTTAAATTAATTGTTTCTATTTATTTTTGTTTTGCATTCGGTTTGTTTAAACTAATACATCCCATGAAAATTTGGTTAAGCACGTGAACAAATGCACACAAAAGACTCGAGCCTTTTAGTTTTTTTTTTTTTTCAAAAACTTAGAAATGTAGGTACAAAACTTATTGTCAAAGAACTGAATTTTTGGGTAAATTTTAAAAATCGATTTGGAAATAAAACTCAATATTGTTTTCTGCAAGAATTGTGTACCTGTGTAACGGTTTTAGTTGGATTTATTTAACTATCAAAGATGACGGATAATGTTATAGCCACATCAAGCCCACAGGATACCTTGACCTATAAGGATTTCGTTGTATGCTTAATAAGGATAAGATCAACAAAAATTTTAAGTCAAAAACTGTAAATCGTTTTCTGCAGAATCAATTCGTTACGGGACATAAATAAATAACTACATATTCTGGCGACACAATATTATTGTAAAATGCTCAGCATTGTGCAATAATGTTGATCGTTAGGGCTGTATTGCACAATATTTCCGGTTTGCACAAGTTTAAAATTTGATGCATTTTGTTTAGTGATTCCAACAAAATTGCATTTTTAGATTTTACTCAAAAAAACTCGAACAATGGAGATACAGCATTGAGTTTTTTTTTTTTTTTTGAATATCTCCTTGTGCCCCCTGAGTTCCCCTAGCCATAGGTCCAAAACCACCACATTTGAACAAAACCTGTAGTATTTCCCTAAAAGAAAGCGACAAATCTACAGAATTACATCTTCTCATGAATGATTTTTAATTCCTTATCAATTTTAAATTCAGACAATTAACCTTACAAAAACTTAATCGACTGAAATAATTTTTAAAAGTCTTAACTTTTTAAATGCAATTTAAAATAATTCTTCTGGATCCTGATACAAAAAAAATGCCAACAGTTGCTAAAAAGTACAACGCCAACATCTGTTTATCGGAATTTTAAAGCTTTACAACAATATTCAATACCAAAGGCATGAGTTAACAATCAATCTGACGAACTTCATTCGAATTCCCCCCTCATTCTCGCAAATCTTGCAATATTTTCAATACTGCTTCCAATATTGCAATAATCGTTCCATTTCGAAATCCATTATTTCATATTCAAATAACGAACCATGGTTATTTGAACTCAAATCCTGTCGATTGTCTTCGGATTTTTTTTTTTTTTATTATTAATTTTACTTTTTTTTTTATTTTTCCTGTGCACATCCTTTTGTTCCCAGCAGATGAATGGATTCCAAAGCCAATAACAACAACAACTACCAGTACAACAATAATACAAAAAAAAAAAAAAGATAAAAATATGAAATGTATTCAAACTAATTACTGAATCGGCAAATACGTATTTTTTAATAGATCCGCGATTTCCAGCGACTTAACCAGGATATGTACTCGACTCGTATTCGCTGTCTGAATGATTTGTACACGATAAAATGATTGAGAGTGTTTGGATATTGCTCGAAGCTCGAACACTGAGTGTAGAACAGGAGCAGAAATCCCGCATGCGATAGGGCATATCGCATAGGGATGGTTGGGCTCGTTGATTTGCATCATAGAACTCTAATCCTTTGTTTGTAAATACAAATACACAGACAAAAACTGGTGGTTTGCAGTCTTTTCCAGTGGCACATTTAATCCTTAATCAGCATCTTTTGCTCTGTTCATTTTGTGATTTGTTCTTATATTTTTTTTTTCTTGGTTTTATGAATTTTTATTTTGGATATCCTTCTTTTGTACTGAATTTAAAGGAGAGAGGTCAATGTTTTACTCGTTGGGGTCGTGTTTTTGCAAGAATTCAACGTTTTTATAAAATTTAATGTATTTTGGTGTGTATAGACGAGACAAAGAGAAGAATCTATGCATTGGGATAAAAAGATGACGCCATAGTTGAAACCGATAAATAATAAATGTCCCGCTGGGTGAGTAAAAAGGAATCAGGATGAAACGATGTAAGGGATGTGTGTGTGAATATCAGTTTAAACAATGGAAGGAACATTTTAATTCTGCCTAATGTGATTTTTGCTTGGATAAAACCAACCACTGTGGCGCCAGAGTCATTGATCTTTCTTCTGGCGAAATGGAAACCTAATAATGACTCCTTTTTTGAAAAGATGAGTAATGTGGGTAATTTTTTTTCTATGATCCACTGTTGCTTACTGAATCAGATGGCAATGATCGGGAGAATTCTCTCTCTAAACGATGAATTCAATAAACGAATGTATTTGACACTCATTGTACCTATAACCTGTAACTCAATTCTTTAAACACAAGAAATGTGTTTTTTCTTTTAAAACGACCAAAGGAAGCTCCTTCAACTCAGGTGTATGAAAGACGATACATTACGCCTGTCCCACCAACAAAAAATCTCACTGAAAATTAATCCAAAAATGTCTTGTTTCAGAAATCTCAGCAAATTGCATGCAACTGACAGGTGAGATTTTCTGTGACACTTATATTTATATCAAAGCCCTCAGAGAGATCTTTTTGTGATGGAAGTTGGTGCACGCAGATTGCAATTTCTTCAATTATGTATTTGATCAGTGCGAAAGAAAATGTATTAACACGGAAGAAACTATGTTAAACAACGGTCAACAGGTCAAAGTGCCATCACAAGTTCCGCTACTGATGAGATGGTTTGATTGACACTGCCAGCAAGATCATGCCCAAAAAAACAAGGACTATGAGTTTATTCTGCAGCCTACTCTTAAACAGAACTGGTAGCTCCCAAAAGCTCAAGCTCTATATGCTGCTAAGCCTTTTTAATTAAAAAAAATGTAAATGCAGTTTTAGAAAAAAAATTAAAAAAGCATAAAATTCGATTTTCAAAAAACTAAAACAGCTTCTTAAATGAATTTAACCTGAAAACAGAGTTTGCAATTCGATTTCTTCTATAATGATACATTTTTAGAAAAAAAATTTTGAAAATCGTTAAAGCCGTTTTTTAAAAAAACTATTTTTTCCATATAAAATTTTTCAAGGACTTTTATAAAAAAAAAATTGGTACGCCATTTTTAAGATATTATTTATCAACATCTAAAAACTAAATTTTGAAAAAAAAAATATTGAGTGGTTTTCGAAAAAATGATTTTTCAAAAAAAAAATTCCATTTTTTTTTTAAATCCAAAAAAAAAATTTTTGAATTTTCCTTTACTAAAAATCATTACGACAGCTTTAAAGCTTTCATATAAAAAAAAATTATTGAAATTGATTGAGTCATGAAGGAGAAAATCAGAATTAAGAAAAAAAAACGGTTTTATGGCAGGTACCGTTACTATAGGTTTTAAAAAAAATGGTTTTCCACTCGAAAAACAGCAAAAAAATATTAAGTTGATAAGGAAGGAAATGTTAAATGTTTTAAAAATCATTCATGAAATGACTTAAAAATCTTATTTAATGATTTTTAGAGCTTCCAATAAAGTATGGCATTTGATTTCTTTTAGAAAGATAAAAAAAGCCATTTTTGTTAAAATAATATGTATGTAGAAAAATTTTCAAACATACCTTAAATTGCCATCTTTATTATAAATGGCACATAAAATAATTGCTATTTTTGGGAAAGTGCTTTCGATAATATTATTATTATTACGACGTGTCGAGTTCCTGCAGTCCTTATGCTTGGTGCATGGAAGGGGAAGCCATAAAAAAATTATTGGGTATTAATTAGATAGATCTTTTTTTAATGTTACCAAAAAGTTTAAAGTACCTGTTGACATTTTTTTTTTTTTTATCAAAATGGCATTATTTGGCGTTGATTTAAGCCCAATGAAACACCAGCTTATGTAATAAATTAAGTAAAAGGAACATAGGTTTCTAACATTAATAAAAATAAATTCAATTCTAACAATTGATTTTTTCTATATAAACTTTAATTTTATTTTTAAGCAAATGAAGGTGCCAACTCAGAACAACTAAACTTCATAAAAAATTAGGTATGAGAGGCATACGTCCAGCATTGTATCAAAAAGAAGTCTCCTTCTTAAGAGAGAAAGAATTCTATTCTACTGATATGACAGCAAGAATTATGTTAAGGACTCGATAACAAATGAAATTTATTTAAGACTCAATGATGGTCAGGAGTAAGATTTCCAAAAATCAGGGTAGTTTTTGCAAGAACCGTGGTTACCATACCATTGTTAATTTTAACTGTCGTTATTTTATGGTCGCACCAAAACCCCAAAATAACCATCCGTTATAAAAACAAAAAAAATTAAGCTTTCTTAAAAGGAATTAATAAACATTCGGGGGTAATGTCCCATTCTAATTTCTAATGACAAGCATTTTAAGCTGTAATCATCTTTTATTAAAACCATTAGATTTTCTTTTGTGGTCCGATAGAGGCGATATTCAAGACTCATTTACAGATTATAAAACAAAACTTTTATTGATTGGCATATGTAAGTGTAGGCTTCTGATGCTTCCGATTATGGTCCTTTTGGGATTAAATAATGAAGTCATGTAACGAACATTAACAAACATTCAATTTTAGATTTGTCTTTATCTTCATTATAGGTTTTGATGTTGTTATTGTTGTTGTACGGTTGTATAGGTTTACCTACCCAAGGATGTGTTTGCTTGAATCACCACGTGCAGCTGTTCCAAGTGCTAATGGGATTCGATTAATTAGCTTTTATGTAGTCCTACACTTTCTCTGAGGGTACCATATAAGTGCGTATGTGATCAATTTTGTACGTGATTATTGGACCAACAATATAATGTTGGAGATGCTTTCCTTCATAACACAATCAGAGTAGGTATAGGAATATATAGGACCTTATAGATGTTCCAATTTCATAGACCAAATGAATGAATCTTGCTAAGAAATCCTGTTTTCTTATAATCTAACATTAGCACATAAATGAAAATCAGGAGTTGGCATTGAATTTCTAATTTGTTTGTTATTATTATCGATTCAGCAGATTTAAGGACTAGGAAATAATTATTATAGAAAGGAAAACATTGAGGCTTTATGGAATTTAATACTATATTTGATTCTGTATAATTTTACCAACTCTATTTATTCATTCAAAATTCATAAAGAAAAATGAATCTCAACTAGTGTCAACTAATATCCTTTTAACTTAAAAGTACACTATCTCTATCATATGAATAAACACATGATTTATGCACATTGAGAACATCTCTGAGAATGAAGATGTCCTGGTTTCTCTATGCTAAGTAGGTAGATATATAGAAAATGTCACATGGTGGAACCTAAAAAGGAACAACAATAGAAAAAGTATGCGATTGCGCCAGTTTATCCTCATTCATACATATAGGAGGAGCCAAAAGAACAAAAAAAAGGAAAAGTTAAGAATTTATTTGTATAAATATATTTTACATTCCACCAACCACAACTTTTTGTTCTTCCTTCGAGAAGGAAAATCGATATCATTTTGTTTTGAAGTCAACAACTTCGGTTTAAATTAGAATCAGATTTTTTTTTGAATAAAAGTTTTTGAAGGACCTTTTTTTTAATACTTTTCAATGCAGAAATAGAATTTTGATTTTAATCAAAATGCACTAACTAACTAAAGCGAAAGGTATTCAAAACGGATGGCATTAAAAATGCCATTCCTGTCCGATTTTTATTTGAAAAATCAATTTTTCGAAAACTATTCAATATTGTTTTTCAAATTTTAGTTTTTAGATGTTGATAAATCAATAATAAAATGTTGTCCAATACTGAAATCTAAATGCAGAAAATGGCTTTAAGCTTTCAAGAAATCTGAAAACAAACGAGATCTAGATCACTATTTAAAGGCCAACAACCTTGTTGTTTGAAAGTTTGGTGCCTTGCCTGTAAATAGTGATGCCAAGATTACGTTATTTTCAGTTTTGTCAAAAACTAAAAGACATTTTTGCATTTAGTTTTCAGTTCTAGACTAATAATTGATAGAATTATTTAAATCTAAAACAAGAAGGGTACTTAATCATGCAATTTTTTTGAAAAACAAATAGTCTAAAATGAAAAAAACTCATATTTCATCCAAAGTATTATTCTAAAATAAAATTCAAGAATAGGTTTTTAGCTGTGAGATAAGCTATTGATTTTTTTTCTAGGTGTGACCGTTGTCTTTGAATAGTTATTTTTACACGTGAAGTTATTATTTTTAGAAAACTGCCTTTCCTGCCTGATTGAGGGGATATAGACACCCCACCCCTGACCTTCATAGCTGAAAAAAGCGTAAAATATATAGTTTTTTGCATTTATACCAATGCTGCGTTTGAGTTTGAAAAATTGGATTAAACATGGGCTTAACATCATAAACAACTTAGTAAAAAATCAGAACTACCGGTTTTGACGCAAGTTTTCCTTCCTAGGAAACGACACAAGGCTACTGGACTATAATTGTAAATAGAATATTATTTCATAATCTTGAACAAAATAGTAGTGAATGTTATTTAAAACTTTGTTTAAAAACTATTTATTGAACTAACTTTATTAAATATTCAAAATAAAAGTCCTTTTTTTAACATTGTTTGAATAATGTATTGATAAAGATTGTTTTAAATTGTAATTTGTTACTATTTTAGCGTAAAAAAAAAATTAGTTTCAAAGCCGAAATCTAAACCTTTGATGGCACAGATAATTGTATCTCTAATTTTTTTTTGTCCCCCCTATTACCTGTTACACAGTATAAAAGAAATATGTAGTTGGTTTTCAAAACCCACTTTATTAAAGACAAACTTCGAAGGAAGTTTCAATTATTGAAAAGATTATGTTTTACAAAAGTAAATTGTGGTATGACAAAGTTAATTTACTAATCTCATTCTTCCCGCCAAATACAAGACTTTATGCAAATAAATAAAAAAAACTTTTGCTCACATCTTCTCATTTTTCTGTCATTGACTTCTTCAGACTTTAACTTTTCATCTTCTATAGTTTTCAAAATTTGAATTGGAAATCACATCAACGATAAAGACAAAGACAACGATGACATAGAACCACCACGTCTTTGGTATTAATTCAACATCAAATTAAAACTAAATCTTTGCGAGCTGTTGTCCCTTGATCGTCGATGTCGTTGTCGTTGTCGTTGTCGTTGTCGGTGTATAGTTGTCGTTTGTTCACTTCATGCAAATGGATTGTCATCAATTTGATAAGTTTCGTCTTGCTTGATTCTGTTTGCGCTATATAAGAGAAAGTGTGAAATGTGCGCTCTGCTGGCAAACTATTGCCACTGTTATATGTGACAGGTGAAAATGACACCTCAAAACAAACCACACAGGAGCACCGTATAGTAACATAACCCTGAGAAAAATTCTATACACACCCCTTGTTCGTACAAAACCCCATCAACCAACCAACCAACCATACACCCTCTACAAATTCACAGCTACCACACGTACTCGGCGTAAGTTCTCCACGTACATGACAATATAAACTTTAGCATGTTCAAATTTGCCTCCCTCATCCTATCCTCCCCCGAAACCGTATTCCACTTCCATCCACAGAATGACACACATCCTTCCTCACAATATACAACGACATAGTACACATATCCTGTGCTCCTTATTTTGCATTTGGAAAACTCTTAATTGGCCAAACAGGTGACGAATTTAAACTTTTCTTTCCATTCTCTAAAGTCTAAAGCATACGACCAAGGGGTGGGAGTGGCGAGGGGCACGGCGGCGGCGGCGGGCATTGCAGAAGGAAGAAAGTCCTTGAAAGTACGATGGGTGGAAGAGAGGGTTGCAGTTGGAGCTAGCAAGGATCTATTGCACAAGAGTACACGATATGTTTTTACCTTAAACAAACATCCGTTGTTTGCTTGTGAGTCCGTCTGTGAAAGTGTTCAGTATGCAATGAGAGTACCCTTACGCTTACCTAGCTTAAGTGTGTGTGTAGGGTAGGTGGTGGGCGGTAGGTGGTAGAGGATATCTACTGCATATGGGGTATGGAAATGAATATGTATGTTAAAGCTCATTCCTTTTACTTTTGCATCCATCATCGACCAAGTTAGTGTTCTGAGAGTTTTGAAAACTTTGTTTTTTTTTTTTTTGTGATTGTGTACACTACACATATATTGAGATTACATTGAATGTGTTGTGTTTGTGTTGTGAGGAAGATATGCACTGGGCTATATCCTGATGATGTTTGAGGTAAGTGGGTAAATCTCAAAGTTTACTGTTTTCAACATATTTTTGTTTTTCATGTGAAATTTGGAGGAGAAAAACTTAAAATGAATGAGAAATCAAATTGATAAAAAAAATATTTATACAATTTAGTTAAATGAATGCTGATGAATTCTTCACTAGCCAATTTCATGAAAAATATTCGGGTTTTATGCGTTTCCTTCATATAAAGACTATTATTCTATCATGAAAGAGAAAATCGAAATCATAACACAATGTTATTCATTTCTAGTTGTTTTGGACTCCGATTGAACTGCAATTGGATTTTATGAAATGTTAGTTAAAAAAAAATGGCTCTACAGTTTTTCATATTCATTTTAAAATATACTCGTACCTCTAGTTTCATATATTTGAAAGTTGTTACAATTTCCAAAGTTTTCTTTAATTTTAAATAAAAGCGCTGTACCCAAAAATATTGACAAAAATAAACAAAACATATTTCAGTTTTAATATTTTGTTGCTTTCCTACACTAGCCCAAAGAATTAAATGAACAAGATTTTTTTCTGAAAATTTTGGGTTGGGGTCAAAGTTCTACTAGTAACAAAATTCAACTTTTAAATTTCTGTTTTCAAAACTCTAATTTCATAAATCTGTTTTTCAAACTTCTGATATCAAAATTCTGCTTTTCAAAATTCTGTTATTCATAAATCTGTCTTACAAAATTCTGAAAATAATTAAAAAAAACTCGTTTGGGAAATGTTAAAAAGCGCGTGATTAATTTTTTTTTTTCTTAAATATAAATTGACAAAATTTTGAAAAGCAGAATTTTGACTGAGATAAATCAAAAAAAGCAGATTTAAAAAAATTTAATTTTAAAACCAGAATTTTGACCTGTTCCCGAAAATTTTTGTGATTTTCGATACAGTCGGATTGAGATGAATTTAAAATGCGTTTAAAAGCCTTATTATTTAAATTTCCATTAATTTTGAAACATTAATTTTTTTGAGTTGCAATTATATCGCATTCATTATATCAATTTTATATAAAATTCTTATTTTGTTAAAATAAATTTATCAATCCATTTTTTTTTTTTATTTTTTTTTTTTATTTTTGAGAATATTGAATTTTTTATTGCTTTTTTTATAAATTTGAACTTATTCTATTGAAAAAATGCGAACAAAAATAAGAATAATATACCTTTTTTGAAGTTTTATAGTGATAAGAAATATGTCATGTTTAAAAGCAAATAAATGTTAGTTTTATTCGCCTCAAAAGTTTGAACAGAAAAACGCTTTGATGGATCAAATTGTAAATTAAAGGAATTATGGAAAGTATATTATGCTTCAATAACTTAGCCTCACATTAGTCTTATCATTATTTAATAGCGATAAATTTTCTAAATAGCCGTACAAATTCCTATTTTTGTATTTTTTTTTTTTTTTTTTCAAATTAAAGTAAAAGGTAAAACTTAAATTTGTTTGTCAAAGTTGACCAAGTTTATTTGTAGAAGTATTCAAATTTAGGCATGAATTTTTTGTACAACAAATAGTTACTGAGCTATTGCGTCAAAAAGACAGTACAATATTCCAGACGAATATCTGACCGAAAAAATATCTTAGAGAGAACAAACAGCAACAAAACTAACTTAAATTTGTATTTATTTAACCGAAAACAAATTGTCCATTTTTTGGACACAAACAAAATATAAAATTAAAAAAAATTGCTCCCTCTCTATTACTTATGATTGCGACATAATTGCCACATAAAATAAAATGCACGACTGGGTCACACATACTATTTCTTATAGATAGAGTAACTTTTACATGCTAAGTCTTTTTAATTAAAAAATTGTAAATGCAGTTTT
Source organism: Meliscaeva auricollis (assembly GCA_948107695.1). NCBI lineage: Eukaryota > Metazoa > Arthropoda > Insecta > Diptera > Syrphidae > Meliscaeva > Meliscaeva auricollis. The sequence continues at coordinate 20,384,810 of OX403617.1, read as the reverse complement.
GAAAAAAATTAAAAAGCATAAAATTCGATTTTCAAATGACTAAAACAGCTTCTTAAATGAATTTAACCTCAAAACAAAGTATGCAATTTACTTTCTTCTATAAAAATACATTCTTAGAAAAAAAAATTTGAAAATCGTAAGAGCCGTTTAAAAACTAAATTTTGAAAAAAATATTGAGTAGTTTTCGAAAAAATGAACTTTAAAAAAAAATTGAAATTTTTGTTTTAAAATCAAAAAAAAATAATTTTCAAAATTTTTTTTAATAAATATTATTACGAAAACTTAAAAGCATTCATGTCAAACAAATGGTTGAAATTGATTTAGTCATGAAGGAGAAAATCTGAATTAAAAATAAACGGTCCTATGGCGGGTACCGTAAATAAAGGTTTTTGAAAAAAATGTTTTTATTTAAAGATAGATCTCATTCAAAAAATGACCATGATTTTTTTTAATCAAAATCGTACTAACCATTTAAAAAAAAAAGTTAGTTTTTAAAAATAAGAAAAATGCATTTAAATTTATCTCAATCCGACCATTTTTCACGGAGATATATTTTATCGAAAATCGCTAATTTTCAGAAAAAAAATCATGTTCCTTTATTTTTGGGCTACCTAGTGTATAAAAACTGTTGCTGTTTGTTTTTAAAAAATTAAATAAAAATCTAAAAATATTAGGCGAGGGATCAAAAAGTATGAAGTATGCAATATGCATACCATAATTAGTTTTATTTTTTTATGGCGTTTACAATCCAGTATGTACTAAGGCCTAGCCGCTTCGAATTACGCACACCAAGTATGTTGAGGTCATTGTCGACTTGTGTTTGTCAACTGTTAAGTTGTCTTCCCCTGTTGCATCAGGGTTGGATTCCAAAACTCATGGCACTCTGGTGCGTTGCTTTTTATTAGTGTGGTCGTTACTTAAAAAAAATTGGAATTTCTGTGCTCTCTGGTTTGAAATAAATAAACAAAATATTCTCCAAGTTTCAAGTCTCTAGCTTAATTCTAACCCGTGACTCCTTTCAGCTCAACTTTCTAATGGAAATATCATGGGGTTTTGCTCGATGAACAAACAATATTCAATTTAAGTTGAATTATTTGTCCTTAAATCTTGAAACTTGACAGAATAACCATATGATTACAGTGTTTTTTTTCGATTTTGTTCATCTGTTTTAAATTTTATCCAAAGATTGCTACGTTTTTAATTCTATACTAAATTCTGTTCTAAATTTTTTAAACTTGGAACACATTGACATAACATACACGTACACCTCTACTTCTGGGAGGGAACTACTGTAGATGTTGAAGCATAAGGACTATTAAAATAGTTAATTGGAAGCCTGAAGACTAAGTAATGTTGTGCTTACCTTAAAAAATTTAAGAGCATTCACTTTTCCAATGTTTGAAATTTAAATATGTATTCATCTTTCAAAAAGAATCTATTTAAATCTGAATACCACAAAAAACTAAAAAAAAAAAAAAAAACAAAAAATGTACAACAAATCCGACAGCACACAACGTAACCCTGAAGACCGTTTTCACTTTGTCTTCTAGAACACAACAAATGTACATAATGTAGTGTATAGCTCCGACAGTCAAGCTATGTGTTGTATTGGTGATTATAGTGGCAATATTTTCACTACAAAAAAATCTGCTTTAGGGAAACGGATGAAGATGAATGACACCAGTGAATAGCCTTATCAGCACTTCCTGTCGAAAGTTTTCATATTTTCCACCTCCATTCTTAGTCTAACCAACAGAACAACACCATCAGAGAAAAGCATGAGAATTTAGGAGTAAAAAATTGCTTTCCATTTTTCCCATGATGATGCGACACAATAGAAGAATAAAAAAAGGAACAAAAAAAACAACACAACAGTGACAGAAACATAGAGTGTGCCAGGACAAGAACCATCCATGAGGATATGTGAAAAGTACCCTACACACTAATGTTTGTGTGAACTAACATTATCGTATAAAGCGAGAAAAGAAACACCGGAGAAAATGATTTTTAAGGATTTTTTTTTAAGAAAAATTTCCCCACAAACGCACGTAAACTGGCTGTGATTTTTCAACTTTACATTATAAAATGTAAGCTTTGATTTTGTAGCACGAAACTGCATCCATAAACTAAAGGATCACGTAAGTTACAAAGAAGAGAAGTAGTAAAGGGGTCACGGGAGGGAGGGGGGTATGTTTTACCCTATCGCTTACCCGCAACACACACTATATTTACGATGTAAACTTTTCAAAAAACCCCAGAGACAACTTTGGAAAACTGTGTGCGAGTTTAAAAAAGAGCATCTGTCGTGATTGCACACGAAGGACACTTAGAGTAATTTTTCCAAGCAATGATATTGGTCCCCCCCCCCATCCTCTGCATATTCCAGCAATGATGGTACTACTGCCAGATGGAGTATGCAAATTTAATGACTCTTACATCAACATCGCACTAATTGAATTGCAGGCAATAAAGTTTTTAGGCGTTTTCCCAAGCACTCTTGATGACGAAGACTGAAGGCAAGTGTTTTAAATTGTCTCTTGTGTGGGTGGTGTGTGTGCCATATTTATGTAAAGAGAAAGAAGAGGGCTAGCCTATATTCAACAAAGGGTAACATGTGTGTGACGACTTTAAAAGTTACTCTATGGTGAACGCAAAGTACAAGGCAAGCTTGGCGAATTTGTGTGTTTTTTTTTTACTTGTTTTCCTAAATCGGTAAATGTTGAAGTCGTTACAATTATGTTCCTACGTGGATGAAGAGAGCTCATAGAATTGCTCCGAAATTACTTGCCATTCTGATATTATAATATTTATTATCGTAGCATGGATATTTGAGCAGAACGAGGCCTTTTGGTACGTGAGGCATATGCATTAGCAACAGTTGAGTATTGAGTTTGAAGCACTAAAGAATGATGATGATGAGCTGGTTGTTTTTTTGCTGTTTAAGTTTTGTTTTTGTTTTTGAACATGATATTAGAATATAGACTAGATTTATAGGGAAAATTGCGTAATAGGCAAATAAATGTATCATTATGTTTGTTGATAGCTACATTACATTAGTTAACTAGCATTTCATCGATATGTACTGCGACTATGTTCATTTAAATTCGGCGTCTGACGTCATGTTTCCACCGACTCAACATTAAAGCGGATCAGTAGAAACCTTGCATTATAGCCAAGGAATTCAATGTTTACAACAATATTCGGAATATGACTTTAAGTTTCCCGATGGAGCTCCTGAGGTTTTTTTCGGTCTTGAACTCGATAGATTAACACTACGGGGTCGGAAACATAACTGATGAATTACTTCGAGAACTGTTCTTATTTGCTGTATTAGGTAATCTTCCATCTTGTGAGATAAAACGTTCAAAAAACGTTGACCAAATATTTTATTACCCTTTTTGGGGTGCAAGGGTAGATCGTTTTTTGGTGCTGTAAAGCCATCGGCTGCTTGCTGAACCAATCAACACTTCGGGGGGTTTCAAAGGCGGCATAGGGCATCCATTAGTACTACGCGCCATCGTGCACGGTTTCAGGAAAAATGGCTTAGGGATCTTCCCCCAGAGGAAACATAAGTAGAATGATCTTCCTAGAATCAAAATGCACTGCAGAAGTTTACCTACGGATTCTAGAAAATGTATTAGAGCTCTCTGCGTTGGAACTTTGTCATGACACTTGCAGATTTATTTTTTCAACAGGACAATGCTCTTTGCCATACAGCCAAAATTGAAGCATGAACTTGTTTTTTTTTTTGTTAATAAAATATATTTTATATTAAGCTTTTAAATAAGACAGAACTTTAAGCCGCTTGGGCTTAGGTGCTAAGCGGCGTGATTTTTTGGGGCTAAACTCTTTGAAAGAGTTAAGATATGTGCTACCAACTCAATTTTCTACTAGATCATCGATATTTACGCATAGCTGCAGTTCGGAGATTCCAAGCGAACATCCGAATTCCCAGGTTAAATACCGATAGGCTTAAGGGAACCGCAGTGCGCCAACGACTAGGGGACTGTCTTTCCCATCAAGGACTGAGAACAATCAGCAGCAGCAGTGAAGCTAGCTCCAACGAAAACCAATAGTGCGCTGTAAAAAATGCTTTCATAGCCGGTGCTGAAATCATTTTCGATCGGTCGGGCACAAGGAAGAAATAAAAGGTTAACTGTCCACAGAAACCAGGGGAAGGATCGATAATAGAAAACAACTTCGATCTCGCATCGCAGCTACTCGAGCAGCAGAGAGAAATGAGTTTGAGTCTACGTATCGTATGAAGATGAAGGAAGTTTACCGTAGCAAAAGCTGAATAAACAGAAGAATCCGTACCTTACGCCAATAGGTACGGCCAAATACCTTGGAATGAATTCCAAAACAAAGTCTTTCGTGGAATAGTATGATGCACCATGGTATTTTAGAAATAGCCATTTGCATCGTGACCTACAAAAAGAAATGGTTACAGAAGTTATAAGAAAACACGCTGTATCACATAATCAGCGACTACACAGTCATATAAACTCTAAAATGGAGTCCGTATTAAATACGAGAAGACATGTTCGCAGACTAAGAAGAACCACGCCACATGAGCTTATGGTTATAAATCCACGGGAAAGTATTAAATGTTTAAACTTCCCCCAAAGTGATTAAAACATTGAGAAGAAAAATCAGTTGTCGATCTTTCATAGATAGGTTCTGATTTCGAGGTGGTTTTAGTAAGGTGAGAGTCCCACACTACATAGTGCCGATTACTGCCTAGTGTCTTTTGAAGACTTCCACCTCCTGTCAAAAAAAAAAAAAAAGATTGCTTCCACTTTTAATTATAGTTCAGCAATAAAAGTTTAGCAATACCTATAATTTCTGTTTCCTTGCATTAAACGTGACGAATGTCATTTCATTCGCAATGCTGCCAAGTGTGTTCGTTAAGCCCCGAGACGTTTTGTTCGTCCAACTTATTTCTGGACCTATACAAAAAACACACCTAAGTCTAAGTTATTTTCAGTTCAAACAAAAAAAACCTAAAATTTTGGAATATTTTTAGAAATACACTCAATTTTTAAACGAAATAAAACAGATTTTGCAATTTGAAGTCTGGTTCAACTTCAAGATTTTCCTTACCGACAGGTTTGTTCTACTTTAAATGTAATTCTACAGCACTGACGAAAATACCTCAAAAGTAATTAAGTTATTAAATTTATCAAATAAACGTTTTAACAACATTTTTAAATTTAAAAAAAAAAACAATGTTTTTTTTGTTTTTTTTTTTTTGAAAAATGACGCTTTAAAATTTTTAAAAGTTCGACAATTTTATTATTATTAATTCTTTTTGCTTTAAAAATAGGTTATGTTGCATACTTTACTTTATGTTGTATACTATACTTCCAAGTTACAGCTGTTATAATGTCAAATTGGGGCTCAAAACAAAACCATCCATTGTTAAATATTTGGTCGAAATGTAATGTCAAATTTCGAAAGTAAAAATACCATGAAGGACATCTGTTCTGAATATTATTTATCAACTTAAAAAAAAATATTATATATTACTGTACTGTCTGAAAATCGTTTTTTAATACCCACTATTGGTGTGATTCGATGCAATACATTCAATAAATCCAATAATAATCCTGGGTGTGATAAAATAAAATATTATTAAACGCCATTTAAAACTCCATTCAAATTCATTCATCAAACTTGATTTGAAACAAAACTTCCGCATCCACACATATCCTGAATCCTGAATATCCATTTCCTTTCTTTTTAATAAAGCATTTAATTAATCCTTCGATTCAAAACTGAATATGAAAATCACAAAATCTCTCACACAAATTGAATGCCATAAATTAAAAAAAAGGGATAATTTAATTATTTAAAATAAGATCCTTTACTCTGTGCCATATCACTCAACCATTGTTGATTGAATCATCAGAGATCCTCTCGTCGTCGTTGTCGGTAGTAGCATATCGCTATCGCTATACCCCCAGCGACATTGATTACCACTTTGCTCTCATCTAAAAATAACAGAATGACGATGAACTTCCTGGATAGAGTATAATATACTTGTAGAGTAGTAGTTGTACGCCTTGTGTGCTAAAGAAAGTTTTGTAAATCCTGATCCTGATCCCTTGCTGTGCGACACTGGGTATTGAGTTGAGAGCAGTGAAAGTTTTCCACACTTTTCACCAGCACATCCGGCTAATTCACTCAGTATAGTTGGCATAGGTATCCTGTTTCCTACTTCCTTGTTTCGATACTCTTTCCCCCCCTCCCCCCATCCTAAGTTAAATCTTTGAAAGAAGTTTAAAAATCCCCAGAGCAGAGTCGAACATTTAATATTTAACCAAGTATAGATTTCAGATTTCATCAATTGGGCTGCTAAAATGGCATGGATGGTGGTGACGGTAACGGTGCCGGCGGAAGTATAAAAACGAGGGTTGATGAAGCAAAGTGGCTGTTCCGAGATAAATGGGGTTAGATATGGTTGTTCTGTCTGCGGTCTCAGCGGCTGTTAAGATGACTAAAGGATTCACTTTGACTGTGGGAAAAGCATCCAGGGAGGGGGGGAAAGTTAATATTAATTGATTGTTTGGTTTCTTTTATGGATTTGCTTTTCCTTCATTCGCCATTGTATTCGTGTATACCTTCGAATACGTATCCTTCCACTATTGTCTGACATAAATCTTGATAATTCAACCAAGAATAGGATAATCGAGTGGATTAAGTTGTCGGAGCTTGTTTTGAAACAAAACTGTTGTCAGTAAAGCAGGAGGACTTAATGTGAGGAAATGATTTGAATTTATAAATTTGAATATTTTACCCTGAATTTGTCGTTGAAATTTTTTAAGGTGATATGGTGTCAACACTTTTCGGAATAATTCATGACCCATGATGTTTTGATGTTTTTTTTTGTTTTTTATTGGTAAATCCAAGTCATAAATTCCTTTACTCATTGGGCTGGCAACATCCCCAAACAGATGTTAACGATTATTCAATGAATGCTTGTACAATCTGCACAATTTGATTTTCACACACAGAAAAGATGAACTACTACACCGCACCTACCCTTCCTCTCAAAGAAGATGTGAAGATGTTCCTGTGGCCAGGACTGAGCAGTGTGGGGTGGGTGTCTGGTGGGTACACCTCCATACAACTCAATAAAATGTGCTTTACTACCCGGAAGAGAAGAGAAAAAAACAAAACACAACCCTCCTAGACCCATTCAATTTTTTTTTTTTTTTTGTTTTCTCTCAGTTCACCCTTATAGCCTTTAAGTGCTCCAACCAGATGTTGCCTCCAATTGATTTACAATATTTTAGCATTTGTTGCCAATTTTTTTTGCCTCTCTGTCCGTTCCATGGCTGGTTTTTCTCGCTTCAAGAACATCATTTTTGTTTGGGGGTTATATCCTGTGTATTGAAAAAAAAAAAAACAAAAACACTCCTAAGGTGAAAGTACTCAACCTCCCAAGGACTTAAAACGGGGCATACACAGTACAGATGTTAAATCAAATGATAATGGCAAAATAATTTTTTTTTTAAAACAAAAAAAAAATTATATTTATGTTCTTTGCAAAATTTAATCCTAAATTAAGTTAGTACGTTTAGTACCTTAATGTTAATATTTCAAAATGTAAATAAAAATATAATCCAGGTTTCATGATGATAACCCAAAGATGCAGTAAATCAGATCTTAAACATTTCTTTCTATTGGTTTCTTATTATTACTTTATTTATTTTTTTTTTATTGAAAGGCCATCAAAGTAGATAAGAAACGATGAACAGGAAATGTAGGACAAATATTTAGTTTGTCCTGGCAAAAGACATTTCTGATAATGTCAATCATTTGGAATTAGGTTTGTAATTGAACAAAAAAAGGGAGATGAAATGTGATTCTGATTATTTCCTTTTTTCAGATTTCTTCATTTTTTACTTCTTATCGTATTTATTTTTCTGAAATATGGGTTAGGAAATGAATGGTTCATATGGCTCGGAGGATATCACTGTTGGTAGATAAAAAAATTTATTTCAAAACTGAAAAAAATGTGTGACAAATTCATAATGGAATTTTGTACATAATATGGGTCAGTTTGATAAACAAAAACAAAAAGTCAGTAAAATGTAGGCTTTGATTTATGGACATAATAAATAAATCTATGTTGAAGCTTCCGAAAAACATTGTACCTATTTTTGTTTAAATAGAAACAAATATTTTAGAAAAAAAAAACAGAATGAAAGTAATTTTTGCTAATATTGTCCCACACACCATGTAATTATTTCCGTTTTAGAGTCATCAAAAGTCTTAAAATACATTTTAATTCATTCTCTCTTCTGTTTCGACTAGTTAACCATTTTTATTTATTATTATTGTTATTATTGTACTATTCGTACTAGAATGTCAGCTTGTTAGACTTGACCATTCTTTATTCCGTCAATTTTATTGAATGTTTGAACAACAACATTTTTATTTAAGCACAATGATAAAAAAGTATTCTCCAAATTTTCACAAAACCTTGTTTTTAAAAAACATCTGTTAATACTTTGTTCTGTCTTAAAACTTATAAGGAAAGTAGAGGGTTAAAGAATGTGAATTGTGTTAACTTTATAATTAAGTTAGCACACTGGAAAAAAAAACAAATAGATTCATGATTAAATCAAATATACGATTTCGCATGGAATCGATTCGAATATAATTTAAAAAGAAATCTATTATGTCATAGTCAAAATAGTTTGAAGGGATTCCTGTTCGATTTTACTTCGTTTCAATTTTAAATGAATGGGTTTCTGTTTGATTTATTTAACTTTATTCCAGTTTATTCCAAATCTGTATTTACATGTTTGATTCAAATACGTTTCTACTTTTCATTTTCATACATAAACATATTATTTTAACCATTGATCTATTTATTTTTATTAAACTCGTTCGATTCTGGTGATATAATGTTTTTTGTAGCTAAATTTACGGTTTTTGGGATGCTGAACTCGAATTTGAAGTTTGCATCTGCTATATATGGTGAACTTTTGCATGGGTTTACCTGTTGGTGTAGTAAGCCTGACCGTTGTAGTTATGACGCTGTCCAGGAGTTTGGTAATAATGTAATCAGACTGATTTAAAAAGTTGTACATTTTTATTGCTGATCAGAAAAATAGTTCCTTTGAATTACCTTGACCCAAGAGGTATTTGCAAGATGAAAAAAAAAATCTTAGGTTTTTTATGTGTTCTTTATAATATGCCAAGATGTTGATCTTAAAATCTGACCACTTTCCAAGTAGGTAATTCTCTTTTTCGGGGTATAATTTATCAAAATCATCATCTTTATCTTAAAATTAGTAAGATATTAAGTCTTTTCCTGTTCATTCTTCTGAAATAGAATTGCATTTGCAATAACATTCGATAGATTTGTGTTTTATTTCGTTTGAGTTAATTTCAAATCGATTCGAGTTTGAATTTAACATTATCTGTTTAATTTTGCTGTTTTGGAGCATTTTAAAAAGGTTCATACTTGAAATAAACATTTTCATTTTTGAGTATTTTGAAAGATTACATGGAGCTTTTTTCAGTCAAATATAGTGGTCAAATCGTTTTTGTTTTGCAATCGATGGCAATTTGGCATGTATGATTTATTTGACTTCTTGTGTAGTCGGTTTTTGCGCAGAAAGCAGTGATAATTAGCACTTTTTAGAACTTTGAGGTCTTCCCAATTTCTTATATTGAGCTCGATTTTCAAAATATTATTTTACCCTGCATAACAAACCAAGATCATAGAATGTCTAAGCCGAAACAAGTAAATCACCAATAATTACCAGCCGAAGCTGGTAAATCACAGCCGAAACTGCTAAATCACAGCCAAAACTTGTAAATCAAACTAGAAGCTGGTAAATCACAGCCGAAGCTGGTAAATCGCATCTGAAGCTGTTAATCACAGCCGATATTGGTAAATCGCAGAAGGAACTGCTAAATCACAGGCGAACAGGTACATCACAGCCGAAACTGGTAAATAACATCCGCAGCTGGTAAATCACAACTGAAACTGGTAAATCAGAGCCGAAGCTGGTAAATCATATCCGAAACTAGTAAATCAGAGCCGAAGCTGGTAAATCACAGCTGAAACTGGTAAATCCCATCCGCAGCTGGTAAATCACAGCTGAAACTGGTAAATCACAGCTGAAACTGGTAAATCACAGCCGACACTCGTAAATCACAGCCAAAACTTGTAAATCAAACTAGAAGCTGGTAAATCACAGCCGAAACTGGTAAATCGCATCTGAAGCTTTTAATCACAGCCTTAACTGGTAAATCGCAGAAGAAACTGCTAAATCACAGCCGAACAGGTACATCACAGCCGAAACTGGTAAATCCCATCCGCAGCTGGTAAATCACAGCTGAAACTGGTAAATCACAGCCAAAACTGGTAAATCATATCCGAAACTAGTAAATCAGAGCCGAAGCTGGTAAATCACAGCTGAAACTGGTAAATCCCATCCGCAGCTGGTAAATCACAGCTGAAACTGGTAAATCACAGCCGAAACTGGTAAATCATATCCGAAACTGGTAAATCACTGTCGAAACTGGTACATCATATCCGAAACTGGTAAATCAGAGCCGAAGCTGGTAAATCACAGTAAAACTGTAAATTGGGTTTTCAGGATGGTTAGTAGTTGGTTAGTAGTTATGATTTCTATTATTATTTAACCGACTCAGGATTAGGTCGTCTCGGCACAGAAGCCGAGCTCCAACTGATTTTTGGTAATTGCAGGTGGTCTACTTATATAGCCTTTTTGTTGAAACTAGATATAAGGTGTAAGAATGCAAAGAGTAATTTTCTATAGAAGATTTCTATGGAAAATTTTGTAATGAAAATGCGTCATTCCAACTGTTTCAAATCAATTATTTCAATCAAAATAAACACAAATGTAGGTATAAACAAAATCCACTAAGTTCATGACAACGCGGGTATAAGGCTGATTTTAAAATATTTAGAACAATATTAAGAAGAAAGAAGTCATTGGACTTCTTTCTTCTTAATTATTTGACAACGAATTCTGAATTCTTTTTTTTTCCTTCTTTCTTTTAATTTCAAACAAAATGTTTTTTAATTCAAGCTTAAATACGAATCAGCAGTTGTTGTCGTACTTTTAAACATCTGCCATGAAAGATAATTTTGACTTAATTCTGCATTCCAAATCACGGTCACAGAGAAGAAGTACTTTCGAAGGTATTTTCTAAGCCATCAAGTGCCGTTGCCACTCTTTTCTTTTATTCTCATCTAAAGCCATGAATAGAATTAATCAAATGAATGCACTCTGCTCAATTTCTGTATTGCCCTAACCTACTCTTTCTATTTGTCCTTAGTGCTTAAAAACACCCAGGAACAAAAATCATGAGAAAATTAAAAAAAAAAAAAAAACTCCAATTAACACTCGATTGTTGCATGCCTCTTTAAACTCTATGGCCCTACAGAGTTGTGTACTTGTGCACTGGAGTGTTTAAACTTAAAAGCAGATACGCTCGGTCGGTAACATTTTTCCTGTTGCTTCTCAAAAACTCCATCAGAGTTAGTAAAACTCCTTCAAAACTCCTACTCTTCCCTGGCCAACAACTTATAACGAGTCGTATTTATAAAGTATACGAGAGGCATAGCAAAGGTACGATGCACGAAAGTACTCCTGGAAAAAAAAGACAACAAAAATCGGCAGCACGAAGTCTGAATCTGGCTCCAGGGGTTGATTAATTCATTGTTCTAAAGGATATGCCATTGAAGAGATGAATGTAAATACCTATTCCTTTCTGGTATACAAAGGTTGTGAGGAATTAATACATTCATTTTGAAGGAGGCAACTTTTCAATGAATTCACATGCATTCGAAATGAGTTTTGTGAGGTGAACTCTTGGACGAGTGCAAAATAAATCGGTCAATATTTTCTCAGATGGCAGGGGAAAATTGCACAGTTATTTTAATTTAAAGCATCTGATGTCAGGGAAACGGCTACTGACACACTACTCATAGATTTTCGATATATGTTAAACCATTGAGAGTTCCTGAAACGAAGGAGACTATTTACAATTTTGTGTCGATGTTTTAGTCAGATAACTAGAAAAATTATAATTCTCCGAAAAGGACAAAACATCTACTGAAGATGGATAAATTATTTCATGATCCTCTACATCCATACAGTTCCTGCAGAAATCATTATTAAACACGTAAATCAATCTTTTATGAACAACAAATAATTTCTGTCTAGTCTTTCGATAAGTGGTACCTTTCTATTTGACTTGATAAAGAGCACGTAGCTCCCTAAAAATTCATTTATTTTATTTTACGAGTGTTTGTTTATATAGGCATTTGATCATATTGCAGACAATGGTCGGATACGACTCCCCCTGATTGAAAATCCTGAAACTTTCGATTTATTTATTTATATGCATCACAAAATCAAACATTTAGCAAAATTTTAAGAATCTACTATGATTTGATACCAATTTAGTGAATATGGCCGGATACCACGCCCACTAAATTGAAAAAAGTAGTTTTTCCTTCTTATGCACCACAAAATCAACCATTGTGCAAGACTCTACGATGATTAGAAGTGCTCCATACATTTAATACCATTTCAGTAAATGTGGGCGGGTGCCACGCCCCAAATGGAAATTTTCAAATTTTCGATTTGTTTCCTGATAGACAACTTGGCTGGACACTACCGTTCCCTTTGATTTTCAACATCGAGAAACTTGAAGCGACATTTTACATTAGAAGACTTAGTTTGAATATATATTTTTCTCAAATGCGTGAATATCAGTGAATATCAGTGAATATCAATTTCTAGTCTTATTTGCATTGCTTGGTTTTAAACCTACTGAGCTTACTGCTGCTAGCATTGACATACATTTAGGAATGTAAACCAGCAAACAATTTTCTATATTTACAATCCCTGGCATCTGCCATGACTTGGTCCTTGCAGCAAAGATTCGCCTATTTCATGTTCACTCAGAGAAATAATATTTTGGTTTTCATTTGCTGCTAGTGAATATCCTTTGGGAGCGTATCGGAATCCCGATTTTCAAAATCCCGTTTTCTAAAATCCCGAAAAAAAACGTTTAAGATCCCGTTTCTAAAGTACTGTTTTTTTTTAAATCCCGCTTTTAATAATCCCGTAGAAATAAAATCCGGTCTCTCGAGAGCCCGCTTTTTAAAACCCCGTTTTATCCCGTCTCGCATTTTAAAGCTTGGCGTTTGTACTACCCGAAGAGGTCTCCGCCTAATTTGACGCTATATAAAATTGTTCGAATAATGATGAAGATGCAATTATATTTGCTGAATGGTTCAAAATGAACTATATTCTTGATGGAAGTAGAGTACATGATAAAAATTGATTTCGGATTATACCGCGTTATAAAAATATTACAGAGTGCAATATTGTACTCACCCCGAACGTGACCACGCACAATGTAATTTGTTGCGAAACGTTCGGGGTGAGTACAATATTGCACTCTGTAATATTTTTATAACGCGGTATAATCCGAAATCAATTTTTATCATGTCTAATAAAAACCGCGAAAGCTTAAAAAGTTATATTGGAAGTAGAGTAATTCAATACTCCCCTGAATTTTTGGTCTGTTTCAGACAGTGCACTAAAGCAATTCCTGCGAACTCAAAATAATGCCACATTTTAGTTATGATTTATGTTCTTTATTTGTAGGTATATTACAGAATCAATAAAAAATACATGATCAAATAATTGTTTGCTTTTTTTTCTTGCATTCTATACAATTTCCATGAACATTATCGTACCCCACCATCCTCTACATTGAGCCGTAAAATATATTCATTCCCGCTTTTGGAATCAACACAAGATGTTTTTTTTTTAATCGCGCGATTTTACGGGAATTTAACTATCGGGATAGTTTCGTTTAATAGAAAATTCTATTGTTTGCAGCAAACCTCTCCAGAAAGTAGTTTGTTGCAAAGAACTACACTTTTGGTGTGAATATACAATTCATTTACAGCACATGACTGGGCGAAACAAATTTTCTTATTAATTGACTTTATGTTTGTAGTGTTCATAGAGCAATAGCAACAGCCTTTCTTCTAAATCGGGAGGTCACATGTTCAATCACCGATGTAACGCTTGATTTTGTTTTATTTATTCGTCAGCAAAAATAGTTTCACAGAAACGAATTTAAGTTTTCAGAATTTGCTGCAAACGAAGTTGAAGTCGAAAAGTCGTTTGACGCAAACAATTCGTTCTTTCATTTTGCTTATATATGCATTCTACACCAATCATAAATTATACAGTCCGTAGCGGAATGACAAGATACTCGCTTTGTAAGTGAAAGGTCGCCGGTCGTCCCGTCGCCAGTGGGAGCTGTTCAATAGTTTAAAAGGTTAGGTCCCCAAAATAAAATGGTTAGTCCTTCTAGAAACGTCCTTCTAGAAATATTTTCTTCGCATCATCGGAGCTGGAAAGGTTGTGTGGGTTGTCCCCACTCTGGAAAATACGCTTTCTAATATTGAAACTAAATCAAAAGAAAAACTTCGACACTTTGAAAAAGCATGTTTCATTAAGAACATGAGATGTTTTGCCTTGTTTGTAAAATCTATTTAGTAAAAGATGTTACTCTTGTTTTGCCTTCTGGCACCTAAAATTCACCTCAATATTTAACTATACGTACGCCGTACACCTGCCTTAAACCTATACAATTTTCTTGTGACAGCTTACTCAACTGTTTTCACTTTAATCGAATTTCTGGTAACAAAATCTAATCGGATGCGTAAAGTTTCGTTTTGCAAAAACATACAACCAAACTCCTGTCTCTTTCTCTTTATCTCTCACTCTCTCTCTCTCTCTCTCTACAAACTCAAAGAACATCGAACCAAAAACTTAACACGAAACATCGCATCATATCGGTAGGAAAACTTTAAACACGATTTTCAAACGACAAAGAGTGTTGCTCGTTTGATTATCCTTGATCTACCACCATGTGACGTTCCCTCGCACTCATTGAATTAACCAAAAACTTTGTCCTACGCCTTTAAGGATGTGCGTGAATCCAACAGATTTTGTGCTATACCCCCCGACTATACCATCTATATAAATGTCTCATCCTACTAAAATGAAATTTGATATTTCAATTAGACGCTTTAATCAATGCCTCACGTCGAATCGAGACACCTGCTACGCCACTTTAATGTACTCCGAAACAAGCTCATCCAGCACAGCAAAGCGATTCGGCCCCGTACCTCGGCATCGGCATACCTCTACCCACTCTCTATCCTTGCATCTTTATGTGTAATTAAATGACTGGAGAAGTATAGGGATTGTGTTGTAACACAGTCAGTTGTAGTAGCTTTGGAAGCAGCAGCAATAGTAGGATACTGGTAGCACATGTGTGATAAGCCTGTAAACATGCCACTAGACACAGCTCACTTATGTTCGTGGTGAGGGAGAGTATGGTTGCCCTTCTACCACACTCACTGACCCCAAAACTTTTGTAAAAAAAAATACAACAAAAGTGGACATTTAAGCCAACTGCTGTTCTGCGTATACTTTAAGCCCTATACTCGCCTGTTCTTTGGAGCCCTTGCTTTTGGTCCCTTGCCTCGTACCGACGATAATTCAGCTAAGCTGGGAATTTAATGAACAGCACCAACAAGAGGGTTGATAATTGATAAGGTACAGCTTGGAAAGTATAAAGCTAAAGAGAATAAACGTCCGGACTTGAAATCGGAACATGTTGTTTTCCTTTGAAATCATTGTCGTCGTCGTTGGTGTGTGCTACTTGGTTCAGGATTGTGTTAAGGGACGTGCATTGCATGGAGTTGTTTTTCTCGTAAAGTTTTTCTTTCAATGTAGAGTATTTTTTATATACTTTTTCCTAAAGGAATAGGAACAACTCGAGTGTTTTCTTTTTCTATAAGAAGGAATGTTTAAATAAAAATAACATTATTTCACAATACATTTTTAACCATAGGTGGAAAATTAATAACTTATTTGTTCAGTTTGTTTACATCAAATTATGTATCCGAAAACGGAATCCTGAAAATTCTATGAAATGAAAAACATGCCTAAATTTCGTAATTTTTTTTTTGGTATGCTAAATTTGCCGGATTTTTGGTATTCTGGATTTTGGGTTTTTAGGATTTTGAGTTTTGGGGATTTGGTATTTTTTTGGATTTCAGGTTTTCGTGCTTTTGGAATTTTGGGACGTTGGATTTTCGCAATCTAAGGTTTTCTGGACTTTGAGTTTTCTGGTTTTTAGGTTTTCTGGATTTTTGTTTTTTGGAATTTTGATGGGCTTCCAGGATTTTAGGTTTTCTGGTTTTGGGCTTTCGGGATTTAGACCCCAACCCAAACACACAATTTGATTGAATTTCACACATGCATGGGATGATTCGACGAAAGGCTGGAGCAAGTTGGTTGGATCTATTCCAACTCCTTTAGCAGGGTGAGAATTTTTTTTTTTTTTTCAAATATTATCTTTTTTATGTTTTTGTTTTTATCAAAAATAATGGGAAAATATCTTTTGGTTTTTGCAAAACTGTCGTCCGCAGTGTGATAGGAAATAGGATCTAACACTTAATAAAAATGAAGAAAAAGCTAACGATAAAAGGAAATGCTAAGTCAAAAATACTTTAAGCTACAGCCTTAACCACTGAAGCTATTTCGTTCAAATTCGAAGGTCAAGATTTTTTTTAATTACCAAAACTAACGGTACCTCATATTTTTTTGGGTAGCCAGCAGTGCAGTAGGATCTAACCCGTTTTTCGAAAACAACACCAAGCTGTTGATAAAAATAAAAATTAAATCCAGTAGTTGCCGATAGTTTTTTAACATTTTTACGAATCAATAAATCTAAAATCAATATCAACCTAAATTTTACTTTGCGTTTTATCGAAAGCTTCTTGTTATTTCTATAATACGTGTTAGTTCCTATCACAGTTTTGCCAAACAAAAACACACCTATTGTTAGTATTTTCGTACTTTTAGAACACCAGAAGATTTTTCAAAAATGTTACTAAGCTTTAGTAGATTACACGACTTGTGTATGCTATGTATTTTGGTCATAAAAGTGATATAAAATCAATTGAACGACAATGATGACTGCAAATAACATACAAACACGATTTTTTACGTTACCTATTTTGACTGACACTTTGTGGCGTAATCAACAAATTTTAGTCACAGTAATTGTAGCTAATTTAATGGTAATTTGTTGCGCAAACCAAAAATTTGTAGGTAGCATACTTTTTGAGTTATTGAATTTTTCGCTAAAATAAGTCGGAGGTTCCAGGCAAAATCTTAAATACCTATTTAAAAAAAATTATTTTGGTTGGGATACGCTTTTTAGTTTTTTTAGTTTTTTTTAAAATTCCGCTAAAATAAGACTGAAGTAAGCGGACGAAAATAAGAAAATTATTATTTTTTTTTTATGTCCAAATTTTAAGCTTTTCAAATTCTAATTGGTTGAGGAAAAATTAGTTTTGTAGCTCTCATGGGTCATTTTTTATTTCTATTTTCAATTTCAAAAGGTTACTTTCCGGCCCTCTGAAGGTAAATACAGAGAATCTAAAAAAAATACTTTTCTGATTTCTTTTTTTGTTGCCAGTAATTGAAGCTTTTTGTTGTACAAACCTAAATTTTGTAGCTTAAACACTTCTTGCAATAATCAAGTTTTTTTAACTCAAAAGTGACCTTCCAATATCTAAAAAAAAAAGACGAATTCAAAAAAAATTGTTTGCAGAAATTTAAACTCACCATGAACTAGACGAAACGCGTAAACCACGATTCTTTAGCTAAACTAGTTTTCTTGTTGCTCAAGATTTCGATAAAATAAGATCTGTTACGGTCAAAATTTTCAAAATAAATTGAATTTTCAAAATTGAAGCTTTTCAAATCAATTTTTTTGCACAAAAAATAGTTTTGTAGCTCCCATGACTCATTTTGTATTCCAATTTTAAATTTTAAAAAGGTACTTCCGTCCGCCAAAGAAAATTTAAATAAATGCATTTTTTTTAATTTTTTGCTAGTAATTGTAGCTTTTTAAACCAAAAATTTTTTGCGAAAACTTCAATTTTGTAGCACAAATACTTTTCAAAATATTCATGTTTTAGTGCAAGAACTTGTACTATAAAATACCAATCTTAACAAAATAATAAACTCTTGAATACTGATAAAAATTGCACCAAATTCTATTTAATATTGTTTATATCGATAGAATACACAGTGCGCAGAGTGTTCAAAGATTTACAAAAAAGTCGTTTTGGTTTCTTGATAAATTGATATCTTTTGATTCAAAGAAAAAATCAACACAGTGGAATGCGTCTATTTCGAGCAAAAAAATTATTTTCGATCAAAACAAAAGAAAATTGTGTTCATAACCTTAAACACTATAATGTATAGAATGTGTGATGGTTTTACAACCGATCCTAAAACTGTCGGGATGCGATGTGGAACGTATTGCTTTATTCTGTCTCCAAACTATTATACATGATTTACTTCTCACATTTTTGAAACGCGTTTATACTCTGTGAGATATTGCGGAAGCACTCTGAGTAATAAGTTTTATTAGTAATATAAAAGTAGTATTAGTATTTACATTAGTAATCCCAAACTTTTCCGTACCATTGCATTTTTTTACAAAAAAGTGTAAAACTTTGATTTTTATAAAAAAAAATTTAAAATTAAGTATTTTTTTTTTTGGATAACTTCATTATTTTGAAAATCAGTATTCAGTATACCATTGCTTATAGGGACAATTAAAAAAAATGCAAATTTGTAGTAGTCCCCAAAGTGACATTTTTCGAAGATTTTTTGATAGAATAAAGATAATTGGAATCTCTAAACGCTTAAAGTTAGTGATTACCCAAACTTAGGTTCAGTTCGAAATTCAGTCATTTTAAATAAAATTTTCTTGTAGTTTTTTATAAAAAAAAATTTTATTTTAAGCGTTTACAGATTCCAATTATCTTTATTCTATCAAAAGTTATCGTGTTTACAAGTTTCCAACGCCAACGAAGACGACAACGACGACGACGCCAACAACGGCACGCGCACATAAAAATGTCTCGAAAACGAGCTTTCTTTACGTTTAATGATGTTTCTTGATGAAATAGACTAATTCTGAAAAAAAAAATGTTGTGCTAATCGCTCCTTTACACTACGGGTACGAAAAAGTAAAAATAAAGTAGCTATGAAGAGGTTTTTAATTTATGAACTACCATTTTTGTAAAAAAAAGGCCAATTCGTCTTTCTTATTAGCTTTTCATTGTTTTGTTTGTAACTGGAAAACTGAACTGAATCTGAAATCTTAACATGATTCACTTTTTGAAGAAAAGCTTTAGAGCCATATCTCTTTTTCAAGCTTTCCTCTAGTTAAAACGATTTTGGTTCGTCTCCATTGTAAGTATTTCTAGTATAAATAATTTTTTTGTGAGGAATTTTTAAAATTCGATAACCCAAAACTCAGATAAAATTTCATAAGCCTGAAACCTATTTGGAATAGTAAAATATGCAACTACATTCGAATAACTGAACACTTCTGACTGTCAAAAAAACTAATCTTGTCAGTCCTACAGTTGCAAACAATACAAGAATTTCGAAAAAATCCACTAAACATTTATTTTTATACTTCATTCAATAGTAGGCTCCTCATTTTTCTTATCAATTAATGCTTATTACCCACAATCTCCAACTAATTCAGTCATCAATGACGTAACAACTTACAATACTCACAAGAAAAACAACTCCAAAATCCTCTAGCTTCAGCAATCCATGGAATACTAAACAAGGCAGCAAAACGTTTCGATTCTTATCACATACCCGACCTTTCACATTTCTTGGAAACACAATCCGCTTCAATGTTTTCATATACTCCTCCTCCAAAATGTCCTGCGCAGGCTTCGAATACATTTTTTTTTTTTTATTTCTGGTTGTTTTTCTTAGTTGGCAAAACTATAACTTAAATATTTGCCCTATTCTTTTGCAACAAAACCCACCACGTGGTTCTTGAAGCACGTGTCAGTTTCTCCAATACCATCCACAAATTATGAAAAATTCATTTTGTTATTCTAAGCGATGAATTGTTCATCCATCCATTTTAGCAAGTGAATTTCTCTCAAAATCTTTATTCTCTCTTTTTCACTCTCTCTCTGTTTCTGTGGATGCTGCGTCCTGTAAATATTTAACTTCAAGGATATTTCTTGAGCAAAATGCAATTGCTTCGACTTTGGGGCATACCGATACCACCGAAGAGAAGCATCATCGTCATCATCATCAGCATCATCATCATAATCAACATCATTCAGTATCATGAAATCCTGAATCCAGAGTTTATTCAGCATCATCATCGGCAGTCGCATTTTTGTCGTTTACGTTGGTGGCGCTGTGTGTTTCCGGGTGGTGTAGCTAAAACGACTATAGGAGTTTTGAGTTTTGTATTCATCGCATTAACTAGTCCTTCGAGCAAAATGTTCAGTGGCTTCTTTTTGGTCCTGCAAACTTTTTCAGTTTATTATCATCGATGATGACATTTGGACGTTGTCGTCGCGACATTTTGCCTCCGGTCGAATGATAACTCATTATTTTTATTGGTTTAATGCGGTCTGCTGACACGGTTCTATTGTGTTTTTTGGAATATATTTTCGTGTGTTAATCATTGAAAAAAAATTATAGTGGTTTCTTATTGTAAATAATTTTTTATGCAACGAAACAAAAATAAATAAATATTTGTTCCAAAATTTATGGAGTGCAGAGTGAAATATTGAAGAAATTTGTTTCTGTGAATTAAAAAAAAAGTTTCTACAAATAATTAAAAAATATTAAATAAGAAAAATAGTTAATTGAAAAAAATTAAAATTGAAAATAGCATGAGAATTATCTCAAAACTTAATTTATTTCGATTCATCATGTGGCTGATAAATTCAAACGAAAAGATCCTCATTGTTTTGCTGTTTGCGATCGTTAAAGGTAAAATCAGGAACCAGTGGATTATAAAGGATATTCTTACATATATTATGCTTTCTTTTCCCCAAAAAAAAGTCCCTCAGTTTTTCAATTAACTTGAAGAACAGACAGAACTTAAATGGCTTTTTCTTAGCCAGTTATTCGTAAACTAAAGGAGTGTTTTCTTCATTACAATCATCTACGATCCCTTAAATCTAGTTTCGGAGATTTGTTGGCACCTCAAAAAAGATTTTGCATTGGTTTACAGTTTTTTTTAACAACTTTTAAATATATTTTTAGTTTTCATTAAAAAATGTTTAAATAAATTACTCTTTTTCTTTAAGAAATTTAAAAACTTTTTATTTTCTGATTCAAATACTAAATTGTATACAAAAGTCATTACATTATAAATATAATTGTTTAATTAAAACAAACTTTTATATTCTGGAAAACAAAACAATTAGTTCAAATTAAAAGAAAATTTGATTGATATTAACTACCTTTGTTGTATAAGTTAAAAGTACATATCATAATTTCTTTTTCTTTTCACCATTTCTAACAAATCAAAAAAAAATAGTTTTTGCGAACTTTTTGATATTACTTCTGCCACTTCTCTTTTTAGTGAAAGACAGTATTCGATAATTAGACTTGAAAATAGAAATATTTTTGTACGAAATATGGCAGGTACTTATTTGTAAAGATTTCTTAGCTCGGAGAATTTAACCATTTTGCACGAATTGCGGTGTAGGTACTTTCCAATTATGTAGCAAATTGTATGTTTTAAATATAATTTAAACTCTTAAAGGAAATATTTAAACAATAATGGCAAATTAATTTATTGAGTTACTTGTAAATAAGTTTCAAACGGATAACAATTATTCAGTGAAATTACGTTTTATCTCGGACAAATAATAATTGAACAGCTGATGACAGTAATATTTATGGGCCAAAACCACAGGTACTATTCATGCGCTAAAAGTTATAATCAATCCTATTTGGGGTTTGGCTATCATCTTTATAAAACTGCATTAAAATGGAATTTTAAATTTCGCTCAATGTAAGAAATTAATTGTTTGCAGTGATCATTTGAGTGTCAAAACGAACTAATTTGTGTGTACAATATTACTACACTGTAATCAGGACTAAGAGTCCTTTTTAGATAGCTTCTTAAAAATGTTGATGTCTTCTGTTGTTGCTCAGACTGTTCCATTTTTCTTACCCGTGCTACTTTTTTGACTTTGAGTTCAATTTTGTCGTTGTTTGATTTATTAAATTTATTTACTATTCATTATTCCATCAAACTATTATAGACCAGGGTATTTAAGTTTTGAGCAGGACAAAATTCTTTACAGCATTTTTATTGGTGGAAATAGTTCAGAGCAATGCCGCTACTCACATCCCAAATGTCCCAACGAATCCCATTTGGGGTTTGTCCAATATCTAAAGAAAACTGCATCAATATTGTTCTTGCATGAATTTGAATCTCAAAATAAGCTTGTTTAAATGCTGAACCCATTGAGATCAAAACCAAGGTAATACGACTATTCCAAGTGGATAGAATAGTCCTTTTTATGTAAAATCCTTTTTTCAAAAAAATAATACATCAAAATATTTTGATTTAGAAATTTTAGTAATGGTAGATTAAAAAAAATTGGTAGATATATTTCGATGTTCTTTAGAATCAGGAATAAAAAAAACACCACATGCATTGGTCAAAGGGTACATACTTTTTTCAATTATACTGATTCTACATTTAATTTTTTAAGGTCTTTTTCTGCTTTAATCTCAATGAATTATCTTTGTGGGTAAACTTAAACCTCCAATAATTTAGTTAAATACTGAATTCTGTGCCACGCATTGTACTGGATTCCATGGGCAAACGTGCCACAGGAAATTGTCTTAACTACAATTATTACTTTTTGTCGTTGCATCAAACCACAAACCCTGGATTTGGGGGTTTGGCCATTTATGAAATACGAAATACCATTTCGCGATTTGGTCGTTGTAGGAATGATCAAACCCTGAATTTTGGGGTTTGATCGTTTGTGAAATGCCATTTTGGGGTTTTGTCGTTTTTTTTTCGCCCAATTGCCGTTTTCGGGGTTTGTTCGCAGCATATACAAAAAAATTTGTGTATTTTTGCAATAATACACAATATCATCTGAACCATCATTCTAATAACAGCAAATGATACACAAATTGTGTTTATAGTGTCATTTTCTGCACATTTATGTTTCAGATGGTTTTGTGCATACTTATGTAAAAAAAAACACAAATTTCTACACAAATTCTGGTGTTTACACAAATCGTGTGATACTAGCTTAATTCATATTATTAAATTCATACATCTTGTTCCCACCAATTAAAAAATGGAATTATACATTTTTTTTTAACTTCTATAGAACTTATATACTATAGTAATTTAGTAATGGTAAAATCAATTCTGTGGCAAATAGGCAGAATAGCTTAAATCCATTTTTTCGTTTTGAGTAAATTAAGTTTTAATATTAAAGCTTTCGCACAGAAGTTTTGAAAAAGAATTAAGGTATCGTTTTAAGCACATTTATTAGATGGTTCTTTTCTTGCTTTTGGTATTGAAGAAAATTCAAGTAAAAAAATACTTTTTTTGTAAATACTTGTATGAACTTAAGATTTTTTGCCTCAGTAAATTGTGAAAAATTGGACTTATGTTGCTATGAAATGGGTTGATTAAAGCTAAACTATAATGCAGCTCCTGTGTACATATTAAGGATTCATAATTTGTCAAAACTCATTTTTTTTTTCAACAAAAAAATTGGATCATGTTGTTCTGCATATCTGTCACAGAATTTATGTTAATCAAATGAAGAGTAACATTTAAATCTGAAAATGTTTTTTGAGTACTAAACAAAATATATTTAACAATATCAATCATGAAGCTTATTTGTAAATAATACCACTGTTGTTTATGAATAAAAAAAAATCATAATCCTCGTGTAATCTACCATTTTAATGTTTGACTTTTTTGTTTAACGTTAACTGAATGAATAATAATTTATTTTTGGAATTGCATTTTTTTGTTTTTGTGCAAAAATAGAGTTATTATAAGCGTTAAATCATTCGAACAACTATAATCGTCAAAATTAAACAAACACTAAAAGATAAGCATACATACACATATTTGTGTACATATATTGTTTTTTTTTTTTTTTTGTTTAAATTCATTTAAGGATATTGATACAATTCCGAATACTAATTAAGTCGAGGATAATAAAAAACAGATTTTCAGTTGCAAAATAACATAATGATAATATCTACAAATATATTTCGTTACGAGATTAGCTGAATGCTATGCATTTCATTTTACATAGCTTTTGAAATCAGAGCTATTAAATATTATTTTTTATTATATTAAATTATTGAATTTGTCAAAAACTCAATCAAATGCTGAAAATTAATTAAAACATCAAAATCGAAAAAAAGTGTGCATGACTGAATCTCGTTCACTTGAATAATTTTAAATTTATTTATGCTTTAAAAGGAAAACATTGGGTGCATAAACTTATGAAAATCGTGAATGAAAACAGGAAATTTATGGATTCAAGAAAATATGTTTATTCACCAGCTTTTTTCTTTAAAAAAATCTTCTTACGGTAATTGTGTGAACATTCTTTTTGCAAAATGTCATATTTTTAAGCTGTAATTCCGTATATCTCAGGGCAAGTTAAGGATTAGTAAGAAATATTAAACTCGAGATAACAAGTTGTGCAGGCCGTAAGAACCACAGTGGCCTAACTCGTTTTTCAAAAGTCGAAAACGTATAATTATGGTC
Source organism: Meliscaeva auricollis (assembly GCA_948107695.1). Lineage (NCBI taxonomy): Eukaryota > Metazoa > Arthropoda > Insecta > Diptera > Syrphidae > Meliscaeva > Meliscaeva auricollis. The sequence continues at coordinate 20,360,081 of OX403617.1, read as the reverse complement.
ACGAAAATTGATTTCTTTTGTATCAGATATTTATATGACATTTCAATAAGTACAACTTTTTCAAAAATATCTGAATACTGCTAAAGTAAACATTAGTTTTGGACATTACAAAACACTGAAAATATCAGGTAAGCCGCTATGGCTTACCTGGCCTGACATGACATAAGGATGATAGCGAATATGAAAAAAGTGGGTCCGGCAATTCTGTCTGCCTGTCGTGTCAAACCCCAAGCTACAGCCTAAATGATTTTCTTCAAACATGGTAAATTTGGTAGTTAAGAGTTCTGAGGAAAATGGAACCTGTCATTATATTCAATATGTAAATATTTTTTTTAACCAAAACCAACTCTAACGATTTTGATTACAATTTTTAAGTGTAACAGAAGGGGCAGGGTCGAACTTTTGCAATAAAAAAAATATTCCTACATCGTTTAATAATGGTACCTCCCATAAAACAGTTTTTTTTCTGTTTTCTAAGAGACCTATCGAACTTCGATGCAATTTTTTACACAAGAGCAAAAAAAATTTTAAATCTTTTTTGAAAAATCAATTTTTCGAAAACGGAATTCTTATACGTATGCCTATAAAAATTGATATATTCAAAAACGGCTTTAACGATAATATATTTTTTTTTCTAGAAAATTGATCATTCTTAACGAAATATAACAGTTATGTACATATGTACTTAGTTTGGAGCTCAAAGCAATTTAAGCTTCATGAGCTTCAGGTGATTCTTTCTTTCTTAATTGAAAATGTTTTAAACTGATCACACTCAGAAAATTGAAAAGTGAAATAATTAAAATTAAAATTATCTAATTTCCATTTTTATTCAGAAAATTTTAGTATTGGACCAACAAATTTTCGTTCTTCAAGAATATTAAAAAATAAAATGCAAGTTCGTGCGAACCAGTCGTTCGCACGAACTTGCTCGAACACTATTTTGATTTTTTTTTTTAATTATTTTTTTTTTTTTCAATATTGGGTCAATGATGTTTTTTCAAAATTTGATTTTTAGATGTTGATAAATAACAGGTATCTTAAAAATGGCATACAAATTTTTTTTTGACAAATCGTTTAAAAAATTTTGAATTAAAAAACGGCTCAATAGATTTTTTTGAATAAAATTATAAAAATTTATCGTTGTAGAAGAAAGCAGGTTAAAAAGTTTAATTAAAATTGTAACAGCTCAAAAATGTTTTATGGGAGGTACTCGTTCCAGATGAGATATTCAAAACAAAAAAAAAAAGACCGAAAGACGGCAGGACGAAAACCACTTTTTTGGATTTCCCCATCATCGTAATGTTGGTTTTGATTAAAACCTCAATTTTTTTTTTGACACGAAACCAATACTTGCCCTGTGACGTTTTTGAATTCGGAATATCTCACCTGGTCACTGTCAAGAAAATCTTTAATAGGACTGTTAGAATAAAAGACCTTAACTGAACATAAATTTTAGTTCCAATTATTGCTTCCATTTGTCAAAATATACTATAGGTAGACGCACTAACATGCCTTTGATTCAATTACATAACTTCTTAATTATTGACCACTTTATTAGTTAACTAACTTAATTAAATACCAAAACAATTCTCGCTTGGCCCTCTTCAGCCGACATATACCAAAATAACTTCTATTACCAAAAATGACAAGGCGCCACCGTTCGTTGGCTGATGGTGTTACCGGTAAGTCTTCTAATTAAATTGTGCACTTTATTATGGGAATTTATGGGAGTATATGAAAAAGGTACCGTGGTTCTGGTTATGGGTAATTGCAACACAAAATATCCTCATCAGAAGAACGTGTTTTTTTTTTTTTGTTGGTGGCGGAAATAGTAACTTCATCTCTAGCATTCGCCAAGAGCGAGGGGGGCAATAAAAACAAAGTTTCTTAGTTTTATCGCATATTTTTTTTCGTTCAGACCAGAAAGAAGCAAACGTCCTGTCTACTGTGTTCCAGTAATAAGACGATAGGACGTTATAGGTTTAGTCTGTAGCTGCCCGCCATGTTACTTCATTTAGAACAATAAAACATTTTCACCCGAACTTGAAGTTTTTTGTTGTCTCGTATAGAATTCTTGTTCTTTTTTTTTGTGGTTCACTACTGAGGCGAATTAATAGCAGGATTGCATCCTGAAAAGTTCCTTCTAGCATCACAACATCAGGCACACCGTGAAAACCTACAAAAGTCCTTAAGATTTTTTTTTAAGGTCTGTTTTTTTTTTTTTTTTTTCTTAGTTTTTGTTCACGTCCTTAATGGAAAGAAAAATATTTGCTGAGTCTCGGCAAGGGGCCATTACGACTTTTGGTCTTCTTCGCCAATGGTTTAACTTCCGTTATAAGCAAAGAGAAAGGACATACAAAAAAAGGTAACACACAAAAAAGTGAGGGAAAAAGGCGGTTTACGTAGCCACAACGGCGACTTTTCGAATTAAGTGCGCTCACCACGAAGAGCAAGCAAAAAAGCAGCATGAAAAAGTGTTAAAAAGGATCAAAAGGAGTTAAGGACTAAATTCTATCAGGTTTAAATAATTAGAAAAGTTCTGTGAACTTTTGCTAATTGTCTTGTGTTTTTTTCTTTAATTCCAAAGAAAATTCATTCGACTCGGTCTGTTTTTTTTGTTCTGTTTTGTGATTCGTATTGGAAAAACATTGTTGCAATTTGTTTGTTTCTATTTTTGCTTTGTATACATTTTGTTGTTTATTTTCATTGAATGATTTGCTATACTGAAATTAAACAAATGGAAACAGGTATTTATTTGTGTGTCTATGTTTGTACATCTTATTGAAAAATAAAATCGAACTGCGAAAATGTCTATTTAATCTTCTATTCTAAAAAAGACGCAGTACGTATTAAAGCGTTGTTTGAGCTAAAGAATTTGCATAGAATTGTTTTGATATTTAAGTTTTTTTAAGTTAAATTTTAAAACTTTTAACTTAAAAAAACACAGCAGACGTTGCCTTGCCCTGCACATTAATTTTTATTTTTGAGTTACATTTATTGTCTTATTACACGATCATTTATAAACTTGGCTAGGCCGACTTTTGATACTTTTTTCCACTACTATTCTCGCTTTTTTCTATGACTTTCTTTGTTTTTTGCGCCGTATTTTACGCTTTTCTCTCGGCAGTAATCTCTTTTTTCATGACCTTCCATGCAGTATTTCGCGATCTTAAATACGCATTCATTTAAATCGAGTTCAAATACAATAAAATAACTATCGACAATTCGAAAAAAAATGCTGATAAGATAATAGTATGCAATGAAAGGAATTTGCAACTGAAACAACTTTCAAAGTATAATACACACAATGCCATCTGCTGCCATTTTGACGCACAGATGCACAGAAGGGGCCAACCCATAGAATCCGTTGCGTGCGTTGCGTCGACGTTCCCAACTGACAGCTCAATAAAATACACACTTTCTTATGAGAAGCGACCCATACAAACTGACGCGACGGAAAAAGTAGCCGAACTTTTAACTTCATCGACAACTGATTTTTTGACGGAACGGACGCGACGGATTCTATGGGTTGGCCCCAAGACGCATAGACGCACAGACCGATGGACGGTATGACGAAAACCACTTTTTCGGACTTCTCCATCATCGTAATGTTTGTTTTGATTAAAACCTTAATTTTTTTTTTAACACGAAACCAATACTTGCCCTATAGAGCAAGTAAAAAACTTAATACACCAAAAGACAGGTGGCACAATGTAGTTTTTGATAAGATGGGATTTTTTGAAATACCATCGTCAAGTTAGGGTAAAGTGGGGTAGTGTTGAAAAAAAAATTGTAAATCTCGCCAAGTGTGAGAGTTATGGATATACAATTAATTTTCGTGAATAGAATAATCGAAATGATGAATATTTTTGGCTTGCCATAAAATTCTAAAAAATCACGTTTTCAAAATATGTTTTTTATGAAAATCAAATATTTTGAAAGACCTATGAAAAAGATGTTATTACAGATCCATAGATATACTGAAAGAAAAAATTTGGCGTCTAATACGGACTTTTATTTTAATAATTTTTTATTATTTAATTTTTTTGGGGTTTGAAAATTCCAACGTTTGCATAGGTGTTTTTTTTTTATTTAAGAAATCGGAGAATAACGGGAAAAATATTTTGTCAAAATAAATCTAAAAGAGTTTTATGTGTTGTCGACACCATGTTGTCGATACGTGTGAAGAAACGGGATTTTTAAATTATTTTTTGGATGAGTAAAAGTAAAAATTGTTTTGTCCAAGTTTTTGAGTGTTTCAAATATTTTTTTATTTGAACTTACACAGCTATTAGAAAATGGGTAAATGCATTTTTGTACAAGATTTCAGATTTGTTTGTAGTCTGTGAACTGAGATAATGGTAAAACGATTTTTTTTACGCAGTGCGTCATTACTTTTTACCTAGGCCATGCTAAATTATACTTTATTGAGCGAAACAATAAAATTACCTTTAATTTGATATTTCACAACAGCATGGACCTTTATGTTGTACATTCTATTCCAGTTTCACAATCTCAAATTGAGTTTCATCAAAACCTAGAAAGAATGTCTGCTTCGGTCGAAGCACTGGTGGCGTAACCGTAATCTCAAAAAAGATTCAAGCTAGTTCGTTTAAAAAAATTGAATCTTTTTTTGTTTATTGTTTGACTTTAAAGATTGAGGTGTCTAAATTTAGCTAAAATACTAGACTAAAATATTTAATTTTTTTGTATACAGTAAAAGGTGATGAAGAGCAAAATCAATTTTTTGTTTTCTCATTCTTCTTGCAAAATGGTATGAAATTTGTTTGAATTTCATTGAACAATAAACCTACTAGAATATTGTGTGGTAGAAAGTAAAAATGTACTAATGCAACTTTAAAGATTTGAGATAGGAAACTTTAAAAAAGTTTCAAAAAAAAGGTGGTTCCATTGAATAAACTAAGGAAAAAAAGGCAACGTAAAATTAAATCTGGTCACACTTTATTGTAGGTTTTAACAACTTATCTCAAACATATTCAATCGTTGAAAAATATTTAACAAATTTATGCAATTTATTTTTTTAAACAAAAAGGTGGATGCAGTTGTTTATTTAAGTTTTTTTAAGATGCAAAACCTTGGTTCAACTATACTTTTCTTTTATTTTAAATCCACTGTTTCATCTTTAATTTAAAATTTTTATTTTCAAAGTAAAATCATTCCGAAAAATTTTAAAAGCAAAGTGGTTTTCTTTGATTTTACGTTGTTCTTCGCTAGTTGTACACCAAAAGTGTCAACAATTATTTTGATAATTTATTATTGCTGTATGACACTTTCAAGCTTCGCAATATCATTAAATAATAACAAAAATATTATAAATACGATTTTGTAAATTCTAAAACTAACTGTTAAAAATTGCTCGAAACATTAATAAAACGGAACTGATCATTAAAGTTGTGATACTAATAGAAAGGTTAAGACTTCAATAAAAATAAAAAATAAAAATTTATACGATTCTTCACATAAATATTTTGCACAATTTCTGTATATAAAATTGCTACAGAAGACTTTTAGTATATTTTTTTAGTGCATGCATTAAAACCACCACAAATTTGATAATATTGAGTTTTTATTTTGCTTTATTACATTATGTATTCAATCTACTATAGAAAAAGAATTTTGACTTTTCAAAATTTATGTATGTGCTCAACAATCTTCATTTAGACCATTTGAAAATCACCGAATGCAAAATTCAGCTTATTAACAGGGATTTGTTTGATAAAATTGAATTCTTATGATAATATTTGAATTAATTTCACAAAAATGCACATTATGATTTTTTCAAAAAAAAAAAAACTTCTAGAACTTTTGACTACATTTATTTAATAATTTTACATTTTCAAAAAAACTAAGTATACAAAAATAATTAATGATACGTGGTAAGGAAGTATAACTTTTGGTGGTCGTACGAAAACTAATGATTCTGCTGTCAAATTTTGACCGCTTGGGGGAGCTAGTCTTATTAATTTTGTTCTCATTTTAATTCTGTGAGTGACACCACAATTGCCGCATGGGAACCACCCATACTAGCTATTCCACTGACTGTCGGAACTAGTTAATTTCAAATCAAGTCTTATTAATCTTTAATATCGATTGGCTGATATCTAGAAACTCGACTCTCCTAAAGAATAAGCTATGAAGAAGAAACCATTTGAACCTAGTAAAACTATATATTTTTTTGTATTCAAATACATTAACTACACATCCAAGTCCTCGAAACAGGATGACATTGCTCCCCTTAGACTAGGTACATTATTATAACATATCATTCGCGATACAGATGACAATCTCTAAAGAACCCTATTACCCCCAACTCTCGTATCAGTGATTGTAAATGTTATCTCACCATAAATTTCGCACAAGTAATACCACCCTGTCTTTAGGTTTCTGATTTAAAACTCAACGACTTGAACGGAAAGTCCTTTGAGAAACAAAAAACAACCGAGCACCTACATATGAGAGAAAGAGCGAGACAAACTCGTGTGAGTTTCCTTTTTTTTATTTATTTATAGCATCCATATAATATTGGCGGCAGTGGCAGTGAAGGCGATATGTTAGTAGAATCCCAGATCCTTAACTCTAAGAAAATCCAGAATATCTACTTTGTTATTCGCCATGCAAGATAAAGGAGAGGATAGTGCACAATGTTGTACATGGTTTTTATTGCCATCCAGAGTGAAACACTGAATAAGTTCACTGACTCACGTGTGGATTAAGTTTTCGACAGGATTTTTATGCGCCAAAAGGAACATCATCATGATAACTTCATTATCAGGAAAGTGGACCAACAAACTGCTTTTTCTATCTTCTGGGTAGAATAAAACTTTTGCCAGCTTTAGTTTGGTTATCTTAAGGACCCCAGTAAAGAATGCAGGTAAAGGCTTCTTTCGAAAATATTTGCCTCTTCTTCCCAAAAATAAAAATACAAAAAAAAAAAAAAAAACAACAAAAACATCTGGCAATGCAAATCGAAAGGATACTCACCATTCCTTGTTCGTCCTGTACTCATGGTAGTCATCACGTAGAGTCATTAATATTGTGCGCCAACGTACTCAACTCACACTCTACTCCACCTCCAACGTACGGACTACGTTGCACAATTGAAAGTGAACTCGTATAGCTGGAGCTGCACGATTCCACCAACCATAGTGAGTGGTAATGGCTGCCAAAACGAAAAAGGGTTATGAAAGTGGTATGATGGCCGGCTGGCAATGGAGCAGCGCGGCGCAGCGCGGGTGGCGATGGCATTTTTACAACTACGATTAATCATATTTTTGCCAATTGGGTCGTTCCGGCTCCGGCCGGTCAGTGAGTGGGATGGTATTTTAGGTTTCGAGTTGTTTGCCTCTTGCGCTTAAAAGTCCAAATATTCATCCCACATATAGCTACCCTCTAACACCGTCATCCCGGTGGGTATGTATGTTTTTGAACTACGGATTCAATTTCTCCGCATTGAAGACTACGAAAAGTTTGTTCTTTTGGCTAGGATAATAAAAATGTTCATGTCAAATGTCAGATGTCAGTCGTTACGAAGATCAGTGAACTCTGAATCTAAATCGATGGTAATTCTACTCGGTTCCAAGTAGGTGGAATACTTTTTTCTTTTCTTCTTTTTTTTCTTCACTTAATTGTGATGCACTAAAAAGAAACGATGGCATATGTGCCACGTTGGGAAAAAGAATATTTACTTCTGGGAAAAGTTTCGATAGACAGATTGGATAAGTGGCAGAGATTATGGGAATTTTTAAACTTTTCTTAGATCCAGGATGTGAATTTGAGCTATTTAAACCATAGGCGTAGGAAGATAAATGTTTGTATAAAATTCATTTTGCCTTAATCAATCATCCTTAAATTTAATTATGAAACTTCTCCAGGAATTTATACAGATATTTTTTTTCAATTGCAGACATCATACAATTTTAATATACACTTCACCAGGATTTGACTAAATCAAAGTTTTATTTTATTTTCTTGTAACAGCTATCAATTGAACAGATACGCCACGGTGACCCATTTTTACATAATAAAAGCCTATGTTCCGCTGGACTACAATATATATTTACTAGAGATATGGGTACCATATATAATCAAGTTATGCACTCACATACACTTGCTCTTATAGAAAAAATTACTATATGTGCTAAGCCTTTTTAATAAAAAATTTATAATGATTTGAAATGAAAAAAGCATAAAATTCAAATGAATTTAACCTCAAAACGAAGTATGAAATTTTATTTCTTCTATAATGATACATTTTTAGAAAAAAAAATTGAAAATCGTTTGAGCCTTTTTTTAAAAAAAACTATTTTTTCCATAAAAAAATTTTGCAAAGACTTTTATAAAGATATTATTTTCCGACATCTAAAAACTAATTTTTGAAAGCATTGAAGACTTTTGAAAAAATGATTTTACAAAAAAAAAATTTCAATTTTTTTTTTCAAATCCAAAAAAAATGATTTCGATTTTTTTTTTTTTTTTGCTAAATATTATTACGGCAACTTAAAAGCATTCATGTAAAAAATGAAATTGATTGAGCCATGAAGGAGAAAATCAGAACTAAGAAAAACGGTTCTATGGCAGGTACCGTTAATAACGGTTTTTGAAAAAAATAGTTTTCATTTAAGGATAGACCTTTCAAAAACATGAATGCTTTTAAGTTGCCGTAGTAATATTTAGTAAAAAAATATTTCCAAAATAATTTTTTTGGATTTAAAAAAAAACTTGAATTTTTTTTTTTGAAAAATCATTTTTTCGAAAACTGCCCTATGCTTTTCTTTCAAAATTTAGTTTTTTAGATGTTGATAAATAATATTTTAAAAATGGAATACCATTTTTTTTTATAAAAGTCCTTGCAAAATTTTATACAGAAAAAACAGTTTTTTTTAAAAACGGCTCTAACGATTTTCAATATATTTTTCTAAAAATGTATTGCATACTTCGTTTTGAGGTTAAATTCATATAAGAAGCTGTTTTAGTTATTTTAAAATCGAATTTTATTCTTTTTTAATTTTTTGTTTTTTCTAAAACTGCATTTAAAAATTTTTAATTTAAAAGGCTTAGCATGTATATTAACTTTATATATAAGAGCAAGTACGTTATGCGAATGCATAACTCAATATGTAGTACCTATATCGCAAGTAAAAATGAAGATATAAGTCCACAATCTTTGGGTCAGAATTCCACAAGAATTTTGTGTGGATCTTTCTCCCTTTGGGGTGAGTTTTTTTCTCAAGCCATAAGTTTTTCAAATCTCAAATCAAAAGTTTAAAAAATCTTAGTAAAATATAGCTAGAAAAGAAAGTAGGTACGTTCATTTCCAAATATTATTATCAGAAATGTGTACAATTTTCAAAAACTCGTGTAAAATGTTTATCTTCTGGCTTTATTTGTCTGCAAATTGTTTTGTATGGACAATATCAAACAATTATTAAATATAGATAATGGCAAACCAAGATATTTAAAAAATAAAAGCTCAAATCGAAGAACATTGTATTTAAATAAAAAAACATCCAGACCCTGTCAATTTGTAATGAATTTCAATTTCAGGAATAACATTTAAATTCTATATTGCATTTTTTATAAACAAAAGAAAAACAATATCAATCAACATCAAAACTCCTTAAATAATCTGCATTTCTCATACGAAAATACAATCACAAGTCAAAGGTCAGTAACATCATGAACTGTCTGAAATATTAAAATGACAAGTTTTTAAAATGAAAGTTGATAATCTCCAAAGATTATAACATCTCTGTATTGGTAATCAAGGCACGAAATAGAAAACTGTTTGTTTCAACGAAAACTTCTAGCAGCAAATAGAAAACGGCAGCTCTATAGCAGTGTTTGGTGTCATTCTGTCTGTCATCGTCTCAATCCTTCCGACTTAAAAGAAAAAAAAAGAAAAAAAATCTTAACAACTCAAAATGTGTACTATTTTCTGAATTTCTAGTTCCTCCCCTACCCATTTTCACAACAACAATAATAAATATTCCTTCAAAAATTCCGTTCTCACTTTGCTGCTTTCTGCTTTTACTCTTTCCATAGATTTATCTGCATTTCAGCCGGAATTCGTGGAAGCGATAACAAATGTATCTGTTGCCGTTGGAAGGGATGCGACATTTACGTGCAATGTCCGGCATTTGGGTGGATATCGGGTAAGAACATTTTCATGTTTTTTTTTTTTTTTTTCTGAAACAAAACTTTCATTTTTTAAGTAATTTTTCACACTACTTAACTTTCCCTGAGAAAGTGGAAGTGGGAAACTGATAGATAAATAGACAGAAACAAGAGATTTGAAATTCTCTAAGGACTTTAAGTGAATGAAACCTTATGTCTTCACTCTCACTCTTGCTTCTGTTACTCTTAATCCTTTCAATCATTTAATCTCTGGTATCTTTCTGATTATTTTCCAACTGTGTCTGTTTTATCCTTCTTCCTTCAGGTTGGCTGGTTGAAGGCGGACACAAAAGCCATCCAGGCGATACATGAGCACGTCATAACTCATAATCCACGCGTTGGAGTAACTCACTTGGACCAGAATACCTGGAATTTGCACATTAAAGCCGTCTCCGAGGAGGATCGTGGCGGATACATGTGTCAACTGAATACGGACCCGATGAAGAGTCAGGTAAGTGTTGTTTTGTGCAACAGAATGAATCAGTTCATTTGTTTTTTATTGTTTTGCTATGGACGATGAAAACATTGTTATGTGGTAAGGATAAAGGGTCTTCTTGAGGTCTTGTCATACTCACAAGTCAGTCAGATTCAAAATTTAACAGTCTATGTTTTTGTTTTTTGTCTGTATGCAAGTGTTTGAGTGTATGGTGTTTGTAAATGTACAATGTATGTCGGTAAGTGGAAGTTGAAAATATGTGTTCGTCCATTTGACAGGACTTTTGTCTGAAAGTCCGCACATGAAGGAAGCGATTACTCATGTGCTATTGTGTAGTTTGCTATTTCATGTCAGTTAAGCGATGTCTAAAGAATGGGTAAATAATATACGAAATGCATTTTTTCGACAACTAAAATCTGAGTTTTACTTTCTACATTAGCCTGGGGATTGTTATGACTGCTTTACAGTTACACAAAACATGATTTCTTTAAGAATTTTTAACGTGTGGACTTTTGAGTTTGTTGTAAAAATTAAATGCGATGTAATGAAGGAAAGTTTAACAGATCATAAAATAATTTTACTTACTTTTTTCAAAATCAGAACAACTGCAAAATATTTAAGAAATGCAGGAGGTATTTTGAGATTTTAAAGAATTTGCATCCAACGAAGATAAAAGATGTAATGCGATGCTATAAAATAAAATATTTTCATCGCAACGGAGCAAATAGTTGTTCTATATATTTTTATTGTTTAGAAAAAAAACTTAGACAGAGTTTCCTGCTTTTTTTTGAGCTTGAATCGGTTTGATTTGACACCGAAAAACTAAAAACGCAGTATTGCTACAGTTACTTATAACATAACATACACCAAGTTTAAGTAACATCGATAGAGCCATTGTTGAGAAAAATCTAAAAATTCGAAACCTTTATATGGGAGGTATTCGTTCTAATCGAGATATTCAAAAACAAAAATAAAATGCACGAAATACTTTTTTTTTAAAACGGCTCGATAGATTTTTTGAAAAAAATTCAAAAAATTTATCGTTATTGAACGAGCCGTTTTCGAGAAAATTTGAATACCTCAAAAATGTTGTATGGTAGGTACTGGTGGTAGATGAGATATTCAAAAACAAAAAAAAAAAACTTTCAAAATTACATAAAAACCATCTCTACCAAATTTAAAGACAATCCGTTCACACGTTCAGGTAGTGGAAATGTGTACAGATGGACGCACGGACGCACAGACGCAAAGAAGCACAGACGCACAGACAAACAGACGCACAGACGAACAGACGCACAGACGAACAGACGCACAGACCGACGGACGGCATGACGAAACCACTTTATTGGACTTCTCAACCATCGTAATGTTGGTTTTTGATTAAAACCTCCATTTTTTTTTGACACGAAATGAAAGGTTTATCCTCAAATTGATTTTGAGATCTAAAAATGTTTAATTAATATCAGGTCAAATCAAATATGTGTACAAAACAAAATTGTGTAAAGGACACAAAGTGTCCTTATGCAGTTTCAACGAGTCCATCAATCTGATATTTTTATAATTAAGTGCTTTCGCATGTGGCATTTCAACACTTAAAAATATTGCATCAACCAGTGTCGCACACGACTTACTTAATATAGTTCCAATAAAAAACCATCAAGGTGTGTGTGGTGTAATATCAATTTGTGAGGCATAAACTTCATACATTCACTTCATCGTTCAGTCCATATCGTCTTTTCTTCATTTACCTGTTTAATAAACATCAGCTGTGCTCGTTAAACGAACGAGCGAGTGGGACAAAAACGCACACCACCCAGCTTACCACACAAAGCATTAAAATCCTGGACCACTAGAAAGTTAAGCTTCATCTTTTTCCCTACTTCATGGTCACTTCCATTCCATTATCCGGACGTACCTAGTGAAATAAAAGTTAAGGAAGCATGAAATACACTTTACTGGCCCTATAAAGCACTTTCATTTCATGTTGGGTAGCCCTTCAATATACTGGTGGCAGAGAAGTTGCGAGATGGAGTTGGCTAAGCTGAACTGGTTGGTTAGTACGGGTATGGCAGCAGGGTTTTACCCGTTCAATCTGTATTGTGGTTTTGATGGTGTCTATCCTTTGCCTATGTTGGTTTTTTTTTTTATATATTTTTCTTATTCCTTGTGTACTATGTGCATTTTTCACATATTCTGTGTGCCTTCATGCATAAATTTGTGAAACGTGTGTGACTGTAAGTTGAGAGTTGTTGTATGGCGTATGAGTAATTTTTCTTTAATTTTTATCTCAGACAGAAAATCATGTTCTTTTTTTTTGTTTTTCTTTTCGTTTTGCAGATTGGATACTTGGACGTGGTCATTCCACCAGATTTTGTTGCAGAAGATACCTCATCAGATGTTATTGTTCCGGAAGGTAGTTCCGTTAAATTGACCTGTCGGTATGTATACAAAATAAATTTTATGACATTCACAGAAGGGCTGGAAAGTTTGCAACTACTTGCATTACATATTTTAGAATAGGCAAAAAGTTCAATCTTAAAGTAAATATTGTAAGAACTTTGAGTTACAAGGAAAATGTTGCCCATAGTCATTTATGAGGAGAAGTATTTGATCTGTGAAATGAGCAAATAAGTTTTTTCGACTATTGAAATAATTATTCCAAAGAATACATAATATCTGACTCTTGCTAAATAGATTTTGGCTCTATCCAATGAATAAGAACTAACTACCACGAATAAAAACGAATAAAATGCATTTTTGTTTTTCATTATTTTTCTTCAATATTTCGGTCTTATCCAATTAAGAATGGAAAAGAAGAAATGAAACAATAAATCTTGATAGTTTCTAAGACATTTAACACATACCGAATTATTAAAACAAGTACTGCCGAGCGGTAAATTTTTTACCTCAGAATCACGATATAAATAAAAACTGAAATGTAGGAGGAAGGCTGCCTGTACCTCTCAAATACCAAAACCAAAATTATTAAAATCCTTTTGATGATAAGTTAGTTAAAAAGGGAGAAATAGAATTCGTTTTTACGAATTAATATAATGATGATAAGAAAAATACTTTATGTTCATATTGCTCTCTTTTGGTTACAAGAATATCATCTTAAAACAAACTTTTTGAAACCATATGAGGAAGTTTATCTTGATAGCAACAATTTGTGTAGCCACAATAACAAAACTGTATTGTTATTGCACTATAACTTTTTTAACCAACGAAATGCAATAAAACACCTACAGTAACAATTTATCTGGAGTAACATTTCACACCAATTTTTATAATGGCTGCTGAACGTCCAAAAATGCTAATTTTCCTTTAATTTAAATTTTTGTTTTTGCAAAATAGGGCTTGAGAAATATTTTTATTAAATAATTTGAAGGCTAATTAAAATGTTAGTAAACAAAAATTTGTGAAAATCGGTAGTCATCTTTCACTTCTCATTTGAAATTTTCTTTAGCTAGATGAGTAGGGCATTCTTTCAGTAGCCGACCACACTAAATACAATCAATATATTATAAATAATACGCAAATTTGTGTAACAACTGACCTATATACAAACAATTTTTTTTAATTTCGATGCTGTTGCTTATGACTCGACTAATTTTAATAAATAAATTTTATCCTAGAAGCTTCTAAGAACCTAAATGGCATTTTAATGTTTAGAAATAATTTTTCTTTTTTTTTTTAATTAAATGTCTTAAAAAAAGGCTGAGGTATTTTTGTATTTTAAACATAAATGCATTTTTTGAAGTTACGTAAGGCATTTATATTTGAAGATCACTTCTTAAAGATTTATAACACAATTATTTTGATAAACGTTTCTTAAGGTTTTTGACGTGCTGAACTTGATTCCGAAGTCAGTATTTTAAAATGTACTCTAGTTTTTGAGATATTCTCGTTATAAAATCACAAGAAAATGATTTTTCAATATTTTTAAAGCTATTTTATAACTTAAAACTTGAAAGAACTAGTTTCTTTTTTATTCAGTTTAAATCACTTCGATATCATTTTTCTCCTCTGAGATATTTTAAGTTGAAATTAATGTATTTTTAATTTTATACTAAATAACAAAGTTTCTTGTTTTCCAGAAATGAAACAATACTTTTCTGAAATCAGAATGTTTCTATCAGTTCTCATTTTAAGACATTTAAGACTTGGAGTGAAAAAGATTTCACTGTGATTTTCTAACTGGAATATTTAAAAATTCAACCTACAAGTGGAAAAATTATGACTATTATTAAAGTTCCTAAACAACATCAAATAAACAATCAGCTAATTTAATTATTTTCAAATAAATTGGGCTCTTAATATCTTATGAAAATAAACTTAATTTGTTCAGAACATTAAACAAAATAATACACACTTTAATGCTTAAAATATTCACATTATTTGAATTTCAAAATAATAAAAAAAAAAAAAACAATAAAAGCACTTCAACTTCAAGCAAACAGTAATCAATTAATTTAAGGACCAAGATATTAAACCACAGGCAAAGCATCAAAGTTCATTAAATTGACGCCAAATTTAATGACATTCCTATCCTTAACCTTACAGTTAAATAAAAATTAATTCTTTCTCTCTCTCCATCCATCCTGACCACAATTAAGTGGCATATCTCGCCTTAAAATATCTTCCAAGATCTGTTAAACGCCAGATCAAATTACTTAACAATTACATCCTCTGCTTTTGGATCTATTTAAAGGATTTAACGACAAAAGCAACACTCATTCACTTCCTTTCTCCTTTTTCCCTCTCTCCTTTAGTTCTTCTTTCTTCGGTCTGATTTATGTGACTGACCATAACCCCTCGTTTACAATAAATTCACAGCATCCTAAAAGCGATACGCACCATTTTTACTATGATACTTAACCCTTGGCAGGATATAAAAAAAAGACGACTGCGGAACGAATGTATTGTGTATCCGTTTCGCAAGGAAGCATAATTTTATTATGGCGGATTTAATAGCAATTCGCGCCGGATTAGTGTTTTGATGTCTGTTTTTGTTATGTTTTTTTATTGCAAAACTGTTTTGTTATGACTATGAGTACGAGCATATCGTCGTTTATTTAGAAGACGTAAGCACTTAAGAAATTGGCTGTGCTAAAAAAAAAAAAAAACTATGAATTTAATTCAATAGAGTAGCAATGCATTTAGTGCATATTTATGGCATAAATGGCGAGGAAGAAAACAAAATAAAGTTGAATCTTATGAAAGAAGCTAACTTTATCATTTTTAGAATTTAAAACTTAGGATATATTTGTCATCAAACTACAGAAACAATTTTAAGCATTAAAAGGTCCATTTTATTGTTTTTTTTTTACAAAGTACTTTTTAGTACACCACTGAACAAAAATATTATTTCAACCACAACAAGTACTTCGGATTCGGAAGGTGCAAACTAACTTATCTATTGATGATAAATGTAGGTGATAACTGATCGTTGATAAAAATAAGCTTCTAGTTTCCAGTTATACAAGTTAGAACTCTAGTAAAACTACGTGAAACCAAGGAACAATAAACCGTTTACTTGTTAAAATTTTACTAAGAGCTGTTCACATTAGACCAGAAATGTGAAAACTTAATAGCAGTTGTTTTACATTTCATATTTCTAATCATATGGAATTCAACAAAATGTTAAAATAATGTTTCAAAATACTACATATTGCAAATAAGAGCAGATGATACGCGGTCGAATGATCAAACGAAAGAGCTGAGGCACAAACTTGATAAATTTATAATATCATTATATTCACATCTATTAAATTAAAGGTACATTAGTACTATTTTGTATACAATTATTGTTGACTATAATTGGAAAAAGTAATTAACGTTATTTTTTGTAAAGTCCAGGCAATAAAGCCTTTTATTCGTTAGTCCTAAGAAACAACTCCGATTTTTGTTCCTTTTTTATATTTTTTTTAAATTTAGAAACATTTTGGAATGGTAAAATAACTCTTTATATGTTAAACAATATGGATGATATTTGCATAATGTGCGGTATTTATAAGATTTGAAAATAGACACCAAACCAATTTGTTTTCAAAGGGTCGGGAAACATTGAGTTATCAGTAGTTCATTTTGCAGTGCATGCAAATACAGATATTCGTGTAGTATATCGTACTTTGTATTTATATTTTCTTAAAAGATTTTTGAAAATTTTATAGCTTTTATAGTGATCAGCGGTCATTTTGAAGTCTCAAACATTTGTATCAAAACCCATTTGAAATACGCCGAACGCAAAAATAAACCAAATTACAGGGGTTCGGTCGATTAAATATTAATTGTATGAAATATTCGAATTAATTTCACAAAAAAGCACATTATGGTTCTTTGACAAAATTTCCCTTGTTGAACGTTTCGCTACAGTTTTTAAATAATTTTAAATATCCAAAAAAAACTATACAAAAATAAATAATGATAGGAAATATAACTTTTAGAAAATAAGAAAATAAGGCTTTAATACGCCATACAAATTACTACTCATTAACATGTTTTTTTTTTTTTAATACAACGATTTCAAACTGGGAAAACGACTTAACAAACCATTAAAATTGTGTTTGATAAAAAATTGCAGTAAAACCGTTATACACACAAAAAACAATTGTTAGCCAACTTAAAACACATTTTGTTTTATCATTTATAAAAGGTTTTTGATAGTCATTTAGTGAACATTTTGGAAACAATGAAAGTATCCAAATATTGGTTTGAACCAAAACACAAAAAAATAACTATGAGTTATTAAGTAGCATCAAAATTTAAACCAGATCAGAAATAATTTTTGTTAAATTAAATAAGATTAAAAGTATTTTAGAGTAAACCCTTAATGCTTTCATATCACAAATGTATACATTGAATTCTTCTTTCATAAAATAAAATTCATAAATATTCTTATTTTTGTTTTCAGAGCCCAAGGCTATCCAGAACCAATTGTGACATGGCGTCGAGAAGATGGCAACGAAATAATTCTAAAAGATAATATGGGCACCAAAACCCAAGGTGTGTATAAAACCTAATTTAAAATCACTTTCACAAGAGAGATTAAATAGAAAAACAAATATAACTGGAGCATTTGCATTCCTTTTCCTCTGTCCATAAAATCCATTCCATACTGACCTGAACCTTGCCTTTTCTATGATGGACCCGCATACATATGAGTATTTCATTTATATATATTTTTTTTATTTTGTATTTCTTTTTCAGTGGCATCATTTCGAGGCGAAGTGTTAAAACTGACAAAAATCTCACGTAGTGAAATGGGCTCGTATCTCTGCATTGCATCAAATGGAGTACCACCATCGGTTTCAAAAAGAATCTCCCTCAGTATACACTGTAAGTTTAAGTATTCAAATTCAGTTGTTTTTTCCATCACAGATAGAAAAGATACATCATCCATATGGGTAGGTATAGAGTAGAGGTTTTGAGTATCTAATTAGTTGCCTAAGATTGAAATTCAAATGCAGGCAGTGAGTGTGGTGCAATGGTTCCGTTCGTTCTTTGATGGACTCACATTAACGTGCGTTATTGTCTCAAAGCAAATATTATGACTCTTGACAGAGGAAAGCTTCCACATCACCAATCATCATCATCTTCAAGCTTCCCTTGCCTGCAGTTTTTTTTCTATTTTTTAAAGGACGTGTTCACCTGCACTTATTTTAATTCTGATTAATTAAACAACGCTGCTGCTGCTCCTATCAACCATTATGAGGTTTTTATCTCTCATTTACAAAGGACACTTCCCAGTCCTTGGCAAACATGCATATTATCAAAACATTTTATCCAAATGCGAGAGGATGTATACAAGAACAAAAAAAATACGAAAAGAAACCGAAAGAATGCAAATGAATCTTCAGGATGTTAAAACATACAAAAAATATAATACACGACAGAATTAATTTATGTTTTGCACAGGAAATTTTATTTGCGGAAATCATTAAGAACGATGCATGGATGGCATCGTATATAGTATGCAGATGGAAGCAACAGCAAGAAGGAGTAATAAAGCAATGGAGGAAGGATGCATGCATGCCAACTTGTGGTAAATGCATCAAAAGAGCTCCAGTCAAGTGTGGCTTGGAGTTAATTGAGTTTTGGAAAATGTTTTATGGAGTTAAGACATTTATTCTATCTTCAGTTTTCTGGCACAGCCATTCGTGGAACTTGGTAGTGGCGCAAGGAAAATTAAAATATCTTTCGACTTTAAAATTTGTCAAAACAAAATTTTGCATTTATGTAGATTGAAAATTGAAAAAAAAATGGTTCCACTTCGTTTTGAAAAGTATTTTAAAAGTTTGTTGAGACAAAAACTTCGTTTTGGACTTTCAATAGGTATTAGTTTTGTCACTAAAGGTAACTATTAATTTTTATCTAGTTTCCTACATTTATTACATGATCTGTCATTTTACCAACAAAAATGGTCAAAACCAATATCCATAATCACCTTATGATATTGGTTTTTTCACAAATTTTCTTGTTTTATATTGATACAAATTTGTGACAAAACCAGTATCATAACGTGATTATGGATATTGGTTTTGTCCATTTTCAATCCACAGACAATCGCAAATTGCAACATTTATGGAGTTTGTGCACCGATTTGATCACTGAGATAATGTATTAATATTTTTTTTTGTTTTTATCGATGTTTCTATGGAAAATCCAACAAAAATAGTTATTATTGAAAACAAATCACAGTATTATCCCTTAAAAAAGGTCCTGGCCGCACTAAGTTTAAAATTAAAAATCAATGTTATCATACATTTTCTACAAAAAACTAAATTTATGTGGAAAACTTAATTTCATAAAATCGATCCTAGTGGTAAGTGAAATTATAATGAAAATACCATGTTTTCTTGGCCTGGTAAACTGAAGTTTATCGAAATTATTTTGTACTCGCCATTTACTTGCCGACACATTATTTTCGACAAGAAAGAATGAGTTTTAGTTTTTTTGTTGTTTTTGTAACCATATATAATTCGAATTAAGAAAATTTTTCGATTTTTAATGTTTGTTTTTATCTTCTTGAACAGCGGTCCAGAACGCGGTTCGGTTTTTTTTAACCTGTAGTAAAAAAAAAATTGCGCAGAACTTAAAATTGTCCTCGCCCCAATTAATTAAAGAAACCCCATTCCTCATTTTTCGAAATGGTAACCCCAAATCTTGATGACTCAAGGGGGGGGGGTCACTTCAAACAATTACTACCAAAATTAAATAGAACTTAAGACTAAAGCTAAAAGGGTAGATGCCTGCTTAATCATATACATTTTTTGGAAAAAAAAATTATCTCAAAATATTTTTTGTAACATTTGATGTTTGAAAATAAATTTTTCACATACTATACGCTAAAATAACTTAATTTTAAAAGAAATTTCGAGAGTAAAGTTATGGCTCTATGATAAGCTACCGGATTTTTTTTCTAGGTGTTACCGTTGCCTTTGAATAGTTATTTTTATATTTTTATATGCTAAGTCATTTTTTTCAGAAAATTTTTGATAACATGAAATTATGCTATATTTTGAAAATTACTTTAAAACTGTGGTCATCAAAATACTGTGGAAGAGAAAAGGAAATTTCTTCCTCATAGTATCAATGTTCAAAAATGTATCAATATTTGAAGGCTATTACCTAAATAACCCAAACAATTTTTACCAATGAACTAGAAAATTTCTCATTACAACAAGCCCACATTGATGGAATCCCCATAGGAAAAGGTCCTTAATTCAAAAAAAAATATTTCTTACCCGTTCATTAGGAAATACATTTAAATTAGGTGTGCAAATATAGGTTCATGCTTCTATCAATCGTCAATCCTTTCACTCTTTGTTTTTATTTCTTCGAAAAAAAGTAAAATGCATTGCTTGGTACACAACTCAGGTACCTACCTGACTTCTTAGCTAATTCTTTTGTTCTTAAATCAAGTTTGATTTTAGTCTGCCTATAGAATACTATAACACTTAACAATGGTAGAAACTGTTTTAGGATGAATGATTTTTGTATTCTCTCATTTTGTAGGAACACTCTTATATTTTGAAAAATACCCTCATCAATTTTTGGTCATTAAATCTGTTCATTTCTCTAAAAGCCTTCAAACAAAACTTTTGCCAGTAAACGCCCTCAAAACACACAAAACCCATACGAGTCCGAGTTCTTGTTCCAACTCCAGCTTTTAAGATTGTAAACTGCTATTTATAATCAACTTCACAAAAGTTAAAGGCCACATGCATACACTGCATCCATACTCACACACTAACAAAATACAACATAACATTAAGCCCATGAGGATAGATGCGAACAAAAACATTCCGAACGTCGAAATCTGATAAGAGTGGTTTCAGTGCAGTCCTTACTCTAAAATTATCGCCACAAGCTAAGAGATCCAACGGATAGAAACAGGCCTAGCACATAGTCATTATCCCATGGTTCTGTCGAAAATTTCTTCACACACTTGTCACTTCCTTTTTTACCAAAGACTATACATATCTGTGTTGTATACGTATAGCTTCACCAAATCGAATGCCATTGGACACTTTGCATCATCACACAGAGCATAGAGACAGGAACTTGCAACTCGTTGTGGACACATTCTAGAGCCGCATGCATGAGGTAACCATATGATGTGAAAGAATCTATACATGTAGTCCTTCCCGTACATCCTCCTCATCTATAAATGGAGTTTTTCGAGGAAGAAATATTTTCAATGAACCCATCATCTGACCAGCATTGACCAAGAGTTCCCTTCATTAATGCTACATTGTATGCCGGAGTCTAGTGGTCAGCAATACAGGATTCATTGAGGAGGATGTACTTGAACTGGCCGGGCACAGGGTATTTGGTGGTCAGTGTTGGACTGCTAGCATATTCACTATACAGTAGTCGACCAGACTCCAGTCTATATTCTCTAATAGAAAAGGACTCATTAAATGTTCCAGTGCCAGGGTTTTATTATCCTTTTTGGCAAAAGCTTGTCTACACTCATATTGTGAGTTTTTCAAAGGGGAGACAATCAGGAGACGGGATATATATGCAGATGGGCAGACAACATCACACACGCTCGAAAAGGTATTGTAAGCGAACAACTTTATCTTTTTGAATCTCTTTCTTGTTGTTGTTGCGTGCAGCAGTGCCTCTTTCGGGTATTTACTGCCGCATACCTTTATGGGCAGGAAAATGTTTTGCTGCTAAAATTATCGCAGCAGATGGACATTCTGATGGAGTACCACTTCGTTAAGTAGTTGTTAACCGAAAATTGGATTCTAAAGGTATGCAAGACAAAAGCTAAGCAGGGTCGGTTTAGGCACTTTGTACATTTTTTTTCAGAGTGATTTCAAAGACGATGAGATGCCACGGTGACTTGCAATATGGGCAAATTTGAGTATGTGGTCTTGTTCGATTTCTTGAAGAGCAATTCCATTCCTATAAATCCAATGTGGAAACACTTTTCTCTTCAATCAGAAATAATTATTGTTTGATGCAGGAATCGAAATAGAGTCTAGAATATTTTTACTGAAAGCATTTTAACTAGCGGAATATTGACTAAATTAGGCGGACAAAATTTCATTTGCCACGCCCACGACAACCAAGAATCAAAAGTATTTCATAAAATTTGATCACTGTACTGTTTTAAGAGCAAAATATAACGGTATCACTGAATCACATGCTATACAGTAAAAGATTCAAAACTTTGCTTACATTGTTAAAATGTTCTACCATCTTCAAATAAATAAATTGTAGTAGTCGCAGATAGAAACGTAAATTATGACAAGATTTAGTAATTAACATTCAGTAACGGTGGAAAATAAATCAATGCGCAGTCAACATTCCAAAAACATCCATATCCATGCATTTAGATTTAAAATTTTGATCAGAATCTTTTGACACGATTGACCAAATGCAACATTAGTACAGTCGCATTCTTTAGAACATTCTAACCTTTTCAAAAACAGTTAAATAAATTTAATAAGTACAGTTGCAGACTCGCATTGAAATTTGACCTAATCAATTTATCGTGTTTTCAAACGGTCAGAAAAAAAATGATCGTTATTAAAATATTTTGAGTTAAGTATTGGTTGCTTAGCAAAAAGTTCTTCCACCAAAGAGATATTTTTAATTATTTATTAAAATGTTAGTTTATCAATAAAGTTATTGATAAAACAATTTATACATTTTTAATCATTTTAAAGAACGAAAAACTGTTAGCCCAACATTTAAATTGTTGTGTCAAGTATATCTCTAGATATAGTCAATAGATTCTTTCAGAAATGATAATGTTGACAAATGAACTCAAAAATTTAATAGTTAATTTAATAGTTAATAAGAATTAGTTTTTGGGCTAAGAAAACGAAATTAATTTTTTTAGGTAGTTGATGGAGTAACTAAAGCACATTATCTTGGAACTGATGCGAACAACACCGAAAAAATACTACAGTATTCAACAATAGGTACAAAAGAAGATTTTGTTTTTAATTTTTTTTTTCAATATTGTGCAAGAAAAATCACATTGATATAACTATTTTTCGCGTTTTTTTAAATTTTTGACCATGAATAATGAAATTTTCTTGGAAAACCTCAAATTTGGATTCAGCAACCCCAAAAACATGAAGTATGAAAGAAGTCAAAACTAGCCAAAAACTTTGCCGGTAAAAATTCAATTTGACTGGATTACAAACTTCGTAGATCGAAGACAAACACTTTAAAATCAACGATAAAAGAAGTGATTTAATTCAAGTCATTCATCTGTAATGCAAAAGTCAAAATAATAAAATGCACAACTGGGCAGCACGTACTTGCTTTTAAGGTCAAAGTTGCTGTGGAAGCTTTTGATATTATATTATATTTTACACAAAAGTTAAAAAAAATAAAATTCATTTCTAAAATGACATAAACAGCTTCTTAAATTGCTTAAAGCTCCAAACTAAGTATGCCGTTTGATGTGTATGCCGTTTGAAGATAAATTTTAGAAAAAAAAATTGAAAATCTGTAGAGCCGTTTTTAAAAAAATTATTATTTTATATATAAAAATTCTCAAAGCTTGTTGAAAAAAAAATTAGCATGCTATTTTTAAGAAAATATTAATGCACATCTAAAACAAAAACTTCAAACAAATACATTGACCCGTTTTCGAAAAATTGATTTTTCAAAAAAAAAATTTAAATTTTCTTTTAAAACCCAAAAATATTTTTTTTTTAAATTTTGATATCAAATAATTTTTAAATTGTTAATGAGCTTCCGTATAAAAAAAAATCATCAAAATTGGTTGAGTCGTTTAAGAGAAAGTCAAAAATGAAAAAAACTGTTCTATGGAAGGTATACCGTTAGTAGAATTTTTACAAACATTTCTTTCATTTCAGAAGTATGATCCTGCTATCAAAAGTAGACACACAAATTTTAATCAAAATCGTTAGAGCCGTTTTTGAGAAAATTCAACTTTTCCTTGAACGTTATGAGGCAGGTAACGTTAGTTTTGGTGCTAAAAAAAAAATTCAATTTCCCCTCTAGGGAAGTATACACAGAAAGACAGACAGACAGACAGACGGACAGACAGACAGATAAACAGACACTTTTTTCGCATTCTCTATCATCGTAATGACATGCCTGATTGTTACCTCGAGTTCGATTTTGTTACAAATCCTAAACTTGCCCTATTGTACCTAATATCGCAAGTAAAAACAAGTGTCCCAATATTAAAATGTTTTAATTTGATACTACGTCCAGGTGGACTCTGATATTGTATTGAGTGCACTTTGATAGGTGTATTCATTTATACACTCTGAAAATACATAGGTTGATAATGTTTGGAATGACATTGCATTTTCAAATCAAATTAGTTTGAATTTGAAAGCGAATATGTATTTAATACATACAATTAAATATGAAAGTATTAAGTTTTCCCTCATCATCGAGTTCTAACTTACTGGCAAAAGGATTTTAAAAATGTTGGCCTTTAACACAAGCGTTCCGAAGATTGATTGCTTCTTCATTGTATTAACGAAAAAAATAAGATGAAAAATTAACAAAGTAAGTCCAACCCTGCCAACAAGTACCTACATTTAATATGCAGCAAATATAGCTGATGCATTTAGAATGAAAAAGGTAAGTTTGGCGGCATTGTTCACCACTTGCACACACATTTTAAGGAAATGTTCCAAAATCTGAGTTTTCTAACACACGCATATGCATATGCACACATCAAAAAAAAACTTGTAAGTCCCAGCTCTCTGGGATGGACCATAAACGATGACACCAAATGAACGCAAGAGGGACCTAGTGTATTCGTAGACGTGGCAAAATATTGAAAGCAGCAACAAACCATACCAAAAGTATACGAAAATTGGTCATGTGGTGGGATATACTATAAACCTACAGCAGCAGTGGACATCTGGTCGAATGTCCTTACCTTTTTCGGTGCATCTCCAATTACCATAGAAACCCGATTGTATAGTTTGTGACCCCTTTGATAGTCGTCGTCATCATCATCGTCGTCGAACTCTAGTTGGGAGGTTGGCGTCCAGCGTTCGTCGTTTTTCTAGTCCAACGTCGTCGTCGTCGTCGTCATCGTCACACTCGGTCGTCGAAAACTGCATTGAATTTTAATCTTTTTGCATCCTTTATAGCTTACTGGTATTTCCTGTGAATCTATAAGTATCTCCATCTATACTCTCTCACATCTATTTGTAATTTCAATATGCAAACTTTTATACATTTACACATACACACTCATTTATAGACACACATACCAATAAAGAGTTTTTGATTTATGGTTTTGCAGTTCATCCTGTCATCCAAGTACCAAATCAATTAGTTGGGGCACCGCTTGGCACTGATGTTCAGATCGAATGTCACGTAGAGGCCTCACCAAAATCAATTAACTACTGGATTAAGGATACTGGTAAGTTTATAATAGAGAGTCATTATTTTTGTCATTGTGTTGCGTTGTTTGTAGATATTGTATGTTCTCTTTCATTTAACACGACAACGAACGCAGTGTGCCCACTGCCCATACTGCCCATTGTGTACTCAATAAGTAGTGTAGTCTCTGTTTTTAGTCCTGTCTCCAGTGCTATGATGTGATGTGTCCTTTGCCCTATGATGTATGTATGTACATAGATTGTAGGTACATCATTCAGAGGCGTCAATATACGTCCGATAGAGTGATGAATTCTAAGGAATCCTTGTTGTTTGCAATCCACTAGTATGCTCAGTGGAATGAAGTTTTGTGTGCCAGAATCTATTCTATATAGTCGATGTGTATGCTCTAGGAATTAAACACCTTTGACCAGTGACGAGAGGGTGGTCTCGGCTCTCCGGCATCACAGAGATCTGTTGGCTGGTCTTTTTGTGTCCTTGTCCTCGTCGTCCGTCGTCGTCGTCGTCGTCGTGGGTCATCATCGTCATCATCATCAACCTCCAGTGGAAGGAGTAGGAGTTCAGGAGGGAGAACACAAACTCTTGTTTGGTAATGTCGCAATTGAAGAAAACAGAACGTCTACTTGATCACAGTTTAATCTTTGAGTATATTTAGTATCTGTAGGTAGTAGGAAGAACAAAGAATCGAGACCTAAGCCTGGGATTTGAATTTGAGAGAAATACATTTCGTTGTACAGTCGGTAAGGTGGGTTGTTGTCTAACCTTAAAAAGACACGTAAATAAATATGAACATGTTGTTTGGCATTTGGCTTAAATGACACATCGAGTTGTTGGGACAAGCTACATAAATAAACAAGACTTTAATCCTATAGGTGAGGTAGATTTAATGTACCTATATATGTTTCCATTATTTTCTTGAGATGCTTTTTGTGGTTTTCATTACAGGAAGATTTTGAGGGACTCCTATGTGTGGTTAAGGACTAGGTTTGATTTTTTTTTTTTTTTTAGATAGACGAGATAGGATTTTTTTTTAAAGAGAACTTAATGTTTTAAACTAAGTACAAGGAAAAGTAAGTTATAAGATTTGATATTTTCTCCTTGCTGTGTTATGGTTCATATTCAGTTTCAACCTAAATTATTACAATTGATTTCTTGACGACCGATTTCTTTAGTTACGTTTTATTCGGTTTGTAATATTTTTTGTAAGGACCTGAGTAAGAAGCACTGAGCACATTGATAATATTCTCCGATTTTGCTTCAAACGGAGTTGACCACCAAAACAAGTTGGCAAAGTAGATTTGCTTAAATTTTAACTCGGTTCAATTCGGTTTGGGTTTTCTTCACTAATTTCGACTGAGACTTTTCCAGTATCGACCGAGACTTATCAGTTTACTAGTTGAGCCAGCAGACATTGTTCTTTCCTGCACATTAATTTTTATTTTGTAATAACATTTACTATCTGTTTTTTTATTAGTAGATCGGTAGAAAGCACAGCAATTGAATTCCAATAAAACGATTTTATTCGTTTGCACATTTAAAGTTTAAATCTTGGTACCATGATGATGTTTTTTGGTGCAATTTATGGCGAAACAACAACAGCCTAGGGGTCTGTTCGCAATTTTTATCGAATGTCATTTTGGATTTGCAACATAGAGTGATCACGATTTGCCCTTCTTTCATTTTTAAGTAAAATACGAATAAGTAAATATTTGTTTCTTATTCTGCGCGATGGTAAAGATTTAAATTAACTTTTTTAATAAAATAAAAATAAACTAACCCGACTTTGCTTTATATATTTAAAAGATTTTATGTTTTACTAGCGTTGGCTTATATTTTCCAATTTTGGCTTACTTGCTTAAGATGACGCTTACAAACCAGGATGGATTACGGCCTCAACCAACAACAATTTTGGCTGATACTTAGCAATTTTAGCTGATATTACCATGTTCACATCAGATTCAAGCTGAGTTTGCCAGAGACTTAGCAGTTTCGGCTATTACTTAGCAGTTTTTGCTGAAAATATCACGCTGATATAATTATCACAAGACGACACCATCAGCTACTAAATTTTGTAATCATAATATGCTGTTACAAGTGGCTTCTTTTATAAACACCTGGCATCCAGCCAGGTGTTGTTCATGCTTTAGTGAGCATATTTTTGAGTGCTTTAACAGGAGCTTTCGAAACTTTTTTTCTTTGTTTTCAAATCTGGAGATCCAACCTTCATTTTGTGGCCATCAACTTCAATAGAAATTTTACGCTAACAAAACCTGTAAATCCCATACGAAATGAAGTGTAACAAAACAAAACTTTCTTTATAAGTAAAACTTCTATTATGAAACCATAATTGTGGTTAGGAATAAATAAAATAAAATAAGCAACATTTCACTCCTCTCCAATAAAAATTCCTGGTAGCCAATTGAGTAAATACAAAAAAAGAAAAAACTCCATCCCTTCTATCATCATGCTACATCCTTCCGCAAACATGTGGTGAATTATCAAAATGCTAGAAGCTTAAGAGGATAACAACAAACCAGTATTATGCTCTTCCAGCCAAACCATTTCACACTTAACGTAACGGTAATGGCTGTGAAACACAACCGACAATACAGTGTGCAACACATCAAGAATATACAAATAGAAATCCCATTAAGGAAGGAGAGACTCGAAGCAAAACACCATCAGGCTCCTTTCCCTTTCTTCTGAATCATAAAGGTTTATTGAATGTCTATGTTGAGGTTCCATTGATTCTTCATCCGAATCCGAGTGAAATGGATTTTCCTGCGGCTCAGTTCATTCTTATGTTTTACACCTAACAAATACACTTTGTTTATTTAATTTACTTAAATTTTCTGCTATCTATATTTGTTGGCTGAACAACTCGTATCTAACCTTGAAAAAAATCAATAATTTGGTACTGAGAACGTCCTTTTACTTTATTATAGCTAAGCTTATAATATACTTATGTTAGTTTACTCTCCGTTATTTGTTTCTTTCGGGGGTCTTTTTATTTTTAAATTAGCATGAGGCTACAGTCGTTTTGTGAGTTTAGGTTTCCAGGACTTAGATTAAAAACAGATACCATCCAAATTTTCCCACCACACCCGTATTCAACTTATAATTTTTTTCAACTTTTGCCTTATGAAAACTGGATTGGCACTGGTCTACTACGCCATTTAAGAGAGATGAATTTTTAGGGAAAAAAATGAAAATCGTCAAGGAAATGTTAACTAAAAACAAAATTTCAAAAAAATCAATGAGCTGTTTTTGAAAAACTGATTTAAAAAAAATGATTTTTAAAAACAAAAAAAAATGTTACATACATATTTTTAAAAACCAAAAAACAATTTAAAAATGTTAGATTTTATGAAAAAATATCAGAAATAACAAAAACCTTATCGCCACACCTTTTTGTTCATCACAAATAAGCGATAAAATTGTCGGTCTCAAGGTCTCAAAACCAAGTAAAATTTTGCACAATAACTTATTCTAATACAGAAAACCTAAACATGAGTTGCATTCCACCGCAATTTTTTCGGAACTTAAATTTTTAAGACGACCAACAAGGTTCAATGGTTGGTAGTGACCCCCAAAAGTTATTAAAATCGTCTACCTATATTTTTTTTTATTTGAGGATATGGAACACAATTAAGGGGTGGGCCGTCATATTTTTCGAATCCTCTATTTTTAGGCGCATTTTAAGATTAATTACTCAATTAAAATCTAACTTATAAGGCATGTATGTACCTACCAGGTTTTTACACTTATTGCAATTTCGGTGGGCACGTTTTAATAACTGTAAACCGATTTCACATAGTTTTCTTATGGCCGATTTCACGAACATTTAAAAGCTTTTTAAATTTTTAAATGACGTTATTTGTACAAACAAACATCATTTTATGACTTAAAAGCCGTTAATCTTTGTAGTTCTCTTTTAGATGGTAGAATATCAAAAAAATGTTCACATGTTTACCTGCAGCTTGTATGAATTTGAAAGTAATTAACAGAAATGTATGAACAAGTTCTCTGCATTGAAAAGTATAAAATATAAAAAAATAAATTCTTTTCCTTCCCGTTTATTTAACTCAAATAATCTTACATTTTCTTAATCCACCAACAGGTGAGATGATTGTATCTTCAACCAAATACCACGTACAAGAGCATTCGAAATCGATGTACGAAACCAAAATGACAATGATTGTGCGGAAATTCCAAAAAGAAGATGTCGGCTCATATCGTTGTATAGCGAAAAACTCTCTTGGTGAAGTTGACAGCAGTATACGACTTTACGGTAAGTAAATATACCCCCCAAAGCTCACACTCGCACATTGGATAACTTTTCCCTAATCTGGAAAATCTGGATTATCCTTTGTTTTATGCAAATAATCTTAGTGCCACGTATTGACAGGCTATAAAAATACATGCGAACAAAGTCTATCCCCATACCGAACGCTCACATTCAATTATCCTTTTCTTTTCGTGTCCTCATTTTTTGTTACCTTTTTTTTGTCTTTTTCATCGCAGAAATCCCTGGACCAAGTCGTAAAAATCCTTCCAACAAACACGGCATCGAAACAAATGACATTCTTAAACCGAAACAGGTGAAGGTGACATATCAGACTGCCGATGGCGGCTTGGATCTGGACGGCGACGGCGAGGACGACGAAGATGATGAGGACCTCTACGGCTCGGCGGAGGATTTCGAAGATGGTGATATACCTCCCAATGTGTATTTACACGGTAAGCCCACACATAAGCCCTCATCTGGGGACAGCACGCGACATCATCATGGTGGTAGCAACGGTGGCGGTGGCAATAATGGTGGGGGTGGGGGTGGCGGTCTAATGGACTTCGCCGGAGGAGCTGGATCGAGTGGAGCCAACTCCATTGGTACAGCGACAAGAAAACCAACATTTTATGGCCTGCCCGAGGTGAGGGGTGCCATGGACAATAACGAGTTGACATCAAGGAGCTCATCGCGACTAAGGCTTTCTGCGTTGCTTACAATGTTGGCGGCGACGATGGTTCCTAGTTTAATAGCGGGATTTTTGAATTTATAATACCGAATGGTACTACTTAGGCTAGGAACACAATATTATTTTAAAAATATACTGTTATATATTACATACACCTTTGTTGTGCTGTTTGTTGTGTTCTATACGACGAGCGAGGTTGCCCCTAATATAAGTGTTGATGTGTTGGTGTGATTTTGTGATTTTTGTTCTCTTTCATTTGGCTTTTGTTTTTTTTTTCTTTGTTTTTTTTAGTGAATGAGAGAGCATGAATGGAATATAAATATTATATAGCTATAGCCTCTGATGCGTCTCTAGGCAGGCGTATTTATCTGTTTTTATTTAAAAATTTGATACTAAGGCAGAAACAATAATGTAGAAAGAAAATAATAATAATAATAATAATATTACAAAATATTAATTAGAGAAATTCCCGAAGGGTAGATGAACCCCATTATACTCTGGTTTGAAGTGCAAATTAGAATGAAAAAACTTTAAGTTTATTTAAGAAACAAAATTTAATAATGTTCTCATATTACAGGGAAATTTCGTTTTAAATAAATTTTTATAATTTTTGTTTCTTATTATTTGAGTATTTAAAGTTAAAAATAAAGCATTATCTCGGAACCGGGCAAAACGGCTCTGATTTGTATGATTTTTTATCAAATGTTTGTATTAAAAAATAATTTAACAGTTACCGGTTAAAAATTGGCTCTTTTATTTTTGAACAAACAAATTTTATATCAAAAAATTTAATTAAAATTTTATAAGATAAATTAAGTATGCCAAAAATTTTCCAGGTTCCAGGTTTAAGGAGAACAACTATAGTAAGGAATATGAATTTTCAACGGTAATCCTAAACTTTTCCGTACCGTTGCAAGAATTTTGTTTATTAAAAAGTGTAAGATATTGATTTTTATCGATTTTTTTTTTTGAAAATTAACAATTCCGGTTTTTTAATTTCTTCATTATTTTCGAAATCAGTACCATTATTCTTTAGAAAAATTAAAAAAATGCTTATTTTTAGTACCTACTCCCCATAAAAGAGAGTCATTTCTAGAAGGTTTTTGTATAAAAAATACAAGAAGGTTTTATTCAAAATGGCTGATTTTCGAACTTAACATAAGTTAAAGTTTAGTTTATTTAATAAAATTTTAATAAAAATGTTTGTTCACAAAGAAATTACATATTGTTAAGTTTTAAGAAAAACTTAAGATAGCAACTGCAATTTTTAACCGGTAACTCTTAAACATTTTTTAATTCCAACATTTGTAAAAAAAAATCATCCAAATCGGAGCAGTTTCACTTAGTTCCGAGATAATTTTCTTTTGTTACTCCACTATATAATTATGTATAATTTTTTATTCATATTTTGTTGGTGGTTAAAGTCCTTATTAAGTGGTGACTGGTGTAAATAGCGTCAGCGTTTTTCCAAGGTTTTTTCCTAAAAAACTGCATCGATAATAATACCTAAATTTGTCTTACCTCGTGAAATTTTAAATTAAAATATAAAATTCTAGTAGATATTTTCAAATAACTCCCCTTAAGTTAAATCATCTTTAGCAAATAAAATCTATGAAAAGCAGCTGAGTTTTCTTAACTTTGCCTTAACTCCGGACTTAGAAGTTACGACTTTAATATTTCTTTATGATTTTTGTTCCATGTCATCGATTTTAGCATTACCATTACCATACTCAAATATTCACGCAAAGAAGTAAAGTGTCACTTCCATTTCATTTGTTTTGATATATTTCTGTCATTAGAGAATATTTCTTTTTATTCAATTTAGAAAAAAAAGAAAATCCATTTTCTTAAAAAAAAAAAATAATAATTGTTATTGAAGTCCCGAATTAATTAAAATTGATTAACAAAATGAATGGCAAGTAATATTTTCTCCCTCTTTCAATTGTGAAATTGTATTTATTACAAAATAGCACACACACACAAACATATAAATACTGAATCCTTTATCATATTTCATATATTAAGTCAAACAAAAACGCCTGTCATAAACTTCCTTCCAACCAAATAGAAAACAAACAACAACAAAAAATATATAAAGAAGTTGATTTGACATTTAGTCCTGAATCTTCGATATGGCATTCCAACCAAAGGTTTCAATATTTTTGTGTTTTTATTTCACACTTTTTTTTTTGTTATTCTATTTGAATTGCCATTGAATTGAAAAATGTCAACCCTTTGCCAACCGGAAATCGGAAAGAAGGACAAGAGAAAAAGGATTTTAACAAAACTTTTGTAATTATTGCCCTCCGTTGTGTGAATATCTCACCAACAACAGTTTTTTTCTTCTTTTTTTTTCAAAATACAGACAAAAAAGAAACCCTTAAAAAACTTGACCGGAAATGTTTCTTTATCGATAACGAAAAATTGTTAGCCCTATTTTTTTTGTGTTTTTTTCTTTAAAAAAAATATGCTACCAAGGACTTCTGTCAAATAATATATATTATTATCTACAAAAAGTAATTTGAAAAATATGAAAATTCTCCCATCATCTTGATGGCGGCACATCCTTTAGATATTAACTTACCTTCGTTGTCGGCGGCACAGTGGCGGCGGCGGCAGCGACGGTGATGATTTTCGTTGCTTGAGCACAAGTGTTTAAAATTACTTCGAAGGATACTTGCACGTAGTAATGCCAGAACATTGTGTCGGTATAACCAATTTCATTACAATGCAAATGACGGAACCTTTTTAAGTCCTAAACGGGCCTATATCCAACCGCTAACTATCAACTACCACTGTTTTGTGTACAACAGCAGCAGCAGCAGCAAAAAGGAGGCAGGCAGCTTTCGCTTTCATTCATTCACTTATTATCCTTTCTGGTAATTATGAATCCAGCACAAGTGATTAC
Source organism: Meliscaeva auricollis (assembly GCA_948107695.1). Taxonomy (NCBI): domain Eukaryota; kingdom Metazoa; phylum Arthropoda; class Insecta; order Diptera; family Syrphidae; genus Meliscaeva; species Meliscaeva auricollis. The sequence continues at coordinate 20,326,699 of OX403617.1, read as the reverse complement.
AACAATTAAAGAAGAAAACTCAGTGGATCCTTTTTAGTCGAGGAGATGTTGTACCTACACATATTCTGTGAAAGTTGCTCTTCGGTTGAATTTTATTTGTATTCTACTTCAAGGATGTGAAGACTTTTACAATGTGCATACCCAATCCCTTATCCACATGAAAGTTGAAAATCATCATTTACGCACGCATATTATATGTTAGTTGTTTTTGTTCATACATACATTCTTCGACAATACAATATGTACATCCTTTTTGTTCATAAAACCAAAAATGTCCTTTATCCTTAATTTTGCAATTAAACACACATTTATTCTGTTTAAATTTTCCATTGTTTTAATGGAAGAAGAAGGATAAATGTGTGGATGTAAGAGTGTTAGTGGAAGTGCGAGTAGTATTATTATTTGGATGTAATTTACCTTAAAGTGCCAAGGGAGTGGGGAACAAAAATTTCACATTGAATTGTCCTGGTTAAAATTATTTCCGCATAATTTTCAAGGATGTCATGTTTATTTTGAGTGGTTTGGTTTCTTTCGTTTTGGGAAGATGATTTAAAAATGGACCTTTTAAGTTTATAAGGCCACCCTTGTGGAATAAATAAAAAAAAACTAATCTAAAAAAATTTACAGCTCCTTAATCTCTCTTCCCAAATTCTATATTTATACACATGTATGAATGTGAATAAAGTTCCAAATCATAGTTAGCCTTGAAATTTCGTATGTTTCCACACTCGAAGTCAATCTGCTGTCTACCGTAATTTGTTCTATTAATCTTTGAACAGCAACTTAAAGGTACTACCACCAAGTTTCTGGCTAAAGTAAAGATTCTGGATGATGGGATTTTTATCTTTCGCTTAGCTTTACAAATTGAACGGAAGTAAAATTTCACAGTGATACAAAAATTAATTTACAATTATTTTAACTCGAAAATGAAATTGTAAAGAAAATTTATTCTATAAAAGTTCACTAAAACCACTGGTCTGCAAAAATAAAGTTTTTATTTTGTTCTTCATATAATTTTTTGAAATTACGTTAGATTTTCTGAATCTGAATCTGGTTTCAGAAAAATTCTACCACGTAATTTTTGTATTAATTGATTAAAAAAAAAATGTGATTGTTTTGTAGAAAATAGCTCGGTTGACCTGGTATATATTCAGAACTAATGAGCCGATTCAGCTGAAATTTTGAGGACTTATTCCACATACCATGAACTAAGAAACCAGGTTTGTTTTTATGCATCAATGTATTGTTATATTTTAAACCGTTATTATAAAATAATCACCATAAATTACAAAATTCCGTAGTTTTTGGAATGTACACTGCAAAAAAGACTCTTATTTAGAGGATAGTATGGAATTTCTATACTCTTAATACGATGTAATTATGATGTAAAAAAGGATATTTTGTGCTTTTCAAAAGGACTGATTTTTATGGATTTTTCAACATTTTTTTTTTTTTTTTTGTAAAGAATCCAAAAGTTGAAAAAAAAATTGCTTAAGATATAAATTTGCTAATTTGTCTACATTTGTTCTACATAAAAGGTCTTAGCGAACAAAAATTTATATTTTGGATTATGCTTCAAAAACAATTAAACCAATTTTTTGTAACTTTTTCGATGATTTCTCAGGTTTCCCGTGAAAAATTTTGTTGGACAACTTCAGATTCGTGCTCAGCATCCCAAAAAACACAGAGTTAGTCATTGAAAATCATTACTTTAGAACTTTCTACCTGTAAAAACGCTTTAATTGGACTATAGAGAGTGTTTTGGACAAATCATAAATTTTGCCAACTAAAAATAACGATATCTAGATCACTATTTACAGGAAAGGTACCCTAACTTTCAAACAACAAAGTTGTTGCCCGTTTGGTAGGAACATTTAAAACTTAAAACAAAAAGGGTACATAATCTTGTACCCTGTTTCCTGTTTTGTAAATAATAGTTTAAATGGAAAAAAAATCTAATATTTTTTTTTTGTTAAATGCCGAGTCCGAAATTAAGTTTTTCAAACTATGGGCTAAAATAATTTTACTTTAAAATAAAATTCAAGTATAAATTTCTGGCTGTAAGATTTCTTTGAATAGTTATTTTTACATGAATAGTTATTCTCATGAAAAGTGCATTCCATCTCAGTCATTCTGACTTGGCAACACTCCATTCTTATGGACTGTCAACCTGCTCTGTTAGCTAGTTGCACCACAATGGTTTTTATTTCAGTTTTCGGCATTCATATTCAAAAAATCTCATAACAAATTTATTTCCAATCTCCATTGACAATCAAGTCAACTTTTAATATTTCATGAATTGAAAATTAGATTGCATTTCATTCAGTATTGAGATTAAAAGTATTTTTAATTTTTATTTCTACCAACATTATAATAATTATTTTGCCAAATACCTTATTTTCACACCTAAGGTTCTAATATTGATTATCTTATTATTTTGTTTAATGGGTTACGGTATTTTTAAATTCTGTTTCAAACTCCCATGAAATTAAAATAAAAAAAAAACACCCTTAAGTTAGTAAATTCTAATTTAATATTTTAATAAAACTATACCATATATACACACAATATTATATAAATACATATATAATTTTAATATTATTTGAAATTGTAAAATGTAAATTAAAAAAATAAATTTAATATTAAACTAAATAATAAAACTCAAATAAAAAAAAAATAACGAAACCGAATACAAATAAGAAAAATTATGTTATGCAATAAAATTATGTGCCATTACCAGAAAAAAATCAAATTAAAGACAAACAAAATAAGAAAACAAACAAAAATTAAATAAAATGAAATTAAAATTATACATAAAATAAGAATTTAAAAAAAAAAACAAAAGAAAAACATTGAAAAAAATATAAATATTTTAAAAATATATTAAGACAAAAAAAAAACTTGTATAAATCAAACAATAACAAAAAAAAGAATAAGGATTAAGCTTAGTGTAATTTATTGTATAATTTGTGTTGATATTTATGTTGATAAAGTGCTTACATATAAATGAAATATAAAATTAAAACTAAAAAAAAAAAAAACAAAGGAAAAATAATAAAATTAACAATGTATGTATTAATTCAATATTAAAATTATTAAGCTTTGAACAACAACAATTATATTTTAAATTTTGTTTTAAAAGAGTTGTTAAAAATTACATTTACATATAAATAGAAAGTTGTATATAATTAATATTTAAATTATAAAGTTGCTATGTTTTCTTTTGTTTTTGTTTTGTTTTAAAGTGAAATCAAATTACAAAAAAAAAACAAAAGAAATTTTCATTGAAAAACTAGAAGAATACAAAAAATAGTTATTATGAAACATATATATATAAATAGCTGAAAATATAATTATATTGTATACTAAATAATAAACAGAAATATATTTATTAATGTACAAAACCTTAATGACTTTTTTTTGATTATAAGAAAAACGCACTTAGAAAAAACGCCATGTAGGATGTAGCGTCATGGAACTAGTGATTCTAGAATTGTATGGAAAATGTGACATTATTATCAAATTCGCGAATGAGATAAACAAAATCAATTAAAAAAAAATTAAAATAGTAAAAATTGCCAAGACCATGGTGCCAAAGAACTGAAATTTTAGTATTTGGTGGGGCATTCGTTTTAAGAGTAAATACCTTTTTCTTTAAAACTAAAAATAAATAAAAAAATTAACCTCTTATGGTTCATTATAATATTTTCTTTCATTTATGTGCAATTTATTTTAATTCAAATGCATCCGCACAAAAATTCAGTGGGTTAAAGTCAGTTCTTTGTTTCAAAACTACAAATTTTCGTAGTTTTTTTCAAAAAAAAATCTCAAATTGTGGCAAACATTTATTTGTATTCATTTTGTAACTCTGTTTATTCCTAGGACCTAGGTCACTACGACGAATAGTAGCCGAGATATCTATGAATAAATATAGACATTAGGGTGGGTAAATTTTTTTTTTTTTTAAATATGGGTTCTAATAGCGAAAAAATATATGTTGTCAATTAAGACTGATAAAATATGTGTATAAAATATTATTGCCATCGGTAAAGTATAACTGCCTCCGTATTAAGCTTAAAGTTTTGAAATAATGGGGTATCGTCAAATTTTGACCCATGCGGTAACACATTACGATATATGTGCATCAAATGAAAGATCTCGATGAGTGTAATATTTTTTGTGTGGGCAAAAGTCTGTATCGCATGCAGGGTGTATTTTGTGTTAAAAAAATCCTATAAGGAAATTGAGAAAAAATAAGTACCTATTTTTAATAAAAATTATATTGACTGAAAAAAAAACTACGCTACTGAGTTGAACTTCAATTCGACTATTCCATCAATCTTTTCATTTGGAAATCAATATGGATTTTTCTATTTTAAGGGCACTTTTGTGTGGCCTTAAAACCGAGTCTTAAAACTCACAAAAAGCACCTCTGCGCGTTGGGAAAGTAAGGCAAATTTTGGTTTTATTAAATCAACACTACGACTTGAAATGTCTCAAAGATATATTATCAGTAAGTATTGGTTTCGTGTTTGAAACATTTCGAGGTGTTATTCAAAACCAACATTAACAATACAAAAAAAAAAACTCTAAATAAGTAGTTTCCATCATTCTGTACGTTTATTCAAAAATTAATTTAAACAAAGTTCTTCACATTCTTCCTTCGAATTGAATCGATTGTCATTTCCTCTGCATCCACCATACTGGAATTGAACGCAGTTTCCTTCCTCTGAGTTGTAAGACCATTTTTCAAAATAGGCCAAGCATCTCATAAATCCATCACCGTTCTTCGAATGTGGTTGTAAACATGCCTCTGAAATTAAATTAAAAACAAAACAAATTAATACCACACAAGTTTGGTACAAATTATACGTATCCAACAATCTTACCTGGTTTTTCAGCATTGATCATTGTAACCAAAGCAACAATTGTTAAAATAATTCCAAAAATCAGCTTCATTGTAGGGTATTTTTAATTGTGTTCTTTTTAGGAGTGAATTCAAATAGTAAATGATTTAAGAAATCTTTTGTTAAAACAAAAAATTGATATAAATTTTAATGTTTAAACTCGGGTCAAATAAACATATTTTGTTGATTTTTCTTATCACAGTCTTTCTGTTTTTTTATACAATAGATTGCTCAATGCTATTTGAAACTAATGAACAGATTTTAGAATTTTGTAGATAAGGTTTCTTGAGGTTATACCTAGAATGTAGATACCAATGGTTTTTGTTCAACTTGTTTCCGTAAAATATTCAAAACAAATTTTAATATGTAGGTAAGTGCTGCATTATCAAACAGTTTTTTTTTTTTTATTTTAATTGGTAAATAGGTCATTGGGGTGATTTTCAAGCTATTTTTGATAATTATAAGCATTAAAACAATTTAATTTTGATTATATTAGTTTTAAAATTCTTAGTCTTTTTTCATATAAATAATTATAATCAAAAATTTAAAAGTTTAAATCGCAAAAAAATTGCAGAATTTTTGAAAACTTTGCTATTTGTTTGCCCGTTTTTGCATTTTAGAAAGTTTTCAGTAACGAAATTTTGTTTAGTTTCATTTAATTTTATGTATTTAACAAAAAGTTGGCGTTATCATTATAATATCAAAAATTTTGTTCAAACACAATTTTCTGTAATTTAAAAAAACCTACATAATTTTCTTTTACAATGTTTCAGGAAACAACTTAAACACAATATTCGGTACCTCTATAGAACCTCAAGAAACCTTATCTACGAAAAACGTATGTAATACAACCTTTTCACACATTTAGAATAGCACTAGACATCTTTATGTATATGAAGCAGAGACCAACATAATTGATAACGAAATCTAACAAATATGTTTATTTGACCCAAGTTTAAATATTAAAATTGATACCAAATAGTTTTTTTCTTTTTTCGCAAAAAGAACACTTAGATTCATTTAGTATTTGAATTCACAACACGAAGGAACTTAATTAATAATAAAGAAAATGAAACTGATTTTCGGAATATTTTTAACTATTTTTGTAATAGCTGCAATGGTTTCAGCTGAAAAACCAGGTGAAATTTGTTAAACTTTTTTGCAAAAATCACGTATGTTTAGTTTTTGTTTTTTTTTTTTTTTTTTTTGTTTATTTGATTAAAGCCGCCTGTTTACAACCACACTCTCAAGATGGTAATGGAATAAAGAGATGCAGAGCATTATTCCCATCTTGGTCTTACAATTCCAAAGAAGGCACATGTGTTGAATTCAGTTATGGTGGCTGCGCTGGTAATGACAATCGATTTAACTCCAAAGAAGAATGTGAAGCACTTTGTTTAAATTGAGGTTCTTTTTTTTAATAAAACAAATAAATAATATCAAATCACTTTACAAAAATTTTTCATTACTAAAATCCATTCATGTAATTTTTATTATCTTGGAAGAAATTACAATCAGGTCTTACCTTTCTAGATTTTGAGAAATAGTAAATAAAAAGAGGATTTGTAAAATAAAAGAGCCACCCCGCTAAAAATTTCTAAAAAATTAAAAAAAAAAATGGCCGAAGATTCCTATGGTAGAGTGGGTAATGGCCTCACTGCAACAACATCTGCAGCGCTCTTGGTGTGACGATAGTCCGACCAAATGTCCCTACTAGTTTGGTCCTTTTTTTATTTCTATTTTTCTCGGCCTGATCCTTGTTTTTGTTTGCAGGCGTGGTTAGATTTCGGGGGTATGGAAAACCTAGTGCAAACTTTTCAAAAACTTTACGCGACGCAGATTTCAAAATAGTGACATATTTCATTTGAACTAGAGCGAATTGGTTATAATTAGTGCTAAAATGCAAAAAAGAGAAAGAGTATAATAAAATAATTAACTTCGATGCATTTTTTATGTGTTTGAATTTTTACATGTAAGCACTAGTTATAACTTATTCGCTCTAGATACAGTAAACAAATGTCACCACTTTGAAATCTGCATTTGTAGATCCAATTTTTTAAAAGTTTGCACTTGAGTTTCCATTTTATATCAAAAATGCTTCAATTTTTTCAGTATTATATTTTTTTCAAAATTTGGATTAAAAAACCATCAATTTAATTTTTTTTGTAAAAAAAAACGAACAAGAGTTATTAACAATTTCTAACCATTATATATTGGCATCAGTGTAGAAAATTGCTGCAAAAGAAAATTTATGAAATTCATCGATCTGTAGTAGTGGTATTCCAAAAGGTAAAAAAAGTAAAAAAAAAACACACATACTGAATGAAAAAATGAACATATTTTGAGATTCTGAACCTTTGTAAAGTCGCTACACAGGTGCCTATGTATGTTGTCAGTTTTTTAATTGCACAGTACTGTAGGATTTGAACTAACTTTTTGGGGGTCACGCCTGTCTTCATTGAATAGAATCTCAGTTCTTGTGTATATATTTAACTGTTAAAGGCGCTTGATTGATTCAGCGCTTGATTCTCCAAATAATAATTTTTTTTTTGTTTTTTTGAAGAAACAGTAGCTAGTTCTTGTAGGGAATTTATTCAAGTTTTCGAAACCAACTTTTTTTGTGCAATCATTAGTTCCTGAGATATGGATAATAAATAAACAGTTATCTAATCCACGTGGTAGTCAGAGCAAAGCTAATTTTTTTCAAACATATTTTTTTTAGTGGACTTCTAAGGATTATTTGAAAACCACAAAAAAAAAACAATTAAACTTGGAGTCAAATTTCAAAAACCAGATAGTTAGAGCTAAAATTTTCTTCTCCTAACTTTTCTAAACGGTCATTTTCCTCAGATAGTTACTATTTGTTTAAGAAAATGCACACTCCCGCTGAAATGCAGGGAGATAACCCCCCCCCCCCCACACTTTTCTATTGTACAAAATACTTGTGTTTAGTGTTCTTTATTCTACAGGAATCCATTATTTTATTTCCAAGGAAAAAAGGGAATTAAAACAAATCAAACATCAGTTAAAGTGCTTTTTAGAATCCAAAATTAATGATTTATTTGAAAAAAAAAATTTAACATTATTAGAAACAAAATTTAGTTTAAGGCGTTCTTGTTGCCATAACCATATTGTTTTCCCATGACATCCACACAATCATCGATAGTCTTTGATATAAGAACAATCTTTTCCAAGACAACTTTTTCGATATTATAAGAACACTGAACAGCTTGCAGAGAAATGACATTCATGTTGAGAACACTCTGCTTCCGACTGGATTCAGCTTTATCCAAATTACTCTGCACAAATTCAACAGCTGATTGGACCTTAAAAGAATACAAATTGTTAGTAAACAGAGTTGTCTTGTCAAAATGTACAGCATTATACTCACATAATCAATATAGCACTTTTCAAGAAGTGTTTGATTTTTGTTATAAGCTTGGCAATTTACAAGTCTTTGAGGAAGTAGATTCAGGGCAAAGTTCTTGGCAGCGTTCGTTGATGATCTTGCCATATATGTTAAATCGGCTCCAGCATTACGGGCTATAATATTGCACGCCTTGTACTGCTCCTTAGATTTTTGGTGAGTAACAAACTGCGAATCATATGTTTGAATGCAATATTTCCGAACCAAGTTCAATGCTTGCAACGGGATAATAGTCTGATTTACTTGTTGAGTTTCATTCAAAACTTGTTGCTGTTGCAGTTCAATGACAGCCAATCGATCCAGAAATCGTGCATCAACAGCATCGTTTTCCATTTCAGCAATTTTGATTTTATGAAGAAGTTCAGCCTGGGCAATTTTGAAATAGTCGTGTGTTCCATTAGTTACTGCTGCATTTAAATTAAAGCTTTGCTGTTGAAACAATACATCGAAATAGTTATAAGTTATATTTTTTGTATGAATGAACGATTTTACTTACACCCAAAACAGTTGTTAAAACAGCAGCAGCAATGAAGAAAAAAATGTAAGAAGCCATTTTTTATTATGCAATACAGGTAGCTACTGTCTAAAGGAAAAAGACTATTTGATTGTAGACTTCTTTAACAGCGATTTAAATAGGCACTCAGTATCCACCACATAAATATTTTTATCTACAACCCTAAACTGATTTTTGAGATAGTAAAGCTTTTGATAATTTTGAGTATCGTATTTTTCATAGAATAATTTAAATCTTATCAAGAAAAATAGAGACATTACATTCGAAAACCCCCTCATGTCGACAAAATCATAATAAATTATTAAATAAGTCTAATAACCGCATTGGTAAAATAATTTAGACTTTTGCAACATTGATAGTTGTTATTTGATTACAAACCATGATACAAATTTAAACTAATCGATTTGATTTTAGAAAGTGACACGACTTGATCACATTAAATTGCTTTTATGATTACAGGCATAGTTCCTAGAACTAATTTATCACCTGAATAGTAAATAAGATTTCTATGTTTATATTTATCAAGCCAAACATCTTCGGAGAAGGTTTGAGACAGTAGTTAAGATTGCTACGTGTTGCAGCCATACAGAAGCAAGGATTTAACATTGCAGCGGAACAGTCTTTGCTTGGTCTATAAACTGATAGACTTATTTCTCCATATTTTGGACAGAATTCCGAAACCAGCCTTTGCCTTTTTAATACAGCTGTCAGCTACTTATTCGGTTACACCTTTGGTAGAGGCAAAAGTCCCAAGATATTGAGAGTCTTCTACATTCTCTACCGGTTGTCCAGAAATATTGGCTTGAACGGATGAGTTACTTCCAAGGCTGATCATTTTTTGTTTTTGCCGTGTTAATTTTCAGCCCCACCCCTTACCCTTGTTGTCATTTGTTGGAGATCCATGATCCTATAAGAGAGTTAGCATACGTCCGTCGTCGCTCGCGTAGTACAGATGTTTTAGTTGCGATGTCCGACTCCATGGCGTTCCATAATTCCCGTTCAACAGGGCTGCATGCAGCACATCACTTAGGTATCACTTATAAGAAAAGTATAGGCGACCCCTGACAACCAAGAAAATATATCTCTTCTTGATAAGTTTGTTACAATTATCAGTGAGACTGCAACAGGTATAAGATTCTATAATCAAAAATTATATTCAAATAGTTCAAAACGCTTCCGGGTGAGTAAAATACATTTTTGTAAAGTATCATAATTCTAAACGTTGTTGTAATAATGATTCTTTAGGCAAACTATAACATTAAAAGTGCAATCAATGAACCACAAGATTACTTCAAAGTCTCAAAGGCTGAACTTGAACTATAATCAAAATTGCTGAAATGGAAAACGAATTGAACTGCAACAACAACAAGTTTTGAATGAAACTCTACAAGTTAATCAGACTTCTATCCCATTGCAAGCATTGAACTTGGGAAATAAAGATATGATTTACAGTTTGTAACTCATCAAAAATCTAAGGTAAGCACCAGTAAAAGTCATCCAATAATAAGGCTCAGAATACTACATCTGATTTTATATTTTCTGCAAGATCTTTTACGAAAACAGCGAAGAACTATGCCATTTATGTACTCCTTCAAAAACTTGCAAACTGACGATAGTATAACAACACTCAACCACAAGCTACCGACGACGACGTTTGCCTACAATTAGTAACCTTTTGAGTTACAAACAGCTGTCGAATATGTTCAGATTCACAGTTATTTGGAGAAAGCCGAGTCCAGTCGGGAACAGAGTGTTTTTTCTCTGTCACTGTTCTCATAATATCGAAAAAGTAGTCTTAAAAACCATTGTCTTACTTCTAAGAAAAACCAACGATTGTGTTAGTGGTTACGAAGACCCTGGATGATAACTGCCAAATTATGAGTTTTGGACTTGTAATTGTCATTTTTATGCAATGATGAATATATTTTCAGTGCAACAAATAAAATACTAGCTTAAACCTTTCTAAAATGATGGTACATTAATAAAATTTAGTATGAAGCGTTCAATAGTCATGCGAATTAAGGGCCAGAAGAGTCCATTCAAATATTTTTGATGAATGAATTTTTATTGAGTGGTAAAGAGTTTTGTGCAACAAATGCCCTTTTAAAGTCATGTTAGATTGATAAAAATTCCTAAAAATATTCTTTTGTTAATTAGAACCAAGAAAGCAAAAGACCACATGCCTATTATGAGTGAAAGGTTGTTTTTTACTTGCGATATAGGCTGATTTTCAAAATAATAATATAATAAACTCGAATACTTAATTCCCAAAGGATTTACGATCTGCGCGATTCTGGCTTTCCTGGTTTTGGATAATCTTGATTTTGGGTTTTGTGGGTTTTGGGTTTTCAGATTTCAGTTTTCAGTTATCGGAACTTTGACCTAAGCCCGATTAAAATATGATACCTATTGTTTAAAATTCACTTCATATCGTAAACTAAAAATAAAGGAACTTTACCAATTCTCTGTAGCGGAAAAAGACCTCAATGATATTATTTGAGGCAATTTGCCAAACATTTCACATAAATCCCTTAACAGTGTTTCTGATTAAATCAAACTTCTTCGAATTTCATTGTCGTTATAAAACACCTTAAAATAAGATAAGAAGTAATTTGATTAAAAAAAATATTTATAATTGGGCTAGCTATAAATTAGACGAACCAATTTTTTATCGAGTAGTCATTAATAAAGCTGCTAGCAAACATGGCTTCTTTTATTAATTTTTTCATTGTTGCTGCAGTTTTGACAACAACTGTTTTGTGTGTAAGAAATTAATTTTTCTGTAGAATCGGATATAAAAAGCTTTGCTATAATATTGTTTCTTTAGGAAAACTATAACATTGTTCGTCCAATTAATGGACCTCAAGATTACTTCAAAATCGTCCAAGCTGACCTTCTTCAAAAAATCAAAATCGCTGAAATGGAAAACAACGCTGTTGATGTTCGATTTCTGGATCGATTGGCTGTCATCGACCTTCTACAACAGCAAATTTTGAACGAAATTAAACAAGTAGGTAAATGAGACTATTAACCATTGCAAGCATTAAGGTTGGTTCAGAAATAGTGCATTCAAACATATTATGATTCGTCGTTAGCTACTCTACAAAGTTCTAAGCAGCAGTACAAGAAGTGCAATAATAAAGCCCAGAATGCTGGATCTGATTTAGTACCTACTGCAAGATCATTAACAAAAACTGCTAAAAACTTTGCCGTTAATACACTCCCTTCAAGACTTGCATATTGTCAATTGTATGAGAGCAATCAAACCAAATTCGAAAATTGCTATATTGATCACGTGAGTAGCAATGTTAATTTTGACAAGGTACCTACATTTGCTAATAAATCTTTTATGTTTTCAGGTTCAAACAGCTGTTAAATATGTTCAGAGTAATTTGGAGAAAGCTCAATTAAGTCGTGAGCAGATTTTGTTTGACATGGATGTCATTTCTCGGTCAACTGTTCAATGTTCATTTAATGTTGATAAAGCTGTTTTAGAACTACTTGTTGATACTTCCAAGCAAATCAATAAAAACACTTTAAAGTAAATAATGTGTAGCATTTTTGCTTATGATAAGTATTTAATGTTGCATTTTAAATATAAAATAAAACTACTTTTAACTAAGCTTTATTATTCGGTTCCCCCTTTGGTAGAGACAAAACTCCCAAGATATTGAAAGTCCTTTACTTTCTCTACCGGGTGTCAAGAAATATTGACTTGAACAGATTAGTTACTTCCGACGCAGATCTTTTTTGTTTTTGCAGTGTTAATTTTCAGTACCATCTGTACACAGAGCCACAGCCTAAACGGTTTGATGGATTTGCTTGAAATTTGGTACATGACTCTTTTGTGATTTGACTTTTAATACAGGTAGTTTTGTGTAATAGGCCCCTTCTCTCGACCAGATTGATCCTCTTTCAAAAATAGCTGAATATCTTCGACGGATTTTTCGACCAACAAAGAAAACGAAATAGAGTAAACAAACAATGTTATCTTTTAAAAATTTTCAGTATTACTCACATAATCTTATTAACGGCAACAATAAAATCAATAAATCAATGATTTGATTATTTAGTAATTAATCAAGACAGTTCATAGGCTTTTTAGACTGGTGGATATCAGTGAGAGTATGAATAACAGTATTAGATGATAAGATTTCTTATCTTAAGGCTGTTTCCCCTGCGACGATGAGACATTTCTAAAATTTTAAATTTACTTAAGTACACAAAGCTATGCATAATGAAGGTAATAAATATTATCAATTATCACCAATTAGCCAATTTTGTATACACTGAGGGAAAAAACTAAACAAAAAATTAAATTGAATCATTTACCGACTGGTAACTTAAACATCGCTGATTTAAATCCCGTTTGGTTTCCTATTTTTTACTTGCGAAAAAGGTACTATAGTACAAATTAAGGATTCGTAAAAAAAATTGAAATCCAGATAACAACCAAGCACGACATTATGATGATAGAGAATGTGAAAAGAGTCGATTTTGTCTCTACAGGAAACCGTTATTATTTCGTGGCGCCTAGAAAAACAACTACTCAAAGGAAAAAAGAAAATCGAAACTATTTTAACATCAGTTAGAGTGCTTTTTAGAATCCAAAATTAATGATTTATTTGAAAAAAAAATTTAACATTATTAGAAACAAAATTTAGTTTAAGGCGTTCTTGTTGCCATAACCATATTGTTTTCCCATGACATCCACACAATCATCGATAGTCTTTGATATAAGAACAATCTTTTCCAAGACAACTTTTTCGATATTATAAGAACACTGAACAGCTTGCAGAGAAATGACATTCATGTTGAGAACACTCTGCTTCCGACTGGATTCAGCTTTATCCAAATTACTCTGCACAAATTCAACAGCTGATTGGACCTTAAAAGAATACAAATTGTTAGTAAACAGAGTTGTCTTGTCAAAATGTACAGCATTATACTCACATAATCAATATAGCACTTTTCAAGAAGTGTTTGATTTTTGTTATAAGCTTGGCAATTTACAAGTCTTTGAGGAAGTAGATTCAGGGCAAAGTTCTTGGCAGCGTTCGTTGATGATCTTGCCATATATGTTAAATCGGCTCCAGCATTACGGGCTATAATATTGCACGCCTTGTACTGCTCCTTAGATTTTTGGTGAGTAACAAACTGCGAATCATATGTTTGAATGCAATATTTCCGAACCAAGTTCAATGCTTGCAATGGGATAATAGTCTGATTTACTTGTTGAGTTTCATTCAAAACTTGTTGTTGTTGCAGTTCAATGACAGCCAATCGATCCAGAAATCGTGCATCAACAGCATCGTTTTCCATTTCAGCAATTTTGATTTTATAAAGAAGTTCAACCTGGGCAATTTTGAAATAGTCGTGTGTTCCATTAGTTACTGCTGCATTTAAATTAAAGCTTTGCTGTGGAAACAATACATCGAAATAGTTATGAGTGATTTTTTTTTGTATGAATGAACAATTTTACTTACACCCAAAACAGTTGTTAAAACAGCAGCAGCAATGAAGAAAAAAATGTAAGAAGCCATTTTTTACTATGCAATACAGGTAGTTACTGTTTAAAGGAAAAAGACTATTTGATTGTAGACTTCTTTAACAGCGATTTAAATAGGCACTCAGTATCCACCACATAAATATTATTATCTACAACCCTAAACTGATTTTTGAGATAGTAAAGCTTTTGATAATTTTGAGTATCGTATTTTTCATAGAATAATTTAAATCTTATCAAGAAAAATAGAGACATTACATTCGAAAACCCCCTCATGTCGACAAGAATCATAATAAATTATTATTGAATAATTTTAATAATCGCACTTGAAAAATAATCTTGACTGTTGGAAAATAGATAGAAGTTATTTGATTACAAACCATGATATAAAGTAAAACTAATCGATTTTATTTTAGAAAGTGACACGCTTTGATCACATTAAATTGCTTTTATGATTAAAGGCATAGTTCCTGGAATAAATTTACCGCCGGAATAGTGAACGAGATTTCTAAAAATATATCGCAGTTCTCTCTAACTCTTCCCTAGCTTTGCAGATTCCCTTTCGACCCGTAACTCTACATGCCTGTGTGAGTGGGTTCCAGCAATCGTTGCCTTTTCGAAGCGTATGAACAATCCAATGCCACTTACGTCGGTGTATAGTACTGTCTATGGATTCTTGACCCGTTCTCCTATAAAGTTCTTCATTAGAAATACGGTTGGGCAAGAAAATCTTTAAGATGTTTCGTAGACACATACCTATTTTGTATGGGGTTTAACTATAGCTGCGTTTTATTGGTAGATGGATAGAAAGCACAGCATCGAATAGCAATAAAACGACTTTACTCGTTCGTTTATGCTTCCTGATAAAATTTATGACAAAATAAAACCTGTTTAGGGGTGTGTTCACAAACCTTATCGAATGTTATTTTTGATTTGCAACATTGAGTGATCTCGATTTGCCCTTCTTTCTTTTTTAAATAAAAAAACGAATAAGTAAATATTTATTTCTTATTCTGCGCGATGGTAAAGATATAAATAAACTTTTTAATTAAATCAAATTTAGAGTAATTTTTGTTATATTATTTTTTTCCGTGTTTTATTAAAAAACAAGAATCAATGAACGTATCCTTCACACGTGAAACTGCCAACCTTCAAACAAAAAATTATTTCTTCAATGCGACTCTGCGCCCTCTTCATTTCAATATTGCAAAGCTCTATAGCCAGCATCGCTATTTTGCTTTTTACTGCCTGCCTTATTTTTCGGCGGCACTTGCTTTGTTTTTGTGCTCCAAAGAAAGTTTTACTGCGCTGCTTACCCAACAAACAATAAAACACGGCAAATCAAGATCCAGTTGTAATATGAGATAGATTTTGCCGTTTGGTGCGATAGTGAACTGAACCGTGCCATAGTCGCTTTCCTTAACGTTTTTCGATATTACGGGATAAATTTTCAGAGTAAAAGGACAGAAGTCGTTTCATTACTATCCGAGAAAAAATATTCGAATAACAACAAAAAGGATTAGAGGTTATGGTTTCTTGCCTATTTTGTATCCTAAACAAGTCTGGTAGAAATGAGAAGCCATCAAAATAGTTCCATTGCATGTAAAAGTAACTAAATATAACTTAATAAAAAAAATCATTAAAGATTTATACTGCTCACATAATATATCGGACTTCGGATACGATAGCAGCTATAGCACACATGCGGAACATCTCCTTTGGCAATTCTCACATTAATTTTGCTTCGCAATCGCATCGTCCTTTCAATAAAACTCAATGAATTATTGGCATTTGGTATTTATTTGCAGTGCGAAAGTTATAGTTTTTACCCTTTTGTTTTTTGTGTGTGTGTGGTGTTTTTACTTTTATTTATTTTGTACGGTGAGAGAAAAAATATAAAATCTAAAAATACAGACAAAGAAATAGAAAAAAAAAATAACAAACAAAACAAAGAACATCGTGAATGGCAGCCTGTAGGTATTGGAATGAGCTAGGGCATCCTGTTTAAGCTCCTGAAATAGACGGGAACTTCCTTTGCGTGTTTTTTCTTGCTGTTACTACTGAAACTGAACTACTGATATCGATATCGGTTTTTATTTTATTTCAAATATTTTTGTGCCTTTTTTTGTTCATTCCACTATTTTCTTCTTCTCGATTCGTTTTGTACAAAATTTAATGCACAAACCGTGTTCATTATTATTATCGCTTCGAGGGTAGGTATAGTATATAGTTTGTATTGGAAAATATATGCGTTCGAAGGACCAAACGATCTAAAAAGGACAAAACCATATCGTAAAGAATCGAAGGAGCAAAGTAGCATTATATTTTGGAAAAATCATTGTCGTCCTTTAGGTTTGGGTTTGGGTTTAGTTTTGGTTGTTTCTTTATTTCTTGTATATTTATTTCTTCTTATTGTTTTTCGAAACAGTTTTGTAGGAAATATTTGAAGATACTAAAAATATTGGAAAATTTATTTTTATTGTAATCGAAGGGGGTGTCCTAAGGGGTGTTTGAAATATGTCTTTTATTCGATTGAATTTTATGGTGAGTTTATTTTTTTTTTTTTTTTTGTATAGAATATTATTGAACTATATAACACATTTTTGTTTATAGTTTGAAATAAGTATGATGACCTTTACCTTCGGTGGAAGAAGAAATTATTATCGAATTCATGAAATTTAATTGAAGTACATTATATTGATCTACCAGTTTTGTCAGCTTTTGAGGTATTTTGATTTGATTTGAAATGAGGCGTTCGCAACAAAAATATTAGAATAATCAGTGTTTCGAACTCAAACGGCTGAAGTGCTATTTTTGAAATAGAAGAGAAATAAATTTGTTTTGGCTACTATATTCATCAAATGTTCCCTTAATTTCTTGCACAAATTTCTAGTGGAGTTGTGCCATACATACCATTGAGCTAGCTGTACGTCATGAAAAAGTGCTTAGTATCGCAGGAAAAAGAGTAAATAGCCGCTAAAAGTAACGGAATACCGTGGAAAATTGCACGGTATACTTTAGGAAGATCGCGCAATTCCATGGAGAATAGCAAGGGAAGTCATGAAATGATATGAGCTTAGTACCTACCTACCGCGGAATAAACCGCCAAAGGAAGTGAAGAAAGTTACAGAGAAAAGAGTGGAGAGTTGCGGAAATAAAACCTTAAAATATTACAGACAAATATGGGAAATACTGCAAACGTGTTAAAAAGCGTAGAGTGTACTATAAGAAAAGAACGGTATATTGTCAAAAGAACGGTAAGAAACCATACTTATTTCCACGGAGATATTTCAAAAGCATTTATTTGTGACTTTACACGTTTTCCATGCTATTTCTGAGGTACTTTTTGTTTTTTTTTACGACTTTTTGCGTTTTTTTTCGAATTTCCACACATTTTTCGCCGCGACATTGCACGATTTTTTCCGGGGTATTCCTCGCTGTTCCGTAATTCTCACATGGAAGGTCCTGCTCATGGAAAAACTTCAAACTCATTTCTCTATGCTCCAGATAGAAAAAAACAAAAAAATATTGTATATTCAAAAGCAATTGAATAAAAATAAATATTGAAAGTACAAAAATTATTTTATTGAAATCTAGCGTTCGAAGATTAACAGTTAGTGACACTACGTTTTTCAAAGTGCTATACTTCAGTTCAGTGTCTCCTTTGTTCAAGTTAGTAAGTGTAATTTCTTGTGCACCCTACTTCATTGCCAATTTGGTCAAATATTACGATAAAATCTTAGATTTATAAGACTTTTCTTACTTGCTTATTCACTTGAGTTTGTTTTACTTATTTAAAAACGTTTTTTTTTTTTTACTTTTATTTCTTCTCTGTATCTTCGCCAAGATAACTCGAGTATGATCGATTACTTTCGAGTGCCTTCACAATAGATTAAATGCTTTAATACCGTTTAATAAGAAAAGGTCAAGGTGTGTTTTTTTAATTCGTTGTCAGGACTTATAGATTGCCATTTGGAGGAATAGCTCAAAATTTTTAGCCAAATTATTAGCCGATTGATATGAACTGAAATAAATTAATTTAAAAATAAAATGCTTCCTTTGACTGGGAATGAGTGGGGGAAATTAAAAATATACTTCATATTTGTTATCTGATTATATCGATTATAATATCAAAACCTAATTTGACTGTACTAATACTAATTATGTTTGAATAAATTGGTATCTTTTTTGCAAGGGGAATTCCTTGTAGATCACAAATCTAATCATTATAATCCTATTATTCATATTTTAAAATGAAAGAAATTAATTTATTTATATCGGTATCTTTAAACCTATTAAGAAATTTTAAAAAAAAAATAAAAATTTCAAGTACCAATAACTGTTATAAACATAAATGACCATCTATTGGCTTCCACTTCAGTAAGATTTTATCATGTTATCAATCAATATATCTTATAAATCAATGATTTATTTTGTTCTTAGTCATTAACTTAGCCTGGATTCGGTTGCGTACATATGTCACTAATAAAAATAGTCTACAAATAATAATAATAATAATTTCTTATTTTATTTCATTTAATTCCATTGAAAAGTAAAAGTATCTTATCTTATTTGTTTCATTTTTATATCAATTTTCTATATTTAGGCATAGAGTAATTTTTCAATTGTTTATAACCGAAAAAAAAACACTTCACTTATATGTGTAGATAAATCGCCTGTAAGTATAAGTAGGTACTTAAACATAAGTCCCTATCTGCATAATTTACAGAGTATGTTGATTTAAGATTGATTACCGAATTTGCTGATATTCTTGATATTCTTTGATTTTATAATAAGAGCCCGCCGCAGATTTTGGGTGTGAGCGATGGTATAAAATGATTTATGTTTTTATATAGGTCTTTTAATTGTACAATGGACCTACATAATGTACTTATGAAATGTGGTGTTTTTATTTCAAAAAACATGCAAGTTTTCAAAAAATTGAGAAATCTAGAGTATTTAAGTCAAACAAATAAGCTGGCAAATGTACCAGACTGCTCCGTATGCTAGTATTTTCGAACATGAAATTCCCTTGCAAGACACAACTTCTTAAAAATTTGGTTAATGGTTTTTGAAAAAGAAATGAGAAAAAGAACTTGTGTGATGCGACCTACACTTGAAACTTTCAGTTTGTGTCCTGAGAAAAAAATTATAGAGATCCAATGTTATTTTTGGTTTTATGAATTCGAAAAGTGACATGTCAATATCGGGAGTGTATCGGAACCCTTTTTTCAAATACCCTTTTTCTTAAATCCCGACAAAATGTTTAAAAATCTCGTATTCTAATATAGTGTTCTTTAAATCCCGTCTTCTAAAATCCCGCTAATTAAAAACCCCTTTTATTATAATCCCGCTTTTATAAATCCCGTCAATTCCCGCAAATTCCGTTTCTTACTAAAAATGTTTTATCAAACTAAATAACAAAAGATATTCGTTTATTCGATTTGTTATTACTTATATTATAAATTTAAAAAATTGCAATTGCTCGACTAAAAGAAAATTCATCGTGTAATCTAAAATTCTAAATGATAATATTTAAGCATTGCACAAATAGTGTATACACAAAAAATCTACTTCTTGTTACCGATTTTATAGAATATCTTCTACAGGTTTTTCACTTTAAATTCACCCTTTTGCAAATCGTGTTCACTCTTTTGCAAATCAAATTCACGTTCCAAAAAATATATATGCTTTTGCATATTATTTATGAAAAAAAAAACTATCAACAAATTCTAACTCGATAGCACGAAATCTAAAATTTAATTTAATTTTCATAGGAAAATCAGAATTTGACTTACAAAAAGGTGAATTTGATTTATAAATGCGTGAATCTAAAGTGAAAAACTTGTATCGGCTTAGAATCTGTTGACATTTTGTGTTCATAAATAATATGTAAAAGTATACCTACTTAATTTTAATAAAGTTAATTTGATTTGTAAAAGACGTAACTCGATTTGGATGGATTTGATTTGGAAAACGATGCTTTCGATTTGCAAAAGGATGAATTTAAAGTAAAAACTTTGTATGTTCCTCCATAGTTTATTTTGATATTTATAATAATTTTTAAAAGTTACAATAAAATGCATTAGAAAAATAATTCATTATTTAGTTTATTGTAATTTTCTGTTTTATTTTAAAAAATTGGGCGGTTTTTTTTAAATAAAACAACTAGTTTTGATTGCGGGTTTATAAGAAACGGGATTATTAAAAACGGGTTTATAAAAAGCGGGATAGTAAAAAACGGGATTTTACAAAACAAGAATATAAAAAGCGGGATATCGAACCCGACCCGTTAATATCTTCGAAAACCTTCGGAAGTGTTCAGTATTATATTCAAGACCAAATTTGGGCCACTTGTTGATGATTTATTTGAGTTTTTCACTTTTTTTTAAATAAAAAAACTTTAAAATCAATTTTCCTTAAAACCTCACCAATTTTCAATAAGGGGTTCATGTGCAGAAGAAAATTTACCCTGAACCGATATCTTTATTTATTATTAAGATATTTGAGAGAAAAACTATTTTCCAGAAATTCTGTTGGTTTCTTCTTGCAGTTTTTTTTGCTTTAAAAAAATATCGATACGATTTTCCTATAAATTCTATATCAATGTTTAATAACAAACAGCATTTTTTGTAGGATAGATACAAATTGTCAATTGTCTGTTTAAATCTTGAGCTACAACTATACGAAATTTGAAAAAACTTTTTGCAACAGCAAGGAGTTAAAAAAAAAATTCTCATAGAACTGTTTTTCGTTTTTCTAACGGCCAATTTCTTGACAATGTTCTATAATCAGTTTAAAACTATTATTTTTAGCTGTCAGTTTTTCTTATGAAAAAAAAAATAAAAATGAAACAATTTGAGTTCTATTTTTTCCTTAAACCGAGTTTTAAGAGCTAGAACTTTGTCAAGAAATTGGCCGTAAGTGGTAGTTTTTTGAAAAATCAATTTTCAAAAACCGGCCAATGATTTTGGTTTAAGATATGTATCTATTAATATTTCCCTGACAATGACAAACCCACTTTTTTTGATAATTTTGTACATAAACAATTATTTTATTAACGGCTCCAACAATTTTCAAAATTGTTTTTCTAAAAATGTATCTCTTTAGAAGAAATAAAATGGTGTACTTTGAGATCAAAACCATTTTAAAAGTAGTTTCAGTCATTGAAATAATGGTCCTGTCTAGTCTCTAATGCACGAAAAACAGAGCTGCAACTGGGATGTATCACTGTAGGTTTGCATTTACGCCATTCAAATGTAACTTAGAAAGTATGTATTTCATTGATCAAGTTAAAAATAAAAATAATTAATATAAAAAAGAAGATTTAGAACAAAATGCAAAAAAATTATGCATCGAAAATAAATACAAAACACTTTTATGTAATGGTCCAAATTAATTTATATGTAAACTAAATTGGATATTTTAAGTTTTAACACATTTTTGGCCTTTCACACTTCGAAATTAAGTCTGATGCAATATTTTACTGCAACATTTTACTACCTTTACCCTCTAATAAAACTTCTCAAAATTTTGATTGTAGTCTAGATTTTTGGTGGACTTGACCCATTATTATTCTGAACGCCTCATATAATAAAACTCTTGTCATCATGCCAAAACTTTATTCATATGCATACCTTATATCATACCCATCATTTCAAAAATCAATATTTCTATTTAATAACATTTTCATGGCATAACTAAATATGCCAAAACATTAGGCTTACTGACTTTTTAACAAACCGACCTTTATATCTCTCTTCCCACCATCACCCAACCCAGTCTCTTTTCAAAATTTCCAATTCTCGAAAACCAACTTATAGCACTGCACCGCCACCGCCGCCCAACCCGCCAATGGCTATCTGTTGTAAAAGAATCAGACAACAAAACAAAACTTTTACCCGCAAAATTAATAACAAAATTAAATTGCCTTCAATTAAAAAGCATTTGGTGTGTCCGCATGATGTCTACTCCGCTGCCAGAGCCAGGCCGCCTTTGCAACACAGTGGCAGTGTAAGTTATTTCTGATTCGTATGCCATCCCCATTTTAAGCGAGAGCACTACTAGAAACCATAACACCATAATGGGCAATTAGGCATCCGCGGGTGCTCAATGAAGCGTTCATCACTGGCTTCCACAGCCCAGCCTGACTGACTTATTGTGGCCACGAATCATGTTCTGTGGTTAAATTATATCCGACGACCGACGC
This sequence comes from Meliscaeva auricollis, assembly GCA_948107695.1. Taxonomy (NCBI): domain Eukaryota; kingdom Metazoa; phylum Arthropoda; class Insecta; order Diptera; family Syrphidae; genus Meliscaeva; species Meliscaeva auricollis. The sequence continues at coordinate 20,304,136 of OX403617.1, read as the reverse complement.
GACGACGCGATACGCGCGAACTGTATATTTTAACTGGAAAATGTATCTTACTACTCAAGGAAATCATTATGGCCAGATTGACGGGTATATTTTGAAAATTCTATGAGACTTTAGACAGACGGATGTTCAAAACCTTTGAACAGTGTTGTTATAATTTTTCTTGTGTTTTTTTTTTTTGTGCTTTTTATAAACTTAAAATTTAAAATCAATTCTTACCAAAAAATCAATTGGTAAGTTATTTAAAATAAATTCAATCTGAAAGAATTGTCTACTAAAATTTGTCATCAACTTTTTTTTTAATTTGGTACACTTTATTTACCATATCTTTGTAGGTAACACTGATTTGTAACGAAAATCACCTTCAAACCAAAGTGAACTTTTCTAAAGGATTTTGGCACACTGAACCCGAATCTATTCACGCCACGTTTTCAAGATATACAAATATGAACATGTCAAAAACCTGTTTTTTGTAGCATTTAACGTGGAATTTCTTCACTAGTAAATACTTTATTACAAAACTAGTAATGAGATGTGAATGAAGTGCATTTCATCTGACTAAATCATTTTCAATCATTTAAATATTCGCTTTAGGCGCAAAGATATTGCAAAAGTGTAATTTTTGATTTGTCCAAAATACTCTTTTTAGTCCAATTAAAGCGTTTTTATAGATGGAAAGTTCTGAAGTACGAATTTTCAATGGATAAGTCTGTTTTTTCTTATGCTGAGCACAAATCTGAAGTTATCCAACAAAATTTATTATGAAAAATCATTAAAAAACTTACAAAAAATTGTTTTTTTATTGTTTCTGGGGCATAATCCTAAATATGAATTTTTTTTTGCTAAAACCGTTTATGTACAAATTAATGTCTTGACAAATTTTTTGTACGACTTCTGGATTCTTCACAAAAAAAAAATCCATAAAAATCTGTCCTTTTGAAAAGCACAAAATCTCCTTTTTTATTGGTTTTCATCTTATTAGTGTTTTATTTACACCATAATTAACTTGGCCAGTATGAAGAATATAGAAATTCCATACTATCCTCTAAATTAGAGTTTTATTTTAGGTTCAGAAAAGTCCATTCTTACATAATTTCAAAAGATTATATTAAGGGCAAGAAAAACTTTATTTTTGCAGACCAGTGTAGTTAAAGCGTAAGCGTAAGTAGGTAGGTAGAATTTGTACTTTTTTTTAAAGTTCCAAAGTACTAAAGCAAGCACTGGTAGGTACTTTTTATGTCTCACAAAAGTACTTAAACAAAAACAACAAAAAACCTATCACAGAACTTAAACTTAAACTGAAACAAGTCAGCAATATTAAACTCCAACTATATAACAACACTGACCTTAAATTACTGATTTAATAACTCGGAATATTTCTTAAAATATTCTTTGCTCAAAACTTACAAATACATATTTTACCCAACCAAGTGTTGTTTTAAATCGGCAACAACTCAAGACCCACGACGACGACGACGACGACGCGATGATGGTGCCAACGACTGAAATTAAATCAAACTGAAAATGGCAAAAGTAAATTTTCAAAATTAAGCCCGAACCAAAAAAAAAAAAACAAAACAAGAAAAAGAGATACCTTCAGTCCATTCAACTTCAATATTGAAGAAAGGATTTAATAGAAAGCTGGAAGAAAGCTGAATGGTGGTAGTTTTGAATACCTATACTGGGCATATTTCCGACCGCCAAATTACTTTAATTGAATAAATTTACAGCTGACAAGGACGACAAGATGATGGTAAGGTATATCGAGGGATGGGGTGTGGGTGGGGGGGGGGCGGAGGGGCTTTGCGCATTTCTTGGTAAGAATTTGAAGCACACATTAATTGGATTTTGTATTTTGTCAAAAGTTTTAAAAGGTCACAAATTATTTTGAAATGACGAAAATTTAATGACGAAGGTCAGAGGAATTTAATAATTTTGTAATTTTGAAGTTTAAATTTTAGTTTAAGATGCTTCTTGGTACAATATTCAGATATTCCATAGACAACAAACACACATAGATAATATCTATGCCCTTGGATCAAAAAATTGGCTCTTTGAGGCTCTATTTGATTGATATCAAAAATATAAACCTGGAGACACACACAATAAACGTGTTAGCCTTAAAAAATAACAATTTTTGACTAAGGCCTTACCAAGTATCAAACGGTTAAGAGATGTGTTATTCGTGTTATAAAATAAAACCTAGCGGGAAGAACTAAAAACAAAATGGTGGCCTAGATTTTTGTTAATCATAACGACTTAGTGTCATTCTGTTATTTTGGGTTGTTTAGAAAATATGATTTTTTGAAGTTTTGTTAGTTTGCAAAGTATTTGTACTTTTCAATCATTCATGGTATCATCATCATTCAACATCACCATATAACAAAAAGTTAAAAAAAAAGTAAGTGTCGATTTGTACCTCGAATTCTTTAGTGTTATAGTCTAATACTCTACGATTTTTTAATGGCCACTCAAATATACTACTTTGCTACTTTGCAAAATACGAATTCAATTGCAAAGTTCTATTTTGAATTGGTGAAACGCTTTTACTTTTCACTTTTCAAAAATAGTTTGAAAAATTGATAAGTGAAAAGTCTTTTAACTTTGCAAATTTTGTAATACATTCAGCCAATCTTACTTTGCAGGAAATTATTTATTAAAAAGTGTTTGGTGAAATAGACCCCTGCTTTTACATTTACAAACTTACGCTGAAGATAAATTGCACTTAAAAGTCTTCACTTAGTATTTTTCTCCAGATTGGGCTACATTTTTCCAATTTTTGGCAATTTCTTTCCCTCCATATAATCATAAAAACTATGTTATCCCCTGTGGTTTTGCTTAAAAAATTGCATGTTGCATGTACACAGCAACCAACAAGGTCATTGAAAGAAGCACATAATTATTTATGATGAAGAAGTGTGATCTTCAAAAAGAGTGGATACCAAGAAGAAATCAATTCTAACTCAAATTCTCATATTAAGAAGAGAACAACTCATATGCAACGATAAGTGAACGCGTGATCAGAAGGGGGTTTGTGAAAATGTTTAATGCTTTTTTTTCTTTAATTAACTTTCTCATCTCAAGGTTAGTCAGAATAAATTCGAATGAAGCACTTAGAGTACATTTTATTAAGATAACAACCGGAAACTTCGAGTTATCTTTGAGAGGGGGTTTTATTTTTTTTTAAATTTAGCAAATAAAGTCGCCTTCTTTATTCAAAGTGTTTTTGGCACAGGAGCTTTAATTACTATTTCACAGAATTTATGGCAAAGTATTAATCTTTTGATACAAGAAATATTCTTTATCTTCAAGGTATTGGGCAAATAAAGCAAAAGCTCTTTTATTTTTTTTTTTTTTTTGTAATCATATTTATCAGTGTTATTTAAGTTTTCGTGTTCTTATAAATAAGTAAGTCAGAAAAGAGTTATAATCATTCTGAGTTTTTACGACTTTCTAATAACATGAATTTCATAATTGTTTCGGTAGTTTTAACAGTAATTGCTGGGACGAGTTTAGCGGTAACTAAGAAAATATTAAACTAAACAAAATAATCTTTAAAATAATTCGTTATTTTTTTTTTTAGGCTAATTTAACTGTTGCAAGTATAAATGAAGAATACACAGCCCTTTGGAACCGTAAGTTCCAAAATGACATTTATGTTGCTGATTTGAAAGTCGAATGTGTTGATGGACGTAGTGCAGATAGTATACGAGTGATGAAAGATCAACAAGAAGAAATTCTCAAGGAAATAAAACGCTATGCAGATAGTTTAGTTCCAGCAGAGGCTTTGAGTTTAGTTCGAAAGCATTGCGTTCAGAAACACAAGACATTGTTGGTTTCATATGAGACAGCAACAGCACAATTTACATCTTGCATAACGGCAGCACAATCACGTGTAAATTCACTTACTGCCGCAGCCAAAAGTGTTGTGGCAGCAGCAAAAACTTCTGCTAATACAAATTTACCGAGGGCTATTGTAAGTTGTAACACAACTTACTTCAGTAATCCAACTAAACACGAGGAGTGTGTTGTCAACAATGTAGGTTAAACATTATGGATAACCTTTTTCGCATGACCCTCTAATAATATGTATTATTATTCTGTTTTTCGTTTAGATCGATAGTTATGCAAGTTCTATCCAATCCAATATGAGGAGTGTTGACAAAAATCTAGATGCCAGTTTGTGCAGTTCGACTGATCTCGCTCGTGATGCCATTCAATGTACTTTTGGTATTGAACGTAATGTCCTAGTCACTATTGGCAAGGTGACTAGTTTGATTGATAATTGCATTAAGGAAACCGAAACCATCTGTCCGTGTGCAAAGAATTTAATGGTTGAAAGTGGAACACCAAGTGTAGCAAGACTTTTGACTGGAAATGCAACTAGAACGTAGAAAAAAAAAAAAGAAAATACAACTTAGTCATCAATTTAAATTATTTTTTTATCCATAAGAAATAAAACCTATAGAAAAAAAAACTCAAATCTGTTTTATCTTTTATAGAATGCAAACAAGATGAACTAACTAGACTTAACAGCTTAGCGCGTGTTCCAAAATACATGTGGGCTGTGTTGACACCGATAATTTATTTTTGTTGTTGTCGACTGATTACAAATATTCGTTTGATAAGTTTGTTTTAAAGCGTTACGCATTTAAGCATTAAATTATGAACAGTAGCATAAAAACAAGATTTAGACTATTAGTCTAGATTATTTTGAGTGTATTGAATATGCTCAGCATAAAGGTAAGGGGTCATTTCAAATTCAAATTTCAATGTATATCAACACTTGAATAAAACTCTTAGGGACAGTTTTAAAGATCGTTATCAATAGACCAGCGACGGTGTCGGTTGGTTTTTTTGACCTAAGACCACATTTATAGGGTCCGGTCTGGTTGTTGGCAAATGGTTCTAGGTGGACACATAATATGTCTGGAAGATTTCATATAAAGTGTAGAACTACCTCTGTAGTTGGCGCATTTCAATCTCCTTCTTCATTGGTATGTGCTGTTTTTCCATACATTAGGCATACTTTCCATAATTTTAATGCTCCTGACCAAGTGATCTCCCGCTGCCTCAAATAGTTAGGCCAGCAGGCCATCTGAACCAGCTTTTCTTACTTCAAACAAATTGAATGGGTTATTTTGCATAACAGTGGATGGTTGGTTGTATTCGATGTTTAGCTGTTTGGAAGAGTATTTTGTTCAGATCCTCGGCACCAACTGTGTGTGTCCTACCGTACCATTCTTAGCACGACAGATTTCTGTTATGGACTGATATCCTTGGGTAGATTATTTTACTCTTTAAAAGAACTTTAGAACATCAGACCTGTCATACCAACCATCAAAAGAATTGACCGCTTAGTTTTCATTTCCCCACTTATTACTTGTTAAAGGCGGTGTTGGTTTTTTTCTTTTTTTTTGCACATAGAACTCAGCGTCTGTCAGTTCTGGTCCCAGCACCAGCCCGCACCATTGACTCATACCCCTCACCTTTGGTTTGTGCCTGTCATCACTCTTTATCGAGGTTTCCCTCTGATTTTTTTTTCAAGAAAATTACATCAGGGGCAGGACTTCTAATGGCAAGTTGGGAATGATTCCACTGCTCGTCTTTATACTTAGTGCTGGTGGTGGGTTTTTCGAGAGATTGGAACGCAGTCAGTAACAGTTCTAGAAAAAAATATTGGCAAAAATTGAAAAAGTCGAAATGTGTGTAAGTAATTCAAAGAAATTCCAGAACAAGATAAGTCAAATCCCAGAAAAAATCAACAGAAATAATTAATTAGAGAGGGGAAAGCAAGAGGTATTCACAAAAAAAAAAAAAAAAACACAACCAAAACAAGAGGCAATATCAAATAGTAAACAGTAAAAACCAATAGTGAAAAAGTATAATAGAGATGTTAATTTTAAGCAAATACATATAGTTTTTTTTTTTTAAATTCTAAATGTTTATTTTGCGTGCGAACACAAAGCTGTTTTTATCCACGTGCAGAGTCGGCTAATGTAAATTTATCTCTTCAAATAAAGTTTTAACCAAAACACATTTTGTATTGTTTTAATTGTTGTTTGATTAACAAAAATTCTTACATTTAAATAATAAATCTTTGTTACTATGCAATTTAAGAAGTACTTAGAATATAAGGCCTTTATATTTTACGAGTATCAGTTCTTACAACATATTTGGGTTTCATACCTGTGAATCTAGCACTTTAAACTAGCTCTTGAACAGTCGGACGGAACGTAAAGCCTGCACCTGCATCAAGATAAAACTTTTGACAACAATTTCAGGCGTTATCCGATTGTCATATCTATTTCGTAATTCAACATTTTAACATATTCAGAAGTCGCAATGGAGATCATCAATCAGATTGATGACATTGCAGTTAACGTTAGCCACTCGGATTACTAATTTCCTAGTTGTAGCTGCTTGGATACGGCTAACAGAAGGAAGTATTCTGATAGAATTTAGACCACACATACGGCTAAAATCGCTAGAGATCTCCAGGTTCATTTCCTTTTTTTACCACCAGCAGAAAGTATTGAGAAAAGAAGAAGTTCAGTTTGATGAGGATCAACGCCAAACAAATGCAGTGAAATAGAAAACATATAAAACGATGGCGGGGCGGTGGCACTGCAAAGACGTTGCAGAGAATGACCAGAACGGTACCTGAGATCTAAAAGCAGAAAAGGATCGTGCCATCGAGAAAATAGAGGGTGTTTACTTAGGAATGGGGTTTCAAAATCTTACCAGAAAGTAAGAAGAACTTCGAAAGAATTCAAAACTTTTGAGAATTAAATATTCAGGTTTCCTCCATTATTTTTTTAAACATCAATACCATTGCGCATTGAAACAATTAAAAAAAAACTGCAAATTTGTTGTACTCCCCATACAAAAGTGACATTTTTGAAGGGTTTTTGTATTAAAAGTACAAGAAGGTTTTATTCAAAATGGCTGAATTTCGAACTTATCTTTAGTTTAGGTAATCATCAACTTTTGACGTTTAAAAATTTCAATTATCTTGATTCTATCAAAAGTTATTGTGTTTACAAATTTCCAACGCCAACGACGACGACGATGACGCCGACGACGACGACGATAAAAATGTCTTGAAAACGTGTTTTCTTTACGTTTCATGATGTTACATGAAGTTTCAGTTCCATACGATAATTGTGAACAGGTTAAAATCGATTTTGGGTGTTTCGACCCCCAATGCCCCTCCCCAGGGTCCGAACTACCAAACTATTGTAAAGTCATCTGAAATACATAATATATGTACGAAGTACTCGTATGAAAAAAATGTTTGTAAAAACTCTACTAACGGTACCTCCCACAGAACCGTTTATTTCATTTTGTACTTTCTTTTCAACGACTCAACCAATTTTGATGAATTTTTTTATGCGGAAGCTCCTTGACAACCTTAAATTTATTTGATATCAAAACTATCAAAAAATTAATTATTAAAAATTGTTCAAAACTCAAATACCTTAACAACAAATTGATGGTTCGAATTTGTGCGTGAAAAAAATACCAACAATCCACAAACAATATTGTTTAATCTCTCATTGGAAAAAGCTTTATTAAATCATTTTTGCTAAATAGTATTTTAAAAATAAACAAGCAGTGTTCAAAAACTAACTAAAACACACATTTTCCAACACCCCTGAAACTGTTTAATAAAATTTACTTTATTTTTTTCGTTAAAAGAAATTAGTTTTCTCTATAATGTTAGTTTAAATAACAAAATAAAGAATTTTACAAACATGTTTTAATTATTTAACTTTCTGCGTGGTAGGTACTGGAGCTTCATCATATTGACATTCCAGACAAATATTTTTTTACAATGGGAGTTTTACTTTCAACCATTAAATTTTGTGCACATGGACAAATCTTGTCCGTTTCTTTTATACAAGTATCAATCCAACTAGTAACCTGGCCAATAGTCACAAGAACATTACGTTCAGTCACAAACGAACATTGAATGGCATCACGAGAAATATCGGTCGAATTGCATAGGCTGGCGTCTAGATTTTTGTCCACCTGCCTGATATGTGTTTCAAAAGAATTTGCATAATAATTGACCTACAAAAAAAAAATCGAACATAATTTAAGAAAATTTGCAGCTACTTCGCCACTACCAACTAATTGCTGTTTAACTCACATTGGTAACAACGCACTCCTCATGTTTAGCTGGATTAGGAAATTTAGTTGAATTGCAGCTAGATGCTAGTGTATTTGGTAAGTGTACATTTAATATATTTTTTGCGCTATTCAAAGAAGTTTGGGCTGGAGCGGTGAGTACATCAACACGTTTTTGTGCTGCCGCTATGCAAGATGCAAATTGCGTTGATGCTGATTTGTATGAAATCAAACTTGTTTGGAACTTCTGAACGCAATGCTTTTGAGTCAAACTCAAAGCCTCGACGGGAACTAGGCTTTCTTCGTAGCGATCAATTTCTTTGAGAACTTTTTTTTGTTGATCTTGTATTACTCTTATACTATCTGCGGCGCGTCCATTGATACACTCGATTTTCATTTCGGCGATGGTAATGTCATTCTGGAACTTCCTGTTCCAAAGGGTAACATATTCGTCTGTTGAACTTGCAACGGTTAAGTTAGCCTAAAGATATGATAGAAATTAAGTGTAAGTTAGATGTTAAGATAAGAATCTTTAATTACCGCTGAAGTTGCCTGAGCTATGACTGCCAAAATAGCCGAAAAAACTAAAAAACTCATCACAATTATGAAATGTCGCGAATATACTGAATGAAAATAACTCTTGACTTAATTGTTTATATACCCTAAACCTAGTCCTTGAAAATGGCAATAAAAAAAAAAAAAAAACAGATGAATTTTCTTTAATTGCCAATATCTTTAAGATAAAGAGTATATGTTTTATATTATTTCGAGTGTCTTTAAAAAAGCAATTAAAGTTCATAAATATACATAGATAATGTGTCAAAAGTACTTCAAAAAAGTAATGTACTTAAAAGTATACGTTTTTTAATTAACCTTTTATAAAATGCACTTACCTACTTTTTACTTTTGAGACTGAAAATTAAACATCCATTGAAATGTATCAAAACTTAAAATCTAAAACACTCAACGTTCTGAAACCCACAATATCCCGAAAACCTAACAAATTTCATTAAAACAAACAAAATAAAATGCACGACCGAGTCGCACGTACTTGCTCTTAGGGTCAAAGTTGCTGTGAACGTTATAGCTTCTTATAAATATAAAGATTTTAAAAATATTTAATTTTATGAGAAGTGTAAAAGAAAGAAATAAAATTCATTACTTAAATAACATAAACAACTTTTTAAATTGTTTTGAGCTCCAAACTTAGTATAAAATTTGATTTGATTAAGATAGATACATTTTTAGAAAAAAAAAAAATTGAAAATAGTTAGAGCCGTTTTAAAAACAAAATAATTTTTGTATATAAAAATTCTCAAACCTTGTTGAATAAAGTTGGTATGCCATTTTTAAGATAGTATTTCTGCACATCTAAAACCAAAATTTCAAAAAAATACAGTGACCCATTTTCGAAAAATTGATTTTTCAAAAAAAATTGATAGATTTTTTAAAAATCCAATTTTTTTTTTTTAATTGTTATATAAAATAATTTTAAAATTGTTAGGTAGCTTGCGTATCAAAAAACTCATCAAAATACATAATTTCAGTCGTTTTAAAAAAAAACGGTCTTTGGGAGGTACCGTTAGTAGAATTTTTACAAACATTTCATTCATCTCAAAAGTATGACCTTGCTAACGAAAGCGGACAATTTTAATCAAAATCGTTAGAGCCGTTTTTGAAAAAAAGTTAACTTTTCCTTAATGGCTATGTGTGTCAGTTTTGGTCCTTAAAAAAAACTGGCACCCATGAGTAGTAGGCTATAGGCATACTGCTAAACCAAACAGAACTACTAACAATCTTAGGAAAGCTTAAGCACAAATCTATTGAATTTCTTGCATTTTAATGGTCAATATACCTACCTAACATGAAACTGTTACTTAAATAAATTTAATGATAACTTTGTTAAATCTTTTCTCAATACCTATCCACATACTTTCAATAACAAGTCTGTTTGTTATTATCCTCATGTACAGCATAAAATCCTTTCAAGTATACATTTCGTGGGAAAATATTTTGACTTGAATTTTTATCATAAGACAACACACCACGCTGTCCTAAAAATAATTTCAATTTCAATTCGTCTTTTCTCTCTCCCTCTCTGTTAAGCCAGAAAATAAACCCAAGAAAACCCTAAGGCTCAAAAACTTCCTCTCTATAGCAAAAATTTGCCTTCGCCTTTCGCCATGAAAACATGATTTTATTTCCGCCGCGCGCTTTCTGTAGTTACCATATTCCTTCCTCGGGATATTTCATTGTTGAAGTAAAAATTTTAAATTTATTTTAATTTCACGAGCCATCCATTGCTCTAACGAAATCTTAGATCTGTTCGTGTAACACCCAAGTTCAGTTTTGAAACAAAAAGCAAAAAAAAAAAGGAAAAACTGATGTTGGTTCTTAAGCAAAAGAGCCTTAACTTTTTTTTTTGTCTTCCACCAAGGAAGTGAAAATCTACCCAGAAAATCGACAGACTAAAGACAAACACATGGACAGCTAAAGATAGTGCACATTATTGACAGGCCAACACAAACAACATAAAGATTCGGGTGCATTCTTTGGATTTTGAAAATGGCAATAAAGAGAGGCAAAGTCTTAAAATAACAAAAGCTCTAGCCCAGCATCGAAAGAATATCCTTTTGGACTTATGCACTAGGAATGCTAATGTAAAATTGTCTGACAATCCTGTGCTACCGGGAACAAAAAAGCACACAGATGGAGGAAAGTTATAAAGGGTAAACACTTCAGTTTGTATTGTACACCACAGAGTTTGGACAGAGTAAATATTATACATTGTGGGTTATCAGTTCTAATGCTACAATAATGGCAGGAATATTTTGGAAAAAACATTTAAACGCAATGAATTCAATGGAAATTGTACTTTTAAAAGGAGTCTTCAGATTGTAAGTAGTTTTAGTTTGATTTAGTACCACTCAATGTCAAAATGAATAACTTCTTTTATTATTGGTGTAAGTGTAGTCTTCATGTGAGCACCTTTGGCTCATACCCTAGCATTCTAAGACGTTCTTCTAAAAATAAAATACCACTGACACTCTTGAACCATTTCCTTAGTACGTATTTTTTTTTTGCTTAATGTTTTTGTTTTTTTTTTTAACAAAATTATTCCATCCACCTAAATGAAGGGAAATAGACCCAACCTTCATACTATAGTAGCCCGACTCAAGACAACACGATTTTAGACACCCCGACTTAAACAGCCCAATCCAATCCTCGACCAGACTCACGACAACTCGACTCAGGTCGAGTATTTTGAGGAGATCAATCTCGTGTTGTGTTAAGTTGAGCGGCACTGCTCCGAATAAAAACGATTGACATTAAAAAAAAAAAAGGAAACCATTAAAATCGGTGCTGTTTTTGAGGGCTGTCGAAGATTGCCTGTTTTTTTTTTTTGTATTGATTGATTTGACTTGACACTTTTTCTTCAAATGGTGAATTTTTGGAAAAATTAAATCTAAATATATAAATCAAAGTCGGGTCAGTTACAACATTTATAACTCAAGAACAGCTGGACCGATTTTAATGATCTCTAATTGGTTGGAGTAAGTAAGTAAAATTAGTTGGATTCGTCTTCCTTAAGAATAACAGAATAACTTTTAAAACTTCGGAAAGTTATTGTCTCGAGGAGTTTTAAAAAAAAAAGGAAATTCACAAACAAAAATGAAATCCCTGCGCAACACCATCTGTAATAAACGATAGAACAGAACACGAATGCTGCGTTGGAATACACCAGCAGATGGCGTTGTGTGCTTTATACTTTGAGAGTTAATTCAGTTGCAGAGTCCTTTTATTGCATATACCATTAACTTGTCAGCATTTTTTTCGAGTTTTTAAAACGTATTTTATATCAATTGGATTCGATTTAAGTTAATACGGATTTAAGATTTCGAAACACTGCATGGAAGTTCATGAAAAAAAAGATTATTACCAAGAAAAAAAAATGAATACAAATACAGCAAAAAATAAAGAAATTCAAAAGTCGTGGAAAAAAAAGTGTGAAATGTCGTGAAAAAATATACACGGCAAATAGCACGGGTGAAAGTAAAGTGGTGAAAGAACTTTTGAAAACCACGTAAACGATAGCGTAAAATACTGCGAGAAAAATATCAGGAGTTATACTTCGTATCATTATTTATTTTTGTATATTTTTTTTTGGATGTGAAAATTATTTAAGAAATTAACCGAAATTTTACCACAGAAGCATAATGTGCTTTATTGTGAAATTAATTTAAATATGTATTTCATAGTTGATGTTTTATCGCCCCGTAATTTTGTTTATTTTTCGGACAATTTTAAATGGTCTTTTTTAAACTTGTAGCTGACCCACATTAATTTCTGATACTTTAAAATAAATTTAAATCAAAAGTTAAATGAAAAATGTAGAAATTGAGGTCGATAACGTAAAAATTGATAATTTTCCCTTGTGGAGCCTATATATACACAATTTACGTACAATTTTTTTTTTATTTTTACTGAGATTTTAATCTTTCTATTGATACTTCAATGCAAAGTTTTATCCGTCATAATTCTCGAAAATTAAATAAAAACCCAAAAATAAACCCTCACCTGAGTCGAAAAATGATGAAAAACATCAAAATCGGTGCTGTTTCTGAGGACTTTCGAAGATTACCTGTTTTACGTATGATTGATTTGACTTAACTATAAAATAAAATATGTAAGAAAGTTTTTGGTTCTTATAAAAGTATTTTTTTTTTTTCTTAAAATGGTTAAATTTTTTTTTAAATGTGAAGATTATTTTTTTACAATAATCAAAAAAAAAAACAATATAAATAGACATACAATTTTGCACATCCCTGAAGATATTTGTCTCAATGCCAAATGTACAAAGAAACTTGACCGCACGCTGAGTGGCAGATTCTCTACATAAGCATCCAAAGCATGCAGTTGTTTTTGTCCTTCCATGGGTCTATGTCTCCAAAACAACCACATGACATGATTCCACTACTTAGTTACTTTATTTTCTTGGTTCAACAAAAAACCAAGTTTCCTTAAATTCCTCCTTCAATGCTCTGAGACATAAATTACAGCACACTTTGTCATTAAAAAGAAATACCTTCCTACTCATTCGCCGCGCCGCCGTTACAAAGTCAGAAGATCCTTATGAGAAATATTATAGTGTATGTAGTTTCTCTGTTTAGCTGGTTCAATCCACATTCAAGGGTTCTTCTAAGTGGACTGAAGTTGAGTAAATAAAACAGACAACTATTCGAATTTCAATGACGAGCCATCCTCCAATTAAGAAGATATAAATCAAACAGTTTTAAGGGAGAACCAACCCCCCCAAAAGGGAAAATGAATAACCTCTCTGCTCTTGTTGGTAAGGATTCCACTTTAAAGTGGAATAAAGACTCTATGACGAGTTTTTGGTGACACACTCTTGTGTGTGGTTAAGTTGTCGGTAGTAATTTTAAGCAGGATATTATATGCTCTGCCCAGAATGTGGTAACATGGCATTTGTTAATCAAATTCCCGAATTGTTTTTCTTCTTACTTGGAAATAGCCGAGAGAAGGTTTATTTTATTATGAATGCGTGTTGTTGTGCTTGTCTTTACATCTGTGCCTTCAAGGCAGACAAGAACTTTCAAGATGGCAAAGTGATGACATTGCCTCTGAACTGTAGTTGTCTTGACAACTTTATATCAGATGGATTCTTGTGTTTTTGTATTTTTTGTTTGTTTATTTAAGTGATGAAGAATGCATTTCTCACTGTGCGTTTGTTGTTCTATCTTAGATTCACAACAAAACTACAACAACATGAAATAATATAAGAAGGACAAAAGTTCAAGAGTTGAATCCCGAGTCGTGGTGATATCTTTTACAAATGCATGCTTTGGTATCATTTTAACTTCATGAACGTTTGTATTCAGTGGCCGATCCAGAAGAGAGGCCATGATTAATAAATTAAAATAAATTCTAAAAATAAATCATTTTAGTTGAGTTGTCACCAAAAAAGCACTATTTTCAAAGAAAAACAGTGCATTCTTCGGCGATTTCCAATTTTTCTACAAAACTGACACAGGGCCAGAATTTGTACTGGCAAATTGGATGAAATTGAACGAAATCAAATAAATAAAGAGTAAAAACTAAATTCAATTTTATTTCTCGAAAACATTCTTTTCAATTTACTAGAAATTTGGTATGAAATTAATACCATTGCACAATAATGAAAAGGGAATTGATGGATATTTTTGGCAGAAAAAAATAATTTACGTTGTATTTTCAAAAATATAAGGAATCAAAGCTTGAAAGTATACCAAAATAGGTGGTACGATTTTTAAACCACCAGCCCGGAAAGAGTTAAGTATCATTTAAAATGTAATTTTTCATTCTCCTGATATGGATATGGATATGTTAAAATTTGGCTTAATTTGGCTTTTAAGTGATACTGGTCACTGTATATGATTTTCCTCACAAACCCAAGGGCAAATTTGAAATTCCTCTAATATAAACATTTCAACCAAAATAAGTAATAAAAATCCATCAGTACAATTGCCCCTTATTCGTTTTATTTTCTAGTCAGTACTTCGAACTTCGATTAGCTCATCAAGTTTTATTCGTATCCAAGTTTTCCATATAGAGCTTCACTTCTATTAATAGGAATTATGCACATTTGTCCAGGGCATTATTTACGACACCATAAATTACTTTTTTTTTATTAAAATAGCATTTAATTTTCTTTGTATTGTCCTGCAACTAAAACTCATTGAGCATTTCATACGAATAAATATCATTTTGGTTAAATATACCAAATGAAAGAATCAACATTGTTTCACCTAACAACCGACTTGTAAATTCTGGTTACCTGCCAACAGTGTTTGTTTAATCGATAATAATAATCAAAATAAAAATATAAACAACATTTTGTTGACACTTTATACATAAAACATCAAATTCAAACAGTTTATTCGTTCGCTGAACCTTCTTAAATACATATTATTTGTATTTGCAGTAAAAAAAAAAACTTTTTTAAATTCTTCAACTTTCTTCTTCGTTTTGAATAATGGTAAGTGTTACAACATCAGAAAAATATCAAATAAAATGCTTGGTAGAAATATTCCGAGCCTCTTCTAGATTATCCCCATATTCCTGGGTGCATCTTTTACAGTCTCCTACCTCCTTCTCTACCTCTCTACCCTCCCCGCACCACCACCGCCTTATATTCCTTAAGGAACAAGCTTGCATCCGCGTTTTGTGTATTTAGCAAGGAAAACTATGCACAAATCTGGTGGCAATTTTTCAAAAAATATCATTTCTTCCGAAATGTAGGACCAGGAGCAGCAAATTCTGGATTTAGTTTCTCACTATGTTGAATGCGAAGCCCAAGTCCCCGGATCCAGTTCGGGGGTGGATTCTGTGTTGTGAATAATTTGCAGTCATAAAATATGCAATAAGCCAACAGATGTTGCGAAATTGTTTTGAAAGCCGCCATCACATTATTTAAACCCGTTTGTTGTTTGTGTGTTTTTGTGCCAGTGGCAATGGCAGCCAAAAAGCAAAACAATCACCCGCGCCCAGGGCAAGCGGCAGTATTGTTGTTGAAAGGTTAAAAAAGAGTACCTCTTTCAATATGACGACGACGACGGCGACACGACGGACGCCAAGCCAGAGGAAGCCACATTAGTTCACACGGAAAAGCCCTTTTTTAAAGTGAAAATTGCATTCAACCGTGGTGCAATATTTTCCGCAAAATTTAATGTGTTTCATCAACAACAGACAAGTCAATTTTTCGCCGGCAGTTATGTGATTTTTTGTTTTATTTTTATTTTTTATTTATTTTCATTTTGTCCGGCAATTTTTCGCTAACTTTTGACACTTGGGGTCAATGTGAGGTGCCCCGCCACCAGTAGCAGCGTTTTAAAAAAACATGGCTACATGACTGCGTTTAATTTTTTTTTTTGTGTTATTATTTATCAAAAACAATTAATGCAATCGATATAGTAGTTGTGCTGATTTTTATGAAAACCACTTAAATTTGGGGAACCGTAGGTATAGTCTAGTAAAATGGCTATACCTTGCAGCTTTGAGCACCGACCGGCCGGCAGCATCAAGAAGTGGTTATTGACCGATAAACATTTACATCATAAATATGAGGAGTCTAGATGGGATGGGAGGAGAGGCAGACTCCATTACTTGCATGGTAAATAACAACAACACTGTCCACACAGAAATATTGTACGAGTACGGCGAGGACATATTAACGGTGTTTAAAATATGCTCCCACATATTTTTTTTTTTTTCCGATACCCCTCTTTTGTACTGCACACAGTTTTTGAGGGTAATAAATCGCAATTGGTGGCGGTTGGAGTGGAAGTGACGGATGGAATAAATATTTATTATGAAAACACAAAATGTTCAATATTTAATGCGAATACTTTTTTTATTGGGCAATTAATTTAAAAAATTAAAAGTTTAAAAATGTTCAGTTCAGTTTAACGAAACAGAATGATGTGTGGGGTTTTTTTTAGAGTCCGTTAAAGGCTGTGGTAGCTATGGTTTTGATATGCCTTGAAATTTGTATTCATATACAAATTAAGTTGTTCACTTCGGCTAATAATAAAACAAAACTATTAGATACTAAAGCTTAGATCACACGACTTGTGTGTACACAAAAATTTGTGAATTTTCGCAATGAAAATACACAATATCATCTGAACCATCATTCTATTGACACCAAATGATAAACAAATCGTGTTTCTAAATTCATTATCTATCATCATATTTGTGGCTTATATGGTTTTGTTCATATTTATGTATGTGAAAAATACACAAATTTTTACACAAATTTTGGTGTTTCCACATTTTTGTGATACAAGCAAACCACATATCAGCACTATTTGGTAAGTTGTTCGTTCCATTTATTTAATTTATTTTTGAACAACAATTAACAAGATACATTTCCGGATCTGTTGTTCTTACACCTTAAATGTAAAATTTGGAATGACCAGTTATGAGCACCATTTAAAAGATAAGATAACGTTCACAAAATCAATTATAAGATCATTTGGGTCGATGATTTGTTCAGCAATAGCAATTTTATGTAAAATGTTAAAATTTATCAAAATAGACAAAAATGTTACGTATACGCCCCAGTGACCAACCTTTGCATAATTATATGTAGTTGAAAACTCTCTAACTGTCTAAGAATGCTGAGGAATAAAATGAAAGCAGATGGAAAAAGCTCCATAACCATTACTTGAAGAGTAATGAAAATGAGAACTATAGAGTAACTAAAGCAAATATTATCTCGGAACCGGGAAAACAGCTCCTATTTGGATAATTTTTTTTTTTTCAAATGTATTCAAAAATACTTTAATAGCTGAGCCTAATACGCTGCTGATGCGAAACGACATTTTTCGTTGGTCTCCACGTAGAAAAGCAAAAACTAAATTTTTCGTTTACGATTTCGTTTTGTGATTTTTGTATAGGATTTTTCGTTTCGCTTCACTTGTCGGATTGTTTTTTAAGCTTAACAGTAATCTTTTTTTACAATTACTTTTTTTTATCAAAATATTTTTTCAACATTTTACAAAATAAACTCTGCCAAACATTTTGATTAAGGAAAACACACGTTCAGATTGGAGGGGGAATTTTCTCAGAGGTTGACTTAAAGCAAAAAAAAAAAGTTATTACAATTCATTGAAGTTAAATACAAGACCAAATTATATGTTTTTTTTTTATAGCCAGAAAAATATTCTTTTATTCAAATTTTAAATCAAGGTAATCCAATAAATGGTTCTTCAAAAAATTATTTTCAGGCACAAAATTTTGAAGAAAAAAAAAATTTCAATCAAAATTTTACTCTGATTTTTTTTCAAAATCTTACGTTATAAAATATATTTTTTTCTTCAAAAATTCAATCCAGTTGTTTTTCAATATTTTTTTCTTGATCTTGTGATTGCTTGCTTTTAGTCAAC
Organism: Meliscaeva auricollis; assembly: GCA_948107695.1. Classification (NCBI taxonomy): domain Eukaryota; kingdom Metazoa; phylum Arthropoda; class Insecta; order Diptera; family Syrphidae; genus Meliscaeva; species Meliscaeva auricollis. Next base: position 20,286,059 of record OX403617.1, on the reverse strand, counting down.
TTTTGAGAAAATTTCCCCTCTCATCTGAACAGTTGGAAATAGACCCATATTTTTTCAAGTGTTTTTCTTTAAACAGACGTGGAAAATATTTGGCATAGTTTATTTTGTAAAATTTTAACACAATTTTTTGAAAACAAAATATTTGTTTACAAAAATCTTATGGTTAAAAACGAAGAGAAAAAAATACTAAATAATGAAAAATTATTTTTATTTTTAATTTTAAGCGGAGTGATCATCGTATGGTTAAGTTTAAAAAACAATCCGATAAGAGCTGCAATTTTCAACTGGTAACTGTTAAAGTATTTTTGAATACAAAACATTTGAAAAAAAATAAAATCATCCAAATATGAGCTGTTTAGACCGGTTCCGAGACAATGTCATATTTTGAACTTTAGTTACTCCATTATATTTTATTTCCCAAAAAACAACATTTTAAAGTAAAAACACATTTAATTTAATATGTACTAAATGAAATAAGCTGTGAATTAATTAATTTTTTCTATGTTTTATTTTTAGCCCCCAAAGAAGGGAAAAAAAGGAAAGAAAGGTCCAAGTAAGTACAAAAGTAAACTAACAAAAAATCTATCTCATTCTCATATTAATCTGAAATATAGGCTGAATAAATAGTGTTTATATTGCCTCACAAACAGATGCTTTATAATTATGTTAGTGCATACAAAAGGAGCAGTGTAATGTATTTTTGAATGCTCCACTATTTTATGTCAAGAAATCATCAAAAAAATGTTTCACACCAGTAACAGTGAAATTACAAATAAAATAAAATGCACTACTGGGTCGCAAGAACTTGTTCATTTAGTTCAAGTAGGCTGTGATTTATTTGCAAGAAAAGTGGAAAAAATACAAAAAAAATATTACCGTTAACGAGATATACATAAATGAACAAACAAATAAATGGCAGCTTGGTTTTTGCGTTAAACTAGTTTTTTTTTTTTAATAAAACGCAGTTTTGTGCAATCAGTTTGAATAATACAATCACATCGTTACAGCCATTTTTAAGAAAACTCGTAGAACTCCAAAATGTTGTTTAGAAGGTACTTTTTCCAGAAGAAATATTCAAAAACAAAAAAAAAGAAATCATCTGTACCAAATTTGAAAAAATCGTTTCACGCTTTTGGGCAGGGGAAATGAGTACAGATGGATGTTGATTTGATTAAAATATCAATCTTTTTTTTGACACGAAACCAATACCTGCCCAATAGAGCGAGTAATTATATTTTAGGTTAAGTAAACGAAATTTAAGAAATGTTCTTCAAATCAACCAAATATTTAAAATAACTATTTAAAATATTTAAAAAAAAAACCTTCCACTTATTCTACATATTATTTTATTCCTTCACCGATGAAGAACATTGTTGCTAAATGTATTTTGATATCTTCCTTAAATACCTACTCGCTCTCTTGCAGCACTTTAGCCATTGTCATTTATAACAAACGGTCATTAAATTCACTTAAAACCACGCATCGCACAAAACTTCATTACTTCAATTAAATATTTTTATTTTTTTTAATCTCCCGCAACCCGTTGACGCTCCAATTGGCACATATCTACCATTCAGCGACATTGGCATGGGCAGCGGCAGAAAAAGACACTAAATGAGACCGCGTCGTCGTCGCCAAGAGATATTGAAATAAAACTTTTACGTCCCATAATTTTCGGAGCTAGTGTAGTGTGTACCTATTATATTTTTGCTACCCAGAGCCATTTTCTGGCCATTGAAAGTGGCAACGGTGGTGGTGCGGGTGCATCAGACAAAGCATCAGTGACCATTTTAGTTGTTAGCTTCATGACCAACAGCTAGCGGCTACTTCAACTATTACAGAGCTACATTCAGCGGTCAAGAGGTAGGCGAGTAGTAGGTATAGCAAAACGAACACTGAACACTAAACACAGATAGAAACACAAAATTATAACGACAAAGTGAGACCATGGAATCGTTGCAATTGGACGAACAGAAGGTAATTAAATGATGCATCTTACTGCAGACACGGATCGTCTAAGCTAAAGGGGTTCCTTTTCACTACCAAAACGGCGGGCACTACATTTTGATGAGAAAAAAAAAACGAACGTTGTGTGTGCACTCGTATGCGTAAAAACACCACTCTTTTGGAATAATGTGGAGGAAATGAACATTTTAATGGCTGTCCTCGTACTTCCGGTCGCTTTCGTCCCTTGCGTCGTCGTTACGGTAACATTTCAAATTCCCAGCGAAATTTAATGCTTAATTTAACAACCCAAGGACGGTATGGTGTGTTCAACATGTTTGATTTGTATTTTTGTGTATAGAAACACCAAAGTTTTGTGATGCATAAAGGAAACAAAAAAACACAAAAAATAAATTTGTTTCAAATTAATTTGGTCACTTTCATAAAGTTTTTTTTTTTTTTTGTAATTTAGGGAATAGCTTATACAGAGTATGGACAGATTTAATGACAGTCAATGCTTCTTGGTAGAGTATTCCACTGCATAGTTAAGGCAACCACCAATTTTTTTTTTTTTGTCAACCACCGATGTGCTTCGGAAAATTTGATTTCGCTTTTGATACCATACAAAGAGCAAGTGATTTCATGAACGTTCAAACCCCAAGGACTACTGGCACAAGTCCTTTCAATTTAAATGTAGTCACTTGTGTATTTAAAAAAACTTATTAAAAACGATCGAAACATCAAAGTTCCAATTATATGCGCAAATTGAATAATCCAATAAATCAATTAAACGTATACCTTTACATCTACTTTAGCCACCCAATGCAAATGGATTAATCTTTTGAGATTGTCCTCTAGGTATGTCTTAAATATTTTACAATAGAATCTCAGTTTCATTCAATTAAAATCCTAAATTCAATTGATTATCCTTGGCAGCAGCATCATCAGTTTATAGATTGCGTTCACTTTGCAATACTTACTTGTGTTGAAGTTCAACCACTACTTTATACTTACCAAATAATATGACTTCTGTTTCCTTCCCCCATCCAGACCTTATCGATGGAGTGGACACATCCACCATGAATCGAGACCAACTTGAGGCGTTTGCCTTGAAGCTGAAAGCTGAAATGGAACGTGAACGAGAGGAGAGGAACTTCTTTCAATTGGAACGGGATAAAATTCGAACATTCTGGGAAATTACCCGAGAGCAATTAGGTAATTTAATTGTCACAAAAAGTCTTAAGTGAATTTTGTACTGTTTCACTGGTAGGTTAGGTACATATAAATTCAACACACACAAAGGCTAATTAATATTGAATTTTGCAAAATGTAACAATTTGATTAACGATTCTTGATTTCGATTTTCAATTGCTTCTATCTCTTTGTCTCTCATTGTGTTGTTGTCTTTGTTTAGAGGAGGCTAAAGCTGAAATTCGTAATATGGATCGAGAAGTTCAAAATGCCCAAGAGAAAGCCGAAAATGAAATTAGACATGTCGTGCAACAAATGAAGCATTTACAATATGAGAATCATACAAAAATTGGTGAGGTGCGGGCAGAAGCGATGACACAATTGAAATTGGCCCAAGAGGAACATGTGAAACAGGAACAGGAGCTACTGCAGGATAAACTTGAGCTGAAAAACATTCTACGTGAAAAAGATGAAACTACTGAGTTACAGTTGCAGCAGCTAAAAATGAAGAATAACGAGGAAATTTGGTAAGATTATTATCCTTGATGATACGTGGCCTTTAAACCAATCATGCCGATTTTATTTCATCTACCAGTTTACTCGCCGCATGACCTGCCCCGATTTCGGCAACAATTCGTATGTCATGCCTAAACTTTTTAGGGTTTTAAAACCTGTCCCTATGTTCTTTAATTAAGTTTTCGAGGGTTCGGAAGAATACAGATCCAGAAATCTTCTGAAACTATTTTAATGTGTCATATGTATCATTTTTCTGCCAATATAACAGTTTGAAAAGACTTCTGTATGCTTCCGGTCTTCTAATCGAAAACGACATAGGTAACTCTCTAATCCAAATAAGGTATCAATCAAAATTTTGAATCGGAATAAAATTCATAAGCAATAAATTAATTTTGTTTTAGTGCGCATTATGTTTTTCGACCACTTAAAATGACAGTACTATAGTCAAATTAGAGAAAAAGGTTGGGGGGGGATAATTATAATTAACAGGTTTTACTTTACATTTTATTATTCCTCAAAGTCTAAAGGATAAAATAAAAACAAAAAATGGTGTATTCCCTTCAACGGCACTCCTACCCGTCCCCCCTCATTCCCCCGATTTTTAAATTGTATTTCTGTTCCTATTAATCGGAGAGAAAAAGTTTGTAAAAAACAAATATTCAGATTGAAATTTTGAACATTCCATTACAGGGGTTTTGGCCTCCGTAGTTAGCACCTATAAAAATATAAAGGGCAGCAAAATATTTTTTTCAATAATAACGAACAAAAATAGGAGATTTGTCGGGATGGAGAGGGGAACAAAACATATTTGAACACGTTTTCGGCCTTAGCATCACGCAGACATCTTCTCATGGACTTTTATTTATCATAATTTGATTTCCTCAAAATAATCTCAAAATCAAATGCATTAATCCATCGATTTTGCAATGGGATAAACTTTTAATAAACACCCTATCATCCCTCCCAGAACATTATTTAACTTTATTAAATCGATTCTCGTCACTGTTTATTAATAGCTGTTATTACTACAACTAGACAAAAACATCCCTTTGGACAATTAAAAACTTTAAACTTTCATCACAGCAAAAACAAAAAAAAAACACAAAATTATACAGCAAACTTCATAGTGTGCACCATGCTGTTTGCCTGCAATCACTGATGCCATCATCCTCCATTCTGGTTATTCCTTTTAAAAGTTTAAATTACCACCCTTAAATTGTATGACCAGAAATTGATACTCTTATTATAATTTTCGTTTTAATTTTTTTCGTTGCAGTGAAATAACATCGCGTTTTGAAGCAGAGGCAAGAGATATGGTTCGTCTGCATCAAGAAAAAATCCAACAACTACGTCATGACCTAGACATCAAATATCAAATGGAAATGTTTGAAGTTGAAGAACGTAAGGATGCCCAAATACAAAAACTTAACGAAGCTCACGATGTTGCTTTCAATGACATGAAGAATTACTACAATGACATAACACTCAACAATCTCTCGCTGATTAGCAGCCTCAAAGAACAAATGGAAGAACTTCGAAAACAATCCGAACGCAGTGAACGCCTGTACTCCGAAACATTATCAGAAAACAAGAAACTCATAGAACCACTCAATCAAGCTCGTTCTGAGTTGGTTGAATTGCGACGCAAGCTCGAACACTATGACAGAGATCGGAACCAATTGTCAAGGCTTAAGAGTCGCAATGTCACAGCTGAAAAACAATTGACTCAACTGAAATGGGAGACTGAAGCTTTGATTATGCGCAACGATACACTTGTCGAAGAACGTGAGAAATTGAAGGAAAAGTTCGAAGAAATAGTGATCGAACTACAGCAGAAGACAAGCCTTCGGAATGTGGTTCTGGAACGAAAAATATCTCAGCTTGAGAATGATGCTGAAAAACGTGAAGCTTTACTCAATGAAACAATTGCTGCTTCGGGGTTGAACCCGGAGAATATGAAACACAAGATTGACAGTTTGCTTAAATCGAAGAACAACACCATTCAGGAGTTGCGCTATGAATTGGCGCGTGTGTGCAAGGCACACGATGATTTACTAGCAACGTACGAAGCTAAATTGACACAATTCGGAATACCAAGAGATGAATTGGGCTTTGAGCCACTTCGAACCGCGGGCAAGATTAAATTTGGTTCTGGTCCTGCTGGACTAGTAGCTAAAAATCAATAACAACCAGATGAAGGGATGTAGTATGAATGTGAAGACTTCCAATTCCTACATTGGTCTGAAATGGGGTTGGGGGTGAAAAACATGGTTGTCTGGTTGTGAAACTATGAATGCGAGAGGATAAAGTATGAAATAAATTTTTGTAGTTCACTATTTTTTTTTATTTTTTTTTTTCCTTGGAAAACTCTTTTTGTGTGTGTATTTCCTTTGTTTCCCAGACACTGCTTTTGATTTGATTTAAATGGACGATTATGTCTGCTAGGCTGAAAAATAAGGAAGTGCATTAGAAGAGGAGCAGTGTTCTTGCAGACTTCCGACAAGAGAAAGTAAATTTTAAATTAAATGAGAATATACCACAGAGATCTTTAAGGAAAGAAGGTAGGTCTTTACTCTGTAGCTATAAATGTAAGCGGTTGTGTTGTACTCGTGTGTAGTTTAAATTGTAAATTCAGTCAGTAAATTATTAAAAGTGGGAAGAGTGGTGAATGTATAAATTGTTATTAGAATTGACAAGTTGAAGTGTCAAGATAATTCATTAAAAATTCCAGTTCTTAGGTAGATAAAAGAGAAGCAGGAAAATTGTCCTTTTTTTATATAAAGTTCTAAAAAATAAATACTTAAAGACTTAAAGAACTTCTTAATTGAATAACTTCAAACTAACTATGCCATTTAATTACATACATTTTTAGAAAAAAAAATTCAAAATCGTTAGAGCCCTTTTTACAAAAAAAAAATGTTCAAGCCTTGTTTTAAAATCCATTTTGTCGTTTAGAGAAAATCAAAAAAAAACTGAAAACGGGTCTATCGGCGGTACCGGTATTAGCCGATGAAAAAATATTTTTATTTGAAAAAATGATTTTTTTTTATTTTCGTCACATGAATTTATTCGCTTCTAGAGTGAGTGTAGTTATTGTCGTTTTAGTATAGAAAAGACATTTGTAACAGGGGTAATTATTTTAAGCGTTCACGGATGTGACTGCTTCTCGATTTGATATCAAAATCGAAACAAAGTCCTCTTTTTCCAAAAGAATTACTCTGTCCGAGGTAAATAAAACTCTTTTCGAAAACGTTGCGTTATAAAACGAGCGACAAAAAAGAACGTACCGCTCTCCGCTGTGAAATTTTAGTTACATATCACTGACGCATGAAAACCTTACCAATTTTTGAAGACTTATTGTCATTTGTTAGTGCGCAATCCATCAATTTGACACCTCAATAAAGTGTCTATGTCTATGAAACTTACCGAAAGTTCCCAAAACTATGTAGACTCGAAAAAATCGAATATAAGGTCAGTGTAATTGAAAAAAAAACACCTTTTCACTCATCATACGTATGGATCTTTTGTAACCTTGATTGTATTGAACACGGCATCATTTTTAGGAGTTAATTATTAATCTACCATTATTTTTGCAGGGTTATGTTTTGGTCATTGTTGAACAAAAATCTTTGAAAATGTTTTTAAACTCAACAGTTGTTCCACTTATAACTTCCGTTCCTAGTTAATAAAAATTATCCGTCAGATGGAACTGTCAATTCTCTTACCTTTGACAGATGACATTTCTTGTTGTATTTGTTGTTCGTGGTGTTGTCAAAAAAAATGAAAAGATAAAAATCAGAAAAAAACAAAAACACTGATTAATTTTTGGGTGTTTCATGAAAACGAACAAAATCTGAAGTTAAAAAATTTTCATTTTAAATACAAGAAGCAATAAAATGAGTGATCACGAGTCCAAAGCGAAATTCCTCAGTAGTTCCAATGATCCACCCAGCTCTGGCTACATCACTTATCGAATGCAGGAAGAACAACCCATTTTTACAAAACGTAAGATGCTTCTCAACATTCCACAATCGTACTCCGATATAACACACCTTACCGTCTCCCACAACTGGCTTTATTGCATTGTATCGCAGCAAGTTCTTCTCAAGTTCCAGCTTCCCAAGGCATCACCTCCAATAGGTTTGAAATATCTATATACATCACTTTTAATGTAGAAAATAAAGTTTAATCTTATGCTGATAATATAGAAATCCCATTGGAAAAATACTCAAATGGTTATTCCATTTCAAAGATATTTCTTGACCACACCGGACAGCATTTGCTCATTTCTCTGGTTTCGAAAACACCTGGACTATCTCCCGAATTACTTTATGTAAATGGCAAAGCAAACAAAGTTAAGAGAATCGAAAAACTCAAGGATCACGAAGTCACCGCCGTAGGATTCAATATCTATCAAGGAGACGAGTCCTCAACTGGACCCATTTTAATTGGCACCAGCAGGGGATTGATTTTTGAAATCGATTTAAATCAAGACGGAGACAGATCGTATAGGAAGCAGGTAAGCAAATTTCAAATGCATTTTCTCTCATCCATCATCTCTCATTAAAAAAAAACTCATTTTGATACAAAAACTCAAATCAATTAGCTGCCCTCATACATTCCCCTGTATGGCCTGAGGGAACTGGATGGACTGGTAAATGGCTAACTAATCCCTTTCTTTTCTAAACACACACAAGTTTCTTCTTAGTTTGCTCATTCACACTGCTTCTTGAAAAACCAAAGAACCACTTTTTTTCCAACCTCAATAATTCAGTTCTTTTACTTAACAGATCTACGATCTAGGGCTAGGTCGCATTAAGTATCCAATCAATAGCTTGGACTTCTTTCGAGTTCCTGATTCCAACAAGTACATTGTTTTAGCTGCAACTCCCGACTGTTTGTACGGTTTCCATGAAACGGTTCGAATCGACGACAAGTTCTCCCTTCAGACTATTTTCAATGCCTACGTCACTGGAATGCGAGTTCAACTCGCAGAAGAGATTAAAACTGACTTGAAGTACTCAGTTATGGGATTTCATGTAGAATCTCAATGGCCTACTCGGTATGCTTGGTTGAATGGCAACGGCATTCGAATTGGTGAGCTTTCAAAGGATGCCACACAAGAAAATTTTATTCTTGGCAAAGAGAACATTCCATTTTCTCAAGACATAAAGCCACTCTCAGTGGAAGAACGCAAACAGCTAGTTCCAAAAACAATCATGCTTACTCAGTTCCATGGTCTGCTTCTCTACCCCGACCATATTACTGGAATATGCTTGCTTAACCAAGAATCCGTGTATGAAGAGTATTTCTCGGAACAGTTTGGCAAATTGCTAGACATTGTTATGGATCCATTCAATGGATCCATTTATGTGTACACTCCCAAACAGATTTTCCACTATCGAGTCACCCATGAAAAACGAAATTTGTGGCAATTGTATCTCAAGAAGGGAATGTACGATCTAGCTGAACAGAATGCCGAAAATCCAGCCCAAATGGACATTGTACTGGCACGAAAAGCTGAAGTGTCCTTTGACCAAAAGGAATACCTACGCAGTGCGGAGATATATTCCAATACTAAAATAAATTTCGAACAGATTTGTCTAAAGTTCCTTACGCTGGAAGACAAGCGTCCCTTGATGACGTATGTGAAGAATCGCCTTGATAAATTGCGCGACGAGGACCTAACTCAAATTACCATGTTGGTTGTGTGGTTGGTGGAATTGTATCTCACTGAAATCTCTTGGCCAGGTCTAGATGAGCAAAAACGGCAGGACTGGCAATCGGAATTTGATAGTTTTTTGCAAACACCTCGCGTGGACAAGTGCATTCGAGGCAATAGATCGGTGATATATGATTTGATGGCATCACACGGTGATAGCCATAATCTCTCAATGCTGGCCGCAGTGAATCATGATTATGAATCAGTCGTCAATCAGCATATAAATCAGCAGAAATTCTCTCTGGCATTGGGTGTGCTCAAGACCCAGCGGAGTCCCGAGATGTTTTACAAGTACGCACCAATTCTAATGGAGGAAATTCCACAAGAGACTGTGGCGGCTTTGATGACACAGGGAAAGAAGCTGAATGTCGAACGGTTGATACCGACTCTGATCTGCTTGGACAGTCAGTTGCATATTGAAGAGATCATCAAGTATCTTGAATACTCGGTCTATTCGTTGGGTGAACAGAAGCAAGCATTGCATAATTATTTGTTGCGTTTATATGCGCAGTATAAACCGGAAAAGCTTGATAAGTATTTGGAGAATGAAGGAACCGACATAACATTGGTGCATTACGAAGTCAAGTATGCTCTACGAGTTTGTCTGGAACATGAAGCAAAAACTGCTTGTGTATTTCTCCAATGTCTGTTAGAAATGTGGGAGGCAGCGGTAGAATTGGCATTAACGTTTAACATCCAACAAGCTAAACTAACGGCTTCCAAGCCAGCAGACGATGAGACACGTCGAAAACTTTGGTTAAGAATTGGTAAGTCATTTGAGGAGTTACTTCGAGGGGGAATTTGTAATAAAACTTTCTTTTGCATTGTTTAAAGCTCAACATGACATCCGTGGAACAAATGATGTTAAAAAGGCCCTAGAGCTCCTCAAAGAATGTGACCTATTGCGAATCGAAGATCTCCTGCCGTTCTTTTCGGATTTCGAAAAGATAGATGACTTTAAGGAAGCCATTTGCACTGCTTTGAAGGTAAATTACAATTCTCATTATTCAAAACATTCAAAATTTAAATCTATTTGTCCTTGAATCATCCAGAATTACAATGAACAAATACAAGCACTGCAGGACGATATGTTGGAGTCATCTAAATCAGCCGAACGTGTTCGCAGTGATCTCCAAGGACTACGCAATCGTTCTGTCCGCATTGGTGCTCAAGAGCCGTGTGCCATTTGTGAAACTTACCTCCTCCTCAAGCCGTTCTTTGTATTTCCTTGTGGACATAAATTCCATGGTGATTGCCTCGAGAAACAAATCATACCGATGCTCACGTCAGAACAAAGTCGTCGCCTATCTAGTTTGAAGCAACAACTGGAGAATATTTTAACTACTTCAATTGCAATTGCCGAGAGAACTAATCAGCAGCGTTTGTCACGCGAGAAGATCAAGACCGAAATTGAAAATATTCTAGCTTCTGATTGTCTGTATTGTGGGGTAATGATCAATACCATTGATCAGCCGTTTGTTGAAGATTGGGAACAAGTAAATGTCGACTGGGAATAAATAATTGCACATTTGTCGTTATAATTTTATATCTAAGCTTAAAAATATATATTTATTTAATCCGAAAATACAAAACCTTACACTACAAGTGCACTTTTTGTTTATGTTTAGCACATAATAGGTACCTATTTATTTAACAATTTATTTTACTGGCAAACTTAATAATAACTAATAGTTTTGTTGTGTCAATCTACAATTTGCATACGAAGTTCATTTGTAACGAAGGATGTGACTGTTCTCAGAACTGCTGTTTGGAGGTCAAGATTGCTGGCCAACAGAGGTATTAAGAGTGCTAAATCCGAGACACCAACATCGGCAACAGCAGCTTGAACATGTTGCACCAGTTGTTCTTGCTGCCGGTCAGTAAGATCGTTCATTAGAATTTCACCAATTGGTCGGAATGTGCCTAGAAAAACCATTCCGTATATTATTATTTGTCATTTTTCTATAAAATCTATTTATATAGTTTCTTTTTTTACAATAACAGATGACGCAAAACCACGTCAGTCTTGCTTAATCTGGGACTTGTTTTACCTGAAGACATTTTGTATGCAGTAAGTCCTCCAACAGTTCCACCAATTGCTAGGCCTGGAGGTCCCAATAGAAGTCCGCCTGCTAAACATATAGCTCCACAAACCATTGCACCTTTTCCTGATTGTTTAACACAAACTCGTACATTTGCATTGTCCGAGACAATGGAAATTGCTTTCATTAATTCTCTATTGTTGATAGGCATGTTGTCGGGGTTATTATGCGATCTTTGAACTTTTGATGGGAAGGAAATGAATTTAAATTTCGTGAAAATAATTTAAACCTTTTGATAACAACACACAATAATCTGGCAACTGCTGCGAATGTGCCTGAAGTCTGAATCTGAACCTAGGTCTCGGGGATGGCCCTTTTTTCGAATTTTCTTTTGGTACTTTTTGTGGATATATTTACTATGAGACAGTGCTGTCTCTTTAATTACTTAACGTTATGAATGGGGTCCACAAGAAACAAGAAGTATTCAGAGTCAAATAAAGGGAAGAAGATAGATAGATTTGGATTAATATTTTCATGTCGTTTTTCATTAACAAGTGCGAGATTAATGTGAAAATCTCAGATTTTTGGTGGCAAATAGAAAATGAAATCTGTTTTTGTGTCTTGTCTAAAATAAACGTTCAGACAAATGTAAAATAGAAAAGTGCGTGGGCTAGTAGTTGTGAATCTTGCTAAAAATCATGAGTCGGAAAAAAATCTAGTATTAGGTCTTTTTGAATCTGATAGTGCCAAATGGGACATAAAATCTCATTTTTAACATCACATCAGACTATACGATACTTTTCATTAGCTAGGATTATCCATGACACACTTTATTGTAAATACATCACAAATTTTTTCAGTAAAATAATTTTCGAAAAGGACAAATTAAATGATTTCCTCAAATTCAGTCAAATTATTCCTGACACACACCCTGTTTCTGAAATTTCTGCAATTTTTGTCTCTATAGGAGAGAAGGAAACAAACTGCATTGCAGATACAAAGAAGTTTGTATGAAAGAAGAGTCAGATATAGAAAAAAGCAAATCAGCTGTCTAATGAAATGTGATAATTTGTAATAGGGGTATTCATGCAACCTTGGCAAACGTGGTAAATTTGGAAAACGAACGCTCATCAGATTTTCAACTTTACGACGTTTACCATGAGGTTACATGAATACCCCTAATGAAAACATTTTTTATCAGATTTGCTAAATGTGCTCATTTATGCTCAGGACGAAACGGGCAAATGCAGAAATTGAAATAACTCTTTTAAAATAAATTAACCATTGTGAACTATGGAACCATATAAAAATGTAGAATGTGGATTGTGTCAATTTGACATTTCTTGACGTTTATCAGGAGGCCAACCACTTTTTTTCCTAATCCGGGTATTCATATTTGATGCATCTCCACGATAGAAAAACAAAAGTAATTTGCAAAGAAAAATAAAAGTGTTTTGATGCAATATATAAAAAACCTAAATCATTTTGATAAAAAAATCCATCTTCATAAAAAAAACAATCGAATCAATTACTTAAAACAAACCAATAAGTGTTCTTCTCAGTCATTTGTACTATAAAAGTTAAAATAATTCATAGAAGAAAAAAAATGTAAATCAATTCATTTTCATTACAACATTTTGCGTCGTTGCTTGAGATTACACAAAAAAAAAACACACAAAAACCTTTATTTCGAGTGACAAAAATTAACAAAAAATAAATCGGAAAAAAAACAGAAATAAATTAGTGAAGAAAACAGATTCCTGAAATTCCAAAGGGCATCTATAAATAAAAAGGAAAAATTCCCTTTATCTGAAGAAGCTCTATAATATTACAAATTGGAAAACATGGTTGAGCCTATTTTTGATTACCAATTTCGTTTGATTCTGATTGGAGATAGCACTGTCGGCAAGAGTTCCTTGCTAAAATTTTTCACAGATGGAAAATTTGCTGAGGTAATTTTATAATAATAATTTTTATTTAGGTACACGCATAATGTATGCAAAAACAAGAAATGAAAAAAAAAAAAAAGTTTTATATAATTTCTGAACAAAACAAAAAAAGTTCATGACCATAATCGTCGTTCGGTTGTTGATAAGAAATTTTCTTTTTGTTTTAAGTTTGCACTTATTCTCCTTGTTCGCGATCTAAAAGATGACACACATAAGTTCTCAATTCAATTTGTAAACAAATAACAATGAAACTACTCACATTGTTGATCAAACTTCAACATTTACTGCTCCATTTGTTGTATAGTTTTATCACGATTGTCGTTTAGATGTTAATGGAGTAGACCTGGGCTTTGACTTTTAAAATCAAATGTTTCCTTGTATTTTGCGGCAATAGCCATTTAGTTACAATAAAAGATTCATTTGCAATACCTACATACTAATATGTCATACCTTAAAGTACATGGTGGGTACATACTATATTTAATTGAGATTGAATCTGAATTAAGTTGATTCACATTTTTATGACTCAAAAAAAATTCGAGTGAAAAACTACGCCTTTGCATGTTTAAATTATTTTGGAAACCAATGTTGGACAATTATTATTATTTTATTCATCAGATATAAGCTCAAAAGAGCACCTAAACATTAAAAAAAGTTTAATTTCTTTCAACGGTACTGTTTAGTCTTACTTAATAGATAAAAAGGAGAAAGCACCTAATTTGTTCTTTTTTTAAGTGAACGCTTGAAGACATTTTGAACACTTGAGCATAATCGAGAAATGCTTAAGTTTTCACTTGAGGATTTCCTCAAAATGAAATCGAGGTCATAAGCTATCTTAAGCATTTCCTTGATTATTAAAAAAAAAAAACTCAGCACGGAGAACAAAGAATGCCACAAATTTAAACAAATTACAAATTTAAAACAAAAAATATTAATTTTTGTCTGACGAATATCTCAAATTGAGAAATAATTTTACTCTAGTCATGATGTTTCTCCACTCGATTAAGAGAGTTTTCATTTTGTTAATGAATACGGATTTCGGGGGCATTTTTTGGTCACAGAAGATGGCAGAGTTTTCGCGCCACTTCATCCACCCTACACTTATTCGGTGGTTGATGTCGTCATCACAAGAAGCTTGGTTGTTGATCATAGATCCAAGATATTTGAACTTTTCGCACTTGGGAAGTGTTGTTCCATTCAGGTAAATGTCCAGAATAGGGTCGTCTGGGTCAGAAAATGGACAGCAGAGATATTCTGTCTTTTTCACGCTTATCCGGTACCACTTCCCTCCAGAACATCCACCCCCACATCAAGTGCTCGTTGCAAGGATGTTGGATCTTCACTTTGATGGCTCCATCATCAGTGAATCAGAATAACTGATTCACTCTCGGATCCGTCACTTTTCCTTCAAGCAGAAAGTCAAGGACTGTAATAAAGAGCAAAGGACTCAGGACGCTTCCCTGGTGCACACCGACTTTGATTGGGAACTCTTCGGTGACTCCTGCGGGGCATTTTACCTTCGTTTTTACTTCCTCGTACATGTCCATGATCATCCGCACGTAGGTTTCCGGAACCCCTCGCTGTCTCAAGGACACCCATATCAGATCTCGTGGTTGTCTATCGAATGCCTTTTCGAAATCAACTAGCACAATACCCGTGACAAACCCGCACTGGTCATCAGACAGCCGTATTATTTTTCGCAGTCGGCCGTCCAAAATCCGCTCTACGATCTTCATGGTGTGTGACATCAGCTTAATCGATCGGTAGTTATCACAGTTTCGTGTGTCCCCCTTTCCTTTGTAGATTGGGAGAAGGAAACTTTCTCTCCACTGACTTGGCATTTGGTCACCGCTTATGAGTTTGGAGATGATGAATTCGCTTAAACCAATGCTTAAGATTTTTCTCAACTTACTGGAGATGAGAAAAATCTTGACCTGAGTAATGACTATGAATTCCTAGGAAAACGATGAAAAAGATTAAAACAACTTGCATGCACTCAATTTTGCACCTTACAGAAGTAGAGGTTAAAGCTTCTTCTTAATACTTCGTCCATCATAAAACCATCCATTTCTCTATAATTTTATTTGTAAAACTGTACCACTCTCAGTGTACTCGAACGCATTTTAACTACCGTTTTTCACTTTCGACATCTAAATTTTCTTCTTTGTGCTGAGAATTGCGTCAATTTTAAATTTTATTGGCTAAGCTAATGCATACATACTTCTTAATTTTGGGCGTGTGCTTTGAATTTCCGTTGTGTTAAAATATTACTTCCTCCTTAGGATAGGGGATCTTATCTCCAAAATCGGCAATGTGAAGCTCTTTAGCTATCACAGGCGTGAAAGAACCTCTATCTCTAGTGACAACAATATTGGGGTCAATCTGTCGTATTTTTTTTTCATTATTTTAGATTGCTATAATATTAGTGTAATTACCCGAGCCCAACCATCGAACTTCACTTAATCTGAAGATGTACTCATGAACTCTTTATCCAGTACGACGAATCTGGAATTTTCTAGAAACCAATTTTGTCCGGGTACAGTAGCCAAAAGTCGTCAATGTACAGTTCTTTTCTAAGGCGTAGTGCGAGTTTTGTTAGCGGAGTGGAATTTAGTTACGAAGAATGCTAATTTCCGTAACCTATCCTAGAATAGTAATAAATAAAAAGTTATTTGGCTTCTTTTTTAATTTTTATTATTATTCTTTTTTACACAAAAAACAGATTTAGCAACAAAATTACGAAATCTAACGGTCCAACGATATTTCACATCATGAAATCACATCGCACATAAACTAGGTTTCGTTTGACATTTCCCTTGGTCTCGCTGCTAAAAGATGCTCTAACTGTTACACAAAAGAAAACAATTTGTTATAAATGGAGATTTCGTCGTAATCTAGATTACAAACAAGATTTTAAAAACTGAAAATGTACGGGAAATCTAGTAGATTTCGACAAGATTTCGCACTTTTTGCCCGAAATATAGACTATGGTTCGGTGTGAAAGCCATACAAGTTGTTTACACTCAGCAAAACTCAAATTATGAAATATCATGACCAATTTTGTTGTATTCATAAGTTTAAATGTTTGTTTTACCTCCAATTTAAATATATATACATAATTTTTAATTGCAGCTCTCAGATCCAACAGTTGGTGTTGATTTCTTTGCCAGATTAATCGAGATGAAAGATGGCACACAAATTAAACTTCAGCTCTGGGACACTGCCGGTCAAGAGCGCTTCCGGTCAATTACGAAATCCTATTACCGCAATTCGGTTGGCGTACTCCTTGTGTACGACATAACAAACCATGCCAGCTTCGAACACATCCCCCTTTGGATGATGGAAGCCCAACGACATATTGAACCTCATCGGCCAGTTTTTGCTTTGGTTGGTTGCAAGCTTGATTTAGTAAATGCAGGCAGCCATCGCGAAGTCAGTACAGAAGAGGCGCAAGCATTTGCAAAACAACATGGACTGCATTTTGTAGAAACCTCAGCACGCAGCGGTGTCAATGTCGAAGAAGCATTTCGCATGGTAACACAGGAAGTCTACTCGCGTATTCGCTCAGGCGAATACAAAGTAGAAGATGGCTGGGATGGCATTAAGACTGGTTTCGCCCGACCCAGTAGTTTGGACTTCAATTTGGTTGTGGCGGAGCCTGAAAAATCTTCGTGTTGTTGATATGTTTCGTAGGGCTATTTATTAAAATGAAAATTAAACCAAGTTTTACTATTAAAAGAAAATGAAAAAAAAAAACAAAAAACAAAAAAAAAAGTTTAAAAACAAATTAAAGTACTACGAATGATTAATTTTTTAATTGTTGATATCCCTATTGGGGCTCTACCATTTAATATAGTTCATATTTTTAATTGGATTTAGTTTTGTTTTTGATTGCAGTGTTTTGGCCAATTAACAACACAACAATTATTTTAGGTTTTAGTTTATTTAGAATTTTTAATTGTTTTCTAATGAAACTATCAAAAGGTAAAATTTTGAAATTGTTATTTTTTTTTTCATGTGTCGTTTTTAGTTTTAAACATAAAAAACATTCTAGAGATGTTGAAGATCATTAATTTCGTGTGCTTTTTATTGATTTGTACATATTCATAAAAGGATATAATTCATTACAAAAATACATAAAATAAATAATTTTCCATTGTCTTATTGGTTCAATAAAATATTTGTACTATATCAAAAAAACCATTTTATTTGTTGTTTTATTTTTGTTGGTGCGTATAGTTTGTGGCTCCTAATAATATACATACACAGTTTGGATACAATTTTATTTGGGTATTAAATTAGATTTATGTAGTATTTGATTGGAAATCCAGAAGAGTCCGGAATCATCCAGAAGTCTTCTGAAACTGTTTTATTGGCGCAAAAATGACAGATATGACACAATAAGATAGTTTCAGAAGACTTCTGGATGATTCCGGACTCTTCTTGATTTCTAATAGAAAACGATATTACTAGAATTACTTAAAAAAATGTCCAGTATAACACCGTGATCACTTCCAAAGAAACAATTGAGCCGTTGTACAAGTGAAAGTAGTATAAGTTGCAGTTGACATTATTTTAAGAAGAAATCAATCTTAAGAAAACGAAAACAACAATTTAAAAGATTTCTTGATGAAGAATAAAAGCGAATACATCAACAAACATGATGGGTTTAAATTTTTCGGCGAATTGTGATACCGTTAAATTGAGCTTACTGTTTTTTTTTTGCATGGATTTAAACCACTTTCACTTATAAAGACTGAATTCTGCAATCACCACACATTGGGGTTGACAAAGTACCTACTTATTTTTCCCAGGTAAAGCATTCCAATTATAGTATTTTCTCTCATCCAATACTTACTTTTTTTAAATGATTCTACACTCCAGAGTGCTCGTGGGTTGGTGGGTATAATGCCTCATTCAAAATTTTTTCTCTTAGTGCAGATGTTCGGTTATAAACTTTAAATTTCGTCCCGTTTAGCGTAAACCTCGTAACTACATTTTCTAGAAGATTTTGTGTAACATTGAACCCCTCTTGAAAACTATGAGCACAGAAGTTAAAAAATAAATAAATTGTGGAATAAACTTACTTAATTAACATATTTTACAGTTAATTCGATTACTAAATTTTCAAGAAAATATGCTTTGCACAAGTAAATATCTGTGACAGTTGAATTCTTACATTACAACAAAACTGGGCCCCAATCTCGTACAATTTGTACAATGTGTACAATCGTTTTTATGTTTTCTCACTATCAAGTCAATAGAACAATATAGAGGGCAACCGTCGAAACGATCGATCGAACGATTGTAAAATAGTTACGTAATTTGGGCCCAGTTTCAATCAATCTATTGAACGAACAAAAGTTTTCATGTGTACGAACGGGTCGCGTCATATAACTTGAAAAACGAAAGAATTTGTTCTGAAATTGTAGCACAATTTCTTTCGTTTTTGACAAACGAACTGACCCCTGCGTATGATCCCAAATAAGTGATGGGTTCATTTTGTAATACATCGTCTGAACATATTACGAAATCAAATTTAATGTCAAAGTTAAAATTTGTGTAAAATTAACGTACGTGCAATGGGCTCTTATTAATAAAAATATACACGTTACAGCCTAAATATTGTCGTAGACTCTTAATAAACCATTTATGATCTAAAATCTAAAAAATTGGACACATAACATTTATGGTTAGTTATTTGTGATCCATACAATGTATGGTAATTTTTCCTAATTTTTAAAGTCCACACCAAAAATGATTACACCATGTGACAAAAACCGTATAAAAAATATACGCGGGCAGAGACCTATCACGTTTTGTATAACTTGTTGCACTCATTACAAAACGGTATGTAAAACTTCCGTAACATCCCCAAAATCTGGACTTAGGGTCAAAAAACTGGTTTTTGGACTTTCATCCATTGCAAAAAATCTAGCTTATCAAAATTTTAATATATGTCACTGAAAGAAGACATTTAGAACTTCATTACTTCTACTTTCTAAAACAGTAACTAGATCTAAAATTGTTAAAAATTTGGCAAAGCTAGATTTTTCGCAATGGATGAAGATAGAAAAAATATTTTTTGTCCCCAACTCCAGATTTAGGGGCTGATACGGAATTTTTAAATACCGTTGCAACAAGCTCTATAAAACATAATAGGTCTCCTGATTGAAATACATTTTTATAAAAATTCTCAATTTTTTTTTAAAGATATTAGTGAGTTTAAAATAATCAATAATAGACGTTTAAAAACTAAATTTAAACCACGCCGTTTTCGTTTTTTCGATATCCAATATATATATATTTTCTTTTTGTTTTGAAAATTTGGTTATGAAATATAATATTAAATTTACTAAGACCCCTTTTGTGTAAGAAATTTCATCGAAATCTGTTGAGTAGCTGACAATAAAGTCAGACCAAAGAGAAAACGCTTCTTGTGAAGTAACACGTTTGTCTTATAAGTCACTTTGACATTATTTCCAGAAGAAATCAATTTAACAAGATTTCTTGATGAAGAATTAAAAGAGGAGACGTCAACACCCATAATGGTTTCAACCTTTTGGTAAATAATGTGATACCGTTAAAGTGTGGTTATTTTAAAAATAGCTTAAGGGTTTTTTTTCATGGTATTATTTTCAAAAATAAAAACTTGTTACTCAAATACACATTATGCAACTATAACAAAATCTTTACAGCCGTAAAAAAAAAAATTCCATATTTGTAATATGGCAGGTGCCGTTAATTTTGATTCTAAAAAAACATTTCAAATTCGCCTTAGCCCAAACCAAGTTGAAAGAAAATTGCTTTAGTGACTTAAGCTGTAGACTGGTATATGAACACAACAGACAGACAGAATTGCCGGACTCACATTTTTCGGGTTATTATTTTGGCCTATTAACAGATTAACACCCTCTTTATTGGAAAATCAGATTCCACGACCTATATTTTGGATTTGACGATCAAGAACTCTTGATGCGTATCACTGGAGGTTTTCTCAAATTCTTCCACTATTGTAGCTAAGTTTTAAATTTCCAATACCGAATTAAATTGATAATACCGAGCTTCCATATTGATTTTTTTTTTAATTTATCAAACAATAAGATTCTACCATGATTACAACTGCTATTTTATACCAGTTCAGTGAATATGGGCGGATGCCACTCCCCCTCAATGAGATTTTCAAATTTTCGGTACTAGTCTTCATGAAAATGCAGAACAAATATTACGATATTAGAAAAGTTGCCGACAAAATTGGGAACAGATTAATTATATCTGTCGGGTCAGCTAGTATAAAATAAAACAAACAATCATATATTATGTATATATATATTTTTATTTAGAAAATTTCATTTCATTTACTAATTTCACATGATTGTGTGTTTTTTAAATTTTATTTTACAAGCTCTGGTAAACTAGTTTTAAAGTTTTTTTTTGTGATTTTTTTTTTTAATATTTTATATCTTTTTTTAATTTTCTGAAGTTTTAATTTAGGTCCGTAGGAAAAAGTTATGTGTATATATTTGTTTTTGTTGTTGTATAGTTTCTTTTTAACACTTATAATCAGTGGTTAGATCGCGATGGTTCAAAGAAGTACAACGCATGCACCACAACATATTTCAATCAGCGGCGAATGATCGAAAAGCTTGGAGCACCAGGTTCGATTGTTTAAATAGTTTTAAAATTGTTATTGTTGTGAGTTAAGTTTATACTAAAATTGTTCATTTTATATAAGATTAATTATATGTTATGTTATATTTTCGGTACTTTATTTTATTTTTTTGTTGTTCATTCACATTTAACAAATCGTATGTATACAAGAATTGTTTTTTTATTAATTTTTTTTTTTTTTAGTAATCTTAATACTAAAATTTGAATTTGTTTCTCCTACGAGTTTAAATGTGTTTTTTTTACTTTTATTTGTGAACTTGTGAATGATATACTGATTGGTGATTGGGAGTGAGTGTGAGTGTGTATGATTGTGGCATGAGTATGTTTTGTTCATGTTAATGAAGTGAAAGATATAATATTTGGTTATTTATAAATATAATATTATTTTAACTTAACATAATAATGAACTTTCCTTAGAAATTTTAAGTTGCATTGAACAATTTGTGTTCTATTTCTTATGCTTTATTTATACTTTGTGTCAAGTTTGTTTTTATATATTGAGAAAAATATTAATTTAATTATATAACTATACCTGTTTATAATATTTATTTAAAAAAATAATAAACAAAAACAATAAAAAGAAAATGCTTCATTACCAGAGTAGTGGTAGTAGTAAAATGTTTAATAATAAAAAGGCAGAGCTATTTGTCACTTCAAATTAATATCTACATGAATTCAAACGAAATTTTTGCATGAATTGATGTGGCTACTATTTGATTGTGTCTGTCATTTCTATAACAATTTTTTGTATATGATTTATAATATATTTTATATTATTGACCAACAAATTCAAATTTATATCTCTAACACGTTTCGTTTTTATATTTTGTTCTTTTTTTTTTTGTTTTTAGATTCCATACAAGTTGCACTTAAACATCAAATTTGACTATAATGTATGTTATAAGCATTTACTTTGTTTAATTTTATTTTATAGGTTTTATTTCAACATTTTTTGTCTTTTGTTTTTTTTTTTTTTTTTGAGAAAAGTATACGCAGAGGATTTAATGACAATAGTACTCTCTTACATATTTATGTGTTTGTGTGTAGTTGCGAAAAAAAAATATTGTGAATAACATTTTGTAAATGTTCAAATTCCAAGACTGCAAAAAAAAAACAAAGAAAACAGTTAAAAAACAATAAACAATTTGATGATGTTTTTTTTTTATTCAAATGAAAGAAATGATTGAAGATGATGGCAGTTCTTAAATGAGTTTTTTTTTAACAGATGGGATGAATATTTTTTAGTACATTTTGGTTGAAATAGGCAAAATATTCGGTGAATAATTTGATTATAAGATTTTTTTTTATAATACACTACTTTTAATTGGACTTTTAAATAAACACATTAAATTAAAGACTGAAAAGAATATTCGCGAGTAACCTGCACTCTACGAGTATGTACATAACCGCAAATTTTAAATCAAATAAACCGAAACGTTAATTGCTATTTATTTCATATTTGAAGGACTTAAAATTATTCTTACATCTTAAACTATTTCTCGACTATACACATTCAAATAAGTTTTTTCCAAAACTCATCGAGGTAAAGACAAACTGAAGTTTGTAGTGGAAGCTGACTATTAGTGGGTACGAAAAAACACAGGTATTACCGTATGCATCGTGGCTTGATAAGAGTGGTAAGGTGCATTCGACCCCATTTTTTTCTATGAACTTGAAAATTATGTTCACTTTTCAAATTAATGGGTCTTCCGCGTCAAACCTTAACAGTTTCATTACACAGGTGATTTTAAGGTTATAAGCCAAAGAGAGTTTTTCGTTAAATTCTTGTTTAGTGTGTTTTGCTGAAAGATTAAACAACATTTTAACATTTTTGTCTTTAAAACCCAAGGTGTGAGCTTTACGGTTTCATCATTAAATAAAGCGACTTTTTGTGAATGTCTATTTGCAAAACGTTTATTCCAATTTATTCAATTCAGTCTGAGCTTTAGACTGATATTGCGAAATATACTAAACTAAAAGAATGACGAATCGACTCACATCAATTGAAAACTTGATTTAAATGTCAAATAATAAATTATTTTGAAGAATTGAATAGGAAAGTATCATTAGCAACCGAAATTCAATACCGATAATTGATTTTTTTCTATTTTGAATAGACACTTGCAATAAGGCCTAAGGCTAAGTTAATCCTATATCTAAACTATAAACTGGCGAATACTCTATGTTTGTGTGTTTTATTATCTATACGGATCTTTATTAACATTTAACATTAAAACAAAAACAAAATAATGCAAAATTTCCGAAATTGTTTTTGTTTTACGTGTGTTTAATCCAGATCCTGATCCAGATAGAAGATAATAAAACACACCTATTAACCTTAACCTATTGTGCATGTGCATTATATTACATTATATTTTAGATAAATAGCCAAAGCGCTATATACAAAAAATAAACCTGAAATTGAACAAATTAAATCGTACAATTTTCTTTGACAGAACGTTAGAGGGAAGAATTTGCTTTAAGTGAATACCTCGGCCATTTTTGACTTTTGACAAAAATGATTAAAGCCAAACTTAAAAAAAAAATAATATTGTACAAATATATTCCTTACAACTTTTGTTCTACGATTTTTTTTTTTTAGTTAAAACTAAGAAAAGTTTTATTTTACTCCGAAAGTTTAAAGTATACTCACTAAGGTACTTTTTTGCGACTCTTATTTTGTTTCCCCGTTTCAAAATTCGGTTGGAAATACCCATTAAAAATCCCCTTAAAATATGAGCTCTCAAAATTAATCCCCTCTAACGTTCTATAAAAGAAAATTGAACGATTTAATTTTTTCTATTTCAAATGTTTATGCCGACTGGACTATGTATGTTTCCATACTTGCAGTTAGCCTGCATAAATATTACGCTTTTTTCAAATTTGATTTTTGATTAACTGATTCCCAATCTGATCTGAAAATTTTATGTGATGGCACAATTTCTAGGTATGTACATGCGTTAAAAATTCCGATTCATTGAAACGTATTTCAACCAAAATGTACATAATTTAAATTTTATTATTTTTTTATGCACATTGAACTTTTAGATTTCAAAATTGGCAAAAATATAATTGTATGTTAACGCTGATTGAGTGACATTTCAAAAGGGGATATACAAAATTTTATGTCATTCCTTAGAAAATGAATAAAAGAAAAAAAAGACAAACAGTGAAATAATTCTGAATTATTTTAGTATTTAAAACAAAAAAAGTCAAAATTGATTTGATGTGCTTAATAAAATCACTTCTCAATTGAAAGCCTTAAAACTTAAACTTAAGCCTTAAAATGATAAGTCAGAATAAAGAATCTAAAGAATGGGTCACACATACATAGCTGGTTTTCAAGCGCGTAGTAATGAAAGCAGCAAATTAAGAAAGCCGCTCCTTTCAACTTGGTGGGAGCACGCACAACAATTTCAATATATCGACGTCGTCTAAAGACGACTTATAGCGTGATCTATGCTAAAAGCACCTTGCACCTAAGAGCGACCAACGAATGGGTGAATGAATGATCAAATGAAATTTGACACATTCTTATTTTTTTTAAACAAAAGTAGTGCTAAATGGTAAGATTCTAACTAAGATTACCGACATTGAATCACTCAAATCTTCATTTTAATTGTTAAAAACAAGAAATACGTATTTTAGAAAAAAAATTATTTGAGAAGAATTAACACAAGTCGTTACGACCAGATTTCGTTCTCAATTATTTCTTTTCTTTAACTTTAACTTCATAAAAAAACCATGAAACATAAAAGTGGTGCTGCTAGAAGGGGTCTAACGCTTGCCCTTCATTGTATTTCCCTTCTTTATTATGGATTTATTTCAAAAAATTGCGTCTTATCTCATAGCGTTTTTATTTTGTGGTCCGGAATAATTCAGTTTTTGGCAGGCAATTTAATGAGGAATTCTGTTTTTGACCAAACGAAAACGCTATGCGGTATAATAGCATTTAATTGTATTTATTAAACTGAAGTAAAGTTATTTTCCGTTTATCTTTTTATGCTCATGAAATTGAATAAAGTGAATATTTTTCACGCTAACCGTTACCATAATTAATAACCTTTATTTTCCAGAATGTTGATCATTTTTGGGATATTGAATATTTACTTCAACTCTTGGTTCAGTAACTTTCTGCTATTGCAGATATTTAGCTACTTTCCAAATAACTCCGGGACAGTTAGCAACATTATTTCTGCATTTGGACAGTACAAAACCATCTCTATTTGATTTTTTTTTTAAATTTGTTTTTGAAATTATCGATTTTTTCCTAAATGCACATTCTGAAGTAAGAAATGTTTCAAATTTTTAAGACGTATATTTGAAACTTATTGATTAACTTTTTCATATTAAAAGTAGAAATCATGTACTTATTTTAAATTTTAATAAGAAAGAATAACTCTATACCGTTTTTGACTAAGTTTCTGTACTAATAAACAAAAATTAATTGTATTTTAAATAGATAAAGAAAACACAATATGTAACTATAAAACAACATAATGACAAAGAGCAATTCAATTCAATGTCATAATAATTTTAATGGTATGAGTGTCGATATCAGACGTTTCACAAGAGAATACATGAAAATGATTTGTGAAATAACAAGAAAAACGTCGATTTGTGCGCAGTTTTTCACATTTCTAATTTTTGTTTAACGATTGTGTTTTATATAGTATAATTATTATTTTTGAATGTCCCTATTTATTAATATATATATATAAATATTTCTTTATTTATTTATTATTATTATTTTTATTTCCGATATAAATATTTTATTTTGTTATTAAAATTATTTTTATTTTTTTAACTTTTTAATAGCCCACCTTAATTTCCAAACCATTCATTTTGGTCGGTGGGTAGTGGGAGGTGTTATTCAATTCCACTTCTATATTTGTTTCTTATAAATCGCGATAATAAATAAAGATCTACTATAAAATATAAATACATGCCGGTTTAAGTCGGGTAAAGAAATTCTATTATTTTTTTGTTTTTTAAATCACGTTTTCTCGAAATGTTTTTTTTAAGTTTTGTTTTTGTTTTTTTTTTTATAGAAAAGTAAATTTAGAAAATACTTTCATTATTATTGTTTCAGTTTTTCAATGTTAATTTTATCGTCAAATTAACCTTAAGATTAAATTAAAAATAGAAAATGTTAATTCAGTTAAGGTTTTAATGTATTCTTACATTCTAGAGCCTTTCTGTTGGAGAACTTTAGCTCTGTCATTTAATTCCAATTCACGTCCAGCTGGCGTTAGACAATCCTTCGAAACAACACATAGATACTCATTGTTTTCAAACGGACTATAGTTGGGATATTGCATGCCAACATTGATCAATTGCTCAAACCGCCATCCATCGGAGAGAGTTGATATCATCTTAAAAAAAAAAAACATTAAAAATAAATGCAGATTTTGGTCATCTTTTTCATTTGACTCATCAGGTAATTTGATAAATTATAGTTTTTCCAAAACTCAGTAGGAACTTATTTTGTTTACGTTCGAAAAACAAAATGTTAAGCAGTCAACTGTGTTTTTGTTCTGGCTTTCAAATGTAAAATGGTCAGCTAACTACTGAGTATTGCAAATAAAATAATTTAGAATTCTTTTTAAAAAGTGGTTATTTTAAATTTAAACCCAAATTAATTAATTGAATCATGAGGAATTATTGATTTATTTTTTTTTTTCACAGTAACTAAAGAAACATACATTTTTTATAGCTTTTAAATTGTAAGTTTTTTTGAAGTGCGCAAAAATATTTAAAATTGCGCTAAAATATTAAAAATAATAATAAATGCTCAGCCAAGTTCTCTAGCAAATTTGGCACCACGCACAAACTCAGACCATTTTGTACAACTGACTTTAATTTGTACAAATGACGCCTGAAACCTGAAACTTATATTCTTTAATAAACTAGTCAAAAAGACTACATCAGTTTTAAAAAAAATGGCAAAAACCATAACCGACTGACTCGCTCAGTGACAGATCATCTGAATTATGAAGCACTTCCCTACGACGTAGGACATTTAAATTTTGTAGAATTATACATATTGCGATATATATAAAGAATAAACGGATTTTCCATTCAGATAAAAATTCTATAAGTAAAAGTTTTGATAACAGAGAATGATGCTTTCGGTTTTCAATTGAAATAAAATTGATAAATATTATTGAAAAGTTGATAAACTTTTTAAATATTTAGGATTTAAAGTTCCAAATTTTAATATTTATCAAATATCAATTGATAGTTGACCTTCGCAATAAGGGTGATCATAGAATCTTGAAATTTTTTTTAACTGGAATAAGAACAAACTAGAACATTCTCAATCTTGAATATAGGGGTATGACATCTTTTCCAGTTCTTTTAGTGTTTGAAGACTGAAATAAAGCTTGTCCAGGAACTCATTATGTATTTTTATATTAGAGCTAGCGATAAAAAGGGCATATATTTGCATATATGCAAATATTTGCCTTAAACTTTAAGAAACTACTTCCGAAAACTAAACTAATTTTGATACACTTTGATATTTATTCTTGACGGTCAGTCTTTCCTGCTCCAGTGTTCATTTTGCATCATTAGTAGACACTCTGGTTAAGACTTTAACCAAGAAAAACTAGTAAACAACATTTAATTTTTGTTATAAAGATCTATCACGAGAAATAGAATTGAAAAAAGTAATTATTTAAAGGCAAATTACTTCATTATCGAAGTTCACCCGAATTCACTACCAAATATTAGACTACTTTGTTCATTAATCTGTCCTTAGCACTTGTTTCATAAAGTCAAATGTTAACGACGTACTTACTTACGTTAAGAAATAATCATTTAAACCTCATTACTTATAATTAGGTGAAAAGGCACCAAATGAATTTTACTGTTCATTCGTAGATATTTAAATTTTGTAGCCACTAACATCTCCTGGTGTATCAAAATAGGATAAATTATCCAGTTATGACAAGTAAAAAAAAAAAGGCAGCCACACACCTCTGTTTTCACAAACAACAAACGATTTGTAAGAAATTAAATATTTTATCTTCTATTAAGAAAATAAAATATTTTCTTTGTAAATATGTACAAGTCAAGTACATACAACCTAAACTATACAATTACGCCTACATATTATGCCTCGTCATATTTTTAATTAATTTACACATTTGTTTTCTTAATTATTATTTTGCAAAGAAAAATAAGAATTGTTTGTAGTCAATCATCGTATGAAGATGAATACGATTTCCTTTGTTTCAAAAAATTATAATTCTTTTGTTATTATTTTATCAAAACAAAAAAAAAAATATATGGAACAATGTGCGACCTAAACGAACCATTCCTCTAAACAAAAATGGAATGTACACACATTGTTCATAAATATTAAAACAAATAATAAAAATAAGAAAAAAAAAAAAAAACAATACCTGTGTTAGTTCGTGCTCACGGCATTGTAAAACTCTATACACTCGCTTCTTGTCCATATGCGGTCTCTGCAAAATAAATTTTATAGAATCAAACAATTCAATTTGAATTTATATAAACAAAAAAATGTATTCATTGTACAAGCAAACACACGCCAGTTGTCGGTCGTACCTGATCTCTGTGATTAATGCATTCCTTTAATAAAGCTATCAGTTGGGTTACGTTATAGAACTCAGCCTCTTCGAGGACACCCTCTTCTGAGACACCGTCAAGTACCAGTTTACCATGACGTAAGTAATTCAGCACTGGTGCAAAATATTTTGGATCTCTATCAATCAAGTATGCTCCGGTTTCATCCTTTTAATTGGATTTAAATTTACAAACAAAACAAAAAAGAATTAATTACAATTTATTTTGACAGGAATCAATATCAATATTTAAGAAATTAAATAAATTTTTGAATATATGTAAATGTGTATGTACATATGTATCTTTTTTGCAAAAAAAAAAATGAACAAAGCTTAATGAATGCAAAATTGTAATAAAAAATAAGCGAATTAGTGACGTTTTATGTATTTTTATATCCCCAAATAGTCTAGCCTTTGCAAAATATATTTCACATTAGGCTAAGCTTTTGCAGTTGTTGCCCGAACTCGACAGAAAGAGAGTGCGTCGACATCGTCCGGAGACGCCCTATAGACCGGTCATTCAACGACTCCGAGCTTATTTGTATATTTCGTCAGTTTGCCGCTTATTTGCGATAATGGATAGTAAAAATTTATTAAGTTCCACCGTCCTGGAACGGCGGGACTGCATACAGTTTTCCTGAACCGTTACAGGTAGTTGGCATCTAGGACGTGTGTTGTGCGTCTTTATCATTCGTTTTGTCATTATAATCCCGAACCTAATATTCTGACTGGGATTGAAGGGGATCATTTTTCTCCTTTTCCATCAACTTTGTCGTCTGATTAAAATAGAACCTTTGGATGTTAATTAATTTAAACAGATTGTTGCCTGAACTTTCAAAAAATTCCTCACTGAAGACATGAGTTTTTAGGTTTTGTATTCTAGATGGCTGGTCAAAGAAAAGTGTCCTTTTATGTTTCTTTTCGTCAACAAATCATTTGCATAAATCGTGCGTAGTGATTTTCATTTTGTTTTTTGTGGCAATGCTGACTAGAGAATACAGATTTTCTGGTCAATTTTATGATTTTTTTCATTCTTTCGCTTTGTCAAATCATAGTCTTAATTCCCTGGTTGTGACAGAGGTAAGTACTAACCATTTTCCATCTCTCGTTTTTTTTTATGCGAGAATTTTGTTACTTATCGCCTGTTTCAAAGTGGCTTCTTTACTATTGAGTCTACTTGATTAAGGTGACTCTATTCTTGCCAGCTCCTCAGTACCCACAAGATTCTAATTTTGCATTGTGTAGCAACAACCCTTGGCTTAATCGTTTTTCTTTACATTTTCTTAGTTATAGAACAAAATGTAATCCTAATCAAATGGTTCTTTAATGAACCAAATTATTAATTTACGAAGTTGAATACTATATTTTTAAAATACCTCTTGTCAGAAATTTGTCATGCATGAGTGAAGATTTTCGTTGGAAAAAATTTTGAAAACAATCTATTGACAAGATTAAATCTTATCTTAATATTAACTCAATTAATAGATAATGTTTAGGTAACTAGACATAATAGATATACATGATGTAGGTATGTGATTAATCAAGTTTTAATTTGTTTACAAATTGATACAATCACAAAATCAGAAAAAGAAAATAAATAGGTACCCAGATTTGTGTATAACCCACATACAAACTGGAGCACTTGAGGCACCTTGTATCAAAAGTAAAAAGTACATCTGCATACATAACAACACTCTGCATGCAAGGTTTTTGTTCTATTTCAAGAGAAAAAAAATATAGTTCAAGTTTAAATAAATAATATACCAACCACTGGGTGCAATTATGTTCATGTCCCAATCGTAGATCGACATTAAAAACAATAATACAACCACCTCAAATTCAATTGAGTATTATTGTTTATGTTGATAAATAAACTATCAGAAATGAATGTTCGCCAAAAAAAAAAATGCAAAAAATGAAAAATCATCAAATAATAATCACACCCACACGAAGAACGATGACACCGATAGCAATAGAAGAACTCCCAGGGAAGACAGATATATTTATGATGATGGTAAGGGGAATAGAATCAAATAAATTTAATATACACCTAATCATAAGATAAATTTATTATTTAAATTGTTCATAAACACTGTACACATACCCGATCGGATATTAAATCACAATCTTCTTGAATTAAACGCGACAGGAACGAATTTGGATCACGGGATAATGTGGTTTTTGTTGTTAGGAAATATGTCCCACCGACATTCAGTTTGACCCACTGGTCGGTGCCTTGTTTCTTTAGGATGTTTGGACTTTTTCTTGAATTTATGTTTACGGTAGTCATTTTGGACATTAAATGCTCAATGGTTAAACTTTAAACAACTGGTTAAATTTACAAAATTAAAATTAAAAACCTATATAGGTATTATAAATTGTACGCGATGTCAGACTCAGCACTCAAAGAAAATGAAATGATTGCTAACATGAAATTAATGTGTATATATCTGTTTCACTCAGGAATGAACATCCCCAAAAGGAAATAAATAAAAGGTTTGTTTGTGTACTTTCTGCATCAAAATTTATAAATTCAGACAGAAACGAATGGCCTGTTTGATAACTCAAATGTTAAGCTTCTATTTTCCAAATTCCTGTTTGTTCACCCAAATATAATGCAACAAAAAGCGAATGTAAAAGCTACCAAACAGTCCTAATGTCAAAAATGAATGAACTGTTTATTTTCCATTACAAAAAAACAAGGTATTCTCATTTTATTACATTTTTGACAGTCCTCCTGTGACGTCACAGTAATATTTCTCTGAAATTGAAAAGAATATTATTTCACATGATTTTTATGGCTTGCCCAAAGTGTCACTCGCTCGTGCGACAGTGGGACACGACAACGACAACATTTATTTATATTTTTCTATTTTCACAGTTATGGCTTGCCTAAATCAAAGTGTCGCTTTGTCGTGCGGCAGTTCGACACTTTGGTTTGTGCAAGCCATGTTGCATGAAAACTCCTTATATTTAATAAAGAAATAAGGAGTGCTCTCGAAATGGTTAAAAGGAATTCGATATAGTAGGATTGAAACTGGCTGCTCGTGGAACAAACCTAAAAGTTCAGATTGTGATGAGAAAAGATGATAAATTGTTATCGACGTTATTGTTATCGTTTTAAAATGCCTGGGTAAGGATAATTATCGTGTTTAAAAATTTCAAATGTATTTTCCTTCTTCTGGAATTTGATTTGAGTAAGTACAGGTGACCAATAGTTTAAAAAAAAACGGAAATTATTTGTAGGGACAATTTGGTTGTAATTTCTTTGATTTTATATTCTCTGGAAATTTTAAAGCTATTAGTATGAGATTAATGATAGTAGACAAAAATTCCACCGAAGATTCCCAAAAGACCCCAATAAATCCTTATCCAACCATCAAAGAAAATATTTGATTAATTGGATTTATCCTTTTTGAGAATGGTACACAAAATAGAAAACATTGAGGTCTTCTTAGACTTAAGGCCTACCGAATAACCTTAGTTGGCTCGAGTTATGGCATCTACAGTTGCATGCTGTCCGCCTGCTTTGGATCACAATAGGATTGTGGATAATGCGAGAGGTTAGGTGTATGGAAAGTTTCATCCGTCATATTTCCTTAAAATAAATAAAACCCAAAAAACCTACGCTCACCTGAGTCTAGTTGTCGTGAGTCGGGCTATCTTGACACCAATCTTACGCACTAATAGTTGTTTCCTATAAAGAAATGGAAATACAACATTGATAAAAGTGCATCAATGAAATTTTTTATTCTCTAACAGATCCATAAGACTCTTTTTTGCAAATAAAAATAAGGTTGAATCATAATCAATTAAGAAACAAACATGCTAAAAATTAGTTTATAGGACTGTTCGTCATTTTTTGAATTGAAATGAGTCAAAAAATGTATTTTTATGATCAGTTGTCATATTAAATATCTTACCGCTAGATTTTTAAAAATATTCGAATTTCAAAAGAAGTAAGAAGGAAAATATAATACTCGTAATTCTTTACATACAAATGCTTTGAAAAGAAAATTCAGTTTAAAGCCAATTTATTAAGTGTGCCAAACGCCATGCTAGCACCAACGACAGCCCGACAACCACAGAGAGTTTAAGAGCCAACATCAATCAGGACCTATTTAAATCGGTCAAAGGAACATACATGACTCCCATCAACCGAGTTTTCTGGACATTTCCACTTTCATCTTTGTCGTACTTAAAAAAAATATTTGTTTGTAATGATTTTGTTCTATTATTGTAGGCTGGTCTTACTTGTTCCATATATTGAGTGCCACCTTCTGGTCCCACAGGTACAATTAAACGCCCACCTTTTTTCAATTGTTCAATCAGAGCTGCTGGAGTTTCTGGAGCTGCCGCTCCTACGTGTATCGCATCATAAGGACCATATTCTGGACAACCCTTACGGCCATCTCCTTCTACAAAGATTAAGCAATTTGTAACATTTAAGCGGAATAGAAACATTATTTTTGACACACCAACTATAATTAGTTTTCCAGAATCTAAAAGGCTAGAATCGTCTGCTCTTAGATTGGCCTTGCTCTGGTTGACTAATTGTGCTTGATGTTCTATGCCTACTACTTTTGTGTCTGCATGTTCCCCTTTAGCATTTATAAATCGCAGGAAACATGCAGTCAGATATCCAGATCCAGATCCAACATCTAATACATGTGCACCTGGTTTCAATTGATCCCTTAGATATTCGAGGGCAAAAGCGTGCTTTAAAGGGAATTATTTTATGTGGGTTGGGCGATGAGTTGTACATTAATTTTATACCATATGAGGAGCACTTATTGTAACTCCGCCTCCGATACTCTGTGGTCTGTCTACATAAGGATTTGATGGACAATAATGTTTTCGATCAGTGGCTGCCATAGCAAGTGCAACAGGGTCAGATGCAATGATTCCGAATTCTGTATGAAAATATCGATTGATTGTTGGAAACTGAGCTAACAGGATAATTAATAGGTACCTTTTAGTTGACGAATTAAATCTTCGTTACTAACACCACTTGATCTCCAAGCCATTGTTCTCCGGATTGACGCAAGATTTATCTGGACAAGTGCCGAAAAAAGCTTCAGTTTGAATTTGATGAAGATTTATATTAAAATAAAAAAAAATCAATTTTATTTTTTGGAACTTCAGTAGTTACAAAACAAAAAAAACAGCTGATACTTGTATAAAAGTTGACTTTTTGACACTTGACAGCTTGAAAATAAACAGTGGGCTACAAAAATCAGAAAGCCACAAAAACGAATGCATTCAGCAGAATAATACATTTTTTTTAATTGATCAGCAATTACACGGTGAGGCTAGGTTCAAACGACATCCTATTTGATTGGACTTTTTTCCGTGTACGAATACATGACAGTAGCTCATACGATGTTCTTTATCCATTCGATTATTATATTTATCTACGGTTTTATTGGCAAAAGCTGTGATAAGCTAGATAAATATAATATTATTATTTCTATCTAAAGAGAAAAAAACTGGCCTTTATCTCAAATTCTCTGAATGCACTCTTCAATCTGCAAAAAAATTCCTTTCAAATATTTTCAATTGCATTCAACAATTTTTTGTGCCGAGTCAACTGTCAAAATAAATACAACAAAAATTCTTAAATTTTTCCGTACTTTCATATTTTGGATCTCGCAATAAATTTATGAAATGGATTTAAATAAAAAAGTCACTGTACTTACTCCAAATGGAAGACGCCAAAATATCAAAATTACTCCCAGCACTACACTGCTACAGGTAGATCAATTTTCTTTATTCTAACAATACAATCAATAATCTTGTTTGTCATCCTTCTATTCATAAAAGATCTTGGAAGAGGCTAGTGAAAAACATGGATTTCCTAGCGATGAATATGGCTTGAAAAGTCACAACAAAGAGCTGGATCTCATGCAAATGTTTCGATTCACTGGGCTGCCAAACAATTGCCTCCTAGAGATGTTCGAATGCTCAAAAAAACGTGTTGAATCTACAGCTGAAATTTGTATCCAATTGGAGAATGGTAATCGTTGTCAGGGTCAATTCAGTCCAAGTACGTGTTTGTGGGATATTTTAAGCAAAGTATCTCCAGAATACATTGTCACTGATATGAGTCCAGTCGTAATTTATATGCGAAAAGAAATATTTGGCGAAGAGCTCAAACAAACGACTCTTAAGAATTTGGGAATAACTGGTGGCAGGACAATGATGCGCTTGGTTAATAAAAATCCAGACGAAATCAAAACGTAACTTAAATGATTTGTTTAGTAGCATCAATTAGTTGAAACATTTTGTTTGCATTTTTAGACAAGCCGGCGTCTATATTCCCCCTGAGGTGAAGGAAGAACCAAAAGTATCAAAGACCGACGAAGTCAAACACATAAGCAAGCACCCAAGCAAGGGTGGTTTTTCTATTACTTCTGAGTTGGTTCAATCTTTGAAAAAACAAGAAACAATGGATGATGGTGTGGCTGAGTCAGAAGAAAAATCAAACGATACTTCGGAAGCCGAGAGCAAAAGTGAATCACCAAAGAAGGTTATATATGATTGGGGTACCGGATCCGGAAGAAGTATGACTTCCAATCAAGATTCTGAAATAGAAAATGACACAAATCAAGAAGAAATGGAGGTTGAACCAGAAGTCAATGTGGTATGTTAATTTGTTCGTATTCCTCAATTAGCTCTCATCAGTCTTTATACCCACTTTTTTATCTCTTTAAAGGACATTGAATCAATCCTATTAAAATCAACTATTTTTCTAAAAAAAAAAAAAGAATGAAACCATTTTGGAAACCCAATTTTATCAAATATTACATTTGAAATTCCTTTCAGATAGGTGAACGAAATGCAGTTATATACTCTTTGGATTCCACTCAAAAGCAAATGGAAGATCTGCCAGATTCTTTCTTTGACTTAACAGTAAATGATTTAAAGTTGGTCTTACGAGATTTGAAAAAAATCACAGAAGGAAATGATGATGCTCCTCTGCTCACAACTAAAATGCGTGAAATAGAAGAAAACAGTTCACTTTTAAGGAAAATAGCAATGTACAAACAATGCATAATTAGAGTACAGTTTCCTGATAGAAATGTTCTTCAAGCCATCTTCAAACCAACTGATAAAGTCGAAGATGTTATAAGTTTCGTTCGAGGGTTTATTACCAATGAAGATTTGGACTTTCATTTGTGTAAGTTAAACGTACGCACTTTGATGTGACATTTTTACATTTAAGTATCCTTGTAGTTACTGTTCCACCAAAAAAGCTTTTACCTCATGACAAGACGCTTCTTGAAGTGAATTGCATTCCTACTGCTGTTCTTCACTTTGGTGTTAATGAGACCGATGCTCTGCCATCTTTGTTGTCTTACATAAAGAAAAACTACCTATTGCAGTTAACCTCACCAGAAGGAGCATTCTACATTGCTTCGAAGTCACGGTAATATAAGCTTTTCTATAATTCAATATTCGGATAAAAGTAATTAAATTGCTTTCAGATTAATTCGAGGTGCAGACGATAATGACAGTAATAACACTAAAAATGTCTCTAATACACCTGGACCATCCACTGGTGCTATACCCAAGCGACCAAGAAATGATCATTTTCGAAAATCCACATCGCCAAATCGAAATTCTAGTGATGTTCCCAAATGGTTTAAACCATCAAATTAATTTATTGGTAGCAGTTGTTTATCACGACGCTGCAAAAATAAAAGGAAATTGTAATAATACATAATTGCTTATACATACTTTATTATGTTTTTTAAGTTTTATAATATTTTATTGAATAAATGGAATGAAACAATAAAGAACTTTAAAAAAAATATTTACTAAGAAAAGTTCCTACAGTACTAAAGTGCACCGGTTCTATCGGCCGATAGTTTTCTCCCTTCTGTATGAGTTCAAATGGTCATATCTAGTGAACTGAAAGTTTTATCCCTTTTTGAAAACTGCAAACATAGTTTAAAAAAATAAACTAGTGTCGCGTCATACAAAGTTTTTTTTAACACATTACTATACCCAGTGGACACATACTGTTGCATTTAATGGGCTCTATGTCTAGTCTCTGGCGTTTTGGGACCTGTCCCCATATTAAGAAATCCAGGACTAGTAAATAGCTCTCATTTGAGATACATTTCAATTCTTTTGGATCTACACCCATTTTGCCCATCATCCTTTGATAAAAAAAAAAATAGTCAAAATCCAAACTAAAAAAAGGCATTTAAAAATAAAATCCAAATCTGAAAAAGCCAATCAAATGTTGTATCTTCTGATTGTTTAACGTACACAGGAAGCAGGTCCTTCATTTTTTAACAACCGACGAAATAGAAAACAATCATTAATAAGCCAAATAGTGTTATTTTTAAATCTTAATATTTTAATTACGATAACAGTAATTTAATTAATTTGTAGTTTAGTATTTTAATATATATTTTTTAGAATAAATAACAACATTGCTTTACTCTAGCTTATATTTATGCACAAACAATTTCAATAGTGATCTTTTCTTTCATTTATTTTTAAACAGGTAAAATGTTTGTTTTGTTTTTTTCATTATTTAATTAAATTTAAAATATTTTCAATGCACATCTAATTAAAATTAAGAAACCAAGATAATTTCTATTTTTCTACTAATATTCTTATACCCAAAAATGGCAAGTTGAGATTTTATCTCCCAATCAATTAATTTGTTTTTATAAGCAAACACAAAACTCCTTAAAAATTAGTAATTGAGTCAAGTTAGACACTCCTATCACAAAATCCAAATCCAATAATCAAAATTTGAGTAAAAATTTAAAATTTACCAGAAATATATACCTATTTTTTAATGCTGCTGATTCGACTGGTTATTTAAACACGGAGGACTCTGTGATAGAGATGCTTTTTTCTGTCAAATATTTCCATATCATACAATTAAATTTCTATCTTACTTGATGCAAATTAACACTTTTTCTTTTTTTTTTTTAATTTGAAGTTTTAAAATAACAAAAATTAAACTATTCTTAAAGAAAAATAAATTGTTTTAAATTTAAATAAAAAAAAAAACGATCGACGTTAACTGGAAGAATTGATTTTTAAAACAACTTACAAATAAATATAAACAATATTATGTTTCACACATATTCATTCATGTCACAGAATGTAATCATAACATGAATCACGGCGGTTTTGTGACAGTAATTACTGTGATAATGTGTTTGGGGGTAGTCGTTGAAACTTTATTTTAAGTTATTTAAATATGGAATGTGTTTGCTGAAGAGCTGTAAAAGCCTCAGTGGTTTAGAAGTTTGTTTAATTTTAATTTTAAGGGACGGTTTGTTTTAAATTTTGTTTGGTTTTTTAGAAGCACCAAAAGCATAAAGACAATGAATTGCGATGAAAAAAAACACTTTCTGAAAATAATAACGCCAACATTCCTCATGAACCTGAAACCCAAGTTTGAGTTAGTCAAATAGAAATTCCATGTACCAATTTTGTGTTGAAGTGTACTTATAGTTATTTTTAGCACCAAATCAAGGTTATTCCTGGTCTAACGAGGTAAACTATGAAATTTAAGTTTTAAGATTTTTCAAACAAACAGAGCTTCGGTTCTTTAGACTTTTTAAATGGAAAAGCGTGAATATTTTTACTTGAAATATAATTTTTGTAGTTTTAAATAACCAAAACAAGTAATCCTCACATAGTTTTTGTTTTTTATTCGAGGTGATCGTCACTCTTTGTTTAAAGAGATGGGTTAAATTTTCCAATGATAACAAATCATAACCCACAACAAACTATCAGACTAACCTTTAAGTTTTTTATCTATTCGATATCTTTCATTTGAAGAGAATTTAAACTTATCTTAAAATAAAAGATGAAAGCAAAAAAATCTTATAAAATTTTTGCACCGAAACAAAAAAAAAAAACAATATTTTTTTGTTAGCTACAGAAGAAAACCATACAACACAATTGTATATGTGGTTGATTATATAATGTAAATATTCTGTATAGTTTAAGAAGAATTGAATTACTTTATGTATACATATTAATGTGATAGATTTTAAATAAATTTTAATATATTGACTTGAGTTACTTTTGTTATTATTGTTGTTGTTGTTTTTTCGTATACGGTTTTACTTAGAAAACATCGTTTAGCACAACAACAGACATATTGAGATCCTTCCCGAGTAGTTACTTCATATCGAGACCACCTTCTTCTTCCATCTTCGAGAGGAATTTTATTGCACGATATTGATGTTCTGTCTGGCGAGCCATATCAACAAGACCAAGTAACTTCTTGATGCCAATAAATACCCTGTATAACATATAAAATTTTGTTTGAATAATAAAGTTAATAAATATTTAGTATAAACTGACTTCTTTCCGTGCATTTTTTTGCCAATGGCTTGAAGTTCGCCCTTGTTGAATATTTCAAGATCCTCAAGAACAGCCGATACATGATCGGGATGTGACAAATTGGGTACATGTAGGATCGAAGTGAATGCAGAAAGCATTTCCATATCTTCTAGGACTTGACTATTATTTAGAAATATAAGAAGTTAATATGTATATGAGTTAAGGCTCTACTTGAAGTCTATCTCTGTATGATAACCATCCTAGTTGGTCTTTAATTATTAACACAATAACTTACCGCCTACTGCTGGTGCATAAAATAAGCAATTTACGACCTTTGGGTGGTTGTTTCTTCAGTAAAACTAGCAAAGCCTGAAGTGTCAAATTGGAATACCGTGGTCCAATAGGACCATAATCCAAGAGTCGCTCAACATTATCAACGACAATGCAACTGAGCGTTGAACGGTAAGCGTCATCAAAAATCTAAAATTTGTCTTTATAATAAAAGGAATCCAAAAATTTAAAGATAAACTTTTTTACCTTACGAATATGAAGGCATTTAGCTGATTCTGTGAAGCCAACCATATCTTCGGGTGAACAAACTTTGACGAATGGGAAATCAGACATTTTTGCCAATTTGGCAGCCAGAGCTGTTTTTCCCGAATTGGGAGAACCTTCAATCAGTACTGAGACTAGGCCTGAGCTTTCGGTTGCCTTTGCTTGTTGCACATAAAGCATACCATCTTCGAGAAGATTGGACACAGGTGTGCCCCAATTGATAATGCCTCGTGAAAGCATATTGTCGAGGATCTCTTGAGCCGTTCCAAATGCCTGAAATAAGATATGATTAAATAATTTCTTTGAATAAATTCTTTTTTTTTAAATTTACCGGTTTAATATCATTTTCCAATGCATGGAGGAAGTCTCCACGATTAACCATTAATTTTTCCATAGCTTCTGGATCAACTTCAACCTTAGAAGCTGCTTTAATTAGACGATTCATTGCTGTTGATTGAGCAGCACGCACTAAACCTTCAATTTCAGCACCACTGAAATTCTTAGTCAAAGTAGCTATTTCCTACGAGTCAAAAATTTTTATTTATAACGCCAAAGTATAAACCTATTTGATGATATAAACAAACCTTTGAATCTACATCGGGAGCGATTTTTTTAAACTCCCTCATTCGTTTTGTGTGGATATTAAGAATTTGTACTCGACCTTCCTCATTTGGCAAACTGATTTCCATTTGAACCTCTAAACGACCTGGTCGCATGAGAGCCTCGTCAATCATGT
Source organism: Meliscaeva auricollis (assembly GCA_948107695.1). NCBI lineage: Eukaryota > Metazoa > Arthropoda > Insecta > Diptera > Syrphidae > Meliscaeva > Meliscaeva auricollis. The sequence continues at coordinate 20,245,812 of OX403617.1, read as the reverse complement.
CACGACGATTTGTCATGCCAATGACTAGAATATTATTTAGTTGTTCGACACCATCAATCTTGGCCAGCAATTGATTGACTACGGTATCGTGAACTCCACTGTTGCCAGCAACCGAACCACGAGCCTTGCATATAGCATCGATTTCATCAAAGATAATTATATGCAGACCACTGTTTGGACCGAGCTATGAAATACAAATAAAAATAAAAAAAAATGTTCACAAAATAGAGATCATTTATTGTAAGAAAAACCTACTCGTTTCTCCTCTTCTTCAGCATCAGCAAATAAACGACGAATATTTGCCTCAGATTCACCGACATACTTGTCCAAAATTTGTGGGCCATTCACAATCTTAGGTTCGCGAGCGTTAAGCATATTACCAATTTGTCGAGCCATAAGAGTTTTGCCAGTTCCGGGAGGACCATAAAGCAATATACCTTTCACGTGCTTGCATCCTAACTGTTCAACAAGCTCAGGGGGAAAAACTCGAGATGCAAAAGCACGACGGAAGATGGCATTGAATTCTTTATCAAGACCACCAATTCCCATCTTGCCGAAGTCCCAGTCGGGATTAATAATAGACTGGCGAACGATTTTTCTGTAAAAGTAAAAAGTGTTAGATTATAGAAATCATCATGTTAAATTTGTTGAAATTTTTCGCCAAAACATAAAACTAATCAAGTAAGTGAGGCTCAGAAAAATGTTACTTCATAAATATATTTTTTTTTTTATTTTAGAAACGAAAAAATCTTTTTCTTTATCGAAAGAAATGTCTAATAAATTATGAAAAATGAACTAAAGTAGATATATCTACTATGTATATGTTTTTTACAGCTGCAAGGCAATAATTATAATGATTAAATTATATTAGCTTTTTGAGTTCATTTTCAAATTCAAAGTTTTGTCTATTTACTAACTTCTTGACTTAATAACTTGTAAACTTACAAAGTTAATAAATAGAGTTCATAGTCGTCACTCAAGTCGATATTGTTCTTAAGTGTATGCTTGAGGAGACTTTTGGCCACTATAATCGAGATTCTGAAGGAATTCTTAAGCATTTACTTAAGGATTATCTCAGTAGCCTCCATTTTGTCTTTGAATCCGTACTTCGGTTGAATAAATGATTAAGATTTTTCTCAACTTATGTGAGTTGGAAAAAACCTCGATTAGAGCAACAAACTTGTGGTTTGTAATCCCATATCATTATAAGAGAATGAATCATAAGCATGAGCTTCCGCAACAAAAATCATGTTTATCGTTTAATTAAAAACAACGAGTATAAAAATATTTTATATTTTTCAAACAAAACTAAGAATTTGTATATTTATTTAATTTAGGCCCGGTTGCTAATACTATACTTAAAATATTTATGTTGAACATAAGCCCTTATGGGTTACTTTTTCCTCTGCGTAAACTGCCACATAAGACTTCAAATTGAACATAAATGCTTAAGTTTGGTTTCTGCAAACGGCTCTTAGTGCGCGTTATTTAACAAATATTTTGTTTTTGTTTGATTTATGCTTCTTAACTGGTATTCCTTCCTTCAGGCGTATCAAACCATAATACTAATCATTATCAAATGGAGTTACAAACGTCCAATGCATAGGCCAATTGGCTTGTTTATTTAGCCTAAATTTGTTTATTCTTTAATATTACTATCTTCTAAGATAAACAACTTCAACCATCAATTGAAACGATGAGTGTAAGAACCGTACAAGTCCAATTTTTTGTAATTATAAAAACAAACAAATATAAAACAGTTTTATAGAAAAACTTTAATTTTTTTTTTGTAAAATAATGTATAGGGCATTTGAAAAAGGTTGAGACACATCTCTTGCCTAATATTTGCTTTTTTTAATACCAAAATAATTCAGTCACTTTTTGAAGTCCTCTATTCCGTCCTCATTCCAAATAAGGAGTTTAATTTAATAAAATTATTTTAAAAAGGAAACATTCGTACTTTTTTATTACAAAAAAATTCTTTCACGTAACCCTTCACTAGCTTCAGCCAAAAGTTTCAATAGGCGTTCATTACATCCACTGCTTCCGCCAGCAAGCCCTAGCAGGCAACATTTAAATAGTTTTGAGTATTAACTGAAAATGGCATCAACTACTAAAATTTTCAATACAATGTGTCTCTGAACTTTTTTTGATCTCTATTTTTGTATGCGAGCCAAAACAATTCCATTCTTCTTCTATTCTTCTACTTGTAAATCTTCTTAATTATCCTCATTACAGGGCTCAAATACTCTAATATATTGCTTTCTGATAAATTGTCAATTTTTTTCATGGAATAACTAGCTTGTTTTTAGACCAGACCTTCTAAAATATTTTTGTGGTCTAAATTAATTTATCTAATTAATTTCTCATTATGAAATAATACCCAATATTTTTGAATTTAAGAGTACCACCAAGAATGAAATTAAACATTAAAATAAGATATTTTTGTTCTTAATATTTATGTTCTAGCAAAGTTCGCTTGCAGTAACCGTTCACATGTCGATACTTAAAAGACTTAATCAAAAGATTTAGTCTCTTGAATGATAGATACCTTCAACTTAACAATATATTATACATAGTGGTACCGACAAGATTTGAGTAGAAATTCACATCAGCCTCTTGCCTTTTTATATATCCATATTTTTCAAACTGCATGCTAGGTAGTTTGTGATTTCCACATAGAAACTCAACTACACCTTACAGAAGAATACGAGTTTTCTGATTACTCTTATAAAAGATCAACTAACTACTACACTTGGCATTAACGCTATTGACCTCAAATGCACACGCAGTATGGACAAACTAGGTCATCAATATGTTTCGTACTTTTATCACTCTCTAATTATCCATAAGTAAGCTTATAAATTTAAAAAAGCAATATGTTATTTAGTTTTTCATTCCGCTGTCGCATCTAATCTTAAAACAAATGCTATGACTTTCTATTACTTAACCCCAAAAACGTATATGAATCATCAAATCCAAAAATTTGAATCATTAACCATTTTCTTTATTTTTTGTAAATTAAATTTCGACCATGTCTTAAAGTTGTCTAAGAAATTGTTTTATAATTTTGCCTTTTTAAAAACCCAAAACCCAAATACTGTAATTAGTGTCGAAATTGCATTCTGTGTTAATTATGAAGAAATATGAATAAATCTTTTTCCATACATAAAATATTGATTGATTTACCCTTTAGCTTTTCCAACCAAATTCAATGAAGAATTCTCTGCTTTCTCAAACTGCACAACTGTATTGCCAGTAAGACGTCCGAAACGAACGTTCTTTGTAGCCATTTCCTTGTTTTCTTTAAGTGCACTCGAATCCACAGCTTTAAAATAAAAAGAAAATTTTGTTAGTAAATTTTAACTAATACAGAATATGTAACTTTAATTTAATCAAATACAAACCTTCCAATGTCTTAACAGCCAACCCTAACAACTTCTTATCTTGGAAACTAAACACCAATGTTTGTCCCACTGTCAAGGCCATTCCAGCGAATTGCAATAGAAATTCCTTTGCCATTAGATCAGAATCATACGGCTCTTGAGATACCCTTGAATTTTATTTCAAGATTATGTAAAAGTACGAAAAAAAAATCAATACATCTGTAGTAAACTAAAATAATTGCATTCAATCACAAATGGATAACTCACGTTTTCTTTTGCAGAAAGTCGGTCTCAAGAACAACAGTACAGATAATATCTGAATTAACATCAAATCGATATGGGCGTACGTCGATATCTTGGTTAATTGACAAGGTTGCCCATTTTCGCTGGACCAACGAGAAGCCAACATGTCCTCGAGGAACCTCAGATGTTTTTTCCAGTGCAAAAATGAAATGTTGACCCGGCCCGGTTGATATATCTGCATACCTACATTATAAATGGGTCAGCTTTTTTTCTTACTAGACTCCTTTTATTTAAACCCTTTACTTACTTGATTTCATCAGGAAAATCATTTAAGTTTACTATGGCTTTATTGGTGAGCGATAGTTCGTCCGTGGGACATTTGGTTGCTTTCAGTCGCTAAATTTTGTTTTTAGATTTCATTAATAACAATTACATTTGTTCAACGGAATTTGACTAATACTCACATAAGACATGATTATAGTATTTTCTTTTTGGATTGGATTTCCCTTAAAGAGTTTTTACGCAGTGAATCGAGAAAATCGATATTTTGATTTTTTCTCTGTGAAAAGTGGTTGATTGCAAAAAAAATCCTTTAGTTTATTTCCTTTTTCGTTGGTTTTTATTTCAGTGAATTGGCACTCAGATGGTATTGGAATATATAATTTATAATTTTCAAATAACTTTATCAAGTACTTGGATTGTAATTTTAAAAGACTGAAGATGGATGATTTATTCCAGTGGTATATAAACTAATCCAATCGATTCAGTTTGGACTTCAAGAAAACACAAGACAGGCATCTACCAACAGTCCAACAGTACACGAATTACGTCAAAATCATGTGGGTTTACAAATATGAGTCGTTTTCACCGAGTGAAAAAGTTGGTAATGTAGTTCGTTTTGTGCGAAAATATACATAAGGGTGAGATAACACTACAAAGAACATTATACTGCACATTTTTGTAGACACTACAACAGCCACTTTTTGTAAGAGTGCCAAAGTTAAAAAAAAATATTTTCCAAAGTTAAATGTCAGGAAAAAAAGTTTGTAAATTTTGACTTTTGCACTTTTTGCAAAAAGTGGCCATTGTAGTAAGGCTTGCCCAAACCAAAGTGTCAATCTGTAGTGCGATAGTGTGATAAGAGTTTTCATAAGAAAAACGCTTTGTCTGAGTGTATTTTCAAATTGCTGTATAAAAAAATGTTTTAAGATTTTTCCAAACCAAAATGTAACAGTGCGACAAGACCTTTTATATGAAAAACACTTTGCACTTTGTTGCATTTGGTGTGGGTACTTTCATATGACGCTGTTTAAATAAATTTTGCCGTTGTCGTGTTGCACTGTCTCACTTTGGTTTGGGCAAGCCTTTAATCATCTTGTCGCAGTATCGCGTGACAGAGTGAATCTTTGGTTTGGGCAAGCCTTGAAGCCTCCTTCTTTTTTGTTGTAATCATGTGAGAAAAAGAAGCACAGAGTTGTCTTCAAATAAAAATCGTCACTGGAAAAATCGTAAGATGTAAATCCTGACTATGCAAACATGTGCACCACCTTATCGTCTTTTGACTTAAGTATTGACTGTGAAACTGGCCTTTGGGATACTTGATTTTGTGTACTGAGCGCATTCATTTACTAATATTTGCTGAACGTTTTTCCATATGTCAATTTTGACATATCCACATTGACTTAAACTGTATGGCCTTGTCCTTTCCTTGTGGAAAACTGAAGTCACTTTGATTCCCGAACTGAGTTTTCTTTCGCAACGAAGTCTTGTTTTACTTATTAAATCATAATAATTAAATTAATTTATAAGATGACAGTAGACAAAACAAAACTATCTTATCGAAACAAAATAATTCTCGCTCCAATGGTACGAGTTGGCACTCTACCAATGAGGTTATTGGCTCTAGAATATGGTGCCGATATTGTTTACTCTGAAGAATTGATTGACTTAAAAATGATAAAAGCCAAAAGAAGAATCAATGGTAAGGATTAAGAAATTCTGTAAATATCAAAGATAATACTGTTAATTTTATTGTATAGATGTTTTGGGGACAATTGATTTTGTCGATCCTTCTGATGGCAGCATTATCTTCAGAACTTGTGACAAAGAAAAGGACAAAGTTGTTCTTCAATTGGGTACAAGTGATGCGGAGAGAGCACTTCAAGTTGGCAAATTGGTAATACACTATTGAGGTTTTTTGGTTCCCCTAAAGCAAGTTAATTCGTTCCCTGTTTAAAGGTTGAAAACGATGTTGCTGGTTTGGACATTAATATGGGTTGTCCTAAGGAATTTTCAATCAAAGGTGGTATGGGTGTAGCTTTACTGGCCAAACCTGACAAAGCTGTAGAAATTCTCAAAACTCTTGTTGATAATCTCAAAATACCAGTAACATGTAAAATAAGGTTGTGAGATTTTGTTCTTTTTCATGATCATTTTTATAACTTGAAGTATATTCTTTTTAGAATCCTACCAACTACAGAAGATACCATCAACTTGGTAACCAGATTCGCTGCAACGGGTATTGCTGCTATAGGAATTCATGCCCGCAGAAAAGATGAACGACCCCAACACCAACCCCATCCAGGTTTGTAACATCACATCAATTTGTCTATTAAATAATGAAGGTGCTAATAATTTAATAGTAAATTTGTAGATGTCATTAAAGCAGTTGCACAGGCTGTTGATATTCCTATAATCGCCAACGGAGGCTCTCGGGAAATAGACACTTATCGGGATATATTCAAATTTCGTGACCGTTGTGGTGTTGATAGCATAATGATTGCGCGAGCAGCACAGCTCAATGTTACCATATTTCGGAAAGAAGGTATTAAGCTGCAATAGTTGTTGAATTTGTTTTTTTTTTTAATTTGAATACTTTCAGGATTGCTTCCTATTTTCGATGTGATAAGAAAATACCTGAAACTTTGTGTTGACTATGATAATACCCAATCAAACACAAAATATTGCGTTCAAAGTATGCTTAAGGAACTACAGGAAACACCTTTAGGCAAGAAGTTTCTTCTATGTCAGACCCTTCATCAGATTTGGTAAGATGCAAATAAACTTATCATTTTTTTTTTTATTTTGGTTCTCTTACTTACTAACGATGCTGCTAGTTTATAGCCTCTATAATTTAGCTCGATCGCCGTTTCTAAATTTGCACCTCAAGTCTTTAAAGATCAAATTTAATCTTATCACCGGGCCTTGCGTTTCCAAATTATCGGGCTGCAGCGTCAGTTATAATTCGATCCCCACTATTCCAAATTTGAACGTGCTTCTTGACCTGTGCCACGTCATTCAACATCTCGTTTAGTTTTTCGTCGTATCTTCTTCTTTATATGTTAACCAATCCTACGTAGTGGCTAACGGTAAAATATGCATCTGCACTATACATCAGGACAGGGATTATGAGTCTCTTTGGCAGCGATAACCAAGAATCCATAGAGTTCACAAATTTCTGGATCACCTGGAATTTGTACATACAAATCACATTCTGAAGTCTTTGATCGGAATCGACTCTTGTTAATGTAGCATGTACGATAATGGAAGCATGATAACTCCACAACAAAAGGGACATTAACAGCTCAATTTAAAAGAGGAGCGATCAATCTCCAGCCTCACACTGATGACATGGCACGGTATATATCCACACTGTCTTGTGAAAGTGCTGCAAATGGAGCCATCTTTGGATTCGCTATAGATCTGAAATATGCATTGGTATTAAAACATTTTCTCGTCGCTCACCATTTAGCGTTCTCAACCACGCATGTCTCTGCAACATAAATCGGGACCTGGATAAGTAGATTCTTTTTCAGGGACCCTGTAGTTGCTGCAGAGGTACTGAATAGCTACTGAATCGCTATTCTTAGTCCAAAGAAGCAGCAATTGGCAAGAGCAGCGGAGCCTAAGTAGAGAAATAAAGGTTCTTTTGTTTGAAGATAATATACTTTGGCTTCCTCTAATTAAGTTTTAGAGCCTTTCTCACCGTTTCCGTTTCAATTGTCACGAAAGCTTCAAAAATGAGTATCGATTTTATGTTCCTTGGTTTTTTTTTTAAATCTGTCGCAGTGCGAATACCTGATCGATGGTGAATTTTCCTGGATATGAATATGGATATGAACCCATCAGAGACATTCACAAAGAAACAATTACCCAACGGAAAACATTTGACTGTTCACACCATTTACCACACCATTTATACTTCGATTTGCAGTTCAAAGTGTTTCCTTTTTTAAGAATGGGATAATCGACTGTTTCTTTGAATATCTCGAACTTTTCTTCATCTCGCCCATATCGGGGGGAATTGTTGGTCTACAACCACTAATTTGAATGATGCAATCTTCTAAAAGCAGGGTTCGATTCGTTATTACCGTTATGCATCAATAATGATTTCTTTTTTTTTTCTAACAAAGTTCAAAACTTTATTCAAAAATTAGAATCCTTCTTTTATCTCGACTTCACCTATTGCTTCTTTTGTCTTCTGAGAAGCCATTGTTCTTCTATTATCATTTACTTGTGCAGCTCATGGACAGCTATGGTGGCCTTGTGAAACCCAGCTCAGCATGTCAAAAGCGGCATTACTGATGGCTTCCTCACGATGTTGCCATTGGTTCTCAATCATTGCTGTAATTGTAAAAAGGTCTTGCGGATTTCAGACGTCCGAAATCAAACTCCACCACAGTATTTGCTTGTATTGGCGATAGTCCGGATATTTATAACCATACCTTGGTTAGATTGAGGAAGTGTAGTAGTCCAAGTAAATATTGGCTTCTCAGAACTTTTGAATATTCATGATAGTTAGGTGGTATTATAATTACGATAGTCTTTACAGTATACAGTTTCTACGTTAATTTTGTAAATTTATTTTGTTTATTGATCTTTCAGTAATTTGTGGGATCTTGGTGATTATTGCTATAAAAAACAGCTAGAATATCAGGAAAAAGGCAACTTTGGACGACGTGAAGTTTGTCCTGGTGCTATTCCCGGCGACGACAGTACTGATGGCCCAGAAACTAAGAAGCAAAAAACCGAAAGTGATGTCTCATCAAGTCCCTCAGATATATTAGAACACAATATAGCGTTTTATCGTGCAAATTATGTTGAAGGTAAATATTCATTTTAAATTTAGTTTGTTGTTTTATTTTAATAAGACGAATTTTCCTCCTGTCCTCAGATATTTCACTTCCAAAGAGCATTCTCCATACATATGCCTCAAAGAACTTTAAAGGAGTACCTAAATATGAAATCCAACGATTTGACAAACTATTCCGTGCGATATGCTCATTTGATGGAAAGAAATATGCCAGCACATTTTGGGAGAAAAATAAAAAATACGCCGAACAAGGCTCAGCACTTGTGTGTCTATTAAATCTGGGTCTAATGGAAGAGAGTGAATTAATAAAAAATGGCAGCATTTTGAGATGACGAACTCTAATTTTTCATTTTGCAATAAAATCTTATAACATCTAATTGTAATGTTTGATTTGCTTGTATTTTGTTTGTGTGTGTGTGTGTGTGTTTCTAGTAAATGATTTAAATGATCTATTTTATATTTTCGCTAATATTAAACATGATTGTACAATCCTCGTTGGAAATCTGGTGCTGCTGCTGGCGGTGGTGGTGGCATTCTTTCAATATCGTGGCGGTATCTATTCTCTTCTATAAAACTCAGTAGAATCTCTTTTGTGACTGGATTTCTGATACTTTCTATAACAGCTACAAAGAAGATACAAAAAAATACAGAGTTAGTAAAAAAGGAAACCCAATATTTGACAAAAATATATGTCTCAAGTTACAATTTGCAGTTTTAAAACTGTTTGGATGGGTTTTATCAGTTCGTTCTCGTAAAAATTTCCATTGGCCATTCTTGACTGTGCATTCGACAATTTTTCCATTAAGATCTTTTAATTCTTTGCTGTATTTCATTTCAGCGTAACTCTGGTCATCCATTCCGCCGGCGTATAGATGCCCGACTTTTGAGTGAAGCATTCTTTGCAAAAAAGAAGAAAAATTGTTAATTTTAATAAGTTCTGATGGTTTTTTGAACTTTACATACCCCGGCCTGTTTTCCATGACTATTTTGAGTTTGAAATCAACTGAATTCAAACTGAGAGGTTTCCATTTGAGTATATCCTTACAAACACCAGCTGTATATGGCTGTAAAAAATTTCAGTGCATAAGATAGCAATATATAAAAATATAAAATCAATTTACCTCTTCAACTGGCTGAAAGATCAAGCCATCAGGTTCGTGGGGAAGACATCTTGTGAACTTTGGATCCAAAAGCGAGGCGGCTTTTGTAATGTCCCAAAACTCTTTATTACGAACACTAAACGATTCTAACGACCTATTGATGATTCCTTTCGAAAAGGCTTCATATCGAGGTTCTTAAAAAAAAAGTTTAATATAAAGGTTATGGATAGTAGTAGACAAGAGTAGTCGTTTCACTGAAAGGTCAATTCGTCGCTACAATGCCGAACTAGAATATGTCCAAAATTCTCAAAATCGTATTTTTCAGTCTAGCCTAATGCCAGTTCCATTCCGAGCGTCCAAGTGTTCAAACGGTCTTCGTCAGTGCAATACTTTTGTGACTTGGGCTAGTTCTGCATTGTAGCGACGAATTGTCATTTTAGTACAAAAGACCTCCCCGGAATAGGGATGATTAACTCAGTTACCTATGAGTCCGTTTTTTATATACTTCAATCGATCACGAAAAGACATTTTTCCAACTGGATTCCCCTGGAATTGTATAACGTCGTATACCAAGTAACGTGGTATATTTTGGCCTTGAACTTTGTCAATTACCATTTCCTAAAATAATGAAAAAAAAAAAAAAATAAATAAAATAAATAAATGAGTTTTTTGTTTTTTTTTTTAAATAACTTTTGACTTACTCCATCTAACAAAGTATCATAGACACCTTCCATAAGATTCTCCCTTTGAGGAAATGAAACATTGTCAACTTGAAAGCACGAATGATTCCTATCGAAAAAGTATATTTCGTCTTTTTTATTTATGAGCATCATATATCTTGTTCCATCGGCCTTCCAAGATACCATGTATGGCTTTTCAGCAAGGAAATTAAGATTTTTGCGATCCATGGAAACGGGCTGCGCTCCGGGGAATCCGGAATTTTCCCACCCACACATGTTTTGTACCTTGAGTTGTAGTTCACCCAAACGAGGTTCATCTGTTACCAATACAACACCACACACACCGGCCATAAATTGTGCATCCTTGATAAAAACCTCTTTGCGTCTCTTTTTCTTTGAATTTGAAGCTTTGTCAGCTCCATCGGCAACACCATTCTCCGTGGTGTTAGTTTGATTTGCATCTGGTTCGTCTTCATGTTGCCGTTTTTGTGGTCCATTGCCATCGGAATCATCAAAGTCGAAACACCAATCTGGCAATGCCGGTGCTTGGGGTGCGTCTTCTTCATCGTCATACCTTCGGAAGAGCTCATTGATATAATCTTGCTTATAGATTCCTGGGGGACGGGCATCAGCAAAAGCCGATAAAGCTGCCTGCACTGAACAATCCAAACGTTCCACCATATAGGAAACAATTAGGAAGCCTGTTGGAAAAAAATAAATGTAGTTTATAAAAAAATAAACAAAATTAAAATGCAATAGAAATGTGTAAACTAAGGAGTTAATATCTACATGATGATTAAGCTAAATGACTTCCAGGGTCTCTTTTTATTATTAGAATTTAAAGTTGATAACGTTCTTATCAAAACATTTTTAAGCATCCTCATTTGCGTTTGTTAAAGTTCTGCAGCATTTGTAGTGTACATACATCAGTACTGAGATAAATGGGATATGTTTGTCGTTCCAGTAAATTTGTCTCAGTTCTGGGGTGAGATTTTGTATGGCGAAAACGAACAAAAGTTTTCGTATGTGCGAGAATTTACTCTGAAGTTATCGCCTAATTTCTATCGTTTTTGAAACGCGATCGATCGTTGTCGTTTCGTTTTCTTTCTAATCTTGCCCCTGATATTGTTATTTGATACATTTGTTATCAAATATTGAAAGTATTTCATTTTCCCCGATAACATCTACTAAATGATAATGAACTTACTTCTAACTTTGTTCTGGGATCATAGATTAATTTCAATTCAGTTTGAATGATGAATCCTAAAACCAATAATTTTTGCGAAAAACCGACTGTCCCGAAAATAGAATAACACAAAAAAGCACTTGAATGTCCTTAAAATTTCCTTGACTACTTACGGGACACCCTACATAATGCCTAATAAACAGCGTTAAAAAACGTTCATCATCAAATCTATGGATTCCTGGCCAGTTCTCACATGAAGTTCATCATCAGATATACGGCCTTACTAAAAAATGATCAAGATGTTTCGTAGACACCTATTTACGAACGTTTGGAGCCTTCTTGTGAAAGCGGATGACTTTACACGTGCTACAGCCATAGAGAAGCATTGATTCTACATTGGAGCAGAACTATCGTAGCTTTGTCTTTAAGATGGAATAATTGTTTCTTTATGTTTTGGACAGCATTGCGAATGCAGCCCTTGCCTTCTTAATAAGGAACAAAATTTGACCGCAGAATCATGACATAAAAACTGAATTGTAGGAGAAAGGCTGCCTATAGCTTTCAAGTAAGACTAAAATTATTAAATCGGTTGTCGGTAAGCTGTATAAAAAGGGAGAAATAGAATTCGTGTTTACTTATTAATGTAATGATGATCAGGATGTTCAGATCCGACTTTGGTTGAGACAAAATTCTCAAGATATTGAAATGTTTCTACTTTCCTTATCGATTGTGCACATTGCACATGATTCCACATTGGACTTAAAATTCAACTGACAATCTTCCTTAATGCAGAACGTGACATTTGCATCCACTTCGATCGCCCGCTGCCAAGTGTATTATTTATGTATAAAAGTGTATTCATACATCTATTAAGTAATTTTCTTTTTAAAATCCAGCTATAAGCCCTGGTAGCTATCGCTGTATAAATTTAATTATCTGTACATTTATGTACTTTTAATAAATAATAATAATAGCAATTAAATTATTTGGATCTTGTGTAGGCAAGCCAAATAAATTCTCTGTTGACATTATCGTACGCTTAATCAAAATAAATGAACACCAGTTGGAAGAGGTGATTGATCTTCAATGTACTGCTCAGTAATGATCCGCAGAGGTCTTAATGTTGTCAATAAAGAAAGATCCAGCTCGAAAAACTGCTTGTTCGGCGTAGAGTGGATTTTCTTTATCTCTAATCGCTATAGAAGATTTTTTGCTGTTATCTTCTCCAGTTCTTCGAGAGGTTGACGATCATTTTCTTTTTTCACGCCTAGAGTGAAGTGGCATCTGCCTAGCGTCAGAACTATTGGAGTTCTGAATAGCGAAAATCTTTTCATATAAGTGACGATGCCGATGAATTTTTGTGTAAATATTATGTCCAGCAGTATTGCTTGGAAAGCGCATGGAGCACAACGACATGCCATTGGCCAGTAAATAAACCCAACTTTCAAGGAGCATAAATGTCTGTGGACACTGCGACCATATGGTATTCGACGGAAAAACAAGAGAAATAAAGTCGAGGAGCACTCATTCGTCCAACACAGGTGAGTGATTCTTAAAGTTATACCAATCAATAGAATCAGAATATATTTGCATCCATATGTGTTGTGTTTACTTTAAAAAAAAATACTACTCTTGACACTCCTCTACGCTCAAATAGCAACTACCTACGAAAACTTATCTACAATTTTCAAATATGTTTGGACGTACCTGTTCGGTTAAATCCATGGGTACAATGGACAGCAACTAAGTCAAAAGGTCGTTCATTTATAAAATTGTCCACAAATTCAATAAAGGACCGAGCTTGTTCAATGGATGGTGTTTCGCCATGACCACGACACTGTAGTTTCACATATGTGGCTCCTTTAGACTCTATGACTTCGCGATCATAGAATCGTTTCGTGTTGGTCAAATCAATCCATAGCCCTAATTTCAACTAAAAAAATATCGAAACATCAGTCATCGCCACCATATCCAATGCGAAAGCAATAATACAAAAAATATCCAAGTTACAACCTCAATCATTCATTAGAGGTTGGTACTTGGTAGGTATGTATGTAGATAGGTACTTACTTTTAATGCCTTTACATAGCCAAAAATCATTTCAGGTGGAAACATACAATCCAAGGGCATTTGATCTTTGAATTTATTGCTAAGCGGAGTCTTAAAGGCTATAAATTTATCAGCAATAATATTTTCACTTTTGCGTGGACAATTAAGCCAGCGATTTGGAAGTGGTCCAGGGCCACGGTGATTGGACATTTTGGCCTTTAGTTTTGGTGGTTGGTTTTGCGATGGCTAAATAAAAATGATCAATATATTCATTACATTTTTGGTAAGACGACGAAAACGAATGCCACGCAGCTAAATTACAATTTACCTATTGAGTTAAAAGATTTGATGTGTGTAAGGATAAGTTGAGCCAGCGAAAAATAAAAAAAAAGAAGAGATCAACGCCAAACAAAAACCACCAAAGGGGAAATTGTGGACGAACTAAATTTTGACATTACGTATATGACTTTTAATAAATGGGTATATGAAATGAGGAGCAGTGAGTAGAAAAAGGAAAGTGAAAGAAGCTCAATTACCGGTAAGGTAGTTTGATGAGATTTTAGATTTCTGAACACTTACGTTTTTAAGGCTAACGCACAATTGATGGTTGCGTTCATATTTTTATCGTTCTGTATTTTTTCAATTACCGAAATTGCAGTTGAGGAATTTTCTTACACCGCAGCCACACGTGCAAGTTCTGGCTTGCAAGTTATCATACATTTAAACATTTTTACTTACACATTCAAACTTTTGGCGATTGCAGGTCAACTAGCATACAGGTTCTGAAACCAGTAGACTTGAAAGCTGACGCGCAAGTAATTTGACAGTTAGGAAGTGCCATGATAAACAGAAAACAAGGTATGCTCATTAGATTTTTGGCAGGTTTTCTGTGACGTCATAGTCATCTTTCTCATAGGCAGTTCGCCCGAACGTCAGTTATGGATTTACAGAAAACATTTTTTTTAATTGAAAACAACAACAATCAAACTAAAAAAACTCGATTGTTAGCATCGGAGATGACTACTACGTCATCAGTTTTCCAAAATGGCGACATGGCGTTCATAATAAGCATACCTTGTTTTCTGTTTATCATGGGAAGTGTAGCTACAATGTAATTCAAACGGCAAGTTCCACAATTGCTTCAAGTGTAAATTCAGAGAATGACGTTGATTCCCCAAGAGTGAAACATTGCGAATTCCATAACATCCGATCTCCACATTGAAACTCCGTTGACTTTCAATCATTTTCAGCTTTAAGGCTTGCCCAAACCAAATTGCGACAGTGCGACACGACAACGCCCAAATTTATTTACACAGCGTCATATGAGAGTACCCACACCAAATGCGATTAAGCGCAAAACGTTTTTCATATAAAAATCGTTTCGCACATGTCGTGACGCACTGTCGCACTTTGGTTTGGGCAAGCCTTTAAGTCAACTTTTGAGAAAATTTCCTTTTCCATCTTAAAGGCCTAACTACAACGGCAAAAAAGTGCAAAATTGAAAATTTGAAACTCAATTTTCTCACTATTTAACTTAGGAAAAATTTTAAAAATGTGTCAAAAACAAACAAAAGAGGCGGAACATACCACCAACATATTTTTTTGCGATAAAGGGGTACTGTACGGAAAGTTTAGGATTCGTACAAAAATCGAACTCGAGATAACACCCAGGCATGTCATTGTTCCCTATCGGGAATGAAATTTTATGGGAGCTCTTCTCCAAAAAAAAAGTTTCCCGGAGAAATTTCATTTCCGATAGGACCCATTACGATAATAGAAAATGCGAAAAAAGTGGATCTCGCAATTCTGTCTTTTTGTCTGTCTGTGTATACCTGGAGCTACAGCCTAAGCCGCTGAAGCTATTTTCTTCAAATTTGGTAATTAAGGATCTTTAGTGATACCCTAGAGGTGAATTTTTTTTTAGGTACAAAACTAACGGTACCTACCTGCTATATAACCATTAAAGAAAACTTTTCAAAAACGGATCGAACGATTTTTACCGTCGAGTATGTTATATCAACAGAGTATGGATTCTACGGCTTATATTGATGAAGATAATGGAAATTCGCAAAATGTATGTGCTGATTCGTGAATCAATTCGTAATACACATCTCAGTTGGTGCGATCAAGTGGTGCACCTTCTCGACCAACTTGGCGTAGGACTCTGAGCAACAAGTGGGGTTTGTCAACTTGTCGGCCCAGCAAATGAAAACACATCCAACTCATAACAATATTATAGTCCATGTTATTGTATAATTTCTTTAAAAATCAAAAACCAATTTAGTTTGTTCGTTCACAATAATTCGTAAAAAAGAACACCTCATGTGGGACTTAAAAAAAAAAAACGAAAACAACTATCAAATTCGTAGACCGGCTTTCCTTCGGTGTCCCAAGTATAGTTGCATTTCTTAAAAGCACAGACCATGTAGAGTGCTGAAATAAGACAAGAATACAAACACCTGCGACTATCTGCAAACTTTTATAACATACTTGCCGCCTCCCACTCGGATTTGGATAAAGTTCCATAAGGCTTGGAGTTATGGTTAGTTGCATTGGCAACTTTGCTCACGTGAGAATACTCCTCATCGTCTTTAGAAGTTTTCTGCACAAAGTACGACTGCAGAGCCTGCATCCTCTCCAATAGGGATCTCCCTACATCGATTAAAAGTTAATTATAATATTAAGAGTTATCAAATCATCTTCGATATTTTACCCTCATCAAAGAATTCTTTATAATATTCTGCAAATGTACTCTTCCGCGCAAGTTGCAGTCCATGCTTCCTGCAAAGCTTCACCAGTGTTGGGAAGTGCACCAGAAACTCCGGACAATCAACCACTCCTTCGAGATGAAACTGATACTTGGCTCCAAACAGAGTCGGTTTCTCAGTATCAGATATGAAATCAATACGATACAAATCATTGCCAAATGATTTTCTATTTTCGGAAGCCCGCAGCCGCCTCATAATCTCATTAGCGTTCGGAATGGTTGCAATAAAATAGCCATTTGGCTCCAGACACTCAGCTGCGTTACGTACCATACAGTCAGCTTGAGTTAGAGACTCAAAAGCATAATGGAAAGCAAACTGGCAGCTTACTAGTTGGAGTTTTAGGGAACGGTCCTTGTAGCGCTCCCTCAGACGCACCAAAGTGGAATCACAAGCGAAGAACTCGGCCGAGAAACGAGATCCCATTTTATTGTTCCTGTTCATCATGCCATCATATCGAGATTTGCATTGTTCTACACTCACCTCGGCTATGTCGGTGCAAATTAGATGAGTGATTCCGCCCTTTTCCCATTTAAATAGGTCACCGCCCTTGCCGCAACACATGTCCATTACGCGAATTGGTTCACCGAGTTTGCGGCTGTTTTTGATTTTGTTCAAATACTCATTTATGAACATACTCTTTGTCCAGTTGTTGAAGTTACGCATATATAGAATGCGGGATCGAGAACGCTCACCAAGTCCAGCTTCTTTGAGTTTGTTGTAATGAGACGCCACCACACTTGAGTGATCAGTTTCATTGGGGCCGTGCGAGTCTTCCTTGCGTCGTTTTGCAGGAGAGATATCTGCTTCCTCATGGTCGCTGTTTTTGTGCTTATGTTTTTGATGATCCGCTGGAGTCTTGGTAACACTTGGAAGAGTGTCGAGAGCTTCCTCAGTGTCACTACTCTCTTGCTGAACTACTCCTATAGGAGTTTCTTCATTCTCAGAATCATTCATAGTATCAATATGTAAATTGAAGTTTTTTTTTTTTATTATACAAAAATCAATTATAATGCAGCCATAAGATTGAAATGAAACTTAAAAACGAATAGCTAACTAGTTTTTTTGATGGTGGCTGGCCATTTTTGATCAAAATGACAGAACGATGACAGGTTATTAAGATAGTAGTAGATTTTTGGTAATATAAAAAGTAACAAGTGAAAATGATTGCATTCAAAGTTAAATTTGAGGCTCTAATAAACATGTGCCACACGACAGCAAAGATAAGAAAAATGGATTGTCGCATTAATGTGGGTATTTATATACGCGACACGATAATGTGATACGACAAAATTAAACTACACAAAGTAATACAATAATAATAACACACAAATGAACAAAGCAAAAAACATTATTTTATTAAAACCCTCGTTGTCGTGTCGCAGTTTGTTTTGTAAGAGCCTTTTAGTTAACATTAGGGGTATTCATGCAACCTTGGTAAACGTGAAAAACATGTTATAATTTGTGTGGACATGCGAAATTCTCTTCGATTTGTACCCATTTTGTATTGAGGCATAACTACAACGGCCACATTTTGTGAAATTAAAAAAGTAAAATCGTTGTTTTGCTTAACAGACATTTTTGTAAGGAAAAAAGTAAATAACCTGTTTTAGAATCCAATTTCTAAGGCTTTTTGACACATTTTTGAAATTTTTCTAAAGTTAAATAGTCAGCAAAATGAGTTTCCCTTAGTATTTTGTTTATTTTTAAACAATTAAATTTTTTCCCAAACCAAAGTGCGATAGTGCGACACGATAACGCAAAAATTTATTTACACAGCGTCATAATGAGAGTAGCCACACCAATTGCGATTAATCGCAAAACTTTTTAATATAAAAATCGCGTCGCACATGTCGTGACACACTGTCGCATTTTGATTTGGGCAAGCCTTTACTCTCCATCTATTATTTTTCTCCTTGTCGACTCTTAAATGCCATCTACGTATCGATGAAACTAATTTTTGTCAACGACGTCGCTCAGCCGATGAACTATGCGTTCTGTTCAGCACTTTATAGAAACCCGTGCTAGAGTGCGATATTAAATTCCGTCGCACTTGCCTTGCGAACTTGCCCGCTTTCCTTTTGAGAAACACTGCTCTAAGACCATCCCTGTATATAATTATAACAATTATTTTTCAATAGCTTTGGCACCACTTTTCTTATCTATTCAATTTTGTTTTCTTTTGTGATATCTACTGCTGGCTTTTTGCTCACTTGCTGCTTTTGCACTTTGTGTATTGTTTAATAATCCTGATTATTTATTGCAGTCAGATAAAATCAACAGAACAGTTTTTCTTTGCAGTTGTTCGTTTCTATTTCTCTTGTAATTTATTCTTAAATCACTGCAACTAAGAAAAAAAGTGAACTATGAACAAGCCATTAGGAACGGAATATGAAAAGATACAATGTCCGTACATGGCGAGCCATATGATAGACCGCTGTCGGATGCAAGTGCACTTGAACCGCTGCAGGAAATCCTACAAGGACGTGCCACTAGTCGATTGCCCTTTTAATGTAACTCATCGACTCAATCAGCCAGAGTTGAATGTAAGTATAAACGAAATTTCAATGGGCTTCTAGAAATTTAACTATATCCTGTTGCAGTGGCATGTGCAAGTTTGTCCCGACAGGAAGTCGTTTGAAAATTTCAAGTTTACTGTGGCACCATCAACACGTTCAGTGCCATCTCCAGTGAATGTAATGCCAGAAATAGAAACGAGCGAGAACTGGGATGATGATCCCGATGTACCTTCATACAACCCAAAGGAGTATGCAGCGAATGCCCCTGTTTTACGTTTGTGCCAGAATGCTCCGCCACTAGAACGAAAGGTGTTCCGTAAGGCCGAACATCTCCGGCTCAGAAGATTGGAAGATTAAGTCTTCGACCCCGAGTTTTCTGACCATTTCTTGAATTCCTTTTTTTTTTACTTTTGAGAGACTATATATTTACTGAGTGTGATTTAAATAATTAAAACTTTTGTTGTAATAAAGATATATGTATATGTACATGTGTATGTAAAAATAACATACAGAATAGATTTTATCCTTGGAATGTAGGTATTTTTAGGTATTTCATGTTATTTTTAGTTTATGGATTAAACTGGGACAACTCCATGTTGATCATGATGCAATAAATTTTTGTTTACTCTGTTCTGTCTTAATTTTGAGCATGACCTGAGGTAACTGCGATTTTCATACCCGTTGCTTACTGTTGTAGGCGTTTTCAGTTTTGGCCTTGGGTTTTCGACCTTCTAGGCAAAAAGGAGAAAGTGTCCTTGCTGTGACGTATATTAAGGACAGAGATAACGGAATGGTCGCGTTCATACATCTATTCAGAATTTAATTGGGCTTTTTACGCATTTGTCTTTGTCATTTCTCTTTCACACAAAAATAGAAAAAAAAAAGAAAACGGTAAATCTTGTTCGAAGAATGTAAACAAACAACTCATACCAAATTCAGTATTTTTTCAAAAAAATATATTTTTTCATACAATAACAGTTAACATTTATTATTATGTTAATTTTTAGTTGATAGCCAACTGATTTAGCACAAAATATTCCTTAATTTCAATTTTTAAGCTACTAACTTTCTTCGAACTAGAGAGCTGCCATTTTTTTTTGCCATCAATTTTTTTTTTTTATTTTTGACTGACGTCTGGGGTAAAAGCCCAATTTTAAATTGAACACGCGAAATTAGTAGGTTCATATAGCTGATATAGCTGGGATATTTGGTATCGCATTTAAAGGGTTTTTCAAAACAACAAGACATGACAACGCTTTCGTGCAAAGGCCCTCCCAAACCAATGTGTCACCCTGTCCCACGACATTGCAACACGACAAGACAGCGCGACACGACAAAAATTGTATTTACAAGAATCTTTGAGTTGCACAGCGATATATTTATAAGATTACCCACCCATTTTTCCTATAAAGCCCAGTACGCTGCTGAAGCGAAACGAAAAATAATCATGAACACACACAGCGAAATCTTAAATGAAAAATTTTGTTTTTGCTTTTCTTGGTGCATCAGCACACGACTGGGCTTACTACTCTTATGTCCGATTTCACGAACACTTAAAAGCCTTTTAAACTTTTAAAAGACGTTTTTTGTATGAAACAAAAGTCATTTAAACGCATTAATTAAAAGTTAATAGGAGTACTCATGCATCCGTGGTAAAGTGGTAAGCCTGGTAAATGTGGTAAACATGTAAAAATTTGTATGGAAATGGCAGTTAGTTTGCTAGATATTGTACTTTACCACGTTTCACAAGAGTTTACCAGGTCGCATGAATACCCCTAATGACAAAAGTAATCACATTTTGTGTCTCGTATAAATCCAGCATCACGCAGCGCCATATGAGAGTACCCACACCAAACGCGACAAAGTGATAGTCTTTTTCTTACAAAAAGCCTTGTCGCATTGTCGCGTAATTGATATAGCTTCAAAGAATTGTTTATTTTTTCGTTTCGCCAATCCGCATTATGTTTGAACTCATTTTTAAATGGTATAATTAAAGTGCATGCATCTTGGTCGCACTTCTATAATCTGCAAAAATCTGCAAACTGCAAATGCTTCTCCTTAAAATTAACATGACAGATGTCAAACTGTCAACGCACGTTGTTTTGTTTTTATTAGTCAAAAAATCCGGACCTTTAAAATAAATTTTATAAATTTCTACAAAAAAAAAAAAAAAATGCCAGTTTTTGCGCAAGAAAATAATCTTCTTGTTTTCAAAGGAAGTAATTTCCTGAAACAACGTTTAATACTTTCAATCTTAAGTGGAAAACCTGTTAAAATCATCGACATTCGCAGCAATGATAGTGTGCCAGGATTGAGGGAATTCGAGGTGGGCCTCATTCGGCTGCTAGATAAAATCACAAATGGTACAAAAATCGAGTTGAATCAATCGGGAACTTCGGTGGTATTTAGTCCGGGTTTGTTGCACGGAGGAACCATTCACCATGACTGTTGCCTTCAGCGGGGAATTGGCTATTATATGGATGTACTGATTGCCCTTGGACCTTTCTGTAAAAATCCACTGCATGCTACACTACGCGGTGTAACAAATAGCAAAGATTCACCATCGGTAGATAATGTAAGGACTTCAGCCTTGTCATTGTTGAAACGCTTTCTAATTGTCGACGAAGGCTTGGAGATGAAAGTTATCAAAAGAGGAGTAATGCCCGAGGGAGGTGGTGAAGTGATTTTCAGATGTCCCGTGCGGAAAAACTTCCGTGCCATACAATGTGTGAAGCAGGGAATGGTCAAACGTATCCGTGGAACTGTATATGCCTGTAAAGTGTCTCCAGCTATGGCCAATCGGACAGTCGAATCGGCAAAAGGAGTCATGTTGAATTTCCTTACGGACGTCTACATCTACACAGATCAGAATAAGGGCAAACTTTCAGGAAACAGTCCTGGGTTTGGCATCAATTTGGTAGCCGAAACAACTGAGGGGGTTATGTTCTCAGCTGAGTGTGTGTCAAACGTTAAAGAAATGGTAAACTATTTGCGTTTTGATTGTTTTTTTTTTCTCATAAATATTGTTGATACCTTAATTTTCAGGGCAGTGAACCATCAGTTCCAGAAGATCTAGGCAAAGAAGCCGCACACAAACTGCTTGATGAAATCTATAGAGGCGGTTGTGTCGACTCATCATTCCAATGGATGGCTGCTTTGTTTATGGCACTAGGACAGAAGAACGTCTCTAAATTTTTAACCGGTATGCTCTTGGTTAGACTTGTATATGAATAAGAATTAAGATTATACTCTCTTTTTGTTATTTTAAGGACCACTTTCACAGTACACGGTACACTTTTTACAACACCTACGAGATTTCTTTGCCATTACATTCAAACTTGAAAATCCCGAGGAAGAGGACGAAGATGAGAAACCGGCAGGAGCTCAACAAGTTTTAATGACGTGTGTAGGCATTGGTTATACGAATATTAGCAAACGTGTTATATAGGCAAATAAATTAGGTGATTTTTAAGAACTATCTTCTTAGCTTTTTCATGTGAAGTAAACTTGAATAGGTAAGTAGGTAGAAATGGTGACTTCTAAAGCCCCAAATCAGAAAGCCCAATTAGCGCCATTTCAATACCATAATTCTTGTGACCTAAATTGTTTGTGGAATGGTTAAGTGTGTTCTGACCAAGGAAGATGAAAACTGTGATCTGGGACCTATTCCACAAAACTACAATTCCACAAAAGGATGACTGCTCATTTTGTGTAGAAACATTCCGGAAACTCTCAAATTAATAAGCTGATGGAACAAAGAAGGACAGAATGGTACTAAATACCTCCAACTAATTGGTGGCTTTAATATTGGCTCGAAGGTTAATATGTAAACTGCCGTTATTGCTAATAAATTGTTTTAACTAAACATTAACATGTTTAAAAGCAGGGTGTCCCATAGTAACCACCGCAGACTAAAACCATGGGTTCCTGAGGTCACTCTAAGTCGAAAAACTTAAGAGGCAATTGAAGAGTTTAGAAGATGAAGGTGTTAAGCGACATTTTCAAACACTTGAGTAATTAAGCTTTAAAGTTTTTCCTATCGTGATAAAAGTTGTGGTTTTAGTACTATGTCTATTGTTATACAATCAATTGAAAAAAATTTTTACATTTTAAATATTTAAATTATTAATTATTTGGTCTATTGCACTCACTTTTTTGAATGGATTTTGAAATTTACATTATTTTAAATAAATTAACATTTAATAAACAACACATTAATAAATTAACACTTATTGGACAACAAAACTTAAGCCTAATATCACTTCTTATCACAGATCAATTGTTGTTACTTATGGCAACACTATATATAGAGCTGATATTGTCTAGGTCTTCTTTATGATTCATTGTTGTTGTTGATTTTTGTTGTATTCGCAGACTTTCCAATGTATAGCGGGTGGTGGTGCGGCTCTCTTTATCTAATATTGTTACATTATCAAAGTCTGCGAGATGATCATTATCTACCATATGCTGCGAGAGTGCTGTAGCTGATCTCTTCTTTTTTATGTCATTATGCTGATCTGTTTTTTGTGTGGGTGGTTTTGTTGAAATTTAAGTTAACAAAAGGACCTTCATCTCTGAGAAAATAGTCAAATTTCACAAAAATGTCACTTAACACCTTCATCTTCTAAACGCTTCATTTATCTCATTTTCTCTTCGTTTTCGAGTTATAACGGTTTTTATGATTTTGGCTCTATTTCCCTTTAACTGGCCTTATCTCTGCCAAACAATGTTCGATTAGTAAAATGTTTCTTTTATTCAATCAAATTTATAGCTTAGTGTTTTAGTTTGGCTAACAATAATAATGGTTTTACCACAATTTTTTTTATCAAACACGTTGTTATTTGTTTTTTAAGTCGTGAGCTAAGGTGGGACCTCTTTGTTACCAGGATCATGACGTTATCTAGAATGTCAAAAATCTCCATAATCTCTAAGGGTGTGTTTTTTTATATCGATAATATCTCGAAAGTCATTTTCCAGATAGAAAGATAGAATAGGAATCAGAAATTCAAATTATGGTTGAATAAAGAAAGTTAATATATACGATGTACATTATATAGAAGAAAACTTAAGGTATCCATTTTGCTTTGGAATCTCAAGATGCACATACCTAACACAAAATGCAGAGGGTTCAAGCTAAGATCACGAGAAGAACCTGTTAAGGAATAACTGTATTAATCGAAAGTATTTAGACGAAGAGTAGCTTTTCAAAATAATATTAGGAAATACCGTCCATAATGTACTTATGTAAACTTAAGCAAATAAATGTTTATTTACCTCTGTACTATACAAACCAATAAACCTTCTCATGCGAGTGCGATATGCCACCGATATCACTAAATAGTACTTTTCGAAAGCAAAATTATACGATAGCTAGACGAAAAGAAACTACGGCATTATGGGCGTATCACATTACAATCACTGACAAATGCACCAGGATGGATCCAAAGGCGATAAAATAACTGTTAAGGTCTGTAGTGGAAACCAAGATATTTGTACTGTAACTACCTTCGGAATTCAACGATATGCGTTTATTTTTTTACTTTTAATTTGGCAATTGTAGCTGCAGTTCTTTAAATTATTGTGAGTGTGCTCCCTGTATTTAAACGCTAGGAACATATTCACATTTCTGAAAAAAAGATTTTACTCATGTTAAATAAACGATAGTTATGAAAAATTTGTATTTGACTCTGTCCTTTAAAACTGGATGACTGCAAGTACGCGCCGATCCTAAGCATTGTCTCAAAAGTGAATGCGTTTTCGAGATATCGTCTTGGCGATTTTTGTTATTCTAGATTATAGGCATTCGATATTGTTATTCAAGATTTTGGGTTTCGAGATTACGTCTTTCGACATTTTGGTTTTCGAGATATCGGAATAAACCCCTTCCTTGCCTTATATTTCGTTTGAGCCCTCTGAGCATTGCCCTCAATACAACACTGGTTGGGGTCAAATTCCCGAAAACCTGGATTTAAGGCTTTCGGGATTCTGTCCGTCTTCCGATTGTGAATAAAAATGGAAAATTGAAATTCAATAGTTCATTAATTCATAGATACTTGAAAAATTAATTAGCTCTTTTTTCGGCCGACGACGGCACATGCCATTGCTTTATTGTGAAAATTGTATCAATCTTATTATTAAATATTATAAATGTTAATAAGAATCACTTTACTACTACTACTACTGCTATAAAAACGATAGACAAAAAAAAACGGAAAAGTTTTGTATTTTTTTTTTGCACACTGATCTGTAATTAGGCTTTAATTTTCTAGAGTAAGTTGTACTTTCAAATTTTGAACAAAAACTTCAAATTGCTCGCCCTGAAAACTATCCACTTAAATGGTTTTTGTTGTATTATAAAATCTAACAAAAGTTAACGATTAGCCAAAATTCCTATGTTAATGCAATGGTTTAAACAAAAAAAAAAAAAACAAAAATCACTGGAGTAAGTATAACAAGTATAACATACGTGTTCAATAATAACAAACAAAGTTACACATACACCACAGTGACCCGTTAAAAGTTAAACTAAGAAAAAGAATATACATACATACTGTAAAGTTGTTTAGTATATTTTCTCAAAATGACATAAGATAAACCCTAAAAACTCCAATATAAGGTCGATTTATAATAGAAAATAAAAACCATTTCACCCACAATGTGCTTCTATCGTTTTAACTTTTTCTTAACTTTAATTACCATATCTGAACATTCGAACCATTTTGTTTTTTTGATGTTTTGTTTGCACTTGTACCACAAAGTCCTCTTTCCCTAAAAAAAAAAAAACAGCTTTTCATTCAAAACATTTAGATGCATATTCATTGGTTCTTGAACTTTTAGACTTGATTAGATTTTTTGAAAAAATTGTGTTCTCAATATTTCCCCCAAACTTTCTATCCTTATTTCGGGAAAGCTATCTATCTATCCGCAAGAAAATTTTAAAATCTTTATAAAAAGAGTTTAGCTTTTTTTTCAATAGAATGAATTGAAATAACATGTTGCACAATGGTTTAAGGTAACAAAAAAAAAAAATAAATTAAAAAATAACAAAATGTAAACATTGCGTTTCCGTTGTTCAACCACCAGCCATCAATTTATTGGAGTCATCACTTTCCCATCAAATAAAAACCACCTTATGAGCGTGTCGGTCGACATTGAACTTGAAATATTATCCACTACCAGACAAATGCATTACTTTTTCATTCGATTTGATGAATGAACTATTTTTTTCAGCTGAAGAAGCTTTATTTTGTGCTCAATTTCTTTGATTTGGTTTTTTTTTTGCAAAAAGTGCAAATAAAGGTATTAGGAAGTTTGGAAAAAATGGAACTTATATTGTTAAGTATAAATGGATCAACTTAAAATTCAAATTTATTAGTTCACTTTTTCACGTTCTTAGAGTAACTGCGCCAAACTAGAATTCTATCAACGATGTTTCTCAAAAAGATTGCTTTGCCAATCTTTCTTTTGGTCAGTATTTGCAGTTCAAGTTTCGGAATAGACAATAACATTGCTATGGAATCCCATCAACCTATGCCTGAGATGGATCAACAAGTTAATTCCGAAAATCAAGCCACGTATACTCAAGAGGTTGGTCAAAATTCTCCAAGTCTGGAAAATGTCTCGTTTCAAAGCTTGGAAAGTATGCCCGTAGATCAAGCATCATTTTTATTAAAAACTGTTGGTAAGTAAAAATGAAAACATCAAACTTTGTTTGTTTAGGGAAACAAAAATTATGATAATTCTTTTGCAGCTCAACAAAGTTATCTTCGTCCAAACACAGAAACTCTATTCACGCCAAATGTGGAACAATTGAAAATGTACCTGATCACACCTAGTGGCAATGTGTCTATTCCAAAAACCAACACTGCAGATTTCTTGAGCAATTATCCCCAATTAATCAACGGAGAGGTGACAATTTTCGTAACTGGCGTCCCATCAATCTCCGAGGATCCAACTGATGCCATATTCGAATTGATTGAAGCCTATAGGGCTCGTTACCAAGTCCAAGTGAATGAGAATCAACTTCAATATGCAAATTCATGGGATGCTCCATCTACTGGCAGCCTCATTGTAAATTTATATAACTTTCTGATTTGTAAACCTTTGATTCAAGGCTCTTTTATATTTTCTTTAAGATTATCGATTTGGGAAACACATTGGATAACTTCCAAAACTGGGCCACATTGGATATTGAAGAAGCTGGAAAGATGGTTGGACAAGCTATTGTTAACATGACCGAAATCGTGCCATACTACAACATTCATCTGATTGGTCACAGTGTTGGTGCTCATGTTGCTGGTGCTGCCGCAAGATATGTTAGCCAAGAAAAGAACATTCAACTTCGCCGTGTGACAGGTCTAGACCCTTCACAGATCTTCACCGGAGAACAACATATGGAATCGAAACTCAATCGAGGCGTTGCTGATTTTGTTGATGTTATTCACACAACTTCATTCGGTGCTGGATCGGATAGCAATGGCGATGTTGATTTCTATCCCAGTGGACCAGGATCAACTCCACCAGGCTCATCGAATATTGTTGATGCTATGTTGAAAGCCATCAGGTACTATGCTGAGACTGTGATGCCCGGCGGTGAAAGAAGCTTCATGGCTGTGGGATGTAATTCATTGAAAAACTACAACAAGCATCGTTGCCATGGTATTCGAGTGCCAATGGGCTACACAACACCATACGATGTCAAGGGTGATTTCGTCATGAAAGTTAAATCCAAATCACCATACGGTAAAAACGCCAAGACTTCAATGAAGAATTATAGGATGCGTGGCTCAGCTTTTTAGTAAGTAAGAAGCAGCCTTCTTTGCGCCCAGTGAAATTTTAAAAAGTGGATTTCGTACTTGTAGTTTTGAATTTCATTTTTTTAAATAAATATTTTTTTTATTTGTTAGCAAATATTGTGTCTTTTGTTTTGGTTCATCACTTTTGCTCTGCGGGTTTTTTGTTTGTTTTGTATCTGGTGTTTGTAACCTCTTCGATGTATACTGCATTTATCAAAAGTTTATTAATTGTGAAAAAAGTGGGTCTGGCAATTCTGTTTATCTGCCGTGCCATATCTCAAGGTACAGACTAAAGTGATTTCCTCCAAACTCGGTAGTTAAGGAGTTTGAGTGGTTCCTTAGAGGGAAAATTTAAAGTTTTTCTTAGAAGCAAAATTTTCCAAACAATTTTTTTTGGATATTAAAAAAGTTTTTGTTTAAAACGGTTTTAACGATTTTCCAATTTTATTTCTAAAAATGTATTCTTCGCAACAAAAAAACAAATGACATACTTAGTTGAAGTTGTTTAAGTCATTTTATAGAAATAAATTATTTGTCTTTTTGAAAATATTTTATAAGTTTATTTATTTTGAAAAACTGTATTTAAGAAGCTTTAGCATCCACAGCATCTTTGACCCAAAGAACAAATTCGTGTGAACTTCTTAAATGAATTTAATCTCAAAACGAAGTATGCAATTTGATTTTTTCTATAATGATACATTTTTAGAAAGAAAAATTTAAAAATCTTTAAAGCCATTACAAAAAAAAAACAATTTTTTCTATATAAAAATTTTCAAAGACATTCATAAAAAAAAATTGATACGCCACTTTTAAGATATTATTTATAACTTCTAAAAACTAAATTTTGAAAAAAAATATAAAGTAGTTTTCGAAAAAATGATTTTTCAAAAACCAAATTTCAATCCAAATTTTAAATCCAAAAAAAATATTTTTTGAAATTTTTTGTACTAAACATTATAACGTCAACTTAAAAGCTTTCATGTAAAAAATGGTTGAAATTGATTGAGCATTTAGGAGAAAATCAAAGTTTAAAAAAAAAAAACGGTTCTATAGAAGGTAACATTAATACCAGTTTTCGAAGAAAAAATACTTTCATTTAAAGATAGACATTACCAAAAAAAGACCATGATTATTTTAATCAAAATCGTAGGAAATATTTTTGAGAAAAATGAGTTTTTCTAAAACCCGTATCGACCGATCCGCTGTGGCTTTTGATGCATACTGACAGACAGATAGAGAATTGTAGGACCCACCTTTTTCTCATTCTCTATCATCGTAATGTCATGTTTGATTGATATCTCAACTTTTTTTGTACGAATGCCTAACTTGATATATATAGTACCTTTATCGCAAGTAAAAAAAATGTAATTCCATTTTTTCCTAATTTTAATTCGGTTTGATAAGAAATACGATGCAGTACGGTAAAAAAAAGAAACACTGGATCACAAATTTGTCAAACCCTTACCCTCCTTTTAACTTTAAATCAGTTTTTTGACAGATCGTAGGCGAAATAAATTGTTTTTTTTTTACTCAAACTCAAATTCCAAAGATAAATATATTGTGACATTTTAGACCAATCAAAACCTCTCAACTGAACTGAACCGAATTTTCTTAAACCTCG
Source organism: Meliscaeva auricollis (assembly GCA_948107695.1). Lineage (NCBI taxonomy): Eukaryota > Metazoa > Arthropoda > Insecta > Diptera > Syrphidae > Meliscaeva > Meliscaeva auricollis. The sequence goes on along the minus strand of OX403617.1, from coordinate 20,216,376 downwards.
GGCTAGACGGTGACAATGTACCGAAATATCTCTTTTGTCATGTTTTGAAATCAAAAAAGATTATAAAGTTCGATATTTGATTCTTGCTAGTTTTTCCTATCTAATCAATTGGAACTGCACTCTGTAGAATTATTCGAAAAACAATTAAGTGCAAGGAAAATAATATTAATAATGTTTGTGATTTCTTCCTAATTTTTCGTATAATTTCTTGTACAATGGAAGTAATAATTACTACTAATTATTTTATTTGAAAGTTAAACTACCTTATTTCCTAAGTCCCGTTTGCTGATACGATACTTAAAATATTTATGTTGAACATAAGCTATACTGGGCTACTTTTTCCTCAGGGTAATTTGTCACATAAGACTTTATGTTGAACATAAATTCTTAAGTTTCGTATCAGCAAACGGCTCTAAATATCTTACTTGGCACGAAATGTAGCTTTTTAAACTTGCCTGAGAAAATATTGAAGATTTAAAATGTATATATTTTTTAAAAATAAAAATAATATAGACATAAATAATTTTTAGTATTTTGTTTTATAATTTATTTAAAACTCCTAAACAAATTGTATGTAAATTAAATTACATTGTCTTCTTTATTTTTTGTTTGTTTAAACTTAAACTTAAAAAAGACACTACAATACATTTTAACTTAAATAATAAAATTAAATAATAACGGCAACGAAAAAGATATAGATAGTTTTTTTTTTTTGTTTAAATTACAATCGAATTTTTTTACAAATCGGAAAGAAAACATTCCCAAGCTTAAAATCGCATACAAATATATTTTTAAATCAGTCAACTAATTACAACAATAATTTCGAGTGGTCTTTTGGTATAAATTATTGTGATGTCTCATCACAATAATTCCAAAAATTTACAATCTCAAATTCTATAAATTCATCAATTTCAATTAAAATTTTAATCTACTCGTTGCAACCAAGTCCTGCAGACCAATTACACATTCCACCTACCGGGTCATAGCTCAAACCTTTGGGGCAGGTATACTCCCAGCCGACAACACCTCCGGTCTCGAATTTTGCACAGGAAATGAATTTCCTACATGATAACGGATGAGGGAAGTTACCTTGGTCCAAGCACTCGATAATTCCTTTGCCATGCAGCACAACTTTAACCTGCAAATATAGAAGAGAATAACTACTGTTAAATAACATCCCCTAATGGCAAGGAGGCCTGCAGCAGCTTATACCTGTGAGGCTGTAGGCTTATCTACAACTCTTTCATCATCATCATCGTAATAGTCATAATCACTGGAGGGCTTGTAGGTTTGTCCTGAGGGAGTCTCTATGATTTTATTGAAGGGTGCAGGAGTCTTGTGTGGTCGTCTCCGGCTGATGAAAACTTCCACATGCTCCGGAACGGGAGTGGTCTTTTGTGGCCTACGTAATGATGGTCTTCCTGATATTGAAAATGATTTTAAATATCAAAAATGAAACAAGAATTTTTTGTTAATCGAATCTTACTCGTTGATGCTGCATAGCCTAATCGCCTTGTTATTGGTTCTTCGTAGGTTGTGTAGATAGGAGTTGTACTCCTGAAAATACTTGTCGAAATAGATACCTTGCCGGAAGAGTGTTCATGCTCATCGAGATTGTCGCCAATTTGGTTATGGAAAAACTTGGATTCTTGTATACTTGATTTGGCAATTTGGTCGAGATCTTCAGGAATTGAGGTGTCCAAATAAAGTGGAGATGTATTGAATTCTATTGGCGCTGCGGGAATTGTTGTCAGAGATGCAGAAGTTGTCGAAGGAGGGAATCGCCTTTTGAAAAGTTGATTTTGAGTCTTGAAGACATCTGTGGATGTTGAAGAACAAATTATTTCTAATTAACCTTCCATTTAATAAAATAATAAAAGTAAAAGTCTTAAACTGTGATCAGTTGTAGGTAATCACAATTTCGTGGTAAGGCTTGATTTCTGTTATTCAAATAAACTTGTGGTTTTTTTTCCTTAGTTCACAAAACAACTATTAACACTTCATGCATTCAAATATTGTTGAGTAAACATTTTGCCTAAGTGCTGATGATTTTTTTTAGTTGTTGCTACAAATGCATTCAAGCTTCAAGGTAATCGAGTCTATGTACCATCTGCCGCGAGATCAACAGCGTAATTATAACTTCTTGTTTGCATCTATGACGCTAGTATAGTTTTTTACATACCCAAGCATAACAACTTTAGCTACTTGACTTGTGGTCCATTATGAAATCTTGAAATACCCGATCGAGTGTTCGCGGCGTCGTCGGTCGTAGTCGTTGGTAGACCGTGGTCCGTCAATTATAAAATAAATGTCTAATGACAGCAAATGCTTTTAAGATTGGAGACATGTTAATGAATTGAAAAATTAAAAAAAAAAAAAAAATATTTTTTACAAGTTTTTTGGATAGATTTTGCAGATTCACCAAGAAGTGTTCATAAGTGTGAGTAAATTGTTACTTTTGCAATAATTGGCAAACTTTTAAATAGAGGAGGTACACATTCGTGGGCCTAGGCATGCATGGAAAAATGTAAATAATGAAATACATAATAATTGCAAGATGCGTTGAGGAAACTTGTTTGTGGTATGGTGTTTATACTTATAACTTATGCATAATTATGTTGTTGTTTCCACATCAGACAAAAATTAACATTATAAATTATATTACTTATGTAGGTCATAGATAACTGTGCAAACTGTTAATATGCATTATATGGAGAAAAGGCAACAAAAACGCTGAAGATTCGTGTAAAACAACGTAAGTGATAAGAAATGCTATACTGCATCGCAAGTAAGAGTATAGGTAATGGACTACACAATAAATATATACTAGGGTGTAGATATAAAGAACAGCTGTATTTATTCTAAGTAAGATATGAAATTTAGCACTAGTCCAAGAGAATGAGGATTGGAAGTCAGAGACCCGATTATTTTGACCCCATATTCTGTTGAATTGGGAATTAAATACCCTTTAATTTAAACCCGAAATCGAATAAATACAATATTGGATATATTTTCTACAATATAACTGCAAATTACTTAACATATTAAATGCAGGCAACCTTGGATGTTGCCAACTTTTTTGCTAGGCAATCCTTTACTGTTGAATAGAGAATTAAATACCCCTTCATTTAAAACCAAAACCGATTAAATAACAGATTAGGGTATATTTTCTCCAGATGCCCACTTTTTTAGACCTGGCAACCTCCAAATAGGGCCAGGATAAAAGTCGGAATCCCATGTTTTTTTTTAAATCCTTATGTCATGTTCTTTCAGTAAATGTATGGTTTTTGTAAATAACAGATGAAGGTAGCTTTTCGAAAAAATGCACTTGTACTAGTTGTTTAGAAAATTTCAGTGAATACTCGTATTTATTTTCAAAAAAAATATTTCTAAATAATTTTGGAAAAAAGTCATCATTTTATTTGGCAACAGATAAGTTTGTACCCATGAAATATTTTTTTTTTCAATAAACGGTTTAAATTACCTACTATGTGGCCTAAAATAATTTTCAAGTAAATAGCTTCTGTTCTTCTCAGAAACAGCAGAACAGCAACGATTTGTCATAAATCCAATGTTACTATTTAATCTAACGGCTTATTGTTTCAATAACCGTTATCGAAAAAAAATATATTTTCATTCAAAATTGTAAGTACAATAACAGAAATCCATTTAAAAGCTGAAAAAAAGTTTGGACATCAGCTCTTTTGTTTCAATAATTTGACTATATTCTACGTAAGTTCCATTTACACTCTCTTTTGGATTTCAAAGATTTATTGGTAAAACATTCATGCATTTATATAATTTATTCCAAACCTACATATTGACAATCTTATAAATGTTGATGCTCTTTATGCCTAAGTTTTATGAAATCAATGTTTATTTTGACTTCTTATGAATATCAATATCACAGTATCACGCACATCAAATAGCCTATCCCATAAATTATTTATGTATATAAAAATTATTATTGTTTATCTCCCAAACACACCTTGTAAACTTGTGGTAAACAAAACAAAAAAAACAAGATTTCAACTCAAAACTGTCAGTAATAAATTCCAAAAAAGAGATAACGAAAAAAAGGACGCTTCAAAAAATACCTCATCATTTTCATTACGTATTCAAAGAGTGAACCTCACACATACCCTATAATATGTTTCAACATACCCACACAACATACATACATATGTACCTAATCTAAGTTCGTTTTTAGGAATATACACCCGGAAACTACTGACGATGCTTGTTTTGAAATAAAAAGATTCACCAAAATTAATTTAATTTAGTCTTGGCTAAATGAATTCACCACCTCACCACCTATTCATCTCATTAATTCACCAATGTCTGAACACTTTTAAACAGTGATGTAATATAAGTGAAGCATAAAAGGGAAAGTGTTTACACACGCATCCGACAAGCAGCTTCCAGTTGCCAATTTAAACTTGAAAATAATAAGAAAATACAAAAAAAAAGTATAAAAAACTATACTCTTAACCCACATGCAATAATTTTTATATAGGAACCTATACTAAAAGCCCTGACTAACTGACTTTCTGACTCATAAGGTAATGCAAACAATAAAAGATAACATGGAATGCAGTTTGTAGCCTTCTCTGCCGACAAAGTCAGAAAAACAACATTAGCCGTGCATGGTCAAGCTGCTATTAACTTTAAATAGGGTGTTTCTATTTCAGAAGTGATTTGATGACATTTGACATTTTAAAAATGTTGTCTAAAGTAATCTTTGGAAATTCACTTTTAAACAATTTTGAAGATACTTTTAATTTTAAAAGACCGTGTGTTACATCATTCTGTGATTCTAGGATAACAGAAATAAAAGTTTTAAGGCATTGAAAGCAATAAATGGTTTAACTTCAAACATTTGGATAAACCTGTATAATATTATCCTTAAAAATGTTCTAAAATGGAACCTTAAGGCTTTATTGTTTGATATAAAAATTAATTTAAGTTCAAAACAATAACAACAAAGAAAAATAACACCCTATACCAAAACATGAACTTACCAACTTCATCAGATGTCTCTGCTGCCGTTGGCGTACTCCCACTACCACTGGAGGCCGTCGCTGTCGTCGTCGTTCCTGTTGAATTCGTTAATCTATTGCCATTCAACGGTCTGGTGAATTTACGTCGACTCACACCTGACGGAGACTTTTGATTTGACAGTTTATTAACAGTTACGAACGTGATATCATTTGAAGACGCTGCCGCCGAACTAGTAGTGCTGCTGGTATTCGATGTGATCTCAACCGGATTCGATGAAGATGACAGTGCCTTTGCTGTTGGCTTGAGCTTTGCCGATATTGTGGTTAGATAATTCGGCCTAGTGCGTCGGCTATTCTTGAAGAGACTGGTCGTTGGTGGAGCTGTTGAAGCATCATCGATTGTAGTGATACCGCTGATCGTCGAAGTACCATCAGTATTTAGTTCATCATTAGAAGTGCTGGAAGCAGGTTGTGTTGTGGTGAATAGACGTCTGCGTACAGCTGGACGACGCACGGGAATCTTTGTGCGGACCTTTTGAATTGAATTAAATAAAGAAAAAAAATAGTTTTTGTTTTTATTAATTTTTTGAGTTTACAAAAAAATATTAAATACATTTTTTTTTTGCTTTGGGTTTGTGGTTTTATTTAATATAATTTTTTTCAAACTACGGATTGCCTACGAATCTACAAAAATATTGCACAAAGCGGATACTGTGTTGAATAATAAATTGTATAAAATAATGTGATTATTTGGAAAAATTTTAAAATATAAAAATTATTTTATTTATTTTTTTTCATTCTAAAATACCGTGAATGTAGAATAATTACCTTTTTGAATTCATATTTCATTCTACCTTTTATGGCAACGTATATGTATTTAACTCTTAATATAATTAGGAATTTTACATGTGGGATGCAACAATTTTTAATGGATTCGTTTAACGTTGTGAATTCTGATGTGTGGTTGGTGTTTGTTTAAGTGGTATAAATTCGTATGTTAATTTGAATTTGATTGCGTAATTTATGGTGGTTGTTGTTTTTTCTTGTTTTGAGAAGAGATTAGTCATTTTGAAAATATATTTTATTTTTATTTTACTGCTGACAAGATTATGCTAATCACAATTCATAAATTATTAGTCGAGAGAGTTTTTTTCAAACCAAATATTGACTTCAATATTCTTCGATTTAATAAATCTTTAATTCGATTTCCTGTTTTATGGTTTAGTTTTTGATAAACACACAAAAGGCAGACAGTTTTATGTTGTATCTATATGGGTTTATAAGGGTCTGATTTGAACAAAAAACATTAACCTATTTTATTGTTGTGATTGTAGTTGTTTTAATCGTTCCAAAACATAAATATCCATTTGAAAATCGGTAAAGACATCTTTAAGGAACACACAACACAAATTTTTGCTGTGAAAATGTTTGCAGGAGATTGGATTCCGCTTTTAGATCTTTTGTGATTTCAAGAACTTTGATAATTGTTAATTTATCAACTGTCAATTATATAATCAATTATATAATCGTAGTACTCGAACGGTAGATGACTAGGATACTCAAATTATTCTTATTTCATTTAAAACCTGTTTCTTGGTACTTAAGCTTATAACTGGAGAATGGCTGAACCAATTTCGTTCATGTTGTTTAAATGTTTTATAAAAGTCGGAATCATCTTTTTTTTTTAATTTGTATTTTTAAAACAGACAACTCTACATACACAGTTTGATATAGCTTTTAATTCTTTTTTCCAGCATTACTTTCAATTTGTGTGATTAAAAATATGATCAGGGGCTTTCATATTAGGGGCCAGTTAGAGCAATCAGGAAAAGTTGAAACTGTATGAAATTGAATATTTTTTCCTGATAGTCAGGAAAATTATGTCAGGAAAAAGGGCCAGCCTTCCTCTTTGTCCTTATTGAAATGGACAATTCTGTCAGTGGAACAAAGAAAACTGAAATCAAATCATTGGAATGATTTGTTCCGTTTTCTTTGAAATGTCAGTCAGCTGGTACGAAAAACGAATTTGCGTCAGGACAATAAAGTTAAATTTCTCATCGATTAGTGTCTATAGTATTTGGGTGTCTCAAATCAATTGAAATCAACCTTAAAAATCCAATAAACAAATTTTCCTCATTCGCTTCTGATCGCTATAACCGGCCCCTTAGGGAACTTAAAAAAGCGTAGAGGAGGTGCACTGATCTCTGGACAGGGATGTGTGATGTTCGATATAGGACTTTATACTGGAGTTCAATGCATAACTGTGTACAGTACGCTCAACTATTAGGCAAGATGGTAGACGACATAAGAAAAAAGGAACGTTAAATGAAAATTAAGATAATTTTTTGTTGTTGTACAAAACTGTACAAAACTCGTGAATCATGTCTGCATTTTCATTTTGTTGATTAGGACTATACCGGGATGGGGACATACATATTTCACCAGCCCGTTCCTTTCAATAAGGTCTAGTTTGCCAAATGCCATTTTGGACTTTTAACGAAAATCAATACTTTTTGATAGAGTTAACTATTGGCACATGTGCCCAAAACACATTTTTTTCTGTATGATTGTTGGATTTTGCAAAGTGACACTTTCTTTAACTTTTTTTTTAATTTTGAGTTTTGGTATTAATAGTGATTATAGTGATTATAGAATGTTTTGAGGACACTGCACTGGGAGTGTCAGAATAAAGACCTAAAAAGAGACTGGGTGCGACCCACACTGGTAACTTCCCATTAAAACCCTTAGAAACTAGGTGACTTTTAGTAACTATAGAGATCTCAAATTGAAGATCATCAGTAAGAGTTCAGTATTTAATGAAGCGAAGCCATTTTGGTGAAAGAAAAAAAGTGTCACGAACGTACGAACGAACATACACACACACAAATACATACACATCTTTTTAAAAACGACGGATTCAGACTCTGGTGACCTCAAAACGACGAGAAATGTCAAAGTGTTTATTTCTAAAAATCGCATCAACCACAATAACTTTCAATGAGGAGTTAATTAGGAAGAATCAGAGCCACAAATGCCCATGAAGACAGGCACATCAATGTAACTGCGCATCGAGAGCGTACGTCAACAACCCGAGCCTTACAAGACCAACTGCGTCAGTTTACACTAAGACGATCAATGCTCAACGTTCCAGAGTTTGGTGTTGTTGAAAATGACCCACTGAGTGGGTTATGGTTATTTACAGAGCAAACATCTTTCAAATAATCAGGAACAGTAAATACGGAAATAATAAGTTTAACTCTTTATTATTTTTTTGTCCATTTTTCTTAAAATACATTTTTTGTGAATAATTTGATTTAAATAAACAACTTCCACTATTAATAATTGTGAGTATTCATTTTTTGAATTGTGAGTAAACAGTTGCCATTAAAAAAGTTTTTGTCTAAGATCCTCCTTTTTTTAAATTGTATGCCATTATTAAGGATAATTTTACATCTATAGCTTCCCAAACACGCTTAATTTATTACTGACAAAAAAAAACGTTAAAGAATTATGAATTGGGGAGTGCACTGAGAGAATGATAAAAAATTACGGAAGCATTTCAACTTTGTTAAAATCAGCACTATCATCATGTTTTAAGGTTAATTTTATCAAACTTAATTTGACAAACATAAACTTAAGTATATCAAAATTGAAATTAGATATTTTTGTTAATGGTGACATAACCATTTTTACCGTTTTTGACCATACATTTTGAACGGTAAATTTTCGATTGAATTTTTGAGATCTATTTACAGCTAATTAAATTTTTCTTCAAGCCTCATACTTTATTTCAGCTATATATTTGAATACTGAACAATTTTAAACAAGAATACATAAAGTTTAATTGAATCAGACTTCTTACGTACTTTTATGTATTCTGAAATGAGAGTTTACAAGCGTTTTAGGCCCTATTTCGTTTGGAGTAAGTTTAAAGCGAATATTGTTTTCTATTAACATTTAACAAAGTTCAAGCTTGAACTAACTAACTAGCTAAAGGTGATAGTAGCGAGGACCTATCTTTAGTTTCAACTCAAGAAAGATTTACTTTTTTAAATTCTGAATGTTATAATCAGATAAAGGCAAGAAGAAGTCGGAAAGTTAGTCCCTCAGTTCTTAATACAGCCATATACGAAGATTCGCATAATAAACATTAAATCATCAGTAAACTATAAATCTGCTGCAAATTAGGTATTTTTTGTTTAACCTGAATAAGTTTCGACGCTTTAATAAAAAACAATGAGACTTATTCAATAGTCCGATCACCTTGAGAGATTTAATCAAATTCCATATAAATCGCCGTTAAAATTAAATTTAAAGAAAATTGTTTCATTTCTTCCTTGAGAACGCTTTGGCGAGAATAGAAGATTATCAAAATAAAATTGAAGCAACAAATCACGTAAGAGATTAGTTTAAATCTAAAAGCATAAAATGGGTGCACATAAATATAAACAATTCCATGTAGAGCAAAAAGTGTTGAAATGTTAAGCTTAAAAAATTTATATAAAAATTCAACCTTCAAATGCTTAATATCATTTCATTAATCTCTTTCTTTATTGCTATTGTGAATAAGCAACTAGTCCGCTTTAATTCACGATCACACTTCAATTCAGTTTAATGAATCTTTTATTCAGCTACATTTTAACACCTTGGTCAAAATAAAAAAAATTATAGTAAAAAAGAATCCAATCATTTTCTTCGATCAAATACAAATTACTTTCGATACCAAATGCCAGCAACTATTTTCAGTGAATGCATATCTTAAAGGCCATCACAAAGGCTAGAGCACAAACTCAATTTCCAAGAATATGACGGTTGTTTAAATTAAAATTCTTTCGGCATACATGAAAAACAACTGCATTTTTTTTATTGTTTTTGCACGATTCCCTTTTTGTAAAACTAACTACACATAACATCAAGCTTGAATATGAGATGCCTACTTTTTATTAAATTGTTGATTTAAATTTAATGATTTTATTCTCTGCACGTTTATCACTTTTGATCATAAATGAAGCACAAAAATGCAACTTCATGAAGAAAATCCCGTTGATATTTGATATGTGACAAACAAGATACACGTATTATATGATTCAATGGTAAAGTTAACTATTTAAAACTTCATTCGCATGATGCACATACAATAATATCCTCGATAAAAATAAAAGTATTTTAACAATTTCGCTGTTTTAATATTATCATGAAATAAAAAAAAGGCAAAGTTCCAGAAGAAATTTTCATCCATCAAAAGCTACTTTCACTCACTCGCTATAAATAGTCTGAAAGTTTTGTTTCCTATTTTGATGATCTTCTTCTTCCTCAATCCGCTAAAAACAATTTATTATGCAATTTTAACACTTTTGATTATCAAATCAAATTTATTGGAAGTGATATAATCACACACGAAGAACGTGTTCACATTATTATTTTATGTCAACTTAAAACTGTTGTCACCCAAAATTAATTTACATCATCTTTACGAGTATTTTTTTTAATACGAGTTAATCAAGGTATTGGCTAATCTTTTGGGTAAACAAAACAATAGAGAACCTTTGTTCCAAGTATTTTTGATGATAACTATTAGATATATCAAATTTCTCATCGCGCTACTAAGTAGGTAGTATGAGAAAATGATATCTATCAAATTTAATTGATGAGACATCAAAACGGGATACTTTTTTTTGACGAAAGCCGTTTTTTTTTCTGTTTAGTTTGTAATTTGATTTCGTTGACCATGAACTCGTATTAAACTGCAAGACAAGCCCACCTGGTACCTACAAGATAGATACTTATACAAAAAGTGATGACAGTCACACACATTTTATGGTGAGATAAGAATAAAAATTAGTTTTGGAGAATTCGTGGAGATAATAGGATACCTGTTTTATTTGTTTACGTTGTTTGTTTAACTAGAGGTGTAGCGGGTCTATGTTTGCTTATGCATTTGAAAAATTAAATATATCAATATAAAATTATGGGGAAACCAATACATAATAATCGAACTTGAGCTAATAAACAAACATTATAATAACACTGATACAAAAGGCAAGAAAAGTGGACCCAGTGTTTGTCTGTTTCTACCTTGTTCTTGACTTACAGCTTAGGCCACAGAAGCAGTTTTCTTCAAACATGGTAGTTAGGGTTACTAATGACTAAAATTAACGTCAACTGCCTTGGAACCATTGAGAAAAAGTTTATTTTTCTCAAGCAGGGCCTTACCGATTTTGATTCAAATGTTTGTGTTTAAATACAAGAAAAATTGTTAGGGCCACTAGCTCACGAAGAACTAAAGCCTAGGGAATGGGACTGATACTCTGTGTGTGTCTAAATACATTTTTAAAATTAAATTTAAAATAGGTATAAATGCAGGAATTAACGTACTTTCACTACCTTTTACCTATTTTACATTTACAACCCCAGGACCATGGCAACCCTGCCAGACTTGAGTAGAAGGTTAGTGAAAGTGGCTGCTATTAGGGTGCGGTTGGTTTACTTTTCAAACTTGGGTATATGTATGCTACAAATTTTTTTAAGACTGCTCAGAGGGAATTTCTATTTTTTTTGGGACTATAAGTGACAGTAGTTGTTTGTTTTTGAAAAAATTGAGTGGAGGATGTTCACCTAAAAAAAAATTGCAATATGCCATATACAACTATGTTGTACTGTTTGCAAACTTGGTAGAACTTTTTATTATTGGATACACCATCTTGTTATGATTTAAGCTTTCTTCAAAAGACTTGGGAGGTTAGAGTTCTATTTTTTTCCGAAATAATTTCCAAAAAGTGATATTTTAAGGCTGGAATTCCTAGAAAAACAGTCACTTTAATAAAACAATAAATCTTATTTCCTATCCGTTTTAGAGAAGATTTTTAAATCTTCTAATAAACATTGCTCTATCTAATAAATAAGTACTAACTGACTGTTTAACTGACTATTGAAAAACTGGCCCTTAATAAAAAAATAAAAAATATTGGGCCAATTTAGAAAAAATAAACACTTTAAAGTGACTGTTTTTATGAGAAACACACAAAAACCACTTTAAAAACGGAAATGCTTTTTGAGACTTGGAAGCAATGGAGTGTTTCTAAGATAAAAAAGAATTAAATCAATATATGAAAAATGCGTTCATAAATTTTTTTTGACACAGTAAGGCAATAATTTTTTCCTGGCCCAGTTTTATTTAACCACGAATTTAAATATGGTTGTGTTTGCACTTGCAGCCTAAGCATACCTTATTTTTGTCTTGATAAATTCATTAATATTAATTTCTAAAAATATATACCTACATTACGTAGGTAAGGTAAAGGTTAGTACTTAAGAAAATAAAATATTACACAAGAATACATCTTAAACACGAAAAAATAAATTTAATTAATATCTACATACATTTCTTCATCAATTCTTTATAATTGGTCATCATTTTATTTAAGTACCTACGTTGCAGCGACCATCTTAATGGCTTTCCATTACTAAGCTTACAGTACAAGTATGTATTTATAATCTCATACATGCATAATGTGTACAAGAAATTTAACACGTTATTGTGGTGTTGTGAATATAAATTTAATTCAAACAAATATATCTTACAGAAGTTGTCCCAGAAAAAGTCTAGTCCGGTGAGATTCAACCTACAACTTTTTAGCTGCATCGCCATGGGGACAACAAAAAAGTAATTGCATGCAATCAATTGAAAATAAAAATAAGTTTCTAGAAATAAAAAAATAAACCTGAAGAAGATCTACCAACATATCTTGTATTTAAATTGCAAACGACTATCATACAAATAATGAACGTGACTCTTGACATATCTTTTTCCATTTCAACATAGATATCTTAGATTATTCCGGTCCTGGATGCAAGGTAAAAATTTTTCTTACAAAGAATGGTTTGTAATAAAATCTTTTGCTTTTTTTAAATAAAATGCATACATCTAGGTATTAGATTTTACTAAAAAGAATAACTTCTGTATCAGGTTCGACTCGAGTGATTTTGTTTGTATGCTTGCAAGGAATTAAGAGTACAACTCTATTTTTTAGAAATCGAACTTAATTTGAAATAAACAATTATATTTTTTACAAAATATATATATTCAAACGAGAAGTATGATTAGCATGATATAGCTTTTGAATTTTTTTTTCTTAAAAATTAAAACATTGCCAAATTTTTTTTTGTTTCTATTTTTAATTTAATTATGAATTAATTGATGAATATTGGTTTCAACAAAAAGATATATAACTAATATATTCATTTTCGGATTAAGATGCTGAGTGTTAAACAATAATGTATATGTTGACATAATGGTAGAAAAACATAGTTATAATAATTTTTTTGAGTCTTTAACTGAATGTTCATTATAAAATTAAATGCAAGTTTGGGTTCCACGTATATTTGTTTTAAGTTAAAGTAGTTTAGAATACTAATGTTATAACATGTTCTTGTTTCTGAAAATTGAATCTCTCTTTACCCAAAACAAAATTTATAACGATTTCAACCCAGATACAGAAATCCGAACGTTTAGGTACCGGAAAATGGGATTTAAAAAAAAAACCCAAGTTTTTTATATTGTTAAAAAAGTCAAATGTTTTTTCCACTCCACGGGGAGGAATATACTATAGCTGTGTTCAACGAGGAAATAGTTAGATCAGAACCGTACAGATCAGAACAGTTTCGTGAGAAACATCAGAACAGAAAACAACACAAACACATTTGACAGTGCTCACGAACCTGTCTGATCTGTTCCGACTCAAAAGCAAGTAAAGAAAATCCTGTTCTAAACTGTTCTAGAAAGCGTCATTGAACAGCAAACTAGAACAGTCTGGAACAGAATAACCTCATTGAACAGCAAAAAGTTGTACTTTTCTGTTCCGAACAGTCCTGAACAACGTCATTGAACACACTTTATACCACTATACGATATGTTTTCTCTTTTACAATAAATCAAAGGTCTTAGGTTTATTTTTCTCATATTAGGATAGTAATAGGATAAAATCTTTGTTCTTTGTTGTAAAATCTTTCACACAACTATGTATTTTAGTTTATCTTTGTATTTACGTCACTTACAAAATTTTAGATTTCTTCCAAGATGTGAACAGTTGAGCATCTTCTCTTACTAATAAAATTTAATTGTAGGTATTTATAGGTTATCGGAATTATACTAAAACAACTCCCGAACCAACTCTTAATCAATAAATAACAGTGCTAGAATGTCACAAACTAATGTTTCAAACAAAAAAAAAAAAAAAACAAAAAATTAGGAATCCAGGAAAAAAAACTTTAACCAGGGTCTGTCAATGTAAAAAAAAATTGTTAAGAGTAAAAAATAAAAAAATAAAAATGTTGTGTTATTATAGTGTTTATAATATATATTCAAAATAAAAACTATTTTTTTGTAACTACAATAATTGTATGCTTAAAACTAAAAAAAATAAAATTATACAAATTAAATATAAATTGTATTAAACACATTTAGTTTTTTTTGTTCGTTCGTTTAAAAAATGAAAATAAAAAATATTTTGGAGTTAGGAAAAGGAAAAACCAAATATTTTAAATTAAATAAAATAAGAAGAAATCAAATTCAAACTGAACCAATAAATATTTTTTTTAAATAATGAAGTGATTTTTTTTTTAAATGACGTTGATATTTTTGCTGTTTTATATTTAAAGATTTTTGCTAATATCTTAAGCTATGGCAGCTGATAGATTTGGATAAGATATAAACAAGGAAAGAATGGGTTTATATAAAAAAAAATCAAAGTTCAAATTCGTTACAAAGGATAGAAAGTTTTAAGCTATACTGTGCGACTGACGACGATGAATTTATAGTAGATAGTGATTTTATATGATTCAAAAAGCTTAATTTAGAAAGGATAGTTTTTTGATATTTTGTTAAATGCTCTCATTCAATAATTTTGTTTTTTACAAAGCAATTTCTAGCACAATATAATTAGATAAAATATAAATTTTGTATATTTTGAATAAAATTGCACATAAAAAGCAAAACCATATAGCATTTAGTCGCACATATAGATAAGCAAAGATTTTATTTATTTCAAAAAGTGCTTGCAGGCTATTAGAGAAATTTGAAAAAAAAATGTTTAATGGAAAAAAAGTTAAGTATTTATAAAGGGAGATTAGAAACTGCTAAAAAGATAATATTTAAGTTCTTTTAATATCTTGTAGCTGATTTGGAATATACGACTAGAATATAAATTATTATTTTAAACCTATTTTCTATATTTTGCTCCTTTGGGATTAATATAGAATTGAAATCTATCATCTTATCTATGGTTTTAAAACTAAGTTTAAAGGTATCTATTTTTCTGGAGAAGAGATTGGTTTGAAGAGACTTTAGCGGATGACATTTGTTGTACTGCTTTAAACTTAAAAGAAAATTACTTTCGTTTATGGTGCGATACAAGAGCTATTTGCATCAAAAGCTTTTACGATCAGAAGCTTTGAAGCTAAAAATTTTGTTTTTTTTTTAAATCATGATTTTTGTAAAAGAAAGCTTTTGAATAATCCTTATAAAAGCTCTAGAAAAAGATTATGAATTGTAGAAGCTTTTTTTATCATTTAACCACCAATCTTTCAATATCTCCTAAAAATTATTTAAAACTAGTTTAACTTTACTTATGTAAATTAAACAGACTTGTCTAAAAATTATTAAAAAAAAAACTAAAAAGAATAAAAGAAAAAGAAAGTATTCTCAAACTTCTTAGTAACCTAAAAAAAAAATCTATTCTTAGAAGCTTAATGTTGTTGCAACATCATCTTCACCTAAACTTGCAACTGTCGTTGAAACGTGCTGTTTTCTATGATGCTTTGACTTATTTCTTCGCCTAGAAGACTTTTTTCTCTTGACTATATGTGACTCTGAACTAAAGCTTGTTTCGGTTTGAATTTTTGTTTCTATAGAATTATTATTAGAACTACTTGTATTTAAACTTCTACCAATACCACCACTTGCACTTGTCTGTAATACCTCAGTGCCAGTAATATCTTTTGGTGCTTCTACAATATGTTCTTTTCTATAAGATGGCGCTGAATTTGAATCAGGCTTTATAACTTTACTCAAAATAACTTTATCTAAATTTGCAATCGATATTACCAAAGGTGATTCGTTGGATTCTGGCCTTAAGAGTGGTACAATCGGTCGGGAATATTCCCGGTTATTGGATTGGATAGTTGTTGTTTCTACTGTTGTTTCTGCGAGTTGGTCGATAGTAGTTGGAGATGGAGTTGTGGTTGTAGTTGAAGTTGTCGTTGTTGTAGTTGTGGTTGTTGTTGCTGGAATTGTAGTTCTTTCGGTTGTAGGAGATGCAGTTGGAGCGGGTGTGGTCGTTGTCAAAGTCGTAGTTGTTAATGGGGTTGTTGAAACAAATACTGGTTTTTCATTTCGTGGAGTAGTTGGCACCTCTCCAAGAGAATAAGCATACACTAAACCATTGATTTCATTATTTGATTCGCTGATTTTCTTTGCTTTGCGAGTACTATCAAAAAGTCCCTCTAAAGATATTGTAGAAGCTTCAACAACATCTGAAATAACCTCTGGAACAGTGATAGATTTAGATCTTCTTCCATCTGCCGAAACAGATGAAGCAGTTTCAACTAAAATATTTGAGTATTCTGTATCAGGAATGGTGTTCCTGACCGGTGCTGAAGTTGATCCCGGTTCATAGTCAATTCGAGTATTCTCAAGACTATCTGGTTCAACTTCGGGAATAGTGTTCCTCACAAAAACGGATGACTCGGTAGCTGTGTATTCAGTAACAGTACTTCGACCATCAACCACAACTTGACTTCCATCGAACAAATGTACATGTTTGACACGACTAATCTCACCAAGTGATTCAAGTTTCGGTATGCCTTCAGATCTAAGTTCAGTCGATTCTACGGTCTTTGATTCTTCATCATTTGACTTTCTTCGTACCTTGTCTTCTTTAGAATTGATCTCAACTACACGACTTATTGTGACAAGTTTCTTCTTTGGACTGTACGAAATAAGTTGACCCTCACTAGCTGGTTGCTTCTCAGTAGTGCTGGTTGTAGTGACCTGTGAATCATCCTGTGAATTTATTAAATTATTATCTTCATCTTCTTCAAAAATAGTAGTTGTGTCTGAAAAAGGTGTATCTGTGGTATCTAAATTCGATTGTGATTGGTTTTGAGCAAGTTTTGGTTTGATTAATGTGTGTTTCTTGCTGTTAACCTCAAAGATTTTTTTATTACGTGCATTCAGAGCATCGATGTTAAGATCATCTAGAAGTGGATTACTCTGATTTTGTGGTGTTGTTTCTGTGGAACTAGCCGAGTACTTACGCTCGTAGCTGCGTGTGTTTGTCGAAACAAAGTTTGACGGCGGGGTAATTGGTTGCTCTAGTGTAGGTATATCAGAACCGATTAGGTTTGGTGGAAGGGTTATTAGTGTTGGGCGGTTTATTACGCGAGTTTTATTTGCTGGTTTAGCAAAACGGCTTACAGAATTTGATCCTGGTGGTCTATTAGGGGTATTAGGACTATTCACTGGCCGGTTAAATGTTGGACGGTTTGATGGTCGGTTAGATGGTCGGTTTGATGGCCGATAAATAACTGGTGGTGGAATAGGATTACTATCTTCGTCTTCTTCAGTATTTTCAGATTTCACTTCATGATCGTCTTCAATATTTTCATCTTCATCATACTCATCAGTTTCTTCATCAGCAATTTCTTCTTTTGCTATAGGATTTCCATTGAGAACGCCGTTGCCGTTTTGTTGAACAACTGGATTGTTTTCGTCTTGTACATCGTTATAATCAAATTCTTCTTCTTCGTTGTATTCTTCGTTAGGTTCTTCAATTGGGCTTGCAGTGCTAGTTCGTGTGGGGAAATTAAACTTATTTCGATTTTGGAAGCTTGTTCTTGGCCGAGTTGGAGTTTGTTGATTGAAACCCAAACCATTAGTTGAGTCACTTGGTGGACGAATAGCTTTAAAATTTCTATTAAATTTCCTGACATAGGATTTTGGTGAAGATACAACATTTGATTCAGTAGAAGTAATAGAATTTATAGATGGCTTGGTTGGTTTGTAAGGCTTGCGGCTTATTAAGGGTCTTCTTGGGCTTGGCGTTGTAGTAGTTGTAGACGTTGTGGTTTCGGGTGTTATTTCGGTCTCTGAAAACTCTGATGAAATAGTAGTATCTTCAAATATTGTCGTTTCGTTATCATCAATTGTTGTTTCATCATCGGATTGTTCGACCGTCGTCGTCGCAACCGTTGTTGTAGTTGTCGTTGAAGTGGTTGTAGTTGTCGGTGTTTCATTGTTTAATCTTTGTATAAGCTCAGCGATATTAAGAGCTTTTTCGGTTCTAGTTTGTACAGTCGAGGTTTCATCCTCTGTTCTGTTTGTGACAGGCCTCAATTTTCTGATGACTTTTCTAAAACGTCTTCTTGAGGGTGCTGTGGGAATTATTGTTGATGTTGTTGGTGTACTAATTGTGGTTTCTAAATCAACACCTACACTAAGGTTATCTACAGACTCTGTACTACTGCTTGTGGTGGTATTAGTAGAGTTATCAAAACTAAGATTATTATTAACATTTATTGGACGTTTATATTTCAATATTCTAAGACGACGTCTTTGAACAGCTTCAGTAGATGATACAACAGCTGTATCTGCATCTACTATCGATCCAGATTCATCTGATGTCAATTCCAAACTTGATGTTGATGAGGAAATAATATCTTCATCATCAAATGATGAACTTGTTGTTGTTGATGTGGGTCGTCTTCTACGTCCATCTGTACGGTTGTACTGTACTCTCTGAAAACGTCGATTTAAATTAGGTGTGTTCAAGCTAAGGTTGGAATTAGTTTCTAAAATTGAGTCATCACTGTTTGAGTCTTGTTCCTGACCTAGCTCTGTAACTTCATCATCACTATCAACATTAACAGGGGTTAGTGACAGATTGTTATTAGTATGAGTGCTTTCTAAAATGGAATCTACAGTGGAGTTAGTTATTGCTTGTTTAGTTACGTTATTATTTATTTTAGTGGCAGTGTTAAATGGTCTTCGATTGGTTAGAGTTTGTTTGAGACGATTACTAATGACACCGTTATTGGTATCGGGCTTACTCTGGGCAGTTTTGACTTTATTACGCAGTTCAAGAAGTGAAAGTTTTTGCGTTGAGGCTTGAGTGGGTCTTAATCTTGTACGAGACAAAAGTCCAACGATATTTTTAGGTGTTGAGCTTGCTTCGTCTTCTTTGATTTCTTCGATTTCAGTTTGCTCTAGTGATTGATTTACTGGATTCGTGGTAGTTGCTTTTTCGGTAGAATTTGATGTAACCGTTAATGAAGAAGAATAATTAATAGAAGAGTTTAGACTTAGTGTTTCGTTTTCCTGGGGGCCTTTCAAAGAAATATCAAGAGTATTTGAATTTCTTTCGGTTTTTTCTTCTGATGAATTTTCATCAGAAGTTATTTTTTCAGTAGAGTCGGAAATGTTTTCTTCGATTGATCTTTCTGAAGATTGATTTTCTGCTTCATATTCAGAAGAAGGTGAAGATGTATTGATTTCTTCTGAGTCTCGTTCACTTTGCTCATTTGCCATGTTTTGTTCTGTGCTCGGAAAAATATCGGAATTTCGTATGATTTCTGTAGTAGTTTCAGGATGTTGGTTAACTAACAATCGATTGTCGTTATCTGACCTAGACTGTTGGGTTTTGATTTTTGTACTTAATTCGTAAGGTGAAAGTTCTTTAGCTTGTTTAGTTGTAGACTGCTTGTTGCCATCAGCTGTGTCTTTATAAGCATCAAGAGACTTAGGATTTCTTGTTGCTGCTGATAGTTGCTGAGTAGTTTTAATAGTTGAAGAAGAAACATCAGCAGTTTGCTCAAGATGTGGGTGTTTTAGAAGAGTACTTAAAATACCGTCGGATTCTGGTCTAAACTGATCATTTTTAACTTTTTTGCGTAGTTCTAGAAGAGAATGTTTTGGAGTTTGTGTGGACTCGGATTGATTTGTACCATCAATTGTTTCATCAAAAGTATCCGCTTTAGAACCTTCATCAGTTACGGTATCTTCAATGGTCGATGAAGAAATATCTGCTGAATCTGAGTGATCATTCTGTGGGTGCTTTAAAAGAGTGCTCAAAATTCCGTCGGCTTCCGGTCTTAACTGATCAGTTTTGACTTTTTTACGTAATTCTAGCAGGGTAATTTGTGGAGCTTGTGTGAATTCAGATTGATTTGCACCATCAGTTGTTTCTTCAAAAGAATCAGTTTTAGATGCTTTATCCCTTTCCGCATTTTCAACGGTTGATGAAGACACACCTGTTGAGTCTGTGTGCTCAAGCTGTGGGTGCTTTAAAAGGGTGCTCAAAACTCCGTCGGCTTCTGGTTTAAACTGATCAGTTTTAATTTTTTTGCGTAGTTCGAGGAGGGAAAGTTTTGGAGCTTTAGAATCCCCTTTTATATCCTTATCTTTTCTCACATCTTCAACGTTTGACAAAGAGACGTCTGTTGCATCTGTGTACTCAAGCTGTGGTTTTTTTAGAAGAGTGCTCAAAATACCATCAGCATCTGGCCTAAACTGATCAGTTTTGACCTTTTTACGTAGTTCGTTCAGGGAAAGTTTTGGTTTTGAAGGTTGATTGGTTGTAGATTGACTTTTACTATCAGTAGTTTCTTCATTTGGAGATACACTTTCATCATTTAATTTTTCTTTTATTGGTTCTTCAATGCGATAACTTTCAGTTGATTGTTCTCTGTATGCATCGAGTATTTCGTTTAAAACGTTTGTAGTTTTTTCCTGAGGTGGAGTAGTAGTTGTTTCGTTTGTTATTAAATCTTTTTGTTGTTGAGCATTAGTAAAACTGTGCGTTGTCCTAGGTATCACTGTTGAATCTTCATCTGTGTCTTCAAAATTGTTTGCATTTTCATCCACTGCAGAAAGAATATCTTCTGATTTGTTTTCTGTTTCTTCAGTGGTCATTAGATTAAGTTCAATATCAATATCTGTTAAATTTTCGACATCAACAGATGTTGTATTATTCTGTAAAGTATCATTTAATAATGCTCGTGCCTGTTTCTGTTGTTGAGCATTTGTGAAACGAATAGCTGGTAGAGTTACTTCTTCTTCCAATTTATCTTTAATTGAATCTTCTTCCACTTCTGTATCAGCAACAGTTGTAGTTTTTGAACGACTGAAATTTGTATAACTTCGGCGTGTTGTTGAAGAAACTTTGTTTTCTTCGTTATTTGCTTTGTCATCATCAACTTCATCAGTTAAAGGTTTGCGAGTACCAAAAGTACGTCTTGTTGTTTGCTCATCAATGTTTGCTTCAGTTGTTGATAATCTGTTAATAGTTGAGTATGAACGACGAGTTGTGATAGTTTCTGTGGTCTTAGATATGCCTTCAGAATTTTCATCATCCGAATCAAAACTATTTCCGGGAGTTTTTGTTGTCCCACGTCTGTTGATACTTGAGTATGACCGGCGAGTTGTGGAACTTGGATTATCAGCGTTTGCATCTTCTTCTGATTTAGATGCAATATTTGCATCGTCAGTTGAGGAAACGCTTGTAGGTTTTGAACGGTTAAGACTAGAGTACTTTCGTCTTACGGTACCAGTTGTGCTAACTTCCTCGTTTTCTTCAGGTTCTTCGCTTGTAGATTCAGAGGGACTGGCAGTCGTAGACGTTAACCAATTATCACTTGAATATGGTTTACGCAAACTAGAAGCATCTTCATCTTCATCTTCGGATTCAGACTTATCTTTAGGTTCTTCTGTTGTTGCCTTAGACCGATTTAAGGAAAGGTACGGTCGCCTCGTAGTAGCAGTGTTTAAACCTGTGTCATAAAGTGGTTCTTCTTCTGAAGATCTAATTGGTTCAACTGTTGAAGATCCTGTTCTATTTATACTTGAATGTGGTCTACCTGAAGTAGAAATATTGTATTCAGAGTTAGGAATTGATTCAGATTCTTCATTGAGTAAGGCTTCTGTTGTTTTTTGACGGTTGAGTAAAGAATATGTTCGAGGTGTAGTAGAAACCTTGTCTAATTCTGGGTTATTTTCAATTTGTTCAGTATTTTCTTCTATAGAAGATAGATTGATATTTGCATATGGTCGAAGTGTGGTTGAAGTCTTATCATTTTCGCGGGTAATTATTTCTTCATCTGAATTTTCGAAATTTATTGAATCTTCATTTAATTTCAATGTACTCACTTCTGGTTCAGTCGAATCTTCATTTGAATCAGTTGTCTGAGAAAATTTGGTATCTGCGCTGCCAATTGAGTCTTGATTATTTGACTGAATTTTGATATCTTGAAAAGTTGTTGTACTTTTTTCAGTAACTTCTGTAGTGTCTTCAATTGCTTTGTTTTCCGTTGTGTCTGTTGCAGTAAAAGGTGTTGTTGTTCTAAGACGATTTAAGCTATTATAAGCTCGTCTAGTAGTAGGTGGTTTTTCTGAAGAAAGATTATCTTCCAATTTATCGATTGCTTCTGTAGATGTTGGCAAGGTTGGTGCTTTGGTTCTATAAAGATTAAATCTTTTGTTAAAACCCACATTTGGTGTTTCCGTTTTTATTTTTAGTTTCGGGTCCTTTTTTAACTGAAGAATAGCATCTGAAAAAGATTTCGGTGTTGTATATCTGCTAAAACTTCGACGTGTTGTGCTAACAATGTTTTTTTCTTCTCCACCATTTACATCTTCTTCTTCATCCTTAGGCTTCTTTGTAGTAAAACGATTTGGTCTTCCACGGTTGGCAAAGCTTCGTCGTGTTGTAGATACAAATGAATCAGTTTTTTCATTAAGGTTTTCCGTATTTGTTTCCGTAGTTGAAGAAGTTCTTAATCGTGGTCGAAATGAGAACGATCGTTGAACAGGTAGATCATTTTGAGGTGATTCAGGTCTCAGAGTAGAGTTAACTTCTGATTCTTCATTTGGTTCTGAATGGTCAGATATGTTTTCAGTTTGTTCTTCTTTTTGAGAAAGCTCTGTAGAAACTATTTCTTCCACAGTTTCTGTTACAGCTTCTTCTTTTCCGTCACTTTCAATTTTTGTATTCGATTTATAGTCCTTAAATGTTTTAGCAGTTCGATGAGATTCATTTGATTTGTTCAATGCAATATCCGACTCTTGAGCGAATTCAGTTTGAGGTGCAATTGTGCTAAGTATTTCTTCACTCTTATCATTCTTAAGTTCGTCTAAAATTTCTTTTGTTTTTATTTGACCAACACTCGATATATTTGTCTGATCTTCAGAAATTTTTAACTGACTTAATGGCTTTGATATATTCAAACCATAACGATCTACATTTGGTAGTTCAGACACTGTGTATTCGTCCAATGTTTGAAGAGTTTCGGCTTCTTTTGTTGATTCTTCCAATCTTATTTTTGTAGTTAAATCATCTTCATTATTGGAAATAGAGATTGATTCACTATTATTTTCATCATCGGGAATTGATCGTTTCGTTGTAGTTTTTCTGTTTTTCTCATCTTCAAAGATTTCAAATTCTTCGTTTATTTTAGTATTTTTATCAGGATCTACAGTTGCTTTGGATCGAAAACGACCTGATAATTTTCTTTGATTTAAGTCCTTGTATGAGATTGTAGAAGTAGATAACACAGTTGAGATATCTTCCAAATGTGAATCTTCCAATAAAATTCCTTCCAGTGATGTTTCTGTACTCATTGAATTTACTTCCATGGCCAATTTCAAATTCTCATCTTTTATTTCATCTTGTGTAGTTTGTGAAATATCTCCGATAGATGAAGATCTGATAGCCCCCAGATCCTCCGTTGTCCTGGGGGCAATCTCAAAAAACTGATCGAATTCATTGTTGATTTCTTTTGCTAGGGAGCTAAAATTCACTTCCTCAGTCGAACTTTCGTCTTCAGAAACTTTTGCTGCATCATTGATTTTTCCTAAATATATTATAGGAGAATCTTCTAAGAACTTCAAGTGCTTCATGCGATCATAGATTGGCATTGGTGAGTTTTCTGAGCTTGCACTGTCTTCAGCAATTATTTCATCGATTTTTTTGGAACCAGATACTTCTGATTGAGAAGCACCAGGCACGATGCCTTTTATAAAGATTTCTTCACTGTTTGTGGTTAGCTCTTCATTTGTCGTGTCTTCTGTGGTTGAAAGTACTTCTGTAGTCAAATCTAATGCCGAGTTAGTAGATGCTTCAATTTTCTGTGGGGTCTTTTCTGTTAATCCTGCGTATGGTGTTACTCTTCCTCCTTTTACAGTTTTTCTTAAATCAAATGTTCTTCCACCCTGCGTTGTAACTTCTAATGTTGGAGGAGTGGTTAAAAGATCATCCCCTTCACTTGTAGTTACTTCATTTTTATTTTGATAAGTGGGGAGTTTTAGTCTTCTTCCTGGAATAGTCGAATTATATTTCTTTCTCAATTCAATGCGAGGTCTTCCACGTAGAGTATTGGATGTTACAGGTTCTTCAACTTCAGTTGTGCTATCCTCCGTACTGGTCCTAACTCTAGCCCGCCCTCGGAATAATGATCCAGGACTGCGGTTTTGAAATGTTTGATTCAGTGGAGTATCATTTGATTTGGTAGTTGTTTCTTCAATAGAAGTGACTGGTATTGTGGTTTTCAACCTCAATTTTGATTGGTATCTGGAACTAGAAGATTTATTATTTGAGATGTTTGAAGAATCTTCAACTTCAACTGGTTTAGCTTCCTGAATGCTGTCAAGCTTTACGTCGGAAATAGTGTTGGCTTCCTTTATGAGACTCTCTTCAGAATCTTGAATCTTTTTTCTAATAATTCTCTTTTTCAATACAAAATTTCCTTTTAAGCTTGGAATATTTAAGGTATCATTTTTGAGGTCTCCTTGAGATAGACCATCGCCAGTATGTGTGATAATTATCATTGCTTTAGGTTCAGCTTTTGAATCTTCTGTTGTTGTTCTAAAATTAGATTGCCAAGTTGGTCGAGTAGATTTTTCAATAATTTCTTCATTTTCAATGGAGCCCTCAGTGGTTGAACGCTGAACTGGTCGACGATGTCTTACAACAACACGACGACCTTCAGTTGGTATTTTCGTTTGAGCCTTTTGTCTATGGAAGTCTAAAGCCAGAAGAGACGATAAGTCACTTAACATTGCTCGAACGCTTCCACGATTGGCAAGTTGGGGACGACGAGTTGTTGTTGGAAGTTCTTCATAGATGACTTCATCGTAATATTCAGTGTCTTCTTCATCCTTGGTTTGTGTATTGGTTTTTTTAGCTTTTGAAGATAAATCTCCAAATTTGGTTTGAGTGGAAGAAAGTCGTTGCCTTGGCTGAGATACTATTTGAGCAACTGGTTTATCGTAGATTCTTCTACCTGTTTCAGACTGTCTTCCTCGGGCCGTAAATGACTTCTTAGTCTGAGCTTCAGAGCTGCTTTCTACGATTGTTTCGTTTGCTTCAAAAGTTTCATCCGTATTGACATTTGATGCCTCACTATCAGAATTGACTTCCTGAACTTTGTTCACAGTTCCAGAGCCTAGCCTAACCTTGGTTCGATATCTTGAAGCTGAGCTGTCTTTTAATTCAAATGTTGGTGAAGCACTCTTTGTCTTTAAGCCTTCATATCTTGTTCTTGTACGGTTTCTGGTAATTGTTTGATTTTGTTCCCGAGAGCTATCTTTTGAAGATCCACGAGTCGAATAAGATTTTGTTCGATTTCTATAAGCAAATGAACTTCTTGTTGTTGGGGTTTCAAGGAGTGAATCTGTAACTTGGGAATTCAATCTGTTACCTCCAAATCGTGTTTTGAAAAGATGCTTTGTAGATTGACGAGTATTGCTTGATACTATACCACTTTCAACCTTGTCTGACACTTTTTCTTGAGATTCAGTTATTGAAGATTCAGTTGCATTAATAGATCCTTGAATGTTAGAACTTTCCTCCAGACTTTGCTCATTTTCAACTTTTAGAGCATTTTCAACAACATTGACACCATTAAAGTCAGTTTGCTGTGTAACTTCTTCAATGTCTCCTTCAAGAATTTCATATATTGAGCTTTCAGTATTTGTCGTCTTTGTTGTATCTGAACTGTTGTCAGTTACTTTGGAGCTTCCAGTTTCACTTGTTTGAGATATTAACGAGCTTGAGCCTTTTCTGATAGTATTTTTTTGCCTTGCTTTCAATTTACTGTCAACATTAGCTTCTGAGGATGATCTAGCAACTGGAGATTCTGAGGTGATAGAAATATATTCTTCAGTAGCACCATCTGTATCGATGACAGCTTCAAGAGTTTGATCAAGAATTGCAATATCTTTGGGCTTGTTTTGTGCAGTTTGGGTATTAATTTTATCTTCAGTATCTGCATCGATGACTGCTTCAAGAGTTTGATCAAGAACTGCAACATTTTCAGTTTTTATCTGTGTAGCTTGGGAATTAATTTTGACTTCAGCATCTGCATCGATGTCTGCTTCAAGAGTTTCATCAACAACTGCAACATCTTCGGGCTTGACATCTGCAGTTTTGGAGTTTATTTTATCTACACTTTCTAGATCGATGACGGCTTCAAGAGTTTGATCAACAACTGCAACATCTTCCGGCTTGATTTCTTCGATTTGGAAATTTATTTTCTCTTCAGCATCTGCATCGATGTCTGCTTCAAGAGTTTGGTCAGTAATTGTAACATTTTCAGGCTTGATTCCTTCAACTTGGGTACTTATTTTCTTTTCACTTTCTTCATCGATGACGGCTTCAAGAGTTTGATCAAGAACAGAAACATCTTCGGATTTGGAATCTGTCCTTTCAGAATTAAAATGTTTTTCAGTTTCTGTATCAATGATCGCTTCAAGAGCTTGATCAAGAACTGTAACATCTTCAAGCTTGATATCAATACTATTAACAGCAGTTTCGGTAACACGCCCTTTTGTTCTAACATCTTCTTGAGACCGTGGCGTGATTTCAACTAATTTACCCTGGTTTCCTCGCGTCTTTGGAGTTTTGTTGGAACTAATATCAATCTTACCTTGAAACATTACTTGATTTTCATTGACTTTTGAAGTGTCAACTAACTTGGAACTATCAATTTGTGAAGATATTATATCTTTTGTTAGTGTATCTTTTGCAAAATCATAGCCCAATCTGCTTCTAGATCTACCTCTAGCAGTAGTTAAGGTCTCAGAGCTTTTTTCTCTGTTTGATTCTTTAGAAACTCCTCTGGTATGGACAATTGAATCAATAAAACCTTCTGAACCATCGTTATTGCTTCCAGATTGAGCTTCACTTTTTTTTGATTCACTGGTAAGACCAAATCTTTTTCTGCTACGTTCGTTTTGTTGATTTTTTTCCAGTGACTTATCAACAGTTACTTTGACGTAATACGTCATTCGAGAATTGGATTCAGGTGAAGAACTTAAGACTTCATAATTTAAATCTGCATTCGAGTTTCTTGTAATGTCTTTAGAATCACCATTTTCTTGGGAATGTTCTATTTTACCACGTGGAATTTTCATAATATGTGTTATGACATCGTCAAGAGCATTGTTCATTGAAGATGTTTTATTTAACCCACGATAACCAGAGTTTAATGAAAGATCTTGATTATATGATAATTGATGTGAACCTTTGATACGATCTTCTTCTGCAACAGCTTGAACGGTATTATATAAACTGTATCCTTGACCTGAACTTTCAGAACCTCTGCTATTGCTAATTCTGGAACGGTTTGACGATGAGTTTGCGGTGGTGGTTCTCTCAGTATCTGAGAAACTACCCGAAGCTTTTTCAAAACCATGATTGACACCTCTATGTTGTGATTTCACTTGCTTGCCAGTATCGGAAGCAAGATCCACTTTTTCAATCTTTGTCGTTTCCTCTGAGAATGTGTTTGTATGATTTTTGTTTATTTGGCTTGAAATTTTAGAGATATCTTCACTCTTCTCGACTTTTTGAGACCCCAATCTGTTTTGATTTCTTGTGTGAATGTTGTATTGAGATTCCCTATCGGATAAATGGATGGTTGCCTGGTTTTCATTGTTTTGTTGTGATAGGCTTTCATCAGTCCACGCTGTATATTTGCCATCTTGAGTGTTATCCTTCTGATTCCAACCTCGGTACTTACCATCATGCAGCTGTGATTCACTCTGCTGGTTACCTCTGTTATACTGGCCGTCTTGGAACCCTGATTGGTCACTATGCTGTTTATTGCCCCGATAAGTAAACACTCTTGAATTTTCACCCATGGAATTTTCTGCTTTAGACTCTGGATCATCGGTTACCGAAAAGCCTTCATAGGGATAATATGATAATATATCTTCACCACCCATGCCATAGCCTCTTCGATATACCCCACTTTCACCCTCATTTTTGGTATTTAAACTCTTTGCCCTCCACTTACCTCTTAAATCGGATTGACCCTTTTCACTGATCCATTTACCTGTAATTGAATTAAGACCATTTAACCCATCACCACCATTACCACCACCATAACGTGAGTCATCACTATATTTTAATGCTGCAACATGACTTTGCCCCCAAAGCTGATGCCAAGTCCCACCCGGTTTGTAGCTTCCGTCATCGCCACTCGCACCTGGGCTACCTACTTGCCAATCATAATAACGAGCATTGGTTTCAAGTTGCTCTTTGGGTACGACTTTCCGAGGTCTAAATTTCGGATCTCGGGCATCTTTCCAAGAATAGGTTCGGGTTGGAGTTGAACCTTCATCATCAGAGGCTTGATTTATAACCTCATTATTACCCTTCACCATTAAACTATCAACTACATTCGCTACATGATCTACAACAAATTTAGTGCCATCATTTAGGGTTTGAGCTCGATTTATGTTTTGCGATAAACGGCTACGACTACGAAGGTAGGACTCTTGAGTTGAACTCACCTTTTTATTTATGATTGCTGGCGTTGATGTTTCAGATGGAGAAGCGGTTGAAGATGACAATGACGAGGCATTATCATCAAGTCCGCCATTAGATTTGGTTGCAAGAGTTGGACGTGTACGACGACGAGGAAAACCAAATGGTCTTGGACTAGATACAGTTCCCAGGAAGTCGTTAGTAGAGGTACTGGTATCTTGATTTGTGTCAGTAGTTGATGGGGTTGTTGATTTTGTTCTTTGTTGTTGTTGTCTTCGACTACCACCACCATTATACTTATTGTTAAATGTGCCCCTTATACTATTACTACTATTGAGACTAGATTGTGACTTAATACTAGAGGGCGTTGTTGTGGTTGTGGTTGAGGTTGAGGTGGTTGGGTTTGTTACCTCATTTCGGTCGGTATCGTCTGTAGTTGCAGTCGTAGTGGTTGTTGTCTCGGATTGAATTTGATTTTGTGTCGCGTCAAGTTCCTGTTGTGTATCTAGACCAGATTCTGTTGCTTGGGAATTGGGAATTTTAGGTGCGATTGTAGCATCTTCTTCGTCTTGCGACGTAGAGATATAAGTTTGAATTGTTGGTAGCGATAAAGCAGGGAAAATGGGACTTGTGGTTGTGGATGATTGTGTGGAAGTTTCAATGGATATGGGATTAGTAGTGGTTGGTGTTGTCGAAGTAGTTGTGGTTGTGGAAATGATTATTGGTTCAGGTGTTGTGGTATCACTAAGAAAACTTTCTGGTAGTGTTGTTGTAATTGAAGCTTGATCTATTGTTGTTGTTGTTGTGCGACGACCTATACTTGTATATGAACGCGTTGTTGTTGTTATTGCTTGTTGTTGTGTTGGTGATTGTGTTGAAATTTCATTTGGTTCCAAAAATTGTACCGTTACACTAAGTGGATCTTCACTTTCTGCTGAATCTTCATCAGAATGTTCCTTTGATGTTGGTATCTGTGTTACTGCACGTCTGGTTGGTCGTGTGCGTTCCAAAAACTTGTATCTTTAAAGAAAAAAAATATGATGAACCTTATGCTTCAAATGGAATAAAAACAGAATCCTTACCTGCTGCCAGAAATAGTAGTACTTTCAGTTTCAACTGGGCTCTCTGTTGTGCTTCTACCACGATTACGATTTAACGGTACATATGCTTTTTTGTCAGGAATAGTTTCTTCGTTGATGTCTTCTGCTTCTTCGTCGTTTTGAATTACTTCTGGTTTTAAAGTAGTTCCTTTTGTGCGTCTAATACTTGTGTAAGCAGGTGTCGATGCAGAGGTTGGTCTTCTACTGCTACTGACTGATAGTGCTTCTACTTTATCATCGTCCTCATCATCTTCAGAATCTTGTTGGATGTTCTTCTCTTCGTCATCTTCTTCTTCAGTACTTGAAGCTGAAGCAGGTCTAGGTCTCTTAATAGTCACATACTTTTTCTTTTCCTTGAGGAATCCTTCAAATTCTGGTAGTTTTTCGATTCCTGCATTCTGAGGACCTGGTCGACTATTACGAACAACTGAAGAGTATTTAGAGTTTTTGTCATCTTCTTCGTTACTTTCATCTGCTTCATCATTAGCAGCAGCCTTTGGTTTGCTAGTACTTCTGAAGAGGCTTGATGAAGTGAATTTATTTCTGAAGGCACTCAAATTGGCTGGTCGATTAAGAACTTTTTCGTAAAGTTTCTTGCTAATAGATGATGGTGTTGTAGTAACTCCAGCTGAAGATGAATCGTGTTTTTTCAGCATTACAGTTCCATCATCTTGTTGTAATATGTGTTTTTCAAGTTCTTCAATGCCACCGACTTTCTTAATGAGATCAATGAGTTCCTTAATGACACGAGGATCTTCTTCTGAATCAACTGCGGTATCTTCAGCCTCATCATCGTATTCTTCTTCTTCTTCGGGTGCTTCAGTTGTTGTTGTTGTCGATGTGAAACGAGCAAATGAGTTTCTAGATGTAGCTGCAGTGATTCTGTAGGCAGATGTTGTTGTTCGTTGTGTGGTTGTTGTGGTAGTTATTGGTCTAAAAGGAAAAGAAAGCTTTTAGAAATGAACCTTTTAAGGAAATGTGTCTAAATAAATTACTTGGAAGTTGTTGTAGAAGCTTCTTTGTTATTCTTGTTGCAGGGAACATTTCTGGAAAAATCACAAGAATCTGCTGAAGGATTGAAATAGAGTCCTGATGGACAAGTAAACTGATGGGCTACAATTCCCAAGTTCGAAGGTCCACTGTCTAAGCACCAGAAATACTTTTTACAATCTCTGGGATGTTGGAAGAATCCTTCATCTTCACATTTGAAGTCTAAAATAAGAGAATGAATTTGTCTTCATTGAACTGTGTGAGAGAAGAGATTTTTGAAACTTACCAGATCCTGGATCAGGAGTTGTTGGAGGAGCAGGAGTTGTTGTTCTTCCACCTACATACAAAGATGAACCAGTAACTGTAGTAGTTGTTGAAGGTCTTTCAGTTTGAGGACGTGCACGACTTGCTGGCTTCTTGCGTGAAATTGACACGGCTTTTTCGACAACTTCTTCAACTTTGTTTCGGTTAGCAGAACCAATACGATTACGGTTACGCAATGGCTTTTTCTTGGGTGGTGATGGTTTAGCGACTTCATTATCTCCCACACTAATTTAGGAATACACTAAGTTATTACAAAGAACTAAATTATATCAATGAGGGACTTACCCTAAACGATCCAAGTAAGCTTCTTTAGCCGCTTCAATTAGGGGGTAAGGTTTTCCAGTACATAATCCTCGGAAATCGTCATTGTCTATTGCCCAAAACATAATACCTCCCAGGCCATTCTCGACAACATACTCAGCCTTTTTACGTACAATAGCTTCATCATCGTAACCAACCCATTGGTTACCCTTGAAAGCATATGGACCCATGGCCTTAGGATTTGGTTGAACTACTGTCCAATCAGGATCTTCCTTGATGTTTTGACAAATCTGAAGCAGAACAAATTTGGGTCAGGAATAATAAAACACAAAATGTACACAAAAGTGTGTATCTCACCTCATAGTAAGCTAGGTAACCCTTTTCCCTTGTGGCATCACCTTGTTCACCAGGCCCATCAGCTGGGGCTCCAAGTTCAGTACTCTCTTCATTAAATAGGGTATATGATCGACCATAAGTTGGAATACCTAGAACCAGTTTATCACGATCTGCACCAGCATCCAAGTAGAATTTAATGGAATAATCCTTAAAAAGGCAGGGGTTTTAGAAAGCTTTTCAAAGCATTTTGAAGACTATAATTGGACTTACAATGTTTAATTCACTGTCATAGTTATATTCATCTTCTTCTTCCAGAGAATACAAAGGTGCATGATGATTTGCTGATGGTTCGGTGGAGCTATGGAAATCATACGTAAGCAGATTGAACCAATCAAGGTTCTTATTCAGCTTTGGGATATCGTAACCCTTTTCGATGTATTGTATACCAGCAGGAACAGCCATGGTCAAAAGTAGCCTGTTAGAGAAATGTTAGCAATGATAAAATCTCTTTAAGTAGAATAACACCAAAGTGTAGGATCTTACCTTGGTCTTCCAGTCTTTGCTGATTCCCTATCAAACTCAGATCTGAGTTCTTGAACAAATTGTGCGTAGTTATCCTTGTCACGTGATTTACCTCCTTCTCTATGTGCTGGGTATTCCCAATCCAAGTCCAAACCATCAAAGTGATTTTGTCTCAAGAATTTCAAGATATTCTTAATAAATTGTTGTCTACGCTCGGAGCTAGCAACCAATGGCGAGAAACGTGACGAAGCCTCATTCCAACCACCGATAGCGATCATAGTTTTGAGCTGTTTGTTGTAGGTTTTGAGTCCTGTAAACTTAGCATACCCACCTGACAAAAAAAAAATATTAATTAGTATTAACAAGCAATTTATAGGCGTAGGAATGATTACCTTGTTCAATGTCTTGATATTTATCAAATGGTTTCATTGTATTGTCTTTTGTAAAGCCTCCAAAAGCATATATCAAATGCGTACATAAGTAAGGATTGATATTTTGTGGGTTGAATTTCGCTGTTCCAGGTCGATATACACTCCAGTTTGTGTAATAGCATACTACTCTTTCCTCAGCGCGGATCTCTGGTAGTGATAAAAATTGAAGAATTTTGTTTGATAAAAATAAAAATTGTATTTTTTAAAATTTTGGTGTAAGATGTGCATTAATAAATGAACTTTTTTTCAACAAGTTTTGAGAATTTTTAATTTTACAATTTTCAAATTTTTTCCTACAAAATTATTTTCCTAAATCAAATAGCATGCTTAGTTTGGAGCTTAGAACAATTTAAGATAAAGTTTATGTTATTTTAGTAATAGATTTTATTTGTTGTTTACGCTTTTTTTTAAAAAGATTTTTCATATAAAAATACACAGCCATTTTGAACCTGAGAGTAAGTTCGTGCGACCCAGTTGTGCATTTTATTAAACTAACAGTACTATTATTATATTTATATTTAAATAAATAAAAATAAAATAAATACCGAAAAATTCGTTTTCTTTCAAAATATCTAAATTGTTTTAACCAAATTGAATCAATCGTTTCAAGATCTTTTTTTTTCAATCAAACCAAGCTCCAAATTCACGGTTTGGTCATTTGTGCAATACCATTTCGCTGCTTAGCGTTTTAAGAATGACCAAATCGCGAATTTCAGGGGTTGCTGGTTTATTTGCCATTTAGTGTTTTTTTGGTCCATGGCCATTTTCGGTGCTTGCTCCCATCATGAACAATAGAAATTTTTGTTTCAAGGAATTATGTAGCCTCAGAAAACCTGTAGGACTTACCGAGGTCGATATTCACAGAATTGAATTTCTAGCTCTTAAAACTCAGTTTAAGGAAAAATTAGAACTCAAATTGTTTCATTTTTATTTTTTTCATAAGAAAAACTGAGAGCTAAAAATAATAGTTTTAAACTGATTTTGGAACTTTGTCAAGAAATTGGCCGTAAAACAACCATTTATGATAGCAAAAATAGTAGCTTTGAGATAATTTTGAACTTTTTTGAATTAATTCGCGTAAATAGTATTCCCGGCCACTTTGAAGGTGAAGAATTATTCTTTAAAAATATTGAGTGCCTTCTGTATACATAATTTTGAAAATTGAAAAAAAAAACATTTAAGACCTTGTTTCAAATTAAAACATAAATCTTAATAAGTAAATGTTAAATATAATTCAAAGTTATCTCACCATTTGCTAGAAACACCGCACATAACAGAAAGAATAGCTGCCAAACCGCTCCGCGCGGAAGCTGAAATAAAATATAAAAAAAAATCAAGTTAGTTTAATTTAATATCAACATACAACATGTTAATAATATTTTTTTTGATATACATTCATGTTCATGTTTAATTCAGAATTTTATCAGTGATAAAGATCCAGGTATCACCACTTAATTCTTGTCAGGATTTTTAGGTTGAATGATCTTAAAACAATTATTATTTATATTTCCTTGAATGTGTTCCTGAGCTTTTAATTGTAGATTATATATTTAAGGAAATATATTTAAATCAATCAATATCAATAATTTTGTGTTGTGTCACTTATTTCGATTGGATATCTTAATCCAATTAAAAGAAATCTCTAAGTCACGGATGAATCAAGTCAGCTAATGCGATTTAAGTTTATAAAAATTTTCTTGCGACATAACTGAAATGAATTAAACGAAAAGTAATCAAAGGGAAATTTGATTAAAGCATTTCAATTCTAAAAAAATTATTAAATCTTATAGACAAACAGACAGGGGGTTCTGCATTGCTTTTGGTGCAGCCACTGTTCAAGTTTAGATAATACTTTTCCGAAATAAGTGAACAAAAAGATTAACATTGGGTATTAGGTCATACCTAGTTAATTTTGATAAACACACGTTTTGACCTACCCAAGTCAGGCAGTATTCTTTAAAATTAAAATTATGTAATCGTGGTTTTATATCTTCAAAACAAAACACCCTATAAAAATTGATTTTATAATTAAATAAAAAAAAAAAAGAATCGATGCCACTGAATGAGCGCACACAAAATCAAATATCAAAGCATCATCAGTATAGACTTACATAACATTATTAGTTTTTTTATTTTTGTGGGCTTGGCTATTGGTAGTTTTCACTTTTAGTGACCCGTATTATGAAGTAATAAATGAATCATAAAGTATAATTCGAACAACCTTGTAGAGGTTGTAAATACCAGGAAGACATTGAGCCGGCAAGAATAGACATAACTGGTTTTTTGATTTGTATTGGATGGAAAAAATGAGGTCAAACTATGGACGATCTTTACAGATATAGGATTACAAAGGCCTTATAAGAAAAGCCTTTGATAAAATAGTTTTCTGAATACAAAGAAAATTTATAAATGGATTCCCTTCCAACAATTTGTCTTTATTTCTGTATATAGAAACTTGTATTTGCTTTTCCCTAAAATTATGTTAAATTCAACAAGTAATAAATTTTTATCAACAAAATGAATTCAAATTGAAAAAACATACAAAAAATGTTTAATATTTATATGTTTTCTGCTAATTTTGTTTGAATTAAGTATTTTTTTTATGAGTGTTTTGTGCCTGAATATCCAAATATATTTTGGACAATACTATGTAGTTTTTTTGGTTTAATAGAAAAGTATAATATAGGTATCTCTGTCTACGGTCTTTTGACATTCAATCTAAATACGCTCTAGCGGCTAAATGATTTCGCCAAAATAAATAATTAAAGTGTTAAATTTATAATGAATTTAGTGTTGTCTATTAGGAAGGATTTAAGTTGTGTAGTTTTTGAATCAAAAGCCAAAAGCTAACGATAAAACTAGATTTTTCACAGAGGGTAAATTTTTTCATTTTTTCAAATTTTTGACTCACTCTTAAACGACTTAACCAATCCTCACTTCTGCCTAAAAAACGTTAGGTCGGTGTGCCAGCATTGCACTTTTCGTTTTTCCATACAAATTAAGTCGTACTGTAAAGTTGTTGATATTTTTTTGATTTTTAAAAGCACTTCAAAATTGTAACGGATAGTGCATTGCGCGTGTACTAAACATTAATCTTATGAGCTGATTTTTTGCAAGGCTTATTTTTTAGCCTAAACAAAACTTTTGAGTTTGGTGCCACAGCATAAAAACAGAAAAAAACCTCTTCCTGTAAAATTTTCTTTCTGTCGCTTACGATAAAATGGCGGAAGGGCTCGAAATATTATTGCAAACTTTACATCTTAAAAGCATACAACTTTGTATGGTGCAAACATTTAGTTAAGCAACGCTATACTTTAAGATAGAAAGGGGTTTGAATACCCTTTTATTAATAACTTTCTACACATGTACATTTGCTGAAGATGCAAGCAAGTTAATTTCTCCTTAAAGTGTATAAGAAAAAACAAAAATAGAACAAAAAACCTATAACCATAAAACTATATCGAGATTAATTTAATTTGTAATTTGTTAACTGTACTTCCTTATTAGGAAAACAATTTGGCCACCAACATCAGAGTTATTTCAATCAACAATCACTAAACATTGGGCTATTGCAACAAAATATCAATTGACATTTTTATGTATCCATTGCGTCAGTATCGAACAGCATCACACATAATGCGGATTCAAGTAAAACACAAAACACATGTAATACTGGGACCAAAACGCGGTTGGAATGTCACAAAACCAGTAGGTAACTTAAAAAAAAAAGACACAAAACCACATGCGTGAACTGCTCATAAAACCGACTCACCAACCGACCGATTGACGCGACGTCCGTCGATTTAACCAGTCAATGGAACCAAAGTCATTTCCCCGTATTCGGATTATGTACCTTCAACTACGTCATCAAATTATTTACCTGCATTACCTACTCTCATTGATACAAATTTGCTGAAGGAAATATCATATTTTTCCTAACCCACTATAGCAGAAATAGGCCGATCTATCTCAAGTTGGTAGTTGGTATCTGTTACACTTTTTTATGGTCCCACAACTATGAAGTTAAGTATTATTATGGTAGAAGTAGGAGAAGAATCGGTCGTTGATCGTTTGCTAGCAGCATAGCATAACTAACCCAGAGTCAGAGTTAGACCATCAGGCCGCACTGCACTACACTCTCTTGGTGCATCTGATGGGAGAAACTTATGCAATGTGGACACGCTGCATGCGGATGGTTGAAAATATGCGGATAAGATGCATCGTCACACACTTAGCCACTATAGTAAATAAGTAACATACATTTCTCAGATGTTGATGGTAATGGTATGGTGCAAGAGAAGTTTTTTTTTTAATTAAATAACAAAACCACAATGAGGCTAAATATTTATTTAAGGCTTGCATAAAAAGCCTATACAATGTTTTTAACGTCGTTTTCTTTATAGCTGCTGTATGGATCTCAACTAAAAACAGGTGTTGACACACAATGTAAACATGTTCAAAGTTTCAACTGAAATGATTTACTAATAGCGGATCTGGCCAAATACTCGAGTTAAAATTTACCATTTAGATTTAAAAATAATTGGAACATATTATACCTCTACTATACCTACAAAATTATATACTTATAGCTTCTCTCTGTGCAGTTGGTCAATAATAATTTATCAAAACAAAGTGCCAGCATTCTATTTGGCATTCATGGCAATTGCATTTGAGTTTATCATGAGTGTGATGCAACCAACCAATAGACGCTACGCTGCTGCAGTGCACATATCATGGCCGCATCTTAAGATGCAATAAATTTAAAACTCGACTTGAATGGATCATGGTTCGCTGCGTAAATTTAGATCCAAAGTCCATCCGAAGAAGCAAATAAAGATTCAATCGGGAGCACGTTTTTACTTTTTTGTTTTGTTCTTCTTAATTTTGATGTCTGATTTAGAATTTTAAAACTAATGCTCAGTTTCGCCAAAATATTTTTGAGTTTAAAAAAATAATCTGTTAAATTTCTTGGTTTTGAGTAGGAAGTGCCATCTATTTCAGTTCTGATTGTTGAGATTTTGGTAAATTTGTACTTTCATTTTCTTCTATGAGTATTCAACGGGATTTTCTCTGCTGATGGAATTCTACCCATGTTACAGAGATTTCTGAAATCTTGGAAACCTAACCTGGCTTATTTACTAAGGCGGATCGTTTTTTGGAAAAATACAAGTTTCTTTACGGATCTCTTGATACAAGAAGTCAAATCAAACATTAATGCCAAATATTATTACTTTACTATTAGTTTTAAAGAATTGCCGGTAATTGCAATTGTCTACAACACAAAAACACAAATATATGTTGTTGTTTCGCATGTTATTTTCCTTAAAAGATAGAAGATACGGAAAGATGGAATAAAAACAAAAAAAGTGACGAGTGACCATAACAAAGAATGCTGCCAACTTATTTTCATAAAATCTAGTTAAACGAAGTTCAACTGAACTGTAGTTCAGATTTCACTGTAAAACCGGAAAAGTTAAACCAAAACTTTAGTCAAAATTATCACTATAGGATATTCTCAGCTGATTTTTCACAAACTGAACAAATTTGCAAGATGCTCTAAAAATTAGAAGAGATTAGCCGTATCAGTTGGGGCGTACTTCGTTAAACTTCAAAGGAATTTATTTAATGAATCATATTTTTCCTTGTATTGAGTTCAGTGCTTATTTTTTTTACGCTAATTTATTGTATGGAAAAATCTAAGTTTGCCGTTATTAAAGTCCATCCTCAACTCCATTGTTCCTATAGGATGTTTTATTGTCTCCTGTTCAAGTTAATTGGTGTAGTTTTTTTCTGCAGCCTGTTGAATATCAGCTATGAACTTCATGGCCAATTTGCAAAATTGTTTTCAAACTTAATGAATAAGACTTTGCCCTTTTTCAAAAATTATTTTTGGATACCAGGAAATATCTTTATGTGTAACATCTAAAGCTACTTCATTTGTCTATCATTGCGTTTTCGCTTATATGATGCTGAAATTCAATTTGTCGATTGTAATAATAAGAGTATATCCAACAAAGAATAGGTATACTCTCCTTACGGAAGCCGTATGAAATTTTTTGTAGACTAAGTTTTTAAATATATAAAATACAGATATACATACATACACTGGCCCTAATAGTAAGCTAAGCTGTAGCAGTTCCTTGTGGAAGGGAAGTTTCTTCCGCAAATGTTTAACAATCTGTTTATTTAATACTGTAGATGTTTATGAAAACTAAGCTAGTATCACACGACTTGTCAATACACAAATATTTGTTATGAGATTACACAACACCATCTGAACCCACAATCCGGATGATACCAAATGATTCACAAATCATGTTTATATGTCATTTACTATGTCATCCGAATTGTCGTTCAGATGGTTTTGTATCAAAATACACAAATTTTTACACAAATTTAAGTGTTTGCGCAAATCGAATGACTGGTACCTAGTTATCAAAAATTTTGATAGCCCTTTTTTTAATAAGATTGATAGCATTAGTTTTATGAACACAACGATATCATTCAGTTTTAATACAAAAAAATTCACTAGCAATGACACAAAGTACTTTCCAGCAGGCTTTATGCAAGTAAAACATTAAAAACTTACTTTAAACTCCTACCCACAAATAAGATTAATGTTCATTTTTTGCGTATATTTTAAAAAAATGCTACTATAAGGGAATTAAACATATCAGTTAATTTAATTAGCCATTAAGTTTATACATTTGTAAGTACCTGCCTACATCTTGATGCAACCGGGCATAAATAGTCGAAATGGTTAGTCTGCGAAAATAGTTAGCAAGGTTGCGATTGTCAGTCCAGTTTTGCAGAATTATGTTAATGTAAAACATTGCACAAGATAATAATGTACATTTGAAAAAAAAATTAAATGATATAATCATGTGTTGTATTGTGGTGGCGGTAGAGGCATAGCTGATGGATTGTGTATTTTATTTGACAATGGAAAACATTATACAGAAAGAATTAGAATATTCACAGAATCTCACGGTAATTATAGTTTAAAATTTATTCATTTGCTTAAGATTGGCTGGCAAATTGTTTCTAAAGTGAGAAGTAATTTTATTTTGTAAATTACAAAGAGAGAAAGAAACCATCAGGCAATGTTAAACACAAAGTACCATTAACATGATGGCCTAGTATAATCTTCGGAAGCGTCAGTGAGTTTAGAATTCTTTTTTTAAGTGAAAATCTTAAAAGATACTCTTGGGAGTTCTTGGGTGCTGCATGTAGTGTGGGAATCTGGCCTTAGTGTGTGTAGTGAAATAAATATTTAATTAAGTTGTTGTTTGTTGTGTGTTTGTCTTAAAATTTTAAGTTTGCAATGAAATCGCAGCGGGGAAAGCATAATAGCAAACAATTTCCCTATAAAACTTGACCATTAGCTCAAATCCAGGAAGGTCTTTTATACTAGAGTCTATAGTCAAATGAATTGGTACATTCTGTGATTCAAAAAGCAATTAATTTGGTAGCATTTTAAGGTGCGTTCTTTTTTGTTAATTTTTTTTAAGAATTGATACAATTTTGTACTAGGACGAGTAATTCATCAACAAGTCTACAATAACAATCTGAAATGGAATGAGAATTTTTGTATAATATTTGTATTTAATGTTCTGTACATTTGAATAAAATACGATAGACAAAACGATCAAAATCGCATTCCAAGCAAACTGGATTTTACAACGTAATTCATCCGAATCAAATAAATTTTTTGACATTGAACATATTTGCTAGAAAATGTTACCTCTTTAGAGTAAAGTTAATAATGACTGAGCTGTACATGAGCTGTACATGGTAGTACATACAAAATTTAATAAAAACATACAAATTTTAAGACGGGAAAGCTCAAAACCAAAGCCTAACATCCCATACATACTATTTTCAAATGTTCATTTAGTTCTTTGATAAAAAAGATAAATAAATTACAATTGTCACACTCAGGAAGTGTTCTAGAAGATCTTCCTTTAATTTACTTCATACTGTGGTAATCCCATCATGCCTGCTATTCAAAAATATAACAGCAGCCCAAATTGCAACAAATGAAACTTTCTTTTAAATTTGTATCACTGCATCATTATTTAAAACGAGTTTTTAGTAAAAATGTTCCTGTTGTACTAAAACTCAAGAAAACCAAAGTTGTATTCATTATTATTAATTTCTAAATAATATTACTTTTCCTTACACGTTGTGTATAGGATATAGCGATTGTGAATAATTTTTATTTTGGAATTAGTCTATTTCATTATGAGCCATTTCAATTTCTGTAGTTTTCAAGGTACAGCTTTTCAAAATATAGCAGTTAAAAGTATAACAGTAAATACTAGAAATAAACTTTTATGTATTGAAAAATTCAGAATCTTTCCAAAAGATGAATCAAACTGATTAAGAAATCTTGATTTAAATAATTTTAATTTCGTAAGAGTTTTATATATTTTTTTCCAGCTTAATTAATAGGAGTTTTATTTTTTTGTAGTCAGTTGTCAAGTTTTTTTTTACCAAAAGTAATCAAAAAAATAAAAAAAGTAGTGTTGAAAGTTTGTTTTATTTGTCGCTGATGGGTAAGAACAGATAGGCGTTTGCTTATTCCTACAGTATTTCATATTTTTTTCGCTTAGAAAAATGTCGGAAAATCGTAAGTTGAGGATTTCACCTCTTCACTCTTTATAAATATTTATGCATGTAGATACCTACTTACTTATTGGAGAAGATTGCAAAAAAAATATTTTAATTTGAATAAATGTGCGTGGCGTTAAGCGTTATATACATTCATATAAGGTCTTTAACTTGATTTGAAGACGGCGCATTTTTTTTGAATTTAATTGAAACTCAAATAAATGTGGGCGTGAAATTGACTGTTAGATAATTCTATTCAGGCACAATCGTTATGAATGAATCATGTTTTGTTTTTTGCAAACGTATAGGTAAAACAATCTAGCTAATGTATAATATATTTTTTATTGGAAATGGGTGTGAGAAATAATAAGCTTATGTAGAATCGATTACAATATGAAAAAAAAAATCCACTAAGCTGAAATAAATGGGCTAAAGCAAATTTATGAATAAATAATGACAATATAACTTACTAAAATACATTTTGTTGGAACAGAAATACTTGCCGTGGCTTTTGAACTTGAATTTCGACAAACTTTAACTTAATATAATTACTATCATTCATCACAATTAAAAGTTAAAAATATTCATCAACGAAAACAAGAGTTTTTTTTTGTCAAAATATCTTTAAAGAGGGGATTACAAACGTAAGTCTTACAGTTACTTACAAGAATGTTTTATTAAATTATTTTATAACCAACGAACGGCTAACTACATAATTGAAACATGCTTCAGGAACAATTTTTAAAGGTAATTTGTGCAGGATATAATTCAAGTATTTGTTCAACAGTTTGGGGTGATGTTTCATTTTCCCCAACAAAGTTTAATATGAAAAAGAACAATTTGGGGCTTTATTTCATTTGTTTTTGAGGCATTATTTCATTTCGTTGGGGCCTTTTTTCATTGGGGCATAATTTCATTATGAAAAAAAACAAACAATTTCCTGTGGCCTAATTTCCTTTTAATGAATTTTAGCCGGAAAGGCTAAGCTTTTTTTTCGGGAGACTAGAAAGCGAATTCACTCCAAATAAATCCAAATTGGCTTGGGTTCAAAATTCTGAAAGCCTTAGGTATTCCCGAAACCCTGAAACCCCAAAATCCAGAAAACTAAAAATCCCAAAATCTCCAAATGTGCACAATCGAGAAATTCAGAAATAAATAATATTAAATGAATAATTTGCTCAAATTTCTTGGTTTTGGATTTTCTGGATAACCGGCTTTCTGGATTTCAGAT
The DNA here is from genome assembly GCA_948107695.1 of Meliscaeva auricollis. Classification (NCBI taxonomy): domain Eukaryota; kingdom Metazoa; phylum Arthropoda; class Insecta; order Diptera; family Syrphidae; genus Meliscaeva; species Meliscaeva auricollis. Next base: position 20,173,752 of record OX403617.1, on the reverse strand, counting down.
TTTAGAATTCCATCCGTTTCCTCTCCAAAACTTATTGCTGTCTTTGATTTTGTCAATGCCCGTGGTTTGATTTGAGTTTTAAAAAAAATATCAGGGTATGAATTTTCCGATGTTATTAAGCCACCCCAACTGATTAAAACTGGAATTTTTTTAATCAATCCTAGAAAGACGTACAACGTCCATAATCGGCTAAGTTACATGGGCAAAAATTGTACAATGTCCTTTAGATATTAAATTATTTTTTTGTCATTTAAGAAAAAAAACATTTAAAACACCATTTCGTCTACATTTTCAACGTTCGTTTACAATGACACTCCCTTTGATAGCCCTCTCGAGAAGGCTATCCTCAACCTCCTCGTTAGGCAGTTTGCTTCCAACTTTAACTGCTGAGAATTGTCATATGACTCCTCCCATATTGGAGAACGTAAATAATTTCATGGGAGGAATCTTCTTTCGCACTCATTCAGTGGCAAGATTTCTGAAAGATCTAGAATTTACAAATATAATTAGCCCAGTTTCACGTCATTTTGAAGATTTGAAGAGATTCTACAGTCTTTAAAATTTGCTAATTTAAATCGTCAATTATTCAATAAATTTGTTCATATTTAATGCTATCCGATTTATTGCTTATGTATCTAAGAGTTTGTTAAGGGGACTAATGAAATTACAAATAAAATATAACAATGATGACATTGCATACTTTTAAATTAAGCAATAAACTTAACTATCGACCATTTAAATCTTAAGTAAACTCATACTGTACCTGCTAAACCGCAATCAAAAACTCACTAAAACCACTTCCCTTTTGAAAAAAAATCTAACATAACCTACTTATCATATAGTCATGTACAACGGCATATTAATGGCTAAGCAAGAAATCAATGTGGGTCTTACTGTGCGATAACAAGAATCAAAGTACCTTTTCTATTTATGGATATCAAACGAATGTACGTGAAGACGAGTTTTTTGAAAAAAAAAAGAAAACAAATATTTTATTATCTAACCAATGAGTCTTTGTAAGGCAGATCCACTTCAATAACAACAACAACAAAAACACTGCTCATTTTATTATTCAACTTCAAAAAAAATAATTTATAGTTAAGTTTATGATAATGGTCTAGTTTTGCCAATTTTAGAAGAATCCAGTTATTGGAATTTTGATTTACATAAATTGAATCCCCAAAGGCAACGCATTTTATTCAGAGGGTCATTTGATTACCGACCAAGTGACGACCTTCACACGCGTTTTATAAAATTGCCAATTTATCATGGCCTTTCAGAATAATTTACATAGAATTTATACGAATATGAAGAAGATAAACCTCAATTGCAATTTTTATCAGTCGATTATTTATTCCTTTTATTTTTTCTGTGTAAAAAAAATTAAATTCATCCCATAAACTTTGAATATTTTGCAACACATGAGTGGATATATGCGCGGTGAAAATATTAATTGAAAACATTTTATCCAACTTAAGTCGGACATTCCAATGTATAGGCAGGTATAGCCTATCCATGCATTTTAGCTAGAGTTGCATAACAATTTTGTTCGTTTTTATTTAAATATTTTTTTTTTTTATTTTTATTTTCACTGACCATCGATGCAATACTTGGGTTGGAAATAAGTGGCGATTATAAGGTCAGTTGAATTTCCTCTTTTTGAGTCTGTGTTGGGCTTTGGAATTTTCCTTAGGTGTCTGGACAAACAAGTTTTGTTGGCTATTAAAAAAAAAGATGCATGTATAGTAAATCGATCTTTAAGTTGATGGTTTTTGATGATGATAATGAGCAGGTACAGGATGGTACATGAGCTTTACGGAATGTTCAGTTGTGTAGCTATAATTAAAGGTATGACCTTGACGAAGGATGCAGAAGGTTTTAAAACATGTCAAACTGGATATTGGAATTCTTGTTGCATCCTTCTGAATAACCTTGAGGGTAGGAACTCATTTTAAATAATTATAGTACCTTAGGAATGGAATTTTAATTTTGCGTTAACATTTTTTTAATGATTTTAAATAATTAGAGTTTATCTTATGATCACGCACTACAGCTCTAGATGCTTCGGCTCATTTAATAATCTTGAATTCAAAAAAGATTATTACTAACCAAATCAACGCTTTGGCAATGTAAGCAACCGGCCGGCCATGCGAATCATTTCTTATGTAAATGAAGGAAGATTCTTCTCACTAGGAGAAGTTATCTCCAAAGAGCTCAAGAGGAAAGCTAAGGTAAGACCTTTGGGAAACCAATACCAAAACCAATAACCAATACCAACCAATCCATGACTAGAGGGCTTCGGCACATTTCGGAATATTTAGAGGAATTTTGATGAAATTTTTGAGAAATAACTTTTCGGAGAATCAATGTTCAGAAAGTTCCTTCAATGAGTAATAATTCCAAATGAAAACTCTTACTAAGCATTACAAAAAAAACATCAATCTGCTGATAAAATGAAAAGCAGCCAAAATAAAAGTTTGTCGAAAAATGTCTAAAAATGGTATCGGTATGTTTAGTGTACTGCACTGCGCATAGCTTTGGCAATAAAAAAAACACACCTAATAGTGTCAAAATATGTTGATTTTGTTATTGGCAAATGCAATCTAAGAAAAACTTGTCTGATATATTTAACTTGTCTGAGATATATATTTTGGTCGAGACATGAACACAGAATTTTTCCCATATAGTCCTGGATTGTGTATAGTTTGAGTGGATTTTCGATGTAAGCTTCTATTTTCACGTTTTCTGCGGACTAGAAAATTGATCCTCCACGAAGGGAGATAGACGTCCCTTCCAAAGTATATAAATATTTGACGTATTGACGTATTTACTCCTTATACAGGAATCCGTTATTATTTTGCGGCGGTGTCAGTTATCGTATTCCCCCGCACACTGATCTTAATCGAAATCCTTCTCTTAATTCAAGTGAAATTACCTAACTCAAACAAATAAAACACCCATTAATTGAAACAAGTAATACAAGAAGTGCACATTTTGTACAGAAAAAAAGAGAACCATTAGCAACACCATCGCAAAATTATACGTGTGCCAACTTTAACCTCAAGTTGAGCTTCTGACCAACGCAACGCAACGCCAACGATACGAAAGTGTTTTGCTTAACGCCTCGGTGATGGCCATGTAATCCGTTTAAAGATCTGAAGATGAGATGCTCTAAGCCTCTTTAATAGATGGGTATAATTATAATGTTTCTTAATTTGAGGCTAAGATCACAAGATAAAGTGTGTAAATAACAAAGAAATTTTATTTGAGTGTAATCGCTTGTAATTGGTTTCTACTGTCTACCCGGTAATTATATTATGGACCTTCGAAAATTAACGTGTGCTCTTCATTAGTAAGACAGCTTTCGATGGTTGGTTTTTTGTTGCTTAGGTATTGTTTATTTAATTTTATATGTATATTTGTCTTTTTCTTATGACATCATTTAGGTTAGTGTGGGAATAAATAAGATTTCATAATGTAAACCGTTAAAAAAAAAAACTGTGTACCTACGTATTTATTGAACAATTTAAGTGCAACCGAAGCTCTTTGAAAATTGACTATTATATTTAATATTCCCAAACGCATTTATCTAGTATCTACTAAAATACTCAAATTCCAATTAAAATAAAAGATTTTGGTGTGATATTAACATTAACGTCATAATTTAAATTTATTATTTTATGCAGAATTCAAGAGACTAAGTAAATCAATAGAATCCAACTACGTGACGAAATTAAGGCCACCTTTGACTCACATTTTAAATTTTTTAAGCTAAAAACTAAAATAAATCCGAGATTCTTGATGCACATCAGGTCTTCCGAAATTTTGAAATTGTTTTTACGAGTATATTATCGGCATTCGGCAAGAATAAAAGGGACCTAAGATATTCTTCAAACGGCTTACATGATAAGAACTTTCTGACGAAAAGAAAGTTTTTTTTTTTAAAGCAAGACTGTCGCTTCGATTCAATTTAAATTCAATCTTTCGATCTGGGAGATTGAATCTGATTGAATTCAACACATTCATTTAAACCCGGTATGTTGTATCTATCTAAGAAAGTAAAAAAGTAAGTAAGTACTCCCTGCTTACATTTCTGCACAGATTTTCCTGGTAATAGATTTCCGATTTTGGGGATTCTCTCTTACATTTTTGTATGAATTTCAAAATTAACGGTACTTGACCTATAACTGTTATAACAAAACTTAATTTTCTCAAACAATACTTACGAGTAATTCTCAAAAGGTTTGGTAAAACCAATGTTTTACACTTTTTTGTAAAAATATTCTTGCAAGGGTACGGAAAAATTTTGGATTACTAATGAATGGAATTCGTATTTTTGAATCTTAGTTTTAGATGTAAATTAATATGTTCTTATTTTTTTTTTTTTCTAAACATTTATCTTTTTTTAACGGAACCAAGCTGCAAACATAGTTTGTTTAAATCATATTAGTAATGATTTTTGTACATTTCTTATAAAATATTTATTTTTAAAAACGTTTTTAGAATGGGCTTCCAGTCATTCTACAAAACACATTACATAAAAGCTAAACCGGGCACCACCATCACAAGTATTTTTGGAAAAAGTTGAAAACTTTATATAAGAAACTTTAACGTCCACAGCAACTCCCTAAGAGCAAGTACGTGTGACACTAGTCTTCGTTTTCGAAATCCACAAGCTTAAGAAATATTAGGTAAATGAATGAAAATTAAGTATATATCAGCAATAAGACCACTTTTTTGCAATTACCACTGACCAGGACACATATCAAAACTTTTGCAATATGTATGTTTACCTAAAAGTATAGGCTATTAATTAATTAATATTAATTAATTATTATATTCATTAAATAAAATATCGTTTTTAATAATTTATAATTCAACACTTGATGTCATCTAATGCTCTATTTGAAATCCAAATATACCCATAACACATGACCTCGTATTTGAGCTATTAATTAGTGTATGTAATATAAGCATCGTTGTCTATAAACCCTTTTCCATCCAAATTCCATTTGTCTAAATAATATCCTATTGACAACTCACTTAACATCATGTTCGTTAAATTTTTATTGCTATAACATAAAGCCTATAGGAAAATACCACAACCATTTTTTCGCATACTGAGTGACCTACAAAAATCACTATAATCTCCTCTATCAAACACAGTTTCCAGCAAATACAATAAAAAGTTTTTTCCATTTCGCACCGAAAATTTATGTGCGATTTTTTTTTTTTTGTTTACTAAAAAAACACTCCATCCTCAATAAAGGATTCCCAGGTTCTCTAGTATTTAGAGTATTTCTATTTTGTACATTCATACACTACACATATGAATTTGTGTAATCACATTGTTCTGTTCTTGATATACACAAATTATTTGTCAGTTTTGTTGGAAATATTTATTTGTCCCAAGAATCAATATAATACAAAAGACAAAACGCACGAAATTGTTTACCATGCAAATGTGGGTCAATATACGTACCTAGTTCAACTTTAACGAACGAAATACTATTTGGCTTTTCATGTTTTTTTTTTTGGCTAGAACGTTATCCAGTCAGTCGTTATTTTGTGGTTTTTTGTCCTAAGGGGGCAAGCATTGGGTTCTTCGATTAATAAAAAGATTTGTAAAAAAAATTTAGACCTTAAATCTGGTTTAAGTTTATTTGCTTTAAATGAGTGACGGACTTATCTAAAATTACATGAATTCTGTCCTTAATTTTGACAGCTGTCACTCCATCTACTAGTTATTAAGATTTAAGTTGATATTTTGCTGAAGTTAAAAGTTAACCCCGTTTTTCGTTTTGGCTTCTACATAAGAGCTGATAAAAATTTGAGACCTCCTAACAAACTTTCAGCCATTCTAAGTTATTTATAGGTCTTGAACTCTTGAAACCGTGCTGGAGCAAGTACATGCGACTTGAAAGTATACAATTTTTTGCGTGTGAATTGCAAAACACAATTCAACGTGTAGATTCACAAAATTTATCACAAATGCTTGATCGTTAGTCGGCTTCTCTAAGTCCGTCCACAATGCTGACAGATAACATTGTTGAATTGTGGGTGCATTTTAGTGGCCAGCACCAGTGGTGGTTCCCACACTCAAAGTCTGCCTCCTCTGGACTGGTTTCCATCGCACTCTGAAACGAAATCTCCATCTAACAGAATGATGCAGCATTAAGTGGTTACGGGGTTTATTTTTGAGAGAAGGGGATTGTGTTTAGAGAAAATTCAAATAATTCGTGCTGTGGGTCAAATTGTTGGACGAAATAAAAAAAAAAAAAAAAAAACTGTCCCATTGTTGTCCCGCAGAGCGCTCTGCTGCCAGAGAGGTTCAGGTGACTTTGTTTGCACTTCTATTTGAGAGCTGTACAACTACTACAACATACCTTTGTCCTTTAAGCTGTTTTAACGAAATTGAAAAGTTCGAATTGTATGCTGTGTTGTAGGTTTTTATGACTTGGTGAAATCAGAATTAAGTTGGGCATCAATATGGTGCAGTTGCAATTCAGGTAGGGGTGTGGTGTCGTATTTTTGTTATAGAAGAACGTTCGTTTTGTATATATGGATGCAGACTTTAAATGAGTTCACATCACTGTGAGGGCTTCTATACAGTCACAAATAGCCAGAAGTGATTGTGGTCTGAACTTTGATTTCGATTTGAATCATTTAGGTGTATTTATGTATGAACGTGGTGTTTTTTTTTTCAGCAAAGAGGTGTGGTTATTCGTGAAAATGATTTGGACTAACATTTATGGCTATGTGTGTCCTTAGACACATTCGGGGGTAGAACGGCCATCGTTAAATAAAATTGTTTGAAAACCTTAGAAGCAACAATAGAAGGTTAACATTGAGGTTTTCATAAGAATTATAACCAGCAACTATAGTTTTTGTAACGAACACTATGGGAAATATATATATTCATATTTGTTCGTTTTTAATTAAAAGTTAAAGCTTACCAAAATAAGTTTATTATGATTTTATACAAATTATTTCTTTTTTTTGTCACAGAAAGTTAGTTTAGGTCAGGTTTGAAAAGCAATCAAAAGGCGTTACTTTTGAGAAAACAAATTATATGAAATAATTTCTTTGAATTTGTGGTAGGTTCATAGGGATACCAGTTAATCGAAGGTAGAGAACGTAGAGACAAAAAAAAGTGAACAAAATAACTTTAAACGATAAAAAAGAGGGTGTGAAAAATTTAGAGTTATATTTCTCCAGCTAATGATTAATTTTATCATTCCTGATTTTAACAAAATTGGTTCAGTGGTTTAGTTTTTATTAAAATTAATAAAAACTGGGCATGACAGTGGGCGGAAATTAATAGTGTAGATTTTTTCTTGCTACTGACTATCATTCCAGAAAATTTCAACAAAATCGGTCAAGTGGTTTAGATTTTATGGAGTTTTTTCCACTCTCTTATACAATTCACCCCATTTGGGGCTTATACCCAAATTAGATGCAAACAAAAATCCATTGCATAAGGCCGTAATTGAGATTACTCCATAATTCAATTATGCCCCACCTATAGTTGGGACATGTGCGTATGTAGTTCCATTAAAAATGTGTTTATGTATTTTTTTTAAAACTGATAAATAGTTTTTGAAAAGATAAACCACCATTTACTCACAAAATTTTTTTTTTGCTTTAAAAATGATTTAAAGTTTGATTTTACGAAAACTTCATTATCGACATTAATATCAAGAAAAACAGTAAAGGATAGGAATAGAAAATATTTCAACAAATAATATTTTACAGCTATTAGCCAATGTAAAACTGCAAAAATTGAACAAATATAAAAATCAGTTCTGGACTGGGAAGCAAAAACTTGGTTCCAATGAGTTTCTTCTGAAATTTCCAAAACAAACTTCCGTTTTCGAAAACCGTTATATTTCGAGATGAATAAGTTACTATAATCGTAGGGGTTGTGACCTGTGCTCTCACTATTTTCAGTTTGGGCCAGTATTAATGGGACCACCTATATGTGAATGTGATTCAAAAATATAGTAACTTAATGAAAATAAATTTATAATAACGTATAAACGACTGTAATTTTTGTTTGGTTAATTGTAATATTTTAGCTTTAGTCTCATTGGATTTAATTCTACAAAATACAAAAAAAAACTTTCATTCGATAACAATCTATTTTTTCTACGTCATTTATTTCAGAAGTTTTGGTCAATGATTTTCTGAAATCTTTGTTTTGAGATGGGCAACTTTAAATTTAAATACCTCCACTCTTCCGTTATTGATTTGAAAAATAATTTCAAAAATATAACAAGCTCAACTCCACCTTTCATTTGATACCATACACGTTCGTGGTCACTCTGGGCCAACGTTCCATAGTAAAATGGACATTCCCTTTAACTAATTCATGTGCTGCTGTATGTTTCCTATTCTTTCCAATCTTACTTAAAGGAATTCACTTTTTTTCAACAAGACTGACTTTCACACTCTGTCGAGTATTTCTCGAATACAAAAATGATTCAACACGTGCTATTAGCTCGTATTTGAACTTGTCATTCACCTTGCCAACTGAGTTTGCATACTTAAACTTTATCTCGTTCAATGAACTCTTATTTCTTTTTCCTTCAAACAACAATATTTGACAAATTTTATACATTTTACAGTTCACTCTCGCTATCGTTTAAAATTTTACCAACAAGCCGGACTCCAAATTTCTTTACAAATTAAAAGAAAGTAACAAAACTAAAGCCTAACCACACAAACGATAATCATTGAATATCCGGTAAATGCTTAGAGCTCATGTACGGTGGTAGCATTAAAGATGCATTCAACTGTTTTGTTTCTCCCAGGTTTATCTATACCAACTTTACAACTTGAGCACGCAATACTGCGACTATAATAAATTTTAAAAATTCACATCAAGTAATGTATCTTATGTGTTATGCGAATAAAACTAGCCACGAGCCGTGTATGTCTATTGTGACTTCAACTTTTTTTTTTTTCTATCTTTGTTTATCATTGATATATAACTTTCCCGTTTTCTTTTGCCACAATTTTATTAAGTTTCAATCGGCTTGGCCATCAGTAGACTTGGATCTTCATGTATCTAACTGTAAAAGAAAATCTTTTTTATTTTTTTTTTATCTGACACATGTCGGATTTTGACTTAAACGGCAACACTATGCTATGGTGTGAGCTACTGGTATGATGACCCATAATTTTTGTATCTCTAACTTTCGCTTGAGGCTTAAAAGGCGCATGCCAAAGTGAGATTCATTCAATTAAAACTGCATGTTGGTTGTTATTAATTAACCGATCAGTTTAGAGACGCATTGCGTTGGTTGCAAGAAAATTGACAGTTCTCGTTTACCAACGAGATAAAAGCGTGCGAAAATTTGAGATAAATAAAATCGAATGCCATACAGGCGATACAAAAAAGTGTGAATTCCAAAATGTTGAAAAAGATTTATAAGTGGCTATTTAATAAGCATCTTATAACAATTTTGTATATATAGATAAATACTATTTGGTTAAACTTTTCATTCTTTGAATTCTCATGTTGTAGCAATAATTTTTTGCTTCACTGTATTGCTCTCAACAGGTTGTATGCCAATTCTTGAATAATAAAGTGTATGGGTATCCTTTGAAATGTGATGTTTTAAAACTTGAAGAAAATTGTTGCTTTCATGATATTTTGGGTGGACTAAACAAGATAGCGGTTGAACTTTCTTTCGTGAATTGAATCCGTGTCCATTGATGCTTCAACATTGTATTGACATACAATGTATCTTTTATAACTTTGTAGTATCTATACATAAAGTAGATCGCAGGCAAGCAAATAACTTTTACTTACGACAATTTTATGAGCTTCACAACTTGATTGGTAGATGGTACTTACCTACAAAGAAAAGAAAAATATAAAATATATAAATAAAAATTAATCTATTTTAAAGTGTTATACAAAATGTCAAAATTTGTGAGAAATCAGTGAATTACTTTCGTTATTAAATGCACCGACAACTTGAGAAATAAGTAAAGAAAAATAGAACGAGATTAGAAGAGAAATTGAATAGAAATTGAATAGAATCGAAACCATTTTCTGAATAAGTACATACATTATTAGACTGCTCTTTTTGAAAACAATTTTTTTAGATTTAAAGATAACAGACGGAATATTATTCTGGAGATTAAATACAAATTTTCATATTTTATTTCAATCTTTAGAAGAACTCGCTAAATGATTTTGAAATGCGTCCATACTTTTTGTATGGGAAATTCAAGGTATTTTTTTTTTTCTTTTAACTAATAGTCAGCTTCATTTCAACCGAGGTAAGTGAGGAAGCTTAAGAAGAAATCTTGAAAAATGCATTCAAAAAATGTATTGAAACTTATTGATTTTAATTTAAAAAAATAATGAAATCAATTTTCATTATTTTTTAACGATTTTTGGTCAGTTCTTTCTTTTTTTCTCTTAAAGCTCAAAAGCGTACAGCAAAAATGCGTACAACAATTTTTGTAGAAAACTATTTTCTTTTTCTTTAAAAATGTGTTGTAAACTTTTGATTTAAAACTAATAGACCGGGGAACTTTAACCGGATTAAATACTTTAAATTTACAGCATTTTTACTATTGGAAATTGTTGAGAGTAATGTCCTTACTCATATCCTAAAAGTCGCAACGAATCCCATTTGGGGTTTGGCCACTATCTTGAAAAAAAACTTTATCAATAATGCAATTTTTGGTCAAAACAATTTAATTTATATGTTTAATCCATCTCAAACCAAGGCAACACGACTACTCTAAATGTAAATTGCCATTTTCTGTGCAACAGAATTATGGTACAGCTTTACTTTTACTTTATTGAATTTTAAAAAAATTGGTTAATGTATTCCGATGTTCATTAGAATCAAGAATAAACAACACTACATGCATATCATTAGTCAAAGGGTACTTTTTTTTTAATTTATACTCATTATCATTATACATTCGATTTTTTCAGGTCTTAGCTATAATGGCAACTTTTGCGAAATTGCCATAGACGGGTTCTTTGAGTGATAAATTTGCGTCGTTTTGACTAACACATCAAGGAAAAACAAATAAAGTCAAAATGAGATGATTTGACACTAAAAAATCCGTCTCATTGCAAATTAAACGTCCATGTCTTACTAAATATTTTGAGAGCTGGATGCCATTGGTAACTCTGACAACTGCTGAAATAACAATAGGTCTGTTTGGGTACTTTTGTGGGCTAAAATTCGCAATTTCAAAAAAATTGAGGAGTGGGGATGAAATTCTCCCAGAGAGAGAAAAAATGTACAAAAGTACCCTAACGCGTTGAACAAAATTTGATGATCTCTATGAAAAACTGCATTTCACTTCGAACAAAGCAAATATTAAAATGAAAATAATTTCCCTCAATTAGGGAATTAAATAAACAACTACGCATTTGCTATTTGTGTGAGAACTATTTATTTTGTTTATTTTTCTTTTCTTAATCACTACAACAATTTACACTCATTTCTATAAAATTTTTCTTTTATTAAACTTTTTACTTAACGAGGTCAAAAAAAAAAAACAAAAATAAAAAGAAAGAAAAACACACTTTTATTAAAACTTAAGAAATACTAAAAACAAATTACAAACAGTTACGTTTTGTTTTTTTTTTTGGAATTTGGTTTTGACAGAACTCAGATTTCTGCCGATAGAAATTCTGTGGACTGAAATTCGCAGGGTCCTTACTTCCTTTTTTTTTGTTAAAGTCAACATGAAAATAAAGAGATGATTACGTGCAGCACCCAAACGTCCAAAACCTAGAAAGACGGTAACTGAGAAGGCGGAGCAGTACGCTTCCATTACCGTCTTTCATTCTCAATAACTTAATATCAATACATCAGTCAATAGTTTTTGATGAAACTTCTAGGCCGATAAATTTATGAAAAGCCCTCAACATCCACCAAGTTTAAAGAAAAAATAATACTTCTTCAATGAGATAAGTGGTATTGTTTTTTTTGTCCTTTCCGTTACTTTGGAATGGCCGAATTACAAAACATTCATTGTTTTATATTATAATGTTCTCATTATGTTACTATTAAAAATGTAATTCTTCTTTTCACACAATAGGAATCGCCTTATTTTAAGGTGTGAAGACATTTTCTTTCAAACTCAAGGAGTGTCTTTCTATTCCAGAAACCATCCGGATACAAAATCTAAAATTTGTCAACGCATTTACAATCAATATTCGTGGCGTTAGGTATAAAGTAGAAAAAACAAGAAAACTCGTAACAAAAAAGTAGGTACTAGATGTCTAGATTGGCATTTAGTCTTAGGTAAATTTCTTGTTATTTATATTTCAGTGCATGACTCAATGCAAATGTCTCATTTGATCTATCATCAAGCATCCGGCCCAACCTTGTTCACAGTTTCTTTTTCTTGACCTTTCATTAAACGAAAAGCATTACAATACACAATATGTTGGCATTCAATAATTTGATTATGCATGATCCATCTACACTCATTTGTATCTCCTCTCAGATATAGTATCTTTTACTTATGGAGTAGGTACATTTTATCAACTTTCATTTCTTAATCAAACAATGATTGCGACAAAACACACAAATTAATCGAGTTTATCTTTCAATCATCAGCATTGGTACATCAAAATCATTGAACGCTTGAGATTAGTATCGACCGACGAACTGTTGCAAGGATGCAACATAAACTTGATTTGCAACTTTTTTCTTCTCATTGGTTGCATTTTTTTTTGTTGTTGTTGTTTTTTTTTTCAATTTCAATGCAGATTCAGTTCAGAAATCGAAAGGAATATTGTGTACGCAATGTTGCCTGACTAGTTTCGTTTTCTATGCCAGTTTTTAGTTACCACTCCATTGCTATCATTGGCCAATTGGTGTTGCAGCAGCAGCAGTAGCAACAGAATCTGACGGAGAGAAGAAATCATGAACTACATTGCCATTTGCAACATCATTACCATATCCGATCGATGGATCGAAACTGCACATTATTATGTGTGCCTTAAAATCAGATGAAATTTTATTCCTAATGGATTTGGTAATACAAATAAAAAAAATTCGTCTTTAACATATGGTCATTAGGATGGATGGAATATAATGACAGCTTGCCAAATAACACATTGATCCAAATTCGAATTGGTCACATAATTATAATTGAGCTTTAATTAATTTAAACAAATTAAAAAAAAAAGTAAATATCATGATTTTACATTTAAAATATTTTTGATTGCATCTCATACCGAACCTATACTGCACTTTATCGGTTGGTCAGTAATGAAATGATTCTGTTGAATTGTGAAAAAAACATCACACTCTTTCCATTTTATCGTTCTCGATAAATAAATCATCTCTGGCTGGCAGTTTTTTTTTTCCGTCGACCACAGCAAAACCAATTTTAAGCCGCCATTGTTAAATTCATTTAGCCGGTTAATTTGATTCGAACATCATCATCTTCATCATCACCAGCAGCAGCAGCAGTAGCGCAACACAAATCATCCCGACCCATTCCAACTCATCCCATCATCATGGCCGCGAGCAAGCCCACTTGGCGTCATCGACGCGCTCTTGCAAATTTAAACGCTTCGTTGGAAATGGCCATAGTGCTTGAAGCAACGTGCAACCCATAACCATAGTCATTGTCGATAGTGGGATACAATTTCCGAGTTAAAACAAAAAAAAAATAATAATAATAAAAAAAAAATAGGAAACTTGAACCATCAGCGGGATAGACGATATCCGCGTAAATTTCATAATTATCTTTTGTGTTGTCCAACTGGCAACTATTGAACCGAATTTTGCTGAAACCTATAACATTGTTAAAAAGAAGTAATTTTTACTATCAAAGATTAATCGAGGTTGAATCTTTATAATAGGGATATTGAATATATACGAGGAAGTGGTTTTCGAAGAAATTCATTAAACCATTACATTCCAATTATTAGTTTGATGGAAAATCAACAAGCTGTCGAAAAAAGGTTAATTCAATGTTTCCTTTTTTGGTACTTTCAAAATAGGTTCATGAGCTTTAAATTTTATTTATATTTTTAACGTTTTGCGTTTCGAAAGACAATAAAATTCACCACAGGATGGCACGAATTTGTTCTAGTAGACAATTCAGTTTTTGTACTATAATGTATTATAAGAAAAATATAAAAAAAAAATATACCTATATATAAATTTGCAAAAAATATGAAATCAAAATGTGCCACCATTTTCATTTTATGTGTTATACTCGTAATTTTGTTAAAAAATGTTTAATTTTTCAGTAGTACTTAGAGTTACTTTTCTGTAAATGTAAATATACTCTTTCAAGAAAAAAGTTAATGTTTTCAACTGCAATAAACAAATATTTAAAGCAATAATAAATTAAACGTCTAAAGGCAAACCTTTATCAAAACCTTCTAAATAAATATATAAATTGCAGATAATTTAACTATCAATCAAGTTTTTTTACTTTCTCAGGCTCATTTTCTGTCAAAAAAGAACAGAATTTTTTGAGAAAAACAGAATTCTGAAAAGCAGAATTTTGGAAAGCCGAATTTTGAAGGACAGAATTTTGAAAGCAATATTGTGGCAAAAGAATTTTAACCTAGGCAGAATTTTGACCCCAACCTCTTGATTATAGTACCTACCTATGTACTTTGTCGGAATTAAAAAAACACACAAAGTCTCTTACGCTTGTAGGATCGCTGACTTGATTGTGATTACCTTAAACCTGTTCTTTAATTTTATTTAAGTAGGGGAAGGTATCGGAGACTTTCAACGAAAATGTCACTAAACTTTGTGAAGATTAGTTTACTCAATATGAGTAAACTAATCTTCACAATGATAAAGAAACACAGGAATTGATGTTGATTTATGGATATGAGGATACAATATAGTGAAGCACTAAAATGTCAATGCAGTACAAAATGAAGTATCGATTACACTAAAATGTCTTTCAAAATGTCAAATGTTTCGTTTTATTAATAAGTTAGCACACGGAAATCCACAAGCAACACGTTATTAGATATTTCGTCAATTGTTTATTTCTTTTAATTTCTTTGCATTTTGAACATTAGGTCTGCAAATTAAAGTTGCATTCAAACTCTTTCACAGATCGTTCTGAATAATTGTTTAATAATACCAAAAACAAAACAAAAATTATATAAATAAAGAAAAACTCTTCTTTTGATCAAATAAATCCAATTCAATTACCATCTCATCACATCACAATCACATAACATCAATCTTTCAAAGTGACTTATAAAATAAATTCTCAAGTGAATCGGGTATGGATTTTATGAATAAAATAAAATCAATCACAATAAGCACTTAAGAATGAATGTTTATATTGTGATTGATTTTTATTGTTTTCTCCTCAGGGAATGCAAATGCATTTACAAAGATATTTCCAAAAAAACTTTTTGCTGGAGAATATATAAATTTGGATTTCATTTAAATCCTTTTGTATTGCGAAATAATTGAATAACTTTTAATGGGTACCTTCCTATTGTTTTATATAACGGTATTTTTTTTATAAGCATTTTGTTTGTCGTAAAAATAACACCCTCTTTTGTAAAGCTAAATATTTTGATTTTTTTCTTGAATTTGCATTGGCTCTTACGGAATAACACATTTTTATTGCAATAATAAGCCCCAAATATAAATTTAAGTGTCATGACCGTAGAAATACATTTTGTACATATTATAAACAAAGGTAGGTACAACTTTTGTTCGATAACCTCTCCCCTAAAATCAATAGTTTTGTAGATATATGTAGATCGATTTACTCACTCAAAATGGCGGATTTTGAGAGGGGGTAGCGTCCCAAATTCTTCTTTCAGAAATGAAAAACAGGTCTCTTGTATTTCTTTCCAAAAGAACGTGATATATTTACTATCCTTCTAGTAGATACTAATACTTTTAAGCGTTGTACTGTGAAGTATGACTTACGGTCTTCAAATCAAAACCAATATTTGCTTAGATATTAGTGGTTTCTTCTAAGATCCTTGACATATTTAAGATTCATTTCCAAGCATATGCAATTTTTGAGTGTACTGAGCTAGAGCAAAGGGAAAAATAAAGCTCTGGAACATACAAAAATTCTATGTATTTCCCATACAAAATTTTAAGCTCCTACAGGGGTTATTAGGGATCAAAATAATAATTTGAACAAAATTTGGGGATTTTTTTTTTAAATTATTTCCAAATAGTTTGGCCCCATTAGAGCTTGATCTAAAAATAATGAACGGTCTAATATATGTACATAAATGTACGCGTACCCCTTAAAAAATCTTAAAAATGTATAAAACAAAGTCGGGTTAGTTACATAATTTATAACTCATAAACTGCTGGGTTGATTTAATTGATCTCTAATTTGTTGGTTTCGTCTCCCTTCCGAATATCAGAATAACTGTTAAAACTTTGGAAAATCAGGGCCTCGAGAAGTTTTCTCATGCATTGAAAAAAGAGAAGAAAATCACAAAAAAAAAAAATGGAAAAAATGGCGGAAAAATATGCGAAATACCGCGGAATACCGTGGTAAAAAGCGCGGAATACCGTGAAAACCGAGGAATACTGGTGAAAGATCGTGAAACACATCGGAAAATAGCAAGGGAGGTCATCATGAAAAAAAGTTACTATTACTATTATACAAAATCCGAAATATCAGGGATGAGTGCCGTAATAACTACGAATAAAAGCGCGGAATACTGGTGAAAGAAGTTTCAAACATAACGCAATATTCGAAGTATTTATTTACAACCTCATACGTTTCTTTCTATGGTATTTCACACTTTTTGCCGTGACATTACACGTTTTTTTCTTCGGTCTTCCGCGTTATTGCATTTGACAATTACTGAAAATTAAAGAATGATAAGTCTTGAGGGTAATTAGTTGTGGTCTAATGACTTATAAATTTTATAACCGATCGTCTACAAAATAAAAATCACACTGCAGAGCAGGACAACTATTTCATCATCCTTCCAGATTGTTTGGCTTTAATTTTATCTTTTTTTGTTTATTTTAAATTATTTTATACAACAAATTGAAATAAAAAAACTTTAATCTTTAAACATTAAACATTAAATACTCATAGAATTAAATTCCATAATATTAAATCGAGTCAATTTTAAATCGATGCGTATTAAACTTTAATTTATGTTGGAAAATTTATAAACTTATGTGGGTTAAAATATAAAACTAAAATTCTTGTGCAGAAAAAAACAAATTATTCCATCTAGGAGTACCAACTCTATTCGTGTTAAAATCAAAGTGAACCAGAAGCATATATAAATGTTCAATTGACTTCTGGGATGGGTTTTTATTTATTATTTTACTTAAATGTATCTAAAGCAAGAATTCTTCAACGTGCTTCACATGCTATTAGCGGACTAAAAATACATATTAAAGACACAAAAAAAACTTGCTAACCTTGAAAAATAAACATTCTTCTGGATTTTAATGGCACGACTAAGTTTAGTCATCGAAGCAAAGCAAAAACAGAATAGCCTTTAGCTTTAGTCCATGTATACCACTTTTACTAAAACAAAAAAAAAATCAATCTACAATAAAAACAAGATTATTAGCATATATTATAAACCTATATGACAACAATTTTATATTAACATTTAAACTGACAGTGTTTTTAATAAAAATTATATACATTTTTTATTCAATACATCAGGGTTTGAAATGTCAAAGATTCAAAAGGAATTTTTAATTATTCATCACTGCTGTGTTGGGCTGAAGATGAATTCGTAATATTATGGTTTTTGATGGAAACCACACATGAAGTTGAGGGGAATAATTTATGTTACTACGTCAATGAGTCAGCTATAACCACATTCTTAGAATTTTGCAACAATTTACTGGTTTTCAGAAGTCCCCCTGCAACTAAATGGACTATCCTGCAATTTTTTTATTTTAAATCAAAAACTATAGAACGTTAGTTTATTAAATTTCTAGAAAGGTTTCTGACCTGCAACGCATTGCATTTATGACTCATAAAGACACTTAAATCTCAGTTCAAAAAGACATTTCATGTGTATGTTATGTGATGAAACTGCGTGCCATGAATGCCTAAATTTTAAACAATCAAGATTGAAACATCTTTGTTCATCAAGTATGGAGATGTTTTTGAGTAAATTTAAATAACACCAACCCTCTTCTTGTTTCGTAGATGAAACGTGCCATACCAAGAAGATACACAAAAAAAAATTTTAACAACAAAGTCTTAAGTTAAAGACCTAAATTGCTGGCTTTGTGTCCAATGAATTGTATATGTATTTTGAATCTTCTGTTACCCTACCAGACAGCTCTTCAATTGTAAGAAAATACACAGTACACACTGTGTAAAAGTACTTTTACGTGTACACGATGATGACGATGAAGATGAAGATGGTATTTATGATCGTTGTAAGCTTACAGACCCCAATTATTATGCTTGAGACCTGGGACCTTTGAAGAATATTTTTCATGTCTTCTTTTCAAAAAATTGGTCACGATTAACCTTCTTCTACAAAAGTGCATCTCTGTCATTTGGAAAGAAGTCACTCTTGCATTGGTAATGAAGAAAATAAAATTATATACAATGGCAAACATTCAAAGCTATGTCAATGATGAAGTTCATGGGGGTAACAGTGAAGATGCCTCTTTTTCCTGGTCACGATTTTAAATTAGATTCACTATTAGGCCGAGTTAAGTGGTGGTATTTATAAGCCAAGCAACCTGTTTTAATGCTATTTTTAAACCAAAGTTTTTGATTAGATTATGTAGGTAGGGGCTTGGTTGCTAGGAAGTTTGTTTATGTGCAATTTATGTGAATAGCCAATTAAAGATAATTTGGATGAAGAATAAATAATACGATTAGTATTAAGACAAAGAAATATATACACGTTTTCATTATCTCATTTTAAAATTTAGTACTTTAGATGGTAAATGCTATAACAATATGATTTATAGAAATCTGTAGTCCTCGAACTATGAAGATTATATCTTTCTAGATTTTTGTTTGGATTTCGAAATTATAGAAGGATTTTGGACACTTAAGATATCTCAAGGATACCAGTGCAACATGTGGTTTCACGTTTTATCAAATGGAGCAATAGGTCAAATATACAAGGTATATTAATTAGTCAAGGAAAATATAAGGTAAGGTTCTTAGGTATATTCTGGGGTATATTATTAGAAAAAAATTCTTCCGCGGCAAAGTTTTATCTTCAAAATTGATATCTCCTATTGATGATTTAAGAAAACACCTAATTTGGTATGCCTTGGTGCATGTTATCGTTAATTTCTCTGCTTATACTAAATGGTATAAAAAATTGTGAGCACTTCAAATTTAGAAAAAAATCCTCTTTGTAGCTGTTACTTTTTTGACTGCTTAGATATAAATTTTTAAATGTGTTTCATTTTTTTTCCTGCCCGTGCTATTTTTTTGGCTTTGAGGTCAATTTTCTTGAAAAAATGCGTTAAACATATCGTTTTATTATTTATTTTATTGTAAAGGAAACGAAAACTAAGAAAAAAGTGAATGACAAAAATGCCAAAACACCTGTACCTGATAATTCCATGCCTGTACCTGAGACCTTGCAAAAATACTTGGTCAGAAGGGTTATTTTTCCATTCTTTTAGCAAAATGCTGCTTCCAAAATTCTACTTTAGGAATGCTTTTTTTCATTTTTAAAATACAGTTTAAAATATGCTTATATTCCCCGCCCTAGTGCTTCCCCCTCCCTTTAATTTTTCAAATACATGCATATCCTAGTTGTCAGGGAGAAAAGGATTGTGAGGAACAAATTTTCACCTTGGCATTTTGTACATTTCATTTCACAGGTCTAACACTATGAAGTTAACACCAAATCTTGAATTTTATTTTGCGAATCTTAGAGGGTAAATCAATTATGGGTTATGGTCGAAATACTGTATTTGGCAAAATACTTTATCCAAAACATTGTATGCCAAAGTACTGTATGTAAAAATTCTGTATGCGCAAAATGCTGTACGAGCACAATTCCGTATAGAAAAATTCGAGTTGGTCAAAATACTGTATTTCAAAATTCTGTACATCAAAATTCTGCAAAAATGCTGTAAAAAAATATGTTTTTTACAGAACTCAACTTTATCAATCAACTTACTTAAGAGGCAAGCTTCTAAGCTTTTATTATGAAAAACCGTTAGACGTGAGTTACCAATTTTAACCTGTAAATTCATCTTCTCTTTTGGATTGTAGATGAATAGGTGTGAGGATATGAACAGGACTAGGCTACCACGCCGGAGATCTGTTCAAAATCCAAGGGAAGACCTTAGAATAAAATAACAATACCCACCACATTTGAATTGATTTCTGACTCGTCTTCTAAATACTTATAAGGTTTAAATTAGTATAAACTAAAAATAAACAACATTTTACGCATTAATAGGATATTGATGGCGTCTCACTATTGAACTCCAAATGATATCCACCTGAATAAAGCGCCAAATATTTGTATGAACTAAATACCGAATTGAAGACTATTCTAAATCAACTATTGAATAAGGTCTAATTCAAATAATGCTAAGTCATCTTGACTTCTGTGTTCCTCCACAGTTTTCCATTGAGAAATTTCTATTGCTACTCGTATGTAAGATTTTACTTTCAACATCAATGGTTCTGGTTCCGTGGTATCTTTCACTTAAATTTCCTTTTCATTTCCATCTCACTACCGTAAGGCCTTATAATTATTATAAACTCAATATAGAAATACTGCACCTAAGCCAATAATTGATGCTTGCGTGCTATTAGTAAATTAAACTTAATAAAATTGAATCCGTGAACACAATTTAGTTACTTAAGTAAATAATAGTTGTCGACTCTGAGTTTCAATCGATATTTACACTTTGCGTTTTTTTTTTGTTATGAATCTGCAATGGAAAGTCATTAAATCACGTATCAAAAATACGACGAAATCATTCCTTGTCTCCAATATGTGACAATTCAATTTGCAAAGATTACACTTTTTGAATTCAAAGTTAAAATATTGTGTGTATCGAAAAGATTTTCAAAAATAAAATCAACTTAAACAAAGGAAAGACTCACGGACGCACAATCTGATTTGCAGGGCTTAAAGAACAAGTCCATTCAACTTTATAAGGTCCGGGAGAAACAGATGAAGAACGTACAAGCGGAGTGGCGTATATGTGTATTGTATATGCCGCAGTCGATTCCAAAATGGAGACGTGAAAAAATTTCTAAATAAATGAAAAACTGTGTGTGCAGATGGAATTCAGTATTCAGGTACCACAACGATGAATTATTGGAGCTTGAACATGAAGTATTTAGATATTGTTCAGATATAGGGATGCTGTATGGAATTTTTTTGAATTGTAAATAGGAATGCACAGTCAATGAAGGAATTTGGTTGTTGGAATTCATAAGGAGGTGTGTTTTGTGTGAACATTTTTGAGGAAAAAAAAAACATACAAGGAAATTTCATAAGATGTCAATTTCCGGACAGTCAACAGGGTTGTGAATTTGAAATGAAGGGTGGTGGTGGCCATCCACTGGTGACGAAAAGGAAATTAAACACTTTATGGATTTAATAAGTTTTTGAATTCTTTTTTTCTTTAATATGTATACAAAAATAGATGAAATTTAACCAGATACTGGTAATTTAGTGTGACTCTACAAATGTTATCTTTTGGTGCAATATTGAACGAAGAGTTACAGCAAGAGTAAGTAAACATACCTGTAAAGCAATTTTTACTAAGAAAGTAAGTATGTATGTGGATTCCTCCAAAATTGCTTATTAAACATTTGTTTGTTAATTTTTAGTGTGGAAATTAATGTTTCAAAAACTCTTCACTAAAGCAACTTTAAGAAGAGAAAACTAAATAGTGGACTTCTACCCTTCTGACTTGAAGAACATGTACGCACCATTTGTTATTTTAAGGCCGCTTTTTGACTTGTTGGTTTAGTATCGACACTCAGTATTTTAAGCTTTAACGAAAAAAGACCGATTTTGCCTTCATTTCGTCACTTCTTAGTACGTTCAAAATATTATACAATTTTTTATTAAAGTATTTATTGAAATACTAGCTGATTCAGAAGACGTTGCCCTGCTCTGCACATTGATATTTATTTTGTTATTACATTTATTGTCTTATTGCACGATCATTTATAGAATCAACCCGCAAGATAGTTCATTCGCTTCATAATTTTAGCATTTTAAATATTTTTATTCAAGTGCTCATGGAAACACAACATTTTTGGTTTGTGCACTTGGTCGATAGACCAATTAGTTTGAAGTTTTTAACGCCTTTTTTGTGACCTATCTTGCGATATTTCCCATGGTACTCCGCACTTATTAACGGTGTAGGCCATGGTATTTCACATATTTTCTGCGACTTTTCACACTTTTTTCGACTACTTTTCTTGCTTTTTTTTCTATAGCTTTCTTAGTGCTGTATTTTAAGCTTTACTCTCGGAAGCAATCTCGTCTTCATTACCTTTATGCAGTATTTTGAGATTTAACTCTCAAAGAATAATGAACAAATCGTCGCCTGCTGGCATTTTCCAGCCCAGCATTCCGTGTTCTGTAAAAAGCAAGATGGCTATGCTGGCTAAAGAGTTTTGAAGAAAAGAAGAGTTCGCAGAGTCGTTTGAAGAAATATTTTTTTAGTATGAACATTAGCAGTTTCATGGGATGCGTTCGTGGATTTTTTGTTTTTTTAATAAATCACGTTTTGACTGCAAAAAAAAATTTAAAAATAACGCAAATCCTTCTAAATCTGATTTTAGTAAGAAGTTAATTTATATCTTCACAAAATTGCTTATTCGTATTTTATTTAAAAAAGAAAGAAGGACAAATCGAGAACACTCCATGTTGCAGATCGAAAATGACATTCGATAAAGTATGTGAACACACCGCTAAGCTGGTTTTATTTTGTCATAAATTGCATCAGGAAACATCAACATGATAGTTACTTTCAAACATTGAATGTTCGAACGAGTAAAATCGTTTTATTGGCATTCGATGCTGTGCTGTGCTTCGATGAAAGACTATTTTCGCACGAAGTTTCTCTTTTAGTTAAATGTGTTTTCTCAATATCAATATCAATATTATTTTCTATTTGCATTTTTAGAAACATAAATAAGAAAAAAAAAATTATCATGTCACTACAGTTTCTTACACACTTTTTATCAGAATGATAGTTCGTTTAAACTTCAGAGAAAACAAAGCGCTTCTTCAATAGCCAAAACCCTCTACTATGTTTGTACTAAATTTTAAGAAAATCAGTTTAGTTGCTTACGCTACCTAGTAACAAGAGAATATTGGGACCGTTTTTTCCGCATCTTCTATCGCCATAATTTCACCCAATATTGTTGTCTTCAGTTAATTTTTTTTTCACGAATCCTAAACTTGTCTAAGAGCACCAACATAAATGTATCGCAAATGAAAAAAAACAAGTTTTGCTCCTAGAAAGAAAAATATACATAACGACTATACATTAGAAATTCATTTGCATCAATATCCTAATCGTTTAAACATTATAACAAAATGTAGATCAACTAATAAACATTTCATCTTTAAAGAAGTTTTAAATACCAAACCAGTATCGATATTTATTTATAATTTGCATAGATACAAAGCAATAGCGACTGCAAAAATTAACTACCTCGTCTTTGAAAAATGAAAGCTGCTATTTATCTCAACTCAACCTAGGCGAGCGAGTAAGAAAATATCAAATGAAAGTGAAAAAAAAAATTAAAAATGCAGTGTCTCATCGCTTTGATTTTTACATGATGATTTTACAAAAAAAAAAAAAAAAAAAAAACATACAAATAAAAATGTTTAATTTATTTTGCAACATTGATAGTTTCCATTGAATACTTAATTTATTTACAAAACTTATTGAAAATAATTTAAAATTTCACTTTGAATATTATTATATGCATTAAAACTTCAAAGCCTTATTCTATTTGCATAATTTTAATTGTGGGTACACATATAGGTTTACATCATGGATCAAACAATGAACAAATATCGAAAATTCAATGATTGCATAGTTAAAATGCAGCAATTTATTGATGAAAAAATTCAAATATGTGAAAAATGTGATAGAAAAAAAACACTCATACGCCCCAGTGAACCAGGGAATCAGTCACGTTTAGGGAAACAATTATAAATCGATGGTATTTATTCATTGAAAGAGATATTATGTACATACATATATGTATGGTGTGTTTTATACATACATAATGAACTAAAAAACAAAATTAAACCACATCAAATAGCGAATATGTTTTTAAATCAAAATTAACATACATTATAACCGATGGTTTTTTTTTGTGTTTTATTATTATTCTGATCAATATTATTATTTGTGTGATTAACAGGGAATGTTCTTTAATATTTTATTTTTAATTAAACATTTTCGGCTAAATTCGTGTATATCAGGCATTTTATATTGATATATTTTTTTTTTAAATAATAAATATCCTGTTTTATGCCAGAGAAAACCTTGTTCTAAAAAAATCCAAGCGTGTACGTACATGCATTTAATTAATATTTATTAGTCAAATAGCCTGAAATAAATATTTTCAAAAAATCACCTTTAGCAATTTTGTTTTATTTCAAGTCGATAATAATATTATCAATCAAGTACAAGGTCGTTTGAAATATAACCTCAAAAAAGAAACTTAATAATAAAAATGACAACCGGCTTTTTGACTTCACTTTTCTTTTTTCAAGAAATTTGGTGGATACAATTATAAAAGACATACAACAAGATTTTATTGTCATGGACATTTTTTTGCATTTTATTTGAATGTCTTGTCTTTTAGTTTGTTTTTTATTTAATCACTATTTGAAATCAAGATTGACTTTTTTTAGCTTTATGGAAGCAAACCTACTTTAACTTATAGCCCAGTAAGATACTAAAAATTTTAATTACGTATCCATACAGGACTTTGGGCTTTAAAATGCAATCCTGCAACTATTTAGTCAAAGTTATGTAAAAACATATTTTCATGAACCAAAATTAAACAAAAACCGAATTTGGTTAAACATAATCTATTAATTGCTTTATAATATTTGTATTCTTTAAGTTGGTGAAATAGTCCACAGGACAGTATTTAAACTAGTAAATGACTACAAAAGGATTTGTAGTTGGCACAGATTTTTCGATGCTAATCAATCAATATCACAATAAACGTTAAGTTTAGTAATGTGCTCCTACCTAGGCCTTAAAATACCAGTTGTACTACTTTTTTATAAGTGTTGCATAAAAGCATATATTTTTGACTGCGTAAAAAATGGTAACGATCACCAAGACAATTTAATTAGCCATAAATGCAACTTAATTCATATTTCAGTTTGAAAGTGACAGTAATATGGTAAACTACATTACACCACTTTAAAAGTATAATAAGAGTAGGATACTACTATTAATAAGTCGCGTGCTATTAATTAAGTTTTTATTTGTACGTTTAATTATATCAGAGGAAGTAAACTATTTATGTGAAATAGTTTTCTTTTCAACGTAAAAAAATTGCAATTACATTTTTGAAATTATGAAATGCAATTATTTAGAAATATTGCAAATTTTAAAAGGCATTGATAACTTAATTTACTTGTCATCTGGTAATAGCAGTCATTGTTTTTGCATAGGTTTTGAGTTGCAATTCATAAATGCATAAAATAAAGACGATCATGAATTCTTTATATTTTCCGAGAGTATTCAATCTGCCCAGAAGCGATTTATATACTTAGTTTTTTTTAAGGAAATTTTACAGTACCAGCTATAGGAAAGTTTATTTTCTTCAAAATGAGTCTAATGACGAATGTATATGTGAGTGCCACGCAAAACTATTAACATAAACTATGTTCAATTTAAAAAAAAAATCGAGAGCAATGTTTTTGTCGATTTTTATTTCTTCAAAAGGACCATGATATTCGAATTTGTTTTCCAGTAGAAGCAATGCATAGATTAGTTATCTTGAATATCTGAATTAAAATGTTAGTGTAGAATTATTTCTTGTATCAATATATTGGTCAAAAAAACTGAACACAGTTTTATAAACATAAATCATTTTTCTACAAATAAATCACTTGATGAGTTTTGAAAAAAAAATTGATATCTAGAGAAAAGTATAATGTAAAATAACTTGGAAAAGTCACTCATTGAATCAACAACTATAAAAAAGGTGCAATTAATATAAGAAAAACAAATCTGTTAAAAGAATTTTTTGTGCTTTTTTTGGGTGTATCTTCTTCACTCATCAAATGATTTTATAGACAATTGATTTTAATTTTTAAAACTGTGATTTGTGATGTGATTTTGTGGGCTCCCACAAATTTATATAACGAAAAGAGACCTTGCGTCAAATCCAGTAGTTCTGATTTTCTGCTCAGTTGTTCATGATGTTAAGCAGATGTTAAATCAAATTTATCGAGCTCGAGCGCCAAACGCAACATTGGTAAAATTGCAAAAAGCCGCGAAATTTTTGCACTTTTTTTAGTCATTGGCATTTTAGGCTATGAAGGGCTAGTCTTTGACAATAAACTATGGTTTCACCCTCTTAAAATTTTCTTGGACTTAAACCCAATATCATTTCTGAAGAGCCATCAGTTTTTAAGATACAGCTTTTCAAAATATAGCAATAAAAAATGTATAACAAAAAGTAGTAGAAATAAAAGTATATTAAGAGATTCTGATTAAACGTAAAACGTGCTACTTGGGTCAAAAAAAGAAACAAATTGTATCTGGTGGGGTGCCTTTATAGCCTCGTTCAGGCAGGAGGGACAATTTTCTAAAAAAATTACTTCAAAATGTAATAATAACTCTTCAAAGACAACGGTAACACCTAGATAAAAATCCTTTAGCTTATTGTCTTAAAGCCGGAAACTTATTCTTAAATTTTATGTTAAAATATTTTTTAGTTACTAGTTTGGGAACAACTTATTTTCAAATTTAAAATTATGCAAAAAATAAGATTTTTAGCGATTTAAACGATTATTAAAAAGATTTTCCACGTTAAAGTTACGTTTTTGTTTTAGATTTTATATGCTCCTATCAGCTTTTTTAACATGTTTGAAAATGTTATTGTTATATGTATGCACGATTGAAAAGAAAAAAAAACAACAAAAACAATTTAAAAGTGAAAAAAATAATCATTGATTTGTTTCGATTGTTTGACTTACATACATTAAAAGTCAACAATAACAGAGTAAACAGCTCTACGACCTTGATAAAATCTCTTCTTCTTCGGCTATTGTACTTTTCTTTTCAATGTTTCAATGCTAAATGGAAATAATGTCGGAGCATGTCATGAATAAACTAAAAAAAAATCCTTCGTTTTGACTTAAAATACTGGGGCAAACCTCAATCATTACTTATTATATTAATAGCAGATATTAATAGCAGATATTAATAGCAAAACTATGTAATTCAAAACATTGTAAGATTTATTTTCTTTTTTTTTTGTGTAACTACATTTTTTTTATAATCTTACGCACAAAACTGGTTTTTGAAAAGCCCCCAACACGACCCCGGCTTAGCAAAACAAAAAATAAAAATAAATAAATTCATACGAAAAATATATCTGTACACATTTATAATATATAAATCAACTTGTATCGCCCAATGCAAACACAAAACATAAATGGAAAATGAAAGTAGTTTTTTTTTTGCACTCTCAACCAGCAATTTAACAACCTAGTATGGCATTATAAATATTTTATACTTTTGCAGCATCAAACAGAGCTCTTCAATTTCGAAGAGGTTGCGAATGAGGTACCCTCGCGTATACAAAGCGCGCAAAAAGCCCCCTCACCCTTTGCCACTATCTTCAATAAAATATATACTCCATCAGCCTCAAAATATAGATGAAACAATAACAGCATCAATCCTCAAGTGCCTTAATGCCCCCCTCGTTCAACTAAAAGCTTTGAAAAGAGGAGGCAAACGAACTCTACCTACAACGACGACGACAACGACTCTCTACAAACTCTATACGACTCCAACGAGATGATTGCATTGTATAATCTACCTTCTGGGTTAGTAGCACTTAAAGATACAAAAACGGATTTGTATCTGGATTTATTTTTGCTTTTCGCATTTCTCGGAAGCAATCATACAACGAAATGGGTTCACATACGAGTGATGCTCTATTAAAGCGCTGAAAGTCCAACTTACCGGAAGCATTATTGCAGCAATCTCGATAGTCCTTTTCGAAAAGATGATGAATCTTCAGAAACGAACAAAATTTTTACTTGCAGTTTCGTTTGATTGTTGAAAAAATCTCAAATATTTTTTTTTTTATTCCAAAAAAATTGATGAATTGTTGATATTTTTTGTTTTTTTTTTTTTTAATAAGATATTTAAACTTAAAAATTCGATTATTTTTAAGTGAAATTTTCCAAGCACTCGCGAAGTTTTTTTTTAAGAATTTCGTATTTTAATTTTTCACTTTTACTTTTTGACTTAAAAAAAAAAAAAAAAAAAATATTACACTATCACGTGAAGTACCATGAAATTCCGTTCGATGTTAAGTTATTTATGTCGTGCTGGCAAGTAAGTTAGTAAAGTCTTCAGATACTTTTTTTTATTTTATATATTTTAATTTAATCCACGTATCTTTTGTGTGAGACAAACTACTTCTATGCCTTTGAATAATATCTTTTTTGTATATTTTTTGGATTTCTTATTCACCCGAGTGAACCAACAATTCCATTCAAGAGACACCGATGCACTGATTTTGTTTGCCACCTTCAACCATCTACCACAGGTGCTTGGAGCCACGGATACGGATGGCTGTTGCCATCTGAATTGAGTGGAAAAAGATACAAAACCACATGTAAGAATCCATAGTTACCAAACCACATTCGATGAGAGCTGAAAAATCCAAGAGATACATATCGAATTCCACTCATAAACAAGATAAAATTACTTAACAGAGAGTTAACAGAGCATTAACAGAATGAGTGGAAATAGTGATTTTGAGAGAATTTGGCAAATTGTTGTGGGTGGTTGGTGTTTTGTATTGTATTTTTTGTTGTTGTTGTATGAAACCGGTAAACTGTTGAATGCGTTATGCGTCTGAATTTAAAGCAGACAACAACAACAGCAAAAAATAGTTTTCCAACACGAGCATTTTTTTTTATTTTTTTTTTTATTTTATGTCTCTCTCGGTTAGTGGAGGAAAATGAAAATCACTTTTCGGTGCATTGAAGCAAAATACTTTAATGAGATGAAACTACACTCATGGTTTTTGATGACTAGTTGATTCGATTTGGGAATTGGGAGTAAAGCACCACACAGAGGAAAAAGGAGATGTTAAGTTTTATGTGTTTATAGGCTTTAGAGAGATGAATGAAGATGGTATTTTTGGGTAAATGGAAATCTTTAAGTTGCATTCTTGTGTAAAAGTTAAATGTTATGAAAAGTTTTTTTCGCGCCAAATTTTCACTTAATATCTAATATGAAAGTTATGCTCGTAGGAATACAGTTTTACTGATGATGTTTATACTATTTTAAAACGTTTTTAAGGACGTGAAGGTAGCCTTCGATAATTATCACGCTTATTTATTTAAAATTGAATGTTAGGAAAAGTAGTAGTGATTAATTGATTTGGTTATGGTTTTTTTTACAGATTACAGCAGGTACTGTACTCGTAGTGTATAGGATAAGTATATAACGATTGTTACAATCTTCTTTCAGAATTACTCTTCTATATCATCAAGAAACATCATAAAACGTGAAGAAAGCACGTTTTGCGCGATATTCTTAGGTGCTTGCACCGTTTTCGGAGTCGGTGTTGGAGTCGTCGTCGTCATAAGCGTTGAACAATTATTAGATTTACGATCATTGGAATCTGTAAACGCCAAAAGTTAAGGATTAGCTAAACTTAGGTCAATTCAGCCATTTTGAAAAAAAATGTTTCTGTACTTTTCATACAAAGGCCTTCAAAAATTTCACTTTTGTATGGGGAGTACCATAAATTTGCTCTTTTTTTTAATGTTTCAATTAAAAATGCTAGGTACTGACTTTCAAAATCATGAAGAAAACCGGAATATTAAATTTTAAAAAGTTTTCGAAAAAATCAATATTTTACACTAAAAAAACGTTATTTTTACATTGATAATCCGACTGCCTTCCACAATATAAGTGTTAGAAAAAAACTAAATACACTAAAATATAGGCGGTAAGTTAGGGTAAAGTAGGGTAATGCTTAAAACAAGTTTTTGTACATCTCGAAAAGTATGAGGGTTAGAATTATGAAATTAACTAATATGTGAGTAATTTTATATTATGAGTCAAGTAGATTTTTTGGAGAAAAACTAATTACACACATTTATAGATAATGAAAAAAAAAATTAGGCGTCTAATACGGATGTTTTTTAAAATGCCTTTATAATGGGTTCTTTGAGCTATGAAAATAACATACGTTACTTGAGAGGTTTTTTGATTGTAAAAATTAGAGAATTAGGGGAAAATATTTTGTCAAAATTGCTTTCAGATTTAGGTGTTTTCAACACATGCGCAACTCATTCAAAAAATAAATTAAAAATCCAGTTACTTGATTTTTAATTTATTTTTTGAATGAGTTGCGGTACAAATAAGATTTTTAGGTCCAGGTTTTTTGAGGATTTCAAACGGTTTCTTATTTTGGAACTTGAAATTAATAAGTCATAAGATAAAAAGTAAACATAGCACGTCATTTCATTCTACCCAAGCTATATAAAATTATGATTCAACTTTATTGAGCACCACAATCAAATTATCTTTAATTTGATGTATCACACATAATGGTACATGCTATTAAAGTTTCACAATCTTACTTGAATTATTTGGAGAAAATTATAGTTCTTTTCTTGTCTTCGTCAACTAGCTACATATAAGTGACTGGCTATATTTAAACTGGTCAAAATTAAAAGTTAAAAGTTTGCAGAATTACCATTTCCAGATGGTAAACTTTTACCAAACAATTTGGTGTGAAAAAGTTTACTATATTCTGGTAAAGATTTTTTATAGAAAAATTGAGAGTTCAATTACCAGATTTATCATTTTACCACTTTACCGAGTTTACTTGGTTACATGAATATCCCTATTATAACATTATAACCAGTAACCAAACAATGAACAACATTCTATATTATTTGCAATTACACTCAGGTGGCTCTGTCCAGTGTATGGCTCAAGAAAGGGCTTCATAAGCTGGATCATTGACTCTGCATAATTTCGGTTGGTCTTGGTATCCGCTAACGTACATAAACTGTACATATAAACCGCCATCGCGGCACCGCGCGCCGCAACAATAACTGCATTGAATAATAAAACTAATAGGTGCCCAAATTTGGCACATGCCAGTGGCGTAAAAATATATTTTGGTATGATGCCAAAGGGACTACTATATCAAAAGGTAAACACATGGCATATTCTGTTGCAGGCAGAGGTATGGTTTAAACCAAGTTTTATCAAAAAATTTAATAAGATCAAATTTTTAGCCAACAACTTAAACGATTTAAATATTTTGAACAAGTAATTGTTACATCAACTCTTTTTAAAATTAACTTAAATCTTACAAATGAGCTTAAAATTAAAGACTTATTCAAATAATTCTTATGTTAAGTCGTTTAGCCTAATCGCATGCTATTCTATTGTTACTTCATTCTACTCAATATCAGCAGCGCCAAATATGCATGCATATGTGAAGTCATTTTAAATAAATTAACAGCGCTAACTCTTTTTAAATTGCCATACAAAGTTGAATGGTTTTGTTATATCTTTGACAGGATTATATTTGTGATTTGAATTTGACCCGCGCATGGTGATGCGATGAGCATATAAAAGTTGACGACTTGCGTGACAATAGAAAATCTCAGTTTCACTTTGCAGGGCTAAAATATTACAGCTACTGCTTTGTCACACATTGATTTGTGATAATGGCTTGCCTGACACTTTTATGCATTCGCACTATTTTGAAATATTTTTGTTTTTAAATTAAATATGCGTCTTTGAACAAAGAATAACTAATTCGAATTCCCTTGACGCAAACAAATTGACTAACAAAAGGTAGTCAGTTGGAATTTATCTACGAAAGCCTCGTTTTTAACCGACTTCAAAAAAGGAGGAGGTTATCAATTCGACTGTGTTTTTTTGTTTTATTATGATAACGTGTCAAGTATTATTTGTACTTATTTAAGTACTTACTAGTTTAAGCAAATGGCCCTTAAACTATTAAGTTTCATTCATTATGTTTCTAAGACTTTTGGTTTTGACCATCCACTTATATTACACATACGAGTATTCTAATGGAAAACATGGACAAAAGTCGATTTTCTAAAAATTAAAAAAATGCTTTAGTAGGTACATAGCGAAAGATTTACACATATCCTTAGACTCATATCTACCATATCTTTTTTTGTTGTAAAGTATGTGGCATCTGGAGTGAAGGTGAAAATGCATGTTCACAGTTAACTTTTTTTTTTTGCTATCTTCTTGTTAAGACAAAACCACTTCAATTGAAATTTTTAATATTTAATATTCAATTAAAGTGGTTTTGTCTTCCTCAGATGGCTTGGAAATATGGCGTTTTTCAACCCTCCGAAAACCACAGAAGCCTGAAAAATAAACCTGCCAGACTTTTGAATTTGAAATCAGGACGCGTGTACCTATAAAACTGCATACTCAGATTTTGGTTATACCCCCACTCCCAAAATTTGCTGTCCGCTCTTAGACTTTATAGTGAGTGTTGTTTAGAGAGTGTTTTTGACTCATTATTATCACAAACCTAAAATTTGTAAACTAGTGGAGTAACTTAAGATTAAACTAAGGTATTTTCTAGGAACCGGCTTCGATTCGCATGATTTTTTTCAAATGTTGATATTCAAAAATACTTTAACACTTACCGGTTAAAAATTGCCGCTCATATCGGATTATTTCTATCAAATTGGTTTTTTTATCAATAAGATTTTTGTGAAAAAAAAACATTTTTTTTTTTAATTTTTTAAAATACAAATAATCCGAAAAAAAACTTTTTTTATCAACTCAATTCAATTGATTATTTTTCATAATTTTAAAATATAATTTTTACTTGCGATATAAAAATAAAATGCACGACTGGGTCACACGTACTTGCTCTTAGGGTCAAAGTTGCTGTGGACGTTTAAGTTTCTTATATAAAGGTTTTAAAAATAAATAATTTCATAAAAAATGTAAAAATAAAGTAAAATTCACTACTAAAATGACATAAGCAACTTCTTAAATTGTTTTGAGCTCCAAACAAAGTATCCCACTTAATTTGATTAAGAAAGATAAGTTTTTAGACAAAAAAAATTGAAAATCGTCATTCTGCGATGATTTATGAGCTTAGGGTTAGTTTATTGGCTTTTCTTCTAACGTATTCTAGACATTTTGTTTCCATATATTTCCGGATAGGAAAATTATGTGCGAATGGAATTTTCACTTTAAAAATAAAAAAACACTCATACGCCATACATTTTTTTTTATTATATTGAACATGGGAACCGCATGAACGGTTTACTTTACGGTGAAAGGGGAAATTTTTCTTAATATAAAAAATTATTGAAAATCAACAAAAGAACTTGAGATAATTTGATATTATATTTTTAAAATCCAATATTCCATTCTTAAACTTATTGTTCAATTTAATTTCTTTAATGCGCATAAGAATGCATGTAAAAATGCTCAAAAAATGAGCGTAAGACTCGCATAAAACGCAACATTACTTTTGACTGGATAATCTCCAATCTTACTGTAATAAAAACTTTGCCACCATGTTTTTAACTAGAACCGTAAAAGTTGCATTTAAGGGGCCCAAAGGTCTTACAGGCATATTGTTAAAATTATTATAGATACAATTTTGTATTATTATAAAGGCTTTGAAAGAATTTGTTTTCTGTGTTTCACAGATGCAAAAAAAGCATAAGGGTGTCTATGATTATAATTATTGTTTTTAGGAGAGTATTTTGCTTTACTAATCCTGAAGAAAACACGACTCAAGCTCATTTCAATTGCTCATTTTCGTGAAATGAAATGGAAAATGTATGACAAGTTTTCATTAGTTCCTACTTAAATGATTGATAAGACCTGTCGCTAGTCGGAAATATGTAGAACCATTACGTTGTATCATCAAACAACTTCAACCTGTTGTCGCGAAAGTGAAACCAGAGTGTCTGTCTATCAAAAAAACACCAAAAAAATATAAAACAAAAACAACAGCAATACCAATTAACATGTCTTCCGAAAAGTCCGGATCAACAAAAAATAAAATAGTTCAAACATCAAATAGTGATACCACAGTTTTATCATAATTAAACCTGTTATTGGTGACTCGGTGTTATTTCATCGGTGATCAGCCCAACAGATAAACCTATACACACCATATATGCAGATATTACTTAACACGAAAAACTGGCCAACAGGTCTTTAGGTCCAAATGCGAACTCACACTTGGATCTAAACTACTGGTCACCAATGTCCGCGAAAGATATCAATTCAATATTATTAATTTCATTGGAGCGTGTTGATATTTTTTTAGTTTCATCGATTTATGTATGTTTTTTTTTTTCTTCTTCTTCTTTTTTTTCGAGGGAAAGATACGCCGCCGGAGACTTTGGATTGAGAGTGAAAGTAGTCGGCGTGTGATGTGCGTATTGAATAAGAGTGGCGCAACTACTTGGTGTGCAGAAGACGCAAATAATGTGGTCTGGTCTGCATCTGCATACATTGTTATCTAGTAGGAACTAGTAGTGTGTCAGTAGGGAAGTGCATTCATCACTCTGAAAATGGATGACTCTTCAAGAAATTTAATCTTCACTTGAAGATGTATAGAGGAGTGATCTATTGTTACATTATTATTATGGTTGAAGAATTTTATAATGTAAGTTATTGGTTGTGCTGCAATAGCACTGATATCTATGTACATTATTGGAATTCGAAATTTCCACAAGATCCATTTCAATTTTTAATTTTTTTTTTTCATGTATGAAAATTAAGTACGCTGCATGTAAACAACATTATCGTTGCAGTCAATCCTATGTTTGTAACTCAAGAAAAATTGTTCAAGATTCAACAGTTGATTTATTACACTTACATTTTTCAAACCCAGTGAGCCAACAAATGAATTACATTTTGATAGTTCAAGTGGGAGAAGAATTTGAAAGAAATTTTAATCTTAGAAGATTTAGATGCATAGAGTCGTTCCCACCCAAGTCCTGTAGAACCTTCAGCACTACACTCTTATTTATAGAATCAACTTCAGGCCATATTCGAACTGCGAAGTCTGAAACAGCCTTATTTATTAGATTTCCCTAAATAGCTCTGAAAACGGGTGAATAGTTATACAGAACATATAGTGTTTTATGAACCCTCTATGCAACGTTGCATAAATTGTTATTTAAAAAAAATATTTTCCTACCCATTATAGTAATGTTGGATTCTTCTTTATAGAAATTTATTAAAATATAAAAAGTATATGCGAATGAGAATCCGTCTCTATCTCTAGTTATCATATTCAACTGAAGTTATATGAATGGATTCTTCATCATGGTTTCCTGGTGGTGGGTCTCGTTGGGCAATTTACCTGGCACGCTTTGCATCGATCGTCGACATAGAAAACCTGCTGAAGGTAGTGCAGTAGCAGCAGCAAATACTTTTCTGTATTGTTTTTTTTTTTACAATGCAACTCATTTTAAATGTTTAACACAAATAAATAGAAAAAATTAACACATGAACCAAAGAATTAAAAATAATTTTTTTTTTTGCTAAATAGAGATAAATTCCAATGCAGTGACGTTCAAATGACACAAGAGGCATATAAATATACCACGATTTTCAGGCTTTAAACATCCTTCCATCGCGCTTAGCCCATACAATCTCTATGCAACGTGCATATTTTTTTTATAAATTACGTTTTTTCGTTTAGAGCCATCATAAAGACTACATAGTGTTATGCACTCTCTATAATGAGTTTATAAATTCGGCTGGTAGTCAGAAATTTATAATTTTAACTATTTGCTTGCACAATCAAGAACAATTTTAGTTACGATAAGTACAGTAGCGAGCAAAAAAACATGTAAATGAAATGGTATGGTCTTGTTTTAGGCAAGAACGAAGCTATTTAAATAAGTTGTATTTAGGGGTATTCGACCCCTATAGGTAGGTACTTTTCCTCAAACGAATAGACCTATAAAGAAAAAAAAAATATTTTACTTTTGCACTGTTGTAAAAAGTGGCCGTTAAGTTAAGCTAGGATTTTAAAAATTTGTTTTTTGTTTTCCAAAAAACCAAAGAAAAATATATACCCTAAATGAGCTATCTGTACAGTTTTTCGGACCTGTACTGTACTTGTCTGTAATCAAATCGAGTCTCGATTATCGCATACCCTGATACCCAGTTACAAAAATGCACATTCACATTGCACATTGTCTTTGTCGGTAATGTAAATCACAAATAACGGTTCAAGTAGTAGCTGCGGTTCTTTAGTCGATCGTGATTTCGTCGTGGTGCTAAAAAATTTCAATAACAATTGAATATATTATTTTCAATAATATACAGAACAACCAACAAAATTAAAATAATAATTATAATTAAATAATATTTCAATAACCGTATTCATAGTGCAAGTACAACATTATTTGTATTGATCTATTTACCTTTGTTTACCTCGAACTCCAATAGCTACAAACAAAAATCTACTTGTTACCCAAACAACAACTCCTCCGAGAAAACTTTCATTTTCTTTTGTTTATGTAGAATGCCACGCTAATTCATATTATTTTCAGTTTTCCATAGAAACTCGCCATTGATTTTGTATTCAATTAAATTATAAAAATAAGAAGTGAGGACGTATTCACTCATATACACACCCTTGTTCCAACTCAATAAATCTTGTTTTATTATTATTTTTCTTGGTTTTTTTTTACTATAGATTTTTTAATTCGTAAACAAAAATGAGTAAAAATTCAACGGAAGTTATTCGGAAACCATTGGGTGCTTCCAACAAAAAACCCGTTGTCATTAAAGCGAGCAAATATCGCAAAATGATTGCTACAATAACTGGTCAGGATTTGGGCAAAGAAGATACAGAAGAACAAAAACTTTACAAGAATAATCTCAAAAAAGGATCCGATGAGCTGGTTGCAAAGTGGGGAAGAAGTTTCAAGCAAACCCAAGATCAGAAACACATTGACAGGGAAAAAAAGTTTGCCGAAAAGGCACAGAAAGGTAAAACTTATTAAATTTTAAACATTCTCGATTTCACTTTTCTATTTCTATTCAAATAGAAAAAGAAGATTACCAGAAAATCAAAGAAAAAGATGAAAATATTCGTCGTGAAAAGATAGCCCGAGCTGAAGAACTCGTCCAGAAGCTTAAACCCGGTCCTAAAGAATTGCAGAGTGCTGCAATGCAAAGCGAGACATTAAAAGCTCGCGCTTTTCAGCGAAATATTAACAAAGAATTTGAAGAAACTCTCAAGAAACAGACTACTGAAAATGCTCTGCAAATGGAACGCCAGGCTATGCCATGGATCGAAGAGGAACAAAGACGTATAACGAGTAATATCCAAAGAAACAATCAAAACAAAGCTGAATTGTTGAAAACAATCAACGAGAAAGCTCGTCAAAAGGCTGAAACTAATGCGCAGGCAATTTCAGCTGAAAAGGTGGCCAATAATCTGTGCGACAAGGAGATCAAAGCTCAAATCGACAGGGAACAGGAGCTGTTGAAACGAAAACGTGAAGCTCTACGGAAGAATGCTTTGGAAGCAATGATTATGGTTGAACAAAGAAGAGCTCGTAAGTATTATTTGAAGAAAAAAAACATATTTTTATCTGAAAAGATTTTGAAAAAGGTAATTTTGAATACAAAACAAGTTAGGGCCAACCCATATGATTCGTCGCTTCCGCTTCGTCAACGAACTATTTGACGATGAAGTTGAAACTTCGGCTACTTTTTCCGTCGCGTCCGTTCTTATGGGTTGCTTCTCATCTGTCAAGTTAAAAACGTTGACGTAACGCGCGCGACGGATTCTATGGGTTGGCCCCTTTACTCTCGTTAGATAATTTTTCAAAAAACAGCCAGATGTAAATACAGAGGGCCGTATTCATAGATGTTGTCTAAGCCGTAACTAAGAAAGACTGGTTTTTCCTATGCAAATGACATAGGATAAACCCGAGTCTTTCTTCTATGAATATGGCCCAGAGTGTTAATGCTTACTAGTTCGTTGTTCGGCGAAGAACGAACAAAATACACCGAATGAAGAACGAACTTGTAAATCCAGCTTTAACAGCAGCATTGATAGTAACCCCTTATTATTTAATCTGTTTTAAATCTAAAAAAAATTAGAAATTAGAAAGATCCTGTAGGATAAAGGTTTTGTTTAACGTCAAAAAAAAAAAACCAGAAAACGGTTTCCTACTGACCTTTTACAAGCAAATTTGAAAGTCAAATATGACTAAATTAGTTTTTTTTTAACCGGCCTGAATATTCTGCTAGCATTTTTAAGATTGTGTCTTACCCAATATCACAAAATCATCATTCGCGACCAAATCACTTTCACACATATTTTCCTTTCCTATAATATTTGACTCAAATTTAACTGTGAACAATTTAACTTAGGTGAACAATATCAAGACAAACTTCAAGGACAAATGATTTCGATCTACAACGAGGGCAAGAAGAAAATGGAAGAAATTAAGAAAGACCATGAGGCGCAGGCTCGCCAAGACCATGTTCAACGCAACACATTAAATGCACAAAAACTAATTGCTCTTCAACCAGATACGAGCAAAGAAGAAGCAAATCGTCTTCGCAAAGACATTAGCACAATTCAATTGCAATTCACTGCTCAAGAAAGAGAAAAAATCCAACGTAGTCGTCAGCAGAAATATGCACGCATTCAAGAATATTTTAAAGAATTAAATGCTCAAAAAGAAATCAATCAACGTAAAGCCGAAGAAAATCGCTTCGCATTGGCCAATCGTCTAAAGAACGATGAAGTTAATGCCGCTTTTGTGCAGAAGCAAAAACAAGACAAAATTCAAAATGCTCAAATAATGCGCAAGGCTCTAGCCGAACAAATTGAAGAACGTAAAATTATTGAAGCTGAAGAAAAGGAAAACGACAAACAGTTGGCTAAGGTTAGATTTGAAAAAGAAGATAATTTCTTCTTTGATTATGCCAATAAATTAGTCGCCGATGCTGTTAAAAAAGATAGACCTCTGTTTCCGTTTGTCAAGGCAATCAATCAGTATAAGAAGGAAAATGAAATCGATGTGGATCGGAAGCTGCCGCGTCATTTGGAATCTCATTTGCGTATTGGGGTTAAGACTCCAGAGAACGAGATGGCAGGTTCATCGGGTAAAGTTGCTGCAACAATTATGCGTAAATATGGAATAGATGAGTTAAAATCGCTTAATGGGTATTCAGCT
Organism: Meliscaeva auricollis; assembly: GCA_948107695.1. NCBI lineage: Eukaryota > Metazoa > Arthropoda > Insecta > Diptera > Syrphidae > Meliscaeva > Meliscaeva auricollis. The sequence goes on along the minus strand of OX403617.1, from coordinate 20,134,340 downwards.
CGCAATGAGTAAACTAGAATTCTTTAATTTATTTACTTGAACTTTATTTTTATTTTTTGACTTGCAATGAACCAATAAAATCAAAATGAATTTGATATCAAATTTGCCATTTTTTCTTGTATTTTTGTATGGTGAGCTTTGACCGAGGGTAAAACATATTACAAACAAATTATACCCAAATCTGAGTTTTAACAAATTGTTAAAAAGACCAAATCGCCAAATGGCATTTCACAGATGACCAAACCCCGAATTCATGGTTTGGTTTGATTTATTGTGGCTCAGTTGCCAGGATAACGTTTGCCCCCAAAATTCTTAAGTATGTCAATTTAATTTTCATACATTTTTATATGCGTTTAGATTGGTAGGTACTAGTCGGTAGGTACGTGATTTCGAGTGACCTAATATACACTCACAGGTACAATTGACCCCCTATTCTAATTTTTTCTCGTAAGCAACTTCATGAATTTCTATGAAAATTTTCCAATATTTTTCGAAAAATCGATTTTTGGATTTTTTTTTTTCTTGAAAATGGCATACCACTTTATTTTTTAACAAGTCTTGAAAATTTTTATACATAAAAAATATTTTTTTTTTTAAACGATTTTCAATTTTTTCAACAGATTTAAAAACATGTGTGGAATCAGATAAGACTATAGTTGACAGTTGGTAGTCAAAAGCGACTTTTTTGCTCCATGTAGTCAATATCAAAACGACAATCGTTTTGCGATTGACACCTATTTAGGTGTCGCTTTCAAATATTTCTTGGATTTTCAAATGGATTTTGGACTCAAAACATTTAATATGTCATTTGAAAATTCATTAAATGATCCAATAAACTTGTGAGCTTACAAACATAAAAACAAATACTGTCAAATTGATAACCTCCTCCTTTGTTGGAGTCAAAAAATTAAAAAAAATAAAATTTTGGACTTGGCCCAACTGTAATAATGAACCGATGTTCGTAAAACTATCGGCAATTGCTTTGTCTCGTCAAAATCTAGGGGCGATAATTTTTAGTTTTTTTTTTATTCATCTTAACAAAAAAGTATTGGCCAAAAGATTCAAAACCCACAAAAAAAAAACTATTTTAAAATTGGTAAGATAGAAAATAACATTCATTCATATAAATTATGAATGATTGGATTCATCTTTCAAACAATTTGATCTTCCGAAACCGAAAGTCAATGATAAAAAAAATAAAAGGAAAATAAGTGAACTAGACAATATAAAATCAGTGATAGAGCTAAAACTCTAACCCCAATTTCTTGACAAAGGGGATGAAAATGTTGGAGAAGGCTTTATATGGAAATTAAAAAAATGACGAATTTTTTTTTAAATTGTTTGATTAAAACATTTTTATTAAGACGAATAAAAAAAAAATTAAAAATATCTTTTGGACGAAAAAAAACTGAAAAATATTGGCCTTAAAGTTTTTCGAGACAAAGCGATTGCAGTTTAGTTTTTTTTTTTTAATCGGACAAGTTTTAGGCTTTGGTGGCTGTTCAAACTTCAGGATGATTATTAACTACAGTACTTAAATAAAACGCAAATAAAAAAACGAATATGTACATTGTAACATAATCTCAAAAAAATATATTCATCATTTAATTATATAAAATCATAAATTTTGTTCTTATTTTCTAATAAAAAAGGCAAATACTGGTATCGTAAATCTTCAAATTTTGGTCTACATTCAGAGAATGGATCACCTAACAATCCTTTGAGATCTGGAATTAAAAGAAAAATTAAGAAGCTATTTTTTTAAATAAACAATAAATAAAATGCCACCTTTTTATGTTCAATAATTTTGCTTGGATAAATTTTCTATCCCTAGCAATTATTTCCATTCGTTCTTTTATAGATGTCTCAAAGAACACCGAATGCAGTGTTCTACATGCTGAAGTCAACTAGAAACGAAACAAATTTACAAAAAAAAAAAAAAAATAGTTTTTCAAAAACAAATCAATACCCAACCTGTTTAAGCAATCTAGCTTTCAGCTTAAGACTACTCTCCGAATCATCGCCGCTTGTTTCAAGATGTAAATTTATTACAAAAACTAATGTGTCCTTGATTGTTTGCACAATTCGTTGTACATAATCTGTCCTAAATAGTCGACGTGTCAGATATCCTCTTGCATGTGCATTAATTACAGTTGCAGCAATGTGAATTCGTTTCCTTCGATTCTCCTCCCTCACAAGCTACATTCATTTTTTCAGGAATTTTCAATTTCAATTTAGTTTTTATTTTTTTGTGTTGTGTATGTGTAGTCAAATTTTAAAACTACGAGTTAGAAGTTAGTAAGTAAGTCTTTTTATTTGTTTTGTTAGTTTAAACCATTATAAATAGGTTAGTTCTTTTTTTTTTCAGGTTGAAGATATATAATTTATATAAATTATTATTATGTATTCGATAAATAGAGATAGAGAGAAAAAACATAGCGCTAGCGAGAATATTATGTTTTTTTTTTTTTAATTGAGAAATACTCATTTTTCTGTTTTAAAGCTACCAATAAAAATTATTTCTTTTTTTGGACTAGATAATATAACAAGGCACATGCTTTGATAAGTTTTTCTGTTGCTTTTTTTTCTGATATAAGAGAATAATAATAATTTATAAGTCAGACTAGATTTTTTTTATATTAAATACAATTTTTTTTTTTTTTGATTAGGGTGAGGCAAGAACTATAGAAGTTTAATGTTATACAATGTAACTGTTGTTAATTTTTTATAAAATTTTAAACAAATTAAAAGATTCTAAAAAATTTGCTCTAATTCACACCAATTCTCTAAAAAAAATAGACAACAAAAAACAAACGGTATGGTGTTATAATTTTCTGATAAGAATTCTTTTATGTGGCTGCGGTAGAGCGATGAGTAATGTCTCCTTTTTTGAAGAAATTGGTCGTAAATTGATGTCATAAAACTGAAGCTTTAGTTTTTTTACTTGAAAGCCATTTATCGTTTATAGAATTCTTTGTTTTAATTCATGGTGGAACTCATAGTCGTTATTTAAGTCGATATTTTTCTCAACTTCCTTAAGATGAGTAAAACTTGCTAACCAACATGACAAACTAACTGATAACAAATATACCAACGGCAGACATTTTAAGTAGAGCCAATCACCCGGAAGAAGGCCCCGAAAATGCGTTTTTCTGAAAATGGACTTATTGAGGGTAACCATTTTCTCATCCTGCAGCCCTATGGCCAAACCCCTGGCAGACGGTCCCAAAAAACGATTCGGGGGCCGTTTGCCAGGGGTTTGGACCCAACTAAAATGTCTACCATGGGTGTTTTTGTCATCAGGGAGTCCAGGCCTAATTTTAAGTGGTTACACAAAGTCTAAAACGCGTTTACATTTTCAGGACATTCTGCCGAAGGTTTTGCCCCACTTTAAATGTCTGCCGTTAGTATATTTGTAATTAGTGAGTTTGTCGATTTGGTTATCAATACATTTTAAGTGGTTACCCTCACTAAATCGATTTTCAGAAAAATGCTACTCTTGGTGCACTATTCCTCGAAAACGCCCCCAATACATGCAGGCAGACTAAGGTATTCGTCATTGCCATAACCAGGACTACTTGTACCATTATTTTGCTCTCGGTCTATAAGAATGGACGGAAGTTATTTTCTATAAGGGCAACATGAACATTTTCAATTGTTATTTTAAAAAAATAATAATTGTTTGCTAAGTCAGGCAAATGCATTTCGGTTAGTGCTGTTTGACACAGAAAAAGTGGGGTTAAATTTGAAAACGGTCTGAGTTCGAGTACTGACATATAGTCCCGTTTATGCTTTAATGAACGAATTGTGAATAAAGGGCAAATTAAAGGAATTTAGGAAAAGTTCGATGGAGAGATTAAATTTTCAAAAACAATTCCCAGGTATTTTAAATTCAGAATTGGGCTGTGGTCACACAAATCTAGCAACGAGCTAGATGTAGCTTATTCTTATTCGGAACTAGAAATAATGTTCACATAAAAACTTGCAATTTTCTGTTCAGAACAGGCTCATCAAACAAAGGAAAATGACAACTATTTTAATAGGAACATTTAAAGAAAAGTTCTAACTCATAAAATTTAAATACGTTCGCTTAACAGATCCCGGATCTGAAACAATTAGGTTTATGCCAGAGATATAACTGTGTTTTGTTAGCACGACTGCTGGGAGGTGACTGAATTTGTTGCCGTTAAATACTTTTTTCAAATACAACACAAATTTATGAAATCTGTTTAGACCTTGGATATGTGATAATTCACTTAAAAAAATTTGAATACACTTTTTTCTACTATCTACACGAAAGATTTAAAATCGATTCGTCACTGATAGTAGAACTAGGCTCTTTATTAGAAGCCTTCTGATGATCTCTTTTTTAATGTTAATTTGAAAGTTTTTTTTTTAGATACATAAGAATGTACAAAAGACTTCATGCTAGTTCATGCAACACCCTGCTTGAATTTAAAATTTAAATTATGGACAGAAGTTGATCACTCAAAACTCACACGACGGCCTGTGCTCTGCGGTGATGGAGATGGATCTCTAGCTATTGCCACCGATGAGGGCTCTTTAATTTTTTCTAGAAATAATCGTCGTCGAGGAGTTACTCCTCGTGCCGAAGAAGAAGACTCCTGTTCGGGTGACATTGATGGCGAACTCTGGGCAGAGTCAACACCAACTGTTGTTGTAGTTGATGACGATGGTGGCGATCCGGCCGCCTGCTGTATCTGAACTTTGACAACTCGCGCTGAGAGTTGTTCGAGCAGAAGCTTCTGTTGTGTTTCGAATTCTTTTTGAAGGCGTTTCTGTTCGATTTGTTGTTGGCGCACGAGTTCAATGAATCGTGCTCGGTGCTGTTCTTCGATGTCTTTTAAAAGATCCAAATTCGATGTGGATTGGGGCGGAGTCATTGAGATTGCTGATAAATCAGCTGCACTTGGATTGGGTTTCTTTGGTGTTGCAACGGGTTTGATGATTTTGTGTTTTCTTCCCAGCTTTGTCTTGGACGATGGCTTCATTTCGTAGGGGCTGCGTTTGGCTCTAAAGATGATGGTATTATTGGTAAAGTGATTGAGACTGGGCGAAGAGGGAGACTTTGCTTTGGGTTTGGCTTCGACTTTTTGAACACGTTTGGCTTTGGACTCCACAGTGTCCTGGGTGGCAGTGGATTTCTTTAGTTTTTGGTTCTTGATGTGTTCGAGGAGAGCACTGCTTGGGCCGTCGAGGGTAAATGAATTCGATCGAATAAGATTCGATTCGATGTCTGCTTTGAGAGTGGGACTACCGCAGAGACGTTTGGCTGTTGTGGTCGCACAAATGGGATTATTCTGGACACATGGTGTGGGTGGATTGACGCAAATTGATGGAATCGGAATGAATGCGGCATATGGTTGGGGTTTGACGGGATTCTGAGGAGATGATTCGTCTTTGGTTGGCGACTTAGGCACATCAGGGGAGATCTTGTTGTCGTTTTGGTCTAATTTGTGGGGCCTCTCCAGTACCATCGACTGGAAGTCGGTTTCTTCTTCGAATCCTTCAAGCGTCAGAATAATGGAATTAGCTCGGTTATCATAAACAAGAGTGTCAGTTTTTCGAAGCTTATCCAATCGTTCCCGTTTGGATGTGGCAGCAGCTGCAGTAGACGTACTGGCTTCGGAAAATTGCTTCCTTGGTGTTTGGCTAGGCTGGGGAATGTGACTATGACCGTGACGAAGAAAGTTACATGATTGCTCCAAGCCAAATGATTGTTTGCCGAAGTTTTGTTGCTTTTTTCTGGCCTTTTCCAATTGAATTGCTAACTCTTTGTACATCATCATTTGCCGGCGTTTTTCTGGAGTCATCTATGGAATTTCCAAGGAATCACAAAGTATAAGGAGGATTTGTTATAGACTCACTTAGAAGTTTGACTTACCAAAGGCGGCAAAATGGGAATTCCATCAATTTTATAAATTGATATATATTTCGGACGATTTGTAGCCATTTCTTATAATTTTATGATAGTTTTTATAGTGCTATTATGTAGTTTGTTGGAAAGCAAATCACACTAATTGGATTAAAAATTAAATAAATTCTTGTAACGATTTTGTTTTCACTTTTGGACATTGCTATGGTTACTTCAAAAAAACAACAAGAAAACTAGAAACTGTCAAATTGGACGAGTCTCGCAAGCTTCATGGGCGAAAAGCATAATGAAAACATTCAACACGAAAGCCCCTGAAGGCAAAAGCGCTGCTTACACAAAGCTGATCTGTGACTTGAATTAAGTAGTAAGTATGTACTTAGTACTAAGTATAAAGTGTTTAAAACAAAGAATTTAGTTTTTTTTTTTTAGTTCTTATCACTAAATACTAAGCACGGAAACGCAACTCGATAACGCATTACAACAAATGTTTCTTACACACGACATATGAGAGAGTACACCAACGACAAAGCCTTTTTCTTATGAAAACCCTTGTCGTATCGCGATGTCATGCTATGGTTCGGGGGAGAAAGAGATAATTTTTACTTTCTCAATTCGGTCTTTTGTAGCAACCTGTTTGGAATAACAAACATACATTTTGAAAAACGAAGTACGACGTGACGTGACGTCGTATGTTACAATAAATCATTTTTCTAACATGTTTTTTTTTTTGGTGACTGTATCCAAGAAAACATTGGCCGCGTTCACATTCATATAGGACAGCCTATCTAATTTGTATCTTAATTTCGCTACCAGTGTATTTGTGAATCTTTTTCTGTCAGCTGATATTTAAAATAGGATTACAACAACAAAGGTATCTGGATAGCTTTAGGTTTTCTTGTGAATGCGGCCATTCTTGGATACATACAGTTACCAATTACTGAACATAAACGCAGAATTTTCAATTCGCTTGCGTCTCTGGATGCAGCCATTCGATTCTCGAATCATATGTCATCGGATTTAAGCGGATCCCAAACAAAACTCTGGGTTGTTCAAATATGTAAAATCTCCCGCCTTTAAAAACACATTTCTTGAAAAACCTTTCAAATAATCAAATGGCAAATTACGAAAATAAAAGATTACTATCCTGTGTCGAAAATTCACCCACCAAAATGCATCAATTTCCTAAAAAGCAACGAACAGAAGTTGATTTCACATTGGACGACAGCCCCACAGAAACCGCAACCGAAAACTACGATTTCCTTCTCGATGATGATGACTTCGATATCCCCGACGAATGTAAACAAGCACAACCTAAATTTGATCTACGCAACTGGTGCCGATGCACCATTAAGAATATTGAAAGAGAGAAAAAGACTTATCAATTAATTTTAAAGCTCTGCGAGGAAGATAAACCAACGACAGACGCTGAACTTCGTCTCCAAGGGCCATGGTGTAGAACCAAAATAAAACCCAATGATCTGGTCTCAGTTCAAGCTGTTTGGGATGATACCCATCAATGTTTCAAAGTTGACAAAGATAATGGATTCATAATAACCAATCCGGACTTTTTGATTTCTGGAACTTCAGTTGTTGGAGCACTCTTCTGTCAGCGCAAAGGTGTTCTTCAAGACCGCTTTCGCGGTCTGGAGGGAAATAATAAAATTGTAAGTATATAAACACTTTGGAGTTTCTTTTATTAGTTTCTTTGAACGACATGATCTTTTAGATGTTCATTGGCTCCTTGGTCCATGAAATCCTGCAAACCGTCCTGGAAAAATCTCTTAAAACTCGCAAAGACATCGAAAATGTTGCCAAAGAAATTCTCGAATCCAAACAAACTATTTACACATTGTATGACTGTAAGATGAACCGACAAGAGGCTTTCCTGGAAGTTCAGAAATTCACACAAAACATTTTCAATTTTGTTGAACAATATGTCGAGGGAAAACAACCAGAAATGGTAAGTAAGGAATTGTTCTTTGATTGAATCAGTATGGAATTCGAATTCTACTAGCTTCCAGCAGGCATGTTCAAGGAGAAAATTGACCAAATAAAAGATATCGAAGAGAATTTGTGGATTCCTCAATTGGGTCTGAAAGGAAAGGTTGATGTTTCAGTGAAGATTCATCGAAATTCTTCCAGAAATGTACTTCCCCTAGAGTTGAAAACCGGACGGGCCTCATTCTCCCTGGAACATAAGGGTCAGTTGATCCTTTACCAAATGATGCTCACTGCTGCTGGACAAGAAACTGATTCTGGACTGCTTCTTTATCTGCGTGAAGGAATCATGAAAGAAATCCATGGAACCCGAAACGAAAAAAGGGATTTGATTGTCTTACGCAATGAACTCAGCTACTATCTTACCCGGTACTTTGATGCTTCGAAGGACAAAATCCAGGAGTACCTAGCACTTCCTGAAAAAAAGTTCGAACCCTTTGAGTTGCCAGAGCCAATATCGCACCCAAGTGCTTGTTCCAATTGTCCCTACGCCACCATCTGCAGTACATTTGGAAAAGTCGATCCCGGTTTTGAGCTTTCCGAGACACATCCACTAAGGAACGTGTCAGAAGCGAGCACATTTCATCTCAACGAGGATGATTTGAGTTATTTCATGAAGTGGTGTGGCCTGCTGTCCTTGGAGGAACAAGAAGCAAAGAAGTCAAACTACCTAAGGAGTATCTGGAAGGATTCACCCAAGACAAGAGAGAAGAATGGAAGGGCAGTTACAGAATTGAGCCTAAAAAGCGTAGAAGCTCTGCATGAGGGAAGGTACCAACATTGTTTCCATTTGAGAGAGAACCACGACATTGACATCACAACTTTCGAGGTAAGTTTACTCATTCATTTATCCCCTTGTCCTTGAGTTTATAAAGGAATTTTTTGTTAATAGATATCTCTTGGACAATATGTGATTGTAAGTTCAACAAAACGTGTGTCCATAGCCTCTGGGTTTGTCTATGATCTCTCCCAGCGCTCAATAACCATCAATCTTGAAAGAAATCTGGAACAAAACTACAAGGGCCAAACATTCATTGTGGACAAGCATGAATCCCAGTCAGAGCAAATCTTCAATTACACAAATTTGGGAGTTCTGCTGGAGAATTGCGAAAACAGTAATCAATTGCGTTCCATAATAATTCAACGGGCACAGCCGACTTTTACAAAACAAATTTCGGCAAATGTTTTATCCAAAACGGGTTTGGAACTTTTGGCATCCCTGAATAGCATCCAACGCAAAGCTGCAATGGCAGCTCTAGCCACTGATAGTTTTATGCTCATTAAAGGTCTACCAGGAACGGGTAAGACGCAAACTCTTGTCGGCATTATTCGTCTTCTGAATCTCATTGGGAAAACCATAATCATAACAAGTCATACTCATTCAGCGGTGGATAATCTGCTTCTGCGTTTGAAAGAGTTCAAGGATTTGAAGATTATACGACTTGGATCAGATTCAAGAGTGCATCCGGATTTGAAGGAATACTCTGAAAGAGTTCACACAGCTGAGTGTAGCAATGAAGATGAACTGGCCAAAGTGTACTCTTCATTTAACATTGCAGCGGTAACTTGTCTCGGAGCTGGCCATACAATCTTTACCCATCGGAAATTCGACTATTGCATTGTAGATGAAGCCACACAAGTGCTCCAAGCTACTGTTCTTCGTCCATTGTTTTTCGCCTCGAAGTTTATTTTGGTTGGAGATCCTGATCAACTGCCTCCAATCATTCGGTCGAAGGAAGCCCGTGCCTTGGGAGCCGATGAAAGTTTATTTAAGCGTCTAGATTCCCCTGAAGCCACTTCGGTTCTGTCCTTGCAGTATCGCATGAATAAAACAATCACCCGACTGGCCAATGAGTTAACCTATAACGGAGAGTTGAAGTGTAGTGATGCGAAAGTGTCGAATGGTGTGATGAAGTTAGAGAAACCTATAACTGGAGCAAAGTGGAAGCAAAGATCACTTCAGGGACACATTGATCAAGCAGTTGTATTCATTGATACCTTGGATTGCCTCGAGAGAACTAATCGCTTTGCCAATTGCCGAAGAAATTCAGATGAGGAGAACTTGAATGAAGATGATAAAACAATTAATGCACAAACATTCAAATACACAAACTATTGCGATGCAGGCGTTGTTTTCGAACTTGTCAAAGAAATTCTTCAAGCCGGATTCGATGGAAGTCGCATAGGAATTATAGCTCCATATAGAGCACAGGTAGATCTTTTAAAAAGAATCGCTAGAAAATATAGTGAGTCTTTGAGTGAACTTGGTTTTGCCAATGTGGAAGTGAACACTGTTGATCAGTATCAAGGACGAGATAAGGATGTTATATTGTATTCGTGCACTCGAACTGGATCGTCGTCATGCAAGACGCTGGAAAAAACTAAGGGAGTGGAAATTCTTGAGGATAAACGTCGTCTCACTGTGGCTATCACAAGGTCAAAGCACAAACTTATTATTGTTGGTGATTCTTCTTGCCTTAAGCAGTACACTCCATTCAATGAGTTGCTCGAGAAGATTCCTAGTTCGTGTAAGTTAATATTGGAGGAAGGAAGAAATGGGTTCAATTGGGAGACAGTTTTGGCAGGCGTTAAGCAAGTGATGTGATTTGATTGACTTAGGTGTTTAAGATTATTTATATTGAATTTTTTATAATTATTTGTTTTAAATGGTGTTTACATGTCTTAAGTTTCGATTGTGTTTTACATTTTGTTCATTAAAAAGTGTCCAATAACTTATTATATCTAAGAATATTAGCAAATTTTGTATTATTTACTTTTTATTATTGATTGTTGAACGGAAATGGTGGAATGCAATGGAGTCTGAGATCCCGACTAAAACATCTAGACCACGCGGAGGACGTGACGCTTACTGTCTTATAGGATGATAGATTTCCATGAAACGGCAGCAAGGGTGGAGGGAAAAGCAGAAATCGTGGGGCTGAAAATTAACACGACAAAAACAAAAATGATCAGCCTCTGAAGTGAACTCATTCGTTCAAGTCAATATTTCTGGACAACCGGTAGAGACTTTCAATATTTTCGGGAGATTTGTCTCTACCAAAGGCGAAACCGGGCAAGACGTCGACAGCTGTATTAAAAAGGCAAATGCTACTTTCGGAATGCTGTCCAAAATATGGATAAATAATTCTATCAACTTAAAGACTAAGCTTAGACTATTCCGCTCCAATGTTGTATCCGTGCTTCTGTATGGTTGTGGCAAATCTTAACTACTGTCACAAGTAAGCTGGAATCGTTCGTGTGCGAAGGTGTCTGCGAAAGATCTTAAGAATTTTCTGGCCCAACCGTGTTTCTAATGAAGAACTTCATAGAAAAATGGGGCAAGAATCCATAGCAGTACTATACGCAGACGTAAGTGGCAGTGGATTGGTCATACGCTTCGAAAAGGCAACGATTGCATTGCTGGCCAGGCGAAGCAGTGGAACCCACTCACACATGCAGGTAGAGGGTCAAGCCGGCAGAGAAGCAAATGGCGCAGGTCAGTCGAAAGGGAATCTGCACAGTACATGATGGCGCGTAGGAGTAATGGAACTCATCAAGTTCCGAGAACCTAAGTAAGTAAGTAATTCATAACTGATACAAATAATTGAAAATTTTAATCAATTTTTTTAATTCGTTATATGGCGGAAACCGTTAATTTTGGGTCTAAAAAAATGTAGATTTCCATTTTAGTGAATAACACGCAAAACCCTCAACTTCCAAGTTTGGAGAAAATTGCTTCTGTAGCTTGCGATAAAGACAGACAGAATTGCCGGACGTACTTTTTTCGCATTTGCTATCGTCGTAATGTTATGTTTGACTGTATCTCGAGTTCAATTATGCTTACGAAACTTAAATCTTACGAATTGGACGTCGTTTGGCAAATATGTACAAAGGCCAGCTAAAGGAAAATAGAGCCAAAATCATAAAAACCGTTATAACTCGAAAACGAGAGAATTACCTCATGAGTTTTTCGTTTTAGAATGATAAAATTATCTCGGAACCGGACAAAACTGCTCCGATTTGGATGATTTTTTTTAAAATGTTGGTATTCTGTAACAGTTACCGGTTGTGTAATGCCGGCCTCTGGCCGGCCTTACACGACTCAATATTATTGAGCAATACTCAGTATTGTGCAATAATATTGACCGTGTAAGGGCTGTATTGCACAATATTCTCGGTTTGCACTATATATTGAGTGATACTAAAAAAGTTTAATATTTTTCGTTTCCACAACGAGCAGATACAGAAAAAGCAAAGAGACATAGAAATATTGCGCAGTAATATTGAGCCGTGTGAGGGCGACCCTTTTTCGAACAATATTTTTGGACAATATTATTGCACAATAATATTGTGTCGTGTTAGGCCCGCATAAGGCCGGCATTAGACATCGCTGGAAAACTATGAGTAAGGAAGATGAAAAAGTATATATGGTGAAATAACCTCAATTAATATGTTTTACAGTTAGTTCGATTTCCTTTTATTCAATCCAATTATTCAATTTCGAGAAAAACTAACATTTCTTAAAAAAACTAAACAAAATTTGATTTGTAGATATACGTGGTTCACGTAGAAACGGGACGAAATATAGAATCCCCTTTTAATACTGTTTTGTGTAAACCAATCAAGTCACACTTCCAAAATCGTGTTGATTTGTTTATAAACAACTCAATTCGCCTATGTCAACAAACTTCATAGTGCACAGTTAGTTCTCGCCGCGTTTGTAAACAAATTTGGCGCCATGATTTGCGTATTTGACATTTGATCAGCTGTTTGTTTTTGACATGCGCTATTGCTGTGCCGAATTTAAAAAAAAATTGATAGAAAAGTTTTTCATATTTCTCGGTGTATGACAAAGTTGAAATAAAAATCAAATCAACCAGACATCAAAGCGCCGCGAATTTAACCTGCTGTTGTGTAGTGAATGCGTCGTGGTTATTCGAGGAAAACTCTTGTGTTATATAACAATTTTCATTGCATACAAATAAAAAAGAGAAAATAAAATAATCAAATTCCCTGCTTTGAGTACGAAAATCGCGTGTGGAAAAGTGAAAATAAGTTTTAATCAAATTTTAAGTTTTTTGGTAAATTCATTAACAAATTTGCCTTTTCACACAGAAAACAAAACCCAAGAACAAAAGCAGCCGACACACCCGATCAAAAAAAAAAATAATCTAATTGAATTTGAGAAATAAGCTAAAGTGCTGAAACGCAATTTATCATTTTCTATCTTTTAAAAATCGTTGTTTCATTTTTCGATTGCAAATCCTTGATTAAATATCGAATTCACGTTAATCCATGACCAGGAAAAGATAATAATTTAAATTGCAACATGTCCTACACTGAACTAGAAAGTGGCTATCAGGATTTACGGCAGGCAAATCGTCCTGGATTCTTTGTCGGGCATGATGGAAATGTAATTTTTTTTATATTTTATTTTGTTTTTTTTTATTTTATTTAGTTTTCATATGAATTAATTGATTTTTATTTCCAATTAGGTTGTTAAAGCACTAGCTAATAGTTGAAAGTAAAATTTTCCAAGAAAATTCTATTTTTAGGATACCTACAGAAGAAAATATCGATTCATTTCTAAATTCGTCCTTTGTGTATGCAGTTTGTATCCGTACTTGCTCCTTTTTGTCTACGTCGTTGTTGAAACAAGATTTTATAAATTGCGTGTACATGAAACTTTTAAATCGATTAAAAAATTGGTTTCCCTTGAGTTAGGGGTCCAAAACATATGAATTTAACTTGTTTCTATTGGTTTGAACAAGTTGAGGTGTTTTCCAGTCCTTCTGGCTTATGGATGGTTAATTTTTGAGATAATAGTTCAAAAAAGACAAAGGTTAAATGATGTTTGTTTATTTATTGAATTTTGCTTGCTAAATTTGTCTTGTGTTGGTTTCATTTCTTAATTTGATTGATGGGTCAATAAATTAAGTGTTGCGTGGGTTTATTTGATTCGTTTTTTTTTTTTATTGAACCATGAAGCTACAATAAAAGTCATCAAATATTTTAATTAATGCAATGAGTCAAGAAGACGGGGAAGACATTAGAGACATAAAGACAAATCACTTAATAAATTAGCCAAAACTATTCTACGCATATTATATGGACTAACAATAAACTCTTTGAGTAGGTACCTACCATTTCGTTAAGCCTTGTTATCAAGTTTGCTTGATTGCAATCAATTAGGTATTAGGTGATTGATTTTTTAATTACGTTTTAATGACTATTTAGCACTTAAAAGTATGTAAAAAGATAGGTAGGCATTATTTTACGGTAATTGAAGGGTTAGTCTTAAAAGGACGAATATGTAGGTACACTAAATGGGAACAAGCAAAGTGTCATATATTTTATGAGTGTAAAGAAAGATTATCTACGCTTGGCAGTATAGATACTTATGATTGAGAAGCGATATCCTTATAGAAAAAGGCCATTATGATCATAATTTTATATGCTGCTACATTCTAATCAAACGCAGTCTCTGTGCCCTACCATGGAAAAATATATTAGAAACTTCAGACAAATGAAAGAAAACGTTTATAAATATGGATAGTTCAGAAAAAGAAAAAGCAAAGAGTCCACTTAAAGCAATTCCGAGAATAAATAACTTAATAATAATAAGAACCCATTATTTGTTTTAAAAAAGAACAACATTTATATCATAGTACTTAGTACCTACCTAACCTACTCAAAAAATACTATAAAACATTGTCTTTACTGAGAAAATGACTATGCACCAAAACAAAAAAAAAAAAAAAAAAAAAAAAAATAGAAGCGTTGGACGATGAATTTTAATTAGGACATCTAGTTAAATGTAATGTGCCATACACGGAGTTCAAAAAACGTTGAAATGGACATTCCAGCAAGACAACGATACAAAACACACCAGCAACTCTGTCAAAATGTTATTTCCCACCAATGGGTTTGAGGTATTTTCATGGTCTACTCAGTCGCCTGAGCTTTAGTCCCATCAAAATCTCTAAACAGATATCAGCAGGAGCGTAAACCGTCCAATTAGCGACATTTGAGGGGCGCAATTCAAGAAATACTGCAAAAAAGTTACAGCTCAATGTTGCGCATAAGTGCGGCAATAACAACAAAAAGGTTTCCTACCAAGTTTTAGAGAAAAACTTCCTAATTTATTAAGTAACAACTTTTTTCTTTACTTTAAATGAAGCACTCCTATTATTTTGAACAGTGAATTTTCAATTATAGTTTTAAGAAAATGTTATTTTTTATTTATGACTTTCAGGAAACCAGTTGAAGTATATTCAAGCACAGGATTAAATTATCTAACTAAAAGAAAAGAAAAAAACTGAAAAAAAATAACTTAGGTTTTTATAAAAGTGGCCAGTCCTATTTTTTTGAACATAACTGTACGTTCGTACGTTCGTGACACTTTTTTCGATCACCATATCTCGAGAAGGAATCAAGATATCAAGTTTGGCCCGACTCACGACAACTCGACTCAGGTGAGCGTAAATTATGAATTACGACGGATAAAACTTTGCATACACCCAACTTCGCACTTACCCCAAATCCTATATAGTGATCTAAAGTACATGCTCCCCCAAACATATCCCAAATTTGCACCGGAGTTGAGTTGTCTTGAGTCGGGCTATACCCAACCCAAAATCTCTCAGAAAAAATCTGAAAATAGTTGGTTCACATATTTCACTGAATAAGAAGCTTTCAGAAGTCTTCTTTCTTTCTTTATAAATTTCTTGACTAACGATTCATAGAAATGTTTTCACACAACAATTGTCGTTGTTTTTAACATCTTCCGTGTGTACTCAGCCTATTTAGACAAAAATAAAATCAGTTGTTTTAAAATACATATTCAGCAGTCAAGATCAAAATTGTTCGTTTCATCTCTTAAATATATTTTCAAATATCAAAATATTATTTATTTCGTATGTAATATGCGTTGCGGTTGCACACTTCATAAAGAAAAATAAAATAAAATAATCAAATGAAATATCAAAATTTAGTAGACGTCTTGTCAGCAGGTAATAATATTTTTAACAGCCGAATAATTATAGCATGTCATTTTAAAATGTCATGCAATTGCAACTAATATGGTACTCGTAAAAACAAAATTCTTCCACTTTTGGTTGGCCTTTAATTCGAAATGTTTCTAAGGTGCAAAATGTTGGCCTTGACATAAACAGAGTGCTGCATATATCAAATTGATTGAAATTTTATATATACACTTGCGAATAATTAATCACTTTTGCTAACAAAAAAGAATATTTTTAAAATGCCTAAAGTGGCAATTTATATTAAAAATAAATGAAAATATTATAAAAAAAATATATCAACTCCAAGGTGCTAATAACAAGTTCATAAGTAAGAGATTCAACTTAAGTCATTCCAATCATCGTACTCTTTTAGTGTTTCCTGTTGAGGCCCAAGTTAAAGTTTAAATTGTTAATTAAATTTTTTTGAATTTTCCTACCATATTTATACTTTAAAAAACAATAAAGCTTTACAACAAAAATCTTAAAAACCATATGTATTTGAGGGTATAAAAACCATTGGAAAAAGCTCTAAAAGAAATTAGTATTGTTAATGTCACTATTAGTGGAACTTATCGTCTTTTTATTTCGATCGGACTAATTTGAGAAAGTCAATCGTAGATTATAAATCAGTTCGGTTTGTTGCCACAAAGAGAAGTAACCAAACTTAAACTTAAGATTTCTACTCGAAAATTCATTTGACGCAACCATACTTATCTGCGGGGCAGTAGAGGTTTAAGTTGCACGGTTAAGGAGAAATCCAATCGTTCAGTTCCTACACAAACATTGATTCTCCAGTCACGAGGAATTCAAAGAATAATGAGTTCATTCAAAACGACCATGTCAAATGAGCAACTCCATACCGATGAAGGTTTTATATTAATGACATTAAATAAATTGTAATTTTTACAAGTCCAAGTGGTCCATTGTCTACTCGGTTTTAAAACTTGTCTACATTTTCGATTTATAAGCCAACTAAACGTTACAATTGCTAATTTTGTAAGTGGTTTAAGTCCATGCTAAAATTTATATCATAACTGTGAATATTTTTAAGTAATAGTTATCTGATTAATTGATACATATTTTTCGGCCAAGTGATGAAATTAGAAATCATATCTTATTACTTTTTTTGTTTTATGGTGGCCCGTCTCTTTCAAGGGAACGTTTAATCGAAGTTCCTAACTAACAGTCGATAATTAGACGAGGAACATACATTATGTTTGTGGATTGGAATAGTAGAGATTTACGAAACCAATGATAGTTTGATTACTTGAGAAAATCAATATTAATTTTTAAAATATCGAAAAGACCTCAATGACTGAATACAGATGCTATCTGTTGAATTCACATTTATTGTTCAATTCATTCAGACGAAGTGTTCTGCATTATTTTTTTGTACAAAAAAAAATTTTGTTTGAACAAATTAGTTAAAGTATCGAAACATATTATAATAAAAATAAGAACATCAAATTTGTATATCAATGATTCTTATTCAATTTATTTATTCTTAAAAACAAGCAACAACAATTATACATTTAGAACATGTATTTACTTAAATAAATATTCAAATTGAAAGAATTAAAAAAAAAATATCGAAGATAAATACTACCTGGAAGTGCTTTTGATTGAAAAATTAGTCAAAATTCACAGAAATG
This sequence comes from Meliscaeva auricollis, assembly GCA_948107695.1. Classification (NCBI taxonomy): domain Eukaryota; kingdom Metazoa; phylum Arthropoda; class Insecta; order Diptera; family Syrphidae; genus Meliscaeva; species Meliscaeva auricollis. Next base: position 20,116,770 of record OX403617.1, on the reverse strand, counting down.
GGCAATAGCTTCGATAAATTTACATCATCATCAGCTGCACCAACAACAGAACAAGCGCCTAATCGGCATCATAATGAACGTCTTGGATTCAAGCCGTTACCTCATGTGTATTCAACACCTAATCTATCTGGTTGGTATACAAACAAAAAAATTAAAGTTAAAGTTAAAGTAAAAATGCTTAAAAGTCGCCCCCATCCACATAAAATATCATGTTTACAATTAAAATTACGAAATTAATAACAATACAAATTGGCCATACTAATAATATTGCGCAATAGCAAATAGTTTCTTATTAATCATGTACTTACCTACCGTTATATCGGCCTGGTTTTTGTTATAATTTTTTTCTCTTTCTCTTCTAGAACCGAATCCTCCTCTACAAATGGATATGAGATCTTCATCTTTCTCCTACGGGGTGAACTATTTACCTAAACCTATAATAATAATATTTGTTTTTGTTTTTTTTTTTTAACTTTCTAATGCTGTTACTTGCGAGTTTTTTTTTGTTGTTTCTAATGTTTGTTTTTTAATACAGTAGTTATCGGTTATGTGCGTCCCTCTGAAATCACGCAGAGAATTTTTTTTTTTGAGTAAATCTTTGGTGTACGTCACTAACGTAATCTTTGTTTATCTTTGAATGAGAGAACTTTTGATAGATTGCAGCCTAAAACACTCATCTGATTTTTATAACACTTAGGGATATTTTTCTTTTAATACTTATTCAATTGAAAAATTTATAAAAGATGCGATGCAATCCAATGACGGGTTATAGATAAATTTAAAAATACAGAAGAACCAAGATCTAGTGGAGTCCACGGGTTCAAGAACATTCAGTTCAGTTCAGTTGAGAGGCTCTAATTGGCCAAATGTCACAAAAAATCTGAAAAAGTTAATTTTTTTGTGACAGTTGGCCAATCAGAGTGCCTCAACTGAATTGAACTGAATTTTCCTGAACCTGGGGGCTGATTCTCTAAATCATATCCCGTATGCGTGTATAGTTAGAAGTAATGGCAAGGGACTACAATTTTCTGCTTTTTGTTTTTTTTTCGAAAATCTTAGCTAATTATTATTCTAATGCGACTAAATGTTGTTGTTTTTTTTTTTTTTAATAGAATTTTGAACCGATCTCGATTCTTCGTTAAACTGCTGGGAAATTTGAACAACATAAAATTATTGGTTCATTTTAATACAAAACGACAATTTTTCAAGCATTGAATAAAAAAACACAAAATGTGTAATTATTTGTATGCGAAACGACATAAGTCTCTCTTTTTTTAACCGACTTCAAAAAAGGAAAAGGTTGTTGAAAAAAGTGTGTCTGACAATTCTGGCTAAACGGATTGGTCGATTTTCTTCAAACTTGGTATATGGCGTTTTTAGAGACTGTTCAGAGGGGTTTTTGGAATTATTTTTTTTTAACCAAAAATAACGGTACCTGCCATATCCTGGTTTTAGAAAAACTCAGTTTTCTCAAAAATGGCTGCTAAGATTTCGATTAAAAAAATCATGGTTATTTTTTTTTGAACAAAATGATTTTCAAACAAAGTAGACCTTATCGAAATTGGTAGCTTTTAGGGGCGAAATTCTTGCAGATCATAGTGAGGCCTGTTATTTTTTTTAATCGCATTAAAACGACTGGGAAATGTACCGAAGAATTTTTTGGCGATAGAACTTTTTGTCATTCCCATTTCAGTCCAAATAGTTTACAGTGATTTATTTATGGATGCACATAACCAGTGAAAACTGTAATAATAATACTATATTTTACCAAATTGCTTGCTTTAACTAAAAGTTTGCTTTGAATAATGACTGTAATGGAGGAGTCATTGACAAAACAAAAAAAAAAAAATAAATAAATGATAATGGCCCCGTTGCAATTTGTTTACAGAAAATCTAATTAAAATTGATAACAGGCGATATTTACCAAGATGTGGTTTTATCTGGCTTCTATTTAAGATATTTACTATAAAATTTATAAAGATATGCCAATTTTCACAAATTTCGATCTTTAACGATACGAAAAATTCAATCTGCGCATTTTGTAATTTAATTGTGAATAAAAGTTAGGTGAAGTAAGATTTTTATCGGTATACTTATAGAATTCTTAATGTTATACTTATAACAAAATCGTTTATTAATGTTTTCGCTAGTGAGAATGATGTCCTATTGGTCTTGTCCTGAACCATTATTTTTTGAAGATGTGAGTGTTTAATAAGGTGTTTAATAAGTTTGATGATTTTTAATACACTAGTGGTAAATTTTCAAGAAAAATAGGAAAAAGACCTATTTTCGTATCTTTTACTATTTAAAATAAAATTTAAAAGTAAATTTTATTCATCAAAATTCAATACGTGTGTTTGGAGAAAATTAACTGAAGTTTTTAAATTTTGGAATGGCTACCGTGCTATTGGGACAAACCTACAAAAGTAGGGTTCCTTATTTGAAGATGATCATAGAGAAAAACAAAACTATAAAGCTTAATAATTTTATAATTTTGCTAACTGAAATTTGTATTCATTTAACCACAAAATTGACCATTTTTATTGGCACAAATAACAAATAACAAAAATTAAAAATTTTAGAAATTTGATCCCTCGGCATTTCTTATGGTTAAATTAAATTGTGAAAAGATTTGAAAACTTAAAAAATTAAGCTTTTAAAGACATTTTAATTCATCCGAATGTAAACACTTTTCTTTGAATACCCAAAAAGAAGCCCAAATAAAATTTTAGTAACAAGATATTTTTTTTTTTTGTTTTTATCTTTTCTTAATGATGATCAGTTCTGATGTGTGTTAAAAATCATTTGATAAATTTCTAGTCACTTTAAGTGTTCTCTCAGCAAATACATAGTTAGGGTAAATCTAAAATCAAATCTTTTGTTTGTCAACCAGTTGAAACCGATTACAAATCACATGATATGTATATATTTTTGTTATCGAAAAGTAAGCATAATAATAATTAAAAGAAACAATCTCGGATAAAGATCGTTGCGAAAATTATTAAGTGTTCTGCTTTCACTGTCAATAAGATAAAGTCATGGTCGTAGTCAGAAAAGTATTTCAAATTGGTATTTTCCATCTTTACAAGGAAGGTATAACAATTTAAAAACTCAAGAAATTAAAAGCAAAAAAAAATTCTAAATAATTTCTAATAACGGTCTTAAAAGGTTTCGAATTTTTAGGCTTTGATAAAAAAAAAGTATAAAAGAAGTTTTTACACTTTGGTAGTGCGTTTGCTAGTCAAATTTAATGGATTTTGAAAGTTTCTTACATACTTACTTATTGAACTTCCGACCAATAAGTTATTCCTGCAGATATTCATGAAAGCTTTCCATCATTCACGATCCCTCAAGTTGTTTAGAGCTCTTCTTGGCTTGGTGTTCTTTCGCTCGATTTGTGCGGCTCATAAAGTTGGCGGTTGTATCTTCTACTACACTCGCTCTCTTAGCACACAGGACCGAATAAAGCAAAACTGGCAGAGTAACAGCCGATTTCTTCACAAAGTACGAGCGCTAGGAAATCCACAAGTGTGAAACAAAACCAAAAATCACTGAAATGATCTTGAGCAGTTGAGTGCCCTTTTATTAAACAAATTGTTATATTGATTACCCCTTTAGCTACACCTCTGAAGAAAATTTTCATTCATTCAAAACAATCATTCTGTCTGCAACATTACTAGTGTTCGTACTGTTTGTATTGTTTGTATATCATCACAATTCAATAATTTATTATTATGCAATAGCCAATTAACTTTTTAACACTTGGATCGATTTCACCCCCCAACCCTTACCAGATTAAAATGTATACTGCTACCAGCTGTCACCCATTTTGCCTGACGCTTCGCTGTCTATAACTGAGAGAAAAATATACACAGAGAGTATTGGCATGGTTATGGTACGTCATACGTTTTCTGAAAAATTAGCGACAGTGAGCGAGTGATCAACAAAGAGGCCTTCATATCACATTCACGCTTATTACGAACCAATTAAACGTACGGGAAATCAGTATAAACGGTGTTTCGGAGACGGAAACATCACCTCTCGGTTACTTTGCACGAAAATTTCTTTGTAGAATCTTTTGGTAGCGCGAATAGTTGGAAATAATTCAACTGATTTGTCATATGGTTGTTAATTCTAACGATTTATTGCTTGTAGTATTTTCACCTCATTAACATTAACGGTCGCGGTCGGTGTGGTGTGTTGAAACGTAATCAAAATAAACAAAACATTGACAGATTCCATTTGTTGTTGTTCTTGTTCTAACAATGGAATGGTCTTGGCTTAAAGACTGGTGGCGCCTTAAGAATTTAAATCGTAGACGTCGCCGTCGAGTTCATGAGAGTTTTGATCCTAGTGATGTTGATTCTGTCAAATCAGACATAGCCCATCAGCACGACGAAGAACTAGGAGAAACTGATGACATCTGTTACTGTGATGATTGTTTAAATGTACGGAAATTTGTTTGCCTGTTAAAGTTATCGTTGATAAGTTTTTGTTTTCTCTCTTTAACTGGAAAATATTTAAACAATTGTTTTTGATTTTTGTTTTTGAAAATTCAGGTCATTGTTCTATAAAATTTCAATGTCACCAAAATAAGAGAAATTATTTTTACTTCAATGATAAGATTTCTAACTTCCAACTTAAGATTCAATGTTAATTGCTTTTCTAGCTGTGGTTGCAGTGTATTTTTTTTATTTTTCACTATCTAATAAATAGTTTGTTATCAGATTGTTTAATCGCATTAAGTTCAAGTACCTTTATTTTTATAATACCTTCGTGCAAAAAAAATAAAATTCACAAAGATATAATTAAGATAAATTATTATCTTTTGTTTTTTTTTCGTAAATTTGATAATGGGTTTGTTTTTGATTTTGTTTTTTTTTTGTTTTAATAAGTTTAATTGTTGTTGATGCATATAAATTGTATTTGTGCTATTTTATGATTATGGAGATATTTTTTTTGCAAATGATGATGACTGGAGTGGCCTATTTTTAAATATAAATTTAAATTTATTAAAATAGCAACCTTCTTAGTCATAGACTAGACGCAAATCGATTTCAGGTTCTTGCTATTATGTTTATAAGGTTATGAACTTGCTTGAAGAATTAAAAGTTGTATGAGATTTTTTTTTTCATTTCTATAATGACGTCTATAAAAGAAGTAAAACAAAGAAATAGGCACGTGACATTAAACAGTAGTTTGTTTATATTTTTTTAAAATAAAAATACGTTTTTGAAAAATTTATGCATGCAATAATTGCTGGCCAATTTTTAAGTCGATTTGAAAAGTGAACAATAAAAAAATGGCAATGCAGTCATTTGGTCGTACATTTCTTTGAGTTCTTTTAAACTATTCAACAAAAATATCATGTTTTCCCACAAAAGATGCGCTAAATATGCAAAAAATTCAATTTAAATTTTAAAATTTAACTAGAAAATGTATTGTTTTTGCTTCATATATTTTGAACGTAAATTTGTTCTTCAATGGTGTGTGTCGTTTTGGCCGCTATCGGAAATCTCTTGGGGAATCTCTTGAAATATTTTGTTACCCTCAGAATTTTGTCTGTTATCGTGAATCTCTCTAGAAATATTTTTTAAGGGAACGAAAATATTTATAAAATGAAAGCTAGAATTCCTTGAAAGCTGTATTTCTAATTTCAATAAATTCAGAGAAAAACTTTTGAGGGGTTTTTCCGTGAATAAAAATTGCCGTGAAAATGTTTCCCTCCTTCCAAATTTGTGAAGGTTATAAGATAATTGGATTCGGTATTGAACAGATTAACCCTTAACCAACATCATCTATTTCAGTCCCGTAAGACCACAATTTGTTCTCAGAGATCACAATTTTTTTTAAAAATTAGATATTACTATTATTATTATTAGAAGACAATTTTCAGTTTATTTTCGCGCTCTTAAGATTTTTTATAAGATAAGTTACAATTTTTAATAATAATTTTAACTATATGCCAGTTAAAACTTAATGTGTTTATATTGGAACTTGCACGGTACTACAGTAGGCTGCGATTAAAACTGTTGGGTTTTACCCCTTCGGTTGCATCCAGTTAATTCTGGGAGATGAAGAATACAAATTTTGCCTGCATTAAAAAAAATTGCAGTAAATATGTTGAAATTGTAATTTAGATTTTTGGTTTTGAAGTTTTATTGTTAAAAGACAGAAATTAATGACAATCCCAATCAAAACTGTTAATTTTATACTGACGTTAATTAGTCAAATATTTATGTAAGTGTTTTTCAGTAGAATTTCAGCTTAAAGAAGATATTTCATTAACAAAATTATCGATTTGATACTTGAAAAAACGTTTTTTCGAAAAAAAACTTATATTTTCTTCAGTTTTTCTTTAAATTTTTGATATTTTATTTGTAATTAGTCTCATGTCTATTGTTTCAATAAAATAAAATTATTGAGTAGCTATTTCCTACAAAATATCATCAATATAGACAAAAATTTAGTTATTCTGCAGAGAAAAAAAGGACCTTTTTGTATGGCTGCGTCCCTTTAAATTTTCTTTAAATTAGCTATTTTGCTGTGATTTCAAAAATCGTCAAAATCGTTGTTTTCTGAAAATTAATTTATTGCAAAACCCGTTAGTAATTTTCGGAACTGTTTAAGACACATAGTTAGTATTGACCAAATACTTATCAAACTTAAAAAAAAAATGCAATTCAAGAATACGATTGATTATTATATTTGAATTTTTGTATTACTATAGATAGAAATATTACGAAATAATTCTTTTATCTACAACATACTTCGTTTAGTTAATTAATATTAAAGTAATTTTCACTGTCATAATTAAACACTTTCAATCACGACTGACATCCCTGCTTATGTATAAAAGTGTACTTAAACATAAATCTAATGGCTCGTCAACCAAATATTGATAACAAACCTTTCATGATGGATAGTGTATTTTTTTTCATGCGTAAAGTGAATTTACCACTGTATGAATGTTGGCGTATAAAACATCCATCTCTGTTAGTAAAATAATTAATCATCATCTAGAAAACTTTAATTATTTTGTTGATAAGTCTGTAAGCCGATTATTTTTCTATTAATCAATAAAATTATTTTATAAATAACATTATTTAATAACAATTTTCAATACACACATACTCTTCCGTCTGGAGATGGTGGGGTGCCAGGAAACAGCTGTAAAAATTAAAAAAAAAAAAAACAAATAAAATGACCTGAAACCATAAGCACTAGTAAGTAACCTCTACATAATAAAATAATGTTTTGAAATATCTACCCCATATAGAAGGATCAGGATCCTCCACCAATGAGAAAACTAGAAACTGCCATTAGCTTTAAATACAAAACCAAATCTTATATCAAAGGGTTCGTCGAAAAATTATTTTAGAACTTAATATTGTCCACTGTCAATTGCATAAATAGCCCAGGCGGTCGATTCGCGATCTTTGAAGCTGTCGAGTAAGAAATTTTAAACCTCTTGCGCCTTATTCAATAGTCAAAATGTGAAACAAATTAAATCAAATGTTCACAAAACGAGCGGTACCGCAATATATATCGTTCCTTTACTTGAACTTAATTGGCGTTGGCAATCAAAAAGGTACTAAAATCACGTTTTCTACTAAATGCAGTGGGATGTTTCAAAATTTTCGAATCAAAGAGAGCTATGAGATGGCGATAGAAGTTTTCACCATTTAAATTCTGAATTTGCGATCAAAACGAGGGATAATAACAAATCAAACCAATTTTACAAATAGAGAAATTAGTTTATTTGCTCATACTGATTTATTTCAGAATGATCATATAAAAAATGTATTTATTAAGTTAAAAATAAAATATATTTGTTATTAGAGTTGTCTGCTTCTTGCATCGTATATTATTAAAACCTATAAAAACTTAATCATATTGCGAATAATAAGACTCCTTCAAAGCCTTTTGGAATACCAACCAGTTATTTCAGTTCATATCTTCTAGCAGACAATACTTTTTTCTCATATTAAGCTCAATTTTCGAATTTTAGCAAAGCACTGGTAACGATGCAAAGACGAATTTATCACCTTCTCTAGTATAAAATTCACTTTTCTATCAAAAAGTCAGCGTTAGTGTTATTTTATTACCCCAAATGAAACGGTATTTTTGTATTAGAACTTCTGCATCAAACAACATGCCTTACACTGAATGCTTCAATCTTATGTCGTTTTCGATTGGAGGTCCACAAGAGTCCGGAAGCCTCCAAAAGTCTTCTGAAACTATTCTATTGTGTCATATGTGTCATCTTTGTTCCAAAAACAGCTTCTGAATACTTCTGGATGCTTCCGGACTCGAAAATGACAATAATATAGGCACAAAGTTTACAATTCCAATTTTGTTTCAAACCCCCCATTCACCAAATCTCCTAAAATACAAACGAAGAACAACAGAATCTATCATTTTTCTATCACTTGACAAAGTATAAATATAAAACCTTCGTTTTAATGTTTATCGTTGCATCCACAGTACACAACACATATTGACTAAGTCTTACAATCTATTGCCAAACCCTTATCAAACACCAAATTATCATTGAACAAAAAAAAAAAAAAAACAATACAACACTATGTATTTACAATTTGATGATTTTAGTGATTAACATTCCATACGTGATTTTGTTTGTTGCTTTGGATTTGATTAAAATCTGTGTAACAATGAAATTAAAAGCATGTCTTTTTGGAATTTTCAACGTCTTTATGATAAATTATCATTTTTTCTATTTTTTTTTTTAATAAAATGATATAATAACATGCTGCTTAGTGCGTGCTTGCAATAAATAATATTTTATGTTTTCAATTTCATTTTATTTCAAATTAAAATTCAAAAATCCAATTTGTATTAATTTTCAGGGCGACATTGACATGTGCGGTGAGAGCAACGATGGCATGGATTCCGATTGCAGTATATCATCATGCTCTGGCAAGCAGGTTGTTGTGGGAGTATGTGCCATGTCAAAGAAGACCCAATCGAAGCCAATGAAAGAAATTCTAACACGACTGCAAGAGTTTGAGTACATAAAAATGGTTGTTTTCGAAGAAGATGTGATACTAAAAGAACCAGTTGATCAATGGCAAATTGTTGATTGTCTAATATCATTCCATTCGAAAGGATTCCCATTGGAAAAAGCCATTCAATATGCCCAGCTTCGGAGACCTTTTGTTATAAACAACTTGCATATGCAGTATGATATACAGGTGGTAGCTTTGCATTATATATTCAAAACACTTCTAGACACTGTAGAGTTCTTATTTCTAATTTTAATTTAGGATCGCCGAAGAGTGTATGCTATTTTGGAAAGCGAAGGAATTGAAATACCAAGATATGCTGTTTTAGATAGAGATTCCCCAGATCCTAAGCGTAAGTTGTTTCATTTAAATTTCCAACAATTGTCTTTTTTAACAATTTGTTCTTTCTCATTTCTATTAGAACACGAATTGATTGAATCTGAGGATCATGTAGAAGTAAATGGAGTGACATTTAACAAGCCATTTGTGGAAAAGCCTGTATCTGCAGAAGATCACAATATTTATATTTACTATCCAACTTCAGCTGGTGGCGGTAGCCAAAGACTGTTTCGAAAAGTAAAATCATTAGTACATTTTTGAGAACATTAAAATAAATTTGTATTTTTTTGTATTTCAGATTGGAAGCCGAAGTAGTGTCTATTCTCCAGAATCTCGAGTTCGAAAAACTGGTTCGTTTATTTACGAGGACTTTATGCCAACCGATGGTAAGTTGTATGTTTTAAACTTTTTACTTGTTGACTCTTCTCTTTTTCACATTTTTATTTGCAAACTGTATACTCTGTCGCTCATACTGTTTTGTCAAGTTTTATTGTATTGAGAGCAAACAAAATTGTCCCATTAAAAAAAAAAAAAATATATAAAAATATTTTCAAAATAACAACAAATATTTAGTACCATGTAGACCATTTCAGACACATGAGATGCTTTCATAAATTTAAAATTATTGTTTGCTGCTTTGTAAGTATTATTCCATAATATCATGGATTTGTTGTTGTTCTGTCTTGTAAACTTGAATATCCTTTGTTTGAAATGTTCGTTTGTTTAATAAATGCATGCAAGCTTTTTTTTTATACCTCGTATCTATATTAATTTAAAATAACTATAGATAAGCTTATTATTAAGTATAATAACTTTTATGATATTATCTAGATAATTATTCACTGCCCTATTAGTTTGTATAATATAAATCACTTTAAGCAGTTACATGATAAGTCACGATAGAAATAAATTATAAATAATGTAAGGTATTGTATTACCTTTAGCGTAATGGTAAGCGCGATGTACTATCACTCCAGATGTTTAAGCTAAAGATAATTGACATCCCTCCAAGAATACTTGGGACAGTTACTAGGCCTTCAGTTATTAGCACCTTAAAAAAAATTAAAAGTTAGAAGTTAAAACAGTTTAAGTATTATCTCTTTTAAACAAAGTCTTTTATTCTGAATTTGATCTATCTACCTACCTACTAGTTGTTCTGCAACTCAATTAAATTCTTTGCACTTAGAAACGTCGATTGGTATGATTTTTCTATATTTGATTTTAGAGCTAGTATTGTTTTATTGTCTTTGTTTTATAATTATTGTAGCCATTGGTCAAAAATTCATTAAAGTTAGTTTCACTTATAAATTCAATGCGGGGAGAAGAACAAATCTTTTTTGTTTCTTAATAATCATTGAAGGTTTTATCAGTAAGCTAATTGTAGCTCCAACTAGCTTGTCGATGCACTATATGAATAATGTACGTTCGATATCTTAAACCTATGTATGTTGAACAGCAGTATTTGTTTATTGTGGATATTGAATGTTCTTATTGCTAAAAAAAACTATTAAAGTGCAATAATTGTAATTGACCTCTTTCGTGAAGCAATTTTAATGTAGATTTGTTAATTCTAATTTACAGTAACTTAGAAATTTAGACAGTAGGTGTGTCTAAAATGTCTATAATAAAGTCTAATTTAAGTGAAAATCCCTCGTAGCTCTGAAGTATATTTTTAACTCTGTTGGAAAAAGTGCAAAGAGAAAAAAATTTCCTGGAAGTTTTTTTTTTTTAAAGTCCTTCCTCTGAAACATTTTCCGGTGAGTTTTCATTCAGTTTTGGACTGAGTTATTACGCTTTCTCAAAAATTTAATGAAAATCAAAATGATTAACAAATAAGAATTCGTGGGTAATCCTACATTTGTCGGTACTGTTACTAAAATTTTTGTTTTTACAAAAAGTGTAATTTGTTGCGGGTTCTTATGTACAAAAAAAAAATAAAATATTGATTTTTAGTAAATCTATTGAGTATTAAGTATTCCGTTCCTTGTATGCATCCATATTTTCTTATTCCATTATATTTTTTTTCTGTTTCATTTGATCTCTGCACCCAAATTCATTGTTTCATTGAAATTGATACACCAGTTTTTGGTTCAGTCTCTTACTATGTCGACTGCATTTAGTAAATAAAAGATAGATCCTAGGACTCTTTATTTTAGAACACTGGGTTCTATTTTCCTTAGTTCATAATATTTTTGGTCGTACTTTACTATTACTAAAAAGTAAGATACGATTTTAGTATTTTGTAATTCGTTGAAGGGTGAATTTTGACTTGGTCTAATGAAATAAACCAGCTCGGATAACTTTTATATCCCATTTTATTTGGTTTCAGTCCAATATGTTCAACAAAAGTCAACTGGTTTTATTTTTATGTCGACAAAAGAATGTTTTATTTCATAAAGAGCCAAATTTTTGACTCTCAATTAAATATTGAATTTTTTCTATTTAACTAAAACGTGTAAATCATGTTAGTAATCAATATATTTTGCATGATTAATTGCATTATTTCGAAGGTCAAAAACCGGTAACCAAAAATTAACTTAGTTTCATTATTCGACCAGCGATAAAAATAAATTATTTACTATTTAATATGTTCAAGAATACAAAATGTTGCACATACGCCACAGTGACCCTATATAATACTTTGAGTATTCCAGATTTTGTTAGCTTGTTGCTACTATCCGGTGTTACGGTTTGCTGTGAAAGAAATATTAAGCTAAATATGTATAATAATTATTCAGTTCTTACATGCGTTAAAGCTACGTGGGTATATCATTTCACTTTAATTACTATTAAAATGGTGTAGACCGTAGAGCAACAGGAGAAAAAAAAGATCAAAACCCTTGACTGCAATTATGTCGTAGGGAACTTTCTGATGACTCTACTTCTCTTCTTAGGCAACTCAAACTCAATTTACTTACATTTATGTAACTTTTAAATTGTTTATTATTTTACTATAAATATTGTCTATTTAAATATTTCTGTTTATCCTAATGATTCAATTATTTTTCTTTATCTATAGTTTTGTTGATATAATTATTTTCGTCCAGGAACCTATTCCAGTCAAGTTTCTTCATAAAACAAAACAAAATTTGCTTAATAAAATCCACTTTTTGTCCAATATTTGTTGTTTTGTGAAAAAGGCTCCAGATCTAAATATTAAGTTAGATTTTATAGGTTTTATGAAATAAGTGGCGATGGTACAGTGTCTGTAGTGCTTGATTGCTAACTCAGAGGTCAAGCCCCACCCTGAGCAGCAGTTTTTTGTCTTTATCCCCTTGCTTTGACTAGACGCCACCCGTGGATTATATATATTTTCTTAGTTTTTATCGTATTTAGTTTTGTAGTTTAAGATTCTGTCGTGTGTGTCAAGTAACCTTCTCCGACGTCTTTTTTTGTCTTTTTCATTGTTTTTTTTTTTAAATTTTATTTTACTCATTCAAATTTAAATTTTCAGATCGATCTATTAAATTATAATTATTAGAATCCTTTTATTTGAGTTTTGAGTTAGAGATGAAAAAATTATAAAAAAAAACATTCTAGAACAATTATGAACTTTGTTTTATCGAAAATATTGGTTCTTAAGTTTTTATTATAACCAACGAATAATTTATTTTAGTTATGCTGGATAATATTGATTCAATAAAATGTGAAAAATTGAAACAGAATATTTGTACATTTTTTTTGTTTGATTAATTGAACATAATATCTGGAAAAAATTATAATTGTATCTTTAAAATTAGGCAATAGAAAATTTAAAATAAGAAATTATTGTTTAATCCTAGAATCTAGACTACATAAACCATGTTGAATGCACAACAAAGTGAATTTAATAACAAAATTGTCCATAAAACAAGCATGTCTCTTGTCTTGTAAGTTTACATTGAATGTGTTTTTTTTTTTTATAAATTAATTTTGTATTTTTATTGTTTTTTGCAACAAAGAAAAAAAATATTTTCATTCTTTGCACTTGCTTTCAGATAACAAAAATTGGCTAAAAATAAAAAAAAATCATACAAAATGTGTTCTTGTAGCATTGAGCCATTAAAAAAGAAAAGAAAAAATTTGATAAGTTTCTCGTTTTTAATCATAATTATAACTCACTCATTGCAAAAAAAAAATTATATACATATATATAAATCAAACGCCTTCAAAATCCTTTATTAAGAGAGAAGTGTTTTGGTAAATCTCCCCCCTGACCAATTTGTTTATTATAGATCAAGATTCAAACATTACTTTTAAAACTCAGTGTATTTTTCAGGTACGGACGTTAAAGTCTATACCGTTGGACCAGATTATGCTCATGCCGAGGCTAGAAAAAGTCCAGCGCTAGATGGTAAAGTTGAACGTGATAGTGAGGGTAAAGAAATTCGATATCCTGTAATTTTAAACAACGCAGAAAAATTGATATCTCGTAAAGTGTGCTTAGCTTTTAAACAAACTGTTTGTGGATTTGATTTGTTAAGGTAAGTAATTTTTATTATACTATAGTATTTGATAAATTAATTAAAATTAAAACGTTTTATTGTAGATAAGTGATAGCTTACATACTTTTGCATCAGTGTGGGTCTTAAGAGACTAATAAATTTCAAAAATGTTGTTTAAATGAAAATAAATCATCCTGATGAAAAGATGATTCGAAAAATTTTGCAGACAGACGATGAAGTTTGAACAGCTACCAATGTCCTAAGACTTGTTTGATACAAAAAAAAATAAACAAGAAATCGCTTTGTCTTGGTAACATCTAGACGCGATATTTCAGGGTTAATTTTTTGGTCTTTAGAAAAAAATGTATGGCTAAAAGATTCAAAATCCGCCTAAAGCTAATGCTTTCATGCAAAAAAATAGATTTAATCCGTTAAACTATAAACAAGATGGCAGAAAATTAAAAAAAATGGTTTAAAAGTACTACTGCTGGTTTAAAAATTAGACCGCAATCACAACATTCCAGTTAATAAAATACAAAATGGACTCTTGCTCTACAAAAAATGGCGATTTAGTTCTAATTTTTTGTTTATGTTGTTTGGGATTTGACCATTATACAAATTACAATTTTCGACCTCGATTGCCACTACATCAATTTAGCGTCATTTCGGGAACGCCTGTTTATGGTATGAATAAAGATTAAAATTATAATATTTTGACGACTCCATACCATTGCACTTTTCCTGGATAGATGTAGTGTTAGTTTTGCAACTATCTAAACTCTCCGCTAATTGTTAAACTGGGCTTGGTCCTAAATTCGTTGTGCAAGTTTTGTTTGCCCGAATCGTCAACATTTGGGTTCAAAATTTCAGTTTTCAAAGTTACCTATGCCTAAAACTTTTGGCTTTTTAGCCAAAGAAAGAAAGAAAACCTGAATGCAATAATAAAGAAATTTGATTAAGGTTATTTTTAAATCTTTTAGCATTTGAATGCAGGATATTATATAGCAGAATAATTAATAACTATACTAGATACATGAAACCCTTAATTTTCCTTATTTTAAACAATGCACTTAATTATTTTTTTTTAAAGAGCCAACGGAAAGTCGTACGTTTGCGACGTAAACGGTTTCAGTTTCGTCAAGAATTCCAATAAATATTACGATGACTGTGCCAAAATACTTGGAAATATGATTTTACGCGAGCTGACACCAACTTTACACATACCATGGTCTGTACCATTTCAACTAGACGATCCACCAATTGTACCGACTACTTTTGGAAAAATGATGGAACTTAGATGTGTTGTGGCTGTGATAAGACATGGAGATCGAACTCCAAAACAAAAAATGAAAGTGGAAGTTAGACATCCTAAGTATACAAAATAAACCATTTTTATATTTTTAACAAGTTCCATTATTAACAAAAAATTATATTGTTAAAGGTTCTTTGAGATTTTTGAAAAATACGATGGCTACAAACATGGTCATGTAAAGCTGAAAAGACCAAAACAACTACAGGAAATTCTTGATATTGCCAGGTCATTATTGGCCGAAATACAAACAAAAGCCGGTGAATCGGAAATCGAAGAGAAACAGGGTAAATTGGAACAACTCAAAAGTGTTCTTGAAATGTAAGCAAATGATTAATATTGAGCTTTGAACCATAGACAAATATTTAACTTTTGTAAATAATTTCTCTATAAGGTATGGTCACTTTTCTGGAATAAATCGAAAAGTTCAAATGAAATATCAACCAAAAGGACGTCCTAGAGGATCTAGCTCTGATGAGGGTAATTCCTTGAAATCTAGTATGTAGTCGTGATTAGTCAAAGTTTTTCATATTGTTTCTGTTAAACTTAATCTTAATCTCCAAATAACTGATAATTGTGTGTTTCTGAGAAGGTGCTCCAAAAGAACCATCTTTAGTTCTGATCCTTAAGTGGGGTGGAGAACTAACTCCTGCTGGACGAATTCAAGCCGAAGAACTTGGTAGGATATTTCGTTGTATGTACCCCGGTGGACAAGGCAGGCACGACTATTCTGGAACTCAAGGACTGGGTCTTCTGAGGTGATGATGTTCAAAACAAAATTGTTCCTATTCACAATCATTTTTATAATTTCTTCTATTCTAGGCTACACTCGACATTTCGTCATGATTTAAAAATCTATGCTTCCGACGAAGGACGAGTGCAAATGACTGCAGCTGCCTTTGCCAAGGGACTCCTAGCACTGGAAGGTGAATTAACACCGATTTTGGTGCAGATGGTTAAAAGTGCCAATACAAATGGACTTCTAGACAACGATTGCGACTCTAGCAAATATCAAAATATGTAAACTTAAGTTTAAAAGTTTCTGCCAAGATAGCCATTCTTATGTCAATCAATATTTTCCAGGGCCAAAAACCGTCTTCACGAGCTTATGCAGATAGATCGTGACTTCACCAAAGAAGATCGTGAGGCAATCAATCCTGGAAATAGCATCAGCATCAATCAGGCAATGGATTTTGTAAAGAATCCAGTTAAATGCTGTGCGCATGTACATTCTTTAATTCAAGAACTGATGTCGATAATAAGTGTAAAAAAAGATGATCCCAAGACAAAAGATGCAATTTTGTATCATGGTGAGACGTGGGACCTCATGGGACGTCGTTGGGAGAAAATCGAGAAAGACTTCTCAACGAAGAGCAAACAATTTGATATCTCGAAGATTCCCGACATATACGATTGCATAAAATATGACCTTCAGCATAATCAGCACACTCTGCAATATGATCAGGCAGAGGAATTGTATATTTATGCCAAATATTTGGCTGATATTGTCATCCCCCAGGAGTATGGGTTGACGATTCAGGAGAAATTGACAATCGGTCAGGGTATTTGCACGCCTTTACTGAAAAAGATCAAAGCTGATCTTCAGCGAAACATCGAAGAAGTTGGCGAGGAGAGTGTTAATCGCCTGAATCCTCGCTACAGTCATGGAGTTTCCAGTCCCGGAAGGCATGTACGAACAAGGCTATATTTTACCAGTGAGAGTCATGTGCATTCACTACTTACCGTTCTGCGATATGGTGGACTTTTGAATGTTCTCACCGACGAACAGTGGCGTCGTGCCATGGATTACATCTCCATGGTTTCCGAACTCAATTACATGTCTCAAATTGTAATTATGTTATATGAAGATCCCACAAAGGATCCGTGCTCAGAGGAAAGATTCCATGTTGAGTTGCATTTCAGTCCAGGTGTTAACTGTTGTGTACAAAAGAATCTGCCACCCGGTCCAGGATTTCGACCACATAGCCGGAATGATTCAGCTCATTCGAAAAATATTGTAAGTTAAAAATCTAATCTAAACGGTTTCCCCCAAAAAGCATGCTTGTATTATTTAATATCCTCAAAAGACTCCGACTGTTGGTATTCGTATTTCCCAGAGTCCCGATGATGCCAATCCTACAAGGATCGATGAGGAAAATGATTTGAATTTGGAAGAAACCTCACCAGTTCACTCAAAACCACATTCAGATGTGAGGAATATTTTTTTTTAAATTTTTTTGCCAAACTCATTAAGGCGTTTTATTTTTAGGAAAATTCTCCAGAGGAACAAAGTGAACTAGCAGCATTGCCAAAAACCGAAATTCGCTCAAAACATTTAAAATCCAAGCCAATACCAATTGGGTCACATCATACGGTTAGTGGACATGAAGCCCAAGATTTGGCAAAGCGACTAAATGAAGAACTCGCCTCCCAACAAGCCAAACAATCAGGTTCGTTAGAAGTTAATAGGGCCATTAGTCCCGATGGTGAACCACGTTCGAGATCATTTGAACAACGCCATCATCAAAAGACAAAAGGTAATTTATTTGTTAATGTTTTGGTTGTAATTTTGGTTGTATTTGCCTGCAATAATATGAAATTTTTTAATACGAACGTTTTGCGTTGGGCCCGGTCGGTCGGTGGGATGATTTTAATAAACGAAAAAAAAATTAACGCTTGGCACTTACTTACTTACAAACAAATTTACTAAACTCGCGATTCTTAAACAAAAAAGAAAACAAACATGATTTTCTATATGTTGGGGGTTAAGTCTTTGATGACGGGTATTTTGTTAAGATATAATTTTGTCAAAAATAATTTACCAACACAATTTGCATTTATATGAAATTATTTTTCGAAATTATTTTTATTTCAATATTTGAAATGTTGCATGAAATATTTTTTTGCTTATTTAATCTGTGGTGTCGTTTTGTTTGTTTTGCGAATTAATTAAAAAAAATTATATGCATATACTATTGTGGTTTAAGCCTGAAAGAAATAATATGAGTTCACAACACTGAGAATTTTTTGATTTTGTTTTATCACAAATAAATAAGTGATGCACCGGGTAACCGTTTCCTAAGAGTTTAACCCAATCCTTGCATTATTTTGTCGAATTTTAATCTGAGTTAACTCCTGGCACATAAGATTTTGACGTGTCCTTCTAACTGCCACGTTGTATTGTTGCACCGTGCTGCATTTTACTGTTCAAAGTTGTCCAAACTGTCATTTAGAGTGTCGCTTAAAATTAAAATAGTTTTAACGTTCCGTAAAAAATATGCACTGTTTCGATTAACTGTACTAGTTGGCTATTTCGTGTACCGAAACACAACTAAAAATAACGGTTGGAGTTCGCCTGTTTAAACTCAAGGTCAGAACTGCGATTAGATTTGTAATTTTTTGTGGGAAATGAAAGGAAGATTATTAATTTCAAGATTGTTCCCTCCACCTGAGCTAGTTCTCACCCAAATGAGCAGAAAATCAACGACATCTTTTACTGGATATTGTTTTGAGCTTTGCTCACCCGTGAAATCCTTGGTGATCGGTGATCCTATATACAGGGCTGCTATCGCACCGACTCTGCTTCTTCGGCTAATTCGTTGAATTGAATATGCTTATCACGTCGCACAGTGGTGCGGTAAACTTGGCATCATCATCATGAAATCTTCATGTTATATATAGAATCTTACTCGTTTATCTCTGATACTCGAGTAGCTACCATTCGAGCTTTGAGTTGCTTTCTTGCTTGGATCTTTGTTTAAGTTTCTTGAGAAAGCAGCTTTGACGGGCTATCCCCATACCCGCCCTCTTCAGTTTCTCACGTCCAGGAGACTACTGCTAAAACGTGTGGTGTGGTGTATTATTATAAGAAGCACCCAGCCAGTTATAAAAAGCCTACTTTTTGTTATAAAAAAAAAAATTCGTTGGGGTGTAACACGACTGGTACGAACTTGAGATGTTTTAATAGTTGGATGAACTTGTCGTTTTGGTGACCTTCACTATTATGTTCGAAAAAAGTATTTACATTCCAGAAACCAATTTTGGTCTGGGTACAATAGCAAATAGTTGTCAACATTTGATTACACAATAGCCTAGATTTTGGAGGTCGGGTCCAAAATGATTGTCGAAAGTAGGGTTTTTTTTCGAAATTAAAAAAAAAGAAGCTGGCTGTGACCCACACTGGTAACTTCCCATTGGTACCCTTAGAAACTAGATGCTCTTAGTAACTTTAGAGATCTCAAATTCAAGATCTTCAATAAGAATTCAGTATTAAATGAAGCGAAGCCGTTTGTTGTTAATCTTATTGAACTTTGAACAGTTTTGGGGTGGGTTGGGTATAGCCCAACTCACGACAACTCGACTCCGGTGGGGTTGGGTATTGCCCGACTCTCGGCAACTAGAATTCAAAAATGAAAAAATTATTAATTTCTAACAGTTCATGATTAGTTCTTTTTATAAATTTTAGTCTATACAATTACTTTTGGGACACTCGAATACAATAACAAGCAACGTGAACACGGTTCTGCCAACTCTTCTTTATACAATTTATATTCTCAGGATTATGAACTCGGATCTTTCTTTCAAATTAAAAATATAACAATACATGTATGCATATTATTGCTAATTAACTTTTATAATTATTATGAAATAATCAAAAAAAAATAAATAAAAACAGCCTTAAATAAAATTATTGGTGCAGGTAAAACAAAAAAATAACCAAGTATCCAAATATTAACTAGATCTTCTGTTATCCAGTCAAGATACAAAATTCGGTTTTCCCTTTCCCCAAAAACATCTATAATGTTAGAGTATTATTTTATTAGAATTATTAAGTTTCCATATAAATTTTAATTTTAACATAAACAAAATGATCTATATTTTTAAAAAAAATCAACTAAAACAAAAATCTTATATCCGTATGTATACATGTGCGCATCTGGCCGGGAATATTCCGTGTATTTGGCTGAAAGTATAACTCTTTATAATCTCTGTCGTCGTCACCTTTTTTGCAAGTCTCTGTAATTTTTTTATCATACATAAAATAAATAAAAAAAAACTAACTGCTGGCAATATTGCAGTAGATTTTCATTACCTACCTAGATTAGTTTTTGAAAACCTTCTGAGAGCAATAAATATATCTGTATTATTTGTTCGTTCGTCAATATTGAAAGCAGATAGTTAAATAAAACAATCAATCCTTTTTTCATCTTTCTTGATTCTGTGCGAATGAAATGTAATAAATTTGCAAATTTTCATTTTTAATTTTCATAATTTTGTCTCATTTCTGGTTCTATATATTTTTCATTATTTTTTATAATTATTTCCTTATATCGTCATTTTAGTTTGCTTAACTTAACTGTCATTGAAATTATTTTTGTTTGAATTTTCTGCACGTAAGAACCTTCAAGTTTAAATTATGTCCGATTCAAAACATTAAATTTTTTTATTTTAATTACGTATGCATTCTCTTTTAAACATTTTAAATCAATAAATCTCCTGGCGTATATTATTGTACATAATAAATTCCGCTTGACATTAAGGTGATACAAAACTTAATTAAAACTTTTTTAATTAAAAAGGTGAAGGTCACAATAATTTAAAAAAAAAAACAAGAACATTTTTGGTTATAGTTTATTGTATACAAACAATTTAAACAGAATACAAATCCATACCATTATAACTCATTTTGTTAAAACTTGTATCATCGCACATTACTTTTCCTTGTTTTCTGATGAGCGGCATACTTTGTTTAGGAAAACCATAGTTATCTTTTTTGAAGAGTCAATTTAAAGTTTTGGTTCTTTTTTGAAAAGTCAATTTAAAGTTTTGGGGATTTAATTTTGTATCGACTCCATAAAAACTAAATTCTTTACTGCTAGATAAAGTTTTTTATTTGTTTTTATAAAACAAATTACTTAAAATAAAATAACAAATTAAAGGCTTTGAATAAAAAAGTGGCAACATTTACCATACTCTTCCTTTTTTGAAAGCTAGAAATTTATTCCTTAATTTTCTTAATTTTCTACCTTTATTTTCTACCTAATAGAGTTTCAAATATTTTTTGAAAAATACAATTTTTAAGCTCAAAATTTCGAAAAAAAGTTTTTCTTACAAAATTTTATTTTAGCATTTTAGCACTATTTTAGATTTAAATCATTCAATGCATTTTTTTAAATAAATAATTATTTTTGATTTTTTTTTCAAAAGAACTAATAAATATTTGTATGTTTTGTTTTAACATCTAATTAGAAGTTGATAAATACATTAAATACTGGAAACAAAAAAGCACCTACAAACATTTGAAAAAAATCAGTTTGATAGTAAATTTTTATTTTTTTTTTTTTTTAAATTAGGTACTTTCACCTAATACAAAAAAAAAAATATTTAGTTACATTCCAAGCTCCAACTTTAAATTAAAGGTTAAAATTTGTATTAAATGAAAGATACAAAAACAAAACATACGTTTGCTATGTTCTTCGATGTGGCAACCCTAAAAACAAAAAAACAATTGCTACATTACTATATTCCTGAAAAATTGAAGTTTGGTCACACAAGGAATTTAAAAAGATTTAGAAAGATTAAATGCAGTTCTTTCACATTTCATTAATTGTTTTATAAGAAATTATTTACCAGTAAGGAAATTCGAAGTTAAATGTCCCAAAAAACGGGTTTTTGATTGCATTACCATATCTCGAAAACGTAATGTGCTAGAGTTTTTTTGACTACAGATTTGAATTCAGTTATTTTTCCCTTCTTTTTAAAAGTTTGAAAACACTTATGAATTTTAAAACATTCATAATTATTTATTTTGTTTTCAATACCTTCAATAGGTTAGAGCCACTTTTTTTTATTTTCTAAATACTGTTAAGGGCTTTCCCTAAAAATTTTAATACTGTAGAAGCTACCGGATGCTCTATTATATGTAAAAAAACAGTCTTAAATCCTTGTTGCATTTAGGTACAAACAGAAATAAATTGATTGAAAACTAATCCATGTTTTTTTCTATCATAGAATAGTAATTTGAATTATTTTTAGTTTTGTCACATGGTTCTTTTTTTCGAATATATACTGAATCAAATTAGAAAGAATTTTGTTTACCTTTCATGATTTTCGAACTTCAGTTTTCTCTTAAAATCCATAAAGTTTGATAAATAAATATTGAAACAAGGTTTTCTTGGAAATGCATCAAAAACAGGTTCTAGCTTCAGTAGTAAAAGCATGAAATAATATGTATTTGTGTCAGACTTAACAAGGCCAATTTCGTATTACACTCAATTTTTGATTTGCCTGTGTTTTCCACTAATTAAAAAAAAAAAAATCTCGTGCATTACTAACAAAACAAAAACAAAGAAATGACAAATTTTAATTAAAACAAAAACTATTTTCTTTTATTTCAAAAAATCTTTACTTGAAAAAAAAAACATAAATTTCATATACCGTCGATCATATTGGATACACACGCTTGACCGCTATTTTTTTGTTTGCTCTTTATCAAACCAAAAAACAAATTTCCTTTGTGTTATATTTTTTCTCTACTTCGTTCCTAACTAAACTCTTTCATGTTTGCTTGTTTTTTTTTCTTATTTTTTTCTTCCTCTTTCACTTTATTGTATTATTTTGTAATATTTTGTTATTGGTATTGTATTAACCAGAAGAAAATTCTACTGATAAAGTTGATATTTTAAAATTTAATGAAATACCTAATATTCGCTATAGTAACAAGACCCCAATACAAATTCGTGTTACCGATTCCGTAGCATTCTTTAAAATTGATTCATCAACAAATGAATTACCTTTATCCGACATAGATTTCTCTCAGAATCCTTGCACTCCAGACACACTCATATTGCCGCCGAAGCATCCGTTGGCCGTTGACGATGTTGAGGAAACGTCTGGTCTTCATTTCCACCGCAAACGACACTCACCTAAAATATCACCTTTGGCCACTAACGAACGTCCCTTGTCCTACACGTGCCTAACATCACTTTCTTGCGCTGATAACATCAATAGTCTTGGCGAAGGCGGCAGCTTTCGCTCCCGGAGTAATATTGCTTCTTTGCATTCATTAGGAACTTATCATTGTGCTTTGTCATCACCCCCTTCTGATCCCGCAGAATTTGTTCAGCTTTCTTCTTCTGCACCTGCAGCCATCCTTACCCATGACATCGAGTGTAAGGTCCCTGCAATAATTGCTGATCCCGCTATTGTGCATGCAAAAGATTTTGATTCGATTTCACCTTTAAACAAGTTTGAAGCAGATGCAACACCTCCTAATCTCTTAACAAAGCCTCCAAAACCTCTTGCTTCAGGTGGCAGTAAACGGCTAACCCGCCATTTGTCGCATGACGACTGCCCATTGTTAAATGGTAAATCTGTTTTGGTACCTTTGCTGCTGGAACCCGACCCCAATTCATCTGACTTATCCCCTGCAAATGTTAGTTTGAGCGATTTTAATCTCACCACCACAACCACTACCCCCGAAATGTCATGTGATTGCATTAATACAGCTAACAATATTAATATTAATTGTTGTTGTTGTTGTAATCCACCATTATCATCATCGGTTTCCATGTCTAATATGTCATTTAATGTGTTTGCTTCAAATTTATTAACAAAAAACGATAATAATTCTCATCCCCATCATCAATCCACCAATGCCACCACCACCATGTCCATTCCCACCACACCCACAACGAACTTTCAATCGAATAAAAATGACATTATGAAATTGACCACAACAACTGCCAAATTACTCACCATGACAAATTATGACAAACTCACCACAAATCACAAACATCAACAATTGTTATTGGCAAATAATAAAACTAAATCACATCATACAAACATGAAACTCACTACTACCACAGACAATGCGACATCGACTTCAAGCTCATCGTCGGCATCGTCTCGACGCCAAAGGCACAGTATTGCCGGCCAGATGACATACATGAAAATGCTGGGATTTGGAGGCTTTGGCAAAAAGATGGCCACCAGCACAAACAGTTTATTTAGCACAGCGGTAATAAGCGGAAGTTCATCGGCGCCAAATTTGCGTGATATGATACCGAGTACAGCGACGCCATCAGGTAAATCTTTAAACTAACTTAAATAGTTTAGTTTTTTTTTTTTTTGTAAGGTATCATAGATTTAAGATGTAAGTTAACTTTTTAAGAGGTATATACGGAGAAGAGTATGCAAAGTTTGTTTTTATTTATTCTTAGCAGGAGTATACACTCTAATTTTGAAATATATTAAATTCAAGTTAGCATGTTACTTAAAAAACAATGGAAAGCTGTTCCTCCTCTTCTAATTTTAGAAAAAAAGCGAGGTACTCTGAGTATGAATAAGTTTGTACAATGATTTATGCCAAAGTGTGTATGTTGCAAAATGTCAGTGAACTTCCGTTTGACAGTGGAAATATAAAAGAGACTCACACCATCGAAGTCTATTGTAGATAGCTGGCAGTTAGCCATTAAGCGTTCGTTTTGTCAAACGTAAGATCTCATTTCTTAGCAAATTTCTACTTTCAACTATTGGGGGTGACACCCGACAGCTTCCAGAGAAATATAATTCCGCAGCTAATCGGCAGGGAACAAAAATTGTTATAATAGGGGTATTCATGCAATCTTGGTAAACGCAGTAAACCTGGTAAATGTGGTAAACATGTCAAAATTTGTATGAGGATGACAATTTGTTTACCAGATTTTGTACTTTACCAAGTTTACCAAAAGTTTACCAGGTTGCATGAATACCCCTAATATTAAAAACAAGGTAATTAAAATTGAAACGGACAAAATCGAAGAAGATGCTTTTTGTTGCAGGGCGAAAAAATTGGAGGAATACGACGCCACGTTCCAATAAAAAGAAGAATTTGTCGTAAAAAACGAGTAAGTCTGTTGTTAGAAGCTGTGCAAATGTGCTTTTGGCAAACAATGATTAGGTGAAATAGAACTCTTCTTAAAGATACTAAGATTGTCAAGCCATTCAAAAACAGCTTAAGTTACAGTGTCTAATTGGTTGTCTCGAGACATTTTAAAATTGACCTTCAAATGAGAATATACAGAATCTCTCTTGCGAAAGCTTAGGAATAAGAAAATAGAAAATATAGGATTGATATCAGAGGAGTACGAGTTTGTATAAACTCTATTACAAAATGAGTGCACTATGTCGTATACGTACTTTTTGTAAACAAATTTTATTTTTTTGTTACAAGAGCCGTGTTTTATTCTACACCGATTAGCTACTTAGTGTTTCATTTTATTCGCAAAACAAAAAAAATTAGACTACACAGCATTTTTTTGTTTTTGTTTGCGTATAAAATGAAACACTGAGTAGCTACTCAGAGCATGATAGAGGTTCCCATCCCTTAACAAAATTTACTGTCCCAGGACCAACAAAAAAGATGCACATAAAGAATGTAAGCAAGCAGATAAATAAATACAAAACCATTTTTCCATAATTGTTTAATTTTTAATAAAGAAGCAAATGGTTTTTTTATTTAATTCTCTGCATGTTTGCATTCCTTATTTGCATCTTGTTTGGCGGTCCTATGACACTAATTGTTGCGAAAGGGTGGGAAACAACACATACAACAACTTGCATACTCTCTCCCACATCGTAATTTTTTTTTCTGCTAAGTAACTTTAAGATAAAATTGAAATATACTCAATAAAATCTAATCAGCAGTTCTTGAAGGCTTTGGTGGTGTTCCACCCATTCGTCCACTGGAAACTCTCCACAATGCACTTTCACTAAAACAATTGGATGTGTTTTTGGAAAAGATGACTGTTGCACCATTATTCAAGACACCGGCATCATCACCACCGAAAAATCCTTCCACACCAATACCGACACCATGTCAAACGTCGTCATCCATAAATCTTCCAATCGAAGCAGACAAGCTAACAGCAACTACTCCAACAAATCCATGCGGCGGACAATTGGAACAAAATGAAATTACAACAACAAAAACAGAAAGTTCTATGCCGGGATGTCCTTTAAATGATCCTTCACCTTGCGGCAGTAGCAGTAAGTTCGATGAGGATAATATAGTTTTGTAGATTTTTTTTATAGCTTTTCAAATTATTTTTTTTTTTTGTCAAAGAATGTTTATGTTTAATTTTTTGTTCTTAAATTTTATTTCTGTGTTTGAAATTTTTCGCTGCTGTAAAAAAGATAGAAAACAAAAAAAAAAAAAAAAATAAAAAATAGAATTTAATTTGCCTCATATTTTTTATAAGAAATTTATTAATTTCTTTTCTATGTAAGATTTGTTAAATTTATAATAAAATCAACACTCCTGTTGCTTAAGTTTTATTCAGAAAAAAAACGGCATGTTTTTGTTTGCTATTCAAAAATAAAAATAGTTGTTCAATTTTATTTTATTTCCAAGTTCTCTATCGTAAATTTACACTCTGCAACATTTGATGAGATTATACTATTCTACGTCAGCAGCTGGACGTGAAATAATACAAATAAATTCCGAAAGTTTTCAAAGAAACAAAAATGTCCTTCATCAATGCAGATAATGTAAACAAATATCGTGTCTCTAATCAAGTGAAGCAGAGTGTATATTGAATTCCGACTCTTTTTCAATTTTTAAATCTCACTTTTCTTACTGTTTATTCTGTCAAATGTCCAAATAAGATTTTTCCATTTTATCTTCTTTATTTTCGACTCATAATAATCATCTTGGACGGCACTATTCTTCTTCTTATGATGCAGCAAAACAGCCAGTACCTGAGTCCTTTCGTTTAATATGATTTTGATTATCCTTATGAGTCTTTTTTAGATATCTACTATCTCTCTCACTCCCTATTTCTTATTCACTATGCCTGTCTATCGTTATTTTCTGTTCTATCATCTTTATGATGCACATTTTCAAAAACACAAAACACAAAGATGGAGGCTTCAGAAATATGACTGGCAGGAAAAGTAAACAGGATACACGATGACAACCTAAATGATGATGAGTATTAGAATGAAAGTTCGCAAATGGAACACCTGATGATGGTAGTTGCTCTTCTTCCTATATATTATAGTCTAATGGTGATTTACATTTCCATATCCTGCCACGTTCTATGGACAACAACGACGATGACGACGAGGACGGAACGGTCGATGGGAAGAAGAGGGCAAAGGTTGTTGGGTGGAAGGAGACAAGATTTGTACTTACTTTGCCCTTGTTATGTCTCTCTCTCTCTCTCTATATGCGCTTCTGATGATGGAAGAAAAGCAAATAACAATTATTATTATCCCTGAAAGAGTTTGAAATATGAATGGAAAGTTATGAGTTGAAGGAGTGGTTGGTGTGTTTGGTGTGTTTGCGGAATACTTGTAGTATTTTATGTGACAGAGGGTAATTAATAAAGGTGAGCCTTATGGCGAAATTTCGCATATCATTGGATGTAATAGTGTTTGCTGAAACTGAGTAGGGTTTGTTGTTACTAAATGGGTAAATGTTTGCTTTGGCATTCAAATAACTGAAGTACCATGTTGGAAAATATTTTTGTTTTGAAATATAGATTCTGATTGTAATTATTATAATTAAAATGGAATATATTAGACTAGGATTGGTTTAATTGATTTTTCTATCCTACTCTTCTTTTAGAATGTTTGTATTAGTTAATAAATTCTAAAGTTTTTTATTTGTTAATATTTATTGACTATGGTGAATCTATTTAGTTTAAGCATGTACAAATGCTTTTTTGAAGTAGGTACCTAAATTATGAAGTGGAGTCAGTTAGCTCAAAAATGTCAACCTGTCAAACAAAAGCACTACATACAGCGACTACTACCTATCTGGCTGCCATCTTGGAATTTAAGGCGCCATTTTGAAATACATATATGTAAGTATATCAGCAATATCTTGGCTTATAGATCACTTAGGACCCAAAAAAAGGCAAAAAAACGTTGGGTCCGTTATCTCGACTACAAACTTGGTGTCTAAGAATACTTCTACATAATTTGTAAATGTATAAGGCGGCGTGTGGGTCATAAAACCCATCAGAATAAGATACAGAGAAAAATCTTGCAGACACGTGGGGTCAGTTAGGCCGAAAATATTAGCTTGTCGAACATAAGAACCAATTTTTTTTCCAGAGACTACTAAGGTGCTTAGATTTAGATTTTTAATAGGAGCTGCCATCTGGCGGCCATTTTAGAATTAAAGTTGTCATGTTGAAAAGTATATCAGCATTATCTTTACTTTTTAATCACATAAAACCAGAAACTTGTTGAATTTGTACATATTATGGGTCGACGAGTAAAACTTCATAATTTTCAAACGTATCAGGAGTCATGAAATTCCACAAAATAAGTCCTCAGTTTTCAGATTATAATTGAATATTGTTTGTGTTTTAGCTTTTTTTCTTGTCCGTGTCAAAACCTCATTGTTTTGAGCTCTAAGTTATATTGCATATTTCTTCACAGAGAAAAAAGTATCACCTAAAAACTTAACGATTATCGTATTGAGCTGTTTTACTTAAAAATCTTATTAAAATAAGTCAATAATAACATATTTCTATATAGGGTAACCGCATTGATTTCAGAAATGCTAATTAAAATTTCAATTTCAGATTTTCACATCCAAAATTGGCTGTTATGGGGGTGAATGAAAAATTCCCTCGTACAAAAAATTGGGAACGTAAATGCCGAGGAAATGTTTCCTTTGGAATTTATTGGTATAGGGAACATCATTTCCAGGGAAAGTAGTACATCATTTCATAATTTTTTTTTTGTTCCTTGGAAAATAGTTCTAGGGAAGATTCACGATCGGTTAAAAAAATTTCGGGGGAAAAAATATTTGCAGGGAAACAAAATTCCCCAGGAGATTCCAGATAGGTCCCATTATACAAGGTTGGCTGACCTAGAAGGCAAGGTGCGTTTTAATAGTCTCGACACACAGGTTCAATATCCAGTATTTTTTTTAATTTTTAATGGATACAAATCTTATTTTTATAGGGACTACATTTCTATTTTATGTTGTCAATTTTTCTCTGTGTTTGTATTGAGCAAAGAAGATGTAAAAGTACTTTTCCTCCGCGAGGTATAAACTTTTAGCAAAAAAAAAAAAAAATTAAGTACTAAACCTCAACTATAAAGGTCACAACGTGTTACAAATTACAATACCGTCGTGTTCTTTTGAATAAAATAATCGATGATATGTAATATCTTCTAACCGATAGAGTTTGATCCAGTTCTGACAATGGCATCCATTAGAAAACACCAATGGTATTCTTCTTTTGAAAGGTGCTATTAAGTTTAAAATGTTGAATAAAACAAATGTCGGTACTTACTTAAGGCTAAGAGTGCATGAATACGAGTATTTGTATTTTGTTTTTCTGTTAATAATAAATTGAAGATTAGCTTAGCCGATTATTTTAGTTCTGATTATTTGTGATTGGAAGTGGATAAAGAGAAAAACTAGTCTAGAAATATAGATTTAGGGGAATAAGGTACTTCAAATTGTTTTCATTATTTTTTTTGTTGAAATGTTTAAGTTACTTAAACTTTTTGTTCCAGATGTTAAGCAGTCCTTAGACCTTTACGTTGAACATCTATATTAATCATTGATGTTAGGTTGAAGTCCAGTACATAGCCCCGAATGACAATACCAACAAAAGCGCACTCTTTTTTGTCATTGATTTTTATTTTCATTTCAGGAACTTCCCATTTTATACCTGGAGCTCTGTAGACTGATCGATTTGAGCCAAACATACGTTTTAGCAACCGTAGTTGTTTTTTTTCTTTTTGTTCCTTTTGTTTGACAAAATCTTTGCCTTCTCAGTTAACGGCTTCACATTTGTTATAAGCTCCATTGTTCGTTTGTATTCCTTAATCTTCTTCTGAATTCAGCACATTCACTTATTCGTATTTTGGTTTTGTTTTTTTTTGTTTACATATATTTTCTCTTCTAAAAAAAAAAAAAACTAAAAAAAAACTATTAGAATGGAGTACACAATCAAGTTTAGCTAGCAGTACGGAACCATCATCACCGGCTGTCTCTGATAGTTATTCACATGGAACTCCTAGTGGAGAGATGTCAATGAGTTTGACCAGTACTGACGGGTGGGTCACTTTTAATTGAATCCTTTAAAGTTTATTTTACAATTATTCTTTTACAGTTTGAATGTCTTGCCAACGGCTGAAGAATTGGCAAAATTCTTTCCACAGCTTGATGATGACCTTAACTCAGTTTACGTCCAACTTAATAGCGACAACCTGGATCCTGACGTATTCAATCCTCCCACAGAGGGAGAAAAAAGTTGTTGTCTTACTCCAGTAAGCATGTGCATGGACCTTAGCACTGCAGCTACCAAAGGTTCAATTACACTTTCCATCGAAGTGAGTTTTTTGAAAATTCCAAATTATTTCAATTTAGTAATTGTATTTTGTTTGTTTTGTTTTCTAAGAATGAAGATGAAGATGAAGCTACACTGTCAGCAGCAACAACTCCATCCCTTCCACCAGATGAATTCAGTCCGCATACAATAGAGAGTGAAATATTATACCGTGAGACTGAACGTTTCGAATTGAGACCTCCAGCTCGAAAGCCAACCGATCCAATTTCTCCAAAAATTCAAAAACAAATAAGTCTCTTCGAAAGAGATCCCTCACCTTCGCCCCGATCTCCGCCACAGGTTATCCGTCGAAAGAAGTTCGATAATGTAACAGCTCAGTTTTTGACTCAATCAGCGTCGAATTCAAATTTCAAAAACTTCGAAAGTAACACACTGCAGAAAAAATCAAAACCCGAAACCAATGCCGATGAAGAATCCAAAACGAGATCCTGTTCGAATTTGAAAACCGACTCCACATCGAGTCTTTCGCAGTCAGCCTCAGCACAAAATCATCCTGGAGCAGTTATTGTGAAGGAAATTTTTATAGAACCACCACGAAGAATTTCTAGAAGTTTTCACGGCAAAACCCAAAGTATGGATGCGGGATTTTTGTTTTCAGATTTTCTTAGCGTTCCAACTGCCTCGCTGACAAGACAAGGCAGCATTGGCAATGATGGTGGTGGTAACCAAAGTTTTAGCGCTAATACTTCACCCTCAGCTAGGCCAAGATTTACGACAGCAAAAGTTGATGATAATAAATATCACAAAGATAAATATTGATCATAGAGTGTAATTCTTTGTTTTCTAAAACCAAAACTGTTTCCGTCTGTGTGTTTAGTTACTAAAAGTAGAAAAAAAAATAAATATAATTATTGCACTATGTGTTCTTATGAATCTTAAAAAAAAAAAAAAACATTTCCAAAATGTGTATTTAAAAGGTATTCTTTTCTGTGATTAGTTTATTTATTATATTTTTAGATTTATAGGTAAAAAAGTGTTTTTATTTTAGAAAGATTAATATCTAAATATAGAAAGTCTTTGTGGCTGTGCTTTCGATTTCTGATTAAACATTTTTTTCTTTACAAGGATGATTAAATTTGTGTTACTTTAATACCTAATGGATAAGCGATATCTTTGAGTTTCAGTAATAAAAGGAAGTGAGGCATAGAATATGTCGCATCTTTTACCTCATCGTATTTAGGTATTTAACTTCGGTGCAGAGAAACTACTCCACGGGAATCTGATCCACATGGGAAATTATTCCACTTTATGTGAGAATTTATTCCACTTTGAAAAGTGGAATAAATTCTCACTAATTTTTTTATTTTGTATCACGGCAAAAGTTGTGTCTGTTGCAAAAGTTGTAATTTCGTGGCTAATAATGGTTGGAAACAATGCAACTTAGATTTAATTTTTGCCAAAAATATATATCTTTCATTAAAGTATGAAACAAAATTAATCCGGTGACGAATCTATGATAAATATATTCAATTTTAAGCTCAATAATTTTTCCTTCCCCAATTTAGTTTTCCAAGTTCAAACTTATTTTCGTTTGAAATATGTGGTAATGTTTTTAAAATGAACCAATAGTTATTAAAATTATGTTTTTAAAACGTACTAATAATACTTTTTAAAAAAGTGTATGTACCTTAATATTTTAATCCAACATTTTTTATGGCTCAATAAGTTAGAGCTGTGATACAAAATACATACATTTTTCAAAGGACGAAAGGAAGGAAAATTGGTATTTATATTTTAGATATTATTTATCAACTTCTAAAAAATAAATTTAGAAAACAAAAACAATGAGCCGTTTTCGAAACTACGATATTTCAAAAAAAAATTTGTTCATGACCCGAATTTCTCTCAAAACTGAGGTAGAAAAAAAAAACTGTAATAGAAAAAAATGTTTGCACCCATTTTACTCGAATTTCGCTTCTGGAGGATCTCCCAAAAGTTATGGTTCAAATTGAAAATGGTTTAGGCCTTGGTCATCAAAATTTAGAAACTGGTTTGTTTCGAAACATGAACGGTTTTCAATTTCAGCTTCTGTATTTTTTTGAAAAGTTATTTTTCTCGATTTTTTTGAAAAATCGTTTGAAATTTTTTTAATTAAAAATTAGTTGAAAAAAACGGCACCGATTAAAAAAAAAAAAAAATTATCTATATAGATGAAATCATCAAATCAAAAAGTTTAATCAAAATCGTTAGAGCTGTTTTCGAGAAAACTCGAATAACTCAAAAATGCTATATGGGAGGTACTTGTTCTAAATGAGATATTCGAAAATAATAAGAAACCAACTTTCAAAATTACGTTAAAATCATCTGTACCAAATTTGAAGATGATACGTGCACGCGTTTGGGCAGTGGAAATGTGTAGGTACATATGGACGCACAGACGCACAGATCGACGGACGGCATGACGAAAACCTTTTTTTTGGACTTCTCCATCATCGTATTGTTGGTTTTGATTAAAACCCCAATTTTTTTCAAATTCCATTGGAGGATGAATCCAATAAAACAAAATTTTTTACTCCGAAAAAAGGCCTTTTGGGTGACATTTAAGGACATATTCTGTTTGCCTCAAAATAGGAGGATGGTTGGGATCCAAGGTATATAGAAAATAATGGTATGACATTCCGAACATTTTGCACCAATATCCTCACACATGCTTATATCACTTGTATTTGGATTTGCCATGTCGAAACACAATACAAATAACGTAAAATTGTGTGAGAAAGATAGGAATAGAGAATTGGAATGTCATACCATTTTATTCTATGTATCTACCTTGGTTGGGATCGTTACTTTTCATTTTTTGATATTTAAATATTTAGCCAGTTCATGTTTCTAAGATTTCTGAGCGCTCAGTAATCTCATCAACCTGAACAGGATTCCTCAGTAAATTTCCTGACAAAAATTGAGCAACCAAAAGTATGGATTCGTTTTTTAGCTACTGATAGCTGATATTAACCTCCAAATTCAAGAAGCATAGGGGGCTCTAATCGGTTGACGGGCAGTGTATATATTAACAATATTCACGTGCATTAAAGAAAACATTGTTTCTGCTTTCGTTGGATACTATTATCGATTTGGGTCACTATGGCGTATGCGCAACATTTGTTCCTTTTGAAGAACAAACGCTTGGTATAAATGTTTCTTGTCGCTGACCAACTAATCAATCAAATGACCTCTTAAGATAATTTTTAAAAGTTTTTAATGATACAATTTGGTGTTTCAAAAAATTTGTTTACTCATTTGTAGGCTTAAGGGGTGTATCGTATTTTTAAATTTGCAGTACGACATTTCAAAAATATACATATTTGTATCTAATTTTTTTTATTTTTCAATTCAATAGATACCTAATCAAAGTTTAAAAAAAAAGTTTTAAATTATCAATTTTTTTAAAGATTATGTCAAACCAAACGAGGTAGGGTTGCTGCTCCATATTCTTACAAGAGATTTTACACAAATCAAGGTAGTTTTTTAACAAAATACTTTCTAAAAAATTGAGCGTTTTACTTTAGTAGTTAAATTTCTCCCAAATTAGATCTTCCTCATTCCAATGATAGAGACTAAATTTTCAAACAAACAAATCAAATTCCATACCCTTTCTGTCAACATATTGCAGCAGAACCTTAAACATAAATGATAAACCATTGATTTATTTCTTCTAAAAGAATAAACAATTGGTTTTTGGTTTTCAAAAACATCTGGCTTTGGTGTGGCGTATGTACAGTTTCATCCATATGATCCTTTACACAATTTCATTAAAAAAAGAAGCCTATTGTTCTGCATATCCTTACACAAAATACAGGTACGTACACACAAGAGTAGTTCAGGGAAAATGTGTAATAGCAAAGACTTTTCAAATTCACTTGCAAATAATTGCAGGACTTTTGGTAGAACAATGGGTGCACTCCATTTCGCACAATTTGATACTATTGCAATTGCAGCAAGCAAAGCAATACGATAAGCCTATAGGGGTTGAAAGTTTGCTGTAGGAAATGAATTTTGTAAACAACAGAAATTTATCTTGATTAGAAGCAGAAATATGGAGCAGCACCAGCACCAGTCGGTTGCTATTAGAGAACTACCCAGAATGGCGTATATTTAATCTTTGCCATAATTCTGCAGCTTTACGGAACAATAAATGTAATTTTCGCATGGGCTGCAATCCTACAAGGGGGATGTGCGTCCTTAAACTTTTAATTGCTGAGAAAAGTACCTATTTGCATGGTTTCTGTATGGAATGTTTGTTGATTTGGTAATGCTACAAAATATTGGCAAATAGACTTTATTCTTCAGAGGGGTTGATACAAGTAAAGTGGCTTATTGGATCAAACGTTGGATTACGTTGGAAAACAAGACCAATTTGTGCTACTTAATTTAGTGGAACTGAG
Organism: Meliscaeva auricollis; assembly: GCA_948107695.1. Classification (NCBI taxonomy): domain Eukaryota; kingdom Metazoa; phylum Arthropoda; class Insecta; order Diptera; family Syrphidae; genus Meliscaeva; species Meliscaeva auricollis. The sequence continues at coordinate 20,081,928 of OX403617.1, read as the reverse complement.
GGACTCTAATTTAATTATTAAAATACAAATTACTTCTTTGGATATTCATTTTTAGAGCACTTTTAAAAAAGTGGGTTTTTTTCTTAGACAAGGCGGATCGGCTTGAATTTTGTAAGCTATTGTAAATATTTGTAAATATTTATATTAACCCAGTCATGCAAGACAGAAAGGTCGCAAAAAAACGCTCTTTACACTTTTTGGGGATTTTGTTTTAACCATCAGTAGTGTAAAACAAAGTATGCAGCAAAGCTGCATACTTTGCAGCTTTGCTGACCGTAGGTGCACCAAAAACCTCGACATTCTTAGCCATCTTTTAGGTTTAAGTTTATAACTTTACTTCTAAGGCAGCAAAAAGACAAAATGTGGTATAATTAAGGTGCAATAGCAGAATTATAGGTCCAATAGAAAATACAGAACTAAAAAATGGGAAATAGAAGTAAACAACAGACTATCAATTTTGAAAAAGACGCCTTATTTATTAGAATCCGCTAAACAGATGAATAGTTATTTACTGGAATCGTAAGGATTTCGGTTGCCATTATTCAACGTTCCAAATATCCTTATTCATAAAACATTTTTGAATACATTACAGTTATAATGAGCTTTTGCAAGAAAAAAGTACCAAAAGAGGAAAATCTATTACAAATAGCTTGGTTTTCATGTTCATTCATATGCAACTTGAAAATAAATAATTCGGTGCTGCAGTGGAAGAGCCTCACTTTATAAGCGAAGGGTTGCTGGTTCAAATCATTGCGGTGAATTTTTTTTTATTCATGCCTATTATAGAATTCGCAATATTCTTCTCTCGGTGAGCATTAGCAATAAAAAGGAATTATAGGATTAGTCGGATGAACTCTGTTGTAGCAATGAGCATCTACCTGGCCGATTTCATTTAAGGCACGTGCACAAAGTTACATTTCCCCACACTATTAATGTTTATTTGGTGCATCGGGGGTGAACTATATTTTGACGCAAAATGTTTATTTCGTTCCAAATGTCACTCAGTTACTCTTATGTCGTCTTCCATTCAATAAAAAAGAGACACCTTTTTTAATCTGTCAACTAATATAGGAGGTTAATACCAAAATTATCTCTTTATAATTAGCTGTGAGATTTAAAAAAAGTGACTCTTTTTATGCGAATGCAAGACGACACAAAAACATGTTTCCGGAAAAAAATATCTGACAGTTTTGGATTTTTTAGGGTTTTTTAATCAATCGACATCGTAGCCATCCTCCAATGGAATTTGACAGTTCGTGGCTTGACAGATTGGTGATGAACAATATTTCGACACAAAATGTATATTTCATTCCACATGTCATCAATTTGCCCTAAAATCACTTGTTTCCGAAGGAGATACAAAAATCTTAAAATCTAGAATTTTTTTGTGTTTTTTTAAGGCATCAAAATCGTAGCCTTCCTCATATTATTTTCCGCAATGATTTTGACAGACGTTTCTTGAACGGGCCTTAAAAAAGCGAACACAATGCGAATGGTCTGCGAATTCTATAATACAATTTTTATCAAACTCTATGATCGACATTCGTTCACTTTTTGATCTGCAAATTCCATACTACAAAATATTTGTGAAACAAGTGTGAATACTGCCGCAGGGAATTCGTCGGATTCTTTAATAGAGGTGATTATTTATTTATAGCATTTTATGTATCCATTATTCAGCCTATATACTCGTTGAGCTTATAATGCCTCTATTCAACATAGCATAAGTTTTATGAATAAGGTTTTCGCAATCAGAGACATTATTAGGTCTACAGAACATTATGCGTTCATTATAATGTGTTTATAAATATGGCTGCACATGATTAATGGACCACGAGTAGCTCATTTTTCGTGGCTCATTTTTTTCCAAAAGTTTTCACTAAAAGCTTTTTATTCGTTAAATTCATGATAGTGGGCGGCACTAGCTTCAGCATAATTTTCCCGTAAAAAAACAACATACGTCAGTTTTTTAAATGCTCCTTGCAAATGTGAAAGGTTTTATTCATTCAGTTTTTTATTCATACCTTCTGGGCTATTCCAAAAGAAAGTTATATTATCATAATTTCTTTAAAAAGAAAGCAAAACACTTGTTTTCAATCGTCATGTTGATGTGAATTAATTTTATTGTACCACAATGAAATGTGACATAAATTCCCCTTAAATTCCATCACCATGCATCCTCGCCTCGTTTAAGATTTAAACGAAGTAAATACGCTAAAGAGCTTATTCGTGACAATATGGTGCTGGTAGTCTTTCAATGCTTTTCCTCTATTTCAATGCGCTTAGTAATTCGGTTACATTATCCCCGACATACAAACACAACTGACAAAAACCTAACAATCCTAATCCGGCTCTAGAAGGAGGCGAACAAAGAAAGTAAACAAAAACACAAACACAAGCAACAACAACAAAAAACTTGAAGGAAAAAATGGAAACTTCCATCAAACAGTGGGGCCTAAATACCATGTAAGCCATCGCAATGGGTTAGGTAAATCTCTAAAACTGATTGCAGCATCGGCACTAGTTTTCACAAAATCACCTCCTTCATCAACATTCTGAACTGACCCTCCTATATGTATTGCTGCTCAACAGAATGCAGTGTGAATGCCCTCTTTATCACTTAGAAGGATGCGAGGCAGCAGCAGTAGCACCATTACACCAGTGGAAAAATGTAGAGATGTCGAGATGTCCTGAGAAGGACTCTTCAGCCTCCAACACTATGAGAATGCAGCTGCATTCATCCTTTTATGCTGAACTAAGCAAACCCTATTGGCATCCCTCTAACATGTAACCAAGTGTGCATGCATAATTAACGTGCGACATGCCCCAGAGTCTGCTGCCAGCCAACCAGCCATCCAGCCATGAGCTGAGCATACAATATGGAGGGTAGAGCGGGAGGGCTTTCTGGGAAATATCTACTCCCATCCTTCCGCCTCAGGTACTTACTATCTATATCTCTTTTTATATGTATTCAAGTGCGGCATGTGCAAGGATGCTGCTTATTTTCGTTCCATTGAGCTTGAGGCCTACTTTGGTATTGCTAGCTAACATTTTCATTCATTTATCCTGCTGCGCTTAAGCTCTGTGATTCATGATGATGCTCTGCTACTGCTGCTGCCCCTTTATGTAAGTGTGGTGTGGCAAAAGAAGATATATATTTTAGTTTTTCAGACAAAACGTAATGTATGTGTGCGCTATCATGTTGTGTTTAACAAATGCACCTTAGTTTAAATGGAAAATGTTGAAGGGGCTTAACAGGGATGTTACATGCATTTTTTTTTGTTTTTTAATTCATGTGAGGGCTGAAGTCCTGAGGTTATTAGTTAAAAAATAAATACAATCCACGAATCGCACTTCCTTGCTCTAATTTTAAACAATCTAAAATAAAAATTTTAAAAATAAAAACTTTTAACAAAAAAACATAAAACTCGTTGCTAAAATGACTTTAACAACTTCCTAAATCCAAACTGCAAGTATGCAAATTGATTTGGTTAATTAATTTTTAGAAACAAAAATTTTAAAATCGTTAGAGCCGTTTTAAATAAAAATAATTTTTAGTACATATATAAAAATACTCAAGGCTTGTTTGAAAAAAAAAACTGATATCCGATATTCAAAGAAATATTTATGAAAATCTAAAAACAAAGTTTCAAAAAAAATTTGAAACTTTTTTTAAAAATCAAAAACAAAAAATTTTCGGGAAAATTTTGATATAAGATAATTTGAACATTCCCGTTTCTTTGCAACAAGTTATACAATCCATTGTGGAGTAGTTTAACCTTTACCCTACTCGAAATTCCGTAATTAAATTATTTTGATTATTTCAGGGAAGCTAGAGGAGAGCACTAAAATTTTCCAGGTTTTTGTGCTAACTTTTTTCCGAATTAGAAAAATCCAGCCATTTCTTAAACACTAATAACCACGAAACTATTCTCTTGTTAATTTGTATTACTTGTTTAGAATTGAATGAGTTTCATTTTTATAACATCACTGCTTAAGGCAAATAATATTATATTGGAATAAAAGTGCTAAAGGGAAAGTGGAAGACTTTTAAGATAGGAAGGACACATGACGATGTAAAAAGGCTATTAGCCTCAGTGTACGATGTTGACCTCATTCCCTTTTTGAGATTTAATGGATCTTCTATGTAGGTATGGAATCTTTGAAGTGAGTTGTGGACTTGTGAATGCTTTGGTGTGGTCAAGTCCTTAAAACAGTATGAAAAGGATTTGGTTTTGCTATTTAGTAAAGCTTGATTTGTGCGATATTGTCATTTTAAACAAGAAGATAAGTAATCCTCTTTTCATTTTTTTCTTCCGTTTTTCTGTGTTTTCTGTTAAAAGATAAATGATAAGAATAAGTACATAGATAGATGCTCACATAAAATAGGACTTAAATAAAAGTGCAGAAAACAAAAAATTAAATTGTGAGATGGATCGAAAAAAATAAATAAGTATCCAGCTTAACATTTTTACTGTAACAATTTGGTACTACTCAACAATTTGGTAATACTGGTCTTCACCCCCAAGTGTAAAAAAATACCATATTTTCGTCGTGGTAGTCGGAATAAATTGAAATTAGTCTCTTTGAATTCAACATAAAAAAATTACTTTTAAAACATGTGCCATACGCTGATTTTAAAGCAACAATTTGTTCTTTTCTTTTTTTGAACTTTCAACATCTGGTTTTGCGAGTTAAGTGATTAAGTATAATTTTTGATGTAAGTTATAAAACACAAAAATAAAGTTTTTGAACAAAAAAACAAATTGCCCGTTAGCATCTATTCTGCAGTTGAATCCTCGTTTGATTTGACTTAAACAGTTTTTCACTGAATAAAGATCTTAAATTATACATCTGAACATTATTTTCTGTTGGTTTATACAGTAAAGCATAAACTTAAGGGCAAAACAGCAATGAACTAAAGAAATTTAAGCTTGTTTACATTTAAAAAACTTTTCCTTTAATAAATAAAGGTAGTTTTCATGATTACTTTTCGTAGAACTTTATATTATAAAGCCTGAAGAAAAATAAACGAAACTAAAAGAGAGAATAAACAAATATAATGAAACACCTTAGACCTGTTTTAGTTTTGCTACAAATACATATTTGCACAAACAATTATTGTCAACAAATGTGTCCTTTTTAACCAAACAAATATACTTACAAATACAAACATATCCCAAAGATTCTTCTCACAAAAAACATCTTCTCTGTCTAAAAAAAGAAACCCTTTTCGTCCTTTTTTTTTTCAACAAATTTTCAATTCGATTTGCTTTAAATCAACCAAAACAACTCAGCATTCTATATATTCTCCTTCACAAGAATAAATGAACTGTGAAAAGAATCCACTGATGATATTTATTCTAAGGCACAAGGAAAAAACATCAACAATGAGGTTCCAATAAATTACACTTTTTATTCGCTCTTGAATGGAAAGAGGATATAGAGGAATCCTTTTCCTTTCCTCTACAATTGCCAAGGCAAATGTCCTTCCGATCCTCTGCCCTCCCCCATTTGCAAAACGTATATAGCTTCTGCGAAAACAACATGAAGATGTCTGTTGAAATATTCCTTTCAGTTGAAATAATTTTAACGTTTGTGTTGTTGCTTGACTAAGTAAGTGTATATAGAGTATAGTCATCTTCGTCGTTGTCGTCCTTTAGTCGCTCCGCCGTTGTCGGCGTCGTCGTGCTGTTTTGTAAAGCATGGTTGGAATTTGCTTTATGGTGTGCACGCCATTTCCGAAACCGCTTGCGACAATAACTTTCCGTATAATGTGTAAAGTTTCACTGCAATCGCGACTTTCCTTACCTAGTTCCTTCAGTTTTTCTTTTTATTTTGCTTTTTTTTTTGTTCCCTCCCACACCAATGAAGATTTCACGTCATTTGATCCTGACGACTTAATTTCTTAAATGTGCTATGAAAATTAAATTATCAGAATGAAGCATTTTTGCAGTATTAAGCTAATGTAAATTGCTAATTTTGGCCATCAAGGACATTTGCTGGATGATCATCAAGGATAACCGAGTCGAGTTCTCTAGATTTGGTTGTGGTCGTCGCATGGAATTCATTTTAAATTTTATACATATAATTTAACAGTAGAAAAAGCGAGCGGCACAGATGCGTTTGTGGTTGAATTTCTGAATTGTATTTTTTTTTTTTTTATATTTTTTGTTTGTTGATTTTGGCGTAATATAATATTATTTCCGATTCAGTTAACCGGAAAAGGATGCTGTGGCCAACAAAAGGGATATGAGGTTTTTCTGATTTTCATCATTTCAGTGGCCCTTACATTCTGTCTAAAAATATGTGTTTGAAGAATTTAATTTTCATCGAAAAAAAACACACATCATAGCAGTGATTGAAAATGTACACATATAATATGATAAAAAAAGGTTACGTATACGCCACAGTGAACAATTTCATTTTGTTTGATTTCAATGAAATATGATGAAGTTTGTTGAAATAATTTTTGTATCCATTACTTCCGGTATAAACTATATACTACATAGGACATATGAATCTTAGTTACTCTTGTCTAATTTGTTCTTAGCCAAAGCTGTCCCTCATTTAAAATAAATATTTTATTTCGCTTCTTGTTAGATTCAAATTACGATATTTACCATTCGTGATAAAAAATAACAGCTTGTACGACTTATTTTTGGGGGAAAGGAGGAGGGTGGGCGTCGAAAATCGTGTTTTTTTTACGATTTCTATCAAAAGTAGATAAAAATAAAATGATAAAAAATTCTAAATATCTTTTTCTCCTTAAAATTTTGGTGAAAAAATATTTGTGAGCAAATATTACAAATTTAACTGAATTTTTTAAGAAAATAAAGGGACTTTTTTAAAAATAAGAATCTGAAAAATCGTGGAGATTTTTTTGAATTATTAAGAAATCATTTTTCAGTTTAAGAATACGAAAGAAAGGAAAAAAATCGATTTTCAAAAGACGATTTCAATGAATTTGGAACTCAAAACGAGATTTGCAATTTAAGATTTTCTATAAAAATAAGTTTTTAGAAAAAAAAAAACAAACAAAAATGAGAATCGCTGGACCCGTAAAAATTAAATATATTTAAAATATTCAAATGACAAAAACAACATTTTTAAGATATCATTATTTATAATTTTATTCAGCATCTAAAAACAAAATTTTGAGAAAAAAAAACATTGAGTCGTTTATAACGGTTCAATGATTACATAAAACAGGCAATCTTCGGAAGCTCCAATTTTGATAATTTTTTCTTCTAATTTTTGCTTTTATTATATTATTTAAAATCCAAAATATTTTGGAAGGCGGAAATAACTTCTTATATTGCAATCAATATGCATGATAAATGCATACAAGGTTATTTGCATAAGATTTAACAAAAAGCTAGAGCGTGTGGCTTGTGTAAAAACTAGATGCTGTTGTTCAGTTTTTGCAAAAATTATAAAAATAATAATATTACTTGTAAAAATATATTATCAATTTTGTATAAAAAATTAGATTAAATAGAAATATCTACATTTGGACGTTTTTTTTTCAAGTGTTGGTATTCAAAAATACTTTAACAGTTACCGGTTAAAAATGTCCGATGAAACATAAAAATGAATAAGATTTTGTGAACAAAAATTTTTTTCATAAAATTTTATAAAATAAACTCTGCCAAACATTTTTTCAGGTCTATTTACAACAACTAGTAAAATCTATTATCACCCGTTGAGAATGGAAGGGGAATTTTCTCAAAAGTTGACTGAAAGCAGAAAAAAATTATTCACCCCTATTATAGAATCCGACGAATGAATTGCGGCGGAATACGCACTCATTTCAGCCATATTTTCTCCCACAGAACTATCAGGTGAGGAAGTGTGTTAATGGGAATGGTAAGGTGGTTCCTCATATTGATAATGTAGTTCACCCGGCATGTTCATAATTGCTTTAAATGCTCCGCCTTTAGGAAAAAAAAAAATAATATTTAAAAAAAATTAACTGATTTAGTAACATTAATTAATCTTTAAGGTCCATTTTTCTACCAAAACTTAATGTTCTAATATCATTTTAGTTCATTAACAAAAAACGTTTATGGTAATATGTCTTCTTTGAAAGCTATTTTTATTTAAATTTTCTTTCAAAATTCATATAAGTAACTTTTAAATTTTTTTTAGAAACTATAATACATAAGACATTTTAATTTTCTGCATTTGTTTGCTAAAAAATAAGGCTTTTGAATTTTGGAAGAAAAAATTATATCTTATAACGTAAAATTGTGATTGAAATTATGTTTTTCAAAATTATGAGTTTAAAAATCATTTTTTCTTAAACTATTTATAGGATTTACTTTATATAAAATGTTAATGAAACAACATATTTTCTATCAAAAAACATAATATTTCATTTAACTCCCTTGTATTTCAATATTTTTGTATAAAACCTTTGTATATCGCAAGTAAAAAAGGATTATAGTTTCTGAGATTAAATGTACGCAATTTTTTAAAAATTCACATTCACATTATTTTTAAATTTAAATGAAATAACCCACATAAAACAATCATACACATATTATTAATAACTGTTTTCATAGAAATTTCGTAGACCCGCAGGACTTTTGTACGTTTATCGTCTTTAGCAAGACAGCTTAACTGATTGCAATGAATTTATGTAAATAAAGCTCCACCCTCAGCTGGATAAAAAGAAAACAATCAATTCAGAGTTCACTTTTGATGGATTATAATATCTAAATCTATATATTATATTCTATTGTCTAAGTATAAAGGTTAACACAGAAACAATTACTCAAGACAGAGAATAATATTTATTTAAGAAAATATAAAGGAAAATATTTATCTTATTGCACAGAGCAGACAATTCCTTTTAAGAAGTTGTTATCTTTTCAACTTTGGAATTTTATTTTTTAGCTGAATATACCCTTAAGGTAAAAACAATACACTCACATAAAAGAATCCTTGTAAAATAATGTTCACAACAAAACCTTCTAAGCCAGAGAAAAACATATTTTTCAATATAATATGGTTGATGTCCTTTTAAATTATATTTCAAACAAACAAAAGCAAAAAAAATAAAAACAAATTTTTAAAAGTCGAATATCCGACTTGAAGATTTTTGTTTCGGGTCGTAGCCCAAAACAAGAAGTGATGTTCGTCAGGGACCAATAAATTAATCTTCCTTCTATTGTCGTCAACTTATCAAAGAAACTTCTCCTGCAGCATTTGGCAATTTCAAAAAAAAGCTAAAAAAAAACTGTTAAAAATGGAATGAAATTGGAAAAAAAAAGACAGGAAAAAACATCATAAAATCACCTCTATTCATCAAAAGCAAAATGAATTTAAGATTCGCTTCCTTTTTCGTTTTTGGTAGACAAGACAAGTTGGCTGAGATGTGGTCAATAATAATAATAAAAAAACGTGCCCCTGGCATCCTTGGAATCATCACAGTGATGCTCACCTCAGACATGGCAATCTATTAATCTTTCTTCACGGCTCGGCTACAAATTTTCATTTGAAATGTAGGTTCGCTTTGGAGATTGAGTGGAAAATACCTCAATGGAAACAGTGTGTAAAGAGAGAAAAATCTTAACAGAACACTTGAAAATAAGAATATCTTGATAAAAAAAATTGGGTACCGTGGTGAATGGAGTGTTTTGGGTGAAGGTGTAGTTGCCGGGTAATTACGATGGAAGCAAAGGTCCACCTCCATGCTTCGATCCTTAAGCAACTCCGGCTCTGATATAAATTCATCAGAAATTTAAGACTGGAGTTTTTGAATTGAAATAAGAAATATGTGAAATAATGACTCTTTGTTGAAACGCTTTCTCGACATAGCATGCAATGGATATTAAGTGCTGATGTCAGACTGACATTTCAGAAAAAGATGAAGTGTTAAGTATCTTTTATGAAAGGCACACTGCTTTTATTTAAAAGTAATTCGGAAATCTCTGAGAAACTTCTCCTATCATTTTGGTGGTAATGTTTAGGAGGGATATCAGCTGGTATAGTTGCAAATGAGGAAGTTGGTGACCATGATAAACAGAAAACAAGGTATGCTTATTATGAACGCTACGTCGCCATTTTGGAAATCTGATGACGTAGCAGTCATCTCAGATGCTGACAATCGAGTATTTTTCGGTTTCATTGTTGTTGTTTTCAATACAAAAAAATGTTTTGTCCAAATCCATAACTGACGTTCGGGCGAACTGCCGATGAGAAAGTTGACTATGACGTCACAGAAAACCTGCCAAAAATCTAATGAGCATACCTTGTTTTCTGTTTATCATGTTGGTGACCTCATTTTTGCAATGGAAACGTCCTTTGCCATTTTCCACATCACTTCTGAGCTGACCTGTTACAACATAGGTGCCCCTCCGCTCGTTCTTCTCATCTTCTAAATATATAAAACCAAGTCGGGTTAGTTACACCATTTATAACTCGAGAATTGCTGGACTGATTTTAATAATCTCTGATTAGTTGGATTCGTCTCCCTTCCGAATAATAGCATAACTTTTTAAATTTCGGAAAATAATGGTCTTGAGAAGTGTTCCTATGATTGATAGAAACAGAACATGGGATGTTGAGTTAGAAAATAGGATAAAGATCGCGAAATACGGCATAGAAAAAGTCGTAAAGTCACTGGAAAATATGTGAAATACCGAGGCCTACAGCATTTAAAAGCTAGGAATACTGGTGAATCGGAGAATAGCAAGATAGGTCACGAAAAAGGCGTTTAATATCGCGGAGAAAAGCGAAGAAAGTAACAGAGAAAATTTTGGAAAGTCGCCGAAAAAAGCCTTAAAAGTCGTCGAATACAGATGAAAAATCACGGAATACTGCAGAGAAAAGTAACAAAACTAGTTAATGAACTTATAAGAACCACGTATTTTTAACTATCAACATGTTTTTTTCTCAGGTGATCCACGCTTTTATTTTCCTTGATCTTAACACTTTTTTACACGTTTTTTTCATTGGTATTCTGCATTGTTCCATGTTTCTCACTTGGGCATAGACAACCCTTTTATTTAACCTGCTTACGCGTCGGAAAAAATTTCATTTCATTGATTTAGAAAGATGAAATGCAGTTCTTTTACATCTCATTAATTATTTTAAAACTAATTATCAGTATCAGTGAATAAGTAATATAAAAACGCGTTTTTGACATGTTTATGTTACCTACCATATCACGAAAACGTGACGTGCGAAAGTTGTTTCGACTTCACGCTAAAATCCTTTAGAAAAGTGTATTTTGGTTTGAAGGTGATTTTCGTTGCAAATTTAAAATGTAAGCTTTGTTAATATTAAATAAATGGCCAATTTTTTTGCGTGTCCAGCGTCAACATTTATATTATATAAACCATCCAAATGTAATTCTTGTCGATACGAATACCAAGTTTTTATATCGTTTCTTCAATATAAATTTTTGAACAGTCATCACATGGAATAGAATAAACTACCCCACTGTTTCTTTTTCATAAAATTATTTGTATGTTAATTTTCAAACTCAAACAGTGAAACATGAAAATAAATAAATTCCATACAAGAGTTGATGAATTTGCTTGAAATTTGGTTTTCCAATTTCCAAGGTTGTTTTTTATTTTTTTTTGAATATCTTGATTTGAACAACTACCACCCTCGTAATGGTTTCGAGTTATTTGATTTTTCTCGAAAACGGCTCTAACGATTTCGATTAATCCTGCGTTTTTAGTTTTGCTCCGAAGATTCGAATAACGGAAATATGATGAACACGTTTTTCTAGAAATTTTCCATAATATTTAGCTATATACTGATATCATTTTTGGCTTAACCGATTTCGTTTTAAACATTTCAACAGGTTCTTTTTATGATTTCGAAAAGTTTTGTGCATTTGATTTAAAAAAGATATTGTTTAAAACAAATAAAAATTTACACTATTATGAAAAATCGATTTTTGAAAAAAAAAAAAAAATATTGAAACTTTTTTAAAAATCAAACATTTTTTTGTTTAAAATTTTTGTAGATATAAATAAATTGAAAATTGCTAGTAACAATTTTTGTAAAAAGTTTATTCGAGGAACCGTTGTTAACAGACAAACAAATAATTTTTTTTAAATTTTAATCAAAATCTTCTTTTTTGAAAAAAAAAAAATGTTTTTTTTCTCATTAGGAATTCACCAAAATTCCTTAAATACCAAACAGACAGAAAGATATAAACGCACTGACAGACAGACAAAATTAACGGACTCACTTTTTCGTATTCTCTATCATCGAAATGTCATGTTTGATTGTTAGCTCGAGTTAAATTTTTTGTTTACGAATCGAATCGCAGCTAAAAAAATTAAAATTGACTCAGAAATTACCGAGTTAAAAATCGCTAAATATTGGTTAAACATTAAATGTTTAAAATCATTATAGCAGACTGTGGTCTCAAAAATAGTTCATTAAAAACAAAAGATTTTTTGATATATTTCAACAAAATTTGAAATGCAACCGTGACCGAAAGCCCGTAATCGATTTGAATAATTGCTTATTCTCCTTAATAGGTACTTATTGGACGTTAGGATACTTTCTTTTTAATAATGTGTACTACAATTTTATATGAAATTGTCTTCACAATTGGCTACGTCTAAGCAGCATTACGACTTGAAAAAAAAAAACGCCCACTCTATATTTTGAATTTAATCAGTTTCTGTATATCACGGAAATAACTTTTGGAGCTTTAAGTCACAAAAAACCACCACTTTGCACCATATCACTGCTACACTACAAACAAAAAGCCGAAAAAGAATAGTTGACTACGCCACCGTCTCGCCAACTACTACCGAAGCAGACTGTAAGAACCCTTTCTGGTTTCCAATTTAATGACATCCATAAAACAACAAAAGAATATCATAAAGGGAACGATTGATTGGAAACTAATTTGTTTTTTCCCTCTTAATACTTTTGTCTTCTTATTTTATTTTAATGCCAAATATCAGATATTTTCAGCACATTAACGCAGGTATCATTCAAGAAACACGGGTTAATAGCCTCTTTGAGTGAGTGGTTTCCCAGAGAGCCCAGTAATGATGCGTATATTTATAGCAAACTCCTTATTCCAGACAAGGTTAAGTCTTGAACCAGTTATGGCTAAAACAAACAAAAAAAAAAATAAAAAGTAATTAAATGTCTTTTGTGCATCTTCGATTCGACAGTTATCACATTTAGCTGATACAAATGCATAGAATGGATTTTAACTTTAGCAAAGCTGGCAGTCTTCATCAGAAAAAAGTATTAACACTGGAAACTCCAAATAAAAAAAAGAAAATTAAGGGGATCAACAAGTGATGTGAAAAAAAGTACAAAAAATTAGATATCCCTTCATGTGAATGGTCAAACGTGATGCTTAAGTTTTGAACAGGAAATTGACTTCGATGATAAGCGCATTAAAAAGCGGGCAAAGAAGGCCTGAATTCCAAATCAATGATGGAGTATGCATTCTGTACTGGATGCTAGTGACTAGAAGACGAGGTGGCGTAGATAGATCAGGATCATACAGTCTCTATTACCTTCTGAAGTAAACTTGCAGGAACCATCTGAGAAAATAAATCGGTTATAAGCTTTCTTGTCTGAGAACTTTGTCACGGAGGCGGAACGAGTGGTTAATGGAAAAAACATATTTTCAAACCGTAAACGAACATTTCGAATCTTAAATCAAAGACTGGATCTGTTTCCTCAACGTGTCAAGGCAAATTTCGGTAACTTCACGCATCTTCTCTTTCATATATAAAAACTCTCTTGATTCATTTGAGAGCAAAACTGAAGAAGAGACTGTTTTATATGATCAATGAGTAAAAGTAAAGACATCAGTCTTCTACCATCAAGTGACATAGCATTGTCAATTTCTTTTCTTGTCAAACCTACTTTCTTTTTCACCTTAGGCGATTATAAAAAATTATTATTGAGCACCTTGGACATAAATTGCCTCATCGCTTCTGGCAGGTAACAAAAAAGTCCATTCCACCTTTGGCTTCTCCATCTATACGTTAGATGAGCTTCTTCCTCTTCTATTTATGTACCTTTCCGTGCGTCCATCTAAAAGCTGAACCATTATAGTGTGACGACGACGACGACGACGAAGACATCCCGGAAGGGCGATGGCACTGCGAATTGGGAATGGGATTGTAGAGGATTTAAAATTATGATGGCTGTGCTCTCTTTTATGATATTTTTCGGATGCTTTTTGTGCGGGCCAAACGAATATTTTGACAAAAAAAAAGAAAACAAAAAAAAAATGAAAACGAAAAATCTGCTTTGCACGTTTTTGTAATAAAAGTAATGAAAAAATCATAAAGAATCTTTGCTGCCACTTTAAGGCTTTCCCCACAGCTGCTGAAACTGAATCTTCTAGGTGAATCGTCTTTAATGGACTTCCCAAGACCTAAAATTGATAATAATTCTCTTTTTAGTTGTTTCTGTCTGTGTTTTAGTTTGTTATTACCTTTTGTGGTTTTCTTTTCTTTCTTTTGATTGTTTTTATTGTTGCTGGTTGTGTTGTGTTTTATTAAGTTGCTTAGCTGCAAATGTGATTGGCTACTATTTTCTCATTTGTTTTTTTTTTTCATTTCAAAAGAATGGAGATTAAAGGTGTGTAAGTAGAAAATACTGTTGAATTGAGACGTGTTATCATTTTTGTTTTTTTTTTTCAAATCGGAATTAAATGGAAGAAGATTACCTTTTTCTTGACTCAGGGATTAGGGAGAATTATTTTATGATTCTGGGTACTTTTCTTTGATGATGATTTATTTCAAGAATATTATGAAGTCCGATTTTGTTTACTAGTAGTACAGGTTTTCTTGATTTCGAAAGCTTTGTGGGAATTAGTGGGAATTGTCAATGCTTGCTTATTGACATTTTTTTATGTTTTTCTTTTTAAAACGGACACAATAAAATGATATTAACAATTTCAACTATATTTTTCGTATAAAAAACCGAACTCGAGATAAGAATCAGACATGACATTATAATGATAGAGAAAGCAAAAAAAGTTGGTCTCGCAATTCTGTCAGTCTGTTAGTCTGTTAGTCTGTCAGTCTGTCAGTCTGTCAGTCTGTCAGTCTGTCAGTCTATCAGTCTTTTTTTAGGGCCAAAATTAACCAATTGGAAAAACTTGATTTTCTCAAAAACGGCTCTAACGATTTTGATTAAAATTTGTATGTCTAATACAACAGGCAATTTCGTACTTTTGAAGCAAAAACAATATTTTTTCATCTGTTAAAAACGGTACCTCCCATAGAGCCGTTTTCCTCTTTTCAGATTTTATAGTAAGCGACTCCACGAATTTCGATGAAAATTTTTGGATTTTTAAAAAAAGTTTCAATTTTTTTTTTTTTTCAAAAATCAATTTTTCGAAAACGCGTGAATGATTTTTTCTGAAAATTTGGTTTAAGATGTCCATTAATATTGTCTTAAAATTGGCATTTAAACGTTTTTTTAAACAAAGCTTTAATTTTTTCTTAAAACGGCTCCAACGATTTTCAAATTTTTTTTCTAAAAAATTATCTTTTTTAACAAAATCAAATGACATACTTAGTTTTGAGATCAAAGCAATTTAAGAAGTTGTTTAAGTCATTTTAGTAATAAATTTTATGTTTATTTTTTTAATTTCTTATTAAATTAAAAACTTTATATATGAAGCTTTAGCACCCACAGCAACTTTGACCCTAAGAGCAAGTACGTGCGATCTACCATCTTCAGTTGTTGCCTTTTGACTATATCCTTAAAACTAGAAGTCCAAAAGGTTCTTGTTAAACAAATTATTAGGCATTTTGAATGCTGAACTAAAATTTGTTGGCAAAAAGTAGATTTATCATCTGAAGCAATCTTTTAGATAAGTGCCTACATAAATATGCTCTAAAGGGCAAGTATTGGTTTCATGTCGTCGCTCCGTCGGCGGCTCCGGGCAGTGCATCTATTCGCCTGTTTGTCTGTTCGTCTTTTTGTCTGTTTGCCTGTTCATCAGTTATCACGTACACAGTTCTAATAAGTAGAGTTTTCAATTCAGCAGTTTTTTTTAATTATTTGTATGGCATTTGGCTTTAAACATACTCAAAAACCATTTTTTTTAAAGATATCTACATTACTATGTTTTTGTATATGTATTTGACTTAAGGAGCAGTATCCATTACACCGTGATATCGTATCCTGATTGATAGCTTTTATAATTGATTCCTTTTGTAGATTAACATACATGTGTATTGCTTGGGTAGGTATATGCAAACATATTTCAACACAAAAGGTCTTTGTAGCACAACAATGTTTTTTTTCATATAAAAAAAAATACTAAACAAACTCATTTCACTTTTTAATGAAATTTATTCTGGAAAAAAGGATCAGCGTAAGATTACCCCCTTTTGTGACTCAATTACATTAATAAAACACATCCATTAATTTATATCAACAATTGCACTTTACCCTTCTTACGTTGATGTTTTTCATTGAAGTGGTCTTTTACGTTCTACAAAATATAAAAATAAATAAAACACACACAAAGACCTTGTATCTAACCAAACTTCCTACCCCTTCCAGTTAATATAAGCCGATTGTTTGCTACTCGTGTCCCATTATATTGCTCATGTTTTGGTATGGGTTTGCCCTGTCCATTCTTAAATTTGCAAATATTTACACAATTTATACATTTCGCCAGCGTAAACAACACTAACCTGCCAAACGGATGTATCTTTAGTGTGTGTGTGTGTTTTTTTTGTGAAAAGATAAAATACATGTACTCGTACATAGATACAATATTTATTTGGGGGCTGATGATGATGCTGTCGCTGATGGCATTGAATGACTGGAGCACAAAAAAGCCCCAGGAATAATAATATTCCCTCTACGCACCGCCATATGTATTATATCTGTAGGGTAGGTACCTACTTCGCTACTCCGCACCTCTTAAAGTAAATTGAAAATGTCATTTTACTACGCATTTCTACAGGCTCAAGTATAGGCGCGCCCCAAGCGCGTCATATACAACAAAGGCGCCACCATATTGGAGCCGCCTAACCATAACACTAACATGCATTGTTTCTATTTTCAGATCAACAGTCGGATAAGGGGATAAAAGAATACGGTAAGGGATTTGAAGGATCCTTTTGGCTAGAAGTGGAATATATGTGTATTGAACTTGAAGTATAAATATAGAGCCTCAAGGAATAGCAACACAAACACTCGATTGAATTCATCATCATCTATCGATAATGGCGTATAAACATACGACCATGTTGTAAAATGTATGATGGCATTGGAGGACACAAAGGACATTGTGGCAATATTTGATGAAAATTAATTTGGTTAATATACTATGTTAATGTTTGTTGAAGGTTTTTTCTGTACCTACCCTACAATGCGGACAGAAGGCGGTTTTAAAAGGCAAGATTGAAAGGTGTACACTGTACAAGTACATTGTACATCGACAGGGCTAAGGTCATACAAGGGATGACAGGCATTAACAAACAAAGTAAGTTATTTACGTTGGGGTGTCCTCAACGGTGGAAGATATCTTATCATCTTTTGTGATGTAAGTTTTGGAACATTTTGGACATTTGTCTTTGTATTTTCACCCTAAGCAAAAATTAAATGACTGAAATAAGGACTTTGAGGATTTTAAGAAAATTTCTTGGTTCCTTAACTTGGTAGGCTAAGAAATTTTCTTAATTTAAGAAAGAAATTAAGTTCTTAGAAGATGAAGGTGCTAACTGACATTTACAAAAAAATCGAGTATGAACGTTTAAAGCTTTTTCCTGCATTACCAACTGATTTTTTTTTTTAAAATGAACTCGAAAGATTGTTTCGAAACGCACTCAAGCTATCAGCAAACTGGTGCAAACCGAACTGGCTGTCCCAATAGACATAAATCAAACTCAAACTATCAAGCTAAGATCAGACGATGTGTTAATACTCGAATGTATACACAAATTTTATTTATGTTGAGCAGGTAGAATGTCGCATGTGAAACGTCTTGGACTCTTGTTCCTCTTATAGATGAGACCGCTCGATCATTGAACAGAAAAATTTTCTTGCTATCACAAGTTTTTCGACATTCGATTTTTTTTTGCATTTTTCGAGTGCGTTTGGATTTTGAATTATCTTGCAATCACAAATAAAAAGAAAGTTGAGTTTTTGCATTTTTTTTAATGAGTCTTGCAGGCAGGCAGCTGCTCCATACAAAACGTCTTGGATCCGCATATATTCGTTATCAGAAGTAAAAGTTCTATGTTTGATTAAAGGTTTTTTTTTGTCTTATTGCAATTAATTTGGAAAAAAAAAATCAGTTTTAGTCTTTTTTTAAAATGTATTCTGCATGTAAAAGGCCCAATGCAAATGTTTTTGGACCTCCATATTCACATCTAAGGCGTTTAGGTCTTTTATTTAAAACTCACGTCAAAAAATTGAGTCTATAAAAACATACTCAATGCGAACTGTAAAATATTGAATATTCAATCATTTGTGTATCGGCTTGAAATTTGTGAATATTTTAATTTTCAGAATTCAAAAATGACATACACAAATATAATAACCATATCGTCATAAGTCATTTATGTGTCCCATAAGACGGTTTGTGTTTGAACACAAATTTGACTTGTAAAGGCTGCACACAAATGATACACAAATCGTTAATGTCTGCCATTTGTTGTCATCAAATTTTTTGTTCAAAGTTAGTTTATTTTTACTACCAAAATACACAAATGTATACGTACAAATTTGTGTATTTACAAATCTGCTGATCTCTTTAGGCATCTGTCCTACACGCATTTTACCAATCCTCAGACTTATTTCTTATCATCAGAACAGTCAGTTATTTTTCTTAAATTGAAAATCAGAGCTTGGAGTTAGTTGTTAAGGGATGAATATCGTACATGCGTATGGAAAACGAAACAAATTCATTCTGTTTTCTTCGTTCGAAGTTAAAATTATGTTAAGACAGGTGCAGAACGCAAAAAAGCTTTCCGACATACTGTTTAATTGGTGATCAGTCAGATTTAATTTAAGATCACAAACTTGGTTGTGTTCAATGTAGATCGATGGCTCATACAACATTTAAACATATTAAGGGTATTCATGCAATGGCGTAGAGTCATATTTTTCGACACAAATTTGAAACATCCACTTAAAAAAAAAAAAAAAAAAAAAAAATACCAAAAATATCACAGGTAGGCAGGCGCAATGCACTAGCTTTCCATATTCTTTTGGAATTCCCAATCCTACATTTTCAAAAAAAAAAAAATATTTTTTCCTTTTTAATCCAGTTGAAATATTTCTACAATAAAAAACGATCGATTCATCAGTTCTTAACAAAAGTAAAATGTTCTCTTTGACTTTTCATGCATTTACTACCACACAATTACCTCTTAAACTTTTTATAGAGCTTTTACCTTCGCTTAAAGTAAAACAAATTAAAAAAAAAAGAATCCAAAGGAATTCAGCATCATCCAGCAGTTGTATCTATCATCATTATTGTAGTTTTTCCAAAGAATAAAACGAAATCCTTCTTTTTGAGTGCAATCACATCAAATACCTATATATAGCTCCAGTCTCTCAGTGTTTTATTCCAATCAATGTCAGAGCGGTATTTAAGTGGAATCTTCAATTAAACTTGCTTCATGTTATGTTTCAGTGCATTTTGTGCAACGAATTCTATGAATACATGCATCCATTGCATTCGAATGAAAGCGCATCGTTCTGCTTATGTCATCTGTATGAAACATTCCATTTCGATATCCAATTTTAGTAAAACGTATCGAAGAGAACAGCTGGAAGGCGAAATCATTCGTTTGGCAGAAAACTCATAATAACCAATAATTCGAGAGGTAAAATTGTAAATGTTTAGGGATAAAACACTATTAAAATGGATCGTTTTTTCGACATTATTTGGTCGTTTCATCAAACTGCGATACCTCGCCTATCGGGGTTTGTCAATTTGTGAAATGCCATGTTGCGGTTTTGTCGTTGATTTATAACGTTTTTTTTATCCCCCAACATTTTTTGAATTAATTTTTCTGCAACAAAAATAACGGTACCTGCCATATACCGATCTTAGAAAAATATTATTCTCAAAAATAGCTGCTACGATTTCGCCTAAAAAAATCATAATATTTTGTTTGGGTAGGGCCTATCTCTTTATGGCAACATTTTTTTTTTCAACAGTTATTAACGGTACATAGAACCATTTTTTCAATTCTGATTTTCTTCTTTATGACTCTCGATTTCAATGATTTTTTTTTTATATAAAAGCTTTTAAGTTGCCGTAATACAGTTCAGCAACAAAGTTTTCGAAAATTGTTTTTTTTTTTAAATCAGTTTTTTTGAAACCTACTCAATTTTTTTTCAAAATTTAGTTTTTTGATGTTGATATGTTTTTTAAAGTCCTTTCAAAATATATTATAGAAATAAAATTAAACGATTTTCAAAACATTTTTTTCTAAAAATCTATCTTTATAGAAGAAATCAAATTGCATACTTCTTTTTGAGGTCAAATTCATTTATGAAGATTAACAGGCCCAAAAGCTTATAAACCATAATTCCCGTACTATATGGATACGTTCACCTTTTTGATGTTATATGAGAAAATAGTATTTGTGGTATGGCATAGGAGTGTAATAAGGACTAAGGACACGTTTGATGATGTAAACTTCTTGCATTGCGAAATTGCATTTATGCATGGTTTTCCCCCAAAGAACGCAGTTTATTCCCTATTGACTGTGACTGTGCACCATGCAATATGTGCATCGGAGAAATATTTATGTCCAAAGCCAATAACATCAAGACTAGATCTGACAGGGAAATGGAAGTGCATTTTAGAGAAGGAAACTCTTTGCTTTGTGGAGCAGCCATCAGCTCTGCTCTATTCGCCTGATGCTCTTCAAATGGAATAGAGTGTCTCTGTGTGTCAGTTTTTGCAGCGTGATCTTTATTGGCATAATGTGTATGTTCTGTTCATATATGTATGTTATGTGTCTGTATACTGGGAATTTGTGATATGAAACTTTTTGTCCTTAGGGATTTTGTTTGTTCTTTTACAAATGATTGCCATGATTTGTATTTGCTTTTACCATACAAAATTTGTATGGTTTTTTGTTGTTTTTGGCTTAAATTAGGGAAATAACGAGTTTTGTTCAAAGTGGAATTAATTCTAGTTGTGCTGCAGATCGTAATCATTTGTCAATATTATGACAACGTTATTTGACGTTATAGGAAATTATGTAACAGTTTTCATCTAAAGGAAATTTAGGAATGAAATTTAATAGTAACATTTGCCTCAAGGAAATTTTCGGTTGAAAAGTAGGTACTAGACCGTTCGATTTTCTTTGATCTAAGGTGAAAAGGCTACTTGCAAATAATAAAAATAAAATTAATTTTTTCAGATATAATTTTTTAAGGTTTCTTATGCGAAATATGTTTCAGAGTTTCTTTCGATTTCCTTTAAAAGTAGAATTTATTTTGAAAAAATAGCCTAGTTTTCAATCAAAAAAGTTGACGAATAAAATTTTTGATTAAATTTTTGTGATGGATTCTTTTTGGTAAAATCATCTTTTTTAAGACTATGCAAGAAAAGAACAAACCTATCGTAGAAAACATTGTCATAAAAATAAAATAAAAAAAAAAAAGGCATTTTAAAGATCATTTTTTTCGTAAATGACAGTAATATAAAATTGATTTGGTTTCTATGACCACTCTGGTCATAGAAACCAAATTAATTTTCGCAAAAGATTTTGACTTTTTTACCTCGAATCAAGTATCAGAATAATTGTTCTTTCATGCATAGTTTTTGAGATATCGAAAACACTATTTTTGTGATGTTTTGCGTAAAGAAAGATTTCATGTGCATGTTTTTGCAATGTTTTTTAACCCCGAATGATTGATCACATTTAAAACAAATTCAGACTAATCTTAAGCGCATCGAAAGTTTTGCCAAAAGTTTTATCTTATTTATGAAAATAAAATCTCTCTTTACCCAAAACAACACGAAAACAGTGTTTTAGGGAAGTTTAATATTTCAAAAACTTTGCAAGAAATCCTAAAAAAATTCAATTTCCCCTCTAGGGAATCACTCAACCCCTTAACCACCAAGTTTTAAGGAAATCTATTAAGCGGCTTAGGCTGTAGCTTGAGGTATATACAGACAGACAGACAGACAGAATTGCAAGAACCACTATCATCGTAATGACATGTCTGATTGTTATGTCGAGTTCGATGTTTTTTACGAATCCTGAACATGCCCTATAGTACCCACATAACTGATACTGTCATATTTAAAGAAGTTGCCCCCATAAGTTAGCGGCCGTCGACTTTCTAAACACTTATATAGTTGGGACTTGGGGAAATGTATACGCATAGCATAGCAGAAATGCTAACAGTACTGAGCCTTTAGGAATTCTAGCGTTGATATACTTTTCTCATTCGATTCATTTGATTATTTGTGGCTTCAATTATTTTAGCTTACACTTCTGGGATGCTCAGGTTGGAGGTGTCAAATGATTAAGTTGCAGGTTTTTGTCACTAAATGCTTTTATATCCTATCCATATTAGGCAGCAGAGTCCGTTTAATGATTGCTTCAATTGCATCTAAGAAAAGAGAAGATTTGTAGATGGGTTTAGTACCAAATCTTTTTTTTTGGAAATGAGAATAAGTAATGTTGAAAATTACTTCCGGTATTAATGACACTGCAGTCCAATAATGCAGTATATTTTTTTGAAAGCATCAGGTCCAGATCTTACTGGAATAATAGGCTAATGTGGTGTTAAATGAATTTCTGGTGACATTGGTGCATTGAAGTTAAGTCAACATAGTGCGAAAGTTGATGTTGGAATTCTAGTGAATTCTTTGGATACTTTTCTTCAACTATTCCCAATAACTGTACAGATTTTGAACATACTCTGAACAATACGACGACGTCTGCATTTAGGTGGCGTTCTCTTTTTAAACCATACAATTATCTAAGTTCAACCTGCTTTAGGGTGAAGCATTTGCATTGTTGTTGTCCCAGTGAAGATCTTAGCAATTGTAGGAAAAAGATGAAGATGATTATATCGCTTGACACTACACAAGGTTAAAATTTAAATAGTTTTAATAATTTTAAGATCTCACCATCATATTAAGATAGATGTTAAAAATTAAAAACTAATGCTTCTCCTCTTTTTTTAATTCTCTTCTATTTTTATTACTCTTATCCAAAATAAACGATTCTGATTAGCACAATAACACACTTTCGCCCAGAAATTAAAAATATTATTCGCTATTTTGAGACATTAAAAGAGCTAACTATCCTTGCATGAGAAATGTTTAAAGTAAAAAAAAAAAATAAAAATGTCCCTACATTCTACAATTTTTGCTTTATTATTACCCTTGTGCTCATTGTTGGAGAAAAAAATAAAAAAAAAACTCTACCCTCATTTTGTGGCACACCAATTTTAATGGCAAAATAATTTCGACTCCCTAAAAATCTCTCATTCTCGAATTTTACTCATTTTTGTGGTGAAACAACCTCGAACCATTAAAAATGTGCAATTTATCTTCAAAATGAAAGTATTCTCACTTAATACTTCTTTTCCGTTGTATAATATCCTCCTCCCCCGGTTTCTTCACTTCATAACTCACATAAAAAAAAAAAACCCCAGGCATTAGAGAAATAATTAAAATTACGCGAAACTTTTTCTTCGTAATGTTTTGTGTTATTTCGTAAAGAAAACCCCAACCATACCCTCTTCGTCCTTCTCTTCTATTAAGCCTCTATAAGCGTAGGTACCTATAGTAGTTCATTCCCCTTTTGTACAAACACACACACAAACACTAACATACAGAAATGTAAACTACTCTACGTAATGTCTTCCGTTAAGGACATTGCTGGTATTAAGCAAAGTATACGCATAGCATAGCAGTTAATTAACGCTATCATAACATTCAAATATTTATGATGCTGCAAACAGACTTCCTATACACAGAAAGAAAGAGAAAGAGATAGAGAGCAAGCGACAAGAGACAAGCAAGGACATCTCCCGAATTAATTAAAAACCAATTACACTAGTCCTTTGGCATCATTTGCATATTATAATTTCAGGATGACGCACTAGCAACAACAGCTGGGGCAGATATCATCATAGTCCTTAACAAACAATACTGCGAAGCTCTGGCGTTGTATGTAAACAGACAGCAGATATGCACAAGCATACAACAGAGAGAGAGAGAGAGAGCAATAGCCCCCTCAGTCACCACATAACGGCAACACAATCACAATCTAATGACAGTGTCATCAGGGAAACATTACTAAGTCAACTGTTGTTGGTTGAAATGGAACGACCGCGACCGGCACGACCGACACGACCGACAACCGACAACGATGAAAGATCCACATTTTAGTTTCCTTTTCCCTATAACGGATAGGCGATAAGCACATACAATACCAAGAAAACGGAACTAAGGATGATAGCACCCAGCACCCTGCAAGGACAAGGACGGCTCACACACACAACAGGATTAAAAAGGAAGTTATTCTCAAAACATTTAAAGACATCGTCTTCGTTGTTGTCAGAGGAATGGAATACCATGTCATGTAACCATCGTGTAAGAACTATCTAACAGCCAAGTCCTAAAGTTTCCTATTCTTATACAATCATACTTCGTACATCTATCGCATTCTTGATTTCTCCTACACTTCCTTTTCTTTCAATCTGTGCTGAATGCAATCTTTAGACGTTAAAAGGATTTCAAAAGCAATTGTAGTCATAGTCATTCTTGGAGTCCTTTCTTCATACATATATTCTTGTTTCGAAGTCTATGTGCTCTCCGCTCGTTATTGTTTTCTACTATATAGCATAGCCTCAGCTTTGTGTGCTTAATGAAACCTTCTCAAGTAATAATAAAGTGCTACGTATATTCGTTTTGTTGGGCATTTCCGTTTAACCAGTAATTTTATTCAGGGCTGAATTGAAAAACGATGAACAAAGTTGCTACTAAAAGGGCGGCTCATCGGAGAAAATGGCCACTACTCAAACTCATACTTAACATTCCAACCTCTTAACGGAACCGCGTTCAAGAGAGTGGTTAAAATTGGATACCTTTATTTAAAGAAGGGTTATATTGGACTTCACGGTTGGGCTGTGCCTGGGAATCTAACTTTCATAAGTCCGCTTAGTAAAGAAGAAGAAGAAATTTCAAGAAATAAAGACCTACAAGCCCATTTTGTTCAAAAATCTTGTTGTTTAATGGCGTCTGATTCCAGTTCTTGTCATCGGTTTCAAAGCTTACATTTTTTATTAGGTTGACGGTGGAGAATACTCACTATTCCGTAAAAAAAATATGGAGAATTTATCAAAACATTTGAAAAGACCAAAATAAATATACAAGTTTGATAAAATGTCATGAGCCTTCTTCCATATTGTTCTTGAAAAAGAAAGGCTCAATACCTTAGTCATGACAACCAGCAATTACTTTTAAATATCTAAAACTTACCTAGTATTTGTTGAAAACATCAACGTGGGTCAAGAACCAAACGACCTGTTGTTGGTACAACTCGCATAATGAAGTTAAAGGCGAGTAGAGTTGATCTTGTGGTGATGAAAATAAAAATGTACCAAGTACAATCAACAAAAGTCGAATCCCATCAAAAACTTGACCAGAATGAGAATATCAGTGGTCAAGAAATTTGTCTACCATCATACACTGGTGATAACCACCAGCTCATTTGGTGTGCTACGAGAAATAGAGAAGGACCTCATTTTCAATGGAATGATCCAATTTAAAGAGATTTTCAACGACTTGAAATTCGTGTTTTAAACGATTGGTTAGAGATTCACCTCCTTATTAGTTTTTAACTTAAAAGTGGGAGTAGTAACTTAGCAACGAGCTGTACGAGCTGTTTAATTGACGTCAGCCTGGTCAAACTAAAGCAAATTGCATTCGCATTAAAAGCAATTATGGAACTTGACAGGAGAGGAAGTGTTAAAGTAGTTCCTCGTAGCAATAATAAAGCTCACCGGCAAGTTCCAAAATTGCTTTAAATTCGAACGCAATTTCTATAAATCAAGTTGAGTTTCCGAGAGAAGAATATTTTAAATTCCATAATTAGTATGATTATTTTTGGGACAACATCATTGCGCAATAATATTGTGTCATGTAGGGCTCGCATAAAGTGGAATTTAAAAAAGAAGAAAAATGAATTATTCCGACAGAAAAACTTGATAAAGAAAACAATAGAGCCCCAATTTTTGTATTTTAGAAGTCCTTGAAATCATAATACAGTTTTTTAACAGAATTCCTCTTTTCTAAAATTGTATTGATATTTTTTTCATTTAAAAATAAATTCTATACGAATTTGCCCCAAGGCGCTCGAAAACTTTTAGTGATTGATGGCCCCTCCCTCCGCACCCCAGTAGAAAGGCAACTACGGTCCTGGAACTCATATATTTAATGTCCATGGGTGGCCGTGGCGTGTTGTTCAACGCATATCTGTAATCTGTATCGCTTAATGGTCCAGCAGGAAGCACAATATCTGTCCTAATAGCAGCACTGTGGGTGGGTGTTCGGCATTCGTTTTGCGATCGTCACATGAAGGGGCAAGGGCAAATGCTTGGCATGAGTGTATTTCATGGTTTTATTGCTGTCATTATGAAAAAAAAAGATTCTTTTCATGAAAGCGATGACATCTCCCCAAAGGATAACGGTTCTTTTATATTCTTTTGTTGTTACACTCCGACTCAATGTGCTCGTGCGAATGCGAAACCCTCTTAGTTGATGCGGCTGGCATCAGCGGTGACGATAGCTATTTCATATGTGTGTGGTGTGTGTAGTATGTTCATCTTAGAAAAAAAAAATTTAAAAGGAATCCTTTCGCCACATTATATGTTTGTATTTGGATATGTTTCTCGATTTAATCTTGATGATATGGTTGGTTTCAATGCCTTGGAGCAGGATTTTCTTTTTATGATAATAATAATAAGGAAACCGCAAGGGATATATTTGCTATGAAAGCGAAGAAATATGGGTGTCATTTAATGGAAGGCGGAAGTGGGAGTACGGCAGAAGTCAGTGACCCATGATTTGGAGATATTAATAAAAGTTTCGGATTGCGGTACAATGTGTGATGATCATTGATTTCTAAATTGATAGTTTTTAATAACCGTTAAGTGACCTCTAATAAAAATGTTGCCAGATGCGACATAGATACATATCGTTTTATGAAGGTACATTGATTTTTGTTTGTAAAATATTTGCTGGGGCGATTCAATGAAGTAATGGAGTTTATGGTCGTTTTATGGATGAGAGGTTAGGTATAAAAGATTTAGGTGAAGAGTTATTGAAAATATTATTAATATTAATCATTGAGAATATACGAGAGTTTTGAATTATTTGTGTAATGTAAAAAAATGATACAGTTCCACTGTAGAGTTCCACTTGAAGGGAGCCCTAAGCCGTCAGATTCTGTTAACTTTTACTGGAAAGTAAATTTATGTGATATAACATAGACATCTTAGGATTTGGAACAGTTCGGTAGCTGGGCTCGGTAAATATATGTCCATTTGAAAATCAGGTATTGGGCTCCTACTTACTAAAACTGCATTCAATAGCCTGATTTTTTGGGGTTCTGAAGGTAAGGTTTCAGATATGCTGCTACCGATGATGAAAAGGAGGCCTTGCATAACCGGCCGCTTACAAAAATACACCACATCATAATGGTTATGGGAGATTTGAGTGCCGAAAACATGGCTTTGGAAGTTGCAGCGACCATGGTTAACTTTTCACGGATATCTGCAATATTAACTGTCTTAATAATATTAGTGTTTGAGCACAAGGCGTACCACAAAAAAAATTGCGTGTCCACAGATAGGTAAGCAACCTCCAAACAAATTTTAGAAGTAGACTTCTGACGTCAGGAGAAGAAGAGGAGCAGATTAGATTAGACGCACAGTTGCAGTTCAGAGACTTCAAAAAATAAGAGGAACAGCTTTCTCAATGATTGAGAACATTCGGCAGTACTGCTTAGTTGTCAGAACACCGAAGAAACTTGGACATCTATCGAAGAAAGAAATGAGCCTAAAACTCTTATGGCAGCTACTGGAGCAGCAAAGAAAAACGAGTGTGATTCTACGTATCCCATGAGGATGAGAGTAAACTAACACAACGTGTGACAGGATACCTGTAACTACATCAACAGCAATAAATTAGTCGAAGAAGAAGAAGAGCTCACCAGAACTGTATATAGGATCACTCACAAAAGTGTACAAAGTTCAAAACAACACCCGACGAAAGATGAAGACAGCTATCAGATATGTCAACATCGAATGAGGACCAGCTTAGAAGATGGAATAATGGTTTTAAACGCATATATGTTTGCCAGTTATGCGCACCAATACAACTTAAAATTCGTCCGGAATTACAAATTCCCAAATACGCATGGTATAACTCCCATGATATAAGATAATTGCAGTGATAAAAACATTTCAGAACAACCAGGAGACTAAACGGTATTACCGCAGAACTCTTGCAAGCGGCGCCAACCCAATCGAGTGAATCAACTCCCCGTAGAACAAAAAATAGAATGATCTTCAATTTCCCAGAACTAAACTGGCATCAACAGCAGTATTAAAAAGGCTAAGGCTCTTCCGCTCCAATAATAAATTTGTGATCTTCTATGGCTTTAGGTGTCTACAAAACATCCCAAGAATTTTCTGGTCCAATGGAATGAAAAACCACATATAGGAGAACGGCTCTAAAGATATAGTACTATATAGGAAGACATCATAGTTTTTTTTTTTCTTTTGGAGGAATGAGTTACGCACCCCGTATGCCAGGCTCTCCAAGAGGTTTCAATCTTGGCATACTGGCTAAACCTTCAAAGGTGTCTCGATGATCTCCCTATCGGAACTACTCGCGTGTACTTCGAAGGGCCGAAGCGGGGTGGTCCTTTTGAAGGCGGGTTTGATTTCTGGAACTGGCTCCTCTCGTTTTTAATTCTTAGGATATGGGTCAGATACGCAGTTATTCGCATTCCCATCTGCTGCATTCGAAAACAGTGTAGTGGACGTCATCTGACGTCGCGTCTCCGTACTGGCAGTAAAGGCTTCTTTTTTTCCTATCATATGCAGAAAGGCGTTGAAGTAACCGTGTCCGGTGAGGAATTGGGTGACTATCTTTCTTGTTGGAAGAGTTTCCGCCTGGGCAGTTTCTTTCCAATTAGTTGATTGGTGAAATATTATCATTCTGTAAAGTAAAACCTACAAACATTTTAATATTTCAAATATTTTGCAAGCTTATTATAGCTTATCATTCTGGTTCTAACATAAAACTTCAACCAAGAAACATCCGCAAATAAAAATTTAAGACCATCTGTCGATATATAAAATAAGAGTTACAATTCTATCCCTTTCAAACAACCCACTGAAATACTATTCTGGATAGATATTTTGATAAAAAAAAAATGGATAACGCTTCCACAGCTGCTCAACTTTCAAGTTAATAATAGTAAAAAAAAAAAAAACATTATATTAAACGGAGCAAACGATAATCCGTAATAAAGAGGAAATATTTTTTATTTCTCCAAGCTACAGCAGTCCTTGATGGCATCAAAAATTCCATTAACTCCTTACAAATCTTCTCTTTGATGGTTAAAAAAAAAAATAATAAACCATGAAAATTGAGCACATCCTTCGAATTCTCGTCCTCAAATTGGTCCAGAAAGAAAAAAAGAAAAAACATATAGCCAGGACAGTCGTTCTTTCGACAAGTCCAATTGAATTTTACTTATTCAGAAGTGAATAAAACTTGAGCTACATCTGCCGGATTACAACTTCCAATTCCGCAAAATTTGCACTTTACACTTCTTTTATGTGTGGATCTGGGATATGCCTGTGTGTGTGTGAGTGAGTGGGAATACGTGCAATCCTATAGTGTAATGCAAGACTTAACACAAATACAATGCCACAACCATGGAGGTCCTTAAATAATACCAAGTTCATAAATTTCTAATGCATACGAGTAGGATACAAGTTATCGAATAATTTGCTTCGTCTCTTTTGCTCATACGAGTGCGAGTATTATAGAAAAACTAGACTCTCACATTTATATCCTAAATCACGTAACCATAACCATGTGATGTGTTTCTCTTCTTCGTCCTTGCTAAAAGGATACTGTTCGACATTTAATTAAATTTTCTTGAAATCTGCTGTAACAAAAAAATAAAACTCAATCAGCCCAAACGATGGCTTCACGGTCGGCATTGGCATCGGCATCGGCATCGGCATCGTTGGCGGAGTGGGTTGAATTACGTGTAAAATTGAATTCTCTCATCTTTCATAGATATACAGTATCTACATCTACCTACGTTTTGCTGGAAATGCTCATTCTGAAAGTTCGTTTTTGTCTTGCTTCGTTATCCCTGATGGTTTTTAGTACACGTAGTCAAGTCATCATTCTATACATAGTGAACTCATCATCTATTCGTTCGGTGTCATTAAGTTCTAGTTGATGAGGTCGAGGGATTTCCCATCAGATGGCATGTTGGGATGTTACTTCACACTCAAGTTGCATGGTAAATTTCTTTAAGCATGATGGTGCAAGTATACTACTTCTAACACGCTCCTCAATCATAGGTTCATAAAAAGGGAATGCTTAGTCATTCATGTATGTATGAGGAAATTACTTGCTTCTAAATTTACATACATTACATTATGTTACGTAAAAGTTTTTTTTTTGTCCAAATGGGAAAGGTTTTTTGTTTTTTTTTTAGGTGGGTGTATCTTTGACTTTTTATGCAAGAAATGAAACACAAATGTGAAAAATTGAATAGTAACAAATGATCCTGATAAAATTATTTAATGTTTAATAAACTTTTTTTTTGAAGAATATTAACAGTAAATTAGTGTGTGGGCATCTTTACGCTAGGATTTAAGCATGTTCTGCCACAGTAATTTCGAGTAATTTTGGGCTCTATTACCCTACCTTATATTTTCAAATAATTAGTCTAAATGAGCTAGACGACTTTTGGATGGTTAGTTGCATGACTAATACAGCAAGTAAACAATTTTGAAAATCATTAGAACGGTTAAAAAAAAAATTAATTTCTTATACACATATAAAAATTCTCAAACCATTTTCAAGAAAAATTAATGAACTCTTAAAACCAAAATTACAAAAAAATATGGTGACAGATAAAGTTTTGAAAGTTTTTTTTTTTAAATTCAAACAATTTTTTTTTTGAAAATTGTGTTAACAAATAATCTTAAAACTATAAAGAAGCTTATGTATTAAATTTCATCAAAATCAGTTAAGTAGACCATGACTATTAACATTTATAAAAATATTTTTTTCCCTTTCAAAAGTGCAACCTTACTAACAATATTAGGTACCTACAATTTTTTTTTCAAAACTCTTACAGCCATTTTTGATAAAAGTTCACTTTTTCTTAATGGTCATTATGGCAGGTACCGTTCCCTCTAGGAAATCACCAAATACTGTTAACCACCAAATTTGGAGAAAATTGCTTCAGTGACTTAGGTTGTAGCTCGAGGTATAGGTACACAGACAGACAGAATTGCAAGACCCATTTTTCATAAAAAAAACTATGCAAACAAGAAAAAGAAATTTAGTAAAATAATTGATTCAATAATAAAAAAAAGTTCTTTTTGTGTATTTGATTTTTATTCTTTTATATAGATTCTGCCTCAAATTCTAACGATTTTGAAGTGAGTACACTGGGGCGTATACGTCCTTTTTTCTCTGTATACCTACAGGACGATTTACATTGTTGTTGCATAAATCTAGGCTCTGGAGCTCTGTTGTATGTTATTTCACTTTTTTTCTATTTTTGATAGTTATAACTATTGCACAGTTTTTGAACCAAAAGTTTAATTTTTGGAAGAATTGATTTACTGTTAAAATAATTAATAAACAATATTAATACCCTTAAAGGTTTGAATAAAACAACAACAACATGTGTGAAAGATTAATTTTTTTTTGTTGAGTCAGCTAAATAGACACAAAAATTAAAATTGGTATTGAAATGGATAAAACCAAATTTTTTTTAAAGTTTAATAGTGGGAACTTACACCTTTATTTTAAAGAACTTCGTTAATTCAATCCAGCATGGAATCGTACAGCATTTCAATGCAGTTTAACGAAATTTCACTTTGTCTTTAAACGACCAACTTTATCATAAACTTTTTTTTTTAACTTTCATTCGTTTTAGATCGCTTAAAATGTTGATTACTCTAAAAACTGTTGAGTGACTTGCGTTTACACTGATTTTTTGTTTTATTTTTGCTTATGAATCAGAAAAAATTGATTCATACCTTAAAATTTCTCATCTCTCAGCTGCAATTGCTGCGGTTTCCTTACCTCTTATCATGTTTTTTTCCGTACGAATCTTTATTTTTCAAGTAAGAATAAAATACATTAAAATCCAATAATATTTTCTCAATATTTCAATTTTCTAAGCTTTAGAAAAATGTTCCTTTTAAAATTCTGCTTTTCAATATTCTGCATAACAGAAGTCTGAATTTTAAAACTCTGAGAATTATAAAAATCATGGTTTGTAAATTGAGTTTTCTCACTTATTGAAAAGCGTAGGTTTCTACTATTTTTAGAAGGTATTGTTTGATGGTTCCTTTAACATTTTTTGCAGTTGAAAATATTCTGATTGTTATATTGTAAATCAAAATGGCGCAAATATGAGTATACTCATTAAAAAAAAAAATGGATTCCAAGAGCAATGCTTACTTTAATAAAAAATTTAAAAATATAGGTAAGGTTTGGAATTTCGGTTTAATTTTAAGTAATTTCAACAAAAATAGATTTACAATATTTATACCACCCTCGAAATATATTTAACCTACTGGATTCCGACATTATTTCAAATTGTTTTGTTTTTTTTGTGAAATAGCAAAGTTTCGATAACTAACAACTAGTTATAACAGAAATATCTTCTCTTCATTCTTATCATAATTTATTTCATTACAATCATTCTGGAATTTTTAATACAAAAACGAAGAACTTCCTTCTGAAAATTGTGATTTAACATTAATTTAACGTAGGTATACGTTATAGAACTCCTTTATCAAGAGTTAACCATTCACTTGTGCATAAATATAGGTACAAGTTGGTCCTGTGTTGTGAAATTGCATGATCCAGAGGACAAAGTTTGAACCATGTTCGTTCGTTTCGTTCGTTTACTTTCCTTCGTGTTGTTTTTCATTTTTTTTTGTTTTTGTTTCATTATTTTGTTGCTTCTACAGCACATATATCTGAAAATGAAATCCAAACTCATTATAAATGTACCTACA
Organism: Meliscaeva auricollis; assembly: GCA_948107695.1. Taxonomy (NCBI): domain Eukaryota; kingdom Metazoa; phylum Arthropoda; class Insecta; order Diptera; family Syrphidae; genus Meliscaeva; species Meliscaeva auricollis. The sequence continues at coordinate 20,048,649 of OX403617.1, read as the reverse complement.
CGCATCATACAAAAAAAATTCACTTCGCTATGTGATATGAAAACTTTTAGAGATAATTTTATTTTTTATGCTTTTTCGTTGCAAACACATTCATGCATAAATTTCATCTCATCTGTAGACCATAACTGGGACTGAATCTGAAAAAGTTATGAAAAAATCTCACGTCCTATACTTTAAAACAGTTCCAAGTTCCAACAATATAATTTGCTTTATTCATTACCTTATGTTTTATTTTAAAGCTTAATATTTTGTTTTCTTATGAACAGCAGAATTCAATTTAAATATGTTTTATTTTTAAGGATTTTAACTGAAGCATTTTTTGTATGACGACGACTTTGTTTTGTGAAATAATAAAATAAAATATAAATTTCATTTAAATATACTCAACAATTATTTAAAAAAATAATTAATTAATAAATTATAATGATAATAAATATAATATATAATAAAGTTAAGGCATCTATCGAAATGGTTGAAAATTAAGTTAATTTTTTAAATTGAAGTGTTTTTTAGATAGAAGTGAAAAAGGTACCCATATACCGTTGTTGTCATTTAAAAGTATTCTTTAAAGCTCAAAATGTTTGTGCAGCTGCAAGCTGAGAATGTGGTAACCCTGTTCAATTGAAGAACACTCTCAAATAATTCTTATTTAAACAAAATAATATAAATTATGGTGAAGTTAAAAGCTAAAATATACATCAAATTTAAGCCTAAATTCTCTTTTATCTAAAAAAAAAATGTGTACGGCAACCCTATTTAAATGCAAAAAAATACTAAAAACACTAATTCTTCAGTTAAAATGTACCATATTTGACAATGTTAAAAGCTTAAAACATACCAAATTTTAGATCAAACTCTCTTCTATCCAAAAATTTTTGAAAATCGTTAGATTAGTGTTTAAAAAATAAATATTTTTTCTACATAAAATTTTGCAATTACTTTTATAAAAAAAATTGGTACGCCAGTTTTAAGACATTATCTATCGACATCTTAAAACTAAATTAAAAAAAAAATATTGAATTGTTTTTTGTATGCAAATAGGACAACCCATTTTAAAGTTGTCATTTGATCTGACATTTTGTAAATAGAAGAGAATTGAGGCTTAAAATTTGATGTACATTTTAGCCTTTATCTTCACCAAAATGTATATTATTTTTTATGTTTTCTGTTGAATAGGGTTACCACAGTCTAAGCTTTACGGTCTTAACTTTATTTTTTTTTAGTATTTTACATATTTTTGGTTTTTCTTGGCAATGTTAATATTTTCCTTTTTTTTAAATATAAAAAAATACATAATTCCCATGTTGCCTGTTGTTATTTTGAAAAATGTATATTGCTTGGGTCTTTTTTTAATTATTTCTTTGTCGACTTATTTCGCAGAGCCAACAATTAAGTAGTCATTTTATGGATATAAAAATAGGAATTTAATTTTGGATCAATATGTACAAAAATTTCAGCAATTTTCTTAATACCTTATTCAAAATTATACCACCTTACTCTTTTTCCTATAGTAACATATTATCTTGTTTTATACTTAAATATAGGTTTTTAAAAAAAAGTTTTCGAAAAATGGTTTTAAAGTCAACAAATTTCAAGAAAAATCAATGTGCAAACGTGCAAATAAACTTTTTATATCCTTTATGCAGAAGTTAAGTAAAATAAATTAGATCTTTTAACTTTTTACCATAATAAAAATAAAAAATTGCTTTCATTTTTTATGGCAGTCAAATACGAAAGTATAACGTTACGAACTTATTTGAATATAGAAAATGGTTTGAGCCCATTTTCTCGATTTTCTAAACACCCAAATCGGTTAGGTGAACCGTAAAGGTGACCGTTATTAAGGTGTGTGCCTACTTTGGTTTTCGTTTGTACGAAATTGATCACATTGTTAATAATTATTAAAATAATCAAAATTCAAAAAATTTAATTTATGAGAAAAACTTTACAGATAAAAATATGGAAATAAATACAGAACAAGGATATACATTTTCCTTTCCAAGTTGAAATCTGTAAGCTCAGAACTGAACTCCATTCCCTCAGAAAACAACTCTTTTGCCATGCCTATAAAATTTTTTGAAAATCTATTTAATTTATTGCTATTGAAACTTCATCCCTCCATCCATTAACTATTCAAAAAAAAATCGATTCACCATAACGAATAAGCTCAATAAAAGTAGCAACAACTTTTATTCATCATTATTTATTACTTAAATGTACTTATAGAGAGTATATTATCGTTATACTGATGAACTCATCCTGCCTTTAACTAATTACTCAAAAAGTAACCACTCTAAATATCCTTGACATCGAATAGCTGCTAGCCTTAATTAAGCAAAATTGCACTTAACTCTCTCTACACACATACACACACACACACACACACACATGCACACATTTGCGAAACCAATTTATTCCAGCATAATGCATGGGAGGATGTAAAACTCATTAAATGTTCATCATGTCCTTCGGTCTTTCGGATGAAATTAAATTGTCTGTCAATTTTCAATTTATAAAATGACACGCATCTCTTCTCTTCTGTATTAGGTACCTACCATCGTCGGTCGTCGTCGTCATCGTAGTTTCAAAATTTAAGTTTTTGAATCAAGACTTTGCTCTGTGTCATTCATTTCAATACACAATCAACACCTTTTGTCAATTTCTCTTCGTGTAACTCGTATTTGTTTAAAAGAAATCAAGTTAAAAAAAAAGGAAAACAAAACAAAACAAGAAACTACAGACAGACCTTGGGCTTTAGAATCCTTTTTGCTATTATTTTGTGATTCTGTGTATTTCCTGATGTACACTCCATACAAATCCTTGAGAGTCCAACATCCAACATTCTCTGTACACAAATTCATTTCCTTATATTCACAATTCACAGCAAAGGCAAACGTATTGTGTAGTTTTTGTAGTTAGCTAGTACATACTGCAGTTGCTGTGTCATCAAAGTAGCATCACTTCGGTTTTTGGACTCCTTGCTGATGATGTAGTTTCCTATTTCCACCATACTAGAAGTGTGATTTGAAGCATATAGGAAGTCTTTGTGAAAGCAATACAACCGACTCAATGCTTTTGCTATAATATAAGCTTGCATCAGAGTGGTTATTTATATCATTTCGTATGTATCCTTTTTTCGATTCAGTTTTTTTTCTTTTTTACTTATTTTATTTTTGTGAGAGTACGCTCCTCCGAAAGTGCAAACAAACTCATTCTTCTTCAAGTGAAGCAAATGCAAACAAATTTGCTATTTCGGGGATGAGAATCGACTACGAGTATGTAGATAAATATGGGTTGCATTTACCAAGTTTTTTTTTTTTAGTTGATATACGTACTTGACTTGGATGGATGCCACTAAAGATATTTGAACAGGGACGTAGTTTTAAGTTTTTTTTCTAAAATAAGGCCGAACAAAATTTGAGTTATTATCAACACCCAAGTTTAAAAAAAGAGTATTTTATAAAAATGTAATCAAGCATTATAATTTTCTTCGTCCCTTCTCGTCCAAACTTAATAGTACCGAATATGTACCTGATCATTAAATGACAAAAAATCATACCAAAATTTTAATTTTGCCAAAATTTTTAATCTTAGCTTTCGCTTATTTATTTCATGTGGTTCGAAAGGGGGATTATTATTAAGTATCAAAAGAGAAATTAGTTTCTTCCAACGGCCAAAGTAGATTTTCTTGCTTGAAATTGATCATATGTATATACTCAATTTAAGGTTGTAAAACTTTTATAGAATGTGGGTATCGTGTGTTATATATCAAAAGAATGGTCATTTTACTGTGATAAATGATAAATTTATATTATCATTTTGGGTGAAAAGTTATAACGTGCAAAATAACTTCTTTCAAGCGTTATTTCTGCTCTCAGATTACAAAATATTCTGAAAAATTCTATACAAAAATGAAAATTTCAAGTTCCAAAATGAAAAAGTGATAAAAATAAAAAGCATTAAATTGAATTATATTTGACCAAGTTGGAAAAACAGCCGAAGAGGAATCAGTTTCTTCACCACTACAAAAATAAAAAGTTATCGCTAAAAACACTTGTACACTGTAAAAACTTGTTTTTACAGTATCTCGTTCGAAACTAATGTTAAAAAATCTATTTTTTTCATATAATTTATTAACAATTTCTTTACTTTACGTTTACATTTGTTTGAGATTTATATTTTTCCCGTTAATTGCTGTTTTTAACATTAAAAAAAGTGTAAGAACAAATAAAATCCATTACTAAAATGACACTAAACTTCGTCTTAAATTGTTTTGTGCTTCAAACTACAAGTATGTATGCCATTTGATTGGATTAAGTAAGATAAATTTTTAGAAAAAAAAAAAAAAATTCAAAATCGTTAGAGCCCTGTTTAAAAAAATATAATTTTTATATATCTTGGTATAAAAAAATTCTCAAACCTTGTTTAAGAAAAAAGTTGGTACGTCATTTTTATGAAAAAATATTAATGCACATCAAAAATCGAAATCTCCAAAAAATAGAGCAACCTGTTTTCGAAAAATTTATTTTTCAGTTACGAAAGACTTTTTAAAAAAACCAAAACTTATTTTTTTGAAAATTTTGATATCAAATAAAATTTAACTGTTGTTAAGAAGCTTCCGTTTAAAAATTCGTCAAAATTGGTTCAGTGATTTAAGAGAAAGTAAAACATGAAAAAAAAACGGTTCAATGGGAGGTGCCGTTAGTAGAATTTTCAAAAATATTTCTTTTATTTCAGAAGTATTTATGACCCTACTATCAAAAGTAGACAAAAAAATTTTAATCAAAATCTTAAGAGCCGTTTTTGAAAAAAAACTTAACATTTAATTAATAGTTATATGGCAGGTACCGTTAGTTAAGGTTTTAATATTCTTTTTGCATTCAAATAGGGTTGTCGACTTATACCCATTTTGGAGTGGGCACCTGACATGTGATGATGTGCGCTAAAAAAGCATATTCTCAATGCGTAATCAAAATTTGGCCAGCAGTAAGCGTCAACTAACATCTGCAATGAAATGCAAAAACGGGCTCTAGAACGCATACAATGCCAAGGAGTACAATTTGATCAAATGATATAACTGCACTTTAAATCAAAAAAAAATCTTAAACAGCATAAATTACTTTTTATTCTAAGCCTTTTGAGTTTTAAGAAAACAAAACATTTTGTTAAAATCTTACATTTTGCAGTTTTTCTATATTATCTTTAATTTATTGGTTTTCTGGCAAATGTGAATAGTATTCTTTCTTTATGTTTGCTTCCTTCAATATAAGAAAATAATAAAACCTTATGTTTTTTAATGCATTTTGTACGAAGTCTAAAACAAGCATTAACAAGAAAAATGGAACAATTTAAAAAAAAATAATTTCTAAACAAATAAGTGCTTCTGAAAAAGAAGCTATTTTTTCTGGTCACTCTAATATAAATGCATCACTTATCTTATATATTAAAATGACACTGCTTTTGGCTCACTCAGAATTAAAGAACTTTAAAATTCGAAATATTGGTGTTGTAAAGTCTAAAAATCAAATTGTTACAAAAAGTTGTTGCCTTCTTCTAAAACCATTGTTTATTACAGAGCCTAAGGCTAATACAAAAGTCATCCAAAATACAGCCATGAATTCCCAATCACACCATGAGGACGCCTTCACTAACTAGTTCACTTGGGTTGAAGTTTGTGTACATTAGCGTGAAAGTTTGAAATGAAATGCTGCTCTTCATTTCCCACCCACTCATACATGTACTGAGAAATAGCCGACCACTGATGGAGCTCAACGTCCTTTTCAGCATCCAAAGGAAGAGTCCTTCCTCAAAAGATTTCTCATAGACATACGAGCATATACATAGAAGAAACCACTTGAACAAGAGGATCCCTCGTCTTTGCCTTCATGCACGCATCCCAATTGTATGGCACCCAATGTGTGCATGTGCATGTGCAGTGTGCACGTGCAGTGTAGGATAGTTTTGTGTAGTTGGTAAATGTTCTTCGTATGTTAATCTGTGCACATCAGGATGATGTGTTGGAACACACCTATCTTCGCTTCATCCTTGCTTGCTTCCTTCATCTGTCCTATAGTACAGATGTAGTAAAGCGGATGGTGCTTGCTCGGAGTATCTTTTTTCAAAGTTCAGGAGGTTGTTGGTGATCCAACATTTTCTTTTTCAAGTTATCTGCAATTTTTTTTTTCAACTGTACGTACACTATCATCATGGTATCTTCAAGGATACGGGCAACTTCTGGAAGTGGTAATGGTTGTGTACAAGTGCATATCCCTATCCCTTCTGTGCAACAAATCAAAAACAAAAAAAAAATAAAACAAAAAATGAAAAAGGATAATTTCCTTTTTAAGAGAAAATTTCTATCTTGCGTTAACAGAAGTTTGGGGATTTCGTGTGAAGGACAACGACCGAACGACTGACGACGCAACGGAAGGGAGAGTCTGTGTGTCTTATGCCAACTAAGGGTCGGATGTCTGTCTTATTGGGTCGAAATGGAAGTATCCTTGAGATTGGGGGTGTGTTGTTTAGTTTAGAGTTTATTTGAAAATTCTTTCTTTGAACTTATATTCTAGTATACAACATAGACACGTAATTTTTTTCAATTTTATTTTTAATTTATTTGTGAAAAAAAGTATTTCTTGGTCAATTTAAGTCTTTTTCTGTTCAATTTAACGTTAAATTGATTGAAAATAATGAAAAAAAAAAACATCGGAGATAGAGAAAAGAACCACAAAAAGTTAGAATGTTGAGTAATCTTCAAAAGGAATTGCTTCGTTTGTTTTTTTTTAATAAAAAAGATGCACCCAACCCTTAGATCCAGGAAGATAGAATTAAATTTGTGTGGATGAAAAAGGCTTTAAAAATGATTGAAGTGGGGGTGTTTCGTTATGATAGCGACACCATTATGTTTCAAGCAAACTGTTAGTTTAAATTCATTTATTATGCTTTTTGAAGAAATGAATTAAAGAAGTTATTAGAAAAATAAACAGAAACGTTATAAGTTACTGTACACACAATACGAATTTCGAGTTATATAACAAGTAACAGCTTAATTTAAACATCAACATCAACATCAACATCAACATCAACATCAACATCAACATCAACATCAACATCAACATCAACATCAACATCAACATCAACATCAACATCAACATCAACATCAACATCAACATCAACATCAACATCAACATCAACATCAACATCAACATCAACATCAACATCAACATCAACATCAACATCAACATCAACATCAACATCAACATCAACATCAACATCAACATCAACATCAACATCAACATCAACATCAACATCAACATCAACATCAACATCAACATCAACATCAACATCAACATCAACATCAACATCAACATCAACATCAACATCAACATCAACATCAACATCAACATCAACATCAACATCAACATCAACATCAACATCAACATCAACATCAACATCAACATCAACATCAACATCAACATCAACATCAACATCAACATCAACATCAACATCAACATCAACATCAACATCAACATCAACATCAACATCAACATCAACATCAACATCAACATCAACATCAACATCAACATCAACATCAACATCAACATCAACATCAAAGTAAAGGATCGGAGATCCTTGTAATGAAAAAAATATATTTTTATGGGACCTCGGCACTGGTCCCAGTGAAACACAACAATAATTTTAATATAATATCTTTATTGTGCGACCGCACTATTTGAAGTTATGAACTAGAATGTCTGTCTTAAAATCTAAATTACAATTTGCAGGTTTTGATTTGATATTAATTTAGCTTATTTGCAGTTCTCATGCATATGCTCGCCTCAGGTTACCCGGTGGGAACGATCGCTGGTTTCCGTCGCTCGTGTGCAGCGTGTGCACTTTTTATTTGTCAGGTCAATGCCTGACTGTGATAACTGCCGCCCTCTCAAATATCTGCGTCCCGCAGATCGGATGTTGAATGAGGACAGCAACTTGAACTTCCGTTGGTGTCATCGAACTTTGAGGTAGGTCTCAGTACTGGAATTGGATTTCGACGAAAGGATAGGCGGAGTTGGGGTACGTTGATCTTTCCATAGATTTTTCTCCAGAGTAGGAAGATGATAGCTAGGACTGTTAGAAACAAGAAGATTTCTGTAACGATAGAGGAATTAAGATTATTTTTTATGGTGTTAATTAGCTCTATATTCTTGGTGCTGAGATCGTGCACGTATTCCAGGTTTGGTTTAATCTTGTGGATTGTTATATTCGCCAGGACAGGAGGAAGCGCTTGGGGACTCGAAACCAGCTTGCTATAGTATGTCTTCTCCTTAATTTTAACCATTTCATTGTCCAGCTGAATTAGATAAGTACCTTCTAAGGGAATAGAGGAATTTTTATTTAAAATTGTTCCATTAAAATTTGTAAGGAAAATCGTATTCTCCCCGACCAGTTCAACAATTTCTTCGTTCGTTGTTTTGTAATTACATAACGCATTTCCACCCTTAAGAATTCTGGAGATGCAGGAATTTTCGGGGAGTTTTTTAAGGGTATTCTCTTCGCACACGGATGTGTTACCAATGTTAAGACAGTGTCCATTTAAACCGTACGTTTCGTTATGGTTTATTAAAAGTCTGGAATAGTCTAAGTCAATTTGTCTGTTGTTTTTAATCGCCGCATGAACGGTGATTAGGTGATGTACCCTAGGGTCAATTTTAGGCAAGGATAAGACGTAAAGTAGCAATGTCCCATTACAATACACTGAAGGTCGCCCATATTCAACGGCCTCTACAACATTTTGGTAAGGTAACGTTTCAAGTTCATTTACTATGGTGTTAATTTCTTCGGAGTCCAAAAGATTACTATTTACAATTCCATTCTTGGCCAATTGGCAAGCTCTTACTAATTCATTGACCCATTCCTTAAGAATAAGTATCTTATCGAGTAAGTCGTGTCTGAGTTTGTCTGTTTCCGTTTTTTGTATAGCATTGTTGTAACGTTCGATCAGTTTGTTAATTTTCTCTGTTACTTCCTGGGTCTTGTCAAACAATTTCCTGTTAATAATGTATTGCTGGTTGTTGTTCTCTGTGATGTATGTCTGTTCTTTTAAAAGATTATCCCAGTCAGTTGCGTCTGGAGAACCACCTATCCACTTCCAGGCAGTCCCTATCCAATTTACTGCCCTAACCTTCCTCGTTTTTGTCTCTCTCAATTCGTCAATCCTATCCTTAATCTGAGTTATATGATAATTCAGAATAGGTCGCATTCCTTCGTCTTCTAAATGTTTAATCGTAAGTCGTTCAGTTTCCTGTACAAGTATGTCGTATTTTTTTAAGTCAATTACATGTACGAGTTTAAAAACTCCTCTCGTTATCCAAGCATTTCTCTCTTTAGTCGTTACCACCGGTGATTCATAGGCAAATATATGCAATGACTGCGAGGGAGTGAAAAGAGCTATTAATCTGTAATGTATATATAAAATCAAGGTTTATTAAGCACAATTTAATTTCTTAAAATCTATTTTACAAAATTATTATATTTTTGTAAGTATATGTATGTATATACAGTAAGTATAAGTAAGTATAAGTACATACAATTTTATTTCAATTGTTTTTTTTTTTTTTTTATGATTTCTCAATATTAAATTTTGTATACATGTATCTCTTCATTTTATTTAATTTTTAATTTATTTATCCGTATGTGAGTTGACTCTCCATTAAATTTTCGGGGTAGTCACTGCGGATCGGAAGGTTCGTATTGTTCCGCTTTGGCTTGTAAGGTTAAATTTTCAAACAGCCTACTAGGGTACGAAGGCCAACACCCCCACAATTACGATTAAGTAATTTTTTAGTGAACCGGCCCCTTGTTTCATGAGAGCCAACTTCAAGGCATGTTTTGTACATTGTTTAAAGTTCTTTTATTTGGCTTGTGCCCATTCTTCCTCTTTTTTTTTATTTTTTTTTTATATATATATATATATATCAGGAAGGAAAGAGAAAATTTTTGTATTTTTGAATTAGTTTTTAATTACATTGAGCTTTTAATATTCTTTAAGTGGGCTTTGTGGATCTTTTTTCCACTCGATGTCGTTATCGTTACTCGATTGTCTTTTTCTACAACCTCTTTTTTATACAAGGGTTTGTTCTTACTTTGTATGCCTTTAGCAGCAACGTAAACGACATCGCCCTTCATGTATTTCTTTGGTACCGTTCTTTTTAAGTTTTTCCTAAGATTCCTAGCCTTCATATTTTTCTCAATTATTCCCCTTAGATCTTTATTGATCTTTGAACGGATGTTGAGAAGATTTTGGTAATTGACTCTTTGTGATCTATTGAAAAAAATATCTGTTGGTTTTTTCTTAATAACGGAATGTACCGTGTTGTTGTACCTATCTACAGCCACGTAGACGAGCTCTTTGACCTTTAAGTCTGGATATTCTGCTCTAAGGCATCGATATATTTCGAGAACCGTAGAGTGAACCCTTTCTATTTGGCCACTGACCTCGCTTCTGTGAGAAGGCGTTAAGTACAATTTCACCCCTAAATTTCTAATAAGGTTCAATACTATTGGGCTGAGAAAACCCCTTTCATTGTCCGTGACTAACATTAAGGGTACTGTGAAGTAATGCAAAATCTTTATAAGTTTTGATCTCAAATAGATAGCTGATCTGTCTTTAATATGAAAGAATTTAGAGAATTTAGAGAATTTATCTACCACAGTCAGAAATTTTTCGTTTTGTATCTCCATTATGTCCATGTGGACAATTTCGCAAGGATATTTTGGGACGGGTGTTGATTGCAGTTCTGGGTTGTGTGGACTTCTATCGTACTTATTGGAGTGACAAATTTCGCAGGAGGTGGTATATTTCCTAATTTTTGCCATCATTTGCGGGAAGTAGAATTTTTCGATAATCTGTTCTTTATTCTCTTTTGGGGATCTGTGAGCCCTTCTGTGCTCCTTTTCAATGATGGCGCATTTCCGGTCTTCCACCGTTACATCTTCTACCAACCTCTGCGTAACCCTTATTTTGTATTTAGCGAAGTGTTCTAAATATACGTTCTGGAGCATCCAAAGATACTCCTCTGGAATCTTTATTCCATTAATTAAGTTCGGATTAAGTTTCTCTAATAGAGCTTTCCTAAGTCTGATTCGATCAAGGTTTTCTGTAGAAATATAATGGCGAAGGAAACCAGGATGAGGTTCCTCGTGGGCATCACCCAATTCTTTTTTGCCAACCCTGAAAACCAATTGATTCCTAAAAACATTAAGAGGAGCTTCCACGTGTGGTATAAGGTCGCTTCCGTCTTGGTTAGCACTGTGCATGGTACCAGACTCGCTACTATGAGAGGATCGTTCGCAAAGCCCTTCGTCAGCAGTAGCTGTCGGTATGTTGTCCGTCACGTCACTTTGTCCTTCGTATGCCGTTTCTGTCCTTGCCTGTGAAGGTCCTTCACTGGCCGTTAACGTGTCTGTATTGTCGGCTGTCTGTGTACGAGAAGAAGAGGAGCTTGAACCTGAAAGGTTATTGACCTGCGTTGGAAGTCTCGAGAGAGCATCAGCCACAAAGTTTGATTTACCAGGTGTGTAAATCAACTCGTAGTTATACTCCTCGATTCTGGCCTTCCAGCGTTTGAGCTTTGCATTATAGTTCCTATTGCTAAGGGTGTAGGTCAATGGTTGATGATCAGTATATATCCTGATCTTCTTAGCTCCGTATAGGTAATTCCTCAAATTGTCAAGTGCCCAAACTATGGCACGAAGTTCCTTTTCATTTGTTGCATAACCCTCTTCTGCTTTGCTCAGTGAACGAGAGATAAATGAAATTGGCCTATCCTTCCCAGGTTCACCCTGGGACAGTACAGCGCCAATCGCATAGTCGGAAGCGTCTGTCGTCAAGTTAAATGGTTTGTCAAAATTAGGAAAGGCCAGCACATTTGCTGAGGTGAGAAGTTCTTTTAATGTTCGGAAAGCCCTAAGTCCTTCGTCATTAAGTTCAATGGCGACTTTTTTGGATTGGTTAGCTCTCACATGCGATAACTCTCCACGAGTCATGTTTGTTAAGGGTTTCGCAATCTTGGCATAGTCTTGGATAAATCGCCTATAATAAGACGTAAGGCCAAGGAAACTCTTCAATTCCTTCAACGTACTTGGTGGGAGGATAGCATCGATAGCCTTTACCTTATCTGGGTTGGGGAGGATGCCGTCTGAGGTTACCAAAAATCCTAAGAACTCAACACTAGTATCTAAAAAGTGGGTTTTCTCAAGGTTAACTCTAAGACCTGCTTCGTGGAGTTTTGAGAAAATAGTCTCTATATCCCTTAAATGGTCTTCTATTGTCTTGCTGTAAATGATGATGTCATCAATGTAGACGTAACAGATTTTCCCAATCAGTTCTTTAAGCACGTCGTCTATCATCCGCTGAAAAATGGCTGGAGCATTTTTCAGTCCGAATGGAAGCCTTAGAAACTCAAACTTGCCGTTCATCGTGGAGAAGGCAGTTTTAGGGATATCTTTTTCGTGCATGGCGATCTGATGGAATCCTGAAGTGAGATCTAAGGTGGTGAAAACCTTAGCGTCGCCAAGACTGGCCAGTGTGTTGTTAATATCAGGGATAGGGTAGGTATCCGAAATAGTAACGGCGTTAAGACGTTTGAAGTCTATAACCATTCTATATTGTTTTTCCCCATTTGGTTTGTTCTTTTTCGGCACAACCCAAATAGGGGAATTGTAGGGACTCTTTGAGGGTCGAATAATTTGTTCTGCTAAGAGTTCGTTTACTTGTCGTTCCACCTCTTCTCTCATACCGGCAGGATAGGGATAACTCTTAGTATAGACTGGTTCGTCTACACTAGTACGAATTTCGGCTCTTACGTTTGTTCTTATCCTTTCGTTGTTAACTGGACCGAAAAGACCTTCAAATTTTTTACATACAGTTTCAAGTTTTATTTTAGATGATTCGGGGACACTTTTGTTAAGTATGGTCAAATTATTGACCACCTCTGAGGTTTTATTTTTTAGAGGGATTATCACCCTTGAATTAATTATTAATTCATTTTTGTCTCTGTCTATAATGGCTCGAAGGTCCTTAAGAGTGTCGTCACCGATTATTCCGTCGAATGACTTCAAGCTCGGAAGGATAAAAAAGGTTACCTCCAATTCACAGCCAACAAAGGCAAAAAATTTACCGGAGATCTTGTTTTTTACCAAGATCTTTCCCGCAGGACTACTAATGTGAAAAGGGTTTTTGACAGGATGGGATACGGGTGCTAAGTTTGGCCTAATAAAATTTTTGTTCGCACCCGTATCAACGAGGAAGTGTAGAATCTTCCCGTCTCGCGTACCATATTCTATATATGGTACGCTGGAAACGAGGCCTCTATCATAAAATTTTCTTCAGCGGGTGTTTGAGAGTTCGAACAGCCTGGCTCTTCCATCTCTCCAGGCACGTCCGCAACTATATGGTTGAGACGTTGTTGTTTCCCGTAGTAGTTATCGGAATCGGCTCCTCGTTTGAATGGGTTATTGGGCCGATTCATGTAGTCAACGTTTTTAGTTTGTGTAGATCCCAGTTCCATTTTGATTGGGGGCTTCGGTCCCGTTGCAGGTTGATACTGTTTAGAATTATAGCTAGGCCCCCAAGTATTGTTGTAACCAGGACCCCGAGTATTTTGAAATTGCCTAGATTGCATGGATCCGCCTCTGCCATTAGAAAATCTATTTGGATATCTGTTTGGATTTCTACTTGGCAGAGGAGGTTTCCTATTCATTCCAAAGTCATAGGACACAGGCGCGGAAACCGTATTTGGTGCTAGTACGTGTACCGAATTGTTTCGCAAATTTATATTTTGCATATCAAGGCAGGCAGTATATGCTTCGGGGAGCGATTTTGGCTTTTGAATCATCAGAAGCCGTGATAGATCGCCGCTCAGACCCCTGACGAATACGTCCAGGGCCCTGTCACGGTATGCTCCCACAAGAGCATCGGCAGTTTCCGTAGAATAAGTCTCCGTACGGATCTTATTAATTATTAGGGAGAATTGATGATTAACATTGGCGTAAAAATCATCAACCCTCAGACTGCCCTGTTTCAGCTGATTGAGTTGGTGTTCGAGTGTTCGTATGTCTCTCTTGTCCGCGTAGTGGAGGGACAATACTCTTTTAATGTCCGCCCAGTTGTTATCGAAAATGTTGTACGATACAAGGGCGGAGTCAGCCTTGCCGCGAATCTTCTGGCGTATGTGCTGAAGGATAGATCTATATAGTGGTTTGCTTCGGACTATCTCATAGTCCTTTAACACGGTTTCTACGCAGTGCATCCAAGAGACATACTGGACCGGGTTACCGTCAAATACTTGTATCTCCTTGACTGGGTCGGGGAGCTTAGAGATTTCTCTAAGCTCGTTTTCATTGGTTGGGCCTCGAAGTGGCTCAACAGAAAAGGGAGACTGAATTTCGTTAACCCCGCTGGTCCTACTTTCCTCAACCGATTTTATCTTGTCGCTAATCGTACCTAACTGACCCAATATAGAGCTTATCACTTCTTTTGTACCCCCCTGCTCTAGTTGAACAACACGGGTTTCAAATCCCCTTAGTTGATCAAGGATGGAGTTCATTGCCCCCGTAAGATGGGTAACAGATACTTTTAGTTCTTCCATAATTATCTTATATGTTTTATTGATATTGGTTTATTAAATTTTTTCTCTTTCCCTCTTAGAGGTAGCTTTAAAATTATATTTTATGAACTTTTTCTACTTATCTGTTTATATTTAAACGTGTATTTGTAACAATCATGCAAATTTGAGAGTTATATAATTTATGTATATTTTTATCAGATTATGCAAATTTAAAAGTTTTATAACTTATATATATTTGTTTCAAATTATGAAAGTTTAAGAAATATATAATTCAGAACGATCTTACATGGAGAAATACATCAAGTTCATTTTGTAGAATACAGCTGCTCTCCTTTCCGGTTCGTCGTTGATCTCGCTTGTGGTGTTGTTGTCTAACGTTATTCTCTCAGGATGATAATGTCTTTTCTTTTTCCTATTTCTTTTAAGGATTCCTTTTCACTGTTGTTTTAGGTTCACTCAGGATAATAATGTTTTTTTCTTTTTTTTGTTTCACTGTTCCTTCTTCCTTTTTTTTCTTTACACGTTTGCACTAGGTGTTAACAAATTTAAGGTTCTTACAGTTCCTTCTTTATTATTTTATTTTACGGGTTTGCACTGTGGGTTTCACTTTTCCACTGTTCTTTTTTATAATTATTTTTTATCTTTTATTTCTTTTTTTTTTTTTTATTTCACAAAAAGGGAATGTCCCTGCTCGGGCGCCAGTAAAGGATCGGAGATCCTTGTAATGAAAAAAATATATTTTTATGGGACCTCGGCACTGGTCCCAGTGAAACACAACAATAATTTTAATATAATATCTTTATTGTGCGACCGCACTATTTGAAGTTATGAACTAGAATGTCTGTCTTAAAATCTAAATTACAATTTGCAGGTTTTGATTTGATATTAATTTAGCTTATTTGCAGTTCTCATGCATATGCTCGCCTCAGGTTACCCGGTGGGAACGATCGCTGGTTTCCGTCGCTCGTGTGCAGCGTGTGCACTTTTTATTTGTCAGGTCAATGCCTGACTGTGATAACTTCAACATCAACATCAACATCAACATCAACATCAACATCAACATCAACATCAACATCAACATCAACATCAACATCAACATCAACATCAACATCAACATCAACATCAACATCAACATCAACATCAACATCAACATCAACATCAACATCAACATCAACATCAACATCAACATCAACATCAACATCAACATCAACATCAACATCAACATCAACATCAACATCAACATCAACATCAACATCAACATCAACATCAACATCAACATCAACATCAACATCAACATCAACATCAACATCAACATCAACATCAACATCAACATCAACATCAACATCAACATCAACATCAACATCAACATCAACATCAACATCAACATCAACATCAACATCAACATCAACATCAACATCAACATCAACATCAACATCAACATCAACATCAACATCTTAATAGCGTGAGCATGCTTGGAATAGTTCAGATGATCTGTCACCATCTTCCATTTGTTGCCTATGATCGGAGGTGGTTGTTAATACTTTCTTGATGATCTCGTGATACTAGGTCCACCCTGGCATTGTTTAATAGTTAAGATATTTTGATTATTTTCTCCAAACAAAATTATTATTTATGTCTTTTTTGCAATCAAAACCACGAAATTGGTTTCGAAAACTTAATTCCCTGGAATGAAAAGGTTTCTCCAGTGCAACCAGAAACTGAAGCAAAAAAAAAGAAAAACAATAAATAATAAATAAACCATCAGAGGAAAAGTTTTCCCATCAATCATGCAAACGAATATAATAGTAGTTGCACCGCACAGAGTCACAAATTTTTTATCTGCAACCGACCGACACGGACGTACTGAGCCAAAGCCTTTCCTTATGGCAGCTTATCAAAGCAATCACTTGGCAACATCATTTCTGTCGCAATGCAACAAAATTCCCCGATGAAAGACTAAAATTCGGCATCAATAACAAATGTCACTGTCAGCCATCTCCCCCTGGATATGGAGAAGTCATCGAATTCCCAATATACCACTGGGATCGAGAACGGGCCCATCAGTTCGATGCCAATAGACCTACACAGAGTCAAAACAGATAGCGAGGTGATGGTCGAATTGCATTTTGGTCAGGTATCATATAAATACGAATTCGAATTCGAGGACGAGGACGAGGACGAGGATTTGCGATTGCATACTGGCATGCCAGCCAGGATGCTCCAAGTCAAGTCAACTCAAATCGATTGTTAATTTGACATATCCATGTGTGTGAGTGTGTGTGGGTGCCGGGTGAGATATTTTGAACACCAAATCGATAGAGCAATAAATTATGCAGACTTCACTCTTTGCAATTTGGACCAGTGGACTCGTCCTTTTTTTTTTGTTTTATTTTGTTTTTTTTTTATTTTAATTCTATTTTTGTTGAAACAAGTGTCCTTGTGCAGTTTTTGATGATTCGCCATAGAGAAAAAGGATACAGCAATCTAGGTCGCCTGTTTGTCTGGGATAGAACGGATGAATATAGTGGAGTATTATGTAGGTACCTATATGTTTTTGTCCTGATATACTGCAATATGATTCTGTTCATTCTTCATGACGATATGCTGGCTGGCATAGGTCCAGCCAGGCAGAGTTTTTGATGAAGTTTCATTAAAAATTAAAAGTTTCACAAAAAGGATAAAACTATTAGAGGCAGCCGACCTTATTGTACAGTACAGTGCATCACAATGGGATAACTGCAACGATGTGGTAGGTATATGGTGTTGAATGAATGCCTGACATGATGATGGAAATTAGAACCAGGCAATGGCAAGAGCAAATGCAAAAGCAAAGAGAGTAAAACCAACAAAGCAACAACGTTTGAGAGGAGAAGGACAAAGTAGGTAAAGTGGATAATTTTATTAAAGGATCGTATGTTTAATTTAGAGTGCTTGGATAACTCAAAAAAAGGATAACTAACGAGGTTTCATATGATGGAAATAAATGTTTGTGAAAAGCCTTTATTTTGCAAAAGGATATTGATTTAAATCGTAGATGTTATAGATTTTGAGTGGCGAAGGATGGCGGTGAGAAAAGTGTCATTTTTCATCACTTGAACTTTGGGTAAAGTTTGGATTTGCTAAAAAAAATTAAATTTTAATAATAGGAAGGTATTTTACTGTTTACTTTACACACTTCAGTTGATAACCTCTTCTGTATGTGAAAATGCCAAAGCTCGAGTTTTTAACCGATTTCAAAAATGAAGGAGGTTATCAATTCGACTGTTTTTTTATTTGACTATGTCTATGACTATGTATAATTCTGATGATTCTGAGCTGGTGGTTCCCATTAGGTCCCTATGAGAAAATATTAAGTATTAAATTTGAAATCGATTGTTTTTTTCTTTTGAAAGGTATTATCAATTTAAAAAAAATGGACCCAGGAAAAAAACGTTTGCGGCAAACGAACAAATTGCCCAAACGACGTTTTCGTTTGCTGGACTCTTTTTTGACCGCATCTGCAGTTAATGGGTAATTTCGAAAAAAAAAAAAACAGTTCAGCCTAATACTGGTTGATGAACCTTCGAAGCAAGTATCTTGTCATCTTGCCGAGCAAGGAATAACCTAGTCCATTAATTGATCTAATATGTGGGCCTCATTACAAAGAGCAAAAGGCATGATAGTAAAATGATACAGAAGGTGGTCCCAGTTAAATCGTGGAGTAACAAATTCGATATTGGAGCTCACATGTTGAACAACAAAATAATAACAAACTCCTGCGTTTTCTAGGAGAGATTTTGAGTTTTAATGGGCTTTAGCAACATGCCGGTGCTAGTGAAGTGAAGTGCTATGGGTAGGAGCAAAAATTTCGGTAATGCGACACTCAAAACAAGAAACAAATTAGCAACAAATTCCTGCAAAATCATTTTTGTTATGGCGGTCCTACCTTATGAAATGTTTTTTTTCTGTCACGATTGGTCCGATTTCAAGAACCTGATGGTTCTAATGGTGGGAACCGTGTAACTCTTAGAATGATAGGAACTCGGGTAAGGATGGTAGCACCTTTAGGTACTAAAGTGACTGCTCTCAATGTCTTAAAATAGTTATATCCAAGCTTTTTGATCAAAACGCTAATAACAAGCGTATCCCAACCGTTAAAACTAAGAATATGTATTTTTGGGCTTTTCGGCTAAACTATAATAAAAAAAAAAAAAACTTTGAGCTTTCAATCTGGATCGCCAGGTTGCAGTTACTTGTCATACTGTGCTATTATTGTCATTAAAAGTCGCAACAGTTTAAGTTTTTTCCAGGTAAAAAGGTGTGTTTAGGTAGGCTAAGGTGAGTTTAACGAAGGAAGGTGGTGAATTCTTCAAATCTACTGGTCAGGTATTATCGGACATCGTCTTCTAACTTTAAGAATTTGTCCAAGCTTGTACATCTCTCTTCTTAAAGGTCGTAAATCAATAATTTCCATTCAATGTTCTTGAAACACGTTTACTTTTACGCTACAAAGTGTTGAACTCTAAACCTGTGCTAAAGTGACTTTTAAACTAATGAGCAACCATTTAATAAACTGTGTGGTTGTTTTCTGTCTTCCTATTAACTCTTGATAAGTTAGATGTTGGGGCTATTATCAGCAGTTTTTCTACAAATAATTTCTGTTTATTATGAGTTTCTTCCTTTTCTGTATTTTGGTCAGCTATCAACTTCCACTGATTCCTTTGAAGAGTCGGTTTCAGCAACTCTTCAACTTTTCTGTAAACTTGTGCCTTTATCTCTTCAAGATTATTAAAGAACTCTAAGTAAACATCTTCAAAATACAATAATTTATTGGCTTTATTGTTGAACGTTTTTCAGTCGGTTTCATCTTTACCATTATTGCGGTCTTTAGTCACTGTAGGTCTTCAGTTACCATGGTGAACAACTATAATTCTTCCATCATAATGATTTGGTTAAAACGATGAAGATGTTAGTCGGTGGCTCCTTGTTTATGGAAATGTCTCTGCTGGTGAGCGCCGGAACGCTAGAATAAGGGGAAGAAATTTTATTGTTGAAAATAGTTTTGCGTTCATTTTTGAGACACACTAATAATTTTTAGATACTTTTGGAATAGCTCGAAAACTATAAACGGCATTTGAAAACTTTATACATGAAATTTTTAAAAAAGCTGGTTCGATTTTTGTTTATAAAAAATGCATTTAAAATACAAATTAAAGTATATTTTTCGAAAGCTGGCACTTTACAAATATTTTTTTACGGTCTCATAACACTGTAGCGTGAAAACAAAATATAATAACAACTAAAAAGTATAAGTGTTTGTGACAGGTTTTAGCAGCACAATAATAACCAGTCAGATTGATCCCCGTGAGAAAGATACAATAATTTATAGAAATAAAGTTGTCACTTACATTCTCAATAATTGATTTTTCGTGTTGTTTTAATCAGTCCTTGAAACACTTTTGGTATAATTATATTTGCATTCAATTAAAAAACAAAACAAATACAAAGGCTTTCTGCTGTATTTTGTGTGCATTTACTATGCGGACAACTTGATTTTTTTATTTTTTTTTTTGAATTATGTAAACTGCATTCCATTCAATTGCAGGTGCAATAAATCAATCAATCCGGAAATTACCTATCATTAACTTCAATATCGTAAAGTTAATAAATTGTCATCATTCAAAATGAAAACGTCAATCTATCTGATGCACTTCTTTCATGTGTGTATGTTGAGTTGTATATTTTGTGTATACTATCCAATATGGACATCGAATTGAAGCCAACTGATGCATGCAACCGTGCGTCCGTCGTCACAATCCCAGAGAAACATATAAATTGAAATCATATTTCATCCGTATTAAAATAAATATTTAATTTACTAATTTAACCAATAAATTATCAGCCCACGAAATCCATTTTTCCAATAATGTCAGGAAAGTAACGAGAAATCCGACCAGTATAAAAAGAATAATGAAGATAACCGAAAAAAACAATAAATTATGAATCACCAATATTTACATTTATATTTACACAACTGTACAAACACTCATACATCATTGAATGAAAGGGAAGATGCATAGTAAAATTATTATAATTCAACGAATTGCAATTACGCTTAATATTTCATTTCCCGTTTTGACAGAGTCCTTCGTTTTACAACAGAATAACGTATACCAAAATGTCCTTTTGTTGTGTGTGCCAAAGTTCTTCGTTTACTGTTGGTTGAAATCTACAAGGATTTCGTAATTTTAAAAACAAAAAAAAACATTAATAAAAATCTGAGTACATAAAGCATATTTCATTTCTCTGATGGTAAAGGACACTCGAGGATATTTAAACAATACAAGGATATGGCTTTGTGCATCCGTTTTTATCTGCCAGGAGATTTTAATTGCAAGCGATTGTATATATTTATATTGCTGATGCTTTTGATTTTTGAATGTTCTGTAATTTAATTTACTTATATCAAAGGCATATTACTTTTGGTTTTGTGTTTTATGCAGGATCCTTATAATATTTCTTCGTATCGTTAAAATCGCGAATATCAAACAAAGATATTAATTAAAATATGTAGCTCGACCGAAATGGAAATTATTTTCTGGGTTTGTCGAAGCTTTGACTTGAGTGTTTTGGTTGTATTTGTGTAACAAAAAATGGAAATGATGATTGCAGTTATCATTGTTCCAGGAACATGTAGATGCACGTTGTAATTTGAATTTTGTATTCACTGTAAATTTACGGTTTTTTTCAAGGAAAATACATTCTTTCGTACCAGTTCAATGAAAACAGTTAAAAATAATTGATTTATTTCGAGGGGCCAAAAGATTCAGGAAACTACCGAAGAATTTCATTTATTAATATTCACACATGAAGATTCTCTCTCTGTAAGGACTTACTTATTGCGTAGAGACTGACAGCCTCTTAAGTGAAAATAAGCCACAATTTTGGACAAGCTGCTCAAGAACGGGCACATACTTTTGTGCTTCCAAATATTTGGAGAATTTTTTTTTGTTTATGATCCAGTCGGGCATTTAATTTTTTCGAGTTTTCGACAAATTTTTAGTTTTTGCAAAATGTTCAGTTTTTGGTAGTAATTTCAAAATTACGAAATAGTTAAAAAAAGAGTGAAAAATTATCAAAAAAAACATTTTTTTAGAAAAACACTAGCTGACCCTGCAGACATTGTTCTGCTGTGCACAGTGAATTTTAGGACCAGGAAAAAGAATTTTTGTACTAAAATGCTTTTATCAAAAAAAAAGATGAATTTCTCACGACTTCAGGCATTTTTATGAATTTAATGCAAAGAGATCAATTTCTGCAAAAAAAACCTTACATATTTTATTCGAGCACAAGCGAAACCTTCAATGTAACAGTAGAAAAAGTTAAGTAATTTTTTTTTGAAGACCATACAATTTCTTAAAATTACCTTTTTAGTGTATTTTAAGATGAAGTGAGCTTGTGCAAAAAAAAAAGCAGAGGGTTATACCCGCTTCCAAGCTTTTTTAGACAAGGTAATGGGTATTTTTGTCCTAAAAAATGTTAGGTTGTTCTAAATACTTTAAAAAAGGCAGCAGAAAACTTGTGAAACAGGAAATTATGTAACTTTTAAATTTTAGAAATGTTTTTTTAGGTTTAACCGAAATGCTTTAATGTTTCAGTTTGGGAAGCGGTCGCTTTATTGTAAAAAACGTGATTATTAATAATATTTATTATTTATTTATATTTTATTTAGGTAGTGCTATAATTTTGTAAATGTAATTTTTTATTGGATTTGTTATTCTAAGATTCTAAGCTTATTCTTTAACTCGGTCTTATAAAAATGAACATGATGTATATGTGAGGTAAGTACCATTAAATTTCAAGAAAATACAAAAAAAAAAGTTTCTCAAATCCTAATAAATGCCATAAAGAATTCATCGTCCCTTTTTGTTTGAAAGTGGCATACCCCGTTTGTGCCAAGTGCCGACACACATTCGTTTGTCGTTTATCCTTTTTATATATCGCTCTCATATCAAATAAAAAGGACGAATAGAAACATCAGATGACAATCATCATTCAAAGTGAAATTGTTATTTATACTTGCAATTTTAACTGAACGAACATCACTTCAAGCTAACAGCTCTTATGTTGTCATCATTTCTCATCGCTCACCCTACTCCGCTGTGCAATTCTGTCCTATTTTTTCTCTTTGCAGCGCCCCACCCTAACAATAAAATGTCCTTAATACCGTTTTGACAAACTTTCACTTCTGCTCAGCCATTTTTTGCTAGATCCCACGCATCGTCGACGTCGTAGTCGTCGTCATCGGTCGTTTTTTTGTCCTCGTGCCGCATTGTCATTGTGCGTCGTGCGTTAGCATTATTGTCGTTAGTTCTAGCTGTTGTATGTTGGGATACAAAAAAAATTACAAGGAGGCACTCACGTACAGAGCATCATATGTCACTCTAATTTCTTTTTATTATTTCCTCGATGCTACCCCACTCGCCCTCACTCACTGTATCAGTGCAAAAGTGAATTTAATGGATATGACTGAGCAAAAAATAAACAACAACAACAATAAAAAAAGCTAAAAAAGCAACATGTCTTGGAAATCGTAAAATGTGCAAAAAATATGTATTTTTCTGTCGTTATGCATCATTGTGATCAGAGGCGGATTTAAATAATAACCGAGCCTGTTTATAAGTAAATATAGTCAAATAAGTTTGGATCTTAACACTGTGTGGCCCAAATTCACACTGTAAAACTGTTGTTTAAAAGCTACATTTTTGACGCTTTAACTCTCAGTATAAATACTCTAAGAAAATATTGCACGGTTATATAGCAAACGTTTCCAATTGTAGGTACTTGTATCATTCTTGTAAAAATATTACATTAAATTTTATTAATACCGTATTCTTCCACTTTATTCTTCATTGTGTTATTGGAAATCTCATTGCACTTATTCCTGATTTTATATTTTAAAAAGACTTAATTTTTTGATTGAACAAATTGCTCCTGAATCTCAAATTAGTTTAAGCCAAAAAGAAAATGTGTCACAACTGGAACGATTTTAGTGATTTTGTGGTAGAAGATGAATGGTATTTAATAATCTCAAAGCAGTCATCATTTTCTTTTAATAAGTTCCCAAAAATCATTAATTTTATAGTAGAAGTGTGTAGAAATGTAGCACCCGAAACGAAGAAGTATACAAAATATTTTTGAAGTTATACTTCTTTACCAGCGTTTACAAAAATATTCAACCAGTAATAACACGTAGACTTCTTCAGCCTATTATTAATGGTTTTGTTCACATAGACACTACAAGTAGGTAAACAGTTTTTGATATTATTTAATGAAGCTTGTGAGCGTATTATTGAAACAAATTGTATATCAAAATAATTGTTGACATTTTAGGTGTAAAATTATTTAAGTAGATATAGTCAGATGTTATGAATAGTACAGTTGGTAAAAGGAGCATAAAAAGTGCATTTTGTTCGATGTTTTTTCTGTAATTTATCATTAACAGTCTTTGTTTTTAATTAAATTGATAAACTTTGTTTTGCATTGCTAAGGAGAACAGACAAACTTTGAAATTGAACTAAAAAACTTATTCAAAATTATCAATTTTTTTATTAAACTTTGTAATTTTAACGCATTCATTAAAAAAACATATTTTCACTTTACCATCTCTGTGGCAATGTTTAAAAAAATTACTGTCCAATATTTGTATGCAGAATTATAGCTACTAAAACAAAAGTTACAGATTTTAATATTCAATGAAACCAACTTTTTTTGTGTTTTTTTTTAATTTTTCTCTTCAAAATCTGTCAATACGCATTTATGTGTTCAAATTTTTATTGCCTATCAAGGACAGGACACTTGTACAGACACGTTGTAGTACATTGTTTTATTAAATTCAAAGATATTTCATACCATATTGTAAAAAGAAATAGAAAACAAAAATTTAGTTTTAATTCCATTACGTTTTTCTCATTATTTTCTGTAACTCTATTATTACACTTTGTTGTAGTCTAGTATTTCAGCTAAATTTAAACACTTCAGTCTTTAAAATCTGAAAATAAACAATAAAGTTACAAATCTTATAAGTGAACCATCTCGAATCCATTTGTGAGCCAGCGGTACCGTTCCCCACTGGTTGGTCGAGTTCTGAAGACCAAAGCAGACAATTGTGTTGAATTTTGTTGAGTTTTGATGAAACTCTTTCCAAGTTTGTGAAGATCGTATAGCATGTAAAGTTATGTGTGATATATCAAATTAAAAGTAATTTGATCGTGAATGATGAATTAAGTTGAATCATAGTTTTATGAGGCTTGGGTAAATAGTATTTAAGTACCGCGTAAAAAAATGATTTTTAACGGTTTTTATCGGTTCATAGATGACAGAAAATTGTAAAAGCTTGTACAAAAATGTACCCAATATCTAATGACCGTGTAAATATAAAGCTTAAAAATGGAAAAATGAAAGAGATACAAATAATATATCGAAAACGGTAAGAAAAACTTGGACTGAAAAATCTTATTTTTACTGTCAATCATTGAATAAAGATAAGTTTAAAAATCTAATTTCTTCACACGAGTATAGACAACACATATATCTAAAAGGCGTTTCGACAAAATATTTTAACAGTTACATAAACTTTCAAAAGCATATTTGCTTTTAACAGCTCAAAAACCTTTATGGAGCATTTTGAATATAATCCGTATTAGACGCCTAGTTATTTTTCATTATCTTTCAATGTGCATTGTTATTTTTTCAATAAAACATAATTTTTATCCACATTTTCAAATGCCTATAGTTTTAGAAAATAATTTTTAACTTGAAAAGTTCATTTTTTGTTTTTAGTCAAAATCATCATCATAATTTAAAGTTAGTTTTGTTTTTGTTTTTAAATATTTCGTCTAGAACTAATACCTCCCATATAACGATTTTGAGTTATTGAATTTTTTATGATGATTTTGTTAAAAATTTGTGTATGTATTATGTTCAGCGATTACTCCAAATAAAACTGCATTTTTTGTCTTTCTCAAAAAACTTGAACATCGGAGAAACAGCGTTGCCGTTTTTTTTTTTTTTTATTTATTTTTTTTTTTTTGTGAATATCTCATAAGCGGTTAAAGCGATTTTGACTTAAACTTTTGCACAGATATTTCATATAACCTTAAACAATCTAATTAAGTTTAAAAAAATATACGTATTAATTAAAAACTAAAAAGTTAAAATTAGTTTTATTCTTTTTACACATATTCCACTTTTCTTGTAAAAATATATAACTCGAGCAAAACCTTATGTTTTGTTAGTTTCTCACATAGTTAATTATTTTTATAAACTTTATATAAGAGGCTTTAACGTATATAGTAACTTTAACCCAAAGAGCAAGTACGTGCGTGAACAAAAAGTAAAATCTTCAAAAAAAAGAAAAAAAAAAAAATAACGTTGTATCGGTGCATTCTTGTAATGAATGTGGGTCACTGTGGCGTATACGTAACATCGGTTCCTATAGTAAAAAACACTTAAATAGTTGATATATAACTTTTACCCAAAGCTAGTATTTTTTCAGTTTCCAAAACTTCTCATAAAAACTTTCCAGCTTTAATTATTTTATCATAAAAAAATATCTTTACATTACGCATAGGTATTAATTCGTAAACACGAATTCTATTGCTTCCTTTTTGAAATAATGAAATGAAAAATAATATTTTTTGTTTTATTTGGTACAAGCACATTCTCAAAACTACAATGTAGTCTCCAATTAGTCTAAGGACCTACAGGTATAAATAATAAAATTTTGAATTTGTGTTCAGTGCGCCCCAATAAAACCGCACTGCTTTGTATTGACTTGACTTTATCTAGATGGCAAATCCACTGATGACTATGAGAGTTCTTAGAAAGAAAACAAAAAAAAAAAAAAAATAGAATAAGACTTGCTGTCATCCTGTAACATATTTTGAACGCATCAAATGAATGCCTTGGCATAAAAAAGGAACAGTTGGTGGAGAACAGTCTTAAATTCCCGACACTTGTGATTGACTGTTCTGTAGGTCTTTTGTCAGTGTATGACGAACGAAATCATCAAAAAATGAAAGGAAAAAAAGCACCATTTGAAAAGTATCATCATTCTTATCCTTGCTTTTATACGTAAATAAGCCTTTTTTCTCAAAAAAAAAAAAGCTTAAGAATCCCAAGAGATATGGCTTACAATAAAAGAATGACATTGGATATGGATTTTCTAGTCGAGTATCTACATACCTGCCTCCCTTTATATGCCTACTATATAGCTCTACTCTGACAGTTTTGAATATTTATGTACGTATATTGATCTGTTAAAAAAGAGTTCCTTTTTTCTTTTTGACATTTAACCGGCTGCTGGTTGTACGTACACAACATTATACAATATGCAATACATACATACATATAAAGGTAAAGAATGGAATGAAAATAAATTGGCCTTGGTGGAGTATTTCATGCCATGTTTACGTTGAATGTATGGTACACTAACCGAGACTAAGTGGTAGTAAAAATGATTTATAAGACGTGTACATGAATAAATTCTAAGATGTCAATTCATTTGGGGCAAATGATATTGAAAAAAAAAAAAAAAAATAGAAAGTTAAAAAAATATAAGGCTATTCGTTTAAAAAAACTGTCGATGGATATATTATGTTTTTTTTTCTAGATCTTCGACCTATGTAAGGAGGGTCATTCGTATGCTCTTGGAGCAGAAGTTTGTGTCACTGAGAGGCCAAAGAATCAATAATTCTAAGAAATAAAGCATCAAGACGAAATCATTTTTTTACGCAGAGATATTGATAGAGATTTTACTAAAATTAAAATTCGGAACATAATTCCTTTAATAAATATTATGTACCTTTTTATTTCAAATGCATACCATTACATACCATTCATAGTAAGGTCTTTAATACAATTATGATAATGATTCATATTGTAATAAAGAGATTGTTGAAACAAGTTATTATGTCGGAGAATAATAGGCCGGGGAAATTTAACAAATAAGTTGCCTTACACGAACAAAATACTATACATTATTTTTATTGGTGGAAATTGTTAGGAGTATTATCTTTACTTATATTCCAAAATTACTAACGAATCCTTTTTGGCTTTCCCAAACCAAAGTGTCAAATTGCCAAAACTAAAAACGCTTAATAGTACCCAAAATTTTTTATAATTTGTTGTTCTCAACAAATTAGCAGATTACCACTCAAAATTTTAAAAAAGTAAGAAGTAGGAATTCGATGCGATCTTGAATCTAATTTAATGCACCAAACCTTAATAACAATTTCTAAATCGATGTTTTGAGATTTAAATGCACGCCGAAGGTTATTAAAGGAACAAAAACAAACTTTTTCAAAAAAGTTTTGCATTAAGAACAATAAAAGAAATCAAATTTGATGCCTTTCTTCGGGTTCTTGAGTACAACATTTAGCATATTGATTATTAGCAACATTTTTAAGAACTCAGTCTCTACAAACGTATTCTGTTCTTTGAATCTTGGATTCTTTTTGAAATCAATATTCATTCTCATTGGAACGTTAAGACAAAAATTTAAAATTGTGGTTTTTGATATGAAAAGTACAAAAATGTTTTATTGTAAATGACTGTTTGAAGTTAATCGAATCCTTCACTTTTAGTGTCTAGAAATCCAATTCTCTTGATTCTAACAGAAGTGATCGTGAATTTAACTAACAATTAAGCTACTAAATTTTGTAGTTTTTTTTTATCTCATTTTAAAATTTCTCGGGCGAAAATTCAAGTTGCAAGTTGCAACATAAATTCTTTCCATTCAGGATATCAAAAACTTTATTTGGATTGCAGTGGTCAGCCAGAAAATATAACTCACATCTTGTGAGTTCAAGAAAAAGATAATCGACAAAAAAAAAATAAATCGAGAAACAAAAAGTTGCACTTCAAATTGAGAAACTTCAACTTCCCCGAATATTGTCATTCTCAAAGAAACTTACATACCAGGATTACAAATACACCTACACCAGCTATACGCTATACCAACTACCGAGTGTTATATTTAATATTAAGTGAAAAAGAAAACTTTTTCCTTCTTTCGTAGTCTTGATGAAATTCCGAAAGCAACGACTTGTAAGTAATTGAAGTGGTAGTAGCTACTTCGCCTTCAACTTCTTGTTGGAGAATTTGAAAGGATTTTGCTATTTTTTTTTTTTTGCTGTTGTATGTATTTTTCTTTTTCTTCAATCGAATTTGTTTCGACTCGTACGAGACAAGGATTAAACATGTTTCTTGTACGTGATCCTTGTTTCTTGAAAGTGTTATCCTAGAAGCAATGCACTTTGAATCTTTGACAATTTTTACAAGTGAATTGATGAGAATGATGTTATTCTCGTTTAGAAGGTACATAATGTTAAAGGAATTATGATATTGCTTGATGCTTAAGTCGGAAAGAGGATTGTGGGATTGAGTTAACAAGAAGTTTTTTTTGTATTTAATTTGGAATTATCATATTCTTGGTTCAAATAGAAATATATGAAAAATAAATTGTACTACTGGATCGCACAAACTTGCTCATGTAGTCTAAAGCTATTATATGTATTAACTTAGCTTGAAAATTTTAGCTTTTGATTATAATGTGTGTAGGTTAAGGTGGTCCACAATATCTATTTTGTAGCATTTAAAGGTCCTTTCGGCTCAAGAATATTAATAGGTTTTTTTAAATTATATTTAGAGGTCGCGAGCATCGATTTTATGCAAAATGGGTCCATTTTCGAGTTTTTATATGTTTAAAAATATAAATGACGGGTTTTAAAAATTCTTATTTATAGCAAAATAATATATAGAGAAACCCTTACAAGAAAAGGATTTTTAACCGCGATATATAGGTACTATAGGCAAGTTCAAGATCCGTAAAAAAAATCGAAATCAAGATAACAATCAGACATGCCATTACGATGATAGAGAATGCAAGAAAAAAAATGGGTCCCGCAATCCTGTCTGTCTGCCTGTCTGTCTGTGTATACCTCGAGCTACAGCCTAAACTACTGAACCGATTTTCTTTAAATTTGGTGGTTAAAGTCCTTTAGTGATTCCCTAGAGGGAAAATTGAATTATTTTTTTTAGGACCAAAACTAACGCTACTTCATATAACGGTACCTCCCATAGAACCGTTTTTTTAGTTTTTTACTTTATCTTAAACGACTAAACCAATTTTGATGGACATTTTTTATACGGAAGCTCCTTAACAACTTTAAAATTATTTGATATCAAAATCTTAAAAAAAAATAATTTTTGGATCCTTAAAAAAATATTTCAAAATTTTTTTTTGAAAAATCAATTTTTTGAAAAAGGGTCACTGTATTTTTTTGAAATATTGATTTCAGTTGTACAATACTATTATCTTGAAAATGGCATACCAACTTTGTTGTTGAACAAGGTTTGAGAATTTTTATATATAAAAAATTAATTTTCTTAAAAACGGCTCTAACGAGTTTCAAACTTTTTTTTTCTAAAAATTAATTTTTATAGGAGAAATCAAATTTATTTAAAAATCTTTTTTAGTCATTTTATGCTTTATAACTGCAATTACAAAACTTTAAAAAGCCTAAGCAACCTAAGTAACTTTATCAAGAAGAGCAATTACGGCGAACCTATGGCCGGATCTTAGACTATAATCATTGAAAATCAAAAAATTTTAGGACGTTATAATTAATTATTTGAAGTTCGTGAACGAGAGAAGTGTTATTATTAAAATGTAGTTGTAGAAAATATTTTTCCAGCCACCATTTTTAGTATCTATTTCTATAGTATGAGCTATTAAACTTTAAATATTAAAATGAAGCACTGATAATTTTTACTACAAATATCCCTAAGTATTGGTGTGACACCAATTAAATTTTATAATACAATTTCAAGTCGATTCTTAAAATAACCGAATAAAGATATCTAAATTACAAAGGAATAAGTACTTTATCTTGATTAAAACTCTCCACTTAGTACAGAAACCTAAGAAATATAAGTTTTGTGAGGATAACAAAGTTCTAACATAACATCAATCCCCTCTTGATTGTTTCTGCTGCTGATGGCGCAGTTCTCTTCTGATGTGTTCTTCTTGTTTTTTTTCCTTTTACATGAAATCTCATTAACATTCGCCTCGTTAACTCTTGTCGAACAAAACTTTTTTAATTGAATTTTGTCATCACAAACTCAAACCTCTCATACACGCCACAAATGAACCACAGAAGAATTCTTAATTCAACAAACTCGCACTCTCGCCCACACCCACCACATAATTCCTCTCACTCGAAATCTAAGCAAAAGTAACAAAAAAAAAAAAAAAAATAGAGAAAAAAAAATAATAATAATGAAATAAAAAACTTAGCAAAAGATAGAAAGTACCTACCACTTCGGCGATGCAGAAGCTTCTCAAACTTATCTCATCTAAGTTAAGTTTCAGATTTAACCATGGAAATTAATAAGTTACTTTGAGGTTACTTAAGTCACTTTCGTGCATTCATTCGATATTGAATGAAACCAAAATATATAACAACAACAACAACAACAACAACAAAAAAGAATATATACCTACCCCAAAGTCAATTCCAAAAGTCTTAAGGAGATTTCTTGCACGACTTCAAGGACTTGATCTTTTTCTAAATGGAGCTGGAGCCCAACAAACATGAGGCCGATAGCGTGTGGGTTTGTTACGCACAACATGAAAATATTATAAATTCTCTATAAATATATATATTGGCGTTGGCACACATGGTGATCCTTAAAGTAACACTGACAGCGAATAATAAAGAATCAGACCTTCCGTTTTTCTTCATTCCTCATTCCTCACTGTCTCTAAGAACCCTTAGCAGAAGAAACAAAATTGAAAGGATTCTAAATTGGATTCGGTGTTCTTAAAGAAGAGCTCCAAGGGAAGGTGTGTAGATTGAAGAAAAGTACCCATACTTCGCCAAAAATGAGTTTTTTTTTTTTTTTTGGGAAAAATAAATAAAGCAACAAAATTGTTCGGGACAGTCACAGCTAAAAGTATGTTTACAGATTTGTTTTTTACAATTACATACCTAATACTTTTACAATTGGTAACTAAATTTTGGCTTTTGACTGTATTTTTGTTTGAGTGATTTCAATTCTGTTTTCAAAATTCTATTTTTCATCAAAATTTCAAATTTCAAAAAACAGAATTGTGTCCAAAGTTTCATCTATCGATTCTAATATCAATCATGTCTCTATCATTTTTAGTCAAGACAGTAACTTTTTGATCTATTTCTAAGTTTACCCTGGAATTCCAAATTTCAAAAAATTAAGAATATTTAATATTTTTAAATTTAATTTACATTCATATTTTGTTTACACATCTTAGACCTACCGTAGTCGGGTAAATGGCACAAAAAAAAAAATAAACTTCAATGCGTGGCAACACTTGAGCGCAAATTGCTAGGCAACCCATTCACAAATTGTTACTTTAGACACTACCTTACCTAACCTATACGATAATATAGGTTCCAACTGATATAGCGATGAAGGAAGGTAGCCAAATGGCGAGATCTTATAATATTACATAATTTTCAAAGCTAGCGGCTCATTTAAAATTAGTTTATTGTATTTGTTCAATACCAATTTCCTTGTTTCCAATTTTTGCCAAAAAAATATGTTTTTCACTTACATAGTTATTAGTGATTTTGGGTTTTCGGAGCCTGTAAATTGTGGATTTTGGGTATTCTGGATTGGTATTTGGTGACGGTACGATAAGTTTCCGTAATAATATTTAGTAACAAAAATTTAGAAAATTATTATTTTGTTTTATTTCGAAAGCTGTTCAATATTATTTTCTTAAGAATTTACTTTTTGGATGTTGATAAGAAATATCTTAAAACTGGCGTACCGATTTTTTTCTATAAAAGTCCTTGCTAAATTTTATATATAAAAAATATTTTTTTTTTAAAACAGCTCTAACGATTTTCCATTTTTTTTCTAAAAATGTATCATTATAGAAGAAATCAAATTGCATACTTCGTTTTGAGGTTAAATTCATGTAAGATGCTGTTTTAGTCATTCGAAAATCGAATTTTATGTTTTTTTAAAATTTTTTTTCCAAAACTGCATTTACAAATTTTTAATTAAAAATGCTTAGCATATATAGTTAGTATCTAATTGTATCTATAAGAGCAAGTACGTGCGATCCAGTCGTGCAGTTTATTTTTTCTTCAAATGTACTCCGACTTTTTTTGCGAAGGTTTTAAATAACTAATATTGAGTCTTTGGATTAAAAAAAAAAAAAATAAAAATTGCAACCGTCCATGTTATTTTAGCGTTACTGTAAATAGCAGACCTAATATAAATTTAAGTTTGTTGTAACGTTACAATTTCAAATAAGACTGTTGTCAGCAATTTGTGGCTTCTTTGCCAATTTTATTTTTCCTCTCATTTTTTTTTTTTTCTTAAAGGATGTATGAATGAAATTTTCTTTTTCTGATTCCCCATTCACCCTTATGCCCGAACCTGTAGAATATGTACGGGAACATTTTTTGTATTCACCCAAATGTTAATACCTAGTTGAAAAGGTTAGAACCATGGGGAAAAAAATATGAATGTATGTCGAATTGATACTTTATCATTCATATTTTTCTTGAGGGTGTTTGATTGGGGGGTTATTATTTAGTAAGTGCTGTTTACCAGCCACACAAACAAAAACACAAAAACAAGATGGTGCAAATAATATCGGGCAAAATGAAGACGAAGATGATTGTTGTAAAAAAAAAATAAAATTATTTTTGTGAAAAAAAAGTTTTCGAATTTGTGGTTTCCAGGATAATGATGTAGAAAAAGTTTAACAATAGACCACAATGACGGTGTTATTTTATGCAAAACATAATTTTCAACTTGGAAAATTTTGAAAATTTAGTGGAATAATAAAGTTTTGTGCGTGTTCAATGTAGTTTGTCGACTGGAACCTTATAATTTGACGTGTTTACCTACTTGTTGAAAATGTTTGAAAAATCTATGAATTATAATTTTCTTCATTCATTATTCACACCAAGTCACTATGTTTAACTTTAGGATGAAAAAGGTTGAAAATAAAATAAGTTTACAAAATTTTAGGAGAAATATAAACTCAAATATTTATAGGGTGATCCAAATTAAAACATTAAAGTTTATGAATACATAAAAAGTTGAGAAAAGACGAAACAAAATCGTGTTTAGAAAGTACAAGGAACCGAATGGTGTAGGGGAGAGTGGCCTAAAATGCCCGCCCTAAGGAAAACGTCCCATATCTCAGTAAA
This sequence comes from Meliscaeva auricollis, assembly GCA_948107695.1. Classification (NCBI taxonomy): domain Eukaryota; kingdom Metazoa; phylum Arthropoda; class Insecta; order Diptera; family Syrphidae; genus Meliscaeva; species Meliscaeva auricollis. The sequence goes on along the minus strand of OX403617.1, from coordinate 20,014,769 downwards.
CAAATAACATTTCACTTTAAATTTTATATTCTTTTAACCAAAAACGCTTAAAATTTTTAACAAGTTTAATAAAATTCTTAAAAGTCTATAATTATTTTTATTTTCAAAACGTCTTCAAATTCCACAAGTGCCTGGCCATTTAAGGCCACGTTCCTCTACCTGGTGTTATTTTAATTTCAGAATATCGGTTTTTCAAAATCTTGGACAACCGTAAAAAGTGGACAAACGATTAAAACAAATTCTCGGTCAAAAATTTTTGAGTTTTTGCCTCTGCCTTCACGAAAGTTTTTTTTTCGTAGCACTTACGTTTATTTTTATTTTTTTTTTTGATAAATTTTGAGTTTGAAAGTATTTTTCTTAAAAAAATTATAAACACAAATAACAAGATTGAAACAAAATAGAAAAGAACTTTTTAGAATTTTTTTAAAAACTACTACTCCCACCTAAACGGAGAGACATAAAACTTCCACTCTGGTAGTATTAAATGCTTGTATTTAACTGTACAACCAAAATCCGATCCGCCACCTTCCGATAAGTGTACTACTTACACAAAAAAAAAAACGAATTTATGTTTAATATCATTATAAAATTTTGCCTCACCCTGTAAATTATAATATTTTTGTTAGACAAAGTTATCTGACTTTAAAATTATTTTATGTGTGTGTTTTTTTTTTTTGCATCTGAGTCTAAACTTTTTCATCGTCAGAGAAGGGAATAATTGGATTTAATTCAATGAAAAAAAATAAAAAAAAAAAAAAAAACAACTCAGCCAGCTGCTGTAGGATACTTTTGAATAATTTTTCTAGCACATCTGTGGCATGGGCAGGAATCGTGTATTTTTTTTTTAACTTCATTTTATTTCTGTCGTTTCACATAGAAATTTTTTAAAGCATCAAATTCAACGGAAAACGCATAAAAATAAGTGTAAAATGAAAAAAGATTAAGGCTTCCTTTTTTTTTTATTTTTTTACTTTTGGTTTTTTATAAGTTGATTTTGTGGTTCGAATTGTGGAAGCGTAATAATTCGATTTAGTAGTCATGTGAAAAGTTTTAGGATCAAGTTCAGCGGCCACCACCGCCACCGCCGCCGCCACCAGTCGGTATCTCAGTCTTATATGATGTATACAAGAAATACGTCGAGGCTTCGACTTTTTGATTATCTACGTCTAAAAAAAAAACCAAACGCAGAATAAAGTTTTACGATTTAAATGAAGATTTTTTAGTATAAATTTATAAATTTTATTATCGTTGGGTATACCTACTTACCAAGTCTGGTATTCTTTTTATGATTTTTACATTTAACCTGGGATTTAAAACATAATTGGTGTCTACCAAAAATAACACAGTTCTTAAATTATTTTGAATTTTGATGCATTCCAGTTTTTGCATAATTTGCAGACATCCTCTGGATATGAAATAATTTATTTTCAAAGCTGAACAAAAAACCAGTTGATTTTTTTACCGTTTGATGGACTTAACTTTTAGATACATATTTGGGAGAACGTATTTAACTGATGGGCTTACAATCAAGAAGTCGTTCTATTTTTATTTAGAGAACATATATTTTCCACTTTCACCAAGATCGTCTGAAGGTGAAATTAGTACGCACGTAAATTAATCTAATTAAATGGTGTTTCGGCCAGCACAAAAATAAAGAATATCTCGTCTAGAACTAATACCTCCCATATAACGGTTTTAGTTGTTGAATTATTCTCGAACGATTTTGTTTTTCTCAAAAATATTAAAACCAACAGAAAAACGGTGTTTTTTTGCTTTTTTGTGGAGTGAATATCTCGAAATATAAAATAAATATAACACTGGTCTGCAAAAGTAAAGTACGTTCTTTGATTTTTTTTTTGACCAAAAATAACGGTACCTGTCATATACCGGTTTTAGAAAAACTCTTTTTTCTCAAAAATAGTTCCTACGATTTTGATTAAAAAAAAACATGAGCATATTTTTGGATTAGGTCTATCTTTAAATGAAAACAATTTATTTCAAAAACCCTTATTAACGGTACCTGCCATAGAACCGTTTTTTTTTAATACTGATGTTCTCCTTCGTTACTCAATCAGTTTCAGCTATTTTTTTACATGAATGCTTTTAAGTTACGGTAATAATATTTAATAAAAAAATTTCGAAAATTATTTTTTTGGATTTTTAAAAAAAGTTTGAAATTTTTTTTTTGAAAAATCATTTTTTCGAAACCAATTCAATATTTTTTTTCAAAACTTAATTTTTAGATGTTTATAAATAATATCTTAAAAATGGCGTACCAATTTTTTTTTTATAAAAGTCCTTGCAAAATTTTATATAGAAAAAATAGTTTTTTTAGAAAACGGCTCTAACGATTTTCAAATTTGTTTTCTAAAAATGTATCATTGTAAAAGAAATCAAGTTCTAACGGAGAAAAACTATTTGCACATAATTCAAAAAAATAATGCATTCAATTTTTGTATAATGATTGAAGAATTTTATTTTCAATATTTCCACAAAATATATAAACAATTGGAATAACATCACATTTTGTAGGACATGAATCAATTTTGTCTTCATTGACTGGAATACAATTATTATCAACAATGAAAACCATTAAAAATACCTATTGTATTTGTTTATTATCTTAAAAATATGAATTTTAAACTTCATATTTATTTCTGCTTCTATATTTTTACTACTAAGAAGTCTTCTTAAATTAATCCCTTTCGAATATCAAAATTACTGTTTAGCTTTTTAATGTGAATTCAGAGTAACTTTTATGACTGTAAGAATATTTTAACATCAAAGTGGATGGAGCGACAACCATCCGTCCACGACGATCTTTTTATCCAACAGCAACAATTATCTCAGACTGTGGGTTTTACGACCTACATTTGGAAGCATTAAGTTTTGTGAAGTAGGGATGCGTGGTCGCACTTTATTTTATTATTTTAGGACTGTTGAAAGAATCATTGTGAGACACACTCGCTGCTAAAGTAGGGGAATCGTATACAAAAAATTGAATTTATGTTGTGTATTTTTTAATTTATTTAATATAATTCGTTTATTACATCTGAATTCCCATGTTCCCTTTACCATTGCGACATCCTGCATGTCTGTCTAGTTATATTACTTCAGGAACACTGAATTGCGTGTAAGACTTGAAGTTTGATTTTTACGATGAAGTTACACTCTAAAAATACCACAATCTTTGCAACACTGTCAAACTTTTTTCCAAAAGCTGACATGATTTCCTTGCTTAAAAATAATTGAATCATTGATGTCAGCAAACATTTTTAGCAGTTTCAGAGTGAGTGCAGAAAATATGTTGTATGATAAAATTAATATCTACAAATAATTTAGTAAAATTGTGTTTTTACTAAGAAAGTTTTGGGGTACCTACTTTTGATTTCTTTCATAATTAAATTTATTTTTGGGGTTGCTAGAATCGTCCCAAAAAATATCCAAAAAATGGCAATTTGACTCCAAATTTAAATGCCTCATATGTATGTTGGTTAAAAAATGCCTAATAACATACAAATTCGCAGTTTTTTGGGAAAAAATAAACATGAAAAAACATGCCACTATTTAAGCAAAAAGTTATTTTTCAATTAAATATTGAAAAAATTAACCAACGGAAAACAAAACAAAAACTAAAATGTCAGAAGAATTCAATAGCCACCAATTTATGATTTTTTACTTGCGATGTAGGTACTATAGGGCAAGTTTATAATTATTATTATTATTATTGTTATTCATATTATAACACCATAATTCACAAGAACTACGAAAGTAGCTCCTTGGCTCTAAGTACTTTATCGTCAAAATCTTCGAATGGTCCTTAGTGCGTCATCAATTCGTCCTTAAAGATTTTCACAAAAATTTGAATCGCACGAGTAAGTCGGAAAGATAAGGTCCACCCCGGCAGATCCCATTACCGAAGGACCTCGGCAATACTGGATAATCTCCCAGTCTTCCATTTCTTCGGCACAGTTTTAAAAAGCTCACACTACCAATCAAAATTGGAAACCTCGTATTGATCATTAAATCGCATTATTAAGAATTGAACTACTGAGAAGAAAAGGAATCTCAACAACTCGTACTAAACTTAACTGATCACCTTCTTGTCATCGTAAAAGACTACAATTTGCTGTGATCATTACCGCCCGGCACGAAATGTTTAAGATATCATACGAGTATGACCAAATATATTCTCATTTCACAATTTTTTTTACAACATTGTATTTATATTGCAAGTTAACACTTCTACTAACATTAAAATTTCCTAATATGCATTTTTCCCGAAGAAACTTGTCAATTTCAGGTAAAAGTAATAATATTAAAACTTCTTTTTTTTTCACTTTATTTTATTAAAAATAAGACAAAAAACTTATTCACGTATAATTGAAAACATAAACAAAACAAACAAAAAAAACTAACTAATTAGATGGATTTGAATTTAATGTGGGAAAAAATTCATTCAAATTTATAGCATTAGAACCGTGTGAAGATTGTGATTGTGTCGATTGATGTCCTTGTCCAGTTGATAAATTATTGCAGTGCATCGGATGACTTGAATTACCATCAACAATATACACTGGAGCCGAAGAAACATTTCGCATATCCAAAAGTTGTTCTTCACAAAAAACTTGTTGCAATTTGTTGCGAACAAACATTTTCCTATCATCGGGAACTTTTTGCAAATATGGCAGCAAACTCATAAGAAAATGATAATCTGCATTTTCTGCAATTTTTTCAGCTCCATCAATTTTTCGTTTAAGTTCATTAAATTTTTCTTTTTCCATTTCCAAAAGTTTTCCAATTGCATTATTGTTTGATGATTTTTGTCGTTTTACTGCTGGCGGTTGTGAATGCATTTTATTTGACGATTGTTGACTAGAATTAAGTTCGGTTTCTCTCAAATTTAAGTATGATACGTCATTTATTATATCGTCTTCTTTAAACATTTCATTAATTTCAGCGGTGAGTTCCGCATCATCAGGCATAAGGCTGTGCATTTTGCGTAGCGAAAATTGATCTTTTAAAAACATCATGTTCTTTAGATAGGGCCATGTAGATTTTTTTGGTGTTCCAGTTCGACTAGATCTTCTTTGGGAAAGCTTTTGTAATTCTTTTCGAAATGTATCTCTTAAACCTCTCCATTTTGTTTTCAAAGCTTCAACTGTAAATGATAAGAAACAAAAAATTAGTTTTTAATTAGTTTTAGTTAAAATAATTTAAAAAGTCTATAAACATTTTCAAAAGTCTATAAACTTTTTAGGACTCGAACTGTAAGGGTTGAAATCAAAATAAGTTCGAAATGTTTTTTGGGGAAAGCGTTAGTAACCACATAAAATGTAAAGAAAAAACAGAAGATCATTGAGGAACAAAACTTAAATGTACTTTTCTCTTACCACTTTGATTCATTTCTATGGCGATTTGTTTCCAAGCACTCCGTGCAACATCTCTGTTGTGATATGATTTCTCTTTTAAATCCCATAAAGATTTGTTCTCATATACGAGGCTTATCAATTTCTCTATTTCCATGATGGGTTGTTCTGACGATCGCCACACAATGTATCAAACTGATTTGCATGATCGAGTTGTTCTGACGAGCCTGCGTAAAATTCTGACGCATAAAACATGTGTGCTATCCTGTAACCGGTTTCAAAAACGAAATATAAAAAAACAAAAAAACATGCAATGATCGTAAAAAGTATATTTGTGGCAAAGCTGGGTAGATCGCTTGTTTTGATTAACTGAGACAGAGAGAGAAAAATAATATATTTTGAATTTCTGTTGATGCTCAAAACAAAATAGACGATAATCATCACCTGAAAAAAGCCCTAAATTTAGTGTTTATTGATTTTTGTATTCCTTTTCTTATTACGTGTGATGTTTTACGTGACCGATCGATCCCTTGAAATAGATACTTATCACATGGAGGAAGGTTAGACCTAAGGTAAGTACCTACCTGAATGTAATCGGCTTATGTGATATGGTTGACTGACTGCGTCTGAAGAATATCTCGATTTGAACGAAATCATTCAACGAATAATTTGTATGGATTTGTTATGACTTTTTCGTAGTTTTTAATATCGCTATTCAACAATAAGCGGAAATACATTCATGAAAGTGTAGGAAATATATGAAAACAGCATCAAATCAAGCTTGTTAGAAGTAATTTCACTTTCAACTGCCGGCCTACACCTAAACCAATTCCACCCCTGGTTTATATGCAGGTACCAATCAGTTCTTTATTGGTAAAGAAGAAATGGGAAGACTTTTGCAACCCGCCTAGCAAATAGAATAAAGGGATATCCCCTCTTCTGTTGTTTCACTTGTGGTTGTGTTTTGTGCTGTTGGAGAGGGAGGGAGGGGCGAATAGGGGCTGTTGATCGCATTAAAAGTTTTTGGCCGGTATAAATAGTTGTCACCAAAGAAATTTTTTTTTTATCTTCTTGTTGATTTGCCATTAAAAATTTATTAATAGAGTTGGATTTGTGATGACAAGATTACTTCCATTTGAATTGATTAAAGGTTTGTGGTTGCTTTTGAGTAGGTAGATCGGAAGTTGTATTGAAGAGAGAATGAGAAAATATTTTTGGTAGGTATCCCTTTATCATTTGGGGGGAAACAAAATAATAAAAAAAAACACTGCCAATTGGTTGTGATGATGATGATCACTTCTGTTGTTGTTGTTGTTTTTGTTTTTAGTTTTTTGTTCTTTCATCTGGGTAATTTTTATTGGTCATTATTTTATCAAATTGCTTTATTGCTTGAAGGTTGTGTTCATTGGCGTGGGTAGGTTTTCGTTCTGGAGGAAGATTATGCCCCTGAATTTGAAGATTATGCCCCTGATTTGATGAGATATTCGATGTAATTTTTAAAGGTGAAAAAAATAGGATAAGGGAGGTGCGATAAAATTATATATGAAAGAGGAAAAATAAATTGCTATCAGCAGGTTGATGGAGAGGGACTGGGTAGGCGAAAAAGTGGGTTGGGTGTCGAAAATTGTGGTATTTTGCGATTTCTATCAAAAGTAGACCTTCTATGAAAAAAAATTTAATACAAGAGCCGTATTGTGAAAATGCCAAAAAGGAATTTTTTTTGTTTTTGAATTTTTGTCTTTTTTTAAAAATATCCATATTTTGATGAAACTGGGTTTTAATGTACATTGCTATGTTTTTTGTATACGAATTTTTCATACGAATTGTTTTTTTCAGCAAAATTTTAGTTTTTGTGTTTTGACCAATTTATTTTGAAAAAATAGCATCATTTTCAATCAAATAACTTTAAAAAGTTGGCGAACAAAATTTTTGTTTTTAAAAATTTTGAGATGGATTCTCTTTGGTTTATTCCTCTTTATGAAGTTATGCTTCCTTACCGGCGTTTATAAAAATATTCAACCAATAATAACACATAGACTTTTCCAGCCCATTATTACTGGTTTTTTTTACTCATTATAAGTAGAAAAAAGGGTAATAACACCTTGTTTTTGGATTTTGTGTGCAACACAATAAATTTATTAAATTAAATTGATTCATTTTCTACACTATAAGTGATAGAAAAAAAAACTCAATGCACCAAAAGATATGTGGTATAATGTAAGGTTCTGATACAACGGGATTTTTGGAAATTCCACCGGAAAGTTAGGGTGAAATGGGGTAAAAAATAAAAAAATAAAACTGTTTGCACATCTCTAAAATGTGATGTATTTGTTCTCTTAAATAATGCAGTACAAAGTTAATTGATTAAATTAAAAACAAAGACTGTATGATATATTACAGAAAAAAACATCAAAGAACGCGTACTTTTTATGCTCCTTTGACCAATAGTACCATTCATAACATCTGACTATGTCAACTTAAATAATTTTGAATTTCTATAAAATTACACCTAAAATATCAAGAATTATTTTGATATACAAAATCATTAAATAATATCAAAAACAGTATAAATTCAATCCTTTACAAATCTGTTAAAAATTCAAAATATCTTTTTCACGTAAACAAAATAAATTTTAATTTTAGTATAACTTAACTTATTGTTTACAGTTGAGATATCAATGAAAAGAAACCTCAGTAAAAATACAAAAATGAAATCTTTTACAATTGGGTATTAAATTGTGTAAATATAGGCTTCACAAGGGAAAAATCATCAATTTTCACATTATCGACCGCAATTTTTATATTTTTTTAATTGATTATTTTGATTTAAAATTGGATTTTACAAGCTTCAAAAAGACCATTTAAAATTGTCAGGAAGCATAGATAAACCAAATTATAGGGTCGAAAAATATTAATTATATGAAATAGTTCAATTAATGTCATAAAAAAACCAAATGCTTCTTCTTTAAAAAAAATTTGCCTACTAGAATTTATTATCACTACATTTCTTCTGGCGAGTGTACATGAATACACACACCTTTTTTTATTTTGTGCTGTTTTTTTTTCAGTGAGTCTACGTCACTGTATTTATTTGTATTTATCTTTCCTTTTTCCAATTTAAATTTTGTTTGAAAAAAATAATTTTAGGTTGTGTTTCTTCATAAGCATAGTACAACAGCTTATTATTTGTCTGTAATTTCAATCAAATTAACCTTTTGCCTGAACGTGAACCTGAACGCATTTTGTTTTCTTGTCAGAATCTATCTGTAAAACAAATCTCATAAAAATTATTTCTTATTCTTAACCGCAGGAATGGAAATGCCAACTTCAGGAACACAGAAATCCCAACTAGTGCTGGATGGTTAGGGCCATTTTAGTACCATAATTCTTGTCACTAAAATTGTTTGTGGAATCGTTGAGGGTGGTTCTGCCTAAGGAAAACAAGAACTTTGATCACTGATCAGTGAGAGGTCGTGAAACACTGTTGGTCCTCTCCTAAACACAGTCTTTTCAAATACCTGCATGAGTTTACAATATAACTGAAACAGTATTCCTCTCCGTGGTGGACTGCTTGTTAGACTCATTCAAGAATCAACATAGAAGACCTTAAAACGAGTTCGTCCAATAGAAGTCCCGGTTTTCAACACTTTTGTGTTAAAAGGTAACGAGAATTGACTAGATATGTTGGAATAATAAATGGAAACAATCATCTAAAATAAGAGTCGTCTAAGTGAAAAGACGCTAACGTAATCTTCTACGAATAGTTCGCCCAACGGAAGACTCAAAACTCCGGCTTATGGCCGGTATTTTTCAAAATGTTCTAAAAAATAGTTTACTTAAATAGCGTATATATTTTGAGTTCCACTGAAATCAATATTGCGGCAAAATGGAACAAATTGCCTAAGTTCATAACAGTTGTGGTTATTAACCAATTTTTCAAAATGTTATATTACCGTATGCGGTTGGGAAAATGCCGTTATAATGGAGTTCCAGCTGGTTAAACACATTTAAAACTCATCTAAAATGATTAAAATCAATTTTCCATCTAACCAAATTCAGGGAATTGAAATGTTAGATTAACTTTTGGAGTCTCCTTAATTAATATTATTATTCTTTCATCACGAAGTGTACAATTATTTCTTTAAGCCGCCTCACTAAAACGAAGTATGGCATTTGATTTAGAAAAAAATTACAATTTCTTGGAATGATTTACCTTCGCAGATGAACATTGTGAAACCAAAGATGATCACAATGAAGTTAAAGTGCTATCTCTTAAAAAAGCATGGTTGAATCAGAGTGATTTATCTTCAATGTTAAACCAGACAAAAAGTTACCAATTTGGTGCCTTACGCATAATGCTATCTTTCTGTTGTAAGTGACTTGTTCTGCGATTTTAACTCAAATTGCCGTGACTACATTTGCGGAATTTCCGAGTTCGGACCATTAACACACACATTTGTGATGTTTTTTTATTTTACAATACGATCTTCTTGAAAAATACAAAAAAAAAATAGTTCGAATTACTAGTCGTTTTCGAGAAAAAGAACGTTTTTCAGTAGTGATTCACTTCAAACCTTAAACTAGCACAAAAATAGCTGTTTAAAAAAATCATCTTGCGGAATATTTTCTTAAAAATAAACTTCTGTCACAATTTCCCTTAATTATCTCCTAATTGCAAAAAGAAATAAAAATCCTTCTTCCATCTATTTTTACATCCTCTACCGTTGATCGTTAATAAACAACTTTTTCTTTAAACAAAGTTCAGTCTTGATAAACATGTCACCTCTTTGTGTAAACAACTCCAATTCATATAAAATACCCTGCATTGCAAAACTTTTCCCTTCTATTTCTTCACAAGCAATCAACGAAAGTGTGTTTATCACAATAATTAGTGAAACTTGCAACTTTGTGAGTGTTTTGTGCTCCAGCAATTCACATCTCGAGTTAAACTTTCTTATAACCTTTTGGGTTACCTTTTGCTGCTCCTACGCCTGCTGGTGCATATATTCTTTTTACTTTATAAGTGTTGTGTATAAGTTTATGCAACTATTTGGAGGGTGAATAAAAAATTAAAAAAATTAAAAACCAAGATAAGTTAGTACTCACAATCTCACATATCCTGGAATAAGAACATCGTCTGATATCTTTTCTTGATGCGGTACTTATAAAAATTTCAGTTCCGTTCTGAAGTTTATGACAAGAAAACCTAGGAACCTACCTATAAGATGTAGTATACCTGCAGTGCAATAGCAAACACGGAAGACATTTCTCCAAGAGTATCATAAGAGCAATGAGTAGGTATAATGTGTAGTGTATATCCTTTTTCAACATCATCGTCATATCCTTTTGAATGTATAAGATGCCACTTTAAAGAAAATTCAACCACAGTGAAATATGGAAGATGATATTTATGAACGGATCTTATTTTCTTTTTTTTTTTTGTTTCTTTTAAGGATACCTCCTTTAAAAGAATAATCCAAAAATAGAGGAGTAAGTAAACGATATTTTTTCATAGTTTCTGTTTGCTTAAATTTCAGGACTTAAATGCCTCATAATTATTTATCCGGACTTAATATTCATACATTCTCATAATATCGTCCAGCAAACATAGGCAGAAGGCGATTTATTTTAAATTTCATGCAAAACTTTTAACTCTTTGAAAAAAAAAAAAAACAAATTCTAAAACACAATCGCCATGTATAATATCAACTTTCAGGTATTTTCAAGTGATAAGTTGGTCAAGTGGGTGGATACCACGCCCCCTGACTAGAAAGTTGAACATTTTCATTTTTACCGCTGATATGGTTATGATGATGATGATTTGTTATAGAGTCGAAAAGTGACATTTATTACCAAAACATGTCATGATCCTTATAACTAAACTTCCGGATGGGGTTAGTGGTGAAAAATAAGATGTAAGTTCATTAATTACATAAACTTACTTTTTCGATAGAACTTCCAATTAATGTTCAAAATAATAATGACGTAACTTCACACTCCTGCCAATTTTATTAAAATCCAACCGCACGTTCTAGGACTATACTCGGTCGACAACCGTACAAACCTGACTTTGCACCTTCAATTATCAATTTGAAATACCGCTACATCATGATAACACGTAATTGACTTCATCATTCTCCAGTGAAGAACCGGTGCGGCGCACCCACTGTGCGTGGGCCATTTCTTGACGAAAATTGATAAATTTGGTATAGTTATAGATTTTATTATGGAGAATTCAAAGAGCCTGCCAACCTTTTTTACTTGCTCTATAGGGCAAGTGTTGGTTTCGTGTCAAAAACCAACATTACGATGATGGAGAAGTCCGAAAAAGTGGTTTTCGTCATGCCGTCCGTCGGTCTGTGCGTTTGTGCATCTGTGCGTCTGTACGTCTGTGCGTCTGTGCGTCTGTGCGTCTGTACGTCTGTGCGTCCATCTGTACACTTCTCTACTGCCCAAACGCGTGTACGGATTTTCTTCAAATTTGGTAAAGATGATTTTTACGTAATTTCGAAAGTTTTTTTTTTTTTTTTTTTTTGAATATCTCGTCTAAAACTATAACGGTTTTTAGTTATTTGGTTTTTCTCGAAAACGCCTCTAACGATTTTGTTAAAAATCGTATGTTTAGTGATTACAACAAAACTGCATTTTTAGTTTTTCTAAAACAATTAAAAACTCGAAAATGGACCCATTTTGCATAAAATCAATGCTCGTGACTTCTAAATATAATTTTAAAAATCTGAAGAAATTCTGGTAATATTCTTGAGCCCAAAGGACCTTTATTCCAAGAAAAGCCCAAGAAATGCCACAAAATTGATATTGTGGACCACTCTAGTGTACATTCATGTGAAAATCAATCAGACGATGCACTTAAATAAATATCTCTATCAGGCAGCCATAATTAAATTCCAAATGATACGAAATACTCCAGTATTTTTGTTTTTTCTTTATTTCATTGTAAAAGTGATATATCGATACATACACGCCTCTCCAAAAATAGCCTATCGATATAAACAGAAACACTTAAAAAATAAGTGATTCGTGTCAGGTTTTCTTTAATGGCTTTGCAATTATCACCTAAACCTCACACCCATGTATCCCGTTCGAAACACTCATTTCGGCAAAACAAGGATCATATTTCTTCCTGATTTCTTCAGGATTCTCATTGCTTCTCTTAAATTTCATGCCTCCTCCATTGATACATACTTTCTCCTGATGGCCATGTCTGTCATGTATCCAATTGCTCGGTTGTTGTCGCACATAAATTTATTCACAGGAGCATTTTATTGACGGCAACGTCAGTTACCAATGAAATATTAACCCATTGCGAGACGCTCTAACGTGACTTTAGACGTTTCAGTTCCGCTTCTCCTTTCGTCGGTCGTCTGTGTAATGGAATACTCAATTTTAGTTTTTAGCTAATCCAACGCCAAACGAACTCGGAAACGTTGTTCGGTATCGGTATCAAAGAAATGGAACAGGAACACACCCTGGGGCTTTTAGGACAAACAACCGTAATTGGCGTGAACTATACCCATGCGGGTATGCGGGAGCATATACCTCCTGCTGAACATCAGACAGAGACGGGACAGCCATTTGTGTGAATGTAGGTGTGGCAACGTTTATATGAGCATTTAACAAGGTTATGTTGAAGGTAATAAATGTGAATTTGTTTAGCATCAGTAAGACTAAGCTAAGGCCCCTGCGGGAATAATTTATTAAATAGCAATGTTTGCTACAGTAATTTCGTATCATACTGCTACTGGATGGGGACGATGTTGATGATGATGATGATGATAGCAATTTCAAATAGCTAGTGGCTTTGAAAAAAAAAAGGATTTCCGCAACCCTAATTTTCAAAACGAAAGATTCGACTTAGGTACCTCCGAGGCAAGTAATAATATCTAAGTTTCGCTCGAGTTTATTTTTCATCTTTAATTTTTTGTTTTCTTTTGCTGATGGAAAAGTGAAGACCCGAACTCGACCCTGATTTTTTTGGGAAATATTTGTTTTGATTATATTCCATATCTGGGTTCTAATTTTTTTGTTTTTTTTTTTTGTTGCTTTTATAAAAGACAAAGGGTTTCCTTTCTTACTTCTAATTAGTGTTTGTATCTTAAGAAGATGACTTTGAATAAGTGATTGTGCAGAAAAAGGGTGAACTCATTTGGAATTAAATATAAGGTATCTGAGGCCAAGCCAACGTTAGGCGCATTAATGTTAATTTAATTCCCGCAGCAATATATATACAACAAAGGCATTATAGTACGATGAGCAGGATTAAAGGTTATTTTAAATTGGTATTTAAAATTAGGCTTTGTTATGAAACATTTATGTACATATACACTCAGAGGGCTTACGGAGAAAATAAATTGCATGTTAAATAATTTGATTTTTGGGATGAAAACTTTTTCTATTATACTGAAATTAAATTTTTAATTTCGAAGATGTAATTTTTCTTAATAATTTTTGTTTTTGAAAATAATAGACTCTAAGGAAAAGCTTTCTATAAAGTGATTTGCATAAGAACGCGGTTAGCCCAAACCAAACCAAAAAATAAAATTAAAATGCACGACTGGGTCATACGTACTTGCTCTTAGGGTCAATGTTGCTATGTATGCTAAGGCTTCATGTAAGTATAAATGACTTAAAAATCTTTTTTTTATATATAAAATACTCAAGCTTTGTGTAAAAAAAAGTTTGAATCCCAATTTTAAGAAAATATTAATTGACATCTAAAACCAAAATTTCAAAAGAAAACTATTCACGCATTTTCGAAAAATTGATTTTTGAACAACAAAATTGAAACTTTTTTTAAAAATCTAAAAAAATTTTTTTTTTAAATAACTTAAAAATTGTTGAGATCTCTTGTGTAAGAATTGTCACCAAAATCCGTGGAGTCGCTAACGAGGAAATCAGAAAAGAGAAAAACGGTTATATGCGAGGTACCGTTTTTAACCGATAAAAAAATATTTTTTTTTATTTCAAAAGAACGAAAATTTGAAAATTTTCTATCAAAGTCGTTTGGATTGTTTTTGAGAAAATAAAATAATTCCATATTGGTTGTATGGCAGGTACAGTTAATTTTGGTCCTAAAAAAAAAAAATTAAAAGCGATGTTCTAAATAGTTGTGGTAAATAGTTTTCTGCCTCAGCCATGACTTTGTGTTTTTCGGTGTACCTACCTTTATTTAATATTTTTTTAGTAGCTGTGGAGAGTCGAGCGAGATGTCGTCACTTTCCGTACTAAATTCAAAACCGCTTCTAGAAGACGGAAGAAAAGTTAAAAAAGGTTGCCATCTTTGACGCAAGCTTTAACGAAAACTTTTCAACAAAACACTTAACGAACGAAACGAAATGGAATGGAACTTGTGTAGAACAGTCGTTCTTAAGGAAACTTAATACCTCTAGTAGGGCCTTCGAGAAAGACACTTTGAGTTCAGACACGACGTCGTCGTAGAGGGAAATTGAGAAAGTACCTATTTATAATTTGAAAGTGCTAAAGATAAGCGATTGTGATATTGTGATTTTATTTCTTATAAATTGTAAAGATTAATAGTAAAGCAGTTTGTTTTAAATATAAGTGATGTTAGTCTTGATAAATAAATAAAAGTGGATTTGTAAAATGTGAAATTTTAGGGTCAATTACCCTATACAACTATTACCGCAGTTCTCTCCAGCTCTTTCCCAGCTGTGCAGATTCCCTTTTAACTGTCCTGCGCCATGTGTTTCACGGCCAACCCAATCCTCTATCTGCCTGTATGAGTGTTCACTAACGTTTGCATCTTTCTTGTGACAATAGTTAAGTTACGGAGGTAAAGCATGGGTTCATCATTGAAGCGGAACAATCTCTGCTTGGATTTTACCTAGCAACCCAGCTAGAGACAAAACTTATAAGATACTGAAAGTCTTCTACTTTCTCTACCGGTTGTCCAGAAATATTGACTTAAAAGCATCAGTTATTTTCGAAATTGACCATTTTTGTTTTTATCGTATTAATTTTCAACCCTACGATATCTGTTTCTCCCTCCACCCTTGTTGTCATTTGATGGAGATCCATCATCATATGATAGAATAAGCATACTTCTACATGTGCGTAATCCAGATGTTTTAGCTAGATGTCAGACTCCATTGAATTCTTCCATTTCCGTTTAATAATGTTGCGCCCATTACATCACTTACCACTATCACTTACATGAATAGTATTGGCGATAGTATACAAACCTGCCTTATTCCATATTGGACTTCAAATTCATCGATAACCTTTCTTTTTGAGAACGTGACATTTGCTTTAATCATTACAAGTAGATTACCAGTAATGCCCCTCCTTGCGTAAGGCAATCCAAAAAGAATCTCTGTTGACACTATCAAACGGTTTTTGAAATCAATCAACAGTAGTTGAAGTGGTGATCGATATTTGACGCACTGCTCAATATTGACTCTCAAGGTGTCAATGTGGTCAACACATCAGGGTGATCCAGCGAGGAAACCTGCTTGTTCGGCTTCAAGTTTGTTTTCTAGGTGTTCTTTAATTCTTATCTTGTTAACCGCAGCCAGAACGCAAATTCATTAAAATTGTTTTTAAAATAGTCTTCATTTAAAATTCAAAGAAATAATTTTATCGTATCAAAGCTCTTACCGCATTATTAAACATAATTCTTTCCAAAATGCTTATGGAACATAATATCCCAAAATTCTGCAACATCAGATGGAAAATTTTACTATTAATATTTCAGAAATTCAAATAAAATGTATTTAATAGTCGAATTGTTTTAACGAAGGGTCACAAGTTTTACTGATATGCCCTTCTTTCCCCCTCTAGTCGACCACAAAATTATAATAATTCTATCCCATAATATTGTCCAATGGATTGTAGATATAAATTTCTGGCTTATAAGTCCCATGTTTAGCTAATTACTTTGTGCATATATTTATTTGCTTTATTAAGCACTAAATCAATATTCTATTTTCATAACACAGACCACAAACGGGTCAATAATATCACGACTTATTTCAAAATTTAAAAGCCACAATGACATTTATCCAATACTTTGTGTGTTGTGTTTTCTATTTATAAAGCCACACAATTTTGACAGGACTTATACACGAGTAATTTTTAATTAACGTACAAAAATACATACCTACACCAGCCCAGAATAGGGGAGAGTGCATTTTGTATTTATAATACGTTTTTATCCCCAGAATAAGGTCACAATAGTCAGAGACCTAACTCCTGACTGAATATACGGACACACAACGTCAGTCAACGAAAAACCAATAAAAAAAATTGTCATTGCGAAATTCACTTAATATTTCAACTCTGAAAACCGGATTGTTAATTAAACCTGAATTCCCTGTCCGCTGTGTGTGTCTTTGTATATAGTTTGCACCCTCCTCCTCCGTATACAAACTCCTTACCTTCAACATTGAATTGAATTGGCTGTGCTG
Organism: Meliscaeva auricollis; assembly: GCA_948107695.1. Classification (NCBI taxonomy): domain Eukaryota; kingdom Metazoa; phylum Arthropoda; class Insecta; order Diptera; family Syrphidae; genus Meliscaeva; species Meliscaeva auricollis. The sequence continues at coordinate 19,997,956 of OX403617.1, read as the reverse complement.
GACATAAACCAAACCACCTCTTAGGAATATCAAACATGCAAATACCTACTCGAAACCAAAACGTTTTCAAAATTGAACTTTACCTTTGCAACTTCTTGTTCTGCCCGAATATCCAAATCTGAGTCAGGATCCAAATCTGAATCCTTTGATGAACGATGTATACCATCCGCATATTTGTGTGTGATAGAATAGTTGTTGGTACCTAACTTATCGTAGCAAGGAAAAGTTTTTGATAAAAACACACGTTGTTGCACTTTCAAATCGATCAGAACAGAACAGGACAGAACCAAAAGACAGAATATTGAAGGAGGATTTGACTCTGAGAATCCTTCTATGTATTTGTATTCAAGGAAAACTTTTCCTTGTTCGTGTACCTACCCGAAACTTATTTACGCTCGCAGCTGTCAGAAGTTACACATTTGGCTTTGCTTGGTAAGCAAAATTTCATCTTTGTCCTCAATTTATCTACCAGAGATGAACAATATTTGAAATGTTTGAAGTATTTTCATTTCGACAGTCATAAGCTCTGGCAAAAATATACATATTTATGGCAACACATGCAAAAAAACACAAAATCCAAATCGCAATACAGCAACTGAAGTAATTAAAAATGCAAGAAAAAACTGCATGAATACGTACAATGCAGCAGCAGCAAATCTCCATCGGTAGGTACGTACAATAAAATATTCAAGCCATCACACCAGCCGGCATAATGTTTTACATATTATATAAATTTGCCAGGACTATATTTTTGGCATTTGAGAAGTTTCAAAAAAGTCCTTGTACCTACAAATTTGGTGTGTATGCGCCTCTGTAATTCCCAATAGACCCGAAGACAGGATTATCATTGCCTTGACAGTTTGCGCACAGTGACAATAGTAATAATTCATCTACGGAAGGAAATAGGAGGAAGTATAAGGAACAGCGAACAGGACCATGCCAACATTTCCCTTGACACCTTCTCGCACTGACATTATGACGGTGGTTTTTGTTGTTACTTTGCTAGTGCGACCCCACGTCGTCGTTGTGGTGTTTGTCGACGACGACGCCGCGCCGCCGACGGCTGTAAGGTTCTGGCTTCTGGGGCAATTTATTAAGTGCTGCAACGAATGGGTTTTGCTTTTTGCCATTTTCATTCATATACAAATGTTTGTAAAGGTATATGAAACCTTGAACAGAGGGAAAATAGTTTCTTCTTTAACAATTTTCCCTTGGCCTGTGATGTATATCCACTTACATTCATATTCTTACCTGTTCTAAGCAATCACACAACACCGCATCAAAAACAGCTCCAACTCGTTGAAAAACATAAATTTAGCACCCACAATCAACCACTAACAGTAAAAATTAGATTTTAGTAATGCATTCGACGTTTACGAATTGGTTCCAGTCATATTGAACTTCAAAATTAAAGATTTGCTCACAGCGATACAGTAAGCTTTTTAAAATAAACAATGATTCCGACGACAATGTTAAAATAATACCATTCAAAAAAAAAAACAACCGATTTCAAATTTAAGACTTAAGACCAAATTTCAAGCAAATCCATTAACCCGTTTAGGCTATGCTTCTGTGTACAGATGGTCGCACAGACGCACGGACGCACAGACTGACGAACAGCATGACGAAAACCACTTTTTTGAAATTCTCATCGTTATATTCGTTTTGATTAAAACCTCTTAATTTTTTTTCACACAAAACGAATACACGCCCTATAGTGGTAGTAATAATATAGGCGGCGGATACATATCATTTTTTGTAGAGCTTGTTGCAGTTATTACAAAACAGTATGTAAAAATTCCTTAACACTGCCAAAATCTGAACTTAGGGTAAAAAAACGAGGGTTTTCGGACCTTCATCCATTGCAAAAAAATAAAGTTTCATCAAATTTTAACCAATTTTGGATTGATTGTTTTGGAATGAAGACCTTTTCAAAAATATAAAATACATGTGGTTTGGTAAAACTATCTACACTGTATAAGCTGAACAATTTCAAAAAATCCCTTTTTCCTTATTTACCCAACTTCGACATCAATTTAAAGTATATGTTTTGAAAACAACATGTTGTTTTAAAAAATTATGTTCTAAAATAATGTTTATTTCCAAACTAAACAAGATATTTTTTTTTTTAAATCAGTTAAAAATTGGATAAGAAACAAAATTTTAACGTTTCAACTCAGCTACAGAAATTAAAACGTTCAGAAACCGGAAAACCAAACCAAATCAAAATGTTTTTTTGTACATTGTTGAAAAGGTCCTAATGGCTCCATTCTAAAACAGTAAAAAAAAGCAAGATTATTTACAATGGATAAAGGTCCAAAATCCCGTTTTTCGTCCCTAAGTCCAGATTTTGGGGGTGTTACGAAATATTTACACAAGGTTTTGTAATCAGTGCAACACGCTCTACAAAACGTGATAGGTCTACGTCCACGTATATTTTGAGTGTCAAATAGCAATACAACAAGCAATTGCAATTAATTTTGTTTAATTTTTATTTGCAATACACAATTTTTGAATAAAATCTCACGCACCTGGCAGTGCTAGAGTATTAAAAAGGACGAAGGTCCCTGCGGTTGTTTGACATCGTGAAACTTGAAGCGTAGATAATCCGTTTTCGGTTCAGTGAAGCATGGGTTTTGCGACATTTAATATATTTATATGAAAACCTGTTGTCGGGAAAAACGCAGCACAAAAACCGCCTTATATATCGTGGTAGGTAAAATGTAAAAAGGTCTAAGCCAAACGAAGACGAAAAAAAGTTGCTGATGTGTTATACATAGTTTTTGCTATTGCAATACGTCGTCGTCGTCGTTGGCGTTGTAGCAAGGGTATGGCCAAATGTAATTTGTATATTTTACCGTACCGCCTTCCTTACATTTTGATGGGCGATGGAATGAAAGTGTCGTTTATGGGTAGTGGAATATGAATTTGTGAATCCTTTAGGAAATATTATATTTGTAGCTGGTTGCTTGCGTTATACTTTACCGCAAGTTGTGCATTCGATGGTTTGCTTACGCGCGCTTTGCGCCACAGTGAATCAGTGAGTATGAGTTCTAGGTCTGCTATTAGAATGATATCATAAAATTTCTTATGTAACTTTGAAGAATTTCTTCCAAGGACGAAGAACTTTTTTTTTTTTTAAGGAAAAAATAAAGATAAATAATAAAAATTATGTAAAGGAAGAGAATTATTGCACGCAAAGTTGGCGTCTTCGTCGTCGTCGGTGACAACACGATGGGGATCTTAATTTATTTTAAAGGAATGAAGTTTTGTGCGGTGATAAATATTACGCTCATAGTTTATAAGAAAGATTTCATTTAAAAAAGTAATGTCCTACAACTGAAAATGAAAAATGATATGGCTTTGACAAGCGGATAAGATGATATCTTAGTAAAATGAAATATTCAGAGTGGTGGATTTACAGTGAGGAATAAAGAAATAAACATGTAATTCTAAAACAGGCGGGAAACCAGGTGGAAAAACCAGGTGGGGAAACAAGCCAGGCGTAAAAACAGGTGGGAAGCCATGCGGGAAACTTGGCGGGAAATCAGGCGGGCGAGACCAGGCGGAAAACCAGGCGGAAGAACATGCTGGAAACATGAGGGAAAACAGGTGGGCAAAAAATGCAATTTTGAAAACGTTGCAATTGACACTCTTGTATCCTGGATGTTAAAGTGTAAAGTAGTATTGTTTTATAGCCACGAAGATTGGATAACATAAGAAATTGATCGAGTCTCTTCCACAATCTCTAGGAATCCATCACCAACACCAAGAGAACCTGTACGACCTGAGGTAAGATGATTTTTGATAGTTGACATAACAGTCAAAATCAAGAAACTTACAGAAAAAGTTAGGTTAGGACAATTGAACATGAGAGTCGAGGTTAGCTGTCAAGGACCTTACCTCTGGGCTACGGAAATATAAGCAAAAAAAAATCGTGGGCAGTTTAGGTATAAATGCTAAATTCGATTTTTTGTGTATTTTTAAAAGTGATCACAATTATATTCAAACGTTTTCGATGATCACCTTGCGCAGACCAAAAATTTCATTTGACGACTTTTGATTTTCACAAAAGTGACAACTGACCTGTTAAACAGAAATGGTGGAATTCAACGGAGTCTGACATCACAACTAAAACATGTGGACTACACTGACGACGTATGCTTACCCTCTAATAGGATCATTGATCTTAATCAAATGACAACAAGGGTGGATGGAGAAGCAGAAATCGTGGGGCTGAAAATTAACACGGCAAAAACAAAAATGATCAGCCTCGGAAGTAACTAATCAGTTCAAGTCAATATTTCTGGAAAACCGCTAGAGAAAACACAAGACTCTCAATACTTTCATCGGAGTTATGTCAAAGGCAGAACCAAACAAGCTGTCGACAGCCGTATTAAAATGGCAAAGACTGCTTTCGGAATGCTGTTCAAAATATGGAGAAATAATGCTATCAGCTTAAATACTGGACTGTTTCGCTCCAATGTTGAATCCGTGCTTCTGTATGGCTGCAGCACGTGGACGATCTTAACTACTGTCCCAAGTAAGCTGCAATCCTTCGTGGCCACGTGTCTTCGAATTATCTTAAGCATTTTCTGGGCCAACCGAATTTTTAATCAAGAGCCTCATAGAAGAACGGGTCAAGAATTCATAGACAGTACTATATGCAGACGTAAGTAGCGCTTCAAAAAGCCAACGATTGCATTGCTGGCCAAGCGATGCAATTGAACCCACTTACACAGGCAGTTAGATGATCGGGTTGGCCAAGAAGCACATGATGCAGGAAAGTCAAAAAGGAATTTGTACAGCTGGGGAAGAGCTGGAGAGAACTGCGATATATTTTCATATTTCGTACACAATGGCGTGTAGGAAAAGTGAGGCCCTATGCCCTGTTGTGGGTAAAACGAATTTTGAGGAAATTGTTGTTGTTGTTTCATAGAGGACAAGCTCTGTTGATACGGTTTTGAATAGGGATTTTGAAATTGTTGTATGAAATTATTGTTGGGTTGTTGAAATTGAAGGTTTTGTAATGGCTGTTGTTGTGCAAACAGGTTTTGGCTCGATTGAGACTGTAACTGTTTTGCACCACTATCAAACTGTTGCTGTTGATATGCCGGGTTTGTATTTTGAAAAGATTTCTGATTTTGACTATTGTTGTTTGGATGTTGTGAACTGTTGAAATTTTGAAATGATTTTTGTTGATTCAGATTGTTAAGATATACTTGTTGTTGACTATTTGAATTTGCATTTGAATTTGAAAAATTTTGTTGATTTGAATTTGCTTGTTGCGGTCTAGATTTGTGTTGATGAGTGTTTGGAACTGGCTTTTTATTTGTAGTAGGATTTTGTGAATTTTTACTTGAAGATTCTTCTCTTCTTAACGGAAGAGTTGTCCTATTAATATCACCGAGAAATTCGATGAAATTAGCCCTAACATTTTTCTGAACGTGTTCGGATATGCACGAATTCATAGATTCAGTATAGGAACTGAAAGCATTCACTAGTGCATAATTGATGTATGCTTTAAGATCAGTAGGAACTGAACTAATTCTCTAGTTTCGGCATTTACATCTGCATTTTCACTTTCCGAAATATTAGCATTGCGAATAGTTTGGATGCTGGGGTCTGAACCTCCAAAAGCTGCACCTAAGGGACTCAAACTACTGAAAGTAGGAGCTGCAATGGAATTAGATTCCGTTGAGGTGTTAAGAGGTCCGAGACCTGAAGTATTATTCGAAATATTATTCATGTCTTGTGACTGCTCTTGAATTTGTTCTATGTTTGGAACTTGATTTTGTGTTGGATTGTTATTATTTGTTGGTGGCGTTCGTTCTAAACGATGACGTGGATATAAGGGGTTGTCCATATCACTCCCAACTGAATTTTGATTGGTTGACTGAATCATATTAGAAAAACTTGCTTCGGTTGATTGGGGGTTGTTATTGGTGACGTTAACTAAAGGCGGATTAAGCGAAACTTTTGGGCTTAGACCGGTAAGTAACAGCTCTTGACCGTTGGGGTTTAACCTAGCGGATTCTCTTGAACCTTTCTTTACTGTGCCGGTTTTAGGAGGCATTGCTAATGAATTTATATATTTTTTTGAAAATTTTTAGTTCTTTGAATAAATTATTCAAAAAAAATACCCAAAAACAAAAGTTGATAAATTTTTTGCAAGTGAAGTGAAAAACACTTAAATTTTGTTTTGAAAACTTATAAATGGTAATACCAAAAGAAACGAAAATTTTGAAAATCAGTATTAATATAAGTGTGAATTGTAGTTTTTAGTTGGTTTCAAAAAAAAATAAAAACAAAAAAAAACAAATGTCAGAAAAAAATATGAAAATGAAACAAAAATGTAATAAATGAATATTAATTGTTAAATATAAACAATTGAATAACAAAAAAAAACTATATCAAAAAATGTAATAAATATATGAATAACCAAACCAAAAAAAAATGTTAAACAAAAATAAACTCGAAAAAGAACTCAAAAAAAAATGTAAACAAAAGAAAAAACAAAAAAATAACGAAAAAAATTTAAAAAAACAAAGGTAACAATCGAGAAAATTGTAAACCTGTTTTATCTTAAATGTAAGTAAATATAAATAAATCGAAAAGCTAAAAAAAATGATTTATTTTCTAAAGAAAATAAAGATTTTTAAGTTTTCGAACAAAAAATGTCAAAAACAAAACGAGAAAAAAATACAAAGAAAAATTAACGATTGGTTTTGGTAAACAAAAATATGAAAAACTATTCAAAAAAAAAATTGTTAAATAATAGATTTAAGAAATGTTATTTCTTTCTTTTTAAATCAATAAATTCAAAAAATTTAATTTTTCCAAAAAAACGTTGGTTTTTTTAAATTGGTTGTAATTTCATGACATTGCGGGGATGCTTCAGGTAACTGATTAGGTGGTGAAATTTGTTGACGAATTCGGTGAACTGAAATGGTGGTCAATAGATACTTTTCGAAGACTGCAGACGGACAAATTTTCAAAATTGTCCCTCTTAGTGGTAAATAGGAACAAAAATTTAAACAAAAGACAAAAAATTGTTGCTATCTAATTGTATTCGCAGTTCTATTCTGGCCTGAGACCTTAGATAGAAGACATAATACAAAAAGATAAACAAAACAAAAAAAGGAAGAAAAAAAAGTAATTGTGCAACTGTGCGACTTTACGTCACCAACAGGTCACAAAACTTTGAATGAAAACAATATAAATGATTGAAAAGTAAAAAGAAGAAGATAGAAAAGTGAAATTTATAACATTAAAGGATGGGTAAATACAATCAAAAACAAAAGGTTAATTGTTGTTGTTATCTTCTCCTTGTTTTCTCGTCGCAAATGAAAGTGGTATGTTTGAAACCTTCCCGATCATGACATACGAGTTTCCAAAGAAGATAACAAGAACAATTGGGGAATACTAAAACTGGGAAAAAGGTAAACGGAAACAAAGACTAACGTTGTGGGCGCCATTGTAATGGGCTGATGATGCAAGATTGAACTAAAAGTATGTTCGTTTTCATGCGTGTGGACTGGCATGCTTGTCGATGCACGGGCCTAGCTCGCCGGACATGGTGTGGGATCTTGTCCACAAACACGAAAATTCAGCCTAAAACATTATTATTTCATGCCAAAAGCGAAAAACCGATCCAAAAAATAACAAAAAGAATTCGATTAAAGCGGACGGACATTACCACTAGAGGGCGTCGTGATGTTATTCGACGTGGCCTATCCCACCCTACCTTGGGAGTCGTTGGCCGATTTTTGACCCCCCCTTTTTACGCAAAACTCACCATTTCAGTATTCTTCACCTTTTCCACCAGATCAAGACGTCACCATCAGCATCCCCTGAAACAAAAAACTTAGCACAACATCAAGCTATGCGCTTGAATAAAAAGACGTAATTCTACCATATTGGTACGATTTACAAACTTTTTTATTTAAGAAAAATCGGGTTTAATAATTTAAAATTAATTATGAATTTTTTTATTAGATGTTTATTGCTATTGTTCATTCATGAATGAATATTCAATGAATATCTATATAAACAAATTCATAATTAATTTTAAATTATTAAACCCGATTTTTCTTAAATAAAAAAGTTTGTAAATCGTACCAATATGGTAGAATTACGTCTTTTTATTCAAGCGCATAGCTTGATGTTGTGCTAAGTTTTTTGTTTCAGGGGATGCTGATGGTGACGTCTTGATCTGGTGGAAAAGGTGAAGAATACTGAAATGGTGAGTTTTGCGTAAAAAGGGGGGGTCAAAAATCGGCCAACGACTCCCAAGGTAGGGTGGGATAGGCCACGTCGAATAACATCACGACGCCCTCTAGTGGTAATGTCCGTCCGCTTTAATCGAATTCTTTTTGTTATTTTTTGGATCGGTTTTTCGCTTTTGGCATGAAATAATAATGTTTTAGGCTGAATTTTCGTGTTTGTGGACAAGATCCCACACCATGTCCGGCGAGCTAGGCCCGTGCATCGACAAGCATGCCAGTCCACACGCATGAAAACGAACATACTTTTAGTTCAATCTTGCATCATCAGCCCATTACAGCCCCTTAAAGGGATCAGAACGGACTCTTCAAAAGGTCGTAAAGAATTAGGGTCTGTTAATTTTCATGGGTTGCGTATTTTATGAAAATTCAATCAATATTGTGAAGCTGCAAGTTGGTCAGTTTTATAAATTTTTAGTGGAAAGTGTTTAAAAAATTTAATTGGCCCGTGTTTGAATTTGACCAAATATCAAAAAAGAAGTGCCATATCGTACGTAAATTTTTAGTTTTCTCTTTTAAATACAATAATCTTTTTTTCTCGTCCTTCCTTTAAGTTCCTGTAACTAATAGAAGGAGATTTAAACATTTTATTTTTCCTGTTTTCCTAAACCTACATTGAAAACAACAAAACATGTTTCCATTAAACTTAACATAGCTCTTCGTACCTATATTTTTTTTTTGTATCCGAAACAGAAGCAACAAAAAAATGTAATAAACAGCGAGAAATATTGCTGACAGCAATGGCAGGTAATTTACGTCAGATGAATGCATCCGATAACTGTTAATTACAATTTTAAAACACACACACGGAACAATACTCCTTTTTTTGATTCGATTCGGCTCGATTCGTTCCACCAAGTTTGGGTGATGGGGTGGATTATTGACTGGCCTTTGCCATTTTATTGTTGTGAAACGAAAATTATTTATTTGATTTTTATTATTCTTTGCCATTCGACAATACTCGTAGGTTGTATACATTGTGGGTAGAGATACATTGAGTTTAAAACTGCGTGAGATAAAAAACAAATATAATAAAATATTTAAACAAAAAATAACACTTTTTGTTATATTAATTTTGTTTAAAGAAACTTCAATAGAAAACTTTAATAGGTTGAAGTATGGGTGAATTATTTGTTATTGTAATTTAAAATTACACGCTACAGTTAAAGTTTTTTTTTATTGGAAACTGATTTTAGTGTTTTTTCTTACAAAACACACTAAGAAACTTTTCTTGTACAGGGTGTCCGGTAAAGCATTACCTTAAAACACCATTAAGCTATCCTTATGACCCTTCTAAAAGAACTGAAAAAAAATTGTGTCCCAATTAATCGCTTAAATATGCCCTTTTTTCGTTCAGTGTTTTTTTTTTTCAAAGTCGTAATTTACGTTTTTGTTCATCACGGCCACGCATTTTCGTTTTACTTGGAATAGAATGTTTTCTATTTTTTAGAAGGGTCAGAATTCATTTTTTAAACTTTAAATGATAGAACATAAATAAACCAAAAAATAGATGGTATAATGTAAGGTTCCAGTAAAACGTGATTTTTTTTTTGAAATTAGACCGGAAAAATAGGGTAAAATGGAAAGAACAACTTTTTTTACATCTCGAAAAGTATAAGGGCTAGAATGATAAAATAAATTATAATAAATAGATAAATTGAAATAATTTTTTGGATAAAACAATTCTAAAAACTCAAATTTTTAAGTTTAAAATTATTTCCCAAAATCAAATATTTGTTTAAACCTTTGAAAATGATGTTGTTGTGGGTTAAGTTGACTTTTTATTGAAAAACTAATTATGCACAATAATAGATAATGGATAAATAAAAATTAAGCGTCTACTACGGATTATATTTATAATGCTCCATAGTGGTTTTTTGAGCTTTAAAAAACACAAACGTTTTTGAAAGTTTTAGTGTGTATTGATTTTAAAAATCAAGGAATAGCGGGAAAAATATTTTGTCAAAACGACTTTTATATTTATGTGTTGTCTATACATGTGTGAACAAATTAGATTTTTAAACTTTTTTTTTAATAAATAACAGTAAAAATAAGATATTTCAGTCCAAGTTTTTTGACCGTTTCCAACTGTATTTTATCTTTTTTTATTTTTTCATTCTTAAACTCGAAATATACACAGCCATAAGATATTAAGTAAAGTCACTTTTATACAAAATTTGGCAAATTTTTGTAGTGTGTAAGCCGAGATAACGGTTTTTTTTACGCCACGCTTAGTAACTATTTACCCAAGCTTTATAAAAATATGAGCATCATGATCAAATAACCTTTAATTTGATATATCACTCATAACTGTACATGCTATAAAAGCTTCATAAACTTGAAAAGAGTTTCATCAAAATTCAACAAAACTGTCTGCTTTGGTCGTCTTGGTTCTTAATAGTCAACCCTAACGACAAATTTGGAATTATCTTTAGCTCGATGAGTAAAAACATTCATTTAGAAGTAGCCGCCCGAGTTATATTTTATTAAAAATCATATTATTCTATTTAGATTTGAAAATTAAAATGAACATCATCTTTTTCTAATGTGTCTGAATTTTCTCCTTGTACGAATATAAAATAAAGAAGTTTAGTTCCTTTAAGGCTACCTTTGCAAAAACTAAAAAAAAACCTAAAATTAAAGCCAGCATCAAGCACGGATTTTTTTTTTTATAAAATTTAATGCTATCCACTTGGCAAAATGCCATGTGAGTAGTAGGTAAGGTACTTGAAACCAAAACCCCATATCCACCAACAACAAAACAACGAATTAAAAAAAAAAAAATAATAGGAATGTGAAACGTCCGTCGCTCTCGAGGGTATAAATAAAAACAAAAATAAAAACAGGAAACATAAAAAATAAAAACAAAAAAAAAAAAAAAAAAAACATTATGAATCGTTATTTCAAATAAAGGACTAAATAAAATTTTACTTCAATTTTATTGCACCTCGTTGGAAACGGCTACCTATATATTGGTTGATGGAAAACGAGACTTGTGTAGGACTACATGGTGCCTCTAACCCTGATGTGTTGGTGTATGCAGCTGGAATAATGCATTGCACGTTCATTTGAAAAATGAATGGGTTTTTACGGTTTATGCTTGGGAATAAGGCAAATAAATTTTGAAAAAATAATAAAACAAAAAAAAAAAATTAAAGTATAATAAACATTTTTAGTACAAAAAATATTTCCGAGGATATTATTTTTGTTGGTTTGCGATTCCGCAAACAAATAAATTGAAATTTTGTAGGCTATCAGCAAATCTATAAATTTAAGAGCTTCTAAAACGTTGAGGGATTTTTTCAACACATCCGCGGCACGTAAAGCTTTAGATTGTCGATTGGAATTATTGTTTTTTTCTTTACTCTTTAATCAATTTTGTTATTATTTAAGGGGTTCTTATTTTTTATTAATTTTATGAAGGAAATAAAAATGCAGTAAATAAAATATTTCCTTTTATTTGGAAATAGCTATCATAAAAGTTCTTCTTAAAAGCAGACAAAAATATTTAACTGAGTGTAGTCTTATTTGAGTGGCTTCTAAAACGAGTAATTAGTTTTGTTTGAAATTTTTAATTTGCTGATAAAACAAAAAAATTCTCCATCGGTGTTAATTAAAACTAAATTTAATAGCACCATAAATGTTCAAGTTATACTCCTGAGGAAATGCATGAAATTTGAGATTGAGGTATGCATTTAGCGGGTCATAGGCATGCTTAGTAGTCATTTGAATTGATGAGAACAGATACATTTTTAGAAAAAAAATTGAAAATCGTTTAGGCAGTTTTAAAAAAAATATTTTTTTATATATAGAAATGCTAAAAGCATGTTTAAAAATAATATTGGCATGCCATTTTCAAGATAATATTATTGCACATCTAAAACCAAAATTTCAAAAAAATGCATTGACCCGTTTTCGAAAAACTGATTTTTCAAAAAAAAAAAATTTTGAGATATTTTTTAGAAATCCAAAAATATTTTTTTTATATCAATCAGACATGTCATTACCATGATAGAGAATGTGAAAAAAGTGGGTATTGCTATTCTGTCTGTCTGTCTGTGTATACCTCGTGCTGGTTTAGGGTCTTTGGTGATTCCGTAGAGGGAATATTGAAATTTTTTTTATAACGTTCACCTGCCATATAACAATTAAGGAAAAGTTAATTTTTTTTATAAAAAACGGCTCCAACGATTTTGATTAAATTTTTTGTGTGCGGTAATTTTTCTGAAATGTTTGGAGGTACCCATTAAACCATTTTTTTTTAATTTTTGACATTCTCTTAAACGGCTGAATTTATTTTGATGATTATTTCTTACACGAAAGCTCCTTAACAATTTTTAAATTATTTGATATCGAAATTTTCAAAAAAATAATTTTTGGATTTTTAGAAAATCTTTCAATGTTTTTTTTTTTTTTGAAAATCAGTTTTTCGAAAACGGTTCACTGTAGTTTTTTTTTTTTAATTTTAATTTAAGATGTGGATTTATATTTTCTTGAAAATGGCATACCAGTTTTTTTTTAATAAGTTTTAAGAACTTTTTTAAATATTTTTTTAAGGAACGGCTCTAACGATTTTCAATTTTTTGTTTCTAAAAATTAATCTTTCTTTATCAAATCAAATGGCATACTTAGTTTGGAGCACAAAACAATTTAAGACGAAGTTTATGTCATTTTAGTAATGGACATTACTGTTACCCAGAAAAAAGAGTAACCACCGGATTAACTTATTTCTAGGAATAGTTAAATTGAAATGCTATGAATTTAAAAAACTCTCAGTCCCGAAGAATTTTTTAAGTTTTTTCTACAAAAGTCGATATTAATGCTAAAACTCGATCAAATTTTATTCTTAAGATTTTATTTATAAGATTTTAAAGAATGTACACCGTTATTCTGCATAACTCAAATTGATGGTCATTTTATTTTATTTTTCAATGAAATTGAATAATGTTCATTTTAGTTATGGTGAGCCATAGCAAAAATGCTCCTTTTAACCGATCCGCTCATCTACTATACAAAATTATGAAAAGTATTTGCGTAACATCTTTTTATTTTAAGTTCCAAAATTCATACACAAAAAATGTGCAAAATAAAAAAAAAAAAAACATCAAAAACGCTGAATAATATTGTATGAAAAAAACTTGTTTTTGCACTCTTTCAATTTCTTTTTACCCCCTTGTTTTCAACGACAATATTTTTTGTATTTCGTAGAAGTCTTGGATTTTTCTTTTTATTACCTGATTTTTAATATATAAAAAAACCCATTCAAAAACATATTTGTTTCACAAAATTTAACAACTTTGCTTGTATGTATGTAATAAGATTTACACATTTTTTTGGATGAAAGCGTTGTAGGTGATGTACCAAACAAAATTCTTGTTCTACAGGTATATGTTTAAAAATTAAAATAAGTAGATATGCATCTAATTTATTTATTAATTTTTATTTAAATTTAATTCCTTAGATTTCTAATCTTTGGTCGTTTAGTGTACTTTCCTTTATAATTCACATCACTGATTTTAAAAATATGTAAATTGCTTTTATCCTTCTAAATAAAAAAAAAAAGGTTTCCACATTTTCTTTTCTCAAGAAACAAAGATAAAATATTTTTCTTGTTTTAATTTTGCCAAAGGTAAAGCAAAAGACCAAATAATAAACTTTGATTCAAAAAAAAAAAGGCAAAAAGATCCTTTACCAACAAAATTTATTTTAAAATACCTCCCCCTCAAAGAGTCATCTGGCTCATCCGCAAAATGTTTCCAGCTCTGTGAATATTCCTAACGAGCGTTTGATGTTTATTTTTTTTTTTGTATCCCACATTTTTTTTTAGAAGATAAAAAAAATAATATTTAAACCCTTCTCGCAGCTAAAATGATGAAATAAAAGTATTATATTCTTTTTCGCGTTCAACACCCTGAAATAGGTTTCGTCCTTTGAAATAATATATTGCTGTGCTGAGATTTGATAATAAAAAAAAGGATTGAAACAAAATCTAGATATACACACATACATACATGTATAAAAAAAAATTAACAAGTGTATATAAAAAAAAAAAAAATATACACATAACATAGCCTTAGAGCTATGAATGCTTAAAACTCCATAGGCATTTTAATCCAGGAAAAATTTTAAGATAGAAAAAAAACCTAGGTAAACAGGTGCATTGGTAAATATTCATTTCACAGATATACATACATAGCTAACCTATCCTTGCTTAAAACACTTTTTTTTTATTTAACATTTTGTTTCATATCGCATTTAGAATATGACTTAAAAAAAATAACGGTAGCATCAAGGACTAAACCAAAAGCAACACATTTTTTTTTTAAAGCAAAACGGAAGCGAACAGGAAGAATAGCAAAGCAACAAAATCTCGCAGGATATACCAAACGATGCATACAAATTTGAAAAATTAAATATGAAAATAAGTATGAAAAAGAATAACAAAATGTTGGCAAACATAAAAAAACAAAAAAAAGAAGAAAAAAAAAAAAAACAAAAGAGTTAAAGGGGAAAAGTAGAAATTTTGCAGATGAACGATTTAATTAACACATTTATGTATGTGAATTGGGTATTTTTTCGTATAAATTTAAACATCTGTTAGCTTGTAACTGCTGTTTGTTTCTCATAAGCTTAAAGTAAAACAAACTATTTGGTTGAATTCGCTTTAATTTTATGAAAAAAAGACTTTAAAGTGAATATGAATCCAACTATCATTATCAAGGAAGAGATAACATATAATTCCAGTAGCCCCAGTTGCCAAGGTATACAAAAATGGAATTGTGACCAGCAGAAATATCACCATCACGATGATTATTATATACAAATGCGAATTCGGGCAGAAAAACAAACAAAAACAAAAAACTTTAATTGAATAAAATTCGAGTCGACGCGTTTGTCTGACCGAAATGGACTATCTCCTTGCTAAAAACAGCACATAGCTAAATGAGTAATTATCAAAGGCAACATCTTTGGTACCTGTAACCTTTAAAATTATAAATTTAAAAAAAGCTACTAATACGCCATAGTGACTTGTTAAGTTGAATTTAAAAAAAAAAATGTCTAAGTTGATCTTTGCTGATTAGTCATAAGTAATTACTAACTGACTTCCAAAGTTATTATATTTTATTTTTCCGTGCAGCTATAGTGTTTGTTGAAAGTATAGCAGTTTTCACAATTTGTACTTGCTCGATCAATGGGGTCAAAAATAAAATTCGAGGCTTAAATGAAAACTACGATGATAAAGAAGTCGAAAAAGTGTTTTTCGTCATGCCGTCTGTCTGTGTGTCTATGAACTATGAGTCTATGCGTCCGTCGCACAGTCGGCCCAAATGGTCTTACGCGTCTCAAAAATCTGTAACTTTTTTGTTTCTTGGAATAATTAAGTCAAATTTGGAATACATTATCTTTGATATCTACGCTATCATTTGAATAACTTTTTTTTTAAACAAGGTTTGTTTTTAGTACTAAAATTTATTCCAAAGTTAAGAAATACACGTTTTTGGCATGATTTGCACATTTAAAACTTCTGTAACTTTTTTGTTTCTCTGAATAATAAAGTCAAATTTAGAATATATTATCTCCCATAATCAATCAAACATTTAAAAAAAAAAAAAAATTAATTATATTGATTTTTAGTACTAAAATCAGTTCTAAAGTTAAAAAAACGCGATTTTGGCATGATTTGGACATTTAAAACTTCTGTAACTTTTTTGACTCTTTGAATATTTAAGTTGGTTCTAAGTACTAAAACCTTACCTAAAGTCATGAAATAAGCGATTTTGGCTTGATGCGAACATTTCAAACTACTGTAACTTTTTTGTGTCGTCGAATAATTGAGTCAAATTTGAAATATATCATCTCTGATATTGATTGAATCATTTAAACCTCTTTTTTTTTCAAATAATAAGCTTATAGTTCCAACATTTTAGTACTAAAATGTTACCTAAAAATTCTGTAAATATATTGTTCTATTTTTTTTTTAATTTTTCAACCTATATCTTTAAATTCATACTCAAAACTCATTTTTTCATCATTAATTATTCTGTTTTTTTATTTTTAATATAATACATAGTTAATAATCAATAGTTTACTAAAGTAAGATTTTTTTAAATCTTAAGCAGAAGTAAAGCTTCTTCAGAAAGGTCTTTGGATTCCACTTTCTGTTTCCTTTTACTTGATAACAGTGGATCTGATGTCAATAAAAGGCGGTGAAATGTCTTCATTTGTCGCTGTTCTTGAACATTTTCTTGCATGTGAAAGCCTTATTTTTTTATAATCCTTATTGCGAGCTTCTTGCGCATCTTCGGATAGTTGACCTATTGGTAAAATCCAAAAATGTTGTATTATGGCTTCACCATGCATAAGTAATTTATGCTTCGAAGATGGCATGTGATACAATTTATATTTATCAACATATAAACGTGCAGTATGCAAAGCATACTCACCAAACTTCTTACGATCAACGGTCAAACCAGATGACAGTGTTTGTAACATTATGTAAAACCTCTTTTTAAGATCTAAATCCACTCCAGTGATATTGGCTGTATCTTGGAAATTTTGAAAAAATCTCCGTGCAGAGTTACCATCGTTGCTATTACCAGAACCTTGCCAAGGTTTATCTATGATCAAACCTAATTCAGCTCGAAAACGGGTTTGAACGTATTTTTTTCTTTTCCTCCTTGCTTTTTTTATGTTCAGGAGTATTTGCAGACCACTTCGAAAATGAAAGTCTGTAAGATATATGAAGTATCAACTCCATACAACGGATCCAAGCGTGAAGGGTAGATAAACCGTACTTGAATGTGTTTTCATTTGGAGGTTTTGCTTTCACATTATTCAAGTCATTCATTTCGCTTGGTTTTGCTCCACATACTGTGCAAACAGCACTCGAACTTGTGGCCGTTAAGACTTGCCCAACTTTTCCGTCGATCATTGTTAAAAACAATTCATATACAATATGAAAAACTTTTTCATTTTCATCAAAAATAGTAACATGTAATTCATTAATTTGATTTTCTATGTCATTTACAACTTCTTTAGTTTTTTGAGGTGTTTCTTTTGAAAACTCAATCAAAGTCGGACGGCAATAACGAACAGAAGAGCAGGTTGGATTTAGCCACAAAACTAAATTGGTATGTTCGTATGATCTACAGAAAAATTAAATGATTGATGTAGTGTGAAATTTACAATAAAACCCCCAAAAAACACATCATTACATACGATGTGGTAGAAAGGGAAGCAAGGCCCCCATTCCATCACCTACGCCACTGGCTTCTTCTTAACAAATATTTATTTGAAAAATATGCGGATTATAACGGCAATATCAATTGCGGCTGTAAAAACAAAACTTATAAGAAAGAAAAACAAAAAAAAAAACAATGTAAAGCTATTTGAATTTTTTTTTTACCATGCACCTACACTATGAAAACTGACATTTCTCAAAAAGGGGGAAAAAGGGGCAAGATTTTTTTCCTCTCACAACTACCAATATGCAAAGGAATAAAATGCAACTTGAAAGAAAACAGCGCAAGACAGCGCAACTATTTAAAACCTTAATCGAATATAGGAAACAGGTAAAAAAATATGTTGACAAAAATTATTAAATTTAGTAAATAAAACAACTTTTTTTAAATTTAATTTTTATTTTTTTAGAAGCCTTACAACATTACCTTTCCAACGATATATAATACTTAGAGGTCTTGTTCAAAGGAAATTTAAAAAAACAACAATTATAATCGACCTCAATTTCGCCAATTTTTTAAGATTAACCCTTGCGTGCACTTTAGGTGGCCATATAACAAATTGGGCCAATGTTTTTTATAAAATTTTTGTTGTTTAACAAAATTTGACATTTTCTTAAAAATATTTCATAGAAATCCAGGCTGGAAAAGTACTTTCGGAAAAACCATTTATGAGACGCAAAAGGCATTTTGGGCCCATTGTGCGTCGCACTAAGGAGCATTTGACCTCAAAAACCGGTCAAAAGTCCTAATTACAAATTTTGGGGAATCCCATGTAATTAATTTTTTTTTTTTACCTGAATAGATAAGCTATCATAATCTGCTTTTAAAAAGTACTTAAGCCCATCCAACTTTGAGGGAGAGCAGTTGAAAGTTAGACTTTGTGAAATACAGAAGTATACTTTGTGAAAACGGCTAATTTTGTGAGTTTTTCAAGTTGTTGTTATATTTAATTAAAAGTGAATTGTTGTGGATTTTAGTTATGGATACTGAAGTACAAGGTATGTAATTAATTTAATATTACAGTTTGTTTGAATTCTTCAACTATTTTATGTTTTATCATGCTAAATGTGATGTACGGAAAAAAAGTATGACTTTGGTTGTGTGTTTTTTTTAAAAAGGTGTTTTTGTTGAGCCTCGGGCAATGTCGGGCTGACATTTTTATGTGGTGCTAAACTATAGGGTTTATAGATGTTGCGGAATGAAAAACCTTTTCCTCATGTTTCCTCCAAAAAAAAAAAAACACACACTTTAAAGTTTTAATTTTTTTTCATCATTTTTGCTTATTTTTAAACTTATATTTTTTTTTTTTTATTTGTCAGCTAATTTGATTGAGATGTCTCGAAAATCGTTATATTTGTTGTTTAAGGAAAGTTCAGCCCGAAAGTTGGACGATAAGGTGATATTTATGGAACAAAAACTCCAAGACCTGATGAATTGCCCCCAAAACGAGTTTCAAACATTACATCACGATTTAAAGAATTTTAAATATGATTTAAAGGAAAAATGGAGATCTGCCCAATACAATGAAGAAAGGTTTTTTCAAAAAAATCGAGAGTGGCTTAATTCTTCAATACACATACATAAATGGATATCAATTATCAAACCGGGGCGACCAAGCAAGGAATTTCAGGATTTGAGTGATCGCAGTAAACGACGAAAAACAAAAGAAATCCATGAGCAGGTACCTGTCGAAGAGCTTACCTTTGCAGCAAGCGTAAGTCAACGGATGTCTGGAAATGTTTCGGCATCTAAGCTCATAAAGGAATCAACTGTAACACCAAGCAGAGCCACAAAGTACAGGAAGTTGATAGATGCTGCTCAGAAACCAAGAATTACAAAGAACACACCTGAAGAATCTTTAAACCTCTTTGTCGCAGGTGACTTTTCAAGAAGGCAGTGGGATTTATTGCACGAGTCCAACAGGAGTGTTTTTCCATGCTATACTCTCATAAGAGAAGCGAAAAAACTATGCTATCCAAAACCGGAGTCAGTACGAGTTACGGAAACGTGTGCTGAAGTTGTTCTGCAAGATTTACTTGATCACACTGTTTCAAGACTTTGCCTCTTTCTTGAGGATGTTCTCCAAAACTGTACTGAAGAAGAATTAAAAAACCTGGAACTTATTTCAAAATGGGGTTGTGATGGCTCCCACCAATCTGCTTATCAGCAAAAGTTCCAAGATAGCACTCAAGATGACTCTAACATATTCCAAAGCTCCTTGGTTCCCTTAAGGTTGCAGTCACACATTGCGGACAGAAAAAAGGTTTTATGGCAAAATCCCACACCATCATCCACCCGTTTTTGCCGGCCAATCCGCATTCGATTTCTTCACGAAACTGTTGACATTACGAATGAAGAAATAAAGTACAAGAGATGTTACATTTGTGGAAAAACGTCCAAAAGCTTCAATGATTTTGAAAACACAAATGAAGAGGATCCGCAGTCATTAAGATTCGGCTTGTCGATTCTGCATTCCAGAATTCGTTTATTTGAAACGATACTACATCTTTCATATAAACTTCCTCTAAAAAAATGGCAAGCCCGAACTACAGAAGAAAAACAATCTGTTAAAGAAGTTAAAGCAAGAATTCAAAAGGAATACAGGGAAAGGACTGGACTGATAATTGATATGCCAAAAGCTGGTTTTGGAAATTCAAACTCTGGGAACACGTCTCGAAGATTTTTCGCCGATCCGGATTTAGCTGCTGAAATAACAGGCATAAACAAAGATTTCATTGTGAAACTCAAAATTATCCTTGAAGCGATGTCATCTGGTCACAAGATTAATGAAAGGAAATTTGAAGAATTTTGCAAGGATACTGCAAGAATGTATGTACAACTTTACGGTTGGCATCCAATGACGCCAACTCTTCATAAGATCCTTGTACATGGATCAACAGTAATAAAATACGCTATCCTACCTATCGGCCAGTTATCAGAAGAAGCTGCCGAAGCCTGCAATAAGCATTTTCGCTCATACCGCCATGATTTTGCAAGAAAATTTTCAAGGACTCAGTGCAATCAAGATGTTTTGAATAGGCTTCTGCTCACATCCGATCCACTCCTGAGTTCTAATCACCAAAGGAAACGCAGCAAAAGCCAACCCTTTAACTGAAACCATAGAGCTTTTTGAGCCAGAAGAACCAGATAATGAAGAAATAGAAGAAACGATAAGACTGGACCACAGTGATGAATCAGACTGACTAAAATATCATACTTTTAATTTAACTGTTTTGTTATTTATGTTTTTAAAAATTTTAGTACATAAAATACTTATAAAAAAAAAAAAAATTTTTAGTAACTCACATTTTTTTTTTTTAAACCCAAAACAACACTTTTTTGAAAAATTTTGTACTTAATTAAGTTAAGATATATAAGTAGATTTTGTGTAAAAAAAATTGTTGAAATCGGAAAAGCCGTTTAGGAGAAATCTATACACTAGCACATTCTGGTCACTCAAACTAAGCCAAATACCAGACTTTTTATTTCCCTGTTATGATATTTTTGTGTTTTTTACATTATTTTTTCGATAAATATACTTTTTTATGTTTAAGTATGTGTTTTTATTAGTTTCCAACTAAAAAAAAGTCTTAAATAATTTTGACCGGTTTTTGAGGTCAAATGCTCCTTAGTGCGTCGGTGCGAATATTTTGAATATTTTGTCAAGAACGAGAACCTACCATAGAACATTTTCGAGTCATTATAATTTTCTCAAAAACGGCTCTAGCGATTTTGATGAAAATTGGTATGTGTATGTAGCTACTAAAACGCGTCCTTTTGAATAAAAAAAAGAATGATCGCATAGAAGCGTCATTCTCAGCAAGATTTCGATGACAAGTATTGCTGTTATCATAATAAGTAAAAAAAAGTATTTTTAAAAAAGTTTGAAAATTTTGTTTGAAAAAGAAATTTTTCGAAAAAGTTTGAAATGTCCAATAATAGGTACCAAATTTTAAGAATATGTATGAATTAAAATTTTCTTAAACGGCTCAAACGATTTTGATTTTCTTTCTCATAAAAAAATGTATATTTTTTTAATTTTGGAGCTCAAGGAAATTTAATAAGTTGTTTAAGTCCTTTAAGAAATGAATTTTGTGATTATTTTAACATATCTGCTTAAACAACCTATGTATCTATTTTTAAAATATCATCATGAAATAGTAGAAAAATTATAAAATTTTTTTATGGTTTTAATTCAAGATTATTTATTAAATTTTAGAAGAAAAACATTATCTGAGAGAAGAGATTACGACTAAGCTAGCCTGTTAGTGACAATTTTGGTTCAAGTGCTAAAGTGCAAAAATATATGAAAATCTCAAAATTTTAACAGGATTTTCTTCATGAAATAATATAATATCTTACTATTCACTCATTTTTGAAGTTATACTTCTTTACCGGCATAGACTTTTTCAGCCCATTATTACTAGTTTTTTTTCACACAGACACTATAAGTAGAGAAAGGTTACAACACACTTACATTCTATACTGTTTTTTTTTTTTAATTTGTATTTTGTAAGCAACACAATAAATTTAATAAATTATAGAAGTCGGCCATTGTTATTAATATTCCGACTGATTCATTTTCTACACTTTAAGTGATAGGAAAAAACTAAATACACCAAAAGATAAGTTGTATAAAGTAAGGTTCTGATACAACAGGCTTTTTTTAAATTCCACCGGAAAGTTAGGGAAAAATTTGGTAAAAGAAAAGCAAACTTTTTGTACATCTCAAAAAGTATAACTGAAGAACATTTTTATCTACTTACGATACACGCTCAAATTTTGTCAACATAAAAAAACACCATAGTAGTAAATTATGATAACAGCATTGTAAACATTTTTAATCAACAAAAAATCGCATTTGATCAAAATCATTTCCGTTGTTAGCGAAAAAAAATATTTTGGACAAATCAATTAAAATTAAATTATTTCCAAGTGACATGACGTAAAGTGTACCTATGTAATGTATGTAGTGATTACTTACCTCCTATAAAATACACTTTCACATTTAATTACACTTCATTTGCCATGACGACGACCGACGGGTAGGTACCCTTTCAAAATCCCTACTTAATCCTAATTTCTTATTCATTATTCTTTTTATCTAGAATCCAATCCCACACTTTATCACCACCGCCACCGTTGCGTCGTCGTCGTCGTCGTGTTGTAATCTTTTTAATCCAACAACAACAAAAAGACAGCACCCCAAATTGGTTGCAATAAATTCCCCCAAACACTCATCGACAAACGCATTAATCCTCTGGCAATTCTAAAATTACCTTATTTCATTCGTTTGATATAAAAAAATAAAATAAGAGCAAAGCAACCAATCCCTACCGAAGCCCGCCCGAAGCCAAAAGACATTATTCCTAATTTCATTGAGCTCCTTGTCGAATTTAAGAGTTACTTAGTACCAACCATCACACACCAACACACATCCACGTACTCGCAGACAGCAATTATTACCTTTATGAGCTCGCATGTGTTTTATTTAATTTAATTTTGAGTAGATTGTAACTGTGTTTAAGCAGCAGCAGCAGCAGCATTCAATTCAGATCCTCTTACCTCTACCGATGTACCTTAGGGGGGGAGCAACAATTGTTAATGGGGCATCCATTAAAGATGGCGTTTGATGGAAAATAATCTTCGCAGCTCTATCAATAGAAGGAAACTCTCAAAACACCTCTCGTAACGATTTCACCTTCATTTTCGTATGTATAAACTAAATTGTGTTGTACTTGGTACAAGGTTCCTACATGTAATGCAAACGAGATCCTGATGAGCAAAAAAGCTGTGGTTGCCATTAGAGTTTGGTGGTTTGGCATGGCACGGCGGCGCGGTGGCGCGACGCGTGGTAACCACCAAAGGAAGGGGGTACCTAACATTCTAAAAAAAATTATTGTCACCAAGATGCCTTCTTGAAAAACCACACCAAACATCGAAGCTAACATAAAACAGTCGGCATTGCTTGAATATTCCCCGGAGCCTGGAGGGTACTAAAAAACGGAACAAGCTTATAAAGGATGTTCATTCAATTCATCCCTGCCAAAAGTAGATATATGTACGAGCTACAGCGTATAGATACACTGTCACTATAGAGTTCTACTTTAGAACTTCGCGAAGCGGTCGGTGTGCCGCTCGTTGAATATCATATCGGCTTTTATGGTGGTAACAACTTTTACTCGAGGCAGATCCTAGAAATTTAGTCAGAAAGGGAGAGGAAATCATTTCAAAGCAGGGTTGTATTTAGCAAATTGGAGGCCTATGGCACCTACTATAATTAAAATGTATACGGTTTTAGCTGCATTGAGAGTAGGCACGGTAAAAATTTGGAGAAAGTCTATGAAGTTAACTTATGTTATAAGCTGTTTTAAAAATAGACAAAAATATGTGAGATTCGTCTGTTGATGTGTTGCATGTGGATTAAGAATTTGAAAATAAATCAAATTAATTGATGAGTAAGACCCTGCAAAAGGAAATTAGTCCTCCAAAGACTCAGCTGCGAAAAATCGCCGTGAGACCATTTTGATGCTGGAAATTAAACGCTTTTAGGAAATAAAACGCAGAAGTGGGTTGCACGTACTTGTTGATGGAGTCAAATTCTTTTATTATATCAACATTATTGTTAGAAAAACAAAAATCTCTACTTTGTAACAATCACATTTGAACATTTGTGAATGCACAAACTTTAATTGAAACTATTTAAACGAACTGGAATATCTAATAAATATTATATTTAATCGACTCCTGTTATAGTAGAGTTACTATACATATATATCAGACCTTGCGTCAAATCCGGTAGTTCTGATTTTTTGCTGAGTTGTATATAATGTTAAGCCGATGTTAAATTCATTGGTACAAATGCAGAAAACAGCGATTTTTTTGCGTTTTTTTTTCAGTAATTTTTAGCCATGAAGGACTAGTTTTGACTGTAAACTATATTCTAATGTTTCACCCTTACAAAATATTCTATAATTTGAGCCCAGTTTGATTTCTGTAGATTCAACAGTTTCTATGATACCAGCTTTTCAAAATATACCAATAAACAATGTGTATGAGAAAGTAGTTGAAATTAAAAGTATATTAAGAGATTCTGAATGTTACCAATAACCTTAATTAAACTATTATAAAGTGTTGATTAGGTCAAAAAAAAGAGAAAGCAAATTGGTGGAGTGTCTATATCATCAAGCACCCTGATGATTGCTCATTTTGAGTAGGAATATTTCAGGAACCATATGTATCCACATTTGGGGTCCAATAGCCCTGAAAGCAGTTTATTCTAACACGATCGTGACTCAGAAGACACCAGACTGCTGGTAGGAAACTTCTTAGAAGAGGATAATCTTCATTTATTGTGGTGGCTATCGCAATCTTCTGACCTGCCTCGTGTAGAAAATGAATGAGAACTTGTACACCGGGAGATTAGTAAGCTGGAACTTTCAAATTACTAGGCTGAAACAAATTTTTCCAAATTAATTCGTGTCTTCAATTGGCTTGAAGGTTAATAGGTTAAGTGCGGTTATTGCTAGTAAATTATTCCTAACTAAACATTAATATGTTTAAATACAATATTTTGTTCAAGGAAATGAAATTATCTGTTAGTTTTTAAAGTTTTTCACGTAATTGCATTTTTTTTTTGCTCGGTTTCAAACTTACCTTTTGCACTCATTTTAATATTATTAATTTTTTGTAGCAGGATACGGTAGCACTTTGAAATAGCATACATAGTTCTTGCCTTAGACAAGCCCATATCATTTTGTTTGCATTTTTTTTTCGAACTCGTCATTGTTTTTGGTGTGATAAAACCACCATCTCATAATATTTTTTTTACAAAACACAATTTTTATGCTGTGAGTATAAGATTCTCGAATCTTAGGATTAGAGATCTGTTGGCTTCTTTTCGTTGGTTTTCTTTTAGCTGGAGAACTGTTTGACATGATTTTTAAGGAATCCATGATAACATTACTCGAAATAAAATGGAACAATCCGATGGTCTTTCCTTATTCATGCCTCTCATCAAATTGCCTTTAACAAGAAGGTATTAAATGTCTCAACTTACTTACTTACTTGCTTTTCAAAGTCAGTATACCTCGTAAACGGCTTTACCGATTTTAACAGATCTTTTATATAGTTCTGAGAAATATAACTATGTTTAGTAAAAAAGTTTAATATCATATTGATATTATAAATTTATAACTGAACTTCAAGGGCGCCAGTTTTAACAGTGGAGCCTTCTAGGTCGAAGAACTAAAATAAAACCGTTTTACGGAGATGGCGGATATCGTGTCACACATGTCCCAAATTCACTTTAGAGATACATCGCTATCTGTAGTTTGCCCTTGGGATAGAGTAAACCAATTTTCATCTTTCGCTGGCGAGGGGGAGTGCCACGAACAACCATCAGCATATAACGGGCCACAGTCAGAGCTATATATAGATTACCATGGTTGGGGAGCTTACCGCGCTTATTGTAACAGCCTCAAGGATATCTCTTTTACATTTTTTATGATTCCTGGTTGTGATGTAGTTTTGGTATTAAACGATGGCGACTGACTGAAACGGGAAGAGCTGGTGTGTGGTTAGATATATTACTCGGCACATGCAATAGCTCGTAAAGTGACAATAAAACCTTATCCACTCTAGTCCTGTATCTGGCTTGTATACGAGTATAGTATAGGTAGAGCACTTTGTATCTATGAATATATATGGATGTGCGTTAGATGTTTGTCTATTCCTCTATACATATATCTCCCCCACCCCCTCCATCTATATCTATACTTGAGTTGGTATTTTATGAGATCAAGGTTTAAGGCATTTTTGTCTATGAGTTTTGTACCATATGGTTTTATGACTGTTACCAGTATGTTTTTGAGGCTTCGATCCTTCATAAATATTTAAGTTGTTCATTTTGTGTTTTTTTTTTTTGTTTTCTTTCTCTTGTTTTATTTGGAAAATGTGAAAGTATAAATTCATATGTTTTTATTAATATGAATATGTGTGTGTCCCAGTCCTATATAGGATATGAAACACTTGAGGCAAAACTTAAGTGGCTGAAACAAACAAGTGTCATTTTTCTTCTAGGTCAGGGATATTACGAAGATTAGAAGGTAATTTAAAAGGTTTAACATGTACAGGCAAGGTCGATGGTTGTATCTGAATGTCTTGATCGTATACAAAAACATGTTAAAAGTTTGATAGTTTATTCAAAAGGGGTTTTAAAAAGGCTTTCGTTAAATGCAAAGGTATAGGTCATAAAAAATATACAAAACTTGCCACCCATAAATATTTAAACTCGATTGTGGGTAGCTAGAGCTAAATTATATAATTGATATATAGGTTTGTGTTGGTGTATGTTAGAGTTATGATATAAAAAAAAACACACGCCTTAAATAACTTTAGTTTGTTAAAATATTTTTGATTGTGGTGTTTTATTGTTGAGTTGGGAAACAAGAAAAGAATTATTAGAAAAAGCTTACTTTGGTGTACTCTGGCTCTGACCCACGTTTATGCAAATATGCCTTTTAATATGAATAGTAGAAACCTACAACACTTATAGCTTATTTTGTTAAGAAATACAATAATTCTCTGTGTTACAATAAATTTTAAATTTTGTAGAAGTGTTTCGATAAACGATTTGAAAGATAATTTAGAGCAAAATTTTGAAAGAAATACTGCTTTTGTAATAAATATTTTATTTAGGTTATGAAATATACGAGTATTAGTGAAGTAACTAGAGCAAATTATCTCGGAACCGGCAAAACTGTTCCGATTTTTATGCTTTTTTTTGTCAAGTGATGGTATTTAAAAACATTTTAACAGTTAGAGGTTAAAATTTTTCATTCTTATCGTAGTTTTTTAAACGTAAAAAAAATTTTATTAAAATTTTATAAAATAAATTAGGTATGCCAAAAATTTTCCAGTTGACTTAAAGCAGAAAATAAATTATTAAAATATAACAGAGTTTAATACAAGATCAAATTATATGTGTTTGATTGCCAGAAAAAACTTCTTTTGTTAACATTTTTCATAAATTTAATCCAAGTATTATTTTAAGAAAAAATTATTTTCAATTATTCATTTAATTTTCTATTTTTTTAAATTTCTTCAAAACTAGAAGACATGTCGACGTTAACTTTTTTGTATTCAACTAGGATGAAATAAAATAATTAAGTTTTGGTAAAAATATTACTCTCAAAAGTTGTTTATGTTATAAAATGCATGTTTTTTCTTCTCTTTTTTTTTTAAGTCCGAATGAGGCATTTTCAAACAACGTATGAGGCATTTTTACTTGGAATCAGTTTGCACTTTTTGGGTGCGTAAAGAGAATTTTTGAAACGACCGTTTCTTCTTGTAACGCTGATATCTTTTACAACAATAGAGATAGGACAGTTTTGATTACATTTATAGAAAGATCTTGTTTTTGTCTTTAAGACATTTTTTACTTAAAAATTATAAAAAAATCGTTTAGATCACTCCAATACTGACAAACTTTTAGTAAGCATAGCAGAAGCGACAACTTTTTTTGTTTTGTTTGGAGTTCATGGAAGTAGATAAATGCGAATTCTTTTTAGTTTTTTGAAATCAATCATAAAATTTTAGCTTTACGACTTAATTTTTACTTGCTCTATAGGGCAAGAATTGGTTTCGTTTAAAAAAAAAGTCGAGGTTTTAATCAAAACCAACATCACGATGATGAAGAAGACTAAAAAAATGGTTTTGGTCATGCCGTCCGTCGATCTGCGCGTCTGTGCGTCTGTGCGTCCGTGCGTCCGTGCGTCCGTGCGTCCATTTGTACACATTTCCACTGCCCAAACGCGGTATTTTTTTGTTTTTGAATATCTCATCTAGAACGAGTACCTCCCATACAAAATTTTTGAATTATTCGAGCTTTAACGATTTTGATTCAACTTTTTGACGTGATTTCTTCTATAACAATCATTTCGAATATTACATAAACAAATTTTAATTAAAATAGTAAGAACCGTTTTCGGAAAAACTTTAATAACTCACAGCCTTTAAAAGGAAGGTATTCGTTCTGCACGAGACATCTTTTGGATTACGTTGAAATCATCAGTACCAAATTCAAATAAAATCCGTTTACGAATTTGGGCAGTGGAAATGTGAACCTATAAACCTATAACCCTTAATTTTGGTTAAACTTCCAAAGTCCACCCCAAAATTTTGCTGTCCTTTGACCTAAAAGACAAAGAGTTTTGAAACAATAGAAATCTACATTGGAAAAAAATGAAAAAAAACTCATTTTTTACAACCACTTTTGTTTGATTTTCATTTGTTTAAAAGCTTTCATTTGCAATATTGTCAAGGACTTCGATAATAAACATTAAAAATCAAATAAAACATAAAAAATCTCTTAATATAATTTTCATCTTGCCAAATATACTCAAAGTAAACATCACTCACATAGGTCCGCAGAATATTATAACGCGCAAAGCAAAAAGAAAAAAAACGCTTAATCAAATAAAACTTCTGGCAAAGGATAATTAAATTTTTTGTCTTCATTTCGCATTGGAAAATGACATTAAACATCAACACAACGCTACATATTCAGAGTCCTTCACTTTGATCATCAAGAGCATTTGTTTTTAATTGAATTTTTATATTTTCTTACATGCATGGGTGTATCCTTGTTACATGGTTGTAGTTGTGTGTATTTGCAGCTACGAATGGATTGCAAAGATTCATTTTTCAGGATAAGATGCTTTGGCAGAGAATTATGATCCATTTCATGAAGCAGCTATAAAATACATATAAATGAGAATATATAGGTTGGGTATATGTGTGTGGGTGTAAAGTAGTACCACATACAAGAGAAAATGTAACGTTGACGATGATAACGATGATGATTATGGAGCTTCCGGTTGTAAATTTGCGGAAGGAGATCTCGTGTGGTTAAGGCATAACGACATTTTGTAAATTAATTTAACATACAAGTATGCGTTCTGTGCAAAATCTGCAGATGGGTCTGCGAAGCTGATGATGGTTAAATGAAATAAGGACACCATGATGCCGTATACGTGTGTATTTGGCAAGACTTGGGGACAAAAGTCTTCGCAACTCAACGCAATGCCCTCGAAAAGCACAAATTAAGTTTAATGCTATCAAGTATTCTCTCTGAAGAGTTTAATGGGACTAACGTGTCGGGAATGGAATGTTTTGGCAAAGCTTAGTCATAAAAGAAATTTAATGACTTCAGCTGCAGCTTCTAAACGCATTTATAATGAATTTCAATGGGCATTTGGAATTTGTTATGGTTAAATTATAAGCACATATTTACTTACTTATAAGAGTTTAAGTGATTAATTTAAAGAGTAATTTGGATTTCATTAAATGAATGCATATATCTCGTGGAGTTTTATGGAGAAAACTTAAAAGAAGTGTTTCACTTAATTTTTGGACTTAATGTCATCGACTTAGTGAAGTGCTATCGAAGGTGAAATCCTAGATTTGTAATTCTTAGTTTATCGTGAAAAGTTTAGAAAAATTGGTTTAATGGTGTAAAGGATTGGTTTATCCAGTATCTCGTATTTGGAGTTATTCCAGATTGGAAGCTATTGCAGGTATTCAGATTAAGGGCTTTTCCCATTTCGTAACTGAACCCACGGTGACCTAGTGAGCGAATATTGGACAGCAAATTTCGGATCTGAAAATGGAATTCCTGGACCTTACACATACAAAGGCCGCGTGAAGACTCACTCTACCTGCCTGTGTGAGTGGGTTCCATTGCATCGCTTTGCAATGTTATTGTTGCCTTTTCAAAAAACGTATGACTAATCCCCTGCCACTTACGTCTGCGTATAGTACAGTCTATGGATTCTTGTTCGGTTCTGT
Organism: Meliscaeva auricollis; assembly: GCA_948107695.1. NCBI lineage: Eukaryota > Metazoa > Arthropoda > Insecta > Diptera > Syrphidae > Meliscaeva > Meliscaeva auricollis. The sequence continues at coordinate 19,967,580 of OX403617.1, read as the reverse complement.
CTTGTTTCGGTTCTGCCTTTGGAATAGACAAAACTCCATGATATTGGAAGTCTTTTACTTTATCTACCGGTTGTCCAGAAATACTGACTTGAACGGATGAATTACTTCCGAGGCTGATCATTTTTGTTTTTGTCTTGTTAATTTTCAGTTGCTTTAATAATAGCAATTAACTTATCTGGAATGCCTTTCCTGCGTAAGGCAATCCAAATAACAACAGCAGGTGAAGTGGTGATCGATATTCGACGAACTCTGTTCAATAATGATCCACAAAGTGTTAATGTGGTCAACACAGGATGAACCAGTGCGGAACCCTGCTTGTTCGGCGTCGGGTGTTTTTTCTAGATGTTCCTTTATTCGCTCTAATAGAATTTTCGCTGCTTACTGGCAACCGCAGGCAGAACGCAAATTTTTCTTCTGTTTTCAAACAGCATTAAATGTATTTTCATGGAGGATTGACGATCATTCCCTTTTTCCACTCCTCTGGGAAGCACTCAAAGTTCCAAGCTCTCTCTATGAGTTGATGTAGTAGCTCACTTGATGTCATTGGTGCTGCTTGTAAGAGCTCTGCAGGAATACCGTCCATTCCTCCTGCCTTGTTGCTCTTCTGAATTTTAATTGCGGCAATGATCGCTTCTCTACTGGGAGGTATGGTGCGAATTCGAGCATTCGTTGTTTCGGCCGGGTCATCAGGTATTGGATGCGCATCGCTGGCAAACACACTTTTGTAAGCAGCATTCAGCGTCCTTTACTTTAGGAAGTGAGGTATTTGGCGGGGCGTAATACTGTATAATGGTGACGCAGCGTACTCTAGTGGGAAACCTTGCCTTTAGTATCCTGTCTCCTAGAGGCTCCTATGAAATCAGGCTATTGTGCGCAGTTTTGGTAAGTAGCAGCCCACCACCTGATTCCCGGACACTTCCGGGCTCTTTTCCGGAATAGTGCAGTACAGTGTTTGGGTTTGAGGATTTATATTTGCCCAAGCCCAACCATCGATCTTCGCTTAATCCTGAGATGTCCAATTCGTATCGCATGAACTCTCGTTCAAGTAGGAGGAATCTGGCGTTCTTGGACCCTTCTTTACAATTTTCGAGATAGGTACATACATTCCAGAAACCATTCTTGTCCGGGTATTATAGCCAAAAATCGTCATCTTTTGATTAGTCCTTATCCGAGGCGTAGTGTTGGTTTCGTTAGCGGAGTTCGAGTTAGTTACTAAGAATGCTAGCCTCCGTAACCAATCCTAGAAAGCTAGGAGTTTTTTTTATTATAATGTTATTCGTTCAACACTCGCGCTTATAAGTTTAGCAGACCAAGTTCGGTTGACCGACACCAGTATCCAGACAGCACAATTGATGTTTAGAAAAAGTTGCGGATCACAGTGAGTCACCAAGCTGGCCCAGGTCAGTGCCTATCCGATTTCTACACACCCAACCACCAAGTCCGTGAGTAGGTGTGTCCGAAATATATTAAGAATTTTCTGGCCCAATCTTGTATCTTATGATGAACATCTTAGCAGAACGCGTCAGAAATCTATAGACTCTATTATAGAGACGTAAGTGGAAGTGGATTGGTAACTTGCTTTGAAAAACGTACGAATGCATTGCAAGCCAAATGATGAAGCGGAACCCACTTCCGTGGCCAGGTAGAGTAGTGGATCGGCCAAGAAGCATATAACGCAGAACAGTCAAAGAGCAATCTGCACGACCCTAGACAAGTTAAAGACTACTTAAGTACATTTTTAGAAAGCGTACATAATCGCAAGACAGAGACGTTCTCGAGGCCCTATAAACCTTAAGTAGGTTATAATGGACGTAAAAGTTCTGACTACCTTATTAAGTAAGAAAGTAAGAAACTAATTCCAAAAATCATTTATCTCTTCCACAAAATCTCACCAATACATTTGTTCTTCTCATTGCAGACTTCATACCTTCTAAGCAATACAATGAGTTATCTTGCATAAAAAATAAATGAACCAACAGTGACAAACCTCCTTCCACACAAACTTACTACAGTTAACTTTAGTTTATCACTTTCAATGCAATATAAATTTATTTCCATGAAACTAGCATCTTGAGACAAAATTATTCTTCCATTGCAGCTGTGCAAAGGAAACCGGAATGCAACAGCAGAACCCCTATAGCTATAACAGGGATAATACTTTTCTCATATCCTCCTGTTGGATGCTGGTGGGATAAAGCAATGGTGGCAGATCCTGCAGGTGGATTTAACATTTGAGCCAATTTTTCAATTGAGTAAACTAAACACGTCTTCGTTAAAACGGATTCAATTATTGCAGCTGCAAGGACTTTCTGCGGATACCTACTTCTACTTCTCAAATCCTTGTTTTTTTTTTGTCAAACTGCTCACGTATATATGTACCTGGTGGGTACCAGGTCTTAACTCCTTTTTGCATCTACCAGCCCAGTGGTTTGCTCAGTCTATCCCTCTTTCTTTCACTCTCACTCTCTCTCTCTCTCTCTCTCTCTCTCTCTCTCTCTCTCTCTCTCTCTCTCTTGTTGATAAACTAGCTTAAAAAATAAAGGATATTTGAAATAATTAATTTCCTGCATGCGGTTACCGTATATATACATGCACCAAGGACTCTTTTCCTGGGATGCTCCGGCATCTTTTTACGCTTCCAGCTAAATTTGTATCTAGTATCATGTAAATTTATTTTTCAACCCAGCCAGCCAGTGTATATACCGAAACTCAGGACTCGGGAGAATCATTGAAAAACTTTTACCAAGAGATAAGCCATGGAGGACGTTAGATTGCAAGAGAAAGGACGAAAAACAGCTTCCCAGGAACCTCTGTATTTATATAAATACCAAAGTCTGCAATACCACCTCATCTGTCTAATTGGAAATTATAATTCGGTTTAATTATGACTTACGAGGACATGAATTTATTGCATTAGTAAGCACTATTCCTTGGTTCGGTTTCGTTGGGAGGTTTTCATTTTCAGTTTATGTTTTATGGAATGAGTTTGGATGAGGTGGGTGGATGCATCATGGTGTATAAGTTTGAATGCAAGTTATGCAGGTCGTGGCAGACTACAACTATGCATGAGTAACCTTCACATGAAAGTCTGTGTTGTGTAAAATTGTGTTAATAAAATTTTTGTTTTTGTTTTTTTTTGTTTTTTTTTTTGGTGTTGATTTCAGAGTGTTTTTGGAATTTCAGCATCAGAAGTTATGGCGTAAAATTAAGGAATTTGCAAGTGTTGTTGAAGCAAAAATCGTTCTAAGAATAAATTGAGTGGTTTTATTTTAAGTTGGGTTGCATCAGTAAAGTTTATGGGATTTTTTAAGACGATCTTATAAGGAATTTTATATTTTTTTTGGCAAAAGATTTTGTACTTCTGAATATCAAAATGAGAGGGAAAAATAGAGCTGGGTGATGCATTCTACCTACATTCATGTAGTGCGGCATGAGAAAGAATCTCTGTTCTTAACAGTACGTACAGAATTAGACTCAAGAGTTATCTGATGTAAGCTCCTGCAACCACTAATATTCCGGTTGAATTGTTTAAGGAGAGGAATGCAAGTGGCTATTTCATTGGAGCACTGACTATAAAAGAAGTAGCACCTGCTCAGATATGGGAAATGTACTGCATTTCTGGACACATAAAGGTTCTATGATAACAGCTAGACCAGAAGGGGAACAACATTCTTTGCATAGAAACCTAAACTCCTTGGAAAATTTTTAGCGACACGTCGTGTTTGTGATCATTCCACAGAAGGTCGTGGGTAATGAACATGTACATTAGACATGCCGACGCCGTGTACAGCAAGAAGTTGGGTGTCCCAATGCAAATGCAACTTATGAATAGTGGCTTGAGGGTTAGATTCTTATTTAACTATAGTAGAAAGCATTGGGTTTTTGATGCATTAAATTCTTCTCGGTATCTTATTATCATCCGTGAACAATGTTTTACAAGATCAGAATTTAAGAAACTTGTAATATTTTGCGGTTGGAACTTCCACATCCAAAGAACCAATATGAAAATCTGAGTTGACTATCACCAGTTAAACAATTATTTGGTTAATAAGTTTCTGAAAGGAGATCATTACAAATAATTAAGAAGAGAGAGTCGGAAACAGAACAGAGCCCTGGGGAACACCATCAATCAATCTAATACGACTTGTATTGAATGGCCAGAAAGGTTACTTCTAATTCAACGAAGAAAATATGCATCAACACGAGAAGCAGACATTTTTGATAAAAAAAACTTGAGGCCCAAACTCTATATCAAGATCAAGTGCAATAAACTTCATTTCTCCAAAACGATGTAAGGATTTGTTCCACTGTTGTGTAAGATATATGCCATCAGATCAGAAATGGACCTATTACTACGGAAGCCAAACTGTGGCCAGAAAGAAGCAAACGTTCTCGGATATATTTCTTAAGCGGAATTGAACAGCGTTTCCCTGTTCTTGGAAATTAGGGACATTAGCACTATGGTCGATAAAGAAGATTTGAATTTTTGAGGAAAAAATCTGTTATTGCATCCACTCGGAGAGAAACCAATAGAGTAAGCCAGATGGAAAAGTTGAAAAGGTCGTTTGGCAAGTGGAAGAACACCTTTTCAGAACGAACTTTGCGAAAGAAGATTCATCCGACAGTATTATTTACGCTTTCAAGTATGGGAGAAACCATGACACGTTCTGTTAGCATAAAGTTTGCAGCAAACTACATTACGAGGAGGTTACCCTTTTGCAGAAGACTAACTTTGATAGTCTTTCTTAAACTTATTCCAGATACGTATTACAGTACAGTAACTATGTACATCATACCTTCTGATATTTTGTTCATTTGTTTGTAATGTTAAGCCGATGTTAAATATAATTTTTCGTCCTCTAACGCCAAACGCCACATTGGTAAAAATGCAAGAAACCGCGATTTTTGGCGCTCTTTTCATTTTTAGCTATGAAAGGCTAGTCTTTGACTATAAAATATGTTTTAAGGTTTTACCCTTACAAAATATTCTTTAATGTGCTCACAGTAGGTACTATTTATATAGATCCAACAGTTTCCAAGACACAACTTTTCAAAAAATAGCATTAAAAAATGTAAAACAGAAAGTAGCAGAAATTAAAAGTATATTAAGAGATTCTAAATGTAACCCATATACCTTTAATCAAACTATTAGAACGTGTTGACTAGGTAAAAAAAAAGAAAAAAAAAGCGGTGGGGTGTCTATATCCCTTCGTTCAGGCAGTAGGTGCAATTTTCTAAAAAAATTACTTCACATGTTAAAATAACTATTCAAAGACAACGGTAACACTCTGAACTCTGACCCGTACATACATATTACAGATAATGTATGTGTGCTCCATTAAATGAGAACTCTTTTCAAGGCAAAACTAAAAAAAAATTAAAATAAAAACTAAATCACAGGTTTGCATTTTATTTCACAATTATTTTAAAAATTTAATGAAACGATAAACAAATCATTAAATTCTATTTTGCACTTAAAACCAAATAATAATTATTTATCCTAATTGGCATCCAATATTGGCACTCCAAATATACGCTTTAATTGCTCTTTTCAATTTAATTTCACAAATGTTAGGTAAATGAGTTCGTAAATGCATTAGTTGGAAAAAATAATTTCCATGGTAATGTTTATATAATGAATAAAACAATGAATCTATTCAGCAATTTTAATAATGCACTGCTTTATCTACAACAACAAAAAAAAAAGTGAAGAAAAAATAAAAAGAATTGAGTGAAAAATAAACTGAAAAGCCATCAAAAAGGCTTTACCACACTATTTAAATGGCACACTGCCCACCGCCACACCGCCCACCGCTGCCACTACCATACCACCGGCCATCATTAATTAGCGCAATTAGCATTAATGTACTCTCTTAAGCGAGAGGCAAATTATTTTAATTCATTAATTTGGATTAATACAAAAAAAAAAAAAACCAAACCATAACACCATCACACAGCAATTCCGTTCTACTTGAAAACGCATACAACTGCAGACCTGATGATGATTGCAAAAAATGTTAAGTAGGATATGTTTCTCTTGCATCAAGTTATTTCAATAATAAACTTAAAAGGACTTTTTAAGACAACAAAGTACAAAAATATAATAAAACGGAACTCTTCAAAAAAGTAAAGGGATACACACATAAAATTATACATACACAGCCACAATATCATTGACCAGGACATGAGACCAATGGCCATTGGCAAAATACAGAAAATCCATTAAGGAACGGAAATTATAAGCCAACAGGCTTATCGCCCAGCTCTATCGAATTTAATTTTCGTTTTTGACTTCCACGTGAGTTGTTCACACTTTCGTTGCCCTATAGGACTGCAAATTGGGTCCTTTGGTTTTTCGATCCTTCAGCTTGGTCCTCGACTGGCATGGTCTTTTTTTGGTTTGGTTTGGTTCGGTAGCTGAACCCAAAGTCAAACCGTATCACAAGTAATTATCTTAATTTAATTACCGGACCAGAGCTTTTGGCATGTGGCTGATTTTCGGGACTTCCTTCCTTTCGTCGCCATTTTTCGTGAGGTACGAGTATTATGGTGTAGTCGAATTGGATATAGCTAGTAGTTTTTTTGATTTTATTGGGTCATTTTGTTTTGTGTTGATGGGTTTTATTGTAGATTTCTTCGTTGGATGGAATTGAGATAAACGATGATGACGCACATTGATGATTGGAGAGATAGCTTTCAAAGTTATTTGTATCATCATGATATCGAGAATCTAGAATTGGGAATATAGGTTTGTATAAGAGGGTAATAAATAAATTGGTTTGTTCATTGGAATTTAATCTGGGGAATTGTTTTTTTTTTGTTTTTATTGTGATGGACTTTGATTTTTAATTGGAAAACTTGATGAGGTATTTTGAAGAAATAAGGTTCAAACGTAAAAACAATCTAATTAAATAAATAATTTACTTCAAGGAGTTTTAGGTTCTTATTACGACATGTCGCTGACTTATTCTTCAATTAATTGTGCCATTTCTTTACGAAGTCGCAATGGACCTAACCTAGGACTAGGACCACTAGATATATGGTTAAGAGTTGGAGAAATTATTTCTTATTTTTATCCACTGGAAAATTGCTTTCCACGAAAGAATATTTTGGTCTAAGAACATGGATTTGTTTTTTAGAAAATTGGATCCAAGGGTTAAAACATGATGTATTCTTTGAAACTGAATTCAAGTGTTTCGACTTAAATCATAGAATTTCTTCATGCTTCGCCGAAAGTAGCACATTGTGTTGAGAAACACAATTTGATGTGTAATAACCTGATTTGATGAAACAAAAAATTGATGATTTTTAGATTAAAATTATGCACAAAAAACTTCAAGATTGGTTATATTATGCAAGTTGATTGCCAATAAAGTTTGTGTCAAAAATGTGATGAAAAACATAATACATTTATCCATTTTGTATTAGATTTTCAGGCTGACATTAATATAGGTGAGTCGATACCTTTGTAAAGGGTTTTCCAATAAGAGGTGTTACTTTGAATAGCCCGCTATTTCGGTAGCTGTCACTTTTGAAGCTGTCATTTTTTGACATTTGACTATTAATAAAAATGGAACGATACACGCTTCAACAACGCATTGAAATTATTAAAATTCACTATAAAAATGGTGAAAATTTGGCAGAGACGGTTCGTAAAACTAAAACATTTTTGGGTCGTCGTGAAGCACCTTGTCGGACCGCAATACAGAAATTGGTGGACAAATTCGAGCTGTTGGGACAAGTTAGTGATGTGAAGAATATAACCCGTGCACGTCGCTCAAGAACAACTGAGAATATTCCTGTTGTAGCCCAAAGTGTTGAAGAAAACCCAGGTTTGTCCATTCCTCGTCGTTCTTTGAAATTAGGCATTCCACAAACGTCATTACACCGTATTTTGCATAAAGACTTGGGTCTTAAGGCTTATAAAGTTCAGTTAACACAAGAACTCAAGCCGGCTGATCATCAACAACGTCGTGTCTTTGCTGATTGGGTCCTTGAAATGCATGAAAATGAACCGGAATTTCATCGAAAAATCATCTTGACTGATGAGGCCCATTTCAACCTCAGAGGCTACGTCAACAAGCAAAACTGTCGCATCTGGGGCTCGGAAAACCCAAGAGTTATTGTTGAAAAGCCTCTCCATCCTCAACGCGTGACTGTTTGGTGCGGTTTATGGTCCCGCGGGGTCATTGGACCTTACTTTTTCGAAAATGAGGCTGGAGCAACAGTTACGGTCAATGGATTGCGCTATCGAGAGATGATTAATGATTTTTTATGGCCTGAATTGGATGGTATTGATCTGGACAACGTTTACTTTCAACAAGACGGCGCTACGTGCCACACAAGCAATGAAACCATCGATCTTTTACGGGAAAAGTTTCCGGACCGTGTTATCTCTCGAAGAGGTGAACACAATAATTGGCCACCGAGATCTTGTGATTTAACACCTTGCGACTTCTTCCTTTGGGGCCACGTGAAAGATAAGGTCTACGCCAACAGCCCAGCGTCGATTCAAGACCTCAAAGATGAAATTCGTGAGGCTATCGAGGACATAGGGCTGCCACTTTGCGATTTGGTTATGGAAAATTTCATGAAAAGGATATGGTCCTGTAAGCGTGGTCTTGGCGGCCATTTGGCTGATGTTGTGTTCCATTATTAACGGCACACCTTCTTCTTTATAATGAAATAAACATCCGATCATTTATCTCCAAAAATGCCATTTTTCTTTGAATATCAAAATAACACCTCTTATTAGGTATTCGTTCTAGTCGAAATATTCAAAAACAAAAAAAAAAACAACCTTGGAAATTACAAAAAAGTAATCTGTACCAAATTTCAAGCAAATCCGTCAACCCATTTAGGCTGTTGCTCTCTGTATAAATGGACGCACAGACGAACAGACGAATAGACAAACAGACGAACAGACGATTAGAAAATACAAAAAAAGTAATCTGTACTAATTTTCAAGCAAATCCGTCAATCCGTTTAGGCTGTGGCTCTCTGTACAGATGGACGCACAGACGAACAGACGCACAGACCGACGGACGGCGTGACGAAAACCACTTTCGGACTTCTCCATCATCGTTGTTGTAACACACACAAAAATTTTATTCAAAATCGTTTCAGTCATTTAAAAAAAAAATTTAATTTCCCTTCTAGGGAAAAATTACCAAGTTTCTAGAGAAAATCACTTCAGCGACTTAGGTTGTACTACGATTTATAGACAGACATAATTGCCGAACCCGTTTATTCCCATTTTTTTAATATTGTTATTTGTCATGTAATATTAAGCTATTAAAACTTTTGAACGAATTTGTTCAATATTAAAACTTTAAAAAAATTACACTTAAAATGTTTGTTTTAAAACGCATAAGTAACAACTCTGAAAAACTTTTACTATTAGAGCTCGTACGTGGGACACTAAATGACAGTAAAACTTCTTTTCTTATTTATTTTAAGAAAAGCAAAAAATTTATTTCATTCGCATGCATAATACTTGAGTTGAATTTAAAACTAGATTCTTGAAACAGAAAAGCATTTTACTACCATTTTTATTGAATGTCCTTAAATAGGTATATGCCAGACTGAATCGTAAAGTTCCCTCAGGCATTTATTCATCTAAGAGTTAAATAAAAGGAAAACAAAAAAAAAATTATGGTCCAGGAAAACAAAAATCACAGAACAAAAGGCATCCTTTTATTTTAATTTTTTTTAAAAAAAAAAAGAAAAAAACTTGTTATATTATTTTTCTCCTGACAAGAGCTCTACCAACCAAAATTTATGTCACAGTGAATGCGTTCACAGGATGCTTAGATATTTAACTGATTTATTTATGTGTTTTTTTTTACCTCTATACCTTACTTTGGAGGGTTAAAAAGTTAAAAATTTTGCACAAGCACCGGTCATAAAAATACACATTTGCATATACGAGTATGTAGTTGAACACATTCACATAAATGTAAGTGGAACTGTATATATATTTTTTTTTTAAAGTTACCCTTGAACGATAACAAACTAAGCTCGTATATTTTATGATTTCCTTAAGGATATACACAAGTATAGGAGTATAGGTACGAAAAATGGTTAAATGCTTTGCAACCAAGCAGAAGTAATGTAGTCTCCGTGGAGGGAGGACATCAGGCAGTTTTACCAGAGGACCAGAGAGCCAGAGAGCTATAGGAAAAGCTATAAAACCCAATGTCATTTTAGAAATTTACCTTCAGTTTTTGTTGGGTATTCGGATTAAATCTAAGGAAAAAGAGTAAATATTTGATTTGCAAGCAAACGAAGCGGCATCCTTGATCCTTTTGACGATGAAGTGTCCTCATCCGGGCAAATGATGTCTTCATCGGTCTTGCTTGTTTTTTTTTTTTTGACCTTCGAAATGGTCAATTGGATATGGATGGTAGTCTTTATGGTTGGATTGACATCATGGCATTCAGTTTGAGCAGGGAGAAGCGGGAAAAACTTAATAGAAATTTGTTATATTTTCAAAGGAGTTACCGGAAGCTTCTGAAGTTAGTGATGAGAAAATAATGGGATAAGCTAAGAAACTGATTAAATGGGTTAGAACCGACAAAACATAGTTGTAAATACCCCTTCTAGAAAGATATAAGATTGGAGATGAACATAAAGTTCAATATTAACTCATTATGCTGGAAGGGAAATTAATTCAATCAAATATTTTAATCAGGTTGAAGGGTGAGATCCATGGAAACGTTTAGGATTTTTAAGGAATATGTACCCATTTTGATCACAATTTAGAGAGCAAAATAAGTGAAAATCATTTCATCGGAAAAAAAGAACAAAACCTGTTGAGGGTCTTACAAGATAAAAAGATTTGCATTAATACATTAATAAAAAAAGGATCGAGACTTTGTATAATGTCTACATTCAATCAACATTAACATTATTGTCGTCTTACATGTTCAAGCTTAAAACAAAACTCATAGTTTTTTAAACAATGGCGAAATTCCCAAAAACGAATAAAGATTTTGAGGAAAGAAAACTATAGTCTTCAAAATAAGATTCCAAGTTTATCAGACTTCGCTCAGTGAATAAAGCCTGGTTTGCCAAAGGCTTTTCTTAACTTACTTGTACATTAGACGCGTTCATTATTTTTAGATCAAGCTAGAAGGAAGAAAAACTATTTCGAAATATTTTGCAAAAAGTCCTCTAATTTCTAAGACTTTTATTTTAACCCCTGGCAGAACGTATTTTGGATCAAATATTGTATGTACTTGCTGCCAGCCGAACATATCGGACATCATTTAAGTCCATCCGAGGGATTACTCCACACATGTTCTTCCATGTGCACCATTACCTTATGTTAACTAGGGGCTACTTGTGGCTTCTTGCGTGAAACTCTAATATAGAAACCAGCTTCAATCAATCGTCTTCTAATTGTGAGATTATAGCTCGTACCTTCTATTTCGTTTGAAATTCGACGTTAAACTTATCATCAATGGAAGTTTCACCAAGCCAATGACCCCAAATACACGGGTGGCATAACAAAATACTTTTTTCCTGACAGTTCAATCACTGTAATTGAATGAGAATCGTCAAGTGTATAGACCTTTATTCTTTTGAGGATGTTGGGTGGAAAGTGGAATAAGCTGTTTCACTGAAAAATAACACCAATATTGATGTTTTTTACTAGCATATCGAGGCCACTTGGAAGGCTGTACCCGCGGAACTCTGCAAGTGACTTATTGATTCTATGGAGTAGAGATGGCGAGAGGTTCTTATGCATAAGGCTTTGGAACTAATATTACTACCGAATTTTTGAGCATTGGTATCTTAAAACTTTAAAAAAATTACTTTGTTTCTAATTACTTGTCAACCACAAAAAGCTTCTTTATTTAATAAAACCGTTATAATAATATAATTATTAATTTTTTGAAAAAAATGTTATAGAAATATAAAGTTGAAAAACAAATAAATGTCTTTGTGTAAAAAAAATTACTAATTAATGAACTAATTGATCCAAAAAACTGCTTTAAGAGTGTACACGATTTGTGTTTCTAATTAGTTGTTCACATTGTATATGTATCTATAAGATCTATATCCGAACCTAAAATGTCAATTCTAATGCAGTTTTTTTCAAGGTGGTGGCCAGATCCCACCCGGAATTCGTTGAGGCTTTTAAAATGTGATCAAAGGCATTTTTGCCAAGAAGTTCCCACTAATAATATTGTTGTAAAATATTTTGTGCATGAAAAAAGTTGTAAATTATGTTATTATATAAAAAAATGTAGTTTTTTAAATCTGTCATTTATTAAAAAATAATTTTTTACTTGCGATATGGGTACCATATATCAAGTTATGCATTCGTACAAAAAAAAAAGTTGAGATAACAATCAAACATGACATTACGATGATAGAGAACGAGAAAAAAGTGGGTGCGACAATTCTGTCTGTCTGTCTAACACAGTCCACAGCCTAAACGGAACCGTTTTTTTTTTAATTCTGATTTTCTCCTTCATGACTCAATCAATTTCAACCATTTTTTTTACATGGATGCTTTTAAGTTGCTGTAAGAATATTTAGTAAAAAAAATATCGAATATTACTTTTTTTGATTTTTAAAAAAAGTTTGAAATTTTCTTTTGAAAAATCATTTTTTTTCAAATTTTAGTTTTTCGATGTTGATAAATAATATCTTGAAAATGGCCTACCAATTTTTTTTTTATAAAAGTCCTTGCAAAATTTTATATGGAAAAAATAGTTTTTTTTTTTTTAAAACGGCTCAAACGATTTTCAAAATTTTTGTTCTAAAAATGCATCATTATAGAAGAAATCAAATTGCATACTTTGTTTTAAGGTTAAATTCATTTAAGAAGCTGTTTTAGTCATTTGAAAATTGAATTTTATGCTTTTTTAATTTTTTTTTCTAAAACTGCAATTACAAATTTTGAATTAAAAAGGCTTAGCATAAATATTAACTTTATCTACAAGAGCAAGTACGTGCGACCCAGTCGTGCATTTTATTTTTTTATAATTTGATCGAAACTTAAAAATTGCGGGTTTTCATACTGAACTCGTGAAACCTGAGATTTTTAAGATACATAATTTGATTACACTCCAAGACTATAATGTTTATACAAAAAATATTAGGAAATACTTTCGTAATACTTTCATTTGGATGGTAGGACACTTAAAGGGATGTATACATTAAAAATATTGTTTTTTGGATTTTTGTCCTCAAATGGTCATTGCCATCGAAAATAAGTGTGTTAAGTATTTGCGGATAATGTATTTCCTACACAATAAAATTTAGTTTTTATGTCTGAAACCTTTAATAAAAATACTAGATTTTTTTTTTAATTTGGTCGAAAGTCAAAAATTACGGTAGTTGCTCTATAGATGAAGTTATACTAAGCTTGCTACGAATTTTTTTTTATAGTTTTGTAAATGCAGTCTTAGGAAAATAGGAAAAAAAAACGAATTCAGAATTCAAATGACTAAAACAGCGTCTGAAATGATTTTGATCCTAAAATAAAGTATCCGAAATAATTATAAAGATGAAAAATTTAAATATTTGGTGTCTATTTTTTATACATACAAATTTTTTTAAGGACTTTTTCGAAAAAAAAAAAAATATTGCCAACTGTATATCTTCGTATGTGCACTTCAACTATTTTTTTTTCTGAGAATCCATAGTTTGAGTTGTTAATCATGGACAAAGCTTATCAACCGATTTCAGTTGATTAGCAAAACTTAACCCGCTGTGAACAAACTAGACCTGAGGATAAAAATCTAAAAATCATGTTCTCTAATATAGCTCCTGGATAAAAAAAATCATTCAAAAATCTGTGTGATAGGGATTAGACAAATTGTGAGTAAATTTGGTTTGTAGTACTTACCCAAACAATCTACAAGAGTTGTCATTCAGTCGGAACTTTTTCCTTAAGTAGATGACTTTTCAAAGTTAAACTGCAGGCCTTAATGTTTTAATAACGCTTGGCAGACTTACGGAGCAGCATATTTTCGAATTCATGGAAACCTACCTTTTTACATTCTTTTTCATAAAAAAAATAATCGAAAGAAAACTCTCCATTTTAAATGTACGTACTTTGTGCAATTTTTCTCTTTATTTGAATTTGTTTCTCGTAAATGTTTCATTTCATTTCAATTGATTTGTTTTCTGTTTTTTTTTCTATAATTAAATAAATTAATTACATTAATTAATCAAATTCACAATAACTTTATGTTTTTTTTCTTTCTTAAAATGTAATCAAAGTGTAAGTGTTGTTGTTAATTCTGTCAACTACCAATACATTCTTAGAATTAATTTTTAATTTTTTTTTTCTATTTTTTTTTTCAGTTCTACTTTTACAATTAAAATATCTTAAAAATATTTTTGTTTTTTTTTTTTTGTAATTGTTGATATTATTTTCTATTTTTGTTTAATTTTGTTTGTTTTATTTTGAATTTTATATAAAAACTTTTTTTAAATTTTTTTTCTGTTTGAAATTTTAATTAATTTTTTTTAATGAATTTTTTTGTTTTTATTATTTCAGAAATGTTTGATCATTATTTGCACAAAAGAATATGCAGCGCAGGCAGCATGTCCATGGGATGAAGTATTTATTAAAAAAAAAAATTCTTAACAAACTATGCACCGTTACAAGTTGTGTCTTTTGTTTTTTATTTTATTTTTTTTTTTGCTTTATTTTGGTTGTCGTCATACACTTTTCTGTTTTGGCAACGGGACTTACTTCCTCAAACATCGTCCTAACTTCCTTCCTTTCCAAATATACAAAAAAAAAAAATAGGATAATAAAATGAAAAACAAACTTTTTTCGAATCAAGAAAACACACACAGAAGAAGAAAAACTTTTCTAACTGTTCCCTGTGGGTTATATTGCCCCTGTGTCTCATTTGTGGCTCGACATCTTTTTCACCATAGAGAAGGATGTTTAGTTTATGTAAAAGTTGTTGTTATTTTTTTTTTTTTTTTTTGTTATTTGTTTTATTTCGTTCCAAGCGCTGGCTGGTGGAAGAGGACTAAGAATGTTGAAAGGATGCAGAAGGAATGCTATGCAGGTAATAAAAAGCAGGTTGACAAATTTTCACATAAACTACCCCATTCCCATCCTCTTCCCGATGTACATACACACACACACAGTGAAACAACAAACCATAACAACAACAACACAAAAAAAAAGTATAAAAGAGAATCAACATAGTTTTTGTGTTTGTGTTCGCCTCGAAGGGACGAAAGTGGAAACTTTTTACATCCCAGATGATTATCCTAGAATCTTCTTGAAATAGCTCGGGGTATCTGGCTTGGTGAGGGAGCGTCTACGGTTTGGCTTGAATGGGGGGTAGGTCTCTTCGTTAAGGAAGTTTCTCGTTGGGTGGGCCTCCTCATGCTGGGCCTGGGTTGTGGTTGCAGTAGTCAAAGAAATAATTCCGGAACCCTCGGTGGAAGCGGGAAGAGCTGTTAATGGGGGAGACATGCTGTCACCAGTGCTACTGCTACTACTACTGCTGCTGCTGCTGCTGCTGCTTCCAATGCTGCCGGCAACAAATGGCGTTGATTGTTGTGGTAGTTGGTCTGCTGTTTTTTCTGTGACCATCATTCCTTCTGTTTGTGTATCGATGGTGTGGACAAGTGGAGTCTGCGACGAAGTCATGTCATTCTGATGCAGCACGGAGGCACTTGATGATGGAAGTGTCTGAGTAAGGGAAGAGCTGGTTCTGCTGATGCTGCTGACATCTCCGCTGCCGGTTGTCGGAATAACGAGTTCCGTAATTTTTTCGGCTGCAAAAGTTGTCGTTGCCACAGGTTCGGATTCGGATTCAGGTTCTGATTCTGGTGTTGTGGCCGGCTTCATTGTACTCTGAGTATGGGTAGTAGCTGTAGCTATCGGAGCATCTTGTGTGGTTATTTCAGCTCGAGCGGTTGTAGTGACCTGTAATTGAATTTCCGATGAGTTTGCAGCAGGTGATTCATTGTCTAGCACTTTTCTGTTCACCACCTCTTCCACTGTTTGCGGTGCAACGGTGTTACCCACCTGAAGCGAATTGAACGTTGTCTGTTGCTGTACGCTTGAATCTTCCAGCTGGTGTACATTTTCAATTGTAGTTCCTGCGGTTTCATCATCAGTGTCGCCCTCATGGGACTGGTCCGATGCACCATGAGGATGGTCGAAAAAGCCTTTTGAGGGTGGCACATAGTGGGATTTCACCAGCAGCATTGGCGGAATGAAATGATTATCGTTGGTTTCTTTGACATGAGGATGATTTGCTTCCTCGGTGATAACCTTGGTCTGCTGCTGCTGAGGGTGCATCGGATGACCAATGGTAGCTGGTTGCGTGGCAGGAACAATACCGTTGAAGGTTGTGGTTATTAATGGACCCGGCGAGGTGGAAGGATCCCCGGATGTGTACATGAGCTCAGTTGTGGTGCCGTCAAGCAAAGCAGATGGCTCAGATGATGTGTGGACCGGCATTGCGGTCGAAGTCTCATCCACACGGTTAGCAGCCACCGTCGTCGATGTGGTTGTGGTTGCGGGCTCAACGATTGTTGTACTCTTTACGACTGGCATTTTTTTCAGATCCTGTGGCAGGACTTTTTTGATGTGTGGCAGTGGTTCGAGAACCTCATTTGATGCATCATCCGGAATGGGTTGATCAGCCATCATCATATCATCTGATTCGGAGTCTTTCTGATTTCCACGACTGTTTGGCTTCTTGGGAGCAGGAGTTGGCTTCTTCTGTTGCATTGCCACTACAATCTTCTTGGCTGACTTCTTTACGGGAATAGGAATTTCCCCGGGAATACGAGATGGCTGATCTGCTTGCATCAACTCGTCCACGTTGAATTGTTCAATCAGCTTCTGAACAGTGTTCTTTTCGGTCTGTGCTTGTTCGGTGGAGTCAGTGGGAATCTTCACTGGAATCATTTCTATGTCGTTGTCCTCATTGTTGTCGGTGGAGATGCCACGAATAATTTGCAACGATTTAAAGTGGGAGTTGGTGATGTCACTTAGCTTCTTTGACTCCAGACGTTCCCGAGGGCAAATTAGCTCGCGCATAATTTTTTCACGGTCCTATCAAACAAAGAAGGTTTTGAATTTATGAATAATTTTTATCGCACACAGCAACGATATGACAAGAAAAGTCTTTTTGGAGTGCAAAATAAAATTTGCAAGGAGATGATAATAAATTATGAAAAGTGCGCTTACCTGTTTTCCGCGGCATATCTGCCTTATGAGTCCCTCCTCGCCACAGTTGCGAATTAATTCAATGCTAGCTGTATCTGCCATGTATTGCATAGTTAAAGAGGGTAGGTCCTTTAGGATGCATGACTCGGCCCACGCAGGAACTAAACGAAATGACGACAAGAAGAGTAAGGCAAAGGGATATACATGGTTGATGAATACGTAATGCAATATTAAGAGCTTTTTGCAAAATGAAATTCATTGAGACGTGATGCAAGCATAAAAGAGGTTTATTTTTTTTTGCTTGCATCATCATGCTGAGTAGGTATATGATGAATGAGTAGAACCTACTAGGAACTGTCTATACGTAAATTGTAGGGGTTGACAAACTTTTGCTTACCTGGCATTTCGCATAGGAATGAAGCTGTCTCTGGGCCACCACATCTAAGAGCATGCCAACGGTAGTCACGAATTGGATCAATAACAGCACATAGTGGTGACTCCATTAAGGGCAACGACTCAGCCCAGTATCCGGTGTTGGCAGCTAAAACTTTGGAATTTCTACAAATAAAAAATGAAAAAGAAACAATTTCTAATTAGAAGTTGAAAACATTTATGCAGAAATATGGCTGCTTTCAATTCAAATAAATTTCAGAATTTAAATGAAAACAATTTTTGAATGGGTTTACAATGTCCACTCTGGCTAGTCTATTGCGATACTTGCCTTTACAATTTTAGAGAAGTTTTTTTTTATGTTCTGTTTTTATAAAATTACGGATTAGCTGAACTTGTAGCAGAAGACAATTAGAGGTTGTTAATTGAAAATCAGATTTCGTTTGAAATGCTTTCCCAGCATATCTTTAATTTTATGAAAAGAGATTTTGTTTCGCACTTCACTATTTTTGAGACTAATTTACATTATGACCAGCGCAAAAATGATAAATTTTATAATGTTATCAAAATTTATAGCCGATAAAAAGTAGATACCTATTATATCTACTTTTCATCGGTTACATTTTGATAACATTGTCATAACAAACTTATTAGTCGTTTGCTTTTGGAGATATTTTTATCTGTATGAACTGTCAGTTGTTTGTTCATATAGCCTTTCTGAGCCTTGCTGGTGACTTATCATTCTCTAACAGAACCAAAAAATGTTTCTTGGGCAGAAATGAAAAAGGGAGATTAAATCCTGAGTACTCGCGAGAACTGCCACTTGTACCTACTAGGTATTGTTAGTTAAAAAATCGATATTATAGGCTGCTACCTGCCATTAGAAAATATTCTTAGCGAAACAAGGTAAGAACATGAGTGGAAATAATCGGGCAAAAGGAGTTAAAAGCTTCTGAATCCATGGGGGACTTGTTTCATGCCTTTTTAAGAACTTTTTTCATCTTTGAATTTGAAACTTTTTTGGTGAATAATGTGTTTTCCTAATTGGGGAGTTATTTCACAGAGCCTTCAGGTAGCTGCCGTACTTTTTGTTCCAAGAAAAATTTGAATTTGAATTCCAAAAGTCTATACAAAATAAAATGCACTACTGAGTCACATGTACTTGCTCTGGGGGTCAAAGTTGCTGTTGATGATAAAGCTTTTTATATAATTTTTTTTTTTAAATAATAACTTTTACAAGACATAAAAAAAAATATAAAATTCATTACTAAAATGTAAAGAACTTCATAAATTGTTTTGACCTCCAAACCATTTAATTTCCTTAAAAAAAGATTACTTAATTTTTAGAAAAAAAAAACTTTAACATCGTTTAAGCCGTTTTTAAAATACTTAATTCATTTTTGTTCAAGCCTTTTTTGAAAAAGAAAATATTAATGAACATCTAAAACTACAATTTCAACAAAAATTAGTAACACGTTTTCGAAAAATCAATTTTTCAAAAAAAAAATTGAAACTTTTTTTAAAAATTAAAAAAAAAAAATTTGTCTCGTCTGTATGTATCAGAGGCCACAGCTTAAGCGGATGGGTCGGTTTACTTAAAACTTCTTATGTGGTGTTTTTTGGAGACTATCCCCAGACATTTTTTGATTTTTTTTTAACGGTACTTGTCATATACCGGTTTTAGATAAACTCATTTTTCTCAAAAATAGTTCCTACGATTTTGATTAAAAAAATCACGGTCATTTTTTGGATAAGGTCTATCTTTAAATGAAAACCATTTTTATCAAAAACCGTTATTAACCGTACCCGTTTTTTTTAATTCTGATTTTCTCCTTCATGACTCAATCAATTTCAACCATTTTTCTTACATGAAAGCGTTTAAGTTGCTGTAATAAAGTTTAGCAAAAAAAAATTTCAAAAATTATTTCTTTGGATTTTTAAAAAAAGGTTGAATTTTTTTTTTGAAAAATCATTTTTTCGAAATCTACTCAATATTTTTTTTCAAAATTTAGTTTTTAGATGTTGATAAATAATCTTAAAACTGTTGTATCAATTTTTTTTTATGAAAGTAATTGCAAAATTTTATATAGAAAAATTATTTTTTTTAAAAAAACGGCTCTAACGATTTTCAATTTTTTTTTCTAAAACTTTATCGTTATAGAAGAAATCAAATTGACGTTTTGATGTTAAATTCATTTAAGAAGTCATTTGATAATCGAATTTTATGCTTTTTTAATTTTTTTTCTAAGACTGCATTTACAACTTTTTAATTAAAAAGGCTTAGCATATGTATACTAATTTTATCTATAAGAGCAAGTACGTGGGACCCAGTCGTGCATTTACTTTTTTTTTTTGCTTTTTTTCTGAAAAATGCAGGGGTGGGGTTAAGAATTTTGTATAGCAGTATCCATTAGTGATAAATCGAGAGCAAGCTTTAAAGCATCCTCTTATAATTGCAAGAGTAGACCATCAGAGTAGCTATATTTTCATAGTAAGCGATAAAAAACAAGCTATCTTACCTATATCGCATACTATTTTTTCCGAAAGCAGATCATGTCTGTAGCAACAAACTATGTACATGTTTGTATGTATATTTTTATGGAGGTAATTATTTTGTATACTGAAAAAGTAAGCCATGAAATACCCACTCAAGTGAATTCCAATCACCTATTTTGAATGAAACATTTTTACTATAAAAAAATTAAATTAAAATAGCTTTTTTATTCTTTTTTTTTATCGGAAAAAAATAAAAACTCAATTTATGAGAACAGAAAAATTCCCCCCTCCCATTGATTGATTGTACGTCTTCTTTCAACCCATGCTTATTGTTTTTTTTTGTAAGTACTTTAAGAAATATGTATTACCTCCGGGAATTCAATAAATTCTTCATAGACTTTCAATTCTAAAACCAATTTTCTTAGATAGAAGAATACTCTCTTTAAATAAAATAGAAACAAAAAATAAAAGCAAAAACAATAAAATATAAAATAAATTGTATTTTATATTATTGATATAAGTACTTACGACCACATAAAGCGATCCGAACTCTGCGGTCTCATAAGTCCGATCCACACAATGTCGTTCACATCCAGTTCCCTTAAAAGGTCTCGTGTTGCATCAAATTGAAAACTGTTGTCGACTGAAAATAGTAAAAAAGATAAAAGTATTAGTAGAGTGTAGTATGAGTATGAGTTGGTTTGGTAGGTTAGACGTTAGAGTATTAAAGTTACAAATGTGGCACAAAACATGAACAGAAAACAACTGTACTGAATATGGAAGGACCTTTTGAGTAGAGTTGTAGAGGTAAAATTTATGTACCTTGCATGTTAAGTGAGAAGAAAAGTAAACTCTTATTTTATATATTTTTGTAATATGTCATCAACATTTTTGTTTACTTTTATAGCTGGAAGGAAATTGTTTACGAAATACTTCATGATGGAGGTAAGTAAAAAGCTGTATTTAGAAGATGCAATCCTAAAGAAAGTAGAACATACCGTGGAGAGGTATAAAAATAAACTAAAATTTACATTAACCGAGAATGAATACAAAAAAAGTAAGATTGGTAAGAGAAGCCGAGTACATGTAGACAAGTCTTAGTGGTGCTTAGAGAGAAAGCCTCTTGTTGAGCTGGAGGGAGGTGCAAGAAAATCCCTTTCTTATTCCAGCAGAAATTATGCTTTGGTATTTATAAGTCACTGCACGACTAAATATATTCAGGTTACAACATGTGGGTGGGTTATCTTTACGATAAATAAACAATTCATAAAGTGGCTTAGAAAATAATGCACTATTCAATGTTAGAAGAGTATTCCATATCTGGAAGGTACTCCACTACTTTAAATAAAAAACTCATTTAATTGTTAAAAATTCTAAACATTTTTTACTTGAAGGCCAGAAAAGATATACAATAATCATGCAAACGGTCAAAAGAACACTGGTCTGCAACGAAAATCGCCTTCAAACCAAAATATACGTTTCTAAAAGATTTTGACACGCTGAATCTGAATCTAGCATATCATGTTTTTGAGATATGGTTTTATGAACATGTCAAAACCCCTTTGTTTTGATACATTTAACGTCGAATTGCTTCAGTGTTAATTTTTTTAAATCTTTTTAAAATTCGTTTTACACGCAAAGAAATTACAAATTGAAATTTATTATTTGTACAAAATTTCCTCTGAAGTCTAGTCAAAGTGTATTAAGCGGTGAAAAGTTGTGAATAAATAATTTTCAATGGCTTACTTTATTTTTTTAGGGTGCTGAGCACAAATTTGAAGTTATCCTTACAATTTTTTTACGGAAAACATGAGAAATCATCAAAAAAACTTCAGAATACTTGTTTTTTATGTTTTTGGCTAATATTTGAAAATGTAATCAGTTTTTTCTAAAACAATTTATGTAGAATAAAAGTAGAGGAAATTTCAAGTAATTAATTTCAAAACCAATTTTTTGTATGACTTCTGGATTCTTCACAAACAAAATTCCATAAAAATCAGTCCTATTTAAAAAACGGAAAAAATGTTTTTTATTGATTTTCCTGCGATTAATGCTCTTTTTACATTATAATCAACCTGCCTAATGTCCTTAAAATTAGAAGCTTTTGTGTAGTGTACATCCCAATAAAAACGGAATTTTGAAACGTAAGGTAATTTTTTTTTAAATAACCAAATTTGATAAATAAGTACTCCAAATTTGAGCCGAATTGGCTTAACCGTTTAAAAGATTTACCAGTTCAACCAAATCTAAGAGAGCTCTTCTACAAAACAATAACATTTTTTAAAAATCAAATAAAAAAAGTGTACGTGATAGAATTTTTCTGAAACCAAATTTAGATTTTTTTGCAAAAGGGTTATTATATCGCATGTAAAAAGTTCGTGACAAGTTTTGGACAAAGAGTTCGGTTACTGAGAAACTTTCACAAACTCAATCTGGTGTGAGGGAGTAGATTTTGAAAGAAAATACATACTTTTACATATAATATCAATTTTTTGAATTGTTTTTCTCTTTCAGGAAACACTTTTTTGTTTTCAATATTCTGTAAGTTTCTTCCAGTATAAAGCTATAAATGAAAAGACCTTACCACACAAAACTATTTTGTTTTAAAAGTAGAATTTTGTTTTATGTAAGTACTTAAAAATTGTTTTGTTTTAAAGGAAGATTGAGAAAGACCATCGAAAAAATTTCATGTTTCTATAGTGACAACAGCTTTGCTGATTGCTGTGTTTTCTTCCTTTTTTGTGTGACCTTGTAAAATGTATACACTTCGATGTAACGAGCAATGGATTGATTGAAAATTGGATGTCTGAAAATATATCCCTACAATTTTATTGTGAAGCAATCAATTTTAGAAAAAAAAAAAAAAGAAATGGACGAGTGGGTCGCACGTACTTGTTTCTACCGTCAAAGTAGCTTTGGACGTAAAAGCCCTTTATATACAAAATTTTTAAAAATATATATTTTAATAAGAAATTTCGTATGTACGCAATTTAGTATATAAATTGAAAAGTGTGCTATTTATGTGTCAACCGCTGTATATCGCCAGTATTTATTAAAAAAAAACAACAAATATACATTAGTCAACATCATTTTTTTTTTTACCACACAAATGTGGTTGAGTGACTAGACCCAATCACAACATTCAAATGCATTGATTCTCCGTCTTTGGTCATGACTAATTGCTTTTTTTGGGTTTGGTTAGAAAAAATACGAATATGGAGTTTGCAGTTAAAGAACCCTATACAAACAAATTTGGACTCGTAAAGCTAAGAGGAGATTTTTGAAATGTAGTTTGATTTATTTGATGTTTGTGATTTACTTTGTGATAAAATAAAATGGCATCTTTATGTCGCAATATGAAACATGTTGGGTAGCTTTTCATATTTATAATATTTTTATGAAGAAGATTAAAAGATTTTTCGATTAAAATGAATAACTTTACGGCTAAGCACCACAAACAAAATGGAATTGACGGAAAAAGAAGTCTGATGAGAGCATTGGTACCCTTGAAAAAGCTATAACTCTAGCCATGTTGCCTTCAAGTTGTTGTTGATGTTGTTGTTGTTGTTCAAAGATTAAAAGATTAAAAGTGATTTATTTGAAATTCTAATTTTAAAAAGAATTAACAGTACCTACCCTTATCGTAAATTAAAAGAAAATAAGAAATTGTTGACTTTTAAGTTTTTTTAATAAGTTGTTCTCCATGTTCCCCCAAAATCAAGGTTTTTAAATCTTTCAACGTATATATTCTGACCATTATTCAGCAGCACAATACCTTACTGCAACGATGCGATGGCTGCCAATAAAGATCTTTAAAAGCGATCGCAGCTCGTAGTTTGAACGCATGTTTAAACATACCACTTGCTACATTGGAAATATCTTATCCAGCATTATAAAAAAATGATAACGAATCGAATTACGAGTTTCGTGATTACCCGTGGGACACCTAACCACTAGGTTAACCTACTAAATATATGACAAAATAGCGACAATTTCGGTTTGAGTGCCAAATGAAAAATATATTATATGAAAATCTTATTGAAATTTCAATTACATTTTCTTTATAAAATCAAGAAGGTTTCTCCATGGAAATATACCTACTCGTATCTTATTGTTCACTCATTTTAATAAGATTTTTAAGTAAAACATTTCAATAAGGTACATTTTCTTTGTGTAGGAATACTGGAAAAGTAAAGAACTCAGTATTATCTGCTATTCGCTCTAAAGGCCTCACCAATTTTCATAACATTTTTAAGTAGGAGATTTAAAAAAATTTAAATATATGAATCAGCAACAAAATTTAAAAAATTGTAGTAAAATTTTGTTGATATCTTTTTTTTTCTTCAAAAAATTGATTTATGAGCGTAATAAAATATTAATGGGATATAATTTGTATGTGAACTTTTTTGTTTTGAGAAATTTCACCCCTACTTTTTTGCACTGAACATTTTGACTATTTTGTGTACTTAATTGCACCTCGTATACAGAAAATATTTCATCACATTTTTGTGATGTGAGATAATAAATTAAGTTAGGGGCAATTAACCGTGATTACCGAATAAATACCTACAACTTGTTCGATTTAATTTTTAATTTTAAATTCATTTTTATGGTAGAAAATAAACGGATTGAAGTTTGTTTTGCTTTAAAACAATATTAAAATTCTTAAAGAACTTAAATTTAAAAATGCAACACAACATACTTTTTAATAGCATTTATTTTAAGACTTCCAACATCTTAACTTCATAATAGTTTCTGCTAAATAAATGTACATATGTGACATGATAAAACTTACCGGTAACTAAATAAGCATGATGAAATTGACAAACAGCATCAGCCTCAAACCAAGATATTCGATCTCTGAAAAACCGATAAAATACGTTGAGTCCTTCTTGAGGCATTGTCCATGAGTTACTGACGTTTACCTGAAAATGAAAAAAAATTACGTTTTATTATTTATATCAAATTTACAAGCATAACATAAATTAATATTAAATAGAAGTGTTTTTTGTTTTTTTTTTTAAGAAAACGCAAATGTTTGAATTTTTGAAATAAAAAATATGAACAAATGCATATTAGGCTGAACGCCAATTTAATTTATTGTTATTTTCTGGGCTTTTCTATGAATTAAGGTCCACTGCGATCAAAAATTTTGTCAGAATTTTTTTTCTGATTTTTAAGTACATATATGTATTACGAGGTTCCGAGCATTGATTATATTCATAAAAGGTAATTTTTTGAGTTTATAATTTAAAAAAAAAAATACAAAGATCGAGTTTTCAAAAATATAATTTATATCAAAATATTCTAAACTGAAAATTCAAAACTGAAAAAATTACCTTTTTTTTGTATAATATCGATGCTTGCGACTGTAACATATAATTTTAAAAAGCTGAAAAAATTCTGGAAATATTCTTGAACCCAAACGCCCTTAACTGAAAGAGGTCCTTGGCTACCAAGAATTATGCCATATCTTTTAAATTACTTGCTTTCTATTAAACATACAAAAACTATTGTAAGTCACAAAATCTAGAAAATTGAGTTTCCTATTTTGTTTTTATTAAACACAATGTTCGATAATGTCAATTTAAAAAAACTTACAGAAAATTAAAAAAATGTGTTTAATTTAATGAAAAAAATTTTAAGCTTTTTTTTTTTTAAATTATTATAGTTTTATATTCAATTTAATATATATTATAAATATGTATTTAATTTATTTATTTTTAATTTGCGGACGATTTTAAATTATGCTTAAGCCTCTAAAAGTCTTCTGGTTGTTTTTTTTGTATTTTTTTTAAGTTGTAGGTACAGAAAAAAAACCATAAATAAGTACTTTTTTATTAAACAAAATATAAATTACCTAAAAATAAAAAAAAATTCTTTTGCAACATTTATGAAGATCCTTCTTTTCATCTCAACTCTTACATAATTTTTCCCACATCTATTGTTTGAATTTAATTATGTGGGTCAATTTTGCTACCAAGAGTATTTGCTTTACTTATCAATTCAATTATTTTGAGAGCAGAGTATGTACAAAAAAAAAAAACTCAGCAAACAAAAAAGTATAATCAAAGCTTTTGCTTTCGAGTTGTTCCATGAAAAATGTAAGAACTCCAGTGCCAATTAATTTTTTATAATCTACTTGGTTTCGGATGGTATATAGATGGTACTCATGTAAAAGTACTTTGCTTTCATCATATCCCTGCATTATATGAAAGTCCAAGTTAAACTTAATAATAAAGTAAAAAAAAAAAAAAAAAAATTACAATGAAACACTACAACTACTCACTCTTTTACTTCTCTTTCAAAACAACACAAGAGTAGCTTCATTATTCTGGGAACTACATGCATTTTTTTTTTTACAAAAGCATACAACTTTTTCATTCATCCTAATTATCCTTTAAAATCTAAAGCAGGCATCGCTGGACCATTACACTCTTACCTTCTATAGAAGGTATGCACTTCACTTCAACGAAAGAACAATTTCATTAAAATAAAATTAAGGGAATGACTCTGTTGTAAGTTCTTACTCGTATTTTCCCAAAAAAATATTTAAAAAATATTGAAACTTAAGTTTTTGTTAAAATTTCAGAGAACTGAGAAGTTGAAAATAAACAAAATTAATTTTTAAAAACCAAAGAAATCAACACAATATATTTTTTGTAATAATTTTGCAATTGAAATTCTTTAAAAATATGTTTCAAAATATTCCGGAACTGGGTATATTTTTTCACAAATCCCTTACGTGACCCTTACCTATAATTCAAATAAAAGAGAAAATGGCTTCAATGAAATGTTAACCCTCTTTTGTGTTTTATCCTCAAGCTTTTTCATCAGCCGCACACACAGAGTTCTTGAGTTCTACCTACATCCGTTTTGGCTTGAATGAACCTTGAATGAGCTTGGTGCTGGGGCTGTACAGTTTATGTATGAGCAATCAACATTTTTCTCTTTTTTTTTTTATATTTTCAAGTGAATTAAACAAAAAAAAGTGTTGAACAAAACACAAAGTTTTTTCAAAAAAAAAAAAAAAAATTGACTTCACACAAAAGAACTCCTGGAGAACAACAAAAAAAAAAAAAAAAAAAACGTGGCGGTAGGGTTTTGTTGAGCTTTGGAACGAACTCATGGACCACTTTCTACGTGATTGAAGTTTAGAGGTTGCCTTTGCTTGAATAGCAAAGCCAATTAGCTGGAGGGATGTTCTTTTTATTGTGTCCTTTGCTTTGCACTTCATTTGGGAGTTTTAATACGTTTTTTATTTTTTTTTTTTTTTATTTTTTATTTAATATTTTATTATAAGGATGACTTTTGATTGACGTTGGATAAATGGGGGTTCAGTGTTCATGTTCAGTTCATTTTCAGTATATTATTAATTTTTGTAGAAAATTGACAAATTTGAAATTTTGATACACTTTTAAAGGCGAATTTTAATGATGACTTTTATAATTGAGTTTAGAGCTTTTTTTTTGAAATAATGAACATTAGGTAATCTCTCAATGCTCTCGGAAAATTTATTAAAACTTTTAAATGTTTATTAGAACTTTTTATTATATTTTTTACAAAAAATGGGGTTGGTCCATTTTCTTTGCCTGAAAGTTACAACATAAAAGGATGTTTTGATTCTTATGCTTTGATAGAGCAATTTACAATTTACTCCGCCCCATTCCCCCCTCTAATTTTGTTAGTAGTGTTTTTTTTTTTAACTTGAAAATACAGGTGCATGGAGAGAGGCTAGTAGCCGTGGGTAGGAATATATTTACTTACTCATATCCTAAAAATCCCAACAAATTTCATTTGGTGTTTGGCCACCATCCTGAAAAAAAACTGTACTAAAATTGCAATTTTAGATAAAAGTTTATCTATTAAGCTAATATTTTGGAGTACTTTTAAATTAAAATCAACCTTTTTAATGTTATGCATGCAGGTATAATTTTTGATTTTTGAACAATTTTAAATTGCCACTTTTTGGAATAACCCAGACTGTGTGAAAAACACAACAGTTATTGAAGAAAATAATTTAGAAAAATGGATTAATTTGTCCGTTAATGACATTAATATTAGCCAATAACTTTGTTCAAACAATTTTTTTTTGAAGTTACCTTAAAATTTTCAAAAATCAAATTTTCGATTCCAAATTAGTCTATTTTTTTAAATTAAACTCATCAAAAGTAAAAAATAATATTTTTCAAAAAAATTGTTATATAAGAAAAAAAAAAACATAACTATGTACTGTACGTATATTAAAACCAAGTTTTATCAAAATCCATCTGTCAGGTTCCTACAAATACCGGAACCATGAATGTGTATAATCGATAATTTTGCACATTCAGTTTTCAAAGTTAACTGTTGGCGTGAACATAATGAATGAATTCAACACTAACCCATTTTTGACCTCAATATTTTTGGATCCTTTAGAACAGTAGGAACCTAAACTAAACACTTTATTGATAAAAGTAAAAAGTTCAAAGAATTTAAATTTCCACGATATAATTAGTTGCTGGCATCTAAACTATTGTGATTGAATTGTATAATGCTCGTATGTATTGATATGCTAAACACCCTATTCTTTAACAACCCTTAAACCGATTTATAAGTTAAAAAAAACAATTTTTTTTTTGAATTTTATACCACTTCATTTAGAAAGTCAGTCAGAGTATGTTCGGTATGCTGTTGAAAACTTAGAAGTAAAAGTTATTTCTACAAAGTGAACACAAAGCTTTGACTTCTCTGTAAAACTAACTTTCAAATTCAAAATTCCTAATTCTAACATTATTATTTATTCTACTTTGGCCTCCAACTTTTTAATGAAGTAACTGTTTTTCATTGCAGGTAGGTATAGTTACTAGTAGGTTTTAGTCATAGGGTAGTTATTAGTAAAATTGTTTCACTTGAACTGCAACACTAATATAATTAAGGACTTTTCAAATGTAAGGCTTGTGAGATGTTACAACTAACAACAACATTTTGTGCTGCTGAAAAAGGGGTTCTACTAGAGATGTACGGTCCATAATAAAACAACCCTCAAATTGTCATTCTGTTGTAGGAGTTGTAGGATGAAATTTTAACGTGTCAGAGAATGAATCGAATATTGTTGTCTTTTGCATACAGAAAATTCTACATAAACTTAATGTTTGCCGTAACTTTAGTTGCTTCCTGTTTTTTTTAGCATCAACATTGCAGTGGCATGGATATGTCAAATTACAATTTATGAGTTAATTTTGTTGTTTTTGCGTCGCTACTTGTGTGTCCAAACTTTTTCTCCGTTAACATAAAAACAGTGTTAATTTTTTGTTTACTCAATTTTGAGACTCGTCGCTGTACAGTTGGTTTGGTTGGTTGGGGATTACAGTTTTTTCATTAGACCATGAAGCACAAACCATGAGTCATACGGAGTGATTTAAAAAAAGTAGTCATTTTAAATTCGTTTTTCTCAACTCGAAATATCTCACTTTTCGTGAAAACCCTGCTTTCTTCGGTCGCTTCCCGATTTTTTTCAAACAACTGAATATAAAAAAAGGTGTGTGTATACTTATGTTCGTGTGCCAGAAGTTATACTTTCTTATCAAATATCATTATTAATTTTAGTACAGTTTTTTTCGGAAATGCAAAATTATTTAAATTGTATACCAAAATTATTGTTGAAATCTTAGGTGTAGTTTTATAGAAATCTAAAATTATTTAAGCATACATAGTCAAAAGTTATGAATGGCAAAATTCGTTAAAGAGGCATAAAAAATGAATTTTGTTTAAATTTTTTTTTCTGTAATTTATCATTTATAGTCTTTGATTTTAATTTAATCAATATACTTTGTAAGATATTGTCTTAGAACATATATATTTACATTTTGAAGTTAAGCTGAATTCTTAAAATTTTCATTAAATTTTGTATTTTATTAAAAAAATTAGAATAAGACGCAATATTTTTCTCCAAAAAAACTACTTTACTAAGAGTAATATCCTTTTCTAATGTCTAAAAGAATATCTGATTTTCGAAAAAAAATCATAGCTCGAAAACGTGATTTTTAAGAATTTTATTGTGAATCAAAAATATTCATCATTTTGATTAATCTATCTAACAAAATTAATTTCATAATTGCAACCCTCATACTATTCGAGATGTACAAAAAGTTTTTTTTCAACATTACCCTAGTATCCCGAAGGAGCTTTAAGAAATCTCGTTTTATCTTAAGTTTTGTTGTCTTTTACTCCATTTAACCCTAACTTCCCTGTGGAATTTGAAAAATTCTCGTTTTAGCGAAATGTAACACTAAACCACCCATCTTTTGGTTTGTTTAGTTTTTTTTTCTACCACTTAGTAGCTGAAGGTTTTCTAAGCATTCCAAATCAAAACTTCAAACGTGTCTTTCTCGAAACTAGGTTTTTGTAGTTTAGATCAGTCCAATACTAAATAAAGTGACGAAATGTTAAATATTTTTTTTTTTTTATTTAAGACAAAGAAAAAGTATTATTTTGGATATGCCTTGAACTTACTTAATCGTACTGAGCGGCTATTGACAAAAAATTACCATCAAAATATTCTTGCTGAACAAATTATTTATTCTTGCCAAAATAGTCTATTATATCAAAATTATTATCCAGCAAACTGGCAAACAAAAAGTATTAACCAAAACTGGTACAATCTACGATTACAAGATTATTGCTTAAGTAAAAGAATCCAAAAAGACAAATAA
This sequence comes from Meliscaeva auricollis, assembly GCA_948107695.1. Lineage (NCBI taxonomy): Eukaryota > Metazoa > Arthropoda > Insecta > Diptera > Syrphidae > Meliscaeva > Meliscaeva auricollis. Next base: position 19,936,827 of record OX403617.1, on the reverse strand, counting down.
TTTATTGAGTAACATTTTCCTAAACCATGTTAAGATTCAATTAGTCTCTATGTTCGTTTATTGTTACATAAATAAGTGAACAAGAAACAGAGAAAAAAAAAACGTTAAGATAAAGAATACAGCATCACAAATGAGTTTCATTTATTTAGACATGAAATCCCGTTTCATATCGAAATCCTTTATCCTTATTCTTTATTATCATCAAGAGAATTGTTTTTCCCCAGCAGCTGAAGACTCATAAGGCAAATAGAACATGACACATTAAGCCCTGGCAATGATTCAACTCGAACTTAGTCCCCAATTATTTGTATCCTAATCGTACAAAAACCCCCGAACATGACTCCACTCGAAAACAACTACGTTAATATAAATAAATACATTGATCAGTTGAGCTGAATGTTGTGCTGTTGTCTACCTAATATATGGCTCATCCAATTTATGTAGTAGATATGTGTGTCTGAAGGTATTACTCTCAATACTCTTATATTAAGCCCTGTACCTTTGTATTGGTAGATGAATAATCCCTCTGATTATTTCTTTCGAAATAAATCAACATTCTTGTCAAGGCTGTTGTAGTTGAAAGTTCATTTTGTCCTTTCATTTATTTCTTCTTTTTTTTTTCTTCTACTTCTCACTGATAGCTGGCTCTTCTCACACCTCCAACCTCCTATCAACTGAAATCTCCTTCAAACACCCCCTGGAGAACCCTTCACAATCAAATGATTAATGAAGATACTTTCCACCACCATGTCTTGCCTCCACCTTCAGGAACATACGTGATGTTTTCGATTAAATTATGTGCCAAAACGATGACTTTTTTTTATTCTTTCTTTTTATTTGGGGAGGATTAGAATAGTAAGGAGGAGTTCCGATACGCTTATGAAGGTATTTAGTTGTGTTATCCTTTGGTAACTGGTTGATAGGGTTCATTGAAATATCAATTCTATACATACTTCAGCAGGGGTAGTTTTGGTTTACTTCAACAAAGTCCTCTGGAATTTAAGTTGACGTTGAGTAAATAATGTTGCGTTGGAGACGTTCTTTTTTTTTTATTCATGTGATACAATTTGACCGAGTTTATTGTTGGTGATTTTTTTTTTTTCTTATTATTTTTGTAATTGCACTAAAGCGTGCAACACGATTCATTTGGGTATAGAAAATAAAATGATTTTTTCGATATTTCTTTTAATGATCGAATTTTAAGAGTTTATGATTTTTAATATTATTTTTGCAACATTAATACACAGGGTTACCGAGAGTTAGCAATGCAGATAAAAATTATGAATTTCTGATGTGATTTAAGTCAAAAATATTTTGAAGTAACTATTGCTTCTTTTTTTAGCAATAATGACTTTATCTTAGCCAAAATTTCACTTTTAAGGATTATTTTACATTTTGTTCGCTAAAAAATTCAACAAAGTTATGAGCAAAAGAATTAAAGCGAAATCCAACTAAATTCCATAAAATGTAACATTTTTTTTCGAAAAAACTAATTCTCCGTTAATTTGATAAAGGTCTTGCGTTTTGAAATAATTGTGTTAAAAAGTTTTTTTTCCGTAATACAAACCTCTGAATCAATTTCCAAAGTATTGTGCATGATTTAGGAAACCAAAAATATTAAGGAATTTCCGGTCCAACTACATCCTGAATCAAGAATTATGTAAAAGCCACCTTCTTTGCGTTTAAGTCAGGAAACGGATAGACCCTAACAATAACTTCAAAAGCATTGTCAACAGAATTCAAGGTGCTCTTATTAACTCTTGAAAATGGATAGAATCAAACCAACGTTTGAGCCTATTTCAAGCCGGTTTTTGCGCTGGATTCTCAACTACTGACCACATCTTTGCTTTGTCTAGCATAGCTAATAAAATTACCCAAAGGAAAAAAAAGTTGAATGCCAAAGATCAAAGATTTTGAAGTAGCCTTTGTCAACCGTCAAGCTCTTATCTACAAACTGGCTTCCGCGTTGGTATTTCTGAGAAATTTTTGGCAATCTATAAAACTTTTTTAGAGACATCGAATTGGTTTGAAACTACTGCTGATGTTCCTTGGATGATCTGGTTATCTGGTTTAGCTTCGTCCGCCCTCTTTTTGGTGTAATTATAAGATTTGGGGTGGGTGGACAGCATGCAAAGTTTTTTTCGCATTTAAAGAATGTAAATGCGATTGAAAATGGCGATTGAATTTTTCTTAATAAAACAAAAAATGAAGAAATTGTTCGACATGTTGTGATTGAAACAATAATATTTCAAGATCAGCACCAGGAACACCAATCAGATGCAAAAAATTCCAGTCAAAAATTATTTTTACATTAAAAATTTTTCAAAAAATTCGATATCGATGTAACTTGGGTAAAGGTAGACTCTGATTCAAATTTTACTGAATTACTTGGTCCATTTATTACTTTTTGGAAAAGTAGTGCATATCTCGAATAGTATCAAAAATGTTGGTTAGTCCTTGAATTTGAAAAGCCTTTTCGGTCAGTCGTGATTCAAATGTTTTTCATTTAGAAGTAACGATAGATAGTTAGATAGCAGAAAAGAAAAAAAAAATAAACAAAATCTAAGAACAAAAGATAAGAACAAAACAAACAGGATTATTGTTATACCCAATTAACTCGCCTGCATTGAGATGAATAAACCCCCAAACACCAAACCCTTTTTTCTCCTTTTCAGAAAACACCAAAGTACCTACACATTTCATTTCTGATTTTAGTCATCAATTTTCTTTGAAAACGTTTATTCATTTTTGCCAGACAATAGCTTCAATCAATTGAGATTGCATTGTGAAAGCAAACGGGCTTCATTAAGCAAAAAAAGCACGCATTTATTTTTGTATCTCCTGTTATCCTCTGTGATTATTGGAAATCATTATTTTTCAACCTAGCACACAAAAGACATACATTCATTTATATGTACCTACACACTCATGTGTGATTTGTATAGGCATGTATTGCGTAATTCAATACATTCTTCTTTCGAACACAACAGGATGATATTTATTAATTATTTTTTTTTTTCTTTATTCAGAGTTGCAAAATCGTATATTCCACAATATCCAATACTCCATCAAAGACCTCCAGCATCCCTTTTTTCCAGTACCGGAGTAAACCCAAAAAAAAAAATAAAATAAAAATAAAATAATACAAAAATCCGTTTATGCGGCTTAATGTGTGTGTGGTGGTCTAAATATATATTTCGTTGCGTGTGTTATGTTTGTGGTTTAAGGGGACATGAACCAATTTTCTATTAACAATAAAGGCTCATCATCAATTCATTGATTCATTCATTCGACCGCTTTTGTGTGCGTGATTTTGGTGAACATGCTCTCTTTATAATAGTATAGAGGTTTTTCTATACTTTCTCTATAGGGCAAGCATTTTTTTAACTTAACACACAAAATCAATGGATTAAGGTCGCAGTTATTTAAACTCTTTTATTTTTAAACAGTTTATAGTCATAAAATACATATTTCTTTACTCATGCGTAGGTACGAGTACTTAACACTGTAGCCATTGAAACTAATTTTTTGTTCGGTACACACAAAAAACTAATGAAATTCAAATCTATATAATCAAAAATGATTTCAGGACGCATTTCGCCCACATTGTTTCAAAATACAAAATGTCACATAAAATGAAATGCACGACTGGGTCGCACTTGCTCTAAGGATCAAAGCAGCTGTGAACGTTCAAGCTTTAAATATAATTTTTTTAAAAATAAATAATTTTATAAGAAATACAAAAAAAATTAATTGCTAAAATGACATAAACAACTTTTTAAATTGTTTTGAGCTCCAAACAAAGTATGTCACTTAATTTGATTAAGAAAGATTCATTTTTAGAAAAAAAATTGAAAATTCATTAAAAACAATAAAATTATTGTTGGTATTCCATTTTAAATATTAATGCACATCGAAATCATAAATTTCAAAAAAATACAATAACCCGAAAAACGAATTTTTTAAAACAAAATTTTGGAAGATTTTTTTAAAAATCCAGAAACCCTATTTTTGAAAATTTTGATATCAAATAATTTTAAAATTGGTAAAGAGCTTCCGTATAAAAAAATTCATCAAAATTGTTTGAATCGTTTAAGAGAAAGTCAAAAATGAAAATTACAAACGGTTCTATTGGAGGTACTGTTAGTGGAATTTTTACAAATTATTCTATTATTCCAAAGGTATGAACCTACTAACAAAAGTAGACACAAAAATTTTAATCAAAACCGTTAGAGCCGTGTTTAAAAAAAGTTAGATTTTCCTTAGCCGTTATTTTTGGTCCCGCTTGAGCGGGTTAGGCGGAAGCTCGAGGTATACACAGAGAGACAAACAGATAGACAGACAGACGGACAGAAAGAATTGCCAGACCCTCTTTTTCGCAATCTCTATCATTGTTATGACATGTAGGATTGTTATCTCGAGTTCGATTTTTTTTACGAATCCTAAACTTGCCCTACATATCGAAAGTAAAAAGGCACACTTTACTTGCGCTATAAATACCCTTTCTTATGACAGTTTTAAAATTTTTGATAATAAAACTCTTGTGACCTTAATTGTTGGTGTATTGGAAAAAAATGGTTGTGACCAAGGACGATAAAAATTTATTACTGATCAGTGATCAGTATAAGGCTAGGTTTAGTAGGATTGGAAATAGTGTGATAGTGACAGGATTAATGCTAAATGCTAACCATAGCTCAGTAATGTAGTCGTTCACGTAACTATCTGTGAAACAGATGGTGGTCGGTCACTTTCTTGAGTTCCAAATACCGACAGAGAACCCAATTTGCTAGTCTCATTCTCAAAAAGTTTACGGTGAGATTCACTAGTTTGTGGCCTTATTTTATGCTCTATACCAATAGTGCTTCCTCTCAGCTCTGATGACGATTTTAAACGGTTATTTTAACCAAAACTACTGTGATGTAATCTTTTCCTTACTTAAGAAATGATAAGCTATTTAAGATCGCCCCAAACCCGAAAGGAAGCAATAATAGTATGGTGCATGAAATCCTTTTATGGCAAAATTCATTTAGCTTTTGTTAACTTTAAAGTAGAAGCTACATCTTCATTTTTTAGCTAAAAAACGCACCAAATCACTGATCTGGTGGACAAAATTACGTTGGAAATCCAAATTTTTGGGACAACTACCTGAGTTACCAAGCTTCTCTGGTCCTAAATGTTGAAAAAATTGCACGGGCAATTTTAAGTGCACTACTTTTTGACTGGTTTTATTGTTTTATTTGAAAGTTTCTTTGTAATGTTTTGTGACTAAAAGCAATCAAAAAGTACTGCAGTAAACTAGCTCTTAGTCAAATTACTGCTTTCAGTACAGTTAGCGATTCTAAGACCTATGTAATACCTACATAATAATAACATTTAAAATTTTTTCTCAAAGTGAAAGCCAATCATTTTCTAACTTCTTTTGAAAGTTCAATTCTAAAAAATTGTTTGTAATGTTGCTTTGGAAATTTATGTTGATATCAATCGAGTAACACGGACTGTCTAATTCAACATGGATATAGAAATACAGAATTCAACATCATCCATATAAAAGTGAAGATAAATCAATAAATCGTGAATAGAGCTTGAAATCAATTTACCCAAAAATGAGGGAGGAAAAATACATTTTTCTGTGCCACAAAACCACAGGAATTTTAGCTCTATATGGCAAAAAGTTTCGGTCGCAGCGACCAAAAATGGAGAGGTTGCCAGTTGCGACCACCAAACAAATTTCTATGGCAAATTCAAATGTAATGAATGAAAATTAAATTTTATTTATTTACATACATAAATAAATATGAACAGTAGAATTCTGGCAAATAATAGAAGAGGAAAATAAATGCTCCATTGGTTGCATTAATAAAAAGGATAGTTTATTAATTTAATGAGGTTTTGTTAGAGATCAATAGGTTTTGAGTTATATAAAATATGTGTGTAGTTAGAGCTTTATTATTTGATGAAATTGGAAATTTATAATTGCATATTAAAGATTGAAAGAATTGAAAATATATTTAAATTGTTATTGCAGTTTTTTTTGTCCCATGAGTACATTTTCTAATAATTTAGTTTCAAAAGTCTTTTCAAAAATGTTGATAGACGGTATTTAGGAAAAAAAAATTGATTTTAGATCTGTTCCCTCATATAAATGAAACAAGAAACTTTCTAAGATTTTGTTATCAAGGTTTGACATTGTGTCTGAGTTTTTAAAAACAAAAATAAAATAAAAGATTATTGGCATTAGAAAATATTTGTTTTCTTCAATATCCGTGTTCAAACACATGACACTTAAAATGATACTTAAGTGTTGTCAGAATGTCTTCAAACACATATCCTATATAAGATAATGAAGCAATGCTAACGATGTGTTAAAGCTAATAGAATATTTATGAAGTTTTTATGAGCTTATTCTCCCTGACATCGCCATATCGTCTGCTATGTTTTTTTTGTACAACCCAAGATATCTCATTTTTTCAAGGATTTTTTAATTTTCTTTTTTACATCTTCTATTTTTTTTTTTTTTTTTTTTGAGAATCGAAGACATCTCAGACATAACGGATAAAAATTGTCTGAGGGTAAAATCGTTCTTCAAGTAGCACTAGGACCAAACCCAATATTGTTTATTTAAAAAAAAAAAAATCGTTTGGTTGTTTTTGTGTTGCTTTTGATATCTTCTTAAATTTTTAATGTAAACAAGGATGGTACCAAGGCAGAATGATTTGCTTCTATGGATAATGATTTTGAAAGTTAACGAGTTCTGCTGTTGTGGGCAAATAAAATAAAAAAAAGGACTGTACAAAAATCAGGATAAACTTTCTAATCTCTATTGTTTATCTTTGACAAAATAAAAACCTTGTTATCCTAGACAAAACGTGAACACAAGAGGGTATTGTTGTTTGATTCTGTTTCAACAAAATTTTGTATGTACAGTTAACTGAAAGTGGGGACTTATTTCTTTGATTTTTTTGATAATTTTATGTCTTAAAATGTTTTTTTTTTTTAAATTTTGTAAAACATCGTACGTAAATAAAAAATTAAGAATATAACAAATTCAGCTTTGAATAATATGAAGTTAATATATTAATAGTCAAGTTAGTCAAATATCGTCATGAAAGTGCATTTTTCGATAAGTAAAATGTTTTTATGGAATTCAATTGTCAAACATCGATTATAAGATCCAATTTGTGAGGTTTGTTTGGAGTGCTGGGAAGAACCACCATTTTAGAACACGGTTAAAAATTTAGGGGTACTTTTTAATATTTTTTGGGTTGCATATAGGTCCACACCAGAAATGTATTGAAATTCAATACATGACAAATATTAAAATTTTTGAGTTAATACAAAATGTTTTAAAATTTAATATATTGGAAGGATATTTTATAATTCAATTGTATTACTTTTCAATACAAGTTTTATTAAATGTTTTTATAATATAATTCTTTCCTTTTCTCTATTTATTATTCTATATTCTCTCTAAATTCTTTAAAAAAAAATATTTAAATGCAAATTATGTGAAGTCAAATCTTATGGCTATTTAAATTTTCCAAACTCTTTCTTATATCACTGAACTAAAATGAATTTTTTCACTGTGGGCATTATTATATATAATAAAAGCCCAGCATTGAGAACAAAAAAATCCCGAAATTTAGACAAATTACAAATTTAACAGAAAAAATATTAATTTTTGCCAGACAGTTATTTCAAATTATTTCGTTGTCAGCTTGAATGAGAACTATCATCACTAAAAGACTTAATACATTTTAGTTTAACTTATTTAATTATAGATGATAAAAGCTTTCAACGACAACGACCTTCATCAAATGCCATATGCCATTCATTTTTGAGTGTTCTCAATTAAAATCATGAGTTCATTCTTGACACCAAGCACTTTGCTATCCTTGTGCTTTCAATTATAAAAGCCAAAAATATCAGTTTTCGACATGGGTTTGATTGTGGTGTAGTCTGTTTTCTTTTGTGGGTATATAATAACATGGACATCTCAAAACACGTAACGAGTTTCGTAATTAAAACATAACAAATTCGTTTAAAGAGTTTTAATTAATAAATTGTTGTCAATAAACTGAACAATTTTATAGATCAAAAGGACACAAAATACCAAGAACGTAAGATTTTGTTAAATTAATCAAAAAGGAAATTGTTTCGATATCATGTCCTTTTCCACTTAATTTCCATTATTATATCCTAAAACAAAAGAATTGTTTCCGTCCTTTTAAATTGTATTTTCCTTTTTTTTTTCAAGTGGTTAAGTATAAAAAAAAAATATTAGCACACGAGTCCTGAAATTTCCCTCGAGATTCTTGGAAAATTTTGTAAAAATTTTCCTCAACATTATATGTTATGAAGAAAACGAAAAAAAGGATCAAAAACACATAAAATTGGATCATTCATGAGTATATCCTTTTTAAGAATTAATCCCATTTACCTTTTGGAAATAGGAAACACAAACACAACTAAAAAAAAAATTGGCATGGATTGAGTTAATATTCCTAAATGCCTTGTGAAAGAAATTGACCCTTTTGCTGTTGACAATGTTGATAAAAGAGGGTAAAGGTTTCTTTTTTTTCAAAATATAAATAATAAAAGGAGAAAATAACCACAACACGGAATAAAAGAAAGCACAAACACATATGTAACAGTGTTGGTATGAAGGCAAAAAGGACAATGTTGACAATAGACAGAGTTTTACGAATTTTTTTTTTGTTACATTTGATGCAAAGAGGCAACCATTCTAGGTATGAAAAATTTTATATTCATTTCTAAGATACCTTGAAATAAAAATAAATACCCTCTTTTTGATTGCTAAAGAAATTGCTTACAAAGAAGTTGGACAAGTTTCACTAAATAAATGATTCTAGGAAGACTTATTTTCAAAAAGAAATGTTAAGAGAAGTGCTATAGCTAAGCACGAATTCAATTTTTAACTTTTTTTTGTAGAATCGAGCTATCTAAGAGGTTAAATGATAATTTATTTATATAAAAGGCCAATTTCAAAATATAATATGTCATCTATTTATTGTACGCATTTCAGATATTTTTTAATTTGACGGAAGAGTCGTTTACAAAAAAATATATACATACATAGTTTTGCCTGCTTTATATGGAAACCACAATATATTTAAAGGTACACATATTAAATAAAGAAAATCTTTTGTATAGAGGAAAATACAAATTAGGTACCTTTTTTTTAAGAAGAACCTGCAAGCTTACAAAATCGGTCTTATGTTGATAAGACAAATTTTAAAATTTTTTTGGACAGTCGACGTATAAAAAGTCGTAAATGAATTAAAAAAAAAAAATACACGACTCGTTAGAACGTACTTACTCTTATAGTCAAAGTTGCTGCGAATATTTTAAAGCCTTCTGTAATCAACAATATCACATTTCTTAAGAATTTGATTATACATAGAAATGTCAAAAAATGCTTTTGAGCTTCACACAAAATATTCCATGTGATTCCTTATAAAAAAATACATTTTTGAAAATAAATATTAAAGAAAATAAATAAAGTTCATATAAAAATTCTTGTTAAAAAAATACAATATGCCAATTTTTAGTTGTATTTAATCAACATAAAACTAATTTCGAAAAAATTAACCAATCAGTTTCAAAAACTTCATTTTTGAAAAGAGATTTTTGGGTTTTCAAAACCACTATAAGTTTTTGAACATTATACTACCAAATAATTTTAAAGCTTGTATAAGAAGCTTCCGTATAAAAAATGTCATGAAAATTTGTTAAGTCATTTAAGAAAAAGTCAAAAATCATAAAAAAAAATATGGTTATATGGGAGGTACCGTTATTATGACCTTACTAACTAAAGTACACGAACACATTTTAATTGAGATCGGTGGGGTCGTTTTTGATCAAAGCTTGCTATGGTAGGTACCGTTGGTTCTGGTCCTCAAACAAAAAAAATTCTTCACGGAATTGCCCAAGACTATTTACCAAAAGGTTTTTAAAAAAAAGGTTCAGCGGTAAAGGCTGTAGCTCGAGGTTTAAACAGACAGACAGGATTGCGTGACCGACTTTTTTTTCATTCTCTATCATAAGTTTTTTGACAAGACAAACACAAACATTTCTTTGTTATTTTTATTATTATTATTATCACACGTAAACTCTCTTGTTTCTCTTTTTATCAGATGTATTTGTTAGCCACGCCCCACACACTCTTTTAATAAGAGGCATTATGCTTTTTTGAGAATATGAATCTTACAACAAGAGTGCAATAGCTTCTTGGTGATAGGCCATTTAACCCTTATAAGAATCTTATAGCAATCTCAAAACACACTACAAGAATACTTTTTACTCTTGAAAATCATTCTTATAACAGTCTTGAAAAGTGTTATAAGCATGAAAATGTAACTTAGAAGGCGTAATCATATCATTGTAAATTAATTTATTCTCGATTGAACTCATTTCTTCAAAATACGATTCGATTCGAAAACAAATAAAATGCACGACTGGATCGCATGAACTTGCTCTTGTAGTTCAAAGTTATTAAATGTATTTGTATATTGAAAAAAAGAAAAAAAATATATCGAAGAAAATTATTTTTTGTTTAGTTTTTTTTTCCAAACTATTTTTTTTTTTTTAACTAAATACACAATACTTTTTAAAATGACGAGAACAACCTGTTGAAAAGTTTTGAAAGTAATTAGTTAAGCCAGTAATGATATATACGGAAATAACTAAAAAAAACATTTAAAATTTCCCGAAAAGCGTGTTTTTCATGTTTCCGTTATTCGAATATTTTGAAGAAAAACTAAAAAAGCAGTATTGTTACAATCACCTATTACATAACATATGCCAAGTTAAATTGAACTCGTTAGAGCCGTTTTCGAGAAAAATCCAATAACTCGAAACCGTTATAAGGGAGGTATTCGTTCTAGTCGAGATATTCAAAAACAGAAAAAACACCTTGGAAATAACAAAAAAGTAATCTGAACCAAATTTCATACAAATCGATCAATCCGTTTAGGCTGTGGCTCTCTGTACAAATGGACGCACAGACGAACAGACGAACATACGAACCTCAATACTTGCCCTCTGGAGCAAGTAATAAAGTACGTATACGCCACAGTGAACATAAATATTATCTGTTTTTCTAAGTTCTATCTGATCTTTGCCGCTGTTAGAATTGAGTCTGCTTTAAAGGGTGATCTGTATAAGACAAAAAGACTAAAGCTTCGACGATCTAGTTCTGCATGCACAAAAACTATTTCCACATCAAGGTGTATGTGAAGACTTTGCATGCCACTTTATTGAAAGTTGATTTCTTACCTATAAAAGCATGATAATAAATATATAATATTATAAAATAATAAACCTTTAAAAGTAAAATTAGTCCTAGAAATAATACAGTAGTCCCTCGATAATGTGAACTAATTAAAACAAGGCTTTTTCGGATTTTAGAGGGATTCACAAAACTGGAAAGTTTTTAATTTATCATTTATAACGACTTTCATGACATTTTATTCAGTTTCAACATTTATTCAGTTCAGAAAAAAATAATTTGATAATGTATTAGTTCATTTTCTTTAAAAAGTACAAAGAAATAACGAGAATTGGTGCTGTTTCTGTTTTCATGAAGATATAATTTCCACAAGCAGCAACTTCTTCTCTCCAGATTGCAGCCGCACTCAAAGTTTCAGAAATTATGTATATACAAATAACAGTTAGTAACTTAATATCTCCATCAAAACAGAGAAGAATTAATTCTTTTTACTAAAGAAATTCACATTATAGAGTCTGAAAATTTCCTAAAATCACTTTATAGAGATGAAAATGTTAGGTTTTGGCGATTCACATTTTAGAGAAATTCGCATCATCGGTAGTTCACATTATCGAGGGACTACTGTAGTTATTTTACAACATTTTTAACCTATTCTCTTTTACCCAAAATACTTACTTATCCTTGTTTTACATAAAATAACCTTTTTTTAGTTAACTGTTTTCATTACAAAAACATGCTTTAAAAACTTTCCCTTACCAAAATAAACTTTTAACTCTACTGCTTATTGAGTACTTTGAGTATTTCAAAGTTACCTTCAATAATAAATTCAGTAAATAATTCCCAACTATCGCTTCAAGGATTTTCATGTTCGATTTCTACAAAGAAAAATTATATTAAGAAAATTCCCTTAACTTGACCGACATCTTTCATAAGGTCAAGGTAAAACTACATAGGTACAAATTGAAAAAGACAACAAAGTATTCTTCTTTTAATCAAGAATCGTTTAGCGTATTATTTGTCCTATTTTTGGTGGCTTTCACTTGTCAGAGTAAATTAAGCCAATAAAACCTATGTTATCATCAAAACTTGCCTTCTCAATTTACAGGAAACCTAGAGCTGTCCGTCAGATGGGGGTTTCCTTGAAAATTTAATAGTCACGCGATATTTTTGATAGGTACTTTTCCGCACGAACAACACACACAATCACCCCCATTCCACTCAGTATACCATTAGTGGGCATAATATTTCCTGACGGCAGTAATCCCAAGTAGAAAATATCATAACCTTTTTCTTTATGTCTACTATATAGTATATATATATATTTTTCAGATCCCCATAAATAGGAATATAGCAGGTACATGTCAGCATGATACCCAAACGAAAAAAAAGGATCTTTGTATAAAAAAAAAACAATTTTTTTATGAAAAAAGGACTCACCGCACGAGCATCGCATTTGGTTGCAATATAAAATAATCCCAAGAGAAGAACCGTCCAGTACTCCCAGGACTTTTTCATGTTTGTCGTTGATGTTCTCATCCTTACTCTAGACATCGTCAGTTTTATTTTACTTTTTTTTCTTATTTTGGCACAGTGAGACACACGCACATATACACTTGGGACTTGGAAAAGAATAAATGAACACACACAAGGAGCAGTTTCTTTTTCTGCAGTACAATATTTTTTTTTTTTTTTGTTTGGTCTCTCTATTTATTTGACCATGTATCCTGATTTACTGAAGATACAATTAATATTTGGTTCAAAAACCAATAACAAAAATTGCTATGACTAATTGGCAATATTCCCAAAGGGGTCACACTTTAAATGAGTTAACAAGGATAATACAATGTAAACACTTATATACGAACACTTTATTATTATATTAGAACCACGTTGCTCACTGATGCTAAACTATTTTTTTTGTTTTCTTCAAAACTCGAATCAGAAAAAACACAGAATTAATTCCAATACCGGTAGCGTTTGCAGCCAAAAAGCATCTGAAGGCATTCGCGTTGATTTGTTGTCCTTTTAACCTCAGTAGGGATTGAGCTTTTGATTTTCAGGCAGGATATAAAAAGCTTTGGGTAAAAAGTTATTTTTACCGAATTTTTCGCTAACTTTTATTGTTGGGTTCTTTTATTATATTTTTGTTTACTACTTTCTTTCTGAATTCGCCGTAAGGTCATGCGCATTGAAGTTGTTTGTGTTTTGAATTTGAAGTTTGTGTCATCAGCTGTTGGAAGGACAAAGAGTAAACATTAGTGTTGTTTTTTTTTTGTTGTTTGTTTTCTTTGTAGAAAGCCGGTAAGTATGAGGTATTGAAATGACCAACACAGATTGACTCACACCGGTAACGGTTAAGAAATGTAGAAAGTTTCTTGACAAGGATAAAGCTTTTATATTGTTATCAGACAAGTGTAACAGAAGTTTTTAAGTTCCTTAACTGATATGTCAGATTAGGATTTATTCTATTTGATGGGTTTTTTAAAGGGATTATTCTATAAGCTTGACAGGCTTTTTTTTTATCTGAGGAAAGGTAGATTCTTAATGGATATCTTATATTCTTAGACTATTATGAGATACTAATCTGTAAACCTTGGTCAGGACAAAAAAAACATAAAAAAAACTTGACCATTTAACTATGATCATACAAATTAAGATATTTCTTAATTAAACGAAGTACTGTAGATACTAAAGGTACTATATTATACTATATTTAGACGAAATATAGTGGGTACAGAACAATAATTATTATAAGGGTTTTCTTTGCATATTACCCTCCCAGAAAAGCATTTCAAAACCAAACACTTGATAAACGATATAAATCTAAATAATGAACAACAGAAGCAACTTTCAGAAGGGTTTTCATAGTTCATTTCCAGAAATAGACCTAAATACCTAAACCAGGGAAGCAGCCTCAGAAATATAAATTGAATGACAATGGGTGTCTTCAATGTGCTAAAACATAAGATGTTCCCATATAAGATAGAGGCTCAATCTTAGCACTTTATTCTTCTTCAGCTTCTGTTTTGGAATTCAATAATTCGGATAACCACCAAACAGCTGCAGCTCAAGTTCTAACATCTTAGTGATGCAGTTTCATTCCTCTGCACTCTGCACCTAATTACTAGTAATCGTGGTAAATATAATAAATTGTAGCAAACTAACATCCACCCAAATGCTAGAACTTCTTACTCAATAGAAGCATTCAGAAACAGACGCCAGCGTTACAATTTTATATTAATCGCCACCAACGTATCTCCAACTTTGGAATGTCAAAATAGAAAACGAAAGCCCAACGATAGCTAAAACAAAACGATTCTCGTTATACATAATCGCATTTCAACTATAACGAAGTAATTTCAACAATATAATCTATCGTTTTATTTCAACGACAACGAAGTAATTTCAACAATATAATCGATCGTTTTACAAAATAGAGTCCCAGGCGTTTTTTTATGAGATAGAACCGATGTCGATTGTGTGATTCACTAAAGTTGTCGGGAACAATAATGATCTTAGAGATTCTGTTTCCAATGGTGAAAAGTTATTCTAATATGCATCAGAAAGGTCATTTGATTGCAGAGTAGGGCTGATAATTTTCTGCGGTCCTCATACATTTTATGTATACTTTGGGTCTGTAATGCAGGGAAAAATAATATTTTGAAATTTGAGCTCAATATAAGAGATCGGGAAGACCTCAAAGTCCTAAAAAGTACTAATTTTTATTTATTTTTTTTTGGCTACCACCGACAGCAAAAAAACACATGAAAAAAGTACAATTTTTTGACTTTATTAATTTAATCATAAATACTAGAAGCAAATAAATTCATTTTAGTGAAATTCTGGGAGTTGTAGAAGTTATAGAATAGCCATAAGAACGATAGATTTTTTACTATTTTTCCCAATACTTTTTGCAATTCTTGTAATTTTCTTATACATATTTGTTTCAAAAATGAAGTTCCAAGATAAGAAAATGATGAATAAAAAAGACGATCTGAAACCCCTTCAAAATGTTATAGCTCATTTTATGTAAAGACTTGTTTTCTGAGTACAATGGACAAAATATTAACCAAAATTCCTTTAAAATAATGGCAAAGTGATCAAATTTGGCATGAATGTTTTACTTGGGAGAAATTTAAAAGTAATCTTTCTTTGTTTTTTTCCAAATTGGACCAAAAAAAAAAAACATTTTCAGTTTAATTTTGCTGATTAATTACACTTCATTTTTAAAAACTTGTAATTTGAAACAAAGTGTCATTTTAAATTATGGATAAATTCATTCATTTGCTTCCAAAATGTATTCAGTCCGCTTAATTACCCTCAAAAGTATCCCGTCATGTTCTTTGAATTCATTAAGCCCCTGATCAATCTTTTTTTTTTGTTTTGTTCACCAAAATATACTCAAAAGAAAAAAAAACTGTCAAAAATATCCGAAAACTCCCAACATCATGACACTTAATTAAACGATACCACGAATTTTCGTTGTTGTAGAATGGCGCAGAGTATATTCAAAATATTTTCTCAATCAAATTCATCCTTTTCTTATTAATTTTTGTTAAGACCTCTCTCTTCTGTTAAAAAGAGATGTTTCGAAATAAATTAATTGAACACAATTAAGGAGCTGGCCATGATAACAAATCCCTATTTTAAATTGGCTTCGTCAATTGCTTCTTAACAAAAGAAATTAAAATCCTCTCTGAGAATTGAATTAAATGTTGTGACAGAGCAGAGGGCTTGCTATTGCTGGATGCTGGCTGATGGTAAACGACGCGACAGGGAGAACCTTTTTGAGAGCAAAATCCTGTGTTCTTTTGATTGATCCCTGTACGTACCGCGTACAATTTATACTACGGTAACGTATATAAAGTGCTTTTTGGCCATTCTGAGTATTTTTCTGGGATATTATTTTATAGAGACACACACAAATATAAAGTAGGGTGACTCTTCTGACTTTCAAAGTGACATTAATTAGAAGCGAAATATAACAATAATTGTTATTCAGTTATAAAGAACACAATTTTGTATCCTAATTAGGAAGATTTTTAGTTGGGTGTAACAAACGCGTCTCTTGAAATACAAGAAAAAAAAAACAAGTCTTTCTTTTTTAATATTTAATTAGCAGCATTAAGGGAAACAGGAACTTTTTTGTCTGTTTCTTTAATTCTTAATTGGAATGGAAAAGTTGAAAAGGAGACTCTTGTAAATTAAAAAAAAAACTTATGTTTGACCTGGTCAGTGAAAAAGTGGATAATGATGAACTCAATTTTAATAATACTTATACTTTGTAACAGAAATGTGTATCTTCATCTAAAGGGTAGGCAAGCTTTTGACAATAATTGAGGTTTTGGTTGAAATTTTTCTTTTACTATAGTGAATATAGTTCATGATAAGTTATGAAAGAAGTGTGTTGAAGACGTTTTCAGTTGTATCACCTATAAATGTATTTTTTTAAGAACTTTATGTTAACTGTATTGAGTTTAAATTAAAATGAATTGAATTATAATAATTATTTATGTAAATCAAAACAGTGTGGAAACTGGAAATAGTTGGGTTCGTAAAGACCTATAGGCAGTTCAATGTATATACTATTTTCGCAATGCTTAAATATAACCATTTAGAACTATAGATTATACGATGAACTTTCTTTTAGTCGAGTGATTTTAATATTTTTAAATTTATAAAATAATAATAAATCGAATAAATCGAACTTAAATAGATCTTTCCACCCACCAGAATTGTTCAGCACTTCGAACATTTGTTCCCTTGACAAGAAACTTTTCTGAAAGTAAAGCCATCGAATTTCCTAAAGTATTGGACAGACAGCTATGAAATGGTAAACTTTATCTCTCTCAAATCTGTTACAAAAACTGCAAAGCTGAGGAAGATCCGACCGATACGGGACATAGTTCAAATGCAGAATTTCCACTCTGGCTCTAAAAATTGTACTAATGGCTTTGACAGGAAGTCCGTGCTTGAAATAATTATTGGAGCTTAGAGTATGGTTTAAGTTTTTGTATATTTCTCTTGAATTCGAAGTTGATAATCTATTCAAATGTTGCAGATATATATTTTCATCGACTTTCGAGATCAGATCAGAAAACATCTGATGCCAGTTATCAAAGTTAGCCTCATTTAGATCTAGAGATACGTTGTGAGCTGGTGCAATATCATTCCATTCCTTGAACGGGAATGGGAACGCTTGTGTTTGCAATAGGTTTCTCAATATAATCTTGTGAAGATTAGAATCTGGCTTTTTTATAAGTCTTGTGAGAAAGTCGGAATAATATTTAAGGTTTTTAATATAAATTGGTGCAAATTTGTCGAATTTGGTAATCTGCGTTTAAAAAAATAGCGTTGAACTAACTCAAATTCTTCAAAGCACGTTTGACTTGGACACCGTTGCACATGCAAGTGTTAATGGTAGCTTCAAAAACTCGATATTTGGAGCGTATATCTATGTTTTGATTTGAGAAAAAAGAGGGCCACTGTACTTTTTTTTTTGCACATGCTTATTAAGGCTTACGTTAGCAGAAATCAAAACTCCTAAGTACTTGAATTCTTGTAATATTTCAAAAGTTAATAGTAATAGGTACACGATCTAGAAACCAGTTTTCCTCCAATAATCTTTTACACTTTTGAGCTTCCAATACCATCATTTTGGTTTTTTTTAGCATTTATTTGTAAGTCCCAAACTCTGCAATACCGTTGAATCCTATTAATTTGAAGATGGAGAGAAGAGGGGTTATCCGACAAAATAACAAAATCATCTGCATAGAGTAATACTTTTATGAGAACATCTGAAAAATTAATCCCACCCGGTAGATATTCACAAACATCATCAATTCTCTCTTAGAGCAAAAAAAATTCGACTCAAAATACATCCTTGAGGGACTCCAGCAGTTGTTTCGAACCAATTTGATGTTTCTGATCCATCCCAAACTACCGCATACGTTCGACACAAAACCGGGATTATAATAGATCGGGATTTTGAAAAAGCTGGACAGGATCTTAAAAAAACACTACTTTAGAAGACGAGATTTTAAAACTTTTTTTGGTATTTATGAAAAACGTGATTCCGATAGGAACTTCTTTTCGAATACCAGTTATACATAATTATATTGTAAGATGCTTTTAAACAGGATTGTTTTTTCCTCCGACAGAACTATTAGCAGCTGGTGAGGACTTTTAAAAGTTTCGGAACAATTTTACTTTCTTATTACGGAAAACTCGGATATAGACTCACTAGCAACCATGGTGGACTGTTGATATTGTTTGAGACCTCTTTGAAAGCAACACAAGTAGATGAACAATATTTTAAGTAAACAAAAAATGCATTACAACCTATAAATTACATTTGAAATTATATTTTATATTTGTACAGTCTTTCACTTATTTGCCTGTTGTTCACTGGATATACAAAGAGTGTAGGTACCTACATTCAATGGGAACGTTAATGTTCATCAACGAAAAAGTTATGACTATCAACATTTGCTTCCGGTAAAACTGGTAGGAAAATGGCTCTCTTTTTAGGATCAGGAATCCAGGTAATTCTCGACATATTGAACCTTTTACAAAACCTCCCACTCTTCCAGTTCAAATTGGCATTCAGTTTATAGTTTTAAGTGTTGAAATATTTAATTTTACATGAACTCTATTTCACCGAACACTTTTCACTTTCACTTTGCATCCTTGCAAATAAATAATTTCATGAAAAGTAAAAGTATACTACGTGTTTCACAAAAATTTGCAAAGATTTTTCACTTTTCAATTTTTCAAAATATTTTTGAAATGTGAAAAGTAAAAGCGTTTTACCAATTTAAAATAGAACTTTGCATTTGAATTTGTATTTTTCAAAAAAATAATAAAATTTACAAAGTTAATGCGTTTATTGAAACAAAAAGTACAAATACCTTGCAAACAAACAAAACTTTTCACTTTGCAGAACAGAACTCTTCACTTTGCGAATTCATGTTTGGTGAAACGTATTTTGCAAAGAGGAAAAATGTTCAACTTTTCATTTCAATAAATATCCTTCCTCTTTGCAATTTGGCATTTGGTGAAACAAAATTTGTAAAGTTAAATTGAAAAGTTGCAAAGTGAAAAAATGAAAAGTGTGTGGTAAAATAGGCTCCAGGTCTAGCATTTGCAACACTGAATTAAAATTTCTCCTTAATTTATATTTTTCTTGAACATTTTTTTTTTGATGATTAGGCTCCAAAACTTTTGCCAAAACATCTTTAGTCAATTTTTAACAATTGGCTAAATTAAGAATTTAAAAGGCTTTTTTCTTATCAAAAAGTCATTGCTTCTTAACTTTATCCTCCCACACATCTTCACAACAACAACAAAAAGAAGAAGCTAATTTATCAACGAAAACAAAATTTTCAACTCCATTGATTCCGGTGTGTCACGTTCTAACGCTGTGTATCATGTTAGATCATTAATCTTTGGCTCCACAACATGGCCAACATGGCTGGCTGGCTGGATGATGATGCTTTGCTTGCTGGTGCTGCTGATGTGATGGTAATGGTAATATGGCAATGGCAAGGCCTTAAAGAAAAAATAAAAATGAAGTTGGCACGGCAAAAGCAATTTTCAAAAGTGACCTAAATTACATCTCCATCACTGACAAAGACGTCGATTTATTTGCAAAACGAAAAAAAAAAAAAAATTAAAAAGCAAGAAACTTGACTTCTCAAAGATGAGAATTTAGTTTTTTGTTTTCTTCTACACGTTATTTGAAAAGTCAAGGTACCTGCCAGAAACAATAACTTTTTACATCCGGCGGCGGGGGCGATGAGTGGGAAATTTTTTTTACTAAAAAATTCACTTTAAAATTTTCCAAAACGAATAAATTTTGACTTTGTATCCTTTATCCTTTGGGTTTTGCTTAATTATTTTACAAAAGGATTAGAGGAAAACTTGAACCTCAAACTGAAAAAAAAGAAACAAATAAGAAAAACTTAATTCCAACAAAATAGATTGCCTTAAAGGACTAAGCCTTATTAAAGGACAAAAAAAAAAAGGATTTATTGTGTTTTTTTTACTTGTTTGCCTATTGGCACTATTATACTTAACAACATTTAATTCCTATTAAGTGGGGTTCCCGTATCCGGGTAATTGACTTCAAGAGGTCAACTTGGACAAAGCATATAATTAATGGTTTGTATGTTTATTAAGCGTATTTCGTTTTTCCTAACAGCTCCATGGATAAAAGTATGTAAGGACAACAAATAAGGTTTAGCGAGGTAAAATATGCAAGGTCAGTGAGTTATGAGACATTTTAATTAGAAATGTGTACCTGCCAGCAAAAATGCTTTATTCATTCTGATAAATGATGATTATTTGACTTTGAGAAAACGTTTACAAGCCTAAAATTAGGTTTGAGTAATTCTTACATTAATTGGTAAAATTTTTATAAATTACTTATTTCTTATATCGTCCCGTTCTGCGTTAACCACTCTTCCTTAGAAATAACAGAATAACTTTTTTAGACTTTGGAAAATCATGGTCTCGAAAAGTTTTCCTATGCGTTGAAAAAAAGAAGAAAATTACAGAAAAAATAAATCCTTATGCAACACCATCTTTGATACACGATATAAACAAAATACGGAATGCTCGGTTGGAAAATGCTAGCAGATGGCATTGTGTGCATTACACTTTGAGAGTTAATTCAGTTGCAAAGTCCTTTCATGCATTTAACTTATGAACGTTTTTAGAAGTTGTGGATAATTATTTTTTTTTCATTTGAAGTCGATTTAAATGAATACGCGGGTTTAAGATCGCGAAATATTACATGGAAAGTCATGAAAAAATAAATTACTACAGAGAGAAAAGCGTAAAATACAGCCTTAAAAAACAAAGAAAGTCATAGAAAAAAGAGAGAAAAGTCGTGGAGAAAAGTATCAAAAGTTGCGGAAAAATATGTAGAGTACTACCGCTAAAAAGGGCGGAATACTATGTTAAATATCGCGGAGAAAAGCGAAGAAAATTACAGTAAAATCGTTAGTGTGGAGTCGTGAAAGAGAATAGGAAAATTCGTGGGAAAATATGAGACATACGTGTCAAAAATCGCGGAATACCCTGAAAAAAAGAGCGGAATACTGAAACGTCATAAAAAACCATGCGAAATACCGAAGATTAGCACAGTAAAAATCGTGGAATACCTTAGATAAAATGCGGAATACTGGTGAATGAACTTTTGAACCACAAACTTTTTTAACGATCTTCCATGTTTCTTTTTCAGGTATTCCACACATTTTGTTTTACGATTTTTTACGTATTTTCCTTGATTTTCCGCATTGTTCCATGTTTCTCACATGAACATGGACAACTACTGTGTTATTTAGCCTACTAATCCGACGGAAAAACTTCAAACTAATTTGTCAATTAAATGAATGAAATGATCGTGTTATAAGACAACAAATGTAACTCAAAAAAAAAAAAAATAAATGTGCAAGGCAGGACAACGTCTGCTGGGTCAGCTAGTTTGAAATAAAATTAAAATTTTAAACAAAAAATTAATAATTATGAATAAAAACTGCTTTTTAGCTCTAATTTAAGTAAGAAAAATGTCCCAACTCTTAGCTAAACAGTAGTTTTTATTCATTTATATTAATTTCTTATTTAAAATTTCAATTTATTTTTAATAACACTCAATTTGTTACTATACATGTTAAGCCTTTTTAATTAAAAATTTATAAATGCAATTTTAGAAAAAATAAGTAAAAAAGCCTTGAATTCGATTTTTAAATATTTAAAACAGCTTCTTAAATGAATTTAACCTCAAATGAAAGTACATGTTTGATTTCTTCTTTAATGATACATTTTTGGAAACAAAAAAATTGAAAATCGTTAGAGCGGTTTTTAAAAAAACATCAATTTTTTCTATATGAAATTTTGCAAGGACTTTTATAAAAAAAAATGGTACGCACTTTTCTTAAGATATTATTTATCAACATCTAAAAACTAAATTTCGAATTTTCGATTTTTTTTATCCAAAAAATGACCATGATTTTTTAATCAAACCATTTTTGAGAAAAATAAGTTTTTCTTAAACCGGTATACGGAAGGTACCGTTATTTTTGGTTCAAAAAACGTCTTGAGATAGTCTCCAAAAAACGGCACGATTTTTTTGGGAATCCAAAACTTGCCCTACATTTGAAGGAAAATAGAGCCAAAATAGTAAAAAACGAAGCGAAAACAAGCAAATTGCCTCTTAAGTTTTTCGACTTAGAATGACCTCAGGAACCCATAGTTATCATCTGCGATAGTGACTGTGGGACACCCTGTATAGTACCAATGGATATCGCAAGTAAAAATATTATGATACAAATATATAAAATGTTTTCCAAAGTGTTGACGCTGATCGTCACCGAAGCGTTCGAAATGCATTCACTTGTTAGATTTTTTAAATTTTATTCAAAAACTTATTGTTAAACATTATGCTCTAAGATGTCTTTTGTATTTTTATTTAAAAACATGCAAAGCCTTAATCAATACCGAAATCCAAAAATACTAATTAGAAAAACATTCGAAAAAAAAAACAATGTTAAAAGTGGCTCTCCAACAAAAATGATTGAATATACATTTGGTTGTTTGTTTGAAATGCCAAACACGTATCGAACCTGCTTTTCCAATACAATAATTTTTTGTTCATGTTGAGTCACAGAGTTCAAATTACAAATGATTCCATTAAAAAGGATAAATGCCAAAATCCAGATTCATTCCTTAAACTTTCCGCTTCCTGTTCGCATTTTTAACTGCGAAGGTAAAAAAGGTAAAAGTATCGTCTTTGCATTTTGTCGAAGGATTTTCTTTGTTTTTCCTCACAAAAAAAAAAAAAAAAATAGAAAACAAGAAAACAACACAAACAGCATCATGACAGAGTAAAAAAAAAAAAAAATAAGAAATAAAACAAAATAAAATAAAAGTTTCAAACAAAACGAAGAAGTAAAAGTGTAGTATAGAGGTGGCATTGCGTTGGCCGGTGGGCGGATATGGGTGGCCCAGTGAGGGATTCGTTCTTTTTTTTCTAGAATTCGTTTGAAGAATTTTAATTTCTTCTTCTTCGTAACAAACAACGTGACTTGGAAACTAAGTTAAGAAGTATTCCGAATCGAAGAATGGAATAATGAAAGGCGTTAATAAGGAAAAAAAGTTAAAATGAATGTCCTTGTTAGATGTTTGTGTTGTGCGAGCTTGTTTGCCGATGAAAGTCTTATTCGTTTTTTTTTTCTGTGTAGTCATGGCGATACGATACGATGGTATAATGGTGGCGTATATTTTTCTGTTTTTGATGACATTTCTTATTTTGTTTTTGATTTGATATGAACAAAGAAAAAACAACAAAAGAAAAAAAAAAATCAAAGAAATACAAACATCTTAGGGAAATATAATGAGAGTTCTTTCATTTATTGGATTCACATTCTGTAGCACATTATAATTTAATTTATGGTTGATGGAAAAGTTATTTCAGTAGAATCACTTGGAAATTAAAATAAAATGTTTTTGCTATTGAAAACATAAAAATTGATAGAAGTACGTGCTCTTCTGTATTTAAGTAATGAGATTTTTATTGTTTGTTGTTTTGCACATAAAAACAAAAAATGTTAATGTTCAGAAAGTTATATTTTTAACTTGATGATGTGGGCTTCAGTAAATATGTATATTTTACTTGCATCTATTTTATTAAATTAAATATAAATAGAACAAGTTTGTGGAATTGAATATGATCTCAGATAGATTTAAGTTAGACTCATGGGGTACCATACAAATGTCTAGTGCATTTTGCCATACAACAGTTTATGCACCACGAACAATACGATTTTTTCTTCCTCTCGGCTATGGGGGTGATCTTAAAAAAGGTGAAGTCGTGATTCATCAATAATTTCAATATTTAGAAGTGCTCAATGATTTTGATGATTTTCTTTTTTCAAAATGTTTATATTCAAAAATCCTGCTACAGTTACTAGTTAAAAATTGAATAAGATTTTTGTAAGAAAACATTCTTTTTAGAAAAAATTTGTTAAAAATTTGTAAAATAAAACTTTTGATCAAATTTTTTTTTTCAAAATTCTGAGTTTTAAAATCTTTTTTTCTTAAACTGTTTATTGGATTTACTTTATTTCCATTCCGTTGTATTTCAATAATTTTTTGTTTCTACTTTAAGTCATCTTCTGAGAAAATTCTCCCCCCGTCTGAACGGGTGAAAATAGACCCCTGTTGCTACTAGTTGTTTTCCTCAAAGAGACCTGGAAAATTGTTGGTATAGTTTTTAATAATATAATAATGAACAATTTTTTTTTTGAAAAAAAAAATGTTTGCTTACAGAAAAAAATATTTTATTTCTTCTAGAAAAAGAGATTTTAAAAAAATTGAACATCGTTTGAAAGATTTAAAAAACCTTGTTTAAAAATAAAAATGGTATGCTCTTTTCAGAAAAATATTAATGGTCATCTAACGCTAAAATTTTCAAAAAATTTTCTCACTGGTTTTAGAAAAATGGATTTTTCAAAAAAAAAAAAATTGAAACTTCTTTTTAAAAATCCAAAAAAAAAATGTTGAAACTTCTTGTATTGAATAATTATTTATTAATATTAAAACTACTACAAACTTTTTGTGCAAAAAATTTGGTTTAAATCCGTTAATTTGCTTACGAAAAAAGAAAAACCGTCCTACGGGAGGAACCGATAAATTTTGTTATAATTTCAAAAGTGTTATCTTCCTTGCTGAAGTACACTTCTTACTTTTACTGCTTTATTTATCCCTCCGGACTAAAGTTTAAAAAATTCAATAATTTTGTATTTTAAAAATGTGTGTTTTTTAACAAGAAAATGTACGTTTCTGACTTTGTTTCCTATGCAATATGCATATAAAAAAAAAGAGAAATTAAATTTCCTCATATAAAACTTAGCCATAACACCAAACACAATTTTTAGTTTGTATTCATTTGAGTAACGTCCAGTCAAAATTTATTGATTTCTTCTCCACGATAGCCACTTAATAATGTTCATCAATTTAATTCACTTTACATTCTTCGTTCAGCAAGAGAGCCTTAATGGAATTTGCAATTTCCCAAACTAACAAAGCTCATTAAATTCAACTTGCATTCGTTTTAAGGTTTTTTTCTTTTTGTTTTTGTAAGTAAAGTTTGTGAGTTGATGGTGTTTGAAGTTTCAGTAGTTTGTACGGTAACCACTGAATCAAGGGTTACACTTGCACATTCACGTACATATTATATCTATCTCACTACGTATACCAATAAAGATACTTTTACGTGCATATTCTTTTGAACTGGGATCTGGGATACTAATGAAATTAGTTTTCTCTTATAATTGCGACCTTCCATCGATGTAAAAAAGAGAGGTTGGTTTTACAGGACCACAGCATAAACATCAGCAGTAGGTTCATTTTACTCACTCATCCGCGTTTATACTCCAAGGAGTTTTCTTTTATAGTCCTTGCCAGCAAGCTATGAGCGATATACACAGTGGGGTATTTTTACATCGAAAAGAAGTTAGAAATCAGATTTCCAATTGATAACAAAATTTTAAATAGAAACTTATGCAAGCAAAGTGTTTTCTTGAATAGAAATTATACTGATGGAATACTTTTGAATCTTATCATGCGTATGGCGTATGAGTAACTTTTTACAATAAAATTAAAAAAAAAATAATTATTTTTCTGTACTTATTTTAAAATTATACATTTTTGTTTTAATTTAAACCAATTTTTGTTTAGAAGTATGTACTTATATTTTTAGCAAAACTATGCTTTGCTTTGGAAAAGTTATTTTGTTCAACATTTCTAATGCAAACATTCCAATGTATTCATTATTTTTGTATTGAAACTGATGAACACTAAACGCGCTTGAAGCGTCGTCGTCGTTCTATCCATCTATGGTACGTTTGCTGAACCCTTATTGATGCAACCTGGCTTCTGATTATTTCATTATTAGACTCAGTAAACCCACATAATGTGGCTTGGTTCTATATAGATGGTCGATAGTAGGTAGGTACTTGTGTAACTTCTGCGTTGAAATAAATTTCTTCATTGGACGATGCTTTTTTTCCGCATAGATTGGCAATAATGCAAATCTGTGGTTTTTAATGGATAAAGGTTACGTATGATGGTTAAGGTATGGCTATGGGCTAGGAACTTGGAGCTGTTTTATAAGTCTACCGGTAAACAAGTTCCTATAAAACTGATATTTTTTTTATTTTATTTTGTTTTTAATTGGCAAAAAAAAAAATTCTCCAAGGTGAAAAAATACGAGGATATGTTAGTAGACCCTAGGTGAATGTTTATTGGGACCTTATGTTTTCTTGTTATAATAAAGTTATTATTTAGACTTTAGAAGGGTAAGTAGGAGCCGCAGGAGTAGAATTACTTAGTTCATAAGGTTAGAGATTTAAGTTGGTGTTAAATTTTAAGTCAAATGTACCATATATGACAGAGTTCAAAGCTAAAAACATACCAAATTTTAGTCTTCTGTCAAAAAAGAAAAATATTGACTGAAAAAATAATGTTCTTAGTGTTGTTTTGCATTTAAATAGGTTGGCCGTATAGTTATACCCATTCTAGAGTTGACATTCGACTTTTTATAACATAGAAAAGAGTTATGAGGAGCTAAAACTCCACCAAAATTTATAGTATTTTGTTGATATAAGAATTATTAAAGTCTATTTTTTACTTAGACATCAGGATAACGAAATTCTCAGTTTTAACATTCTTAGGTGCATTTTTTTGAATTTCATACACATTTTTGACTTTTGTTTAGCAGTATTAATCTTTCTCTTTTTTATTAAACTTAAAAGTAGTAAACTAAAAAAATATTTTGTTTTTTTCATTTAAACAGGGATGCCACGTTTATTTACTAAATTCAGAAGTGGCAACCGTATGTTTTTATTTTCAGCAATAACTTATCTTTTAGTTCACTTCAATTTGAATCCCTAAACTTTTGAATTAAATGAAAATCATTTGCTGGAAAGTTAATACAATAACCGCAAACGTTTTTCATTCGAGGCCACTGCATTACATTTGCATCAAATTGTAATTCTGTTACAGCAAACATAATTCAAAACAGCCCATTCGTTTAGAACTCATTCTCGTGGGGGGCGGATTGCGGCAAACGAAAATGCTTCCCACATCTTCCAACACATCTTTTTGTTTACTAGTAAATTCTAGTTTTTGTAGCAAAGGAATGAATATTTTGTGAAAAAAAACTTTCCACACATAAGTTTGTTGCAAAGAACTTCAGTTTTTGTGTAAATATACATTTTTATATTTTATTGACAATAAATGACTGCAACAAAAATTTGTCTTGATTATTGAATTTCTTTTTGTGGTATTTATGTGCATTCTATGCACAATTTTAATGTTTCTCAAAAAGTCTTTAACCCAAACGAATGTAGCAGTTTGCTGCAAACGAAGCCGCAAAAATGTCCAGCTAACTTAAAATTCGTTTGGACATTTTTTCGTTTGTCGCAATCGATTTGTTCTCTCCGTGTATTTTCAGAGCTTTTTAAACTTAATAAATAAACTGTTAAACTCCCCAAATACAACAAATATTTTATATAGAAAATTACCTACTACGTATGCATTTTATTCATTCAAACTAACATTAACGTTTCACGACTCCATCAATGCTTCAAATTTATCGAATATGCAATCATTTATGTCATATATGTCACATGCTGTTATTATCACTGTTCATTTGCACACAATTTATATAAAGTGTTTATTATATAGTCAAATGATGAGCATTGTGCACGAAGTCCTTTTTAGACAAACAAAGGAAAATCAATATTATAATAAAATATTTACATAATAACGACTATAGTGGGACACATCAATGTCGGAGCCGTTATTATCTTACCTAAGATTATAATGAGGTAAAGGCACAGTTCAAACGTAATTGAAACAACATGAGGGTATCTTTGATGTAAGAATTAAAATGAATTAATTGGCATATTTTTGTATCTTTCAAAAATCATCTAACCTGACAATATTCGCAACTATCAAAGATGGTGCACTTCAAAGCTAAGTTTTCCAATTATCCTTTTCTTTTAAATAATTTACTATAGCACTACCACTTATATTTGAATTTGTTTCTTTTCTTTCCTTTTTAGAACCATAAATAACGAAAATAAGAACAAAAAAAAAACTTGACAAAATCCATTTCCAGAAAGTTCAAATCAAGAAGCTTTTGATAAATAATCTTGCATCACTTTTCGCTTACAAAAAATCTAACCACATGATGAGCCACCATTACTCCTGAAAAAAACGTATAAGGGATATTGGACGGTGACATTCATTTTTATTTCTTTTATTTTATTTTTATGTGTTTTTTTATGACCCAAAAATTTCTACTGACAAACGAAGCAAATAGCAAGGGAGGATGCAAAAAAAACAAAAAATATTCCCACAGCTCCAAGTTTTACCATTTCTTTATAGTGTCCTTTATCCGTTCATTCATTCGGTTTATTGTATGAAAAATAAGAAAAAGGACAATGCCCCAATGTTTTTTTTTTTTGTTTAAATTCATTAGGGAAAAGACATCATTCGTGAATAAAAGGTCAAAGATCTATTTTTGCATCCCTTTATCCACTGAGGGCACTGACGTAACCAACCACACATTTGTAAGTGTGTCAAATTGAGGATGGATTTTTATTCTGTAAGCTTTGTTGGTATTTACAGGTATCTGTGGGGGATCACAACTCTGAGAAACGACTGGTTCACTGGATTAAAGGCATTCATCACTCATTCTAATGCACAAATAAGTAAAAACGGGATCACTTTTTGGATTTTTTGGGTCAATGATTTTTGTTTTTTTGTTTTTCAAAAATAAATTTTTAGTTGTTGATAGATAAATAGGTATCTTCAAAATGGCATATCTAAATTTTTTTTTGACAAATCGTTTGAAATAATAAAATAATATTTTTTTTTTTAAAAACGGTTAGCTAGATTTTTTTGAAAAAAATTCTAAAAATTTAAGAAATCATATCAAAAAATTAAATCAAAATCGTTATAGCCGTGTTCGAGAAAAATCGAACAACTCAAAAATGTTGTATGGGAGATACACGTTGTATATGAGATATTAAAAAAAAAAACAAATTTTCGAAATTACATAAAAAACATCTATACCAAAATTTGAAGACAATCCATTCACGGGTTTGGGCAGTGGAAATGTGCACAGATGGACGCACGGACGCACGGACGCACAGACGCATAGACGCACAGACGCACAGAAGCACAGACCCTATCCGTGGCTGTAAAACGGACTGTAAAATTTATGATCGGCGTAGAATGCATATGAACAAAATGAGAGAATGAATTGTTGGCTTCAAACGACTTTTCGTTTGTTGGACAGTAGTTTTGCGACTCTAACTTCATTTGCAACAAACTCTTAAATTTGTTTCTGTGAAATAATTTATGAGAACGAATAAAAAAAAATCAGCGTAAAACCAGTAATGAAACCTGGTGACCTTTCGATTTCTTACAAAATCTGTTGCCAATTTGCCGTGAACGTAATAACTTTTATGTCGCATACAATTCATAAGAACACCACAAACACGGGATCAATTATTAAGAAAATTTGTTTCCTACAGTCATTTTCTTATCATTTTTTATCTACAAAAATGCAAATCTATTTAATTAAAGAAATTTCAAAGTTAAGTTTTAAACTTGAAAAAAAAACTACTTTCCTTTGCTTAAAATTCAAATTTCTTTTCATTTAAAATACCAAGAATTTATTTTAATGAAGTCGCAATCATTGTGCAATTTATTTTCTCACCATAACTGTCGACTTTATAATTTCCCGGACGTCAAAGGAAATAAAAAAAAAAAAAGTGAACATTGATCACAGCACTCATTAAATGTTGATAAACTTTTTTTTCCACGGAATGTTAAAAAAAAAAAACAACATTTTAAATTAACTTGCCATCGGCGAATTTCAAAGTTGAAGAATATACGTCTAACCCATTTGTTCACTCCGTCCTTGTGTCCAGAATTTCTAATATTTTTTTTTTTTCATTAAAATGAAACAAAAGAAAAAAAACTATTCAACAACGAGTTAAAAAGGACAGCAAAAAAAATACAAAACCAGGTTCCTAGAGGAATGCTAGCTAACTACTTGTTTTTGGTGGATACATAAAAAGGATTGTTATGAGATCCCTGAAATAATATTTAATATCTACACAGAAGGAAATGAATATAAATAAAATTTTAAGGAACTATCAATTATCAATTTTTCTGAAGTTTTGTAAAATAAATAGTAAAAAAAAACAAACATTCGTGAAGTTCAGCTATGAAAGGTATGATGATTATGGTGCGAACTGAATCTGACTCAAAGTGAACTATTGAGTGTTTGCTTAGCTTTATTTTAGAAGAGGAATACTTTTGTTTTTTTTTTTATATGAAAGAATACATAATATAAGGAAGGACAACATCAAAAAAACAATGTTTAGCAAGACCATGCAACCCAACTGTAACCTTTATCAGCTGTTCTAGCATGAATTCAATATTTTTGGTGGGTTGTTTTTGTGATGCAGAACATTTTTTTGTTGCAATTTTATTATTGTTTCAACATGAAACGTTTACAAAATAATTTCACACGATTTTTTTTTTCTGGGATTCGAGGGAACATACACTTTTTTTTTATTATTCTAAAACTTTCGCTATTGCCTTTAATTTAGAAACTACCTTTAGGCAAAATTTATTTTTGCATATAAAACTATTCGAAGAAAAAAAAAACAAGCCAAACTAAAAATTCTAAGTTGTCACAAGTGACACATGTGAATTTTTGGGAATTTGAAAATGAGCACAATAAAAATGAAAAGGCGATAGATTTTGTACTACTATTTTGTATTAGTACAATGAAGCGGAACACTTAGATTGTAAAGCATTGTCCCAATTTTTTTTTTCAATGTTTATTCAAATTTCAAAGTTAAAATTAATCACATGGAATGTTAGAAGGTTGCAAGTCCAAGGTTTTCGAAAATATACCTACATAAGTCTTTTAAAATATATATTTACTTAGAAAATGGTTACGTTATAGAATTTGATTATTTAATTTTAAAATTTTGGGCTGCTGAATTCGAGTCTCAAGTAAAAAAAAACTATGATGCCACGTTTTCGAGATATGGTGGTATTATCATGTAAAATTATCGCGAAAACGTGACGTTATAAATTTTTATGATTTTGCATTCAAATTCGAAAGAAAACCTAAAGAATAGTTATTCAAAAAAACGTATGCTCAAAATTTTAGGAAAATATATGTTGGGGTGACAGGAAAGAGTATACCCAGTTTTATTCAACATTGTTGAATTATATTACATATTTCGCTTTTTGAAATATTTTATTTTACTTTGCATTTTGTGTGAAACAAAATAAATTCATTAAATTACAGAAGAAATTCAACAAAATAAATTCAACAAATTTGTCTGCTTTGGTCGTCAGAACTTGACCACCCACCAGTGGAGAACGGTACCGTTGCCTCACAAATAGATTCGGAATTGTTCGCTTATAAATATTGTCGGATTTTTAATATTGAGATGCTTAAATTTACTTAAAATATCAGGCTAAAACAAGGTGAATTTTTTTTAATAAAATAACGTATAAAAATAATGAGAAAAACGTAATGGAAGGCAAAATCAATTTTTGTTTACATTTTTTTTTTTACAAAATGATGGTATGAAATATTTATGTTGGTACAAATTTCCTTGACAGAAAATGAACATTTCTAAACACAATATTTTAGACAGAAAAATTAAGAAAAAACACAAAAAGTTGATTTCATTGGATTTTAAAATGTGTAACTTTAGTTGTAATTGTAGGATTTTAATAAATTGAACAGATTCTATTTCATAAAATATTATTTTATGTTATTGACTTTAATTCTGCACAAAAATATATTGGCATTCCAAATAATTTTTCTTAAAACTATTTATCATTTTACAATTAACAATTTATCACCTCAGTATTGGAGTGATCTCTACGATTTTTTAATAGATTTTGAGTTAAAAATGTGGCCTTAAAGACAAATAAAAGATATTTCTATAAGTGTAATCAGATCTGTCCTATTTTCAGCGTTACAAAAAGTAACGGTCGTTTTAAAAATTCCATTTCTTTGACTTTTGCATGAAATTATGCTCTGTTTAAAACCTATACTTTCAAAAACCGTAATCTAATTCAAAACTTGGTTGGTTGCTTATAATAAATACCAAAAATGCTTTTCACCATATAAATTTGAACTTGTTTGGATTAAAAACACAAAAATAAAATGCCACATATGCAAATTTTTTTTGTCAATTAAAAAATAAAAATTTATCAGTTATTTCACTTTTTTTGATTTTTTTTTCGAATGAAGATTTTTGAAATATTCCAAATCGAAACTTCAATCGTGTTTTTCTCGAAACTAGGTTTTTTTTTTGTTTAGATCACTCCAATATTGAGGTGACGAATTTATATTTACAAGAAAAAAAACTATTTTTTATTGCAAAAAAATACACTAAAATTCATCTACTAGTTCAAACATTAATGTTTTTTCTATCCACTTTTCAAAGTCGATATTGCTGAGATATTGCTGCGTTCGTGCTGTCAATTCCTTGTCAAAGTAAAGATGTCCCCCCTTACTAATTTTGGGGAAAAGGTTTTCAAAAATTATCTTTAAGTCGTATTTCGGGCGCATATATTAACAGTCTTCCGAGCCTTTCATGGATACCCGCAAATCAACGTGTTGATCCTTAATTTTGCCCTGATGCGGATTATCACAAGTCAATTGCTTTTTTATCTTACTGCTCTGTATAATAGAGTACCGTTATCCACACATATAAGAATAGGGTTTTGAGTTCATACTGTTCGTACAAGAACCATTGCAGAAGAGTTAATTCAAAAAACTATATTTTCAATAAGTTTTGTAAGTTTTGAATAGATCAGACTTTCAAAAAAATTAAACGATTTCTGTTCACCCCAAATATTTATTTATTTTCACTTACCAACAATTTTTTTGTCTTTTCTCCAGGATTTGTATCCCCTCATCGGAATTGCAAATAAACTTTTCCTAGAAAATTCTATTACTTTGAGTATTCCTAATTTACCCTGATTCTGTCAATTAAGAATAAAAGAAATCTTATAGGTATTGACATAATTTTCAATCAAGATATATACCATCAATACGCATTTACCCTCATTACTATGTTACTATGTACCGGTATGCATAAGAATAATATTCAACAATCTAACAAGTAGATATATCAAAGATACATTCCTTCCAAGTTTTAAGTGAATCTTTTCATCTATACATTCTAAATAATTCATGAGGACATATCTCACCAAGTACACCTTCGTTATTATTTCTTTATTTTTCTTCTTCTTTTTTCAACATGCACACATTATCCGTGCAATGACATCAAAAGATACATTTTTAATTTATGGTAATGTGAACAAAAAAGATACGTTTGTTACGAATTCGTAATTCAAGATGGAGTATGAATGAAGCAGGTGCGATTTACATATCAACGATATTCAAAGTACCAAATCATCCTATTTCAACATATTCTACTACACACACACACACACATAGTGGGAGAGAGAATAAAAGAGAAAATTATTTATATTTTTTTTTTCTTTTCTTTTGTTTGTGAATAAGACCAGATTATTTTCTTTTTAAAAATCAATAAAATATGCAAAATAACGGTATGACAGCAAGTAATTGGATTCCAGATGAAATGTTAAAAGAGAACAAAAAAAAAAAAAAAAAATGTTGCAAAAATACAATACCCCACCCTGTACCCAGACTTCATATTCCTTTGCGGCATGTCTCTAGTATATGTATTTCCGCATCGATTTTCATCAATTTCTCATTTCATCAAAATTATTATTCACAAAAAGGTATGCTAAATCTATATGCAAGGACCAAAGCAGGATGTGATGTTCGTCGAAAAGATACACAGGTACACCGATACCCTGAACTGTTATTAAACCTCGAATCAAAATAAAATCATGTCCCCTGCACTGAATACAAGATACATTTATTTTTTTTTTCGCTGCTATGTGTGTTTAAAAATAGCTGAGATTGAGATCCTTTTTTTGTAAAATTTTCCATTTTCGTGTATGATTTTAGTACTTGTAGGTACATGCTTTTATGTGTGTGTGTGTGTTTGTGTGTATTGTTATACGTTCATTTGAAAGACCTTGGAGGCAATGTTTTTATTGAAAATTTATTCTATGTCAGGTATTTTCTTTTGCCCCATGAAAATGGTTTAAACCAACAAAAACAAAAAATGAAATTCTCCATTTATTTCTTGAAGAATATAAGATATACCGTAAATAAATTCTTTAAATAATACAAGAAAAATGTTATAAGCTTTTTGGAAAGAACGACAACAAAATTGTAATAAAAAAAATCCATGAAGACCTCTGTAAATCTGGAGAGAACAAAAGAGAAGACAGGAAGCAAAGGTACATATATACCACCGCATGAATAATGACAAGCAAATTGAAAAGAATGTTTATGGATGAAATCAAAGTTAAATAATGCTGGTGAGCTTTATTTATATTTTGTTTTTTTTTATTATTGTGGTAAAATCATTACTACTTCAATTTAACCAATGGAATTTTTGAGGTAATACTTTCTTACGTGTCTTTGAGGGGAATACACTTCTTAAGGGAAATATTGACAGAAAATGTGAATTGAAACATCAAAAAGGCATCTAATGGAATCACAATTAGATTGTAAATAATTGCGTGGTAGGTACATTCCAATATGAAAAAAAAAAATTTAAATAAAAGAATGAATGACAACTACTTGTCTACAATCGGCAGCCAATTTGGCTCAACCTCTCTTCCTACTCTTTTCCAAATATCACAAAACTTATCAAAAGTAATATTTTATTACTCTGCATACTCATTTTGTAGAGTGTCAAACAAAACAAAAACGCAGTTTAAAAATTCATGTTGGCAATCAGTAATCACATATTTCCGCACAAAATTTCACCTTAAGCCCACCATAAAAATATTTGTAATACCTAGGACTCGTCACAGTTGGAATAGGATTTTTTTAACAAACAACTATGCGTGTAAAAAAAAATGGTGTGTGTATACTATCAATATTTATAGAAGGGAAATTTTTTCAAGGAAGCATAATGTGAAGTTAATTTAAATATTTGATATTTGATATTTTATCGAACAACCCTCTAATTTGTTATATTTTTGCGTTCGGCCATTTTCAAATGGTCATTTTGATGCTTACTTCTTACTTAAAATTACCGCTGATCACTCTGTTTTAATAATAAATTTAAATTAGAATAATAAATTTAAAAAATGTCAAAATTACGGTAGATAAAGTTATCATAGATAATTTTTCTGTAAATTTTAATTTTGAAAATGTAAAATAAAAATTATAAAAATAAAATACCGTTGGAAACGGTCAAAAAACTTGAACTGAAAAATTTTGTTTTTGTTTAAAAACCTAATTTCTTCACAAATGTATAGACAACTTATAAGTCTAAGAGTCATATTTTTGCCGTTATTCCCTGACATTTAAAATCAATAAAACCACCCACATAAACATTCAAAAACGTGGTGTTTTTTTTTAAGCTCAAAAACCCGTTATGGAGCAATTTTAATATAATCTATATTAGACTTTTATTTTTGTTTTTATTTAGTTTTTCGAGAAATTATCATTTTCATCCATGATAACATCATTTGCAAATGTCTAAAAAAATATTTCATATCGGAAAATAATTTATAACTTGAAAAGTTGAATTACAAGAATTTTTTTTTAATGAGAACTCATCATCATTTTAATTTGTCTATTGAATTAAATTTATTTTATAATTCTAATCCTTATACTTTTCGAAATGTGCAAAAAGTTTTTTTTGTCTTTTGCCCCATTTTACCCTATTTTTTTTTTTTTTTTTTACACTTCAGATTCTGTTATGTAGTCAGTTTAGAGCAAACTTCAACCTACAATCAGAGGCTCATCATAAGTGCATGTGTTAGTGGTTAGTAAAATAAAATAAAATAAACTAATAAATAGCTAACACATGCACAAAATAAACAATAAATATAAAATATACATAAAAACAAATTATAATTAATAATTAATATAAAATCTTTCACCACACATATGACAATCAAGAGAGTGGAGCACTGATCCGGAATAATGTTTTTAATACAGATTTAGTTAAGTTAAAGTCAACAGTCAAATCGTTTAAATTAAAAAGTTTACACATACGGCTTAAGGGCTCGTGTACGCCATAGTTTGTTCTATGAAATTCAATGTGTAAAAGTTCAAACCTTCGCAGGTGGTGAGATCCTCCGCGAGAGTTTATCCCGATACAAGCCAATAACACTGGAGCATCAATATGGCCATTAATTAGTTGATGGAAAAAAATTAAATCGTTTATCACACGCCTTTGATATAAAGTTTGCAACTGAAGAAGTTGGATCCGATGTTCATACGGTGGGAGATTATATGGATCAGTCCAAGGAAGACCCTTCAGAGCAAAGCGAATGAAATTATGTTGAATTGCTTCAATCCGACTTTTATGAATATCATAAAACGGAGACCATATTTGTGAAGCATACTCAAGATGTTGTCGTACGAAGCAATTATACAAAGAAAGAGTAACATACGGATCGTTAAATTCCTTTGCCCAACGTTTTATAAATCCAAGCATTGAGCTCGCTTTATTTACAATGTAATTAATATGTTCAGTGAATTCTAATTTTGAGCTAAAGTGGACACCCAAATCCTTAAAAATGGAGACCCTACATAATTTTTGCTGTGAGATGCTATAATCAAAAGCATTCACAACCCTTTTTCTGGAAAAGGTAATTGTCTGACATTTTACTGGGTTTAGCGAAAGACCGTTTTTTTCGCACCAAACACTAAATCTATCAATATCAGCCTGTAGAAGCATATGATCTTGGTGGGATGTTATTACCTTAAAAATTTTCATATCATCGGCAAATATAAGTATCTCGCTTGAACGTAAACATGATGTAACATCATTTATAGCGAGAATGAATAAAAACGGTCCAAGATGGCTTCCTTGGGGAACGCCCGAGTGAGCAATGAATGGATCCGAAAGGCAGTTTCTGAATTTTACCTGGTAGGATCTATTTTCAAGGTATGACTCTATCCATGCTATAAAAAAAGGAGGGAAACCAAAAGCTTTAAGTTTAAATAAAATTATTTTGTGACTAAGTTTATCAAATGCCTTAGAAAAGTCTGTGTATATGCAGTCAACTTCATTTCCCTTTTCTAAAGCATTTGAACACTTATGCAAGAAGGTAAGCAAGTTTGTAACTGTTGATCTTTTACTCACGAACCCATGCTGTTGCTCACAAATCAAATTTTTACTGAAAAATGCAACACTTTCACAAACCACTTGTTCAAAGAGCTTTGGGATACAAGACAGTTTTGAAATAGGTCTATAGTTTGTTATATCCGTTTTATCGCCCTTTTTGAAAATTGGAGTTAAAAACGATTTTTTCCATATGCAGGGAAATTTACCTGATTTAATAGAAAGCTCGAACAAGAATTGAAGAGGCTGAACTAGTATATTTCTACACTTTTTTAAGACTATTGGAGGAATGCCATCAGGGCCAGATGAGCAATCATCTTTTAAAGAAGAAAGAAGGTCTAAAATTGTCTGTTGCTGGATAGGAATGTTATTGCAACTCGTTTGGGCAAAGGAATGTATGTTATTAAAGAAAAATTCATCAACATCGACGGCTATATCAAGAAAAGAGTTACGAAAATTTTTCGCGAAAGCATTGCATATATCCGTTGTTTTTTGTACTGGAATATTTTCATACATAAAATTTGCCGGGTAACCGTCGGAGTTTTTCTTTGAATTGACGAATTTCCAGAATGTCTTAGGGTCCTCTTTCAATGAACTACCAGTTTCATTTATATAGTTTGTATAAAGGGTATGGGAAAGGATTTTAAATTCTTCAAAAAGTAAAATATAAGAGGTGTGATCCAGTGGAGAAAGAGTTTTTAAGTACATTTTCCATGCTCTATTTCTTTTATTTCGAAGTGTTTTCAGCTCTTTTGTGTACCATGAGTGGCAGAAATTCATATTTTTTGAAATTTTTAAAGGGACAGTATTAT
This sequence comes from Meliscaeva auricollis, assembly GCA_948107695.1. Taxonomy (NCBI): domain Eukaryota; kingdom Metazoa; phylum Arthropoda; class Insecta; order Diptera; family Syrphidae; genus Meliscaeva; species Meliscaeva auricollis. Next base: position 19,898,452 of record OX403617.1, on the reverse strand, counting down.
TAACGCAGTTGTTGAGGGTAGTATAAAACGTTGTTACTGCTTCGTTAATATCAGTGGACCGTAGTAAGCTATCAAATCCAGATCTACTAAAATTTTCAGACAGCAACTGGAATTTCACAAAATCCCTTTCGAGCTTACATTGTAACACCTATCTTTTGGTGTATTTAGTTTTTTCCTATTACTAATAGTGTAGAAAATGAATTAAATAAATTTATTGTGTTGCTATGAAAAATCGTGATAGATGAATTGTTTAATTAAGAGATAAGTTAGAATAATATAACAGTTCCTAAAGTGTTTGGAATATTAATTTGATAAAAATGATATTTTTGTATTTTACGTCCCACGTTATTTATTATCATTTAAATAACGACTGAAAAATATCGTGACCAAATTAAAATGAATTATTACTTTCCAATTATTAATGAGTAATGAGTTATAACTATTATTCAAAAAATTTTAAAATAAATTATTGTTTGTAGTATATTCTTTCACATTGTAATACCTATTCCAAACCACTTGTCGTTGTAGAAGATATTATTATACTGTTGTGTCCTTGATTGCATTTAAGATGAGGCTTATTATTGCAAATAATTTTTTGATGAATATTTTTGATGTAACTAACTTTTTCCTCTTTTGATTTTTGTGCTTAGCAAGTTTCAGATAGTTTACTAATGCACCAGATAAGTTGAAATATTAATCTTGGTACATAACATGACACGTGTCGATAGTTCTGAGAGCTGTTTTAAGCTGTGTGCGCCAGTAATTGAAACATGGATCCATCATTACACTCCAGCTGTTAATTTAGTGGACAGAAGCCGACAAACCCCGTCCGAAGTGGCCAAAAGTGGAAAAATGCCCCATAAATAGATGAACTTATTTCGACTTTTTTTGTTGTTGGATAAACGAAAGGAAACCCCAATAAATAAATCATTTCTAACTAATTGTTTCCTGTACAATTTCCCCTTTTAAAATTGTTCCTCAAGGATGTTTCCAAAAAAGGTGTTGGTAATCTTCATAGAATATTCTGAAGAAGAAAAATTCAATTTAAATGCTAAAATTTAAAGATCAGACTGCTAATGTTTGCAGCTATTCTGTTACTCTCTGATTGCTTGCAACATGATCTTTGCATTGAAAAGTATTTGTATTAGCAACAAAATAAGAGCTTTGAGTAGTTATGATCAGTTGCTTGAGTATCTGAGCTCTCTCTAAATCTCTAAGATTTACGAAAAAGTTTCAGTTAATCATGAACATTATAATGAAATCACCCAAATAATCACCAATTTCATTGGAGGTTTGTGGGGGGGGGGGGGAGCTTAAGCCGCCCCCTCCCCTCTATACGCTACTGATTATGATAACTTTGGTTTGGATTAAATTTGGGGAAATGCTTCAGAGCAAAAAGAGTCTCAAATAGAGTCTCAAAAACTAATTTACTTTTCTTCAAATATTCAAAGACCATTGCAAGTTGAGTTTTAAAAAGCAAAAAACTATGAAAAGAGGATTTCAAAAATATTAATTTTCTTTTAACAGATATCTATATTTTTTTAATGCATACAAAAATCAGAGCAAACTCAGTTAACTTCTAAGCAATACCCTTGAAAAGGTTATTCTAAGCTTAAATGTTTGCGATAGATAATTCTAATTTTAATTTATTTCCTTTATTATATCAGTTTTTACGTGACATTTTTCCTTTATTAGTAAACAGGCAAATCTAGCCAAGAACAAATATTTAAAATTTTATTTTTTATTTGGTAGATTTTAAGGTAGATTTGCAAATCTACTAAGCAAAAATAAATACAATTTTTTTTTATCTAAATTTGCTAATGGAGGAAATACAAACATTCCAAAAGCATATATTGCTTTAAAGAAGTAGAAAGGTCTGACAAGAATTTTATACAAAATAAATAATGATAGTTTCACTTGTATCATCAAACTGTGAATTATATTTATTTTGTTTAATAAAAGCATTTGAACAAATATGTTTTTTTTTTTGTTTGTTAAATAATTTCTTTTAAAATATCACGCCATATGTTAGAGGTAAGAGGTAACATTATTATGTTCTAAAGAAATCATTGTCAGTAGAAGAATTTCTTCGAAACTAAGTAGATTGAGGAGAAAATGGGGATCCGATTTCTTTTGTGTTGTCTTGTAATATTTTTAAGCTCTATCAGTGTTTCGAATGCAGCACTTGAATGGTGGGAAGATGCATCAATATATCAAATCTATCCGAGATCTTGGAAAGATAGTGATGGTGATGGAATTGGTGATTTAAGAGGTTTGTTTTTCTCTATTCAAAATATCTATCAATTGCACGTATACTACTTATAAGAAATATAATAATCTAAGGAATTACTGAGAATTTGGAGTTTTTGAAAGAAATTAATATGACTGCTACATGGTTATCACCTATATACAAGTCGCCAATGGTTGATTTTGGTTATGATATTTCCGATTTCTACGCTATTGATCCACTTTTTGGTACTTTGGAGGATTTCGATGCACTCATTGCTAAAGCTAAGCAAATCAACTTGAAGATAATATTAGATTTTGTACCCAATCATTCCAGTGACGAGTGTGAATGGTTCAAAAAGTCTATCAAACGTGAAGATGGATATGATGATTTTTACGTGTGGGCCAATGGTACAGTGGATCCCGAAAATCCGGACAAAAAACTTCCTCCTTCGAATTGGGTAAGTATATGTTCCAGCTAATCCTGTAAATTATCCCTGTGTAAATAATTTTCTTTGTCGTCTTGTCGCAATTTCACACGATAGAGTGACACTTTGGTTGTGGCAAGCCTTAAAGTAATTACTACCGTTTTTGTTTTTTAAAATAGAAAAATGATTTTGGAGGTGGCGCTTGGGCTTGGAACGACGAACGCCAACAATATTATTTGCATCAATTCAAACCACAGCAACCTGATCTGAATTTAAGGAGCGAAAAGGCAAATCAAGCATTATTGGATGTATTGAAGTTCTGGCTCGACCGTGGTGTGGATGGATTTCGGATTGACGCAGTTCCGTATTTTTTTGAAACGGTCAACGAGGACGGAACTTATTCCGACGAACCTGTGAGCGGACAAACAAACGATACAAACAGCAACAAATACCTGGACCATATATATACAAGAGATCAACCTGAAAATGCGGAACTAATAAGGTATTGGCGGACATTTGTAGATGATTATACAAAACAAAACGGTGGAGATTTGAGGTAACAGTACGAAAATTAAAAGAAATTAGAACTAGTGTATTACTTCGTATGTTAACTGTTTTATAATTAGAGTCATATGTGTGGAAGCTTATTCACCAATTCAAAAACTTGACGAATATTCCGGCAATGATACACATCCTGGTGCCCATTTCCCTTTCAACTTCAATCTCATGTCTCTGAATACTTCGTCTAATGCCAGAGATGTGGAAGATCGTGTTAATGAGTGGATGGATGTTATGTGGAAAAATCATAAATCAGCTAATTGGGTGGTAAGACAAAAATATTAAAAAAAAAATAAATGGTCTATATTAACATAAAATATAAAATAAAGATAGGAAACCACGATAACCCAAGAGTTGGCAGTCGCATAGGAAAAGAAAAGAAGGATATCATGAATATATTAGCTGCTGCATTACCTGGAATAGCTGTCACCTATTATGTAAGTTTTTATTATTTTAATAAGAAACTTTCCGAAATGGAATATCTTACGTAATTATCAAATCAAGTGTCGCCAAATATTTAATATGAAAATTAACTTGCTGTTAATAAACTAAGGTTATGATAGCGAAACAAAATGTTTAGCAAAATTAGACAAAAAAGACACCCGACCTGGACAAAATAATTGACAGTATTTTTATTGGGGAAAATTGGTGGGAGTAATGTCCTTAATCTTCTCTCAAGAGTCCCAACGATTCCCATTTTGGAGTTTAGCCACCATCTTGAAAAAAACTGCAAAATGCAATTTTCGGTTAGGCTATATTTTGTTTAAATGATTGTAGGAATACAAACAAATATTTGGTTGTTGGTTTTTTGTATTAGTAAATAAAACTATGATATGTTGTTAATCTTCTTTGTTTTAAAATAATATATATAAATTAAATTTATTTAAAATTCTTACTTAACTTCAAAAATACTATTAATTTCAAAAGGGTGAAGAAATCGGCATGGATGATGTTACCCCCGACTGTACAAATAGAACCTGTGACTTCCGGGATATAGCGCGAAGTCCATTTATGTGGAATTCCGGAATTTCAGCTGGATTTTCTGACTCAAATGATACATGGTTACCGGTCGATAGTAATTATAAATGTCGAAACATGGAAGTTCAGCGAGGACAAAATAGAAGTTCCTTGAACATTTTTAAAGCAATACACGGTCTAAGGAATGAGGAAGCTTTTAAAGCATTTAAAGAAGAAGGTGGTTTTAAATACGGTGCTGTTAATGACCAAGTGTTCCAGATCATAAGGTATACTGCAGGAAATATTTTTTTACCCATACTTATAACTAATCAAGTTGTTTTTATTTTTTTTTTTTTGTAACAATAAGGTCTTCCAAGAATCAAGAATTTCGCATTTTGGTTAACATGGGTGATGATTTAGAGAATATTGGTCGTTTATGTGATTCTGAAGAAGAAAGTGAATGTCTTGTGGAATATGTTTTGGTGAATGACAATTCATCTCATAGTGAAGGGTAAGTTTTTTTTTTATATTAAAATCTTAATTTGTGGTAAAAATATGTTTCTTTTTTTCTTATTTTTTTTTTAAAGGGATATAGCTAATTTGAATGAATTTCAGTTGATGCCTTATGAAGCAGTTGTCCTTAAAAATGTCCTTAAATGTGTATTTTAGAAAAAAAAAGCTTTAAAGTGGCTATTGAAAAATTTAAATTGGACCTAAGTTAACAAAAAGAACTAAATTGTTTGAATTAACATCAATTATTATATTTCAATTTATTAATAAACAGTGTATTGTTGAAAATAAATACAAATGGGGTTTGTATCCTATACTCCTTGCAAGATGGAATATTTTATTTCTCTGTAGATTAAATTAAATAGGGCATTATCATGGAACCGACCGAAACTGATCCGATTTGAATGATTTTTTTGAATGTTAGAATTCAAAAATACTAAAAAAAATAATTAAAAAGAAAACTTAATTTGGGAAACTTAAAAGATTTTATATAAAAATCGTTGGAATTGAGCGATTCATTGCGGTAAAAAAAAAAACGGTTCTATGGCAGGTTCCGACATTGAAAATAAATGGCTTAGGTTTTCACAAATTGTTCGCAACCCAAAACTATTTTGATAAACAAGTTTGTTGTATTAAAACTGATTACAAAACCTGACAATAGATTGGAGTGCCTCGTGGCGTAAATGCAATTTAAAACGGCAGTCAAGGCGACATTTCCAGTAAGTTTTTTGGCAGTAGGTCCACCTAGTAGTCAACGCGAAACTATTAAAGCTAAGATACGTTCGCACTCACGTCACAGCTTACACCAAAAAAGAAAGATCGTGCTCACAAAAAATAAAACCTTATGACTTTTTTATCTAAATCATAGGAGTCGTTTTTGATAAAAAACAATAAAACAATAAAACCGGTGTATGTCAGGGTAATTTGAAGTATTCAGCTGCATGGTCTCCAAAACTACGATAACGCATGATTTTCGCGAAAAGTATCAAATGGGTTTCTATTAACTCCCTCTAACGTTCTGTAAAAGAAAATTTTATGATTTATTTTTTAGCTATTTCACATGTTTATTTCAACTGGACCAAAGTAAAATTGTCCAAATATATTCCGCAACAAAGGGTCGTCCGTACACGACTCAATATTATTGCGCAATATTTCTATGTATCTTTGCTTTTCTGCATATGCTTCGTTGTGAAATCGAAAAATATTGAGTAAAAATTAAGAAAATTGAAAATTGCGCACACCGAATATGTTGTGTAATACAGGCCTTACACGGACAATATTATATTTCACAATACTGAGGCCGGTATTAGACTTGAAATGTAGCTATGTTCCTTTTTATGTCATCTTTATTATGTTTAAAAACAAGCCTTGTATGAGGTGAATGTCGTCATTTTTTTAACGTATATACGCGAGCGTCTTACGTTATGTTATTGACTGTATTATATGTATGAAATCAGTGAACGAAATATTTAAAAATGAGCCTTGATAGAATGAGGTGAATGAGACATTTTTGTTCAACAACTTCAAGCATTAAACTTAAGGATTCATTGACAAACTTAAAAAAAAACAGGTATTAGATATTAGATTAATACATTTTTGTACGAAATCCTACAAATTTCTTTAGTCTGTGAGCCGAGACAACGTTTTTTACTTTACTAAGTATCACGATCAAATTACCTTTAATTTGATATATCACACATAACTGAACAGAACATGTTATAAAAGCTGTAAAGCTTGAAAAGAGTTTTATCGAAATTCAACAAAATTCCACATACATAGTTGATTTCATTGGATATTAAAATCTATAACTTTAGTATTAGTTGCATAAAATTATTAGTTATTAAACATTGTCACAGAGGTCGTTAAATGAAAATATGTTTTTAAATGAATGCGTTAAAATTACAAAATTTAATGAACCATTTGATAATTTCGAATATATTTTTAGCTCAATTTCAAGATGTATTCATTTTCTTAAACAATACAAACAAAGTTTATTGATTAAATTTTAAACAAAGACTGTAAATGATATATTACAGAAACATCGAATAAAAATTGCATTTTATGTTCTTTTGACCAATTGTTCCATTCATTACATCTGACTTTGTCTGCTTAAATAATTGTATGTTTCTATAATACTACACCTTTAATGTCAACAATTTTTTTGATAAACAATTTATTTCAAAAAGACACTCACAATCTCCGCAGTTTCATTAAATAATATTAAAAATAGTATAAATTCTACTTCTCACAAAAATCTGTTAAAAAATTCAATATATACTTTTCACGTAAACAAAATAGGTTTTATTTTTACAAAATCCTAACCAATTTTTAAGGTTAAGGTATCAATGGAAAGATTGAAGCAAACAAAAAATAAAATAAAATTCTATATAATTGTTTATTAAATTGTGTAAATATAGGCTCCACAAGGAAAAAATGACCGTAATTTTTACATTTTTTAGTAACAAACATTAATGTGGGTAAGCTACAAGCTTCAAAAAGACCATTTGAAACTGTCCAGGTCGATAAAATATCAATTATGAATTTATGAAATTCTTTAAAAATTTCCCTTCTAGAGCTTTCAGTATACATTTTTCTTAAATAATTTTAAATATCAAAAAAAAAAAAAAAAAAACTATACAAAAATAAATAATGATATGAAGTATAACTTCTGGCGCACGTGCATGAGTACACAGAGTACATTTTTTATGTTACACTACTCCAACCATCCAATAATATGATTTTTTTTTGTTAATAATTTCTTTTTTATAAAAAAAATAGCTATAATTATTGTAATTTATAATTTAATTATGAATTTATAATAAGAAAATAATCTAATATATAATTTAGTGAATTACAATAGCTATGATACATAATCTAAGTGTATAATGTTTATTCCTATTTTTCAGACGAATCCCAATTTTTCTTACCCTGTGGCCACACGTGCAAGTAGGTACTATCACGCAAGTAGCTTATAAATTGTTTTGCCTTGTGATTTATTACATATAAATAATTTTCGAGCGAAATAATATACTTAAATCGCAAGGCAAAACAATTTATTTAATTAGCTAAATATCAATATGCAAAATTATAAAAAGTTTAACATAGTTTTTATAATAAATTATAACCGTTAACAATAGTTTGTACTCAAAATCATATGAAGGACATCAATACCTAGTTTATCTTTGTTGTTGTTATGAATTGTAATACACTCTATTTTAGGAGTATACATTTTTGTAAAAAAAACAAAACCACTCTATTAGTCGTGTTTGTGAAACAACTCAATGTCATTTTTCTACATCTAAATTTGCCAACTACAGTCGACTCCCTCTAAGTTGAACCTCGTCTAAGTGAAATTTCTTTTTCGCCAACTTGTTGTATTGCCCTAAATTTTCAATAACTCATTCGTTAACTCAAATTTTTTTTAAAATTCGACTTAGAGGGAGTCGACTGTAAATTAATGAAGTAATAATAAAACGGGAACCAACAGTTATCAATATAAATTTTGGCTATGATTATGAGAAGTAGAAAAAGCACGGAATTACATATGTTTGGTGAAATAATTAAGTTGCGAACTTAATCAATAGCCAAAATAAAATTGACGAAATTAAAATTGCGAAATAAATAACCAATTTTTGTTTTGATGAGGGCGAAGTAACGATTTGCGAAATAATTTCCCCTCGACTTCATTTAGTCATAAACAGCTGGTTTTTCCTATACCAGCAATAAAACCGAGAATGCAAATGCGGCATAACTTACGTCAAGTTTGAATGCTTATCTATAATTTTTTTTTTAAATCGTATTTTTAAACTGGGAAAAAAACTGAGTGAGCAAAATTAATTTTTCTTATGTAATGAAATTAATAAAGTAGTAAAAAAAATCGAAAATCATTATAGAATCTTTGATAATTCCAGTAAACATTTGACACGGAAATTATTTTACTTTTAGTTCGCGCTAACTCGTTTTTTTTGCGTGTCGTAAATTAGGGTAAGTAAAATTTATTTTAAAGCATCACGCCATGAGTTAGAGGTAACATTATTGTGTTCGAAAAAAAATCGTTTCCATTAGAGAAATTTCTTCTGAGCCAAGTACATCGAAGATAAAATGAGCCGTGTTTGTGTTTTTTTTTTGTTGGTTTCCTGTTGTCTTGTAATATATTTGAGCTTTATCTGTTTTTCGAATGCAACACTTGGTTGGTGGGAAAATGGCTCAATATATCAAATTTATCCTAGGTCCTGGAAAGATAGTGATGTTGATGGAATTGGTGATTTAAAAGGTTTTTTATTTTCTATTAATAAATTCATCTAACAATTGCACGTAGAATTATAAAAAAATATAATCATCTAAGGAATTACTGAAAACTTGGAGTATTTGAAAGATATTGGAATGACTGCTGCATGGTTATCGCCTATATACAAGTCGCCAATGGCTGATTTTGGTTATGATATTTCGGATTTCTTCGACATTGATCCGGTTTTTGGTAGTTTGAAGGATTTCGATGCACTCATTGCTAAAGCTAAGCAAATCAACTTGAAGATAATATTAGATTTTGTACCCAATCATTCCAGTGACGAGTGTGAATGGTTCAAAAAGTCTATCAAACGTGAAGATGGATATGATGATTTCTACGTGTGGGCCAATGGTACAGTGGATCCCGAAAATCCGGACAAAAAAGTTCCTCCTTCAAATTGGGTAAATATTAGTGACAAATGTAAATAAGATTGGTTTTTATTCAGTTATGTATCGAATGTAATGATTTGTTTGTTAAAATAGATGAATGATTTTGGGGAAAGTGCTTGGACTTTTAACGAAAAACGTCAACAATATTATTTGCATCAATTCCAAAGAAAGCAACCTGATTTGAATTTTAGAAACGCAAAGACAAATCAAGCCATGTTGGATGTGCTGGAATTCTGGCTCGATCGTGGTGTAGATGGATTTCGGACTGATGCAGTTGCATATTTATTTGAGACGGCCAACGAAGACGGAACTTATTCCGATGAACCTGTGAGTGGACAAACAACGGACAAAAATAGCAAAAAATACCTTAACCATATTTATACAAGAGATCAACCTGAAAATGCAGGAATTATAATTAAGTGGCGAAAATTTATTGATGATTATACAAAACGAAAAGGTGGAGCAGAGAGGTAACACTTGAAAAAGAAAAAAATGTTAAAATTAGTATCACTTCGTATGTTAACTGTTATTGTATTAGAATCATATGTGTCGAAGCTTACGCTCCAATTCATAAACTTGATGATTATTCTGGCAATTATACACATCCTGGTGCCCATTTCCCTTTCAACTTCAATCTTATGACTTTGAATAGTTCGTCCAATGCCAGAGATTTGGAAGATCGTATTAATGAGTGGATGGATGTTATGTGGAAAAATCATAAATCAGCTAATTGGGTGGTAAGATAAAAATATGAAAAAAAAAAAATAGTCTGTATTAACATAAAATAAAAAATAAAGATAGGAAACCACGATAACCCAAGAGTTGGTAGTCGCATAGGAAAAGAAAAGAAGGATATCATGAATATATTAGCTGCTGCATTACCTGGAATAGCTGTCACCTATTATGTAAGTTTTTATTATTTTAATAAGAAACAAATAGAGTACATAATTTTGGGATCGGAGATATAAACAAATTTCACGGTCATGAATGGTGCGAGGCCTTACGGTTATTAAATCGATTTCAAAAGTCTGGCAGTATTATTTTTTAGCCGGAAGTCATATAGTGGAGGGTTAAAAATGGTGATTTTTCAGATATTTTTTTTTCGGTAATATAACCACATTAGCTTACGCCCGTCTAATATTTGGAAACACATTAAATACTAATATAATTTATTTCTATGTCGACTATAAACTGACAAAAAATAACAATAACTAGATTTTAAGAGCTTGTTCCATAATTGGGACATTTCGTCTATACGCACCCTTGCTTTTGACACTACGAGTAAAAAGTTTGTGTACATTTCAGGACGAAAAATAAATGCACCCGTCTTATACTGATTTTAGAAAAGCTTATTTTTCCTTAAGCAGCTTCCGTGAATGGGATGAAGAAATCAATTGAATTTTTATGAAAAAATTCCTTTTTTTGTGCAAAACTTAGATCATTTGTTTTATAAATTTTGTCAAGCAAAGGGTTACCGCAACCCTGAAACTATACAAATCACATTTTAAAAATGGCTTCTCTGTTATATTCTACGTCTGGCTTACCCTTTTAATACAGATTAATTAAAATTTAATTTCCTTGCATTAAAATGTAATAAATTTCAATTGTTTTGATTGCATTTTAATCTTTTTCGTATTGAAAATATCAATTTTATTTCAAGGCTATTAGAATGTTATACAAAACAGTTTTAAAAAATCTAATTTTTTCAAAATATTAAAAAGTAATATTCACTGTATTACTGTTAAACAAAGGCTGTATTAAAAAGCTAATCAATTTTTAAACTGTGTACCATTCCATAGTTTTTATTTTTCCAAAACTCTCTTTAAGAATTCGCGTTGTTATCTTTTTTTTTTCTTAACAAACCTCAAGTCTCAACTGATTTAATTTTGCTTTTCTAAAAATTCCACTTGATGGTAAAAATGAAAGGGCATACTTTCGTTGGATTCAATTCATTTAAGAAATTGTTTTATTAAATTATATTAAGTTTTAAGTATATTTTAATGTCTTTTCATATTTTCTTAAACGACTTTTTTAGTTGAGTAATGAAAGCTATATTTTTAAAACAATAGCTTAAAAAAAAATTCCGATTTGGATCACTTTTTGAAAATTTCTTCAACGTTATCATTATAATTTGGCAGGAATTCAAACAAATATTTTGTTGTTGTTTCTTTATTAGTAAATATAACTGTGATATTTTTAATAATATATATAAATTACATTTATTTAATATTCTTACTTGACTTAAAAAAATATTATATATTTTCAAAAGGGTGAAGAAATCGGCATGGATGATGTTGCAACCAAATGTACAAATACATCTTGCGACTACCGGGATCCAGAGCGATCTCCATTTTTATGGAATTCTCAAATTTCAGCTGGATTTTCTGACTCAAATAATACATGGTTACCGATTGCTAGTGATTATAAATCTCGAAACATGGAAGTTCAGCGAGGTCAAAGTAGAAGTTCCTTGAACATTTTTAAAGGAATGCAAAGTCTTAGAAATACGGAAGCTTTTAAAGCATTTAAAGAAGAAGGAGGTTGGAAATACGGTGCTGTTAGCGACCAAGTGTTCCAGATCATAAGGTATACTGTAGGAAATGTTTTTTTTTATCCAAACTTATAATCAATTTGTTTTTTTTTTGGTAACAATAAGGTCTTCCAAGAACGAAGAATATCACATTTTAGTTAACTTAGGTGATGATTTAGAAAATATTGGTCCCTTATCTAATTCTCTAGAAGAGGGTGAATGTCTTGTGGAGTACGTTTTGGCGAATGAATATTCACCTCATAGTGTAGGGTAAGTTTTTTTTAAGTAACAAAATCTTAATTTGGGATGGAAATACATTTTTTTTTATTTGTTTTTAAAGCGACACAACTAATTTGAATGAAATTCAGATGATGCCTTTTGAAGCAGTTGTCCTAAAGAATAGAAGCAAACAATAAAAATTTTATTCTGCGCTATATTTTTGGATGTTTTATTTTCCTATAGATAAGATTATCACACGACTTTGCTTGTTTTAGCCTTAGTATAATCTGATTAATTATAATATCGTGAATAAATGCCGACTAGCTCTTTATTATTAAGCATTCCGCTTACATTAGACTGAAGTTAGCGGACGAAAGTAAAAAAATATTATTTCTTTGATGTCCAAAATTTGTAGCTTTTTAAATACTAATTTGTTGCTCAAAAATAAATTTTGTAGCTCCCATGGGTCATTTCCCATTCCAATTATCTATTTTAAGAGAGTAGGTACTTCCGATCCGTTTAAGCCAATGGACAAAATTTTGCGCAAAAACTTGAATAATTCAAAAAGCAGTTTAGCTACAAAATTGAGATTTGCGCAACAAATTATGGTTTGAACAGCTACAATTACTGTCAAAAACAATTCAAAAACGTAATTTTTTAAAATTTTCTCCATTGGATTCAGCGGACTGGAAGTACTTCCTTTAAATTGAACATAGGAATGGGAAATGACCCATGCGAGCTACAAAATTAATTTTTGTGCAATAAATTTAAGCTTCAATTTCTGGAAGAGAAAAAAAAAATTGAAAATTCAACTTTCTATGAAAACTTTGACCTGTTGTCATTTTTGAAAAAAAAAAAAAAAAAATATCTTTTATGACTAAAAAAAATTCATAAGATTTTGAAAACATCAACATTCAACATCTTACAACAAAATTTTGGAAAAAAAATTAACTGACCCGTTTTCAAAAGAATGATATTTTTCAAAAACAAAAATCTTAGATCCAAAATAGCAATTTTGGAAAAACTGCCTAAATATGCTTGAAAATTATGACACATTGGCAAGTTTATTTGTGTGGCAGATAGGCAGAACATCAAAAGTCTATTGTTTTTTTCAAAAATGAGTTTTTGACAGATCATTTTAAGTCATTAATGTGTACCCTATTACATGAGTTACAAAACTTCAACCAAATCATTATTGTTTTGCTGTAATCAACATATTTCATAATAGCATAAGTCCACTTTTCACAATTAAGTCGAAAAATTTTAAGTCACCAAAAAATGTCCACCTAAAAAGTGTTTTTCACTGGATTTTTTGAATGCTAATAGGAAAAAGAACAACAATTTTATACAAATTCCCAAAAAACGAAACCTTAATTCATTTTTTTAAACTTCTGTGCAAAAGTTTGAATATTAAAACTAAGTTTACTCAAAGCGAAAAAAAAGGGTTTTAAGTTCGGCTTATTTGTCACAGATTTATAATTGATAGAAACATACTCGTAATAGGTACCAACCTATTATATCTTTCTGTATTTGTAAAGTATTTAATTTTTTACAGCTGAAGAACTTGTGAGCTTAAAATATCTTTATTTGTCATGACCTACATAAATGAATAGCTTATATATTTATCTTCAAAAACCAATTTATCCATCAATTAACTTTTCTACACCAGAATTATTATGTATATTTTATTCGAAGCCTTAATGACATGCAATACTTTGGGGTAATAAAATCTGAGAGTAGAATTATTAATTGCTACTGGGAATTTGAATATTTGTTATGCGTAATAGACTTTTCAAAATTGTGTTGATTTATAATAAACTGTCTGGGAATTTAAGATTACGTACAAAAAAAACAATAAATTAAATTAATCAAAATAAATCAATTTTTAGAAAAGAAGGAATACATTTACTTAAAATGTAACGTCTTAAATCAAAGATTTTGAACAATTTAACCATAAAATCATTAAAATATGGTCTTGTTTCTGAAAATAATATTTTTCTTTACCCAAAACATCACAAAAAAAGTGTTTTTGGGAAGTTTAAAATTTAATATCTCAAAAACCTTGCCTGATAGAGCAAATCTGATTATAGATTCGAGTTGAGAAAGTCAAATTCTTTTGTTTCGATGTACGCCAAAACTAAGTTTCATTAAAATCTAACTATATTTGTAAATGATAAAAATAAAAAAACAAAAAAAAACTTGTTTTCGGAATTTTTTCCTATATTTTTGAGGTTATATTGAAAAAATATTTAAACAAAAGTTGTAGATCCTTTTACCACCTACAACTCTTGCATTAATTTTTGTTCGATACGAGGTCTACTTTTGATAGAAATCTTGACAAAAAACACGATTTTCAAAACCCACCCCACTTTTTCGCCCACCCACCTCCTTTCCACCAATCTGTCGTTTGCAGTTTATTTTTCCCTTTCATATACCATTTTTCCTAATTTTTCCCATCCATATCCTGCTAATAATTTATTTTTTCCAAGAAAATTTTGGCACTGGTACTATAAGTACATATCGATTTTTTTAGAATAAATATCATACACAACAACCATCCCCCTACAACGAAATGAATCGTTTTAATTCTCATTTATCGTTTGGATTTAATGGGTTGTTTCCAAAATATTTTATATCATTTAAATTATTATTCTCTTGGGACTATGCTTTATAATAAATATATTCTTGCTATGAATTTCGATAAGAGAATTATAACGCAAAAGGTTATTCAAACATTTTGTAAGCAATAAAAACAATAACGATTAAGCATTCTGTGGTCCAGTTAACTCAAGCTGAAAGTGAAATTATTGCTTTTGATTTGAATTTTATAGGATTATTTCAAAAACTTACTGGAACATTTTGTTGGTATACACAAAACTTATTTATTTATGAATTAGAGATTAAAAATAAGAAAAAAAATGCATATCTTCATATTGTGGATATTTATTGTATCCTTAAGGAAGAAATTTAGGTCTTTTTAACAAGGAACATCTATAAAAAGAACAACAAAATATCATTTGCTTTTAAACATTTCTAGGATTTCAAATAAAAAAAAACTTTATAAAATTAATTATTATTAGATTCATTTGCCATGCACCTCAATAAAATCAAGAACTCATACAAAAAAAACTTGAACAACAAAACTCAGCAAACCCAAACAAATTCAATTTCAGTTCAATCACTCAAATTAAATTAAAAACAAAAATAATTCAAATAAAAACTAAAGTTGTTGAAATCCGGGTTGATAGATATTCATCAGCTAGATATGAATGAAGCTAAAGCAATCTTAACGACACCATCATTTCTTTAGAACATGAGGTTCCAAAGGAATGTTCCACTGTTTCATATTCTGTAACTGACAGATTGTCTGGGTTGCATCAGTGAGTGGAACTGAAAACATTTCATTGTAAATTATAATTAATTATTACGATATGATGGACACCATCTACGAGCATTTTAATTTGAATGGAAAACGCACCGCTGAATTCTATTATGGTGGTATGGTTTTAAAAATTTGGAATATATTTTGGTATAATTTTCTGTGAAAGAGTTGGAATCAATGCAGAGGTGGAGTCTAAAGTTCATTTCAGACTGAAATACTTACTTCCCTGCAACGCACAAAATTTGTTGGTTCCGAAACACCAACATGCATCGGAAACGGAGGATTTTAAACGATGACGAACCCAGCAAAATGAAACAATTACAACGAATTTCGGATTTGTATGATCCTAATACAAATCACGTGCAGACGAAATGCTCAAAAAAAGAAGAATTTTGCAAAAAAAATTAATATTTTTTTGTTTTCTTCTTATTGTGAACTTTTTGAAACTAAAGTTTTTGTATCTGCTGTATTACCATAATATAAGTTCTATTTCTGTACAAAGTCCCAAAAATGCTAAAGCTTATCCTTTCACCCGAATATTTTATGAATTCAATATTCAACACTCAAAAACATCATAATATTTTGGTTCACCAGAAAATTGCAAAATCCACTTTTCTGTGGTAGACTATAAAGCTTATAACCTAAAAAACAAAAAATGAACCTCAAAAAGCATTTGTAAATAAATTATTTTCATCATATAGAAGCAACTCTGGCATTAGCATATCTCTCAAAATCTCTCAAAATCTCTGACAGCTATGATAGTCTGTAGATTGCATTGTGTCTGGTATGCAAATAGAAATATCAAAATTCATAAATATAGCGCCTGTCGTACACTTATACTCTTGTGTACATATTTCATTTCGTCTCGAAAGCTTAATGTATCTTTCCATCCGCAATAGGGTCTACATACACCTCATATAAATGTAGATACCAGTTGAAAATCCCCTCCTCTCTCCATTTACATATTTATTATGTTAAAGCCAAATGGAAAGGCGTTGTGCTCTCCAATTAGAGCATAACAAAAGCAGACAAAAGCTGAAGACTACTATTAGCATCTCAGACTTTTTCAAGAACCGGAGATGCACTTGTAAGATAGCACTACAAAAAAAGGATTTTATGATTAAAATGCAAACCACCCTATCACTATCTGGCTGGGTACGTTGCTTTGTTTTGTTTTTGTTTTATTTTTTTTTTTTGACTTTTGTTTTTCTTTGAAAGGACTGAGAAATTGTTAAGAACAGAGAAATTATTAAGCTGCCGCTTTGAACTTTCTTTTAATTCTCTTTGTTAATTGTGAAGGGTTTTCTTTTGTTTTTTTTTTAACCTTTTACTTTAGAGATGTAAATCCAAATAACTTTTTGTAAAATGTCACTGCAACGTTTCC
The DNA here is from genome assembly GCA_948107695.1 of Meliscaeva auricollis. Taxonomy (NCBI): domain Eukaryota; kingdom Metazoa; phylum Arthropoda; class Insecta; order Diptera; family Syrphidae; genus Meliscaeva; species Meliscaeva auricollis. Next base: position 19,881,581 of record OX403617.1, on the reverse strand, counting down.
ATCATTTCAGATTTTAAGTTTAGAAGTTTAGTGTCCCAAATTGAATTTTGAAAAATTAAATACCTTTTTAAAAAAAACTAATTCTGAAATTCTTTTCAAAGCTTAAATGTAGGTAACTTACCTACTAAAAAGTTTTGAAAGTTCCAAGCTGAGTTTTGACAAATTTAATTTAAAAAAAATTGAGTTTCAAAATATTTCTACTTCTTAAATGTTTGAATGTCTTCTCAAGTTGTATTTTGAAAAATAAAATGCACAACTATACTTTCAATAATATATGTACTTTAAATATAATTTTTGAAATTGAAATAAGTCACATTTGTTTTGATAAATCCCATGGTAATAAAACTAAAATAACAATTTTAGGAATTTGTTGGTTTAATTTGAAAAGGGAACTATTAATAAGGCTATTGGTTGTAATTTTACATTTTAATTAAGGGATACCCTTCAGTTCTAGTGAATTGTATGCTGCCATTAATTTAATTGGCTTATTTTAACATAGACTTATTAGACTTTCAACAAAATTGACTCTTATTACTTAAAGCGAATTAAAAATATTCAATTAATTTCTCTATCATTCCAAATACTCTGATGCTCAAACAACATTAGACGCCTACTCACATTTCCTGAATAACCTATACTTATGAATATTATATACATAAATACTTCCCAACGACCTTTTATCCTGTTTGTATATTTGAATTTTAATATCTCCCAATATTGTAGCTATGGTATTCGTGATTTTAAAATGAACGACTGGGTTAGACGTACTTACTCTAATAGTGTTAAGATTGCTTAGAATGTTGATGTTTTATGTACAAAAATGTTAGAAAGAAATATAATTTTATAAAAAATATAAAAAAAAATAATTTAAATCTTTATTCAGCTGATAAAAAAACCACACGAATAACCTCTGGAAATATGTGTTAAAAAAAATTGAAAATCGTTAAAACAGTTTTTAAAACAATAGTAATGTTAATCATAGTGACTCATTTTGACTTACGTATCAATGAATTACAAATTAAGTCACAATGAGAATATTTTGGACACATAAAAGAACCGTCTAGTCAATTTCTTAAAATTTCCATGTTATAATTTATAGCCAACAAAATCTAATATACTTACTTAGGATCTGTGTAATAAAAAATAAAATGCACGACGATGGTCTTAGGTGGTCAAAACTGCTGTGTACGCTAAAGACGCAACTATAATAGACTTAAAAGAGTGTAAGTCAGCTTAAGCAAACGAGCAAAAGCAAAGAATTATTATGGTGTTAACCATAATAACCGTTCTGCTCAGTTTCGTTAACTTTCGTGAAATTAAGCAAGAGCCATCGAAATGGCTCTGAACTTTCATAAATGTCATATTTAAAATCCATTTCAACTCAATCAAGGTATACATGTTGCTGTCTCCTTGTATTTTCCTTGTTTTCATGTTCATACATTTTTGAAACAAAAAGCCTGGAATCATCTTTTTATTACAGTTCAAAAACAATTATTTTCGAATTTGAAGTTTATTAACATTTGCTAAAGTTACCTCAACTCTTATGCTATTATAAGCAATGTTTGATTTAATGATAACTTCTGTAAATTTTTCATTTGGTTCTGACGTTAACTTAAGTTTGCTTAATGTCATTATAGAAAGGCCTTAAGAATTCAAGTGACCTCTGCTCAAAAATGCGTTTCGTCCAGGTACAAAAAAAAAAAGGTACAATCAAACATGACATTACGATAAAAAAAAGTGGGTCCGACAATTCTATCTGTCTGTCTGCCTATCAGTGTGAATCAGAAGCCACAGCCTAAACGGATGGGTTGATTTGCTTCAAAGTTGTGGGCGTTTTTTGGAGACTATCCCCAGAATAATGGTACCTGTCATATACCGGTTTTAGAAAAACTAATTTTTCTCAAAAACGGTTCCTTTGATTTTGATTAAAAAAATCATTGTAATTTTTTTTTAAATAAGGTCTATCTGTAAATTACAACCATTTTTTTAAGAAAACGGTATTAATGATACCTGATACAGAACCGTTTTTTTTTTTTAATTCTGGTTTTCTCCTTCATGACTAAATCAATTTCAACCCTTTTTTTACATGAAAGCTTTTAAGTTGCCGTAATAATAATTTTTTTTGTAAAAAAAATTTGAAAATTATTTTTTTTTTAATTTAAAAAAAAAAAGAAAATTGAAATTTTATTTTTGAAAAATCATTTTTTTGAAAACTACTTAATTTTATATAGAAAAAATATTTTTTTTAAGAAACGGCTCTAACGATTTAAAATTTTTTTTTTCTCTAAGAATGTACCAATGTAGAAAAAATAAAATTGCATACTTCGTTCATTTAAAAATCGAAATTTATGCTTTTTTTAATTTTTCTGAAACTGCATTTACAAATTTTTAATTAAAAAGGCTTATCATATATAGTAACTTTATCTATAAGAGCAAGTACGTGCAACCCAGTCGTGCAGTTTATTTGTTTTTAATTTACCATAATTTTCACAGGATGCTTTGTTACTTGTTTATTGTTGCACAAAGTTCTTTCCCCTTAAATAAAACAACCTTTCAAATAAAATATTTCGATGATACTCACTTTTGGTTTTTGATTGTTATTGCAAATGAAACATTCATGCCAAATTTTATCGTTGTACTATTATTGGAATCGTGTTTTCTGAAAACTTTATCCGGTTGCACTGAAAATAAGAATTTACACAAAAAAGACATTTAGAGTAGTCGTGTTACAACCTTGATTTTAATCTATATAGATTCAGCTTGTTTTCATGCTGAGTGCGTAAAGAAACACAATAGGGCTTTTGGAATATAGAGCTCCAAACAATTTCCACAACACTAATTATAGATAAAAAATAAGCTTTACCGTATTGGTTATTATGGAAGTTAAAGTTATTTTTGGTCTCTTGAAAAAAAAAATCAATTTCTCCCCTAAGAAATCCATCACTACCCTAATTGACCATGGATAGGTTTAAAGAAAATCGCTTTAGAGATTCTTTTTACGAATCCTTAACTTGCCCTAAAGTACCTATATCGCAAGTAAAAAACAATGTTACAGCACTCTATGCCAAGTATATATTATTTATACAACGCAATTGTTTGGTTATAAAATTGCGTATAATCTACCCACGATTTCACGTACAATATTTTCTATGTTCCATCCATCACTCTTATACAAATCAAAAATATGGCACGATGAAGGCTTCTTGTGTGAATTTTTGGGTAAATATAAATAAAATTTTAAAATCATAAAAAGAAAATTTTGAGAGGTGGTGTTTCTCGTATTGATTAAAGTGTAGGTAGTTTTTAAGGCATCATATAATGGCGGCTGTTTCCATAAAAAAGATATATAATACGAAAAGTAATGTCAAAGTTCAAGTTTGTGTATTGAAAAATGATTACCTAAAGTAGCAAATTCAATTTTTCACACAAATACAAATATAATGTTCATTTCGCTTAAATATTTATATAAATATTCTTTCAGTAGGTACCTACACTCAGAGGCATATTTTTTTTTTCTTTTTTATACAATCCCTGCAATAGTTGTTAGCAACCGTATTACATTTGGTCCAAATTTGTATTCTTTTACAGCAAACATAATAATGTAATGCAAAACTACCCATTCGTTTGAAGCTAATTTTTATGAATTGATTGCGGCAAACGAAAATGCTTCTCACATCGAAACTGCTTTTAGTTTGCTGGCAAATTCTATTGTTGCAGCAAACGAATTTTTAGTTTGCAAACAACATTTCCAGAAAATTGTTTGTTGAAAACAACTTTACTTTTGGTGTAAATATACAATTCATTTGTAACAAATGATTGCGATAAAATTTGTTTTTTGTTTGTGGTGTTCATATGCATTCTAAGTTACACAAAATTTATCTAGTTCGTGGCGCAATGGCAACAGTCTTGCTTTGAAAGCGAGTTGTTGCAGATTCAGTCATCGGTGTCCTTTGCATAAAGTTTTTGGTCCAAACAAATTTAAGAGTTTGCTACAACCGAAGTTCAAATCGAAAAAAATTCTGTCCAAAAAACTAATAGTCATTTGAAGCAAACGATTTGTTCTCTCATTTTGTTCATATGCAGTATACGCTAACCAAAAATTATACGGTTCTTGATGAAACGCTGTAAAGGGTTGCCGGTTCAATCTCCGTTGTTACTTTGAAATATTTTTTATCGTTCGCAAAAACGATCGTTAACACAAACGAAACTACTAATTTGCTGCAAATAAGTCAAAAAATTGATCACTTTTTTTTTTATTTATTTTTAGTTTTTGAAACTTGGGACCTTAAATCGTTTCTGACGTTTTGCTATTTAATCAGGCGTCACTTTTAGTCTTATTTCTTGTAAGTTTAGCAAAGCATGTGTGATTTTAAAGCAAAAATCAGATTTTTTTTTCAAAAACTAAACCACAATCTGGAGGCACTTAGGCTTAAAATAATGAAAAGTAACTTGCCGTATACGTTGACAGAACCATTAAACACTTTTAAATCGCTGAGCTTTTTAATAATCCAAAAAATTCACACTTGACCCACTTTAACATACACACCCATACAATTTTTTTCTTGTATGATTGTAAGGCCGAATTTTGTAGACTGTTTCTTCATGTTATTACTTTTTAAAACATTATAATTTAGGCCACTCTATTTAATAATTATAACTTTTATTCGTGCATGACGCTATTAACATCCAAATTACGTTTTTGTTTTGTTTTTGTGTGTCCATTTCATATCATAGCGTGATAATATAAAATTCCAGTTAACTTATTTGCATACAATTTTGATTAGTCTCCTGAAAATGATAAAATCAGCAACAAATTAAGGATAACAAAAACGGATTCGCAAAGTAGAATTGAATTAAAATGTCTTGCCATTAAATTTCAACTTTTAAATTGTTACAAAAAGTTTTTTTTTGCAACCAAAATAGAGGAACAACAAGAATTCTTAAACAAAGACCATCAATTTCTGAGAAAACATCACCTTAAAAAGAAGTCAAATTTGCCAACAATATAATTCAATTAAATAAAATGACAAAGGACTATAAAAGATGAAAAACAAAACAAAAACCAAAAAAAAAAAAACATTTGAAAACAAAAATATAATACCAATCAAGCCTTGAAAATTAATAAAGTCTATTTTGGGAGATTATTCATGACAAAAGACAGATAGATTATTATCGTCCATTGTCAATTTATCTACCCATAAAATAAATCTGTTAAGGCATTTTCATCAAGAACAAAAAAAAAAATAGTCCATCCATCAACATGTCAATCAACAGGATATTCAGAGCGATGGATGGTTTAATAAATGTGATGGAAATTTCACTTAAAAGCCAATGAATTTTGTTTTGTTGTTGTTGTGTGTGTACCTACTCGTATTTGTTGCTATATTGATGGAAGTCACAAAATCCTACGCACATTAATGTAATAAGCTATTTTCCTGGGTCAATCGATAAATTTATATCAGTGATTTATAAAATCATTTATCAAGGACATGATTTTCACAGATTGCGTATATCAAAAACAATGTCAAAAGAACACACTACACATCATTCGACTGAAGACTAATTTATTATTTGTTTGAAATATTTTAATGTTTTTTCATACACATAATGAATAAATAAAAGTGTGCAATGCAAACTTTAAAAACTTTTTGTTTTGAGCTCCTAACTATTTATGCCATTTAAAATCTTTACAGCCGTTTAAAAAAAAATAATATTTCTTTTCGAAAAATTATTTTTCAAAAAAAAAAATTAAATCGGAAATAATTTTTTTTTGAAAATTTTAATATGAGATAATTTTTAAAAATTGATAAAAGCCCTTTTGTCTTTAATTATAGTCATCTCCAACTGTTTAGTCGTTTACAAAAAAAATTATAAAAAAGATAATAGGTTCTACCGAAAATTACGTACCAAATGTAATAAAATCCACGACTGGGTCGCATGTAGTTGCTCTTAGGGTCAAAGTTGCTGTGGACATTGAAGCTTTTTATGTAAAGTTTTTCAAAATAAATAATTTTTTTTGAAATTATTACAAAATTAAAACTCATTCTTAAAATTACATAAATAACTTTATTTGTTTGTTTTGAACTCCAAAATAATTATGCCATTTGATTAAATAAAAACTCTACAAACCTCGTTTAAAAAAATATTGCAATTTTCAAGAAAATATTAATGCACATCTAAGACTAAAATTTCAAATGAAATACACTGACTAGTTACAAAAAATAATAATAATAATTTTTTCAAAAAAAAAATTGAAATTTTGTTTAAAAAATCCAAAAAATATTTTTTTTTAAATTCTCATTATCAAATAATTTTGAGTTGTTAAGGAACTTCCGTATACAAAAAAATCATCAATATTTGTTTAGCCGTTTAAGAATAAGTCATAAATGAAAAAAAAGGTTCTATAGGAGGTACCGTTATTAGATTGCTTACAAACATTTCTTTCATTTCAAACGTAATCAGAATAAAGTATAAAAGTCAAATTCGTTAGAGCTGTGGGTGGGTCCGACAATTCTTAGGTTGTCCGTGGGTCCGACAATTCTGCCTGTCTGTCTGTATGTATTAGAAGCCACAACCTAAACGTATGGGTCGATTAACTTAAAACTTGGTGTATGGCGTTTCTTGGAGACTATACCCAGACGATTTTTGAATTATTTTTCTCAAAAATTATTTCTGCGATTTTTATTAAAATTATCATGGTCATTTTTTTTTGGATAGACCTTATTTAAATGAAAACCATGTTTTTCAAAAACTGTTATTAACGTTACCGCCATACAACCGTTTTTTAAATTCTGATTTTCTCCTTCATGACTTAATTAATTTCAACCATTTTTTTTACATGAAAGCTTTTAAGTTGCCGTAATAATGTTTAGTAAAAAAAATTCGAAAATTATTTTTTTGGATTTTTAAAAATAATTTGAATTTTTTTTTTTTAGAAAATCATTTTTTCGAAAACTATCCAATATTTTCATTTTGAATTTTATGCTTTTTTATTCAAGGCTTCACAAACTTGAAAAAAAGTTTCATCGAAATTCAACAAAATTGTCGGCTTTGGTCATTGGGCTCCACCAGCCACCAGTAGAGAACGGTACCGTTGGCTCACATATGGATTCGAGATATTTCGATTATAAAATTCGCAACTTTTTTGTTTTTTTTTTGTCGGATTTTAAAGATGGAGGTGTCTAGCTGAAATATCAGGCTACAATATAGTTTTTTGTATTCAATAGTATACAAAAATATGGACAAAACGGCAACATCTTTCTTGAATATTTTTAAATTTCATAAAAAAGGTACTACAATGGTATAAACATTTTTAAAGATATGCATATTTACAGATTTTAAAAAGAAAATTTTAATAAAAGAACATAAAAAGTTAATTTCCAAAAATTAAAGGAAGTATAACTTCTTGCACGCGTACATGAGTACACACACCTTTTTGTTTTTATGTCAAAATCGTTAGGGTGGTTTCCAAATAAATTAAGTTTTTCAATATTCGTTAAATGGAAGGCACCGTAATTTTGGTACTAAAAAAAAAATTCTATTTCTCTTCTAAGGGCCCACTTAAAAGTTCTTAAGGTAAAAGTTATGCTCGTCAATAGAATTTATGATTGCCATTAAAAACATAATATACCAACACCTAAGTAACAATTACACAGTTTTTTAAGCGAACGAATAATTTATATTTTATATTTATAGAAATAATAAGTAAAATTAAAACTCGTAACTTTTTCACACTCGAACCTTCATTACTTATATAAAATGCTTAAAAAATGCCTCAGCAGCTTTAATTCATAGCATTAATGTTTTTCGAAGTTGGTATTTAAAGTAATTTATCATGTTTCTGAAAAAAAAAGAAAAATAAAAAAAAAATATGCTCAATCAAGCAACGAAGAACGTTTTAGGAAAAAAACAAACGAAAAAAAGCATATCCTGATAGCCACAAAGATAATTGAGTCCTTTGGATGAACCAATATCCCTTAAAATCAATTTGGAAACCCATCTCGTTGGTCCTTAACAGAGTTATATCTTCCCCTTTGCGATATGCATGCATATCGATATTTTAAGGCCAACATCAGAGTACCTATATACTAATTGCGTTTATAGTGCAGGCACTCTTTATGCGACGCACGAACAGGTACTCCGATAGCATCAAATTCAATTGTAATTGCAACTGATGGGTAAAGGCTTTGGTTGTTGTTTTTTTTTTCATGTTGCATATACCTACTATTTTTTTAAGGCTCTCTCTAACATTTTACCGCAGTGACCAGGACCACACAGAGAGACAACAACAGACAGTTACTCCACATGACATCTGCTTCGTGGTTGGTGTTGATACTGTGTTCCTCGGTTATAGTTGGACTTAAAATCAATTTGAATCAGGAGAACTTGGTTTTGGTTTGCAATTTTCGTTTTTCCCTTTTTTTTTTCAATTTATTTTTTATCCTGCGGTGGATATACATTTCTGGTTTTAAGCCTTGCAAATCCCAACATTCGTTTGTGGGGGATTATACAACATAGAAAGAGAGACATTTTTGCATGTCTGTGGGTAACAGACCGCAGGCATTGGTTTTCTACAAAAGTTATTTCTTAGACAAGTAAATTAAACCACAGAGAGAGAGTGAGCTGGCTACTTTCTTTCGTCCTTTATGTTGCACAGGAAATGTTCAGAGTGCATTTTCCTTTAGTTGTACCAACCTATATAGAGGCAAAAGGAGCTAGAAATAGCATTGAAAATACCTTTAATTGTTTTTTTGCAAACAATATGCTGTAGGGTAAAATGTTATTCCAGAAAATATTGTTGTACATTATTATTCCAAACATTTATAGAAATATGATAATGACAAGGTTTCTAGAAACAAAAACAGCTTCTTCAAAAATTTTGAGCTTCAAATGGAGTAGTTAGGATTTTTTCTATAAAGTAAAATTTTTAAATTTTTAGCAACTTAATTCCATCAAAAAGAAAACAAAAATAACCTAAGTTTATTTGGCTTTTTGGCTATGCTTGAGGTAAATAGATCTGGGTAAATTCATTTTTATCAGCGGAGATAACGAGTAAAAAGATTATTTCTGCACGAAAACTCATAACTTTTAACCTTCACTATGCAAACCTATAAATTTATCTCTATTAAGTAAGACAATAAAATTGCTTTCGTATATAATTTTGTATCTAATTCAATATTGGTACATGCTTAAAATGCTTCACAATCTTGAATTAAGTTTGATCAAAATTTAACAAAAAAAAATCTGCTTTGGTCGTCGGAAAATAAACAACCACCAGTGAAGAAGGTGTAGATAGCTAGTTACTGTAATCTCAAAAAATCTCATAACTTTTGTTCTTTTTAAAGATAAAGATCTTAAATTTTAGACACAAAATGGTTTAATTTGTTTACAAAGTAACACCTATAGAAAAATTCCATATGAAAGACCAAATAATTTCTAATAATTAAAAAAAAAAAAAAAATCATGAGACTATGTGATGCAATATTGCTGATTTAAACGTTTTTAGAAGAAGAAATAAGATTTTTCGATCACTGTTTCAGGTTAAACCGATATTAAAACTGTTAATTGATTTAATTACCAAGATCTTAAATAAAAATTTAAGAATGGTGCAAAAAAAAAACTATCTGCAATCCAAAAGAAACATTCATGACATTACAACATTACAAATTGTTCAACCAAAACAATATCTATCCTTTCATTGTTATTGAAACAACAGCTGTCCCATCTGAAAAGAAAATTACGTATAATAAATTTTAGGAAAACACAGCTCGTGTGACAATGCAACACGTTTCAATTAGGTGTTTCTCTCGCAATGTCACAAAGAATTTTGTATAGCTCGTTGCTTTGCCCTACAACTATAATAACACTCTCTTCCACCACATTTTCATCTATCTAGCTTATTTCTTTAAGCAAATAACATTCAGATAGATTCGCCAACCAGGTCCAGTTAAAAATAATAATACAAAACAAATATAGGTACTGAAAAAAAACTAAAAAACTTAGCAATAAACATGAAACCACACAATACGATGCACTAAAAGCAACCCTTTGTCTTGTTGCAAGTAACTTTATTATTTTCAATTTCATTTCTTTCACAGGATGGTGTTTTGCAAATCTTGTTAAAATTGGAAAATTAATTAAAAATTCTGGACAGGTTTTTTGTCCTTCTGTGTGTGTCCAGCTGCAGCTGACTTCGGGAAATGAAATTGTATTTGCACCATCATCACCCGCCGGCTGCCACCTTCATGCGCCACCGTTGCCGTTGTATGTCGTGTTAAACTTCAATACAAAAGACACTATTTTCTCCCACGAATAATGCCATTTGCACTCGTTGCACAAAGTTTATTGTTATAAAGAAACAACAAATGAAACATAAAAAAAAAAAAAAAAAACACTAAAGAAGCTTAAACAAATTAAAGGGACTACTAGGTCGCAACAATTTACACGAATGATCTGATTTTGTTTATTTTACTCTATGAAAAGAAATGACAGTTGTAAAATTTTACCAACAAAATAAGATCCAAATGTCTTAAAATATAATTAATTAATGTGTCGTAGATTGGAACCAGCGATACCACTTGGCTACAATTGCGCTAGATTTGCTACAATTTTTCAAAAAAATTAAAAATCTACTCCCTACTACGTACCATCATCATAATATCGAAATCTACTACATTTTAAAAATCTCTATTTTCACTCTACCTGCCAAAATCCACTAACTTTTTCTTTATTTAACTTTGCATACTGTATGTTACCCCAGAATTTCCATAAAAATTAATAGAATTTACTCTCAAAACAATCCATTTTTTTGTTAAATTTATTTAAAAATGGTTAGTTAACAATGTATTGAAATATGCAGTCTTGAAGAATTTCAGTTTTTGGTTTTTTGATGGTTTTTGTTTAGGCAAATCTAATATAAAAATTATTTTTTATATATTTATGTAAAAATAGTTGATTTTGTAATCTACTCCAATTTCCTCAATCTACTACATTTTTTTCTTCAAATCTAGTACAATTTTGTTTCCTGAAGTGGGAACGCTGATTGGAACCTATTTATATAGAAATGATAGAATTTAACTAATGTTTTTTTTTTTTTTTTAATATAACTTTTTTTTTCCAAACCAAAAGAGATCCTTATAGCATAGGTAGCTTTCATGAAAAAAAAACAAGCAAAAACTTAAGTTAAATGGGACAAAGGGTGAGCTAAGAAAAATAAATTGAACAAGTCGCAGCCAACCTAAATTATATTCTTGTGACTCGTTTTATTTCAAGTTTTTTTTTTTTAAGGGAAGACCAAAAAAATCTCCTTGTGTTTTCTTTAGCTATTCTCAGAACCTGGTTTATCTATCTGTTGATTTTTTGTTATTAAAAGACTTTAAAAGGACTTCTTTTTTAACTCATTTTTTTTTTTTACTATTGCTTTTGTACTTACATATAATAATTTTATCAGCATTTTTTGTTTGAATATTTTACATGACTTTTGTGTCCTGTGAATGTGAATGTAATTTAAAGTAATGAATGAAATGTTTCAGAAAACTTTTCCACTATTTTTGTGCTTCCACCACTTAGAATTCAGTAAAATTTTATTTTTATCAGGAATTTTTATTTTAACAAAAAATGCATAAAACTACGTGAAAATCTAAACGTTTTTGCAGTTTTTGGAATATTTTAGCATGAAGGATTAGTTTTTGGTTACAACTATGTAGTTACCGATAGACCAGTGTCAATCCAGTTTTCAGAACATAAAAGTTGAAAAAAACTAGCAAGATAAGGGCGGAGGGAATATTTAGGATAAATGGTAAAAAAACACGATTTTTGACACCCACCCTACTCTTTCGCCCATTCACCTCCTTTTCCCCAATCTGGTGGTGGGCAATTTATTTTTATCTTTCATATAACATTTAACATAATTTTTCCCACCATCTATATTCTGTTAATAACACGTGCATTTAATATTGGCACTTGTCTACTAAGTGTAAGAAAACTGAATTTGTCAAAATTTGATCCTAAAATTGTCTACGTAGCCATACTATTTTCCAAAATACGACTCTAAAAGTTCTATCAATTTCTACGGATATGGCTAGGTACCCTACATTCCATGAAAACATTTGTCCCGCAAAAAATGCAATTTCCTTTTCTAATTTGACTGAACTAAAAAGAATACAAATTCTTTTCTTCAGTACCATCAAAGGTGTGATAGGGATTACATTTCTTAGACATTTTTTTTTTATTTTTAAAAACATTATATAAGAAGCTTTAGCATCCACAATTTTTTTGGAAAGAAGTTCTTTAATTTTTAGTCTTTGATGATAAGAAATATTTGTTGACAAATTTTTAATAAAATTGGCTGAACACTGCACTAGTGAGTAACCAAAAACTGTTTCGAAAAAAATTGTAATGTTACAAAAATGTTTGGATGTGAAGCACTTTAACCCTCAAAAAAGAAATTAGAATTGCATTGGTAATCCCAACTTTGTTCGCTCCGTCCATGCTAAAGAAGTTGTACACAAAGTTGCAATTGGAATAGAAAACAATAAATTTATTATGTATTAGAAGAAGATAAACCTCAATTGTTAATTCAAAAATTATTACGTTTCATCATTAGTAAAAGTACAAAATTGAAATTTTGTTAATTTTTGTAAATGAAAAGTAGAATAAGATTTTATCCCGAATACCTGAAATTTAAATTTTTGGCGCTGATAAGTTTTAATTTTCAAACAAATTTCGACGATGATCGCAGCAGAAAAATTTCTCAGAAACGTGTTCTAAAACTGTTTAAAAACATTTCAAATTGCTCCCCTGAAAAAAATTTCTACTTGCTTAGTGCAGAATTATTAAAATATTTGAAAATCTAGCGAAAGTTGTCATTTTGTCAAAGTATAAGGCACTGGTTTCTTAAAAAAAAAATGTTTTTAACCGGATTGAGCACAATACTCCCCCAACCAAAATCCTAGGTACGGCCTTGCCTATTGGGACCACCATCATCAAAATCGGTTCTAAGCTAAAAAAAAATAAAATAAAAACGTTTCACTCTTTTCAGACAATAATCGAATGAGAATAGTGCTATACTTTTTGCATCTTGTCCACCCTTCTAAGTAGTTGATGTCAGGAGATCGGTCCAGCGCGTAACTTGATAATCGAGTTTAGCCGAAGCTATACCTACTTGATCCAATTTGTTCCAATCAAATGTGGTAAATGGGAAACGCTGGATTGAGCCAAATTATAGGTCCTGCTAGTTTTCGATTGCACCTATCGAATTCATTAAAATTGATTTATACTAAATATGTACTTAATTTTTCTTGACTACCTAACACAAGTTTTTCCTGCTTGCAAGTGGAACTTAGTAAGAACATTTTTTTCCAGTGATTGAGTTGGAACATACGAGAATCAAAATTGATCTGTGAATTCTAATTTTAAATGCAGAAACTTTGCCTCTAAGACTTGTACAATACTATAAAGTAGCAAAATCAAACTTCCAAAAATGCTAATAAATCACAGTGTGCTTAATTTCCAATCTCCAGAACTTATCTATGAAAATTAAATCAGCATCAACTCAAAGGACAGAAAAATCTAGGAAAATCCTAGGAATTGTGAATTTCTGTCTCAATTTTTTACAATTTTTTTATTTTCTTTTTTACTTCCATCTCACATGCTCCACTTTTTCAACTCTGAAAACTGAACCCATTTTTAGCATAAAGTGCCTCTCGTATAGTTTTCTTATTTCCCTAAGTAGGTATTTTTTCTGCTTTTTTCCTCCTTCTTTTTTATTTTGTTGTTGTCAGGACTCTGGTGCAATCTGCTCCGAGTACAGCTTTTCTGTCACTGAAAAATATTGCACAAGACTTGGTGTATTTTCATAGAAGTGAATTGCTCCCAAGTGGCGGATGAAGTAGAAAACACAAAACGCAGGCAGGACGAATATCCTCTTACTGCTGCGGCAGGACACTCATATAAGATGGCTGTCAGTAAAATACGTTGTATGTAGCTGTAGGGCGATAGAAATGGCAATTTTATGAATGAAAACGAAAAAAATTTAGGTCACTTGGCTGAAGTCACAGCTTTTAAATAATTTATTTCATTTCAAGATTATAAAAAGCCACTTCGGAACATAAAAAACCTACACATAAACGACCAACATTAGGTGAATGAAAATGTTATACCATGTAGGTTTACTGTGTAGTGTATACACTACCTATAGCTTACCTTTCTTGCTTATGTACATAATATTCATACAATAAAGGTAGTCAGTATAATATATAACTTCCGAAGGGAAACCCAACTACCTAGTTATATATGTAGCTATAGAATGTTTGAAAACATTGTAACACAGAAATTCCTCCTGCAGCTAATTGGCTGTGTGCCATTCAAGCTTCTTCAAAACAACCAACTTTAAAAAATGTGTTGAAGTTTCTTTTGTTCCGCTTTTTCCATTGTCATTCAGTAATGTAGGAGAAATATTCTTTTCCCAGAAAAAAATCTTTTGTTTTGAAAGAAAATTCAACGTTTATTTGGTTCTTTGGTTCTATTCACGTCAGAAATAGAAACAAAAAAAATAGAAACTGTAGACGAAACTTGAAAGTCAGACAAACATCCTTCTGCCATTATTGTGATTCTTAGAAATGGTAAAACAATGCTGACGCATTTTTAGACAAATGAAACTTTTCAAGTGAGTTTATTTTGTCAATGGGTATGTTTGTTTTGTTGTTTTTCATATTACAGAGAAGTAAAATATTTAAAAGTGTGTTAAAGTATGCATAATATAGACTTGGAACAAGCTAATAAAACTAAACGTCTGAGAGACCACAAAACACGCTGGCATAAGCAGAAGGTTGACGAAAGGTTTTATACCCATTTTCGAAATAGCATGCGTAGGTATATACAAAATGTATTTTTCTTAAGTATTTTTTGAAGTTATACTTCTTTACCGGCGTTTTTAAAAACATTCCATTAGTAATAGCACATAGACTTTTTCAGCCCATATTGTTATTGTTATTTTTTACACCGACAGATAAGTAGGTAAAGAATAACAACACACTTGCATTTAATACTGGGTTTGTTTTTTTGTTTTATTTTGCATTTTGTGAGCAACGCAATAAATTTATTAAACTACAGAAGTCAGCCATTATTATTGATAATCTGACTGATTCATTTCTTAGACTATAAGCAATTTCGTTCAACACTGACCAAAAAACCAAAGCCACCGGATTGGTCGCTTTTGTTTAACAAACTAATAGTACATCCTGCATTCTCATTCTTTATCAGTACAATCAGACCTTCAGTTTTATACCAAATTGAGCCATTTACTCGATGGCATACGTTATTGTCAAAAAACGTGCTGGTAAAAAGAGGGTTGCCAACCTCTTCGTTCTATTACGTCTATTGTACCCCCTTCTGAGTTGAAGGAGATTTTTCCTTTACAACTCTGCCTCCAAATTAATTCCTTTTTTGGAATTTGAGAATTGCGAGTACGTCGAGAGATGGAAATTCTTTCTCTGTAATCAGGTGCTGTCCCAGATATTTGTGGCGTTAGTGCATGAGTGTCCCACAGTTACCGAGTATGTGATCCGGTGTTTCAGCATGTTCGTTGCAGAGTCTGCAGGTGGCACTGTTTCACATTCTGATGTTGTTGAGGTGTTTTCTTAGTCTACAGTGGCCTGTAAGGAAGCCAGTTAGTATTCTTAGATTGTTTCTGCCCAAACTAATGCAAGCTTTGAAACGCTTTTGGTTGTAATTCCCAAGTAGCATTTTTGCCTGCCTCAATTCAAGAATATCTTCCCAGATTTTATTTCTATTGGCTTCCTCTTCATTCTTGATCCTGTTTTTGATCATGTTTTCTCGTATGCCGCAGTAGGGCTCAGGGCCTATAAGGGGTGCTGTGGCTCCTGTTTTTGCTAGAGAGTCTACATCTTCGTTTCTCTGGATACCAACGTGTCCAGGAACCCAGTATAGTATTACAATGTTCTTCTTACCCAGTTCATTAAGCCTATCTACGTATCCACACAATCCCATATTAATATCAAGTTAATGGTGTAGGAGTTTATAGCCTTTAACGCGGCTTGGCTATGTGACATGATGGCAATGTTTATGTTTTTGTATTTTCTTTCGAGATTTCGTTCTGCACATTTGCCTCTAGCGTTTATTTCCGCTTGGAATATACTAGGGGACTGTCCCATCGAAATGGAAACTTTGGTTCTTGGATCAAAAATTCCTGCACCAGTCCCGTTGGAAGATCTTGATCCATCAGTGTACCACTTGATGGCGTTTGCATTGAGATTGAAAGTGTAGTTCATAGATTCTCCTACCCACTCTGCCTTCCTACTAAACTTTGTTTGGAAGTTTTTCTCGAAATCTGATAGGCAACTTTATTGATTTAGTTTTATAAAAAACTCTTTAAGCGGATGAGCTAAGTGATCCGACATGACGGTTGCCCATTGGACTATTGTATAATGTATAGACGCATTAATAAAAAGAAACATTTTTGGACTTATCTACTACAGTAATAGTAGTGATCAATTTATTAAATTAAATTCAAATCTTAGTATTTTTGATTGCACGAAACCATATCCACGTCGTCAAAATAAATTTCAATGAAAAGTTTAGTCATAATGTAGTTTGCTGCTGAACATTTTTTTCCAAAATATTAAACAAACATATTTGAATTCTGAACTGCAGAGTGGTACCTATTTTTTTGTGTATTCTTTAGTTAATTCACTGCATTCTATGCATTTCCCATGTGCAGTTAATTTGACACATCAAATTTGCAGTCCTACTAAGATTAATTATTGTTTACATAAACATGACACCTGCTGCAGCAGTAGATTGCATTACAAACTGTTCATGTTCATTATGTACTTTTACGATAGAGATGAACTATACTCCCTTGAAACCAAGTATTCAAACTTGAGTTGAGTCTGATGGATGGACTTCAGAGGAATAGACGATTTAAATCGAATGAGATTGCACTAAAGTTACTTGATTATTTTGAAAGGTATTCCCATCGTCTTATTCAAACTCGTATCTACTCGGTCCCTATACAATATACCAACTTCCAAATTCCATTAACATTTATTTGAATAAGATGATTGTGCAGTTGAATAAAGGAGAGGTCCTCTGAGATTTGTAACAAACATGTGTGATTTTGAAACTTATACAGGTCGAATATGTAGTAACTACCTATCTGAACTGAGGGATTGTAAATAATATTTTTAATTGGATAGCCATATAATAGATATGTGCCTGGTACAACGTTTGAGATGTTTTCATGTTAGATAGCCTGATTCAGTATTTAGTGTGATAATTTTATTTCCATATGAAAAAAAAAAACAACTCGGAACAAATTTGGGTACCTAACTAGAAAGAAATCTAACGATAGAAGAATTTCCCCTTAAACCGGAGAAATTTTTTAATTTCTGAAATATATAATTTAAAAAGATTAAAATATCCAAAAATTAATATTAGATTAAGCTCTAAAGTAGAAAAACAATTTCCAAATAATTAAAAAAAAATCTCTATTTTTTTCAGACTAGTATCATGGCCCTAATAGCCCCTGTCGGTACTTAAAGTTTCTTATAGGATATGTTTTATGTTTCAGAGTTTAATTTATCCTCAGTATACTCCAAAAAAATTCTTGTGTTCTTGTTCAACCACCTGGTAAGCAAGTTTCCAAATACCAATGCACGAGTTCCTGTGTTCATTTTCTTGGAAAGAAAAACCCATCTGTAAGCCATTTAAAATTGTATTTTTGTTATGTGTACGGAGTTTTTTGAAACTCCCAATAAATTCAATGCTATCTTCCTGCCCATCCCCATTTTTGGACGGCATTTAGAGCTTTTGATAATGAGTCCTTCCCCCAAGACTGCTTGTCAGTAAAATGTTCATATTTCCAAAGAAACTAAGAATGTTAAAATTGTAAGGATAAGTCTAAAAAAAACCCGCTATGCCATTTTTACCGGGTGCTAAGTGGGCCATTTCGCCGTTTAGTGTATTTTTAACTTTAAACACATATAAAACTGTAATAGTTCGAGGACAACTTATTTCTGTAAATGAAGAAATATTTCGTTTATATACATGCATTTACTGCCTTTTTCAAAATGCAATTTTTTGTTGAGTTTTTTTTCCAATAAAATTTTTCCCAAAAATTCATTAGGTTTAGTTTCCGATATAGGTGGACACATTTTGACCTGTCAACTTAAGGAGCCTCCGTATACAAAAATTCATCAAAATTGGTTCAGTCGTTTAAGTGAAAGTGAAAAATGCAAAAAAAACGGTTCTATGGGAGGTATTGTTAGTAGAATTTTTACAAACATTTCATTCATCTCAAAAGTATGACCCTACTAAAGCAGACACAAAAATTTTAATAAAAACCGTTAGAGCCGTTTTTGAAAAAAATTAACTATTTCTTAATGGTTATATGGCAAGCACCGGTGTTTATGGTCCTAAAAAAAAGACCCCCAATTTAATTTTTGATGTTAAGTTTAATAAAAAAAACCATTTTTATCCCAAAGTCCCAACGAATCCCATTTGGGGGTTGGAAAATTTCTTCAGCAAATTTCTTCTACCAACTATACCAATAATATTGGTATAGTTTGTTCGAAGTTGTTTGTTCGGGGCAGACTTTTTTTTTAATTTTCCCGGCCTATTAATGACGCAAATTATTGAAAAAAAAAAAATATTAAAAGAAAATTACAATATTTTTTCAAAATTTTGAGTTTGCAGTTTATTTTTTTAAATACTGTTGACGAGAACATGTTTATTTTACATAAAAACTGAAGAATAGAAAAATGAAAAATTTGAATTGTAAAAACTGCCAATGTTACTTCATAATTTCTTTTCCATTTTAAGAAATATTTTTAGAAAATTGCCTCTCCCAACTAAACGAGGGGAAATAGACCCTGAATCCATGCCGTTTTTTTCAGGTTTTTACCCTGTATGCACATACATATATGCATATCATGCAGGGCAGGTGCATCTAAAATGTCTAAGAATACCTTATCTTTATTTGCATAATCTGCATACTGCATTGCCCGAAACGATTTGAAATGATTCCAAACACTTTGCCAAAGTGAAGATAGGAATTTTCCCAATTACTTTAAACACTCGGATCAGATAAAATGTCATTCATTAAGTTAAAAATTTCCATGCATTTTCATGAGTCTTAGTCAAATGCAAATAATGCAGGGAGGATTATTTATATAAACATTCCTATAGTTTGTGTCTGAAATTCCTTAAAGTGTAGTTATCTTTTAAAATAGTTGCAAGGATTTCTTGTATCCTCTTGCAATGAACACAAAATGCAACATTGTGCAAATTCCCAAATTCAACCACTTTAGTATTATTCCTCGTAAGTATTACTCTGGGTTATCCCAGGATTGCACAAGAGCATAACCCACATATGCCTCGATGTTTGCGATTTAAATTAGATTTCCTTTATCAGCACAAAATATACATAATATACCAACCTATATGTAATATATAAATGTACAAGTAGGTACATATATCTATACAAATAACCCATTTCTTGCACAAAATCTATCCACATCATATAGAACCTCAATGTTGCACATCCAAGTGGTGTGTAGGTTTCAGGATATGTGTTTGTGTCTGTGTTTGTGTTTACCTAAGTGAATAATATGGTGAAACAGAAACGAATCTCCTATGGCATCAATTTATTTGCATACTCTGGTAACGGTAACTACCAATCTTTAATATGTGTGGTTTTGGTTCAGTTTCTTCGTAATGTGCACTACACACTACACATTTGATGTACCTACATGGATTTATATAGTTACCTATAAGAAAAGATATACCTTACCTATGGATTTTATATGAATATCCTGTGGTATGATTCTCATTTTGATTTTCCCATAGGAGGATAGCAAGGATACTTTACTAAAAAGTCTTATCTTCTAACAGTTTTTTTTTTCTTCAAATCTTATTTTTTAGAGCTTTTTGTTAACAAATTGGCAGAAGCGTAAGTGAGGAGAAAGGGTTTCCAGGTGTCATCAAACACTCACACACACAAAAAAAAAAAAAAGATTAAAAAAGCATAAAATTCGATTTTCAAATGACTAAAACAGCTTATTAAATGAATTTTACCTCAAAACAAAGTTTGCAATTTGATTTGTTCAAAAAAATTAAAATCGTTAGCGCCGTTTTTTTTAAAGGATTTTTTAATAAAAATGTGTACGCCATTTTTAAGATATTATTTATCAACATTTGATGATTAAATATTGACAAAAAATATTTAGTAGTTTTCGAAAAAAACCATTTTCAAAAAAATAGCTCAAATTTGTTTTAAAATCTAAAAATGCAATTTTCGAAAATTTTGTGGCTGAACTGTATTGTATTGCGGCAAGTTAAAAGCTTTTATATAAAACAAATCATTGAAATCAAATGAGTCATAAAGAAGAAAATCAGAATTTAAACGGTTTTATGGCAGGTACCGTTGAAAAAAAAATTGTTTCCATAAAAAGATAGACCTTACCCAAAAACTGAATCGTAGAAGCCATTTTTGAGAAAAATAAGTTTTTCTAAAATCGATATATGGCAGGTACCGTTATTTTTTTCTAAAAAAATTAATTCAAAAAACTTTGTTGTTAGAAAGTTGGGTGCCTGTAAATAATGATCTAGATCTCGTTATTTTCAGTTATCTCGAAAACTAAAAGACATTTTCTCATCTGATTTTCAGTATTGGACTACAAATAGAAACATTTAAAACTTAAATCAAAAAGGGTACAAGATAATGTAATTTTTTTTTAAAATAATAGTTTAGACCGCAAAAAAACTAATGTATTTTGAAAAAATGCAGAGTTTGAAAATTAGTTCTTCACAAACTTTTTTTTTAGGTTTTACCGTTGTCTTTGAATAGTTATTTTAACATGTAAAGTCATTTTTTTCGAAAATTGCACCTCCTGCCTGAACGAGAGGATATAGACATAGACACCCCACCTGCTACATTTTTTTTTCCTTTTTATTACCTAATGAACACGTTTTAATAGTTTGATTAATGATATGGAAAAATTCAGAATATCTTAATATACTTTAAATTTCTACTACTTTCTGTTATACATTTTGTAATGCAATATTTCGAAAAGCTGTGTCTTTGAAACTGTTGAATCTACAGAAATGTTGTTTTTGCTGTATTTTAACAAAATTCGAAACGCATGCGCCATCGGACGCCCTCAACCGATTTGAACCCTCTATTTTTAATTTAATATTTTGCTCATGTAAGAGTCGCCAGAAGTTATTATATTCAAGAAATTTGATAGCAGTGGTAAATTTTTTTAATTAAAAAATCTGATATTTTCAAAAAAAAATCATACTCGAAGATGTGAACCGATTTCGATTATTTTTAAAACTTTCTTATTCTTCCCAATTTGCAACTTTTCCGTGGTATTACTTTTTGAAATTCGAAAAAGTGTTTTTCGACCGCTCTAGGATTTAGTTGTGAAATAAAAAAAAAATAACTATCGGTATACTGAATAATATTTTTACAAATAAAATAAAACTTTTAAAAGCTCTCCTGGTGTACTTATTTTTTACTACTCTAATTGCGTTATCTCTCAGTTTTTCGAAGTCATCGAATTACTACATCTTAAAGTATCCATGTACTATCAAAATAAAAGTTTGTATACGAAATATTCCCGCCACGTTAATGTTCTCAACTATCATTTCATTTTCATAAATAGTAAAGTCACATTTTTTTCAAATTTTAACAATTTTATTTCAATCATTTCAATGTAATTAAAACTTTCTGCTGATTTTGCCTTTGTTAAAAATATCACAATGATCAAAAAAACCTATAATTTACTCAATTACGTTTCGTTATTCTCAACTCATACAAAAAATAAACTTTCCAAAAAGTTGTCTTTGCAATTTCCCCATCAACTGCCTCATCTTTTATCTATTTTTCTTTACCTTTCTACCCATCTATATAGCCAACGCTCTCTCTCATGGCTAGCAATTCCTCAAAATTGCCTTGGTTCTGTGACAAATTGTATCCTTTTTCCTGTTTTGAAAAGTTTTCATGAAAAACTTTTGCCGATACCAACATTTAGTGAGTCTTAAAAAAAATTGCTTTCAATTTGAAAATTGTCCTATTTTACCTCTAATATATTGATTGACATGAATATTGGCAAGTTAAAAGATTGTTCCTTATAATGGAAAGCAATGATATGCCTGATTACTGTTTGTGGAAGTAAACTTTTTGATTAAATCATCTTCAATAAAAATAACTTTTGATCTTTTTTGTATGAGTAATTGTAAAATGTTTCTTCACATGAAAAATAAAATTTAAATAATGCTATTATAATGTATAGCTGAGTTATACAAGACATGAAATTCGGGTTAGGTTGCAAGAAATTACATATCACTGATTTCTTGGGATTTTATTAGGACAGATATAATTAGGAACCGGCCCATAGAATCCGTCGTGTGTGTTATGTTGACATTTTTAACTGACAACTCGATAAAATAAACATGTTCTGATCGAACGGACGCGACGGAAAAGGTAGCCGAACTTTAAACTTCATCGACAATGGATTCGTTGACGGAACGAACGCGACTGCTTCTATGGGTTGGGACCTTAAGTCAATACTTCATTAGTGTAAGACTAAGTTTGCAGTTTCGTAAGACCTGTACTAACTTCATGGTGCACCAAAAACCCCGAAATGTTAGTACATTTTGTATCTTATATAGAAAAAAGCAACCACATTTGCTAGAGTTAGTGCAACCGTAGTTCTGTAGGCCCAACAGGTCTTGAAATACAGCTCTTCAAAAGTTGGTAAATTGGTAGTTTTTTCTATAAAATACAAATTTTAGAAGCTATAAGATAATAATATACGAAAATTTATCGGATTTATCGTAAAAATCAGTGATGTGCAATTTTTTTGAGACCTAGAATGTTTTGTATGGCTGGGCTACAAGACTAAAAATTACTGAAACTCAAAACTTGAGATTTTTTCAGCTAAGTGGCGCAATCAATCAAAAGTATTTCAATAAATAAAACTTATCCAACTATAAAATATTGCTAATACATACCATATCTGCAAAATGTATGAAGAACAGAAAATCAATTATGGACGGAATGCTCAAAATACTGTTATATAGTAAGGTTGCAACATAAATCGATTACTGTTATGACTCGAGATGAACAGGATAACCTATTCTGTTTTTATTTTCTAATTTTTAATTAACTACCCTTCTCAAACAGTTTTCTACCATCTACACTCTGTTTTATAATGCTTAATATAAATAAAGAACAAGAATAGAATTATTGTGCTTTAGATTTGGATATTTTTAAACACAGACTTTTCTCATATTATCCTCTTATCGTTTAGATTTACATTTTGTTTTTTCCATTTTTCATTTCAGTCCGTATGATTGATTGTCATGGGAAAGCAGGATTTTAAGGATTTACTTTTCATTATTTGAATTGGTGATTCTTTTTCTGTACTGTTCGCCAAGATTTTGCTTTGGTTTTCATGCATTTGTCTGCAAAAAAAAAAAAAAAAATAATAATTCAACAATACTATAGGGAGACTGCATTTATTTTCCAAGGACTGCTTTTTTTTTTGGTAAATATGAAGATTTGTGTTTGTTTTCGGGAAAAGAGTGGACAAAGGGGTAAAAAGAATCGTGGTAGAAAAAATTTATAAAATACCGCCTGGTGTTCATATTCCCAAGAGCTTAATTAAGGATTATTTCATGACTTGCATTTAACATTTTGCTTTGTGTATAGGAACGTACTCTGAGAAAAACAAAACGATTTGCTTTTCATGCTTCCAATAAAGTGTATTTGTTCTAATTTCTTATGACATAAATAAATAAAGGTATCTGGGAAGAAAATATAATTTTTTTCTTGTAAATCTGAATTGTTAAAAGTAAAAATTAAATAGAAAAAATACTGCTAACTCAAAGAATTTAAACGGGATCTAGTTAACATAGTATTTAAAGCAGTTACCGGAAACGGATCCAAGACAAAAATGTTCTTATTAATGATTTTTTAGCCTAGACATGCTTTTTGCTTTTACTACTGGTGATATAGGTACAACATATTATATAGAACAAGTTAAGGATTCGTAAAAAAAATGAGCTCGAAATTGACATTACAATGATAGAGAATGTTGAAAAAGTATCTGTCTCTATTCAAACTTTTTATTTCTGATTTCTTATTAAAAATAGTTTTTTTTTAATGACTAAGCACAAGGAAATATTTGTTTTTTGCACTGCGTAAATACTTCTGTAATTTTATTTATATTATCTGCTTAAAATAGAATTTATGCTTGCAAGCATCTTTTATGATCCACTACAGAGTGCCAGAATTCGATAGACAGATTCGATTTCAGCAAAAGCTATATGATAATCACTTGTGGAAATATTTGAATGTGCAAATTTTCATTATGAGAATCGGAAAACGGGTCAACGTCACTTTGAAAACCTCCAAGCATAGGATTAACATGCATACCACCACCCTCAATTCTTCCTTACAACCAATTTACAGTAAAATAACGGATATTCATTAAATTAAGTTGGTGTTCCCACTAATGCATACTAAACCATATGTGGTATAGGTAAAAAGCCTTTATTTATTATTATTATTTATTTTCAATGATTAAAAATTAGAATTATATAAAATCATCTTAACATTTCAAACACTCTCTAGTTCATACACTTCAACACAGTCACTAGTTTACCCACTTGAATTTCTAAATCTATTGATATTCTCCAACTACTGTTGCAAAAATTTCTCATTCATTAATCTGTCATTAACAAACTATACTTCGTGGCAAAACTTCTTGCTAAGATAACTACTTCTCTAGTTTTTGGCAGCTTAAAAAGGAAGATACACTCTTGAAAAAAAAATGTATTTCAAAGAAAAACTCAACACAGAAACTAAATTATGAAAAAATAAAAAAAACACAAAAACAGTGACGTCGTCGTCGTCGTCAGGGTAAACAAAACCGAAAACAATGGCTGAAGAATTCTTTTGTTCTTTAGTGGCAAATTGCTAGAGGGCAGAAGCACTTGGGTTTCTGTGTGGAAACAGAAACATAAACAAACCACATAAAAGGGCTTCGAAGCGCAACAACCATTGTTTAGCCGACGGCAAATTATTTTAACTTTTTATTTTGGAATACCAATGTTAAAAAAAAAAAATAAAAAATCTGAAACAGTAGTTACTCGTATTTTGAGGAAAATAAAAGTTTAAAATAGTTAAATTTAAGAATGTTCTATAACTTTTTTATACATTTTTCCTGGTATCTTCATTAAAAACAACAAAAAACCAGATGAAAATCATGAGATTAAAATATTTCCACAAGCATAAGATCCAATGAAAAAAAAAAAAAAATATTTTCCACTAGAAATTTATATTTTCTCTTCAAGTGGTAAAAAGTAAAAATTTATGATTTATGAAAATTCTATCTTTCAATGGGAAAATGTAGAAAGATAACAACCTGTGCACGGAAATATGCGAATTCAATAATGGTTCTGATGATTATGGTAATCCTTGTTAAGAATCCTTCCGTATTCTCGAAAGTCCCTCCCCAGCTAGCTATCAGGTGAATGAGCCAATTAGCTTAAAAGATTTCCTATAAATGCATATTTCCTAGTCTGAAGAAGCCTGCTGTTTCATATTCATTCATCAGGGTACTCACACAGATGAGTGGTTGATTTTTCTTTCACTACTTTTCCTCTTTTTCTTTTTCATCTTCTTTCTCTCAAAAACCACTTACAATGTAGAAAAATTATTTTATGAAACTATTTTAGTTCTTGCATTTGCTTTTTTTCAAAGGATTCTCATTAGCACTCTGGGCGACGAGACGCTAGTTTATCCTGTTTGATTTTTTGTATGCATATAAAAAAAAAAAAAAACACACAGAAAATTCCCCCCCAATGGAAATGAAAACTTTGAAGTGAAAAATTTATGGTAAAAAATTTTCAATTGGTTAGAGAAGAACACTTTAAATGAAGAGGTGAATGCATTAAGTGAAAATGTTGAGAAATTGAGGATGTCGCATTGCAGTTTTGTGAAAATTTACTCAAATAGGGGATATTATGTTGACAAGAGAGGACAGGTCAAGTTGAAATACATACATTTTTTTTTGTCAAAAATGCACTGTAACAATTTTTATTAAAATTTTAAAATAAGGAAAAAACGATCATCGGTTGATAACGGTACCATAGAACCATTTTTCTTTTGTAAGATTTTTTAGTAACGGATTTCGATGAATATTTTTATACAAAAGGTTTTTAGAAATGTTCACATATTTTATATCAAAATTTCATATTTTTTTTAAAAAAGTTTTCAATTTTTATTTTTGAAAAATCAATTTTTGTTGAAATTTTGATTTAAGATGTCTAAAAATATTTTATTGAAAATAGCATACCCACCAACTTCTCTTAAAGAAGGTTTTGTGAATTTTGAATAAAGGTATAAAAGATTGGTTTAAAAAAAAACATCAAAATTGCAAAAAAAAAACTTATACAAAAATATTGCCTGAAAACGATTATAATATGTGAAGAAAATGGTAGAAGAAAAATACTTGGCAAAGAAAACGTGATAAATTTTTGAAATGGGACTATTTAATACAAAAAAATAATAATTTTATAAGAAAGCATATTCTACAAATGTGGGCATATCTTGAGAACATTTGTCTTCTAACTAAATTTGAATGTCTGAAATATCTACTCTACACATCTGTGCTTTTACCCTGTGAAAGCTTTTAAGGAATTTGGCAAAATTTATCTACGCATGACTCGGCGAAATAATTTCAATCTATTGTTTTTTTTTTTTTTTTTTTTAATATACGAACTTGAAAAATGTATTTTATTTTGTACATTTTTGTGTACTTTCAATTTCATTTTAGAAAGAAGATAAAATAAAATCAACGTTATTGTTATGCCCTCCTTCTATTTTAAAATATTTTTTATTTTAAAATTATTTTGCTATGCTTTAGCCGATTCACTTTCTTAAAACTAAAAAATTATAAATTATGAATAGCATAAATATGTATTTTGTATTGATAAGGAACATTTAACTTCTTAGAATCCAAAAATTAAGGATAACTTCACTTCCCCTCCGATTTTTTTGGTGAAAAAAAAATTCAGAATGTCTTTAGTCGCTAGAATTTCTTTTGGATTAAGCAGAAAAAAATATATGAATACAAAATTGTATAGTATTTTTTTCTAAGAAAAAAAAACACAAACTCTTTGGAAAATCTTACCAGAATTTCAGGAGAAAATTCCCCCTCAAATCTGAACGGGTTAAAATAGACCCAACTCTTTACTAGTAGTTTTCCTTACAGACCTGGAAAATTTTTGGAAAAGTTTATTTTATAAAATTAAAAAAATCATATTGTATATCTTAAAATAAAAATAAAATACATGTCTAAGTCGCATGTACTTGCTCTTAGGTTCAAAGTTGATGTGTACGTTAAAGCTTCTTGAATATAGGGTTTTTAAAAATAAATAATTTAATATATTCATATATTATTTCATACAGTTGATATTTTATTGACCCTGTAATTTGGTTTATTTTTGCCTTCGACCAATTTCAAATGGTCTTTTTGAAGCTTGTAGCTGACCTTTAATATTTGATACTTCAAAATAACCGCTGAACACTCTGGTACTGTAGTAAATTTAAATCAAAATATATTATAATTAAGAATGTAAATATTTTTACAATTTAATAAACAATTGTTTAGGATTTTATTTTTGTATTTTTATGGAGGTTACAATCTTTTCATTGATGCCTAAGCTTTGGTTATGTTTTACCTAAGTTAAAAGCTATTGTGCTTTCGTGAAAATTTTTTTTTAAATTTTTTAACAGATTTATGAGAGAAATTGAATTTATAATATTTTTGATATTGTTTAATGATATTGCGAAGCTTGTGAGTGTTTTATTGAATGGTGCTCAGTAAAGTTGTACCTATCATAATTTTATTTTGGTTGAGTAAATAGCAACTAAGTGCCGCGTTAACAAAAATCTTTTTACTGCTATCTCGGCTCACAGATAACAGAAAATTGTGAAATTTTGTACAAGTTTTAAAACTTAAAAATGAAAAAGATAAAAATAAAAACCGTTGGAAACGGTTAAAAAAACTTGGACTGAAAAATCTTGTTCTTATATCAAAATTAAATTTTTCACACATTTATAGAAAACACATAAATCTAAAAGCTGTTTTGACAAAATATTTTTCCGGTTATTCCCTGATTTTTAAAATCAATTAAACCAATGACACAAACTTTTCGAGATGCACAAACTTTTTTTTTTCTTTTACCCCATTTTACCCTAACTTATTTATGGAAATTCAAAAAATCTCGTTTTAGCGGAATCTTACATTATAACACCTATCTTGTGGTATATTAATTTTTTTCTATCACTTATAGTCTAGAAAATGAATCAGTCAGATTATCAATAACAATGGCAGACTTCTGTAATTTAATTAATTTATTGCGTTGCACACAAAATGCAAAACAAAATTTAAAAAAAAAAGCAGTAACCTACTTATGGTGTCTGTGTGGAAAAAAAATAGTAATAATGGGCTGAAAAAGTCTATGTGTTGTTTACTGGTTTGATTATTTTTTTAAACGCCGCCGGTAAAGAAGTATAACTTCAAAAATCATCCAAATTGGAGCAGTTTGTCTGGTTCCAAGATAATGCTTTATTTTGAGCTTAAGTTACTCAACTAAAATTTGAAATAATGTTACAAAAACTGGACGTATTTTTAACTAAAGCATCTTTGATTTTCAATTTTTTATGTTTCTAAATATTGGTATTAAAAAATGTTGCCATTATGGACTAAAAATTGCCGGAAATTTTTTTTAAGTACTATAAAGATTTTTGCAAGCTATTCTTACATTTTTCCTTAACAATTATTATGTTAGAGGTCTATTTTGCCCCGTTTAGATAAAAGGGGATTTTTTTGAAAAGTTGACTGAAAATAAGAAAAATATTAAAACACAACGGAAATAAAATATAACACCACGCACGCTATACGTTTTTATACAGCCAGTAATTCCTTCTTCGATGAATACATGAATACAACTTACAAAAATGTTTTTCAAAATCAGAATTTTGAAAAAAAAAAATATAAATTTGTTTTGAATTTTTCGTCAGGATGTGAATCCACAGTGGCAACGATGCAAATATGCTTTGCTTAATTTTCGAATCGTTCAAACTGTGGACTGATAACGATAAGCCCTACCATGATATCGAGCGCTTGGAACTATAGCATCTTTCGAACCGAAAAAGTAGCATCTCATCATAGGTTTTTTTAAATATTTTTTTGAATAAAGATAAAAATTTTTGTAGGTAGGTTACATACTTAACAAACTGCGAAAAAATCCGATAAAACGAAAAATCAGTTGACAAACTTAATACAATTTCATTGAATGTTTGAACAACAACAACAACTCAAAGGCGCTACCACTCTTGTTTGTTTCAATTTCGTTAAGCTTCACTTAATCAGTGCTGTCTTCTGATGTATATGGAGGAGCGCTGGAAATATGCAAGCCCTTCGGTAAGCAAGAAATCAAATTAAAAGGTTTTGGTGTCAGGAATTGGCTAGATACGAAAAAAATTGGTATGATTCCATACTGTCCCAAAAAGTTGAATTTTTAAGCTTTAAGACTTTAAAGATTGAATAAAATGATTAAGCTTATAACTGGTTTTAACAAAATCCAAAAAAAAAATACTTTTAGACATTTCAATCAGATGGCGCAACTTTGTTTGTTTTTGAAAAAGGAAAACCAGAAGCTTTAAGCTTATTTACACTGCGCCTGTCTTTCATTACAAGATTTACTCATTCACAAACCGTGTCGGCATAAGAAGGTTTCAAAAACTACCCCAAAATAAAAACAAACATTCTTTCAGTATTCATCAGGTGTTTGCGACAACATCCTGCGACACGAGGAAAGTGCTTCCACGTGATGTGGTTTCACATTGGTGTTTTAGTGTCCACTTTGAATTGTCCCACAGAGGGGACATGAGTTCAAGAGTACCTACCAACTCGTTTATTTTACTGGTCGTTTGTTTTTTTTTTAATTTCTAGTGATAACGGTAATTTTTAGATACGTTTCCCTTATTTGACAATTATAATTGAAAATTAGTGACACTTGTAAATTTTTTGGTTTAAGTCACGTGCAATTCTAAAAATACCACGTTAAGCATAAAAGTAACAAAAGCTATGCACAAAAACAAATTTGATGCATCAACACCGGCACTCAAGGATGCAGAATAATGCACAATACGAAGACTTGAATAACAATCGATTGTTGAATGACCGTGACCGTACAACCAAACAGGTAAGAGTTTTGGTTAAGGATGACAAACATTGTTTCTCTGCTTGCGTGAAGACGACATGTGACAATATCCTCGTGAACTAATACCATTTCTGTTAATATGTATGTGGATAACACTCAGTTAGAAAGTGAAATAGGAAACCCATTTCTTAGGAAAACAAAACACATATACTTTGCTTTGTTATTAGTAAAACTGGTGTAATGAAACGAATCGTATTGTAACGGATTTAAATCTTACTCCTTAGGTAGATAATTAACCCAACAGAGTGTTTTGTGAATCTTTAGTAAGTGAGTTAATTAAAAAAAAAAAGAATTATAATATGATAAGGATCAAAAATTATGAACATGAGTGATACATCTACAGAAGGGAAGCTGTTCTTAAAAACGTCAACCTGACGAGGCCAATTTTGTTTATATTTTTCTCCCAAATCCGAAAGTTAAGAAACAAATCAATGCACTTCATCGTTGATAAACAATTTTCTTAAATCGTTGTTTTCTATATTAATTTTTTTTTTTTTTTTTTTTGAAAAAACTGATTAACTGAAATAACCAAAAAACATATCAATTTTCGAAATAAAAACTGAAATGCTTCTATTTACAAAAGTAAGTAAAAATTGTAAGAACAGTTTTCATAAAAAAATCGAATATTTCAAAATTGTTACTGAAGCGATGAAAAATAGAAAAATTATTTGTGCAAAATTTTAAGAAATTACATTCATCCGTGTTTGCTGTCGCATTGAATCCATCTACAAATGGACGCATAGATGGAGATGCCCTTCAAACGCTATAAGCTCATAGCAAAACTTGACGAAAACCCAATACATTAACATTATATGATATGAAAATGAAACTACATTTAATAACACTGGTCTGCAACGAAAATCGCCTTCAAACCAAACTATACTTTTCTAAAGGATTTTTGGTACGCTGAATCCGAATCTGAAGTCAAAACTAGCACGTCACGTTTTTGAGATATTCTAATATGAACAAACATGTCAAATTCCTGGTTTTTTTGGTACATTTAACCTCGAATTACTTTACTGGTAAATACTTTATTACAAACCAAGTGTGTAAATCATTTTAAATCATTTAAAAATTCGCTTTCAGCGCAAAGATATTGCAAAGTGAAATTTATGATTTGTCTAAAATACTCTCTTTAGTCCAATTAAAGCGTTTTAGAGGTGGAAGGTCATAAGTAAAGATGTTTAATGCCTTACTTTATGTGTTTTGGGATGCTGAGCACAAATCAATGTTATCCAACAAAATTTATCACGGGAAACATGGGAAATCATTGAAAAACTCATTTATGTCTTGACCCATTTTTTGTACGAGTTCTGGATTCTTTACAAAAAAAATGTTGAAAAATCCATAAAAATCAGTCCTTTTGAAAAGCAAAAAATATCCTTTTTTATGTGTTATTATCTGATTACTGCCTTCTTTACAAAATAATTAACTTGGCCAGTATCAAGAGTAAATAAATTCAACATTATTCTTTAAATTAGAGTTTTTTGTGCAGTGTACATTCCAAAAACTTCGGAATTTTTTGTGATTTTTCAAAATAACGGTTTAAAATGTGACTATACATTGATGAATAAAAAAAATCTGGTTCCAGATCTTAGCTTATGCTATGTGGAATAAGTCCTCAAAATTTCAGCAGAATCGGCTCTATAGTTTTGAATATATACCTGGTCAACCGAATTATAGAGAGCTCTTTTCAACAAAATTATCACATTTTTTTTAAATCAATTAAAAAAAAATGCACGAGATAGAACATAATTTCAAAAAATTATATGAAGGACAGAAAAAATAATTTTTGCAACCCAATTTAATTAATTTAATAATTAAAATTTAAATAGAGGTAGTAACGTAATGGTTGTTGCATCTTTTTTACTTTATTACTTTATTCTTCAGATCGAAGAAGAATTGTCACAGATCCAGGCAGTATCGGTAATAAGAATTACAGGAGTGGGTTACTGTGGCGTATGAGTAACATTTTATTTTGTTTTCGGTTTAAATGTTTTCTGTTTAAAAATGTCACTCAGCAATGAACTAAAAAAACATTTTGTGACGTCATACAAAATAAAATGCAAAAGTGAATCACATGAACTTTCTCCTGCAGTTCAAATTAATTATTTTAACTGAGGAAAACAAGATCCTTACATGACAAAAAAAAACTTATTTTCAAAAAAAGGTGTTCAAAATAATGGAATGGCATTTAAAATTATCGCTTTATTTTTTTTTTTGAAAAAGTCTGAATGAATCATTCAAAAATTATTCTATTAATTTTTATGTTAAACAATAAAAACATCGTTGAATAACAATAAAGAATAGAAAAATAAAAAATAACTTTAAAAGAACATCTGCCACTGAAAACCTGCAATGAGAAAACAATAAAATTAATATTAAGTCTAAGAAAAAGGTCCAGTTAAAAAAAAAAAAATAATAATAATCACCATTTGTAAAGCTCCCTAGCTTTTGGAAGATCGGAATCCTTTTCTTTAAATATAAACTGACGACAGCTCTGGGCAACAATTTTCCCATATTCCATTGCATCGAGGGTAAATGTATCTTTCGCTTCAAACCCAGGACTAATATAAATTCTTTTTGTTTAGCAAAACAGGAATTAAAGGATAACAAATGCACATACTTACAATTTCTTAGACTCAACTGTCAGCATTTCCATATTTGAAAAACCCGATACAATGGGGCTTGACAAAAAGAATTGAAATCCTTTCAAGGCATTACAAATTATTCTTTGGTATTTAACTAAGACTGGTTTTTTTCCCATGAGCATTAAAACTGCATCAACAATTACTGCTGGGAGTAATTGATATAAATAAAACTGAGAGAACAAAGATAAGATAATCGCATGGAAAACAAAAAGTAATACAAATATTAACTTACTCTTAGAAAGTAAATGGTCTTACTACTTGTTGAAAAGACAGCAGGTCGCCAAAACATTTTGTTGTATGGTATTTCTTCCCAAATTGTTTCCAAAATCTTAAGCTGCCTTCTGATACTAAAATCAGGAAATATTTCTCCCGAAATGTTACAAATAAAAGGATTTCTGCTGAAAAAGATCAATTAAATATTTTTTTCGTTTAAAAAATCAAAAAAAATACCTTTCATTTTTCTTACTGGCAGCTTTCCAAAGTGATAGAATTGCAACTCTTATTGCCACATCCAATGAAATTTGGTTCGGAGTCATTTCAGGATCACAGAGGAATGTCCTTAAAAGTCCTTTAATGGAATTGAAATATAAGAAGGAAACCATAACAATAGAGTATAAAATCTTACCCGTTCCTCCAGCAACAGCAATTGATGTTGATCCAGATACGTTATCTGTATATCCCGGAACTGGGTCGAAAAGGGCACAAAGAACTTAAAGGATTTAGATAAAAGTTAATTATTTTTTTCTTTTACAAAACAAAAGTATTTGTGTTTGAATGAGCTTACCAATTGAGGGTCGAATTATAGCAATCGGGATGATTTGTTGAAAATCATTGACAACATGCTCGGATAAGGATTTTGTGAATGTATATGTATTGGGGTATCCTTGAATAAATCTAAAACAAAAATTTATTAAGAAGATATTTACTTTATTACATATATTGAGATGATTTCTGCCAATGTAAAATGAGTTTTTATTTACTAAAAGTCAGGAACCTTAAAAAATGCAAAAAAAAACTTAATTTCATTTTTGTGTCCTTTTTTTATTTTATAAATTATTTTTGAAAAGTTTTGTTATGAATTACACTCATTGTCACTATTGTCAGTCTACAAAATTTAATGGATACTATTGCAAAGACTAGTATGAATTAGCGAGACACTACTGTAAGCATTCATTCATATTGTAGTTTGTGCAAAACTGAAACATAGCTATTTTGAAGTCTTTTCAATTATGGATTTCTTGTTATCGTCTTTGTTTTATTTATATATTTTTGAGGAATCTCCTGAGAAAACATCCTGTTGCCAACAACTGTAAGACAATGGATAGTATTTCTACTCTAGTTCAGATACTCAATATAGAAAAACACGAAGTGGGGAGAAAAATACACGTGTTCAAGAATACCATTCAAACATTGAATGTATAATTTTTGTTTTGAGTTAGTTTTTAAGTTGATTTATTTTTTATACGAGAACAATCTTGAAAATAAATCTAACAATTTATTTTTTTTTTCATATGCATGATACTTGAAACCAGACAGTACACAGTAAGACGCTTGAGTAGGTACGTCATCAATCGGATGTGATTCTTCTTTGAAAAAAGAGAAGGACATGGTGGGAAAAATTTAAACAAAATGGTACATTAAAGGGGAAAAATTAATTGTGAACCAACATATTGAGGGAAAGGGGGAGTTGGCAAACAAGTGGGCTGGTGTCAAAAATCGACTTGCTATCTAGATGGTGAAAAGATCTACAACTTTAGTTTGGATAATTTTTCTATATTTCCTCAAAAATATTGGAAAATATTCCAAAAAACGATTATTTTAATATTTTTTTTTTAACCTTTTACAAAAATCTTAAATTTTGATGAAATATGGTTTCAGTTTTTTACTGAAAACAATTTTTTTTCAGCAAAATATTAATTTTTTTTTTTGAATTTTTGACGAATTTATTTTGAAAAAATAGCCTAGTTTTCAATCAAAATAGTTAGCAAAAACTGTTTGATTTCTGAAAATATTAAGGTGGTTTCTTTTTTAAAGATTATATGTAAAAAAAAAACACAATTATTGTTTAAAACAATGTCAAAAATTAAAAACGCAAAAAAAGATTTCTTAAGATCGTTTTTCCGTTCATGTTAGCTCGCCAAAAGTGGCCTTTTGGGGCTTCTACTTGTTGTTGTTGTTTTTTTTTTTTGCATAGTAATTCTTAAAATTATCAGATATACCGCTTGATAAGTTTTGAATTAAAAAGCTTGAGCCATAATCTCGATTATGATAGCTTAAGCCTCTGAAAATCTTCCTAAGAACGGCAGAAAAAAATTTCGACTTGAGTTTTCTTAAAATTTGATATAAATGATTTTTAGTGAATTTCGAAAGTTTTTTGTTTTGTTTTTGAATATCTCGTCTAGAACAAGTATTTTGCATTCAACATTTTTCAGATATTCCAATTTTCTAGAAAACTGCTGAAAATTATTGCTACGAAACTGTATTTTTGGTTTGATTTTACCTCCCAATTGATTGAAAAATTCATAATCTTTTTCAATATCCGAAAAAAGTCTAATAAATTATTGTTTACTTAACTTAATTAAAGCAATTTAAAGTCATTCAAATCGGGTACAACATCGGTACACCAAAAATAAATAGAAAAACAGTTGCATGTTTTGTAAAACAAAATACGTTTTATCGAAAAAATCAAGACATGTCCAGTCCAACAAAAGCGTATTTTTTTTTATTGAAATTGTAGGAGGCGGATTAACAAAACAAGCTTTTCTATTGGTAGGTATACCTATGGTTAGTGCCGTTATTTTTGTTCGAAGAAAAACGAATGTGCAAAGTTAAAAATTGGGAGGACGGGTTTCAAGTTAATCGCTGTCGTAGATCATTAATAAATTAATTTTTCGTAGCTTTTGTCTTGTTCAAAATTCCAGAATAATCAAGTGTAGGTACTAAATATGAAATTGTTATCAAAAAATGGAAGAAGCTGCACAAAAAAAAAGTTCTTCTATGGACACTGCATCTGACACTGATTAGTTTTTGATACTAAAAAACCATTTACTCTCAAAATTTGTTTACTCATATTTTAGGTGTTGTTTGTCTATAAAACAGTTCTTAATCTTTGTAGCAATTAATCCAAACCATCATTCCAAAGAAAATTTTAGAGCCTTTGCTTTATCGTCACACAGATAACATTCTGCTAAAATACCTTCGTCTTAAAACTTCAACATACTTTTTCGATAGCACGAGCATATCATCATCATTTGCTTGTTCTGCTATTCGGATGCAATTGCGCCAATCCACAGGAACCGGATATATCTATAGAAATGTCATAATAATAGAAAATTCCATAAATACATTTCTCCCATTATGTCACATTTATACCTTTTCGTCTATAAATTTCAAATGGCAATTGCTAAACAGCGTAGAAATATGTAGAAATATATCCAATTTAGGAAGTTTGGCAGCAATCCTAAGGACCTCTCGTGTTCCACGTATATTTATGAGTATTGCCGTTTTTAAAGGTTCATCAAATCGTATTGTTGCAGCAGAATGTAGAACTATGGAGACATTTTGCAGGAGTTTAATTGAATCAATTGGTATGTCTAAGTTCAGCTGTGACACATCACCCGGTATTGGGATGAGTTTGTCTAGTTCATTTGGTTTTTCTTTACGCAGCACATCGAAAATCTAAAATGAGTTGAAAAATATTATTCATTTAAAAATTTCGAGGTATATTAAACAAAATTAAAACTTCAAATTCAAAACACATTAACTTAATGAAAAAATTGTTGTTGTTTCTTTTCAAATTTAAAGGAATTTTTTTTTTTTGTAGATAAATGGTAGAGTTGTGGGTAAAGCTACCAATTATACTTATTTTAATGAGTTTACTCATTTTGCAAACCAGTTGAAAATATTTTGATTGAGGACCGAATTCATAGTTGTCATCTGCTTGAGGATCACCTCTGGGGCATCCATTTTGTCTTTGCATTTGTCCAACAGAAGGCCGTATTCAATACGGACTTCTGTTGGACAAATGCTCAGTTTTTGGTTGTTGAGGAAAATCTCGACTTGAGTAACGAATATGAATAAGTTTTTTTCTGTTCTGTCGTTTTTGTTTTTTTTTTCAAACTGTATCACGGTCATAATTCTTCTTATTTTTCTAGCTAAGGTTTTTTTATTTTATTTTTAACGCAGGAATCGCATTTAAGAATGTTTCACCCACACTTCTATTTTTTTTCAAGTGAAACGCGTAAAAAGTAAGCTATCTTGCCCTAAACCTATTGTTTATTCAAGCTTTTCACTTAATTTTTGGTTTCTTGTAGCAGAACACAGCTGC
Organism: Meliscaeva auricollis; assembly: GCA_948107695.1. NCBI lineage: Eukaryota > Metazoa > Arthropoda > Insecta > Diptera > Syrphidae > Meliscaeva > Meliscaeva auricollis. The sequence continues at coordinate 19,844,279 of OX403617.1, read as the reverse complement.
GGCGCGTGTAGATTTTCTTTTGTTCATTTCAATTCATGTGTTTTAATTTTTCATTAAACCAAGTACCTGATCATTTTTAAGTTCTTCTAAACGTTTTTTTGGATTAACACCTCTTTTAGTCCGCAATAGAATATATATCTTTTTCACATTAAATGAACGCAATATTTTTTCAATCAATCCTTTTCCAAGAAAACCTTTAATATATAAATTTTTGTTGTGAGCTATTTCTGTTTTGGTGATGTTTTTTTTTAATAATTAACCTGATCCTCCAGTTAAAAATATTTCACGACCATTAAAAAAATCTATCAAAGAATTATCCATATTGACTTTAAGTATCTTATTGCCACGACTTCTAGTAATAACTAAAAACTAACCAACGAAATGTTGACAATAATTCGATGATGAATGCATTTTTTTTATATCCAAAATTCATTCGCTGAGGAAAAAATGACTTTTGTTTATTTTGAGGATTTTTTTAGATAGTTCTTTTACAGGGTGGCCCAAATTGTTGACATTTTAAAAACTGAATTTGGTGGAAGTGATGATGATTCATGATTCCAGTTAAATTTCCATTAATAATTAATGGCAATTTATTTGAAAACAGTCTACATGAAGAGATTCAAATTTTAACGTTTTTTAGAGTCGTTTGTTACACACAGTTACATTATTTTCTGAAAACCCTCTTCAAATAATGTTAGGTACACTGAAAAATTGGAATGAATATTTAGTTTACCATGAGAACTAAGAATCAAAAGGGTGCATATAAATTATATTGGGTTAAGCCTTTAAAGTGTGTTTTTTTTAGTGAAAAGAACGTTTGGTGGAATATTGGCATAATTATTCTTTCAAAATAATAGTGATTATATAAAATTTGGCTAAAATCTAAAGAAAATATAGAATAATGAGAACTTAAAGTCAAATCTCCAAGAGCTACACTCAGGACTATGTTTACTTTTGAGTTTGCTATGTTTTCCGACATTTTTGTTTTATCTTAAGAAAAGTGCACATTTTAAAATATATCATGACACTTTTCATTTTAAAAATCTCAAAGTCATTAAAATTGTAAAATATAATAATGCTCCAGAGCTTTCGAGTAAGTTTATTAAAAATTGGGTTCGAAAAATAATAATCTAAAATTGCCATCTTGTGTGAACAATTTTCTTTGTTTAACTTCTTAAATAATATTTACTCAAAAAATATCAACTATGTTTACTTTTTATACCCCAAAACTATTAAAACTATTTTTAAATGTAAGTACTGTAAACAAAAAAAACAATCCTCCTAATAAAACAAATATAATTTAAAAATGTGCTACCTAAAAAAAATTAATTCTTCCAAACCAAACAAATAAAAGTTTAAAATGTGCTCCCTAATTTGGACTAGATCAACAACCTAAATACCATTTAATTTACCTAATTAGAATGAATACAATGTGACAAAAATTAAACTAAAAATCAATATTTATTCGCATCAAATAAAGTATCACTGCACAGGCATACATCATAAAAATTGTCCCTGAACCAACTGAGATACATTTCTACGATAGAAATAAACAAAACAAACTGATATGCATAAACAAAATCCCAACTCAAATACAATTTATTCATTTTCTTATCAGTTCATTCATGAACAATAGCTGATATTATTACTCAATTCTACAAGTGCAAAAAATATAACTCGAGAATTGTATCTTCACTCAATGAGTTGTTTTTTTTTTTTAGAAATATGTATAGACGATCTATTAAAAAGACATGCCTAGATACAAAATTAGTAATAGCTTAGAGATTGTTTATAAACAAAAGTTTTCGTATCCCAATAATTTATTTTTGTACTGGGGTACATGCAACGAGTGGCCAACAGGGATGTCGTATCAAAGACTTAAAGGGAGTTTAGTATTCAAAGCTTAAGAAAAAAAAGTAAACTTTTTATTTTCATTGGCTAATTTTATTTTAACGTATTTTTATTTTTTTTAACAGAGCAATTTTTGTCAGTATCTACAAAGTCTAGATAATGGAGGTTTGGTTTAGACAAGAAAATTATTGAATGAAATACAAAAAGAGATGAAAAAGATAGTAATTTCTTAATAATTTTAATAAAAATTAAGATTTTGGTTAATACCTATTAAATATTTAAATGATACTAAATGTTTCTTTGAGCCAGATTAAAAAAACAATTTTACAAATTAATGGTCTATTTTCCCCGTTTCATGGAGAGGTAGATTTTGTGAAATTAAATTTTTATTTCCTACCAAAACTATTGGAATCTGAGTTTTTCGTTAAAAATTAAAAACAGGCTTCATTAGAACATGAAACAAAAAAAAAAAAAAAAAATGCACGGCTGGATCGCATGTATGTTCTTCGTCTTACAGCTAATGTTGCTTACATTGTTAAGACTTTTTAATTAAAGTCTTGTATTTGCAGTTTTAGAAAAAAAAAATGAATTAATTATTTTTTAAACTTCAAAATAAGTCTCTATAAGTATCAATATAAATGTTATAAAAGGGGTATAAGACGTTAGTCGAAAACGGCTTAAACGATTTTGATTGAACTTATTGATTTGGTTTTTATGTAAATATAATTTTTTTTTTTGAAAATCGTTAGAGCCGTTGTTTTTTTAACTATTTTTCCAAACATAAAACCTTCAAATATTCTAAAAAAAAATTTGGTATGCTATATTATTTTTCAACATCTAAAAATTCATTGATCCATTTTCGAACAAAATAATCTCAAAAAAAAATTAATTTTTTTTTAAATCCAAAACAACAGTTTTCGAAAATTTTGCTACCAAGCTACGGCAACTTAAAAGATCCATTTTATTAAAATTAGTTAGTCGTTAAGTTAAACAGTTGTATGGCAGGGACCGTTAATATCAGTAAAAGTGTTCTGAAAATAACAGTTTTTAGTTTTTTACAATCACAATCACCTTTTTTCTAATAAATAACACAATTTTAACATCATTTCTAAAAAAAAAATTACGTTTTATTATTTAATTTTATTTTAATTTCGCAGTCTTATGGACGAATACAATACCAAAAAGATTCTAATGTTTAACATTTTTTTAAAAACATTAAAAAAAAAAAAACTACTTAATTCTTATGTTCTTATGGGAAGCTTTCCATTGATACCGTATTTTGTTTACTGCATGATTTTTTTTTTGTATGAAACAAATATAATGATGTAGCACATGTTAAACGAAATGACAATGAATGAGGAATTTTCTTTTTGTTGAGTAATAGTCGAAAAGTACAGGAATTTCTTATTTGACCCTATTTGATAAATACGTCCAAAAAATCAAAAAGAAAACCGATCTTAACAATTTAAGTCAATAAATCAATTAGTTCAATCGATTATATGCTATATGATTATGCTAATTGATACAATTTGGAACATCTGTAGTTCTAATTTCATATTGTAGGCAAAAGACAATTTTGAAAAATATACGTAGGTACTTGTGCCATACATTATTTTTTTGTTTTTAGATAGTTTCAAAATTACTTTATTTTAAAATTCTGGGATTGAAATTCCCATCTTTGTTTCAAATACCGACAATTTGAAAATTACATACAAAATAATAAACCAAAACACATTGTGCCGAGTCTTAAAATTATTATTAAAATATGGCATTCTCTTAATCTACTGTACTGTTTTTAACAAAAAAAGCTTAACATTATTTTTTTATTTTAAGAAATATACTTTGGGTGTAAGAAATAAATCTATAATATTTTTTTTTTGAAAAACCAACTACATGAAAACTGTTTGTTTTATTATTTGTTAAAACGACTTATATAAAAAAAAAACTTGGGGTTTCCATTTTAACAGCTCTGACAAAAGTATTTTATTTGAGTATATACAACAAAATCTCAGATACATTGCATCAAAGAAAAAGATAACAATGACAAACGGATTTATGATAAGAATTTCCACTCGAACTGTATACTCAATGCTTATCTCTCAGTGCACTAGATTAATGTGCTTACCCGCGCTGACAAGTGTCAGATAATTTCGTCGAATACAATATATAGATGAACTTCAATCTCGTGTTTTGTTGATTTTTTTTTTTTTTTTTGTTATTCAACTTTATTTTTTGCCACAACAGTTTTGATATTCATTGGATTGAATTCTGCTGCCAGTTCCTTTCTTGCAACCGATCTTCTCAGACGTTCGAAATAATTCAAAACGTTCGTTAAATTGAAAAAAAAAAAATAATAATAAAAAAACGTGCCAAGCCATATGATTTTGTAAAACGGTTTCCTATTACAACAAACAGTAGCATTCCGTGTTGACTCAAGAGTTCCTATATAACTTATAATAAGGAAAACATTAATTAAAACCTTTAACACAAAAGAAAAAAAAATATAGGTACGAAAAAAAAAATATTTTTCTGTTTAATAGGCTTATTTTGGACGTCAATTCATTAATTTCCTTTTAATGCGTGTGACAATAAAGTGTAAACAAAGTGACGCGAAAAAGTAATCACAGTTTTTTTGTTTCTTCTTTTTTGTCTAAAAATAAATTCTGTAATTTGTGTTTTTATATTTTATTTTGTATTTTTATTTTTTGTTTCTTGAAAACTTCTCTTGAACGTGAACAAAAAAAAAAAAAATTTAATGAAAATTCCTTCAACAAAACAAAAAAAAGTGTATTTTTAAGTTGTTGGCGCTTTTACGTTGCATTGGTCTTTCCTCTTTTGCATTGAAGGTTTGTATAAATAAACAAAAAAAAAAAACCGCCAGACTTAAGTGATCTACATAATTCCTTCCTTTCAAATCTATTTCTGATTTATTTTTTGTGTTCCCTTAGGATGATGAGAAAATAGTATTTTGCTGAAGAAAACTCAAAATTGGAACACCGATTCTATTTTGATATTTTTGAAATTCAAATAGTTTTGACCAATAAATTTTTTGTTTGTTGTGTCTTTTTTTTTTAAACACACTAATAATTTGCACTTATAAATTGGTTATCTGTGAGGATTTTTTCAACTAGCTATATTTTGATTTTGAAAATTATGTTTTTTTCTTTTTTTTTAGTAAATTGTTCCTCATATGTTCGATTTTAAAAGTTTACTCACAGGACATAAATTTAAAATTATTTAGAGATGTTCACGTTGTGGTGTGGTGATATGAATTTTAAATATTTTTTTGTGATTATTCTTCTATCTTCTATTTTGGTAGGTCAGAGATTTTGATACAACAATATTCTACAACATAAAAAATAAAGTACTATGAAAAATATAGTTGTAGGCTGAGTTATGAATGGTTTCTAGATCCTAATACTTACGCTAAGAACCACTTAAGTAGTGAACAAACTTTGTCATTTACATTAAAGCCGGTATTCGTCGAGCACTTTTTGTTTATGTGTCTCTTATTGGAGTTTTTGGAGTTAGCGCTCTTAACTTAAAGAGCGTTCGAAACCACTCATAAGTCACTTATATTCCTTGGTGAATAGGTTTATTCTAAGTTTATTCAGTTATTAGTAATCTATTAGATTCAAAAAAAAAAATTATAAACGAATAAATTAATATCAAGAAAGTTGACGGGAATTTTTCAGTTCTACAAGAGAACGATTGACATTTATGCTAATTAAACTACATTGTAAATGTTAAATTAATTAATCATTCCAACACCTGCCTGCAATGCATACGATAATTATTTCTATTTATGTAATTTTTAAAATATTTTTCTAATGAAATCATTATGAATTACCTACATTGCTTGGTTTATATAAATATTAGATTTAGTTTGAAGAGATAATACGAAAGAATATCTTAACTAAGTAAACCGCCAATATACTATTGAATTACACTGCTGAACGCATTGTGCCTACTTCAAATGCTGGTGAGATAGTTTTTTTGAAAAGCTTCTCATACTTCTTCAAATTGGTTGGAGTGCGCACTTAAAAATACTTGATATAAACTTATATTTGTCAATAATATATTTGAATGAAAACATAAGTGATTTTTTTCACAACAATAGGTTTCCACGAGTGCAACAATATAATATCCATTTAATGGCTTCCGTTTAAAACGTTTAAATAATTTGAATCAATTTAATAAAAATAAAGAAATTACACGTAGGTATTCCTTTTTTTAAGAGTCTCTAAGCTTTTAAGTGAAATATTGAATTTTGAAAAATTAAAATCACATCAGATAAATATTTGTTTTAAAAACAGCAACATTATTATTTAACGAACATATTAAACTAAAATTCAGAGACACTTAATATGCGGTTTTCAGTCTGCAGAAGCACTAAAAAAATCGAATTTCGAAATATATAATACATCATTTAGTCATTTATTTATTATTATTAAAATATGTATTAAAAAGTACGTATACGCCATGGTGCACACATTTTTCTAACACAAATTATACAAACGCGAACTCTTCTGACATCAATCCGATATTTTCCTTTTTTTAATCCTGAGCTTGCTCAAGGTCAGGCTTGGAAATGATATAAAGGAATATAAAAATAAAATGCATGACTGGGTCGCAAGAACTTGCTCTTAGGGCCAATGTTGCTATTGATGCTACAGCTTCTTATGTAAAATTCTTTAAAATAAATAATTTTAAATAAGAAATTTTGAAAAAAAAACATAAAACTCATTTCTAAAATGATTTAAACAATTTCAAAAATTGTTTTGAACTCCTATTGATCTGATTTTGTTAAGAAAAATGAATTTTTGGAAAAAAAGTTAAGGACTGTTTTTAAAGAAATTAATTTATAAATAAATAAATAAATTAATAGTAAATATAAAAATACTTGAGCCTTGTTTAAAACAAAAATTTAATGAGCATCTAAGAACATTTCTACATAAATCATTGACACTTTTTCGAAAAATTAAAAAAAAAAAAAAAGAACCTTTTTTTCCAAAAATGTTGATATAAAGTAATTTAAAAAGTGCTAAGATTCTTTTATGCTAAACAAAATTTATCGAAATTTGTTGAGTCGTTTACGAGAAAATATGTAAAACGGAAAACAGGTCTATTGTCTATTTTTTTATTTCAAAAAAAGGTTGTACCTTGCCTGTTGTGTGTACTAACAAAAATTTTAATCAAAACCGTTGGAGTCGTTTAAAAAATATATATGTTTTTCCAGAGATATAGACGGACAGAATTACCGGATCCACTTTTTTCGCATCCTCTATCATCGTAATGTCCTGTTTGATTGTTATCTCGAGTGGAATTCATAGTTGTTACTCAAGTCGAGATTTTTCTCAACTCCAATAGGTACCTAAGTGGAGAAAAAATGTTATAAATTTGCTCAGTTAAAGTTCGTAATTATAGACAAAATAGAGGCTAATGAGGTAATCCTCGAGTAAATGCTTAAGCATTCCCTCAGAATCTCGATTATGAATAGCCCAAGTGACAAAATTTCTCATCAAGCGTGCACTTGAGAAAAATTTTGACTTTAGTAACGACTTTGTTACAAACCAAAGTAGAAAAAAAAGGAAGGTATCTAATTAATCAATGATATTACTGCGCATATATAATACCTATCAAAATTTTCTTTATAAACTTATTTAATATTTTGACAAATAAAAGATTTCATAAGCTTTAAGAATCCAAAAAAAATATATGTCCACGATAAGATTAAGCACTTAAATGTCAATCAAATTAATAAAGACATTTAATAGTTATTTTCAAATATTTTTTTAATCTAATCTTGATTTCTTTTCGCCCTAACAACATTAATTATCTAAATGTTGTAGAGGTATATCCTCGGTTCACTTTAAAATGACCACAGAAATAACTTAAATATTTTCTCCTGATAAAATAATTTTAGAAGAATGTCCGAACCTTTGTTTTTTTTATTTATTTGATAAAATTGATAGGGGCTACCTTGTTATTTGGAAGATATGGATTGTATAGGCATGGGTGTTTTAGAAAATAAATAATTTAATAGGAAACCCAATAAAAAAAAAAACTTTTGCTCTGAAGTTTCTTAAGCAATCAATTGAAATTCGGAAACTACAATTTTTAAATAATTAATCCGCAAACAATCAAAAATGACAATAACATGATTGAGGATATCGTAAAAAATAAAGAGTCTGGCTGTCTATTAATCTGTGTATCCATGTAAAATTATTTGACAACTATCCACCAAATTTTTAATTTAATCTTTAGTTTTGAGTCATTGATTCTTTAAAAACTGCACATTTTTTTGTTTCTCTGATATTATAGTCTAATTGCAAGATACGGCCATATAGGGTTATGTAACCACTTCAGCAAACGGCACCATAACAGGTACAATTTTTTACCTACGATTCCAACCTTCTTTGTACGCTTGGCCATTTTTTAGCCGTTGTTCTGTCAAATTTTGAAACGAAAAGCAAAAAATATTCAATTTAAAAATGTAGGTATAAGTGGTATCTGACCTACTAATACCTTAATCTATAAATTGTATTCTTTGACATAATATTTTTTTTAATATCTTTTAGGCTTGCTATAAAAAAATACAAACAAATATAGCTTTGAGGGCCGGACTATGGCGGGATTTATGATTATAATGATTTTTTTTTTTTACGATTACTGAACAAAAATAAAAACAAAAATCAAAGCAACACAAGATCTGATGTGAGTAAAAACTAACAAACATTTATACTAGGTTAAAGGCAATGATATTAATTAATACAATTAAAATCAAATCTATGAACGTTAGTCGGCATCGTGGATTTAAAGCCTTTGCTCACATTAAGCTTATAAATAAATTAATTATTATTAAACACTCATACAGTCTTTAAACAATTAAAAATAATAACAAACGAGAATTAAAGATGTTGAACTTATTCGCTATCCCTTCTTTTTGTATAAACTTCCATTTACAAACGAGTTATTTATAGTTTCAAGTCGTTTTTGTCACAATCTTATTGTACTATTATATCAACACATTAATTTATAAATATAACTTTTGTTTCGATTCAGGAAAACATTACACTTCTTTAATAAAAAAAAAAATAAACACACACAGTGCATGATCAATGTGCACAATGCGTGATCCAATTTTTCTTATCAAAAATTTTATTTACAAATAAAAGCTTTAAAGAGTGATGTTGATAATGCAGTTTCCTCCCTTAAAATCACAATAAATTTCAGTCGAATAATGATTTTCTTTTGCTTTTTTAAGTTTATAATAGTATGGATAGTTCAATTCGCTTAGGTGTCCAAACCGTCAAAAATTTCACTATCGTTGCATTACAAATAGCAAACGTTTGCTAGTTTTTAAGCTCGCCGAACGTTCGAATCGCTATTCATAACACTGGTCAACACGGTTTTTGTTCCCTTAACTTTGAAAAACGTTTATAAAGGACTGAAGTCTCTTGTTCTAAAATTGTTCTTCAACTTTTCCCTAGCTGTGCAGATTCCCTTTCAACTGTCGTGCGCCATGTGCATCTCGGCCGACGCAACCCTTTACCTGCCTGGGTGAGTAGGTTCCATTGCATAGCTTGGCCAGCAATGCAATCGTTGCCTTTTCAAAGCGTTTGACCAATCTACTTACGTCTGCCTATTGTAGGTACCTACTGTCTACGGATTCTTGAAGTTCTTTATTAGAAATACCGTTGGGCCAATCAAATCCTTAGTTGTCCTTGTAGTTGTTTAACTGTTATAGTTTTTGTGTAGCAACACGATTTAGAATTAAGCTGAAGACTAAAAACTTGGAGAATATTTGTTTTAATTTATTTCCAAGCCTTTGGGAGCATACAAACTGCATTTTCTTAAAAAAACGACCACCCTATTGAACATTACCATTAAAAGCTATAGAATCTATTTAAACAATGTTATTTATTTAATTCAAACATTAATTACTCATAATAGTTTTTATCGCTCATAAACTGGCGTCACTGATAACTCATTGCAGGGAAGATCATCTATAATTATGTTTATTCATTATCACTAGATTCATTAATGAATTGAACTGTGAACTGGCCTTGGTTTTGAAAACCAATGACATCAAAGTCAAAACAATTAAAAAAAAACACACAAATTTCACTAAGAAACAAACAAAATATTGATAAAATTTGTTTAATAATTCAATTTGTGTGAATAAAATTTTGACAGATAACAGCTGACATTTAATTTGTGCATGTGAAAAAAAATATCATCATGTGGTTTGATTGTTAATATTTTTCAATATTAAATGTACAATAGCCATCCATGAATGTTTCTTACCATAATAAAAATAAAAATAAATAAAAATTGAATTCGAAATTTACAAGATCAGAGATTAAGAAAATCAAATTATTAATCAAATGCCAGCCAGATGTAAGATTTACATGTTAAAAGCACAATTTTGCTGTTGCCCTCGATTTTCATTGATTGCCGGCTTTGGTTGGAAACGGTGGATTGGAAATAAACCTCGAGGGGCTGTGATAAGATTTGTCGTTGTTCATGAGAAAAACAAGAAACTACGAAAAAAAGAATATTTAAATATTTATAGTATTTTTCTTTGAATTTGAAATTCAATAAAGTAAAAGACGAAAATTATAACTTTTTGTTAATATTTTGAAAAATTTACTAAGAATTTTTTAGGTTTGTACTTTCATCATATAATTATAATAATGAACACCATAATGGTGCATGAATCTTCACCGAAATTATTGAAAATGCGGCATTTCAAACGCCTACAAAGGAAAACATTTAACTGCAATTTCCTCATGAAAATTAATTTTTAATATTCAATAGAAAATAAAAATAATCAGATTGAAGCCATAATTGGTTTTAAATTAGCAATAAATACAAATTAATCTTCAGGGTTCACATCTTATGTAGTGCAGCTTGCCCAATCAGATTAATATTTTGAATCAACCTACCGCCAATATTATTATAAACTTGACGAATTCTCAAGTATTACAATTACTTACAATTTATTCACATTCTATATTTTTATAATCTTTATTATAGGAAGCACTTTGGCTATTTTAAAATAATTTTATAAGTACCTACTTATACCTTCTTAACTCATATCTTTTTAACACAAATTTGATTAAAAAAAAAAAGTATAATAGGCTTAGTAACTGTCTAAATATTTTTATAAATTTATTGCTACTACACCTATTTTGTGTTGATAAATGTATGAAGTAATAAAAATAATTTTCACGCAAATAGGTACATTATGTTATCATAAAAATTGTTAAGAAACTATCCTTCGATAAGAAAAGATTAAACTATAGAGAAACGTCCAGGTGGGTCTTAGTTAAATATCTAGACACATTCACATTTATTTACAGTAGAATCGTAAAAAGATGAACAGATATTATCTTTTTGAATTGTTCATCTTTCTAAGCATCGAGAATATCTTTAAAAAATAAAAGCAAAAAAAAATTGCATCTATTAAAATAACAACTCATTATATTTAACAAAAAAGAATCAAAACATACCTAACAAAAATAAAAAAGGTTCTTCATACAAATTTAAAAAAAAAAAAACATGACTTAATCAGACATTTTCCCATAGTATAAAGAAGACAAGTTGTGCTTGACAGCTCATTCGACGGCTTCGTGATGTCATCGGGAGTGAAAAATTTCAATTTGTAGTTGAACGAAATCAACCAAAACAATAACAACACAATTGGCTGTCACTCCATGTGACTTTACATAAATTAAAAAATGGCGAACCTTCAACCCATATTAACCATACCGTGCATTCTTTATATTGTGATATTTTCCTAAAAAACTTGTCGGAAAAAAGTGTTCATCTTTCCAGTTTTCATATCTTCGTCTGAACAGTTTTCATACCTTAGAACAGTTCATGTTTTCGAGATTCTACTGTATTAAAAAATTGTTAACATCCTGTTCAAAACTGTTTTTTTTTTTATATATATCAGGCCGTTAAAAAGTCAGTTAGGCCACTATGGCTCTCACAGCCTGGTATAACAATGGAATCGTTTAAGACCGAGGCGCTTTTAAACATTAACACAAAGCAAGGTACAGGACCATAAGTTTTACAACAATGGTACCTAATGTTTTTCAAAATAATGAATGTATCCAAAAACCATAATACTTAATTCTCAAAAGTTTCGGTAAAAGTCAATATCTTACACATTTTTGTTAAGAAAAATTCTTCTCATTACGGATTTTGTTTAGGATTACCAATTTAATAGTCCGGGCGGCCAATGCAAGAATGTTTTACTCATCGAGTTTAAGAAAATTTCAAATGAGAAGTGAAAGAAATCCACTGGGCGTGTTTTTTTGGAGACTATCCCCAGACGTTTTTTTTTGAAGTAGCTGTCATAAACCGGTTTTGGAAAAACTAATTTTTCTTAAAAATGTTTCCTACGATTTTGATTAAAAAAATAATGGTAATTTTTTTGAAAAAGGTCTATTTTTAAATGAAAACCATTGGATTTGAGATTATACCGATTATGTCAGACAGACAGACAGAATTGCCGGACTCACTTTTTTTGCATTCTCTATTATTGTAATGTCATGGTTAATTCTTATCTCGGGTTCAATTTTTTGTACGAATTCTAAACCTGCCCTACAGTAGGTACCTTTATCGCAAGTTAGAAATGAACCTATGTATATTTAAATTGGTAATCCGGTTCACCCAACTGTTCTTTTAAAGTCAGTCTTTCTTTCGAGCCTAGCATAGTAAGTATTCATTATTAAGTAAGGTATAAAAGATGTTTCCAAGATGCCTCTTATGAATGAGAGAGCGCGTTTAAGAGAACTGGTGGAAACACAGATCATTTTATTATGTTTTTTCTCTGGGGTGTCATTTTAAAAACTAAACTAAGTATAAGACCCTAAGACCCATTTATAGAATAAAGATCAAAATCCCAAAATTTGTTTTTTGACTAAAGCTTAGTAGGTAACATTCCCTTGGTAACAAGAGGTTAATGCTCTTTATGGTATGGCGCCAAAAATTAATCATCTTGTTTGCTTTGATAATTTAAACTTTTTTTTGCACTTAATGTTGAAGATAAGATTTTGTATAAAAATGTATAATGTAGGTACAAATTATTCTTATTGATTAAAGGTTTTTAGAATTTTTATAAATTGTCTATCGCAATATTTTGCTGATTGCATTATTTGTTTGCTATCATTGCAAACCTAAAGGCTAATCACCCAGACATGATAGATTACAAGTAAATAAAGGGCAGTTGATTTTAAAACACAATTTCTAGATAAACAAATTCCGTTCAGTACAATAAATTGATAAAATTTTAATTTTTATTTGCAGATACACAAACAAACATATCAGAAAACCAGAAGATGTTCCTGAACTTGAATTAATAATAATTTGCATCAAAAATGAGAGACGTACACAAGAATAATAATAATTAAAGTTATAACATCTTTCATTAATAAAATACAAACATCATTAATAAACCAATTAGATAAGAGCTTTTAGAACTTCCACCGACAAGCAAAAAGAGGAAGTTCAAAGTTCTTTAGAAATCGCAATAAAAAAAAAAAAAAAAGAAAGACATCAATGTAACCGACAAGACAGTGATTGTTTGGATTTTTTTTTATTATTTAATTCTTAGTTTAAATTTATAATTAAATTTTGTTTTCGTTTTAAATTATTTAATTAAAATTTGAATTTACCGCCAATTAAGTTGTAAATATTTAGTTAATTTAAATATACAAAAAGTGATATTAAAAAATAATGGCACACGCTCCTGCTGCTCGTAGAAAAGATTCCAATTGTAATGGAAATGCAAAGAAATGTGATAAAGATGTTGATTCAGAGTCGCTGCCAGTTCCGCCTGATGGTGGATGGGGATGGATGGTCGTTTTTGGATCATTTATGATTCACATTATCAGTGAGTATTATTATGAAATGTTATTATATAAATGTTTTTTTTTTTTTTTAATAACTGGTGTGGGAACATTTTTTCTGATTTCATTGAAGAAAATAATAGTCAGGGTCAGGTTTTATTTGTTCAAGTATAGTATAGTATTTATTAACCGTTTATTCTTCAAAACTCATGTAATTGATACCTCGAAAACTCCTTCAATTATTTACTAATTGACTTGATTCCTATGCTATTTTATCTATAGTGTAATTCTTTATGTGATTAACACTACATTTGACGTGATTGGCATTCTATTTATTCTACTGTAAATGTTTTTAACTTAGTCTTCAGTTTAGATTCTTCAATTGTAGAACTATTGTAACAATGAACCATTAAAATTATGTGGACTATGATTTATGTAGTGGAAAGTATATGTGACTTACACTACATGCCAACTTTGCATTACTTTACATTCTAATTTAAAACTATATCTGTAGCTATAATTTCTGACTTTTTCAAGAGCCCAAAAGGACGTTAAAACTGAAACGATCCAATGGATGCTGTTTCTTTTATCAAATGTCATAGTATATTTCTGTTTTTGAATTGTTTTTAATTTTTTTTAATTATTCACATACTTTTAGTAATTTAATAATAATACCTTTTAATTTTTTTAACTCAATTTAACTCAATACCGTGACAAAATTCGTCTTTTCTAATCTATTCTACAGCGTGACTTACACTACAACATATATTGAGCAAGAATTTTTAAATAAGACAATATTTATATAAACCATGCAAAGGTACGGAAATATGTCAAGTAGAATCGTTTTCTTGCACACTGAAGTAGAAATTTTACTTATTTAATTGAGAAAATCCTGATTATTCTGTGACTTACACTACAGCTAGACATTATAGTCTTATCAATTTAATATTTCTTAGTAACGTAATGCTTCCATAAATTACTGACTGCTTACGTGGTAGGTCAGAGTACTTAACTATTCGATAGGAAGCAGTATATAATTCAAAATATAGGTAAGGTATAATAACTACGATTATTCCTATTTTGTGACCTTTTGAATTTGAAGTTTATTCCATTTTTAAGACAAATAATAATACATTATGTGACCAATATTTGATTTTCTAATCAAATCAGCTTGAATACTGCTTATCATCATCACTTTGTTTAATTCAATTTCTTGCTAAACTATATTCACAATAAATCAATAGTGCTCATTCTAGTGTCACCGTCAGTAATGAATTAGGTCAATTTTTTAGCCACTATTCATATTCCGAGAAATTGACGCAAAACATCATATCACTTTCAGTGATTATTTGATGGACGTAGTAACGAGTATTGACTTCGTGTTAAATTATAACAATGTAAGGGAAATTTCTAAGAATCATTAAAATATCACATTTAAATGGTGGAAAAT
This sequence comes from Meliscaeva auricollis, assembly GCA_948107695.1. Taxonomy (NCBI): domain Eukaryota; kingdom Metazoa; phylum Arthropoda; class Insecta; order Diptera; family Syrphidae; genus Meliscaeva; species Meliscaeva auricollis. The sequence continues at coordinate 19,829,114 of OX403617.1, read as the reverse complement.
GTTCAATGTTGATTATATCTGTATGTCATCTCACGTAACTGGTTTTATGTTTCTTCAAATCTTAACCTGAAGTCCTTTTTTTTAATAAGAAACATAAAACATGTAAGTTCGTTTTTTTTAACTTTTTTGGTATCATATTTTTTTGGGAATATTTGGTTTCCACAAAAAGTGTCTTAAATCAAATTTAAAAAAAATCCGCCTTAGCTTTCAAGTTACATCCGAAATACTGCAAATCGAATAGTATGATCATTCACTTTGACTCAAAAATGTTAACTTGTTTGCATTTTTTTAAATAAAAAATGGTTAGATCACAAACAAACCATCTAAAATTGAAAATTCCTGAATCCATAATTGTTCTTTTCTTCTACTTATTCACTACTATTCAGTGTTGTCAAAAGCATGTAGCTTAGGTATATAATTATTATTGAAGACATCAACTAAAACCTTTTAAATTATTTTATGAATAGCCTCTGGCAGAGGGTTCATCTTCTTTTATCTGAAATCGATTTAATCAAATGCGTGCGACCTATTCAAATCACATTCAAACCCCTTTTTATTCTTTTTTATGTTCACTTTTGTCCCTAAGTAGTTTTCTCCCATTGATTTCTGTTTCTGTGCAAGTGTACTCAGCTCATAGGTCATAGCTAACAAGATAAAATGCATAAGAAAGTCAAAGAAACGTCAATTTTAAAACCTTGTAGCATTGATTCATTTTATTCACTACATCATAATAATTATATTTATTAACTCATGTAGAATTTACTTCAATATGTCTAACAATTAAAGTAACAAGTTTTATCGACGACAGCTTTATAATTGACCATTGATTAACAATAGAAAATTAATTAGCACATGGTGATAATAAATGTTATAGTTAAGATTGAGATAAAATATCTTTACAAATGTCAATTTTGTAATCATTTTTAAACACGTGAACAGTGAACACTGAGCAATTTAATCTATATAGCCTTTAAAAGGCGTATTAAAATGTGGATAGGTAAGCGTTTAATTTCTGTCAGACTGAAATATAAGCAAAATGTTTTCTTTTCTATTTGTATTACTATTTCAACCCTGTTGTCAGGTTAGTTATTTAAAATTTTCTTCAATCGATTTTTGATTAGATGTTTGTGTGTTATCAATGTGAGAGGTACAATAATCTTTGTTAATTCCAATTACTTGTGTGTTAACATGGCGTTCACCTTAAAAGCTATTGATTTTTAATTTTTACTTGTTTAACATGTCTATCAAGGTAATTTTAATTTATTTTCGAATAGAAAGGAAGATGCTTTATTAAAAGAAGACTACTCTAGAATGATGGGTAGAAACAATTATAGGAAGCAGCGTCAAGCTGTCTGAATGCAGTAGTATAGCATAAATTGATGTTCATTAAAAAAATAAAATGCACGACTGGATCCAAAAAAAGTTTTAATAAAGAGATAGACTTGTCCAACAAAATGAACGATTTTTTATCAAAACCGTAGGAGCCGTTTTTGAAAAAAAACAAGCTTTTCTAAAATCAAAAAAAAAAATATCTAAAAACGTCTATATTATGCTCCAAAAAACGCCATACGCCCAGCTTAAAGTAAAGGCTGTGACTACATCCAGTCAGACAGACAGACATACAGAATTGTCGGTCCCACTTTTTTCTCATTCTCTATCATCGTAATTTGTTATCTTTGAATACCAGTTATGCATAGAATGATAGTAACTACCTATATCGCTTGTAAAAATAACATTGCCTAGAGTTTTTCAGTCAATCTAATGGAGTGTCTTTAAAATAAATATAAAAGTAGTCTGATATTACAGCAAAATTTAGACACCTCAATCTTTAAATTCGAATATAAAAAAAAGTTTAAAATATTATAAGTAAACCATCTCGAAGCCAACGGTACCGTTCTCCACTGGTGGCTGGTCGAGTCCGACGACCAAAGCAGACAATTTTGTTGAATTTGAATGAAACTCTTTTTAAGTTTATAAAATTTTTATAGCATGTACCGTTATATTTGATATATCAAATTAAATATAATTTGATCGCGATGCTCAATAAAGTTGAATCATAATTTTATGAGGCTTAGTTTAATATGTAGTTATTAAGCGCCGTATAAACAAAATCTCTTTTCACTGTTATCTCGGTTGACAGACAACAAAAAATTGTTCAAAATGTTGTAAAAAAAATGTATTACCGCAAAAACTAATGGCTGTGTAAATTTCAATTTTGAAAATGTAATAGTAAAAAAGATCAAAAAACGTGAACTGAAAAATTTTGTTTTTTACTGTTATTCATAAAATAAAATGTTTAAAAATCTATTTTCTTTACGTGTGCATAGACAACACATAAATCTGAAAGTGTTTTTGGATAAAATGATTTTCCCATCATTGCCTGATTTTTAAAATCAATTAAACCAGAAACATAAACTTTCAAAAACCTATGTGTTTTTTAAAACCTAAAAAACCCGTTATGGAGCATTTTCAATATAATCCGTATTAGGCGCTTAACTTTTTTTAACTGAAAAAGTCTAAGTGTTATTACTGGTTGAATATTCTTATAAACGCCGGTAAAGAAATATAACTTCAAAAACTTTATTAAAAAAAAATCTAAAAAAACGCCATATACACAGCTTGAAGTGACAGACGGAATTGTCTGAAATACTTTCTGCGCATTCTCTCTCATCGTAATGTCATGTTTCATTGTAATCCCAACTATTTTTTTGTACGAATGTATAACGGGATATAATTGTATGCCGTTAATTTTGGGACTAAAAAAAATGTCAATTTCCCCTCTAGAGACTCAAAACTCAAAACCATGTTTGAAGAAAAACTCTTTAGCAGCTAAGGCTGTAGCTTTGAGATATGGACACGACAGACAGACAGACAGCCAGGCAGACAGACAGCATTACCGGAGTCGTTTTTTTTTGACATTCTCTACTATCGTAATGTCATGTTTGATTGATGTCTCTAGTTCAATTATTTTTACGAATCCTAAACTTGCCTGTAGTGTCTATTCTTTACTTAAACCCAAGGGTTAACATGAGATGCACTTTTCATGACTTGCATGGTGCAGTACCTTGAAATAAAAGTTTCATTTGTTGAACTGAACACTCAGAAGTATTCATAAAAACTTTAACTTCGGGTTTGTTGGCATATCTTTGTTTTGTTTCATTAAGTCCAGTATTATCATATGTATATGCCATAAGCTTAGTTTGTACCAGAAGCGTTTTTGATTATATCAGCTTCCCTGCCACTCTTAAAAATACGTAATTCTACCCACGATATTTTAATAAGCTCTTCTTATTCTTTGTTCCCTTTTTAAATGAAACATTAATGCCAAATTATTTCTTTGTTTAAGTTATATTTTTCCTGTACTGGAAAAAATATTTTATATTTTACAAGTTTTCTGCTTGCGAAAAAATAAAGAAATTAATACAAATAATATATACCTACAATTTATAGAACTTTCAATCTGCAGTAACATGGGGGAAAACGCATCCATGTAGCTCTCTTTGTAAATAAAATGCAACTACGAAGTAGATTAAACAACAAAAGAAGTTATAGATTATTTTGGAAAGACGGAAAATACAGAAACAATGATTCATAATGTTTTCTTCTGTTTTTACTAGAACACATTGTATTTTTGTTCATTTTGATCTTCTTAAATAATATTATTGTTCATATACATATGTGAAAATATGAGTAATTGAATTAATGACTTCGCTTCGAACAATAAATGCAATTTGCAGTCTTTTTAGTTCATTTTGTTTTTGGTTTTCAACTTCCTTCTGGCTAAATGGTAAATTTTTTGATTTCTAACTGAGGACAGGGAAATCATAAAATTTGTTCGATTTCTATTTCTTTTAAAAAATAAATAATATGCAGGTTCTTTCTTATACAAATTAAATTTTTTTGAGTTGTTTGATAACTTAACATACAAAGCCATTATTAAATTATTATTTTTATAAAAAATCAAAAAGTACGAGTAATCATGATATAAATGGAATCGAGCATAATGCTCAGGAATTGTTTGTAAATATAAGAATAAAGAAATATTAATGGTAGATGGATGGTAAAATGAGAAAACTCCAATATTGTGGGAACAGCGGAAGTAGTACTTGATTATTTACCCAGAAGTATGGATTCGATTCTCACTCTGGATATCCGTTTTTGTTTTCAATTACCCAGTCTAGACTGGATTCCACCCGTAAAATACTATAAGATGATATACACAAACTTAGTTGAAATCTAATATACCAGCAAAATTCTATCCTATCTTTCGATTTCTTCTGACTTTATTGCATCTAAAAGGCCTAAGGTCTTACAGTAATAAAATTATTAAAATTAAAGTTCAACTTTATTACCGGCGATTTTTATGTTGTCATTTCTGATACATTGTCAGAACTTTAGCATTAAAAACCAATAAAGTAGTTAATACTTCAGAGTTCAATAAGAAGTCATTAAATTGTACCTACAACATTATTATAATTAAAGTAGAATATCTTTTGGTTTTCTATCACGCACAAATCTGTTGCGAGCTCTTGACAATATTTGTAGATAATAAAATAAGAGCAATAATTTTCTTTGCTTTGCGCAAACAAGAATGTTGCCTTTAATAATGTTTTCCATTGATTGCTAATATCCCTGATTTTCTATAGATAACAGCCCTTACAAAAACAATTACGGTTTCACCATATTATGTGTATAGGAAGTAGGTAGGTACATATTATGAACATCGTACATGTGTAAATATCAATTAAATCAAACTTGATTGTGTATTTTGTTGTTACTCTGATATACAAGATTAATATAAAGTACATCGACATACTTCAACATCCAACATAATCATTTTCTGGCAACTAGGATTCAATTTCAAGGACAATCTCCAAATTCATAATAAGGTGTTTTATGTCGGTCTCAGTGTACGGATCGGAGGCACGTACTTTATTATAATTTATTGATTATCTTAAGTCCAGAATTGTGCCCGGCCACAATGATTAAAATCTACGTGAATGAAAGCAGATACGCAATAAGTTGAAAGTTTATCAGTATCATAATCATCGGATGATAATAATAATTTAAACTCAAAATAATTATAATGAAAATGATTGATAGCTAAAAGTTGATGATGGATTGAGGAAGACATAGCGATTGCATTATACCAGGTCATTGCATTCTAATTAGAAATCAGTATAATTTGAATTATACTCCTATATGGATGTCAGAAACGTGTATAAACTTTTCAAGGTTCAGACTAACAATTAGTCATAATAAATTGAAAAAAAAAAAAAAAATAATCATCACAAAAATAGAATTGATAAGAAAATAATTGAATATTTGCTTTCACCTATATTTTACATATTTTTTTCTTTGCTCTAAAGTATATTGAACCCGACCCTTAAAGTACATAGGTATAGGTATTTCAAATCTTAATTATGGCTTAATTTCACAGATAAAGCTTTGTCAATGTATTTAAAAAAAAAAAAAAAAAAACTTATAGCATCTGCGTGCTCAAAGAAATCTACGATTAAAACACGAGTACATAAATTAACTATCAACAATTTTTTTTTTTAAATAAAACAAAAATTATGACTCATAAGATTTTAAAATAATGTGATGGCTCATGCGTCATGCCGCAACAAGATGTTACAGTTGTGGTTGTTGTTCCTAAGATAGGCTTATGTGTCTTCAAAGAAAAAGTATAAATAATAATAATTGTCTAGTGATGAGGTTTATTTTACAATCAAAAAATTCACAACGAACATGGTGTGACACATTTTTCAATATAGATTAAAAGCATCGTTAGGGGTAGAGAATGATGAAAATAATTCAAGGGTCAAGGGGAAAAATGACACATGTCCCTTTTTTGTGAAAATTAAACAATGATGATAAGTTTCGTAGTATTAATTGAGTACCCGCTATCAGAGGCAAGGGTATCCTAACTTTTAGAAAACCAATATGCATCAGTACTGAAGGGTCCTTACGACAGTTAAAGACTTAAATTTTGTCCTTTTTTCTTCGATTAACCTTGAACTCAATATTGATATTTATTATTTTTGTTTCCTTGCAGCTGATGGCATGACATATTCCTTTGGTATGTTCTATGTTGAATTCCTGGATTACTTTAACGAGGGCAAAGGTTACACAGCATGGATTGTTTCAATTCTAGTAGGAGTCACATTAGCATCGGGTAAGTGCAAGTAAAACAAACTTTTCGGTGACAAGGACATGACATTAACTGCCTTTAACATGCTGTTAAAATAAGTCACGACATTATGAATAGTGTAAAAAACTTGTTGACATTTCCTAGAATATCTGTCTTAAGAAACGCCTTTAAAAAAAAAAAACAAGGACCAACACTATGAAGGTATATAATCTTGACCTAAATCATCAAACAAAACATAAGATATAAAGAAATGCAACAGGTGTCATAGAGCACAATAATTTATTGTCAAAGAACACAATGCGCTTTTCACTATGTATTCAAGCAAAAGCATAAGAAAACTTAAAGCAGAATATTATTTGAGAAAGAATTTCATAAGGCAATGTTTAAGAATGACGGCTAAAAATGTATCTAAGACACTTTATCCAAGCAAATATGAAATAAAAAGTGATTAATAACAACTAAAGCGTTTTGTGGTGATAAAGGATTAATTTTTAAAGAAAAAAATTTAACAAATTCTTGTATATTTTTTAAAAGGTTTAATAGAAGATTGGAAATGTCTCAATTTTGAAATTAATCTGATTTTAAATAAAAATGAGAAGAATTTCGATTCTGATTTTTCTCAAAGCTTAACATTCTCTTCTTATGATTAAACTAAATTTAAATACAGAGAAACTAGTATCATAAGATTTGTGTAAACACCAAATTTTGTGTGTATATTTGTGTATTTTTGTCATAAAAATTCATAAAATTATCCAAACCACAAATTGGATGTCAGCAAATAACAATACAATAGTGAAAAGCGAACATAATGCTAAAGTTAAGTTTGTACTAAATTGTACCAATTGGCACTTATAAAGTAGCGAACTTATAAGACATCGTTAATAGGTTAATAGGGGTTAATTTTGTAGTGAAAACGACAAACGACATGATCTGAAAAGTTTCAAAAGAGAAACGTCAGAAAAATCAGAAAAATTGCTGAAAAAGTAAACTTTTTAGTACATTTTTAGTACTTATTTTTTTGACATTATTAGTTTTTTGTATATATTTTTAAAATTTTTTGATATGATTTTACATTTGAAGCATTCATGTATTCTTTTTAGGTCCCATATCATCATCATTTGTCAACCGTTACGGATGTCGACCAGTGACAATAGCTGGATCAATATTAGCCTCATTTTGCATTCTCCTCAGTATGTTTGCTCAAAATGTCCTAACGCTTATTTTCACAATCGGCATTGGTACCGGCTTGGGCTTTGGTCTAATCTATCTACCAGCCATTGTGAGTGTTACGATGTATTTTGAGAAATATCGATCTCTAGCCACTGGCATTGCTGTGTGTGGCTCTGGATTTGGCACCTTTGTCTTCTCACCATTAACTGAAAGTCTTATAAAAAATTTTGGCTGGCGAGGTGCAATGCTTATAATATCAGGCATTGTCCTAAATTGTATTATTTTCGGTTCAATGTTTCGACCAATCGAAGCACCGAAGAAAGCAATTGAACAGGAAAGTGCTGAAATGGCTGAACTTGCACCGCTAAACGCAAAACAAACGGATCAGTTCCTACAAACACCGCGAAGCGATACGAATCTTTCGCGATCGTATAGTGTGGGTCATGATTTTGGTTATGAATTTCATGTAAGTAATTTGTTCTTATATAGTTTTTATTTTTCGATCCTTTTATCTCCTTAATAATCCCCAAAAATCCTCATCAATAGACAACTAATCAAAATGGTAAATTATCCATTCCGACGATCAGTAGCAATAATAACATCCGTTCTGCAACTAGCCAACCACACATCCCTGGTGAGGATCAACAGCAGCCACTTAAAGGATCCCAAGAGAAATTTGGCAGTGGAATGATGTATCGCCAAGATATCCTGTATCAGGTAAGAATTGAATTCGATATATTTTCTCAAGTGCATGGAGTAAATAATAGATTATATTTTGATGCTTTCATAGGGTTCCCTACTAAACATCCCCGAATACCGCTCAAGAAATGATCTTAACGTGAATCGATATGGCTCGTTGAAGCACAGTATACAAGCAGATTCAACTCAGGTAAGATAACATTTCTTATCAAACTCTTCTACAATATTATTCTAAATGGGAATGTTAAATATTTGCTAAGTTTGTTTTTACCGTATGTTACTAAGCAAATACTTTATTAAGTTGGTAAACAGAATCCGGACCATATTGGATCCGGTTAGATTTGTTGCTATATTATAACACCTGTAATCGGGTGATTACAGAAACAAGCAAAACAAACTTATAGTAGTGTGCACATAAAGTCGTCTGTAGTATTTAAAACAGCTGGGTTAAGAAAATATTGAAAATATCTTAATGTTTTTTTTTACAATCTTTTAGAAGTCGTAAAGTTAATCTAGTCAAATAGGTGGGTAGTAACACAACGAGTACATATAGTAGATTTATTTTGTTATTTTAGATAGGTACTAATTACCTTAACAAGTCTATCTTAATAAATACTTTTGGTGAACAACTGTTGATTCACTCATTTTCATATGCGACAATTCGGGATCTGATTTTTTGAGTAAGTCACTAGTAAAGTGAACCAGATCCGTAGCCAGAATTTCTTTGAATTATTTCAAACATATTCTGGCAATTTGTTAAACAAAAACATAAAACTAAACCAGCAAAAATTCTGTAGGGGAAGGCAGTACAAGGTGCGACCTGAGTTTTGAAAACAATGATAATCAAAATTAAATTTTGTTCAAAATTGATGGTATTTTGTAGGAAATAGCTTCTAAATAATTGTAATTTATTTATTATTTTCAAAGAGTTTTTGAAAATATTGTAGGTAAATATTGCAAAAAGCCACTATTTAAATTAGTCTTGTGGCCTTAAATTTGGCCTTATTAATTTATGCATTAAAATAGAACCAAATCTAAATCGAAAAGATTTGTTTTTTTTTTGTAATAATACTTAAAAGTAAGAATAGTGTGATCTATGTTTTGAGACTGAATTTTGTTTTTTAAGCTTTAGATTCCAATGCAAAAAAAACTCTATACTATCAGAATACAATATTATTTCGACCTATAAGTTTGTTTTTAGTTATTTTATTATATTTCATCACTTAAATAATAATTCATTATACTTTTATACAGAGTTCGAACAATAAAGATACCAACAAGTCCTCTGAAAACGTTGTAGGCAATTTGTTTCCTGCAACAGAAATATATTTTGTTTGTAAGAAAACTTTTTCATGATGTTTATATGGTTTTGAAACTTACACTTTTAAAATCTTTTTACATTGCTCTATACTCGAATCAGGTTCGTTAAGTAAGAATTTTCTGCATCCTTTAACGTTTTCCTCAACATATTGTAGAGTTTTTTCCATTGACTGGGCAGCGTCTTTAATAAATGATATATCAAAATCCGTTCTATTACAAAACAAAAAAAAAAGAAATTAATATCACGAAATTATATTTTTGTATTTAATGTAAATATCTATACCCTTTGGCAAATTGCAACATTTCTTCATAATCTGTAATTCCATCGCTTTTGCTTTCATTTTCTACAAAGAATATAAGAGCCTTTCTTGTGAGATAAAGTTTTCTTTGGATCTCCATCATAAACGGTTTAATACGAAATATTTTCAAAACAATATCCGTCAGAAGTGCGGGAATAAGTTGCAAGAATATTACCTATTGAAACAACCATTAAAGCTTCTGAATGTAAAATGTATGTAAAATTCTAATAATTTATTCTTTTTTTTATTACTTTATTATTCTTACCAAGGTCCAGTAATAAAATGGACAAGCTGTCACTGTTACATTTGGTATCCAAAATGACTTCTCGAGAGGATATTTCTGATAAGCTTTTGTGAATTCTTTAAAATATATACAAAGTGGATGAGGAATAGTTGCTAGGCAAGAAAACTTTCCAACTGGAGTAGCTTCAATCAATCTTCCATAGAATCAAACAAAAAAAAACACATATTAGTTACAATTTAATACAAATATGAATGGTAAAAATTACCTTTCCTTTGGTAGTTTAGCTCTCAATGCAGTAAACATGAGAAGTGTTTTCGTACCCAGATCCAAAGGAGTCATATCCAATTGAGAATGTTTACTTTTAAGAAGGAACGTTTGTAATAGTCCTGTACCCCAAATTGTCATTAAACCCATTATACCAGTCATGGTTTCTGTGAATCCAACTTCTGGTTCTTCACAAGCTGCAATTACTATAAATAGAAGTAAGTATTCGTCAACTATAGAAGTGTCCTTTGATAAAATAGCTAGTTTTTTGTTTTTAAGTTACCAACTGAAGGTTTATAGATGGCAACGGGGATTTTCGTACGATGGTCGTCAACAAGTTTTTCAGCTAGATGTTTTGTAAATATATAAGTATTTGGAAATTCTGATATAATTCTGAAAAGAAAAATGTTGTTAGTAGTGGTATTGGTGGCGATGAGTCTTTGAGCTTTTGTTTCGTAGTTTTGATTGATTTTTTTCTATAAAACTTGTTAGAAAAATTTCTATTGGAAAATTGTTAGCACTAAATTTTTATCAAAATATTTTAAACATTAATAAAAAATTAGAAAACCCTTTTATAAGTTTGTTACAGTAACTACATTTTTATTTTGGATTCAGAGAATAAAAGTTAACTTTTTAGAATTTTGGTTTTGACAACAAAAATCGAATTTGCAAATAAGACAAATTATTTGTGTGAAAACGATTTTAGTTTTTGAAACCAATAGCTTTTCTAGATTTCGTGTGAATTTCTATCATTTCTTATAGTTTTTAGATTTTCGGAATTTTGTGTTATTTTTTTAAGGATGTTGGACTAAGGTTTCCAGAATTTGAATTTCCCGAATTTTCTCCATATTTGGTTTGCTCAATTTTAACATTTTGTTAAATTAACTTTTTTTTATCTTTGTTTTGCATTGTGAACCGACAATTTTTGATTTTATGTTAACTTACTTGTTTGTTAATATATCCAAAGTGGGATCATTATCGTCCAAATTTAAAATTTTTAGTGCAGTTCTCCAGTCAAGAACAGTTGGATAAACCTTCATTAATACATAAAATAACTTATTAGTGTCTTAATTTCATTAATTATAATTATTTTACTTACTGTATCCTCTATAAATCTGACATTTGGATTACTAAAATATGTCGATACATGTAGGAAAATTTTCAAACTTTTCATTGTTTCGGCTATTTTAAGAGCCTCATACGTTGACTTAACATTCAAATGAATTGCCGATTTAAGTGGCTCAGTGAAACGTGTAGATGCTGCCGAATGGAAAAATACTGAAACATTTTTAATTTGATCCAAGTACTCTGGTGATATTCCAAGACCATCTTCAATGATATCACCCGGTATCGCAACAAGCTTGTCTAGTTCATTAGGCTTACATTCCTTCAGAAGTTTAAATAACTGCAAATTGAGAAAAATAGAAAACAAAAATATAAATTTTAAGGGCTCGTGTGGTTTTAGTTTAATTTTTAACACACATATGTACCATACTTAAATTAAGTTATCAACACTATATTATTGTTAAATCAAAAAATTCTTTTTTCATCATTTACTCAATTTTGACATTCAAATTAGGATTTTGAGCGGCAATTAAAAAATGCTGAAAATCGTAGAGTATTCGACTATCACACTAGACGTTCGAAATACAAATCCCATTGACATTACTGGATAACTGGGTTTTATAGCATCCCACATTTTTTTCCTATACAAGAATTACTTAAAAGTGAAGACGTTTTGGCTCTTCTTTAAGGATGAATTTTGATGTGCATAAAAATATAGACGCAACAAAAAGAAGAACATTCTTTGACCTCTCGATAGTAATTAATTTGTTGCTTTGCACGAAACCAAAAAATCACGGTATTTTGTCGCTCAGGATTTCTCAAAAAATGTAGATTTGATCTGGATGGCAGAGCGGCACCTTCCCGATGGTTTTTTTTCGACATCTTTTTTCAAAAAACTCTTATTTGGAAACGAAAATTCTCTTTCCATATTAGATATTGAAAAGTTTTTCTAAATTATTAATATAATTTGCAAAGTTTATGCATTTGATGAAACAAAAAGTACAAATACTTTGCAAACTAAAAAAACTTTTCAATTTGCAAATTTGTGTTTGGTGAAACGTATTTTACAAACAGGAAAACATTTCAACTTTTCAAATCAATAAATATCCTCTTTGCAAATTAATGAAACGAAATATGCAAAGTAAAAGTGAAAAGTTGCAAAGTGAAAAATGAAAAGTGTTTGGTCAAATAGGCTCTTGGTCTATTTTTTTTAGATCGAATTCAGAAAATGGTTTTCTTTATCACGTTTTTTTTCAAAATTGAAATTCACGCTTGAAATTTAGGAAAAAATATTTATCAAAAAACTTAAACTGATTTTATAAAAATCAAATAACTTTTTGACCTTACAATTTCTGCCAAAATGAAATGGTTTTATTGATTTTAGGTAAATACAAGAACAATGTAGGTATTAAATTGTGTGATAAAATTTGAATAAATTAAAAAAAAAAATTTAAATAGTATTTACTGTTTTTATCGAAATCTCTTTTTAAATTAACCTTTTTTTTTATTTTTTAAAAACCGTTTACTTTTCCGCTTTCGATTCTTTAAAAAAAAAATTGAGACTATAGAGTTTTTGAAGACTTTTTTTCGTAAATCTTAGTTTGAAGACCATTTTTTCCAAAACTATTAATCGGACCAAATTGAATGGTACCTACCTGTCATACGACGAAAATGGAAAAACGCATTTGTCCATCGGTTAATACCGGTACCTCCCCTAGAATCGTTTTACTTTTTTCTTGAAGAAACAGATTTTGATAAAAATGTTCACACGAATGCTTTTAACAATTTTTATATTATCCCATATTCAACTTTTTAAATAATAGTGAAGTCAATAAAGAATCCTCAGAAACAGCTCCGATATTTTTCTAAATTTTTTTTTTTTATTATATTATTTAACATCAGAAACATTTTGGAAGGGGTAAATAACTCCATACAAGGTTATTTACATAAAATATAACAAAAAGCCAGAGCGTTTAGCTTTTTTCAAAATCTAAACAAAATTGTATGGGAGTGGCGGCCTATGTCCCCTCGTTTAGATGGAAAACAAATCATTATCTTACAATATAAAATTATAATTTTTTCCAAAACTAGATATTTATTTTTCAGTTTTGTTGTTAAATAAAGTTGCTTTCGCCAACAGACCTTAAACTCCAAATTTTGAAAAAAAAAAATTGCAAATTTTCCCTTTTGAACCTGTTTTCTTTTTTCAACAATTTTTGTTCTTAAACACAACTTTTGTTTATAATATTCAATGCATCTATTATTTTTTAGTGAAAAAAAACTAGATACTTAAATGTTGTTCTGTTTTTGAAAAAATCCAAAAATAATAATATTAAATGTGAATGCACTGTTTCTATTTAAACAATAGACATAAATAGTGTTAAGTTTTTTAAAAAAAGACATAAAAGGTTCATTAAGTTACATAAAGCTCTGCAAAAAATCAAAATACATAGAAAAATATTTTCAGAACTAACATTGCTATTTTTGGGTTTTTCCAAAAACTATAAATAATTTAAGAATCTAGTTTTTACATTTTAACTAAAAATTAATAGATGCATTGAATATTTATAAACAAAATCAGTGTTAACGACACAAATTTTTGGAAAAAAAATAGGTTAAATAGAATACATAATAATATTATTTTTTCAAAACCTGTTTCCCAAAGCAACTTTATTCAACAACAAAAATTATCAAAATCGGATCTGTTTCTGAGGCCTATTTTATGTATTCATCTACTCGACTATAAACCTTTTTTCGATTTTTAATAAAATGTTCCATTTTTGTTTTTTTTTTTTTTTTAATTTGGATTGAGATGTGCATTAGCAATTTTTTATTTTTTAATGGTTTGAGAATTTGAGAATATAGCTACAAAATATTTTTTTTTTAAACGGCTCTAACGATTTTCAATTTTTTTTTTTTCAAAAAAATTGTCTTTCTTAATTTAATCAAATGGCATACCTAGTTTGGAGCTCAACACAATCTAAGAAGTTGTTTATGTCATTTTTTTAATCATTTTTTTTTTCTTAATTTCTAATAAAATTATTTATTTTTAAAAACTTAATATAAGAAGCTTTGAGTACAAGCAACCCAGTCGTGTATTTTATTTTTAGTTTTAGTTACTACACTTATTATTTTATTATTATTTCACGTTTGTATCGTTGACTCAAAACTTATTTGGCAAAATTATAATTATAAGACCGTAAAATTTTTCAATGAAAAATGAAAACAGTTTTGAACCCATAGTGTTAGTAATGTTTATTTTCTTAAATTTCCTCAAGAATTGGGAAATGATTTTTAACGGTTTAAGAATAGGTACTAAAAGTACCACTGTTCGTTGGTTTGAGCTTTGTGCCTAGGCTAACATAGTTCAAGTTCTTGCATTAATTAGTGTTTAAATTTGAATTGGACTTTAAATTTGGCCTTGATTAATAAACAAAACACAAAACAAAAGGCAAAATTTTGCAATTGGCCTCATTTCACTCGTCTTACATTTTATTTGAGGCACCAACTGTATAATAAGTAACGATGCAGAATTTCAGCTGCTTATTATTTAAAAATACAAAAGGGATATATCTTAGTAATTTGGGACATGATAGACAGAGTGAATTTCTTTGTACTTACTCTCGAATTTTTAATTTCCTCCAGGCGTTTCTCATGCGATACACCTCTCTTTGATCTCAGCAAGATGTAGATTTTCTTCACATTACACGATCGCAGTAGCTTTTCAATTGCAGCTTTCCCAACCACACCTGCAAAGAACAATATAGATTCCTTTTTAACAAAAAACTTTACTTTCGTCGGCATGCAATTTTTTGGCATTACCAGACCCTCCGGTCATAAAAATTTCACAGTTCTCATAAAATTCAGCAATCATTTTTTTAATTCTTATTATTTATTTTTCTTTTGCACTTTTAAAAAAAAAAAAAGCTAAACCACAAACGATGACACCCGAATTAGAACTGATTTATTGTATTTTCTTACCACATGTGCGACGAACGAAATTCACCAAAAACTTTAGCAACCAAACTAGATAATGTCAAAATAAACATAGATTTAATGCATTAGAAAAATAATAGGAATAATTGTTTTTGTTGTTTATTCATTTGTCCATTAACAAACTTGGAATTGGAACTTGAAGCTATTTGCGCAATTGGATTAGTTTACACCAGGTGTCAAGCGGGTCGATATTCGAATATTATGTAAATACTGTCACTTTTGTAATCATTATGCAAAACTTATGCAATATTAAGCAAAAACTATCAATGATTACAAATTACTACATATTTCATGAGTTATATGAGGAATAACATAACATGTAGCTCATATAGGGTGAAGTTGGTTGGTTTATTTGAATGCATTACTCTACATAAAGTACCTTCGAAACATATTATATAGACGGTCCCCCGCATTTAGGTTAGTGCAATTTTTAAAACAAAGTGCTTACGATTTATGCAAAAAAGGAAAAAATATGGATAAACTCCATTAGATTTTTTTTTTTTTTTTTTGATATTTCCTCGGATATTTCTGAGAAATCGAATTTATTCTATTTCTGATATTATTTAATGATATTGCGAAGCTTTTGAGTGTTTTATTGAAACAAATTGTATATCAAAATAATTGTTGACATTTTAGCTGTAGTTTTATAGAAATTTAAATTTTTTTAAGTTGACATAGTCAGATGTTATGAATGGTACAATTGGCCAAAGGAGCATAAAAAGTGCATTTCGTTCGATGTTTTTTTGAAATATAGAATTAATGCTATAAAAAAAAAATTTGAAAATCGTTGGAGCCGTTTTAAAAAAAATAATTTTTTATATATCTAAATTCTAAAGCTTTGTTTAAAAAAACAAGTTTGAATGCCAATTTCAAGAAAATATTTATAGACATCTAAAACCAAAATTTCAAAAAAAAAATCATTTACGCGTTTTCGAAAAATTGATTTTTGAAAATAAAATTGAAATTTTGTTTAAAAATCCAAAAAAAAAAGTCTTTTAAAATTTTGATATGAAATAACTTGAAAATTGCTGAGATCTTCTTGTTTAAAAATTGTCATCGAAATCCGCCAAGTCGCTTACGAAAAAATCAAGAAGGAGAAAAACGGCTCTATGCGAGGTCCCGTTTTTAACCGATGAAAAAATATATTTTCTATTTCAAAAGTAAGACCTTGCTTGTTGTAGTATACATAAAAATTTTAATCAAAATCGTTAGAGCGGTTTTTGAGAAAATCAAGTTTTTCTATATTCGCTGTATGGCAGGTACCTATACCGTTAATTTTGATCCTAAAAAAAAATTCAATTTCCCCTCTAGGGAATCACCAAAATCCTTTAACTACCAAGTTTGATGGTAATCGCTTAAGTACTTTAGGCTCTAGCTTAAGACAGAATCCTAAACTTGCCCTTTAGTACCTATATCGCAAGTAAAAAACAGTATAAAATGTAAGTGTATTGCTACCAGTAATAATGGGCTTAAAAATATTTTTTTTTTAAAGTCGGTAAAGAAGTATAACTTCAAAAAAAGTTTATTTTTCACGGCACGTCATTACTTTCTGCCTGTTCATCATATTTCACAATAATATTTCCTTTGATATGATTTATCACAGAAAACAGTGCTAGTTTTTTAACTTAAAAAAAAAAACTCTTAAGAATTGCCAATACAACTAGCAATATTGTAAATGACAGCGTGAAGTATTTTTTATATTTTTTAATATCAACTGTGTTAAAAAAAATTGAAATGAATTAACAGTGAAGCTACTAGTTTTTTTTAATTTTATAAACCTTTAAAATTAATAAAAAAAGATTTTTGTAAGATAAAGTTAACTAATTTTGTTTGTTTTTTTTTCTATATTTTCAGGAAGTTGAAAAAATCTGTGGCTGCGTATCATGTTCAAAGGAAACACGCGACACTTTTTCGGAAATGATGAATTTCTCATTATTCAAAGATTTAATTTTTATCATATTCACATTCTCGAATTTTTGCACAAGCATTGGTTTCAACATGCCTTATGTGTATATAGCTGCCCAAGCTGAAACACTTGGTTTGGATAAACAACAATCAAGTTATCTTCTTGCCACAATTGGAATTGCCAACACTGTGGGAAGAATTATATTGGGTTACATTTCGGACAAACCATGGGTTAATCGTTTGTTAATCTATAATCTTTGCCTTACTATTTGTGGAATAGGTATACATACCTCTTATAACAGCTTGTTTTTTTTTAATTCTAAGAGATACATTTTTCTTTGTCTATTTTCAGCCACTGCCTTGTGCATTTTCTGCACTGACTTCTATTCCCTAGTTGTATATGCATCAGTGTTTGGTTTCACAATTGGTGCCTATGTCGGTCTGACATCTGTAATTCTTGTTGATCTTCTTGGCTTGGACAAGCTTACAAATGCCTTTGGATTATTGTTACTGTTTCAAGGTCTTGCTTCATTGGTGGGACCACCAATTGGAGGTATGTTTTTATACACAATTTTACACTTACAATTTTACAACTTTAACACTTCTTTTTAATAACTATCGTTTATTTTTTTAAGGATTCTTCTATGATATCACAGGATCATATGGACCAGCATTTGTTTTGGCTGGAGTTATGATCTGCATTAGTGGACTGATACTTTTTGCCATTCCACCACTTCAAAGGTATAATGCTCGCAAAGCTAAGAATCAACAAGTAGGCAATGGCACCGCCTTGTAGGGGAATATTCCAATTTTCTTTAAGTTAAATTGTTTAATTATGTGTTTTTTTTTTTGCATTAAAGTTTGTTATAGGCCGATTTTTTCACTAAAGATTTTTCTATTAGTTTTGAAATTCAAGTAAAAAATTTAACTTGTTGATAAAATCAGCCGAAAAAGTATTGTACCAAAAAAAAAGATCTGTTTGTTAATTTTGTATTTTTCCAGTTTTCTGTTTTTTTTTTTATTATTTAAGCTAAGAATAAATTAGATAAAAAAAAAAAAAAAAAAACTAACAAAAAGACAAATGAACTGATAATTAATAATTGTGAAATTATTTAACAAAAAATATTAGAGAGATTTTATTTTTGCTATTTCAACAAAATATTATGTTATTTGAGATTCATTATACGCATACAGGACCTGACATATCAAAGATTGATCAAGATTTATATCAAACAAATATTTTTGGATACGACATACCTTATTTTATTATATAACTGAGATATTTGCTGAATAGAAATAGTGAGTATGTACCTTGTTAGATATATATGTATAAGAACTCATTTTAATTGTATGTGCAACGACACATACATACATACATTATATTATACTATTTTGTAAATACGTTTATTATAAAAATGTATATAAAAATTATATATTTATTAAGATATTTCTTTCTGTCTGTCGTTCTTTTAACATTTTATTTTGTTTCGTTAAAATACGCTTTAGCTTTATTGCAGCGCATTATAAGCGGAAGTTAATTTGTTTAAAAAATCTGAAATTTTTTGTTCAAAATTTGAGATAATCTAGGTTAAGATGAAACTGGATAAACAAAAATGTATGTATAATAAATTCTAGATAAATTAGTTATAGTGTTAGCTGTTTTTAAATTAATTTTTTTTTATAAATGCTTTAAATATAGAAAATACAGACATTATATTTTGAAAATAAGACGTGTTCCTTTTTTCTAAATGGTTCAGATTAAAACCATAAAAGCTATTGGTTGCTTGAGAAACTTGTAAAACAAAAACAATGACTAATTTACACCTAATTAGAAATTCTATTGCTACTGAAGTTTATTATTTACGTTATTGAGGCAAAATTTGCCCGCATCAAAGAAAATAAAATCTACTACAATTTATTTTTTTAATTGGTTAAAAATGGTCAGTAACTTTCGACACTACTGTCCTGATCCATTATATTGGATCTGGATTGGATCGTGTCAGTCAAGAATTTTTGGGACATTGTAAACTTTAACATACAGGGTGTCCCAAAAGCCAACGTCTAAACGAAAATGAATTTGCGACATTACATCATTTACAAAAATATATCAATACATATTTTTGAAATTCTGTGCTGTTATTTTTGATCATGAATAAAAACTACGAAAGTCTATTGAGCAAAAATTAAATTGAAATGTCATAATCTCTATAATACACCCGGCATAAATCATAAATGCAGATACAAGAAATACTTTTCCAAAATGGCGAATTTTGCAAAAGTGGAAGGCGATGGGGCGTACCGAAAAATATGATTTAAAGCTTATCTCATACAAAAATCCCGATAATCAAAAAAACAACATTTTTTGGCTGAATAATTGCCTTTTTTCCTATTTCGATGTTTTAATGGCCTTTTTTCAAATTTGTTGGTCAAAAAAATCCCATCCCTGGTAGTTATCAATCGGCAAAACATCTTATATTTGTTTTATTTATTTATATTTGTGAACGTATTTTTTTAATTTGACGTAATGTTTAAAAATCAACAGTAAGTAATTGTAATCCATTCTTCTTCAACGATACTAATACTCGATTTGTGCCATTTATTTCATTAAAAAAAAAAACATAAACAGTATTTGCATTAATTTAATAAAATTAAAATCATGAATTCATAAAACAATAATTTATCACTCTCCAACAGATGTAACTTCCGACAGCAATGAGTACACCAATACGTGCAATATTGTACAGAAACAATTTTCTAAAAAAAAAAATATACACAAATTATTTTACTGTATACATACAGATACTAAAATAAACTAACATCTTAATATTCCTTCTGCATCGTGGCAAAGTTGATTCGTCTTCTTCCAGCAAAAACTTTCTACATCCTTTAATTATGATTTCAAGTACAGATGTCATGCCTTCATCACCATCACAACAATTTGATATTCCATTTAAATCGAATTCAGTTCTGTGAGAAATAATTAAATAAATTGTATAAATTTAAATAAATTATAACAGCAACTAACATACCCAGTACCAATGTCCACATACTCTTGAAAATCTTTTGTTCCTTCACTCTGAAATTCTGTTGAAATAAAAAATTTCAACACTTTACCGGTAAAAAAAATTCTTCTCTGCAATTTCACTAGCATAGGTTCTTTGCCAATGACCATCATGCTAACATCAAATATTACTGCTGGCAACAATTGAAGAAATAGAAACTGAAAATAATGCATGTAGGGATAATGTAATATTAAGTCTTAACTGTATTCTGCAAAAAAAAAAAAAAAAAATCTCACATAAATCCAATAGACAAATCCACATCCTGTTAGCGTTAAATGTGGTATCCAAAAGGACTTTTCAAATGGATGCTTCTGAACTAATTTTGATACAATTCCTCCTATCTGACCAAAATTATGATGAAGCATATTTTTTGATGTGGACATACATACTGGGATTTTGTCATCACATCTAAAAAAAACATAATTTTAAACTTCTTTTGATTTGTTTCACTTAACCTTAAAAAAAAAAAAAATTATAATCTGCAGGACTACTTCACACCCACCGCTTGTTCCTTTTTTTACCAAAATACAAGGAAATGTGAGTTCTTTTTAATCCCTCAGCCTGAGAATAAGCCTTAATGTAAGACATTTTACGGTGGTGTTTTTGAACAACATAAAATTTATTCAAAACTGAGATCAAAATAGTGAATTATTTCTCAATCTGCTCAAATAGTGCTGATAAATTTTTATTTTTAAGTGTTTTTTTTTTTTGTTTTTGTTTAGTAAAAGTTTCATATTTGGAGCATTGACATATTTTGGTAAAATTTTTCAAATTTAAATACGGGATTTTAGTCTCTCTAGAATTCAGGTATTCGGAATTTTGTGTTTCCGGGATCCTGGGGTTTTGGGATTTTGGCCTTTTGGGATCTCAGGTTTTTGGGATTCTGAGATTTCAGGATTCTGGGTTTTCTGGATTTTCGGTTTTCGGGATTGTGGGTTTTCGGGAGTTTGGGATTCTATCCGTCTACCGCGCCCACGTTAATCCCAAGGATCTTAGACCAATCTGCCAATCATCATTCGTTCTTAAATCTGTGGAACGAATGATTGGCATTCTTCTGCGTTAGCGTTAGCACAGCACGATTACTGTAAAGGAAAATCTTTCTTGGAACACCCTATGGAAAACTTCCTAAATCACAAATTGCTTTTCTGTAATACTATACTTTTTTCAACCTCTAAGACTGCTTATTAAATAAAATGCACGACTGGATCGCACGAACTTGTTCATGTAGTTCAAGCTATTATGTATATATTAACTAAGCTTGAAAATTTTAGCTTTTGGAGATATGCAGAAATAAGCAAAAATAAATATTTTTTTGTTTTTTAAACAGGAACACTTTTTGGATTTGTTTTGAATTTTTGTTTTTCGATATTGGGTCAATGATTTTTTTTTTCGAAATTTAATTTATGATGTTGATAAATAATAGGTATCTTAAAAGTGGCATACCAATTTTTTTTTTTGACAAATCGTTTGAAAAATTTTTAATAAGAAATGTTTTTTTTTTAAACGACTCGATAGATTTTTTTGACAAATAAATTACAAAATTTATCGTTATTGAAGAATTTTTATCAAATAGTTTAATCAAAATCGTTAGAGCCGTTTTCGAGAAAACTCGAATAACTCAAAAATGTTGTATGGGAGGTACTCGTTCTTGATGAGATATTCAAAAACAAAAAAAAAAAGAACTTTCAAAATAACAAAAAAATCATCTCTTGGGTTCCACATTTCGACTCATTTGTTGCCATTTTTTTTAAGGAAAAAAAATAATATAGATTTTTATGAAAAACCTACATTTTTGCCTGTTCTCCCTGATACCTAGGTAAGAGTTTGAATTATAAGTAATCCTTACTATATCCTTATAGTAATCCTAAACCCTTTTAGATGTACAAAAGTCTGCTATTTGCGAACCATTTTTAATATTTTTTGTACATATTTTTAAGGATGCCATATCAGTGAAAAATTAAGCTATTTAAAATTTTTAAAAATAAAAGAAAACAATGAGATGTTAAATTTTATAGATATCCCGGGTGAAAATAAGTTAATATAACTTGAAATTTTATGACAATAACCAGCATTTCTTTTTATGAAAAATTGTGTTGTTTAGTGGATGTTGTCACTACATTATTTTAAGTTTTTCTATAAATATTTATGTAACATCAAATTGAGGGTAAAACACTTTCTACAAAGTAACAACAAAATATACCTATTAATAATTATTTATTTACTATTACTTACATTTCTTTTTTACATTGTACCGTTCTTGCAATAAACATTAGCATTAATTTAGTGCTTACATCCAAAGGCGTTAAGTCTAAAATAATCTTTTTTTGACACCTTATCACTTGAATAAAACCTGAGAATTTTTGGAAGAAAATATTATGTTTGCAATAAATTAGACAAAACTGTAGTCATTGCTTTTACCTGTTCCCCAGACGACAAAAAGACCCATAACTCCAGTCATTGTTTCTGTAAATCCAGGCTCAGGTTCTTTTAGTGTTGTAACGACTTTAATTACAAAAAAAAAAGAATATATTAAATCAATTTAAAAAAAATATAAATATTTTTGATTTTATAAATACAAAACACTCACCAATTGCAGGTCTGAAAATTGCAACTGGCAACTTTGATCGATAATCATTGACCACTTGTTCTGAAAGATGTTTAGTGAAAACATAGGTATTCGGAAAGCCTGATATAACTCTGAAAAAATAAAAAAAAACATAAATAGGACATCTAAGTAAAAGTAAAAAATAAACATAAACGCACTTACTTATCAGTTATTGATGCTATCGTTGCATCGAATCCTTCTTCAACTGAATCGAGTGATTTTAAAGCTGTCTTCCAATCAAAAACTCCTGGATATACCTAAATAAACATACACATCAAAAAATACTGTAGTCAATATCTTTATTGCAAAAATAAACTCAAAATTAATACTTACTTTTGCCTCAAGAAAATCAACAAAAGGATTACAAAAGAACGTTGAAACATGAAGAAATAATTTTAGATTTGGTAATGTTTCACCTAATTTCAATGCTTCAAGTGTTGCCTTAACATTGAGTTTGATTGCAGTTCTTAGAGGTTCGTCAAATCGAGTTGTTGCAGCTGAATGAATTACAACTGATACATTTTGCATTAAGATCCTGTGTTCTGGAGAAATGCCAAGGCAATCTAAAGTTGTATCGCCGGGAATAACTACAAGTTTGTCTAATTCATTTGGCTTTCGTTCTTTCAGAACATTGAAAATCTGTTAAGATAAGAAAAAAAGAATATTTATCAAAATACGTAGGTACCCATATAGTTTTAGTATTTTCCCTATTTTTTAAGAATAAAAACTTCAGCCGGGTGCTTACTTGGATTACTGAAGCACTTGTTGTGACAGGCCAGTGAACGATTAACAAATCCCTAATAGCAATTGTGCCAAATTGTTTGAAAGTCTGTGAAAACCAACAAGCAGATACATGGGTCTTTTTGAAACCGTTCCGATAGAATTTTCTCAAAAGTTGACTTAAAGCAGAAAAAAAAATAGAGAATTACAAAGGAGTTAAATATTACAAGGTATAGGTTTTTTGATAGCCAAGAAAACTTTATTTTACCAGCATTTTTAATCAAGTTATTCTCAAGACGTTTTAATAGTTTGATTATGTTATGGGTAACATTCAGAATATCTTAATATACTTTTTAATTTCTACTGCTTTCTGGAATACATTTATTCCTATTGAAGATTGAGGTCTCCAGCCATAGGAAAAATGACAGAGTCTCATTTTCAATATTTAAAATTTCAATTGAAGTGTATTTATATTTTTCAGATGACTTGGAATTTTCGCTTTTTTCAACAACCCGAAAACTACAGAAGGCGGATAAATAAACCTGCCAGACTTTTTTGAAATCAGGACGCGTATACCTATAAAACTGCATACTTAGATTTTGGTTATACCTCCACTCCCACAATAAGCTGTCGGCTCTTGGTCTATTACTAGTTGTTTTCTTAAAATAGACCTGAAATTTTTTATCATATTTGTAGTTTATGTTATAAAATTTTAACAAAATTTTTCACCAAAAAATAATTTTTTTTTCACAAAAATCTTAATGTTAACCGATAAAAAAAATCCGACAGGAGTTGCTATTTTTAAACCATAAAAGTACAAAATTTTAAAATACCAACATTTAAAAAAAATCATCATAGAATCTGTTCGGGTTCGGTTGATCCGAAATAATTTCCTTTAGTTACTGATTGTCACAGAAAACATAGGTTTTTTTCTCATATAAAAAATAAGAGTAAATAAATTCTGATATTGTGGTACGTCAAGTAAATATAAAGGATTGACCCAGTAAGTGTCTTGGTATTTAATGACGCAGATGTTTACTATGACGTCTATTATCCATTATGCACGAAAGCGTCACGTCTCTTCGGTTTTTTGTACTGCAAGCGGATTTGACGTTTTCAAACACGTGTAAGACAACAAATTACATCCGCAGAAATTTCAATTTTATAATTTGCGACTTCCAAAATGTTGCGTAGCAAGGTATGAATGTATACGTTTATTGTAGGTATACACACCGATATATTGACGTCATCGTACATTACGATACTAAGCAACCTCCCTTATGGAAAAAAATTTACATTTTTGGCGCAAATGTCTTTTAAGAATCCTTTTCACATACATCGATTGCAAGTTTCTGAGCAAATGTTGCAAACTGTTAAATTTAAAGATACCATATGCATGGTGTGAAGCAGAACTTTTCAGACAGTTTCTTCAAACTACAATGATTTGCGGGGATGAAATAAGGACCAATTTTGCAATAAATTCGTCCGTTGCAAATAATTGTCAAATCTTTACAATGTTAACTCTAAAGTATTGTTCAAAACAAAACAAAAAAAAAAACAGTTTTGGATTGTGGAAACACCATTGGTAGCCTGCTATAAGCGACTGATGTACTGGAAAGTAAAAATTGTTGAAGTTGATTCCATACAATTTAATAAAAGCCCAACTTAAAGCTCAAAATGGTGTGATTTAATTGAATATGTAATTAAGTAAACAGGTACAAAAGTATAAGAAATAAGTATTCATACAAAAAAAAAAAAAAATTGACACATGTTTCAGAGAAGCTTTTTTTTTTTTTGATATTCTATCAAAATGTATTCGTATTTTCAAACCTAGAACTATTTACTGGATATCATGTGATTTGCTTAGAGACTAGAGAGATTGTCCCAACAAATTCTGTTCTTAATTTTTCTACCTCAAAAAAAGAAAGGAGGCTGAAACAAGATCTAAAACTAAATTGACTTAAAATATAACTCAATTATTCTAATGATAGTGTTACAGTTTAATATTATTCTGAAACAGAACTCAGATTTTTATTTGGAGACACCTCTTATTAATATGACGTTTGATTGTTTATCTATGATAAATATCTACTTTCTAATAATACTCACCCTAGAATTTTTCAATTCATTAAGACGTGTCTCTGGGGTTTCACCTCTCTTTGGTCGCAACAACACAAAAATATTGTTCACATCACATGATCGAAGAATTTTTTCAATAGCTGCTTTTCCAACAACACCTGTTGATATTAGTTTTCTTCTTAAAATTTACTCCAAACACTAATTTTTTTTTTTCAATCTGTAAAGCTTACCAGAACCACCAGTAATGAAAATATCGGATTGCTTATAAAAATCGGCTATCATCTTGAAATTCCTCTTAATTATTTGTTTATTTTCAAAATAAAACTACTAAGCATTTAATACTTTGCCATAAAAGAGCACAATAACTACTAAATTAAGTGAAAATAAAATTTCTAAAATTGCTGAAAAATTGAATTAATGAATTGTTGTTTTTTTGTTTTTTTTTTTTTCTTTTTAATTTTGTTTTTTTATTCGAGTACGATGTAGTAAATATCTAAGCAAGTTGCATATTATGTACGAATTATTAGCAAATCGCTTTCCTTTGCAATCATTGTGAATTAACATTTAGGGAAATAATTTTTTTTTTGTTTTTTTTTTTTTAACATTGAATTTGTGTAGTGTAACAATTCTATAGAAATGCATTAATTTTTTTTTTGTATTATTATTTCACGTTATGATTGTATGACTAAAACAGGGTGTTTTATAGCAATTAACTATTTCAGTACAATTTTGTTATCTATAATTATATTTATAAATATAAGGAATGCATTTTGAATCAAATTTTTCCTAGAAATTCACTTACTGATTTTTATTTCAGTGCCTAAACCTGATTGAACGGAAGGATATCCGTTAGCTAGATAGATTTGCTTTTAGTAAGATTTTATTGCCTTAAAGCAAATTTATAAGGTCTGTTAGGGAACTCGCCAAAACAACGATTTTCTACTATTTTTGAATCAAAGTACTGTCAAACCTGTCAAGAGAGAGCATACTGAGAGCGAAAATGATTTCCCCTTTTTTGAAAATTTCTGCCCAAAGAATTTCTTGCGGCTGAAATATGAATTCTGTCAAAATAGTTTGTTAGGCAAAACAAAAAAAAAAAAATAAATAAAATGCATGACTGGGTCGCATGTACTTGCTCGTATAGATAAAGTTACTATTTATGCTAAGCCTTTTTAATAAAAAAATTTGTAAATGCAGTTTTAAGAAAAAAATTAAAAAAAGCATCAAATTCGATTTTCAAATGACTGTAACAGCTTAATGAATTTAACCTGAAAACGAAGTATGCAATTTCTTCTATAATGATACATTTTTAGAAAAAAAAAATTAAAAATCGTTAGAGCGTTTTTTTAAAAAAAACTATTTTTTCTATATGAAATTTTGCAAGGACTTTTATAAAAAAAAAATTGGTACGCCAGTTTTAAGATATTATTTTTTAACATCTAAAAACTAAATTTTGAAAAAAAAATATCGAATAGTTTTCCAAAAACAAGATCTTAAATTTTTTTTTTAAAATCTGACGAATAGATTGCGGCGGAATTTGAACTTATTTAAGCCATATTTTCTGTTGTGGAAATCGTAGATGAGGAATTGTCTTAGTGGAAATGGTAAGGTAGTTCCTTTTATTGATAATATAGTTCACCCGCCAACTTCATTATTACTTTAAATCACGTTGACTCCCCGGGATTAAAGTATTACGAATACCATAATAGGCATGATTATTGGTAATTTTCTCCAAATTTCTAATTATATGCGCCAAAATAAAGTAAATATCAATTTTATTGAAGTTTTTGATGATTTCTCATGTTTTCCTAAATAAACATTTATAAGAAAATATTTAGCAGTGAAGAAATTCAAATGGTTATACAAAAAAAAACTAGGTTTTGATTTTGTAATATATGCATATCTCAAAAAAGTGACTTCGTAGAGTGGTTTTTACTTTAGATTCGAATTTAGCTTTAATAATGAATAGTTTGGTTCCAAGGCGATTTTCGTTGCAGGCCAGTTGTATTTTTAAATTAATTTTGTAACAAAAACAACATTTCTGAAGATATTTTTACCGTGGTCTTGATCTTCTGGGGGAAAAAAAGGATGCACAAGATTACCTATGAAGAACACAATAATTGCAACATTGTATTGTTGATTCAAAACAAAAATATTTCTAATTGGGTACCAATCCAATTAAATAAAAAGTTTTGACAATGTGTTAATTATATTTTCTATTTTGATTACAATAAAAATAATAAACTAACAATGATTCCGATATTCACTCTCAGTTTAATGCAGTTTAATAATTTAAAAATGTTTAAAAGTCCTTAAAATACAAAACAAAAAACAAAAAACAATAATTAGCTATTGTTTAGTTCAAAAAAATGTATTATAATTATTTGTAACCGTGGTACAATATTTTGTTTGTAATTATTCCCTTAAAACTATGCCAATTAGTGACAAGTGTGGCATCGCGCGGCAGTGTTTATTTATTTTTATTATTTGCCAAATGGCAGAATTTAAATACAAGCATTTTTGACCGCAAATGCTATCAAAAATATGAATGCGTGAGTGAATGATTATGCATTTATCTTGCCGAATGCATCTTAATGTTTATTTTTATAAAAATGTCAAATTTAATCAGAATGTTGACATTGTACTTTCATTATGTATTTTGTGTAATTTTAATTAAAAAGCGTTAATTGCTACCTTGTCCGCAAAGGAATATCATTGTAGGTCTGCTATATAGGTGCTTGGTAACACATACATTATTTATGTACCTATACCATACATTCATCAAGCGTTTTGTTGATTTTTAATGAGCAACAATGTTCTTCATATTGAACTTTATTTTTAATGAATTGTTCATACACACCGATAAATATATCCTTGAACTTCAATTTGATATAAATATAGTCTTAATTATATTCGTTGAGCGTACATATGTTTTGTTTGAAACTGTTTCCCTTTGAATAAGTAATTATACGAATGCGCAATAAGATTGTTTACTTTACTTGGCGCGCAAGTATATTACGTACTAGACACTATGTTTACGCATTTGTATGCTAAATTAAGTCACAATGGATAGGTTTGCTTACGGAATTGCAGTGTTTGTTTTTTTTTGTATTATTGTTTTTAAGTATCGTTACTAAATCTATCGATATCGGTACTTGAACACAAAAATCGAAGAAACAAAAATCATTGGACTAATAGCGAAAAAAAAAATCCAAAAAGTGTTCCCGTCTTAAGAAAACATTTAGTTTTGCCTATTTGTGCTACATGAGCTCGCGTGATCCAGTGCTGCATTTTATTTTTCACGCCACTGCCTCAGAATTGTGGTTTTGGAAAACAAAATATGTGGCTCCATCATTTTAAAACACAGAGTGTTATTAACACCTCTTTGCGAATGCAATTGGAAACTGTTTTCTTAAACCTCGTGTCCAAATCAAGCTTTTAAAAATGTACATTCCGAACAAGTTTCAAAATTTATGCATCAAAAACAGTTTCCCATTGAAATTTATTGTGACTGGTGCGATTTGTCGAAGTGAAAATGTTACTTTTCTCGACGTTTTGAGGTCACTAGATTTTGAATCCGTCGTTTTCAGAAAGATATTTGCGTGTGTCTGAGTGATTTTTTTTTTTTTTTCAAACAATAATAAATACGATAAAAAAGGTTTAAAAATGACTTTCGTCTCAAATATCTTGACAACAAATAAGGATATCGACTTAAGGTTAATTTTATTTTAATCTTTTAACGAAATTAAAATTTAATAAGAAATTTAAAAAAAAATTTACGGCCAGTTTTTTTTATAAATAAAAGAAATATACGAAAAATTGTTGAAAAAAATGTCAAATATTCTTAGAGTGGGTACATAATAATATTTACTCCACACAATTTTTATTCAACACAATATTATGTTCCAATAAATTGGTAGGAATTATAAAAAAAAATCATATGGTAGGTTTTTTTTTCAAGCAAAAATACCGCAAGAATATAAACTAGTGGAAAAAGTGGAAGGATAAAAAAATTTGATTTTTTTTGTGATTTTCGAGAGGCTGTATTAAAGGTTTGCCAAAACCAAAGTGCGACAGTGCGTTACGACAGTGCGACACGATTTTTATATGAAAAACGTTTTGAGACCAATTTTGATGATTTTTCACTGAAGTTCCTTAAAAATTTTAAAATTATTTGATATAAAAATTTTGAAAAAAATTATATTTAATTTTTAAATAAACTTTCAAAAATTTTGTTTGCAAAATCAATTTTTCGAAAACGAGTCACTGCATTTTTTTGAAATTTTGGTTTTAAATGTACAATATATATTATCTTAAAAATTGCAAGCCAACTTCATTTTCAACAAGGTTTGAGATTTTTTATATATATTTAAATATTATTTTTTTTTTTAACGGCTCCAACGATTTTCAATTTTTTTTTTTTCCTAAAAATGTATCTTTTTTAATCAAATCAAATGGTATACTTAGTTTTAAGCTCAAAACAATTTAAGAATTTGTTTATGTCATTTAAGTAATTATTTCTTACAAAAATATTTATTTTTTAAAAACTTGATATAAGAATCTTTAACGTTTACAACAACTTTGACCCTGACACCTAAAATAACGACTAAAATAATTGGGTAGATTATGGAAATATGGTACCCCTTTTTGTTTTTCTTTATTACTTGCAAAATAAAAAAGATTTTTGTCTGAAATGAAAATAACTTGATGTTAAAACTAATTAATAAACGAAAATTTAAGAAATGACTAGAATTCACAGTCAATTTAACATTTTTTTAGCAAAAAATAAAAAGCATTAAAATAAAAAACGGCAAAAAAATGGAGGGTGATATGGTATATCTGCGGGAGGGTTATATAGCACTCTACTTTTTCTTCTAAGTAATTTTGTTTTGTTTTTAAGTGTCTGATCAATTACGGAGTATTTTAAGTTTGTAAAAGAATTAAAAGTACTTTGACTTTCATGCAGCTTTTTTCCGTATTACGTGGGTGGGAAATGGCACCGGTGATATATATATACTGAGATTGCAAGGTGCCATATCCCCCATTTGATATTTACTTGTGCTTTTCCAAATAACACAAATAAATTTGCTTACTCAGTTGTTTGCTTAAATGAACATCTGCTGTCAAATACTTTCGTAGCTACACTTACTTCACCAATATACAAAAAAAAACTTTTTGCTTAAAAAATGTTCTCTTTTTGTTTTCTCCGCTTGTAAATAATACCGCATGATACCGCAATGATATTGAGAAAAGAAGTAATTTATTGTGAAATTTTTAATAGGTACCATATCACCCGACTTTACCCTATGCTTGCTGCATACTCAAAAATTATATTTTCAAAAATCATATCTCCCCAAAATATTTTTCATACTATGACCATTATGTGTGTGTGTGTGGATTTGGGATTGTCAAAGTTGTTCAACCCTGCTGCCTTTTAATTTTAATGAAAATGTTGCTTTGGAGAATTGTGTAGATAAAATATTTACTTTCGAAAATGTTCTTTAATTATTCAAAGCCTCCATTTCTCCAGGATATATGATATTTTTGAATACTTACCTTTTTTTTAATTCACCCGCTACATACTCGTACATACAAAACAAAAATAACATTTGATCAACTATTTTATTATTATTTCACTGAATAAGTTTTAGTTTAAAGATTAAGTATAATATTTTTAGAACCATATTTTTGGAAATAGAATATGAAAAGAATCGTTTACGTTAAGAAAAACAAATTATAATAATCATTTCCGATGTTTTGTTGGCATGTATAAGTACAATGTACTTAGTATACTTAAAACGTCATATGTATCTATACTGCTTATACTTTCTACGTTATACATACGTAAGTAGTACGTTACTTTGTTGACAGATGCTTAAAGCTATGAAAAAAGAGAATTAGAATAGAAAAAAAAAATTTAAGTACCATATAAAATTTATTAAAAATAACAAAGTGCCATAGAAAAACGAACAATCACTTGATGTGTACTCGTATTTCGAATGAAATACCTTATAAGTGCTCCAGAATTATTTAAACAAGAACATAAATTTTAAAATGTGCTGAAATAATGTGCCTTTATTATTTAAATAATTATTATTATTGACGAGATAATCTGAAACATACAAAAGACACATTCTGTTATATACTTCATTCACTAAAGTGACCCTGCTTTTCGAATAGCGAACACGAACAGGAAAAGGAACAAATAATAATAAAACCACATGGTAAATATTTTGCTTATGTTTTTATCAGCTGCCTTTAAAAATACTTATTTTTAGTACTTATTTTGAACTAATCATAAAATTAATAAATATTTTTAAAAATAAGCTTGTGACTCGAAACATGCCAAGAGTTTGAAAGTGTGACCGGTTAAAAGTTGTGATAGTGTGCTCAAATTTTGAAATTATGTCACAAAAAAAAAATTCACTGACTGAGTTCAAAATTCATCGATTGCATGTCTCGCTTCACATCATTTGAAATATGTTCCATTGAATTCACTATTTTTTTTTTTCTCATAATTCAGGAAAACCCTCCGTGTCACTTATAATACAGTAAATTTTTGATCAAAAAGGTTCCTAGAAAAAAGTTTTCAAATAGTTTTGAATTCTTTTATGTTTTTTTTGGATGATCAGATCCGAATCTGAGGTTTGTCAACAGAATTTTGTGACTCAACATGGAAAAATACTCCTAGTTATCTAATATAGGTTCACTATTTTCCGAAACTAAAAAAATCAAGCTAAATCGGCGACTACTCCTCCGATAAGGACTAATAAAAGTTGAGAACTTTTTGCTACAGCCTATACTGGGACAAAGAATGGTATCTGGAATTAATACCCTTCTCAAAAGGAGAAAATGGGCACAGAACACTCAAGATTCCTTCGACTTAAACACTAGTTTGATAGTGGGGGTTGGGTAAAAATAATTTCTTGACCCGTATTACTATATACTAGTCTCCTCCGGAAAAGAACTTTAAAACGAGCGAGAATCAGGTGTTGACCTGCTAGCTGCTTCTTACTAAGCCTGTACTCAATAGTTTTAAGTTAGTCTCTACCAAAGGTCAAACTGAACAAGGCAACAAACAAGGCCATATAAATAAGGCTGTAAAAGAATGCTGTTCAAAATATGGAGAAACAAAGACCAAGCACGCGTAGTACCTGTAAAGTCCCATGCATTTTCAATAGAACAATTAATTTCTAGAAACCGTACTCGATACTTCGTAGTTATTATATAGGAGTATTGGAGGATTTCATATAAATAAGCAACCGATTTTTTACTAATATGCAATTAATACATCAGATTCTTTAAGCGGATTAAAAAGTATAAAATGATTTCTTGTCGCTGAAATAAAATGTTGGGCGCCATTTCCCACAAAGCTATCTGCTGCATGTAACCGAAGTTTTATGTACCTTAATGTATCTATTTAGCCATAAAAACATCGACAGATAATTCATTAAATGTAATTTCAAATAAGTGACACGGAGAGTGTAAGAAAAAAAAATTAAGAAATACAATAAATTTATTAATAAAAATTTTGTTAGTCACAGAAATATTAGTAAAATATTTTAGTGTGCAAAACAATGTGACATCCTAATTAAAAATGTATAACAAAACGTCTTGTCAATTTATTATACATAATAATTATGTCTAAGGAATTATTTTTTTTTGTTGTTTGTGCCCATCACTTAGGTATTTTTCAGCTAATTTAAGTCAAATCAAAAATTATTGTAAAATAAATTGCAGTCAGTTTGATTATGTATGTATGTTGGAGACACTGACCACCCTTAACAAAAATGTAACACTAAGCAAAAGTATTTGATTAATTTTAGCAACCCATTGAATTCATTGCTCTCTCATGACTTCATTCTCAATCGGTGCAAAATTTTATTAGAAAACAATTATTTTAGAGACAAAACAAACAACTGAGTGCAGTTATGTGATACAAATATGACTTTTGTATTGTTTTTTCTGTTTGTTTTTTTTTTTTTTTTTTTTTTTTTTGTTTTTAATTTAATAAAACTTAAATAAATTATTTAATTAACAGAAATCATCATAACACGAATTTAGCTCACTTGATTTCGTTTGTTATTAATTTCCGAAGAGTACAATCGCCGGCATCTAGTTTATCAAGGATTTCAATGACATCCTTGCAATATTGATCTCTAGCCAGGTACTCGTCCTCGGTGTATTCTTCGTTGATTCGTTGCATGCGCCAGATGACATTTAATTTCGCTTCAACGAGAACATAGTTGGATGGAGGACAGAACCTTGGACATATATTATTGATGAAATGTATCATATCATGGACGGAACAAGTGTTTATTTTATTGTGAATTGCATTAAGTGTAAAGTCCTGGTATTTTCCCATTTTCGCATGAGACGATACAACTTCGCATTTACCGCATTTCCAATCCGGTTGCATGGCAGTTGTATGCACGGGAATTGTCCATCCTTTGCAATTTGGTTCGCGACAGTAAAGGGCTGCTAGATATGTTTCATTTTCCTGCAATTAAATTTGAATAAATGAATAAATTATTTCATTATAATAATAATAATTATATGGAACAATAATGCTGTTGATGAAAATTTAAATTTATTGCACAAGCCAGACAATGTACTTATGTATACCACCTATACATGCTTATATTTTTAAACCGGATGTCAAGGCTTTAAGAATTTACATTGAAAACCAAACTGAAGAATACATTACTGTCCTTGAATTTGTTTCCGATGTTTTTAGCTTGACTATTTATGCCATAGCATTTCTTAGTTCTTATGACAGTCTTCGAAAGTTGCCACTGTCTATACAGGGTGTTTCCTTATTCGTAGGCGGTGCCTACTTTGGATATTGATTCATTGAGCGTGCGTTAAGTAAAACTCGGGAATCGATAAATCTTCTTAAATAAATATTTAAAAATAATGGTAACATTTACAATATTGTTTTTAGAGTCCAAAATCTACTCTTTAACATTCTTATCTAATTTCTGAGAACAAACTGTTACGCTCTAAAAAAAAAACTGTTAAAATCGATAAATTCTACACACTTAAAAAAAATAATTTCACCGAAATGCAAACAAACCCTTAAAATTCTATCTTACATCTGGAAACAAATATAACCGAAACTAGTGCATATAATTATGTTAATGTTATTATTTTGTGTTAAATGCGTTTTTTTATGGTTATTTTAAGTGCATATTTTAGGCACATATTTTAGTGATCTCAAATTTGTTGCATTCGTCTTCGTTGCGAGTAGCAGAATAACTGTTAAAACTTTGGAAAATCATATGGTCTTGATAAGTTTTTTCATGCATTAAAAAAAAAGAGAATATCACAGTAAAAATAAATCTCTATGCAACGACATCTCTGATACATGACAGAAGCAGCTGCAGAACACAGAATGCTGGCTCGGGTAATGCCAGTTGGTTTTATCCTTTGAGAAGCCAATTCTGTTGCAAAGTCGCTAAGATGTGCACAGCAATTTTTTTATTTGAACTCGATTTATATGAATACCGGTAAAATATTACGAAATACCGCATGAAAAAAGTGCTTATTACCGCTGAAAAAAAAATACCGCCGAAAAACAATTGAGGAGTGACTTTTCAAGAAATAAAATATAGTAGGTTAAGGTAGAGTTAAAACAAAAATCAGGTGAAAACCTGAAATCCCATGGAAAATTACAATTTTGCTTTCTGATTTTTCGATTTTTTGAACAATTACTGTTTTTATCCCCTTTTGAAAAACCTTTCCTCAATTAAAGTACCTAATAGAGAAAAGAGTGGAAAGCCGCGGAAAAAGTGAGAAAACTCGCAGAAAAATATGCAAAATAATGCGGAATACAGCGTCAAAAAGTACGGTATACAGTAGGAAAACCAGCGGAACACTGATGAAAAAATAAAAAAAATATGGGAACTAGAGCATACTACCGCGGAACACTGGTAAAATACCACACAATACAGCGAAGAATAGTAAGGGAGGTAAAAGCTTGGTACAATTGTAAAAAGTGTAAAATACCGGAAGAAAAGCCTTTCCTTGCTCACAAAAATAAAATGCACGACTGGGTCGCACGTACTTGCTTTTACTATTTATGCTAAGCCTTTTTAATTAAAAACTTGTACATGGAGTTTTAAGCCTAATTCACAGTTCAGTGCAAAAATAAAAAAATACATTTACAAAACTGTTTTCTGTCTTTTCTGTCCATCGTTTTTATTATATAAAAAAGCAAACTTGTTAGTCATACCTCAGATAACACGTAGGATACTTTTTTTTGTAAACCAATCAACACAAAGGGCTAAGAATGGAATTTTTTGTTTTTTTTGCATGCAAAAAAAACAAAATTGCATTTGTAGCCTCTGGTACCAGATATAGGAAAAAAGGTAATTTATAAATTGGTTACGGTGATTGGAAAACATAAACATCAAAATATGGTACAAAATTATGCCCAAAACAGACTAAAATTTGCTTTGAAGTTTTGTTTTTTGTTTTTGCACGCTAAACTGTAAACTAGCCTTTAGAAAAAAATTAAAAATTAAAAAAACAATTCGATTTTCAAATGACGAAAATAGCTTCATGAATATGAATAATGAATATGACCTCAAAACGAGGTATGCAATTTGATTTCTGCAATAATAATACATTTTATTGAAAAAAAAAATTTTGAAAATCGTTAGATCCGTTTTAAAAAAAAACTATTTTTTCCATATAAAATTTTGCAAGGACTTTTATTAAAAAAAAATGGTACCTACGCCATTTCTAAGATATTTTTTATCAACATCTAAAAACTTAATTTTGAAAAAAAAAATATTGAAGAGTTTTCGAAAAAATGATTTTTCAAAAAAAAAATTTCAATTTCAAAATAATTTTCGAAATTTTGTTTACTAAATATTATTACGGCAACGATTTTTGGGAAAAAATTGTTTTCATTATCCAAAAAAATGGCCATGATTTTTTTAATCAAAATCGTAGGATTTTTTTTTTTTTTGGTCCAAAAAAAATTCAAATAACGTCTGGGGATAGTCTCCCAAAAACGCCACATACCAAGTTTGAAGTAAATCGACCCATACGTTCAGGCTGTGGTCTCTGATACATACAGACAGACATACAGACAGACAGGCAGGCAGGCAGACAGAATTGTCGGACCCACTTTTTTCTCATTCTCTATCCTCGTAATGTCATGTTTGATTGTTATCTCAACTTTTTTTTTTACGAACGCATAACCTGATATATGGCACCCATATCGCAAGTAAAAAGTAAAAAAAATCAGTTAGGCGACTTCGGCTCTCACGGCCTGATATAAACCTGCAACACTAGAAAAAAAACACATCAATTTATTTAAATCAATACTTTCCCTGAAACGATAATTGGATTTAAAATAAGTACAAGAAATCTTCTTCTTTACCATTGCTTTTGTTATTTGGCTCTAAGGGTGCATTTTGTTTGTATCCAAATAAAAGTATCAGCAACTTTATTGGCACTTAAAATGAAAAAAACAAAACAAAAAGTACCCACACATGTTGCTGATGTTTTGCAACGATTACTTTCTTGTAAATTAGCTGCATTGGACCTAGCGCAGCGCAGCTGCATGCCGTGCTATTCGAAACAAAAGTCTGGTAATAGTTAAACATGCTCCATTAGAACATTGGCATATGACTCGAGTAAAAGCTTTACAAGAAATATTTGTATTGTAAATATATTGTTTATAATACAGGACATAAACTCAGATCTTGCCATGGGCCCTGAAGAGTGTATATAGCATATTTGCTCTGGCTAGCGTATATGCAAATATTCAAGTCATAATGTAAGATCTTAAAAATTGTTGAGGAAAGAATTTCAAAATTGTCAATCATTTCTTTTTGCTATTAATAGAGTAGTCAGGAATTGTATTTGTGGTGGGAAAATAAGTGGCTGTATGAATATTCCGATAGGCCTTGAATTATGAAGTAGTATTTTTCTTTTGCATCACACGGAATTACTTATTGAATATTTCGTGTGACTGAAAGTCACATGCATGAAAATAAGAGAGTGGAGCACATAGCCAATATTTTGGTATTAATAGGGTCATTCAAACCCTTGCCACCTGATTACCAAGTTACTTTTAGATCAAAACAAATTTAAGAGGCTAGAAAAAAAAAACAAAAATCATTTCACAGCAACAAAAATTACTTTATATAATTTATAAAACTAGAATAGTAAAATTAGGATTAGAAAAACTATTTTTGCTGTTAATTAAAGGGCACAAGTCCCAAAATCTTTCAAGTTACAAGTTTCAGGTTCTTAGGAGATGCATTACACCCACACGCTAACCAAGAATAGCTAAATAATATAAAATCCAAGTTTTGAAGAAATGGAAAGAAAAATTAAAAAGCTCTACATACGTTTTTAGAACTCGACAGGTATTAAGAACATTATTTTCTGTGTAGGACAATAGTGCTTACATTGATTCGGGCCTTATGACCCACTGAGATGTGACAGAAGAAAAAAAAAATTGCAATATTTTTATAAA
This sequence comes from Meliscaeva auricollis, assembly GCA_948107695.1. NCBI lineage: Eukaryota > Metazoa > Arthropoda > Insecta > Diptera > Syrphidae > Meliscaeva > Meliscaeva auricollis. Next base: position 19,791,036 of record OX403617.1, on the reverse strand, counting down.
ACTAACGTTAATTTAGTTGCACTGGTCTGCAAAAATATGTTTTTTTTTGCCCTTCATAATTTTTTGGAAATTACTTATGTAAGATTGTACTTTTCCGAATCTTAATCTGGATTCAGTAATATTGTAAACCGAAAAATCGAAGAAATCGTTAGAAAACCTTTATCTTAAGTAATTAAAAAAGTAATTTGTTTGGATCTCAAATAAAAAATTGGAAATAAGTGAGGACTGGGTCAGTTTAACATAGCGGTTATTTCAAAGTAACGGAGAGGACAAAAAAATACGCTTTCTATGCCGTTTATATCATTGAAAAAGTTTATTTTTTTTTCTGAAAAACTTGATGGGTGTTAATACTATTTCAAAAATTTATCGTCCTAAAAGTTTCATCAAAAACTAATAATTGCCAAGAGCATACGCGTAATCCGTCTTCTCCGTTACCGTTTTTCTACTCAATAACTTTACTGACAGTTATTAGTTTTTGATGAAACTTCTATTAAGATAACTTTTTGAAATGTTCTCAACACCCACCAAGTTTCAAGAAAAAATAGTACTTCTTCAATGACATAAAAAGGGTTGAAAAAGTTTTTTTTTAGCCTCTCTGTTACTTTGGCATGGCCGATAGCAGATGTTGGTGAGCTTAGGCGCCAAGTCACCCTGGGAATTTTACGCTTTCTGATTGAAATTGTGAAAATAAAAAGCAGAAAGCATTTTATTCCTCAGGACTTGGCTTTAGACTTTCTACATAGCAAGGCCCATAACGTTTAATATATGGATCATCCATGGTACTAAATTTGTACATAAATTTTTATATGTAAAATTTTTTAAAATTAGAATACAAAATGTAAATTACTTAGCCGCAATTCTTCATAATCAAAAATTACTAACACGCTACTTTTAGTCTGTGTGCTTTGAAATATCAAGATCGACACTCAAATGATGGCAAGTTCTATTAGTAAAAGTGAGTACATGTTTTAAAACAAAGGAAAGAGGCACTTAAATTTCTGATATTGGCCAAGTGATGTCATTAACTCATTTATGAGACTTTCTCTTGGTCTTCTAAGTGTGTTAGTTTATTTTTAACAAATGGCTTTGCCAAACAAGACATTTTGACAAATTTTTCACAATCAGCTAAGGTTTTTTTTTGTTTTTATTTTGTCATGGTGCGTTTATTTTGACAACTTTTCCACTACGGACTAGTTTCGGAAGTCTTAAAAATAGTTAGACACAAAACTATGTCCAACAATCCAATGGCGCATATTTAGGTATCTCCCAAAAGATAAAGTTTTAACAAAAACTTTCGGCCATTATCGTTGAAACAAAAAAAAAGAACTTTAAACTACTTCCATTTTTATGACACTTTAAAGTCAGTCCTGCACAAAGTGTCCCAAAAAAAAAATAACACTTCCCATTAATGTTTTACGAAAAATACTTTGAGATACAAACGCTGCTTATTTTTTTATTCAATGGAAAAATGTCCTTATAATTTATTGAACAGTAGGCAGTATCCTTGACACGAATTCACAGGGGTTTATAATTTACACTACTGCATTTTTTATACCAGCGCATCCCTTTTGTAAAACATAAAATCTGCATAAAACTTACAGACACACAAAGTATCATTCACATGTACCTACCTTGGTATTTTTTTTTTTTTTTTTTTTGTTAAACGAATAGAAGGTACTCACAGTTGGATCCTTGCATCGACGGCATTCACAAATAAAGTGTTTAGTCATTTTTAAAAAAACCCTCCGCATTAGATTGCCCCACAAGATTTTTGTGTACGTTGTCGTTATTTCGCCACCTTTGGGAATAAATTTAGCCGCTCTCACAATTGCCAAACTGCCATCTTCAAAATAATGACACGCATTTGGGGTGCATTCGTGATTCATAACGGCAGTCAGGGGAAACAGACCACGCAAAAGAATTTCATAGCCATCGACTTTTTTTGGTGCTTCAAAGGCATTCGTATTGAGAACACCAACCACTTTTAGCAAAAAGTCAAGGACTTTCTTATCCGTTGGAAAATTCTTGAAACCCTCCGCTGCTCGACTGATTTCCCTACGATATCCTTGGTCGATATTTGCTTGCATAGCAAAAATCAAGTCCTTTTGATCCTTGCTCACAAATAAACTACGAGCGGCTGTGAGTATCCTTAAAGTCATTGGACTAACACCGCCCACATCGAGGGGCTGCCATTCTCGGAAGAGCTCACATTCGGGCTTGTGAATCTCCGAGTCCGCACATTTTTCACACACCGGAAGAGTACAGCCTTTGGGGCAGAGAAAGTCAGCGACATCAAGTAATTTGAAGCACGCAACACAAGTATTCAAAGCGGAGCCTTTTCTGGCAGTTGGACCCATGACCACGGCACGTTCTTTGAATAACAATTCACCCTTCTCGATGTCCCGCAAGGCAAATACACCACGACCGGCTACCGGGGACCAATCAACTTTCCAGTTGGGTTCTTCCGTTTGCAGATCTCCCAGATGAATATTAACCAAACGGGCCAGTTTCGTTGCGGACATTTTGTGTTATTTTAAATTAAAAACGGGTTTTCTTTAAAAAAAAAAAAACAACAAAAATATATATAAAAGCAACAACAACAACTACGTACTACAACTGTCAATTGTCACAAACCGCGACCAATCGAATCGAATTTACACCGTCGACTGGCCTAAGGGATACTCGCTGGTCATTATTTTCATTTTCTGCAACGACGGGGAAGAGGACAGGGACGAACGACAATGATTGGGGTAAGGGGATTGGGTATATGGGGAAAGCTTAAATAACATTAATTTATGCCACGCTTGACGATGTTGGGGATGCTTAAGGAAAAAAGGGGGTTTCAGTTCGATTTTTCATTTTGTTGCACTTCACAGTGTGGCAATATTATGCACCATGATGATGCGATGGTGTGTGGTTTCTTGTTTCTCTTTTTTTTATTTTTTTTTTCTATTTGTATATTATTTCATTGGTGCATGTTATTTTAGACTTTGACGTGCAACAGGTTGCATATTTATGCACAAACAGTAGAAAAAAAATGAAAATTCAGACTGCAACACATCATCATATGCACGCAAAGTGGAGAGATGGATTATATTCTTCGTCTCTTTATGTACAGCAATGGGGTAGGTATAGAGGAGCCATAGCAGAGAAATATAAACCAAAGTGCAAGGAAGAGTCGCATGTCAAAAAACGTGCAAGCCATTATTTGAGAAAGACTTTTTTAAATTGGTGGTTTAACCATGGAAGAGAATATTGTCGTAGGTTTTCTGTTTTTTTTTTCAGGATATAAGCAATGTAGGTACTTATCCTTAAAATATATTTCAAAGATTCCCATGGGTCCTTCATGACTGGTGGGTTTTAGTTTTCACTTTAATGAGAAATCATTGAATGCATCGGATGTCTTTAAATTTTCGTTGAATTCCCTGAGCCTTCACTTTGTTCAGGGGCTTGGTTATTTACTGGTCCTGCAATGGGAGGCCTTGAATCCGATATACAAAAAAAAAAATAATACAGGAATGCAAAATTAAAGCTTTCAGTAAACATGGAAGAAGTAGGTAAGGGTTAAGTCAGAAAATTTCAGTTTGTAGGATCCTACTGCTGGCTAGTGTGTTGCACACAACTTTTGGATTTACATTTCTTTTTATGGGTTTATGCATACGATATACACAAAATTTTAAACTTGGTCAAGTTAACGTTATACCTCCTCGACATTACGACATTCTATTTCAGGTGTTGCACATATTTCCCATCAGAATGTCGTTAAAAAACGTTCATCGCTCCAAAAAAAAACTGGAAAAAGATTTCACTGAAACGAGTAATAAGCACGACAAGTTGATGCACTGAGTTGTCTAGGGTGACATCCAGTCCCATATTTATCATAGGGACAATAGCGACCCAAGCCCAGGGCCCGGTCTTTGTGGGGCACCCGCAAGACTCGAGCAAAACAGATATTTCAAGTACAAAAAAATAAAATACACGGCTGGGTCACACGTACTTGCTCTCAGGGTCAAATTTGCTGTGGACGTTAAAGCATCTTATTTAAAGATTTTAAAAATATATAAATAATTTTATAAGAAATAAATAAAAAAAAAAAACATTACTAAAATGACATGAATTTGAACTCCAAACAAAGTAAGTCATTTAATAAGATTAAAAAAGATAAATTTGTAGAAAAAAAAATTTGAAAATCGTTAGAGTCGTTTTAATTTTTTTATAGAAATGGTCAAAGCTTGTTTAAAAATAAAATTGGTGTGCCATTTTTAAGATAATATTACTGTACATCTAAAACCAAAATTTCAAAAAAATACATTGACCCGTTATCGAAAAGTTGATTTTTCAAAAAACAATTTTGAAAGATTTTTTTTTTTAAATCCAAAAGTTAGTTAGTTTTAGTTCTAAAAACAAAATTCTATTCCGCTTCTATTGAATCGCAATAGACCCATAACCACTAAGTTTCAAGAAAATCGGTTGAGCGGCTTAGGCTGTAAATCGAGGTAAACACAGACAGAAGGGCAGACAGACGGACATACAGAATTGCGAGACCCACTTTTATCGCATTCTCTATCATCGTAATGAAATGTCTGATTGTTATCTCGAGTTTGATTTTATTAAACGATTCATCTGAGAAAGATTAATCCGCTTTAACTGAAATGTTTAATTTTGAAACTGGTGCATTTTTATTTTCCCTGTTAATTAAGTTCAAATTTATGAAAAAGGATTAAGAAATATCAACATTTTGGGAGACGAACAGAATCCCGAAATCCAAAATCCAGAAAGCCCAAAATCCAGAAAACGCAAAATACCGAAAATCCAAAATTCAATAACCGAATATCCCGAAAACCCAGAATCCAAGAATCCCGAAAACCATAATTGCCGAAAACCCAAAATCCAGAAAGTCCAAAATCCCGTAATTAAGTTTGAAAAGTTTTACTAAATAATACATAAAAGTCATTTAACAAATAAAAACAACAATCAAATTTATTTAAAAATTTTGTAAAAAAAATTCGAATATCGAAAAATATCATAAGATGTGTTTTTTTGGAAAATCTATCCGCACTTATTACACTGTATTGTGGATAGCTTTGCAATATTTAATATAAATTTAGATTGTGTGAAATCCCCCTATAGAAAATTTATTTTGGAATGATCTTTCCGTTCCGAGACAATTTTTTTGATCCGTTTTTCTACAACTACGTAACATTTTTTTCAAAAATCTGGCATTGATATATTTTTAATTCAAAGTTGGTCAACATTGATTCAGTGATTTTCAACTTTAACCCATTTTCGAATTTTTGAAATTTTGAAAAATAGTCCTCCAAATTATAATTCATCAAAAAAACGTAGTCTACTGATAAAAGAAAGCACAACGTTGCGTTTTCGCAAATAGGAATCCCGAAAAATTCTATAAAATGGAAATATTTGCGCAAATTTTTCATTTTATATAATTTTTCGGGATTCCGATTTCGGACAAATAATTTGATGTTGACAAGTAAACAAATTGAACAAATAAACAATCAGGGAAAAAACAATGTAAAATAAGAATAAAAAAAATGAGTCAAAGTGAAATCAATATGATTTGGCTCAATCCATTTCAGACGGCTTTTTGTTCCGATTTCGGCATTTTTTCCTGATTTTGGGTTTTCGGGATTTTGAATCCAATCCCAAATTTTCTCAATCAACTTTAAAACTTTTTTTTTGATTTTTGATTGATTTTTATGAATTTGAGCTAAATTTATTAGTACATTCAAATTAGCATTTAACATCACAAAAATTATTAACACGGTTTTCTTCGCATATCATTATTCCTTAAACATAAAAAACAAAAATGGCGTTTTCCATCCCCATCGCTTGCTCACCATTCCGAATTTTTCAAATGGTTGTATTTCAATTCAATTTCAGTTTTATTTAAAAAAAAAATTTGCTGCCTTCTATCATTACTGTTTTATACACTGCTATGGTATGAAACTATAATAAAGAACTATGATAAAGAACGAGAACGAGTTAAGGCTTTTGATTTAATTTTTATAATTTTTAAAACGCTTATTTATTATGTGATTGTACAATTAAAAAAAATTTAAACTACGGACGGCCTTAAAAATTTTAAAATAAAATAATATTTTGGGAGTAACAGTCCACAAGAAAGAATATTTTTAAATACCGAAAAAAACGGAAAACCTAGTAGCTGCACAGCACATGCATGGAGCAAAAATTTACCACATAAAATAGAAATGGAACCAACTAGAAATAAAATTATGTTTTGTCTTTTTTTTATCAGGAAAACCTTATTAAAAAAAAATTAAAACAACGAAATATATTGGAGCATGTCGAGATATCGAGCCTGGAGTTTCAAGACTACCCGTCAGACACTTTACCACTAGGCTAGCCTTTTATATGAAATATAAGCGACAATTTCGTTTTAAGTGCCAAATGCCAAATTATGCAAAAATCTTATTAAAATTTTAATAAAGTTTTCTTCCTGAAATCAAAAAGGTTTCTTCATGGAAATATCTTATCATTCACTCATTTTAATAAAATTTCTAAGTTAAACACCTCAATAAGACAATCATCTTGTTTTAAGATGGTACCTTTTTCTCTGTTTGCACACTATGATGCGAGACTTTATTGTACAGAGGAAAATCTGTCAGAAATTTCTGAACACGTTAACTTTTGTTAGTGTCAATATAATGTAATTGAAATCTGGAAACACCAAATGCTTAGGATCATCATAAAGTTCAAATTTCATATAAAAACTTAACAAAAATGACATTTTTGTATGGCGGATACGGCAAATCATCATTTTTTGTTTTAATGTTCGAATGCAGAATGGTGTATCGTTTTTTTTTTAAATAATGGAGGTACTCAAAGAAGTACTCAAAAGTTTTGGTAAAAATCAATAAAAAAAAGTTAATTGTACGTGATTAAACTTTACTTTTAAGTACCTTTACTAAGAAGTAGGTTCCCTGTTTCGTACAGACAAAATAGTACAAGAAGTAATGATAATTTTTAAATATACTGACTGCGTTAAGGCAAACAAACAGAAATTACTAAAACATTTTCTAAACAGTATTCACTCAGAAAATCTCTTGTAAAAGCGTAAAAGCATTTACTGTGTTATTTAACCCGTACCTTTTGTTTTAATACTTCCAGCACAAATATTCAAATTTTACTAGAAATATTCAACAAAACCAATAAATGGTTCTTAATCAATTAAAACCAGACGCAATGTCTAAAGAAACAACATGTTCGAAATTACGCAATAGGTGTTCTGCTCTATTTATTTTTTTTTCTTATTTCATTCATTCTTCAACTCACTCAACTTAAATGTTTTTATCCAGTATTGGATTTTCAAATTTTTTTTTTTTTTCATATTTCCTAAATATATGAACAAAATGGTATGTAATTTTGTTTAAGTAAAGATAACGACTAAATTACACTTACAGAAATGTTTTTCGTTTTTTTTTAAATTTCTTAAGATGACAGTAGATTTTTTTAAATTTTTTCCATGCAAAACGCTTTTAATGTTTAAGTTTTTCCATTTTATTCAAATTTCTCTTAGCATTTGTCTTCAATAAACGTTGTTTTTCCATTTAATTTCTTCAAAAAACGGTGGAGTGGTACGATTTAAAGAAAAGCTTTATTGAAGTAATTTTCATTTAATTTTCAATTTTATTGAATTACATTTTTTAATGCTTATTTTAAAATTCCCAGAAATATTTCAAACTAATTAACAAACACATACCTACAACCCAGCAGTAGACTAAACTCATTTTAGTAGTATTTTTTTTTTTTTTTTCCTGTTTAATTTATTTATTTATATCGGAATCGAAAACGAAGAATCATTTATCACTTTCCACGGTATTTTGATTTATCGAAAATTCCATTAGGTAAACATTTTACATTTAAATCACCACGCACATTTTATAAACAAGATTCACAACCGCCTCTCGATTGCTTAACACTTTACAGAAGAAAAAAAATCACATTAAAGGAAAATTTGTGTGTTTTCCAAAAATAAGTTATGGAAAAATATTCTATTTTCATTCAGTGTTCACTTCTGCTTGTCACTTTATCTTATAGTTTTTCATTACAGAATTTTTTTAAACAATTTATCATGGTAATTTTATTTATAAATTTAATAACTTACAGCTGGATCCTTGCATCGGGAACAGTCACAATAAAAGTGCTTTGTCATCTTTAGAAACACTCGACGGGATAAATTACTCCACATGATCTTTGTATAGGTCGTCGTTATTTCAGAATCTTTTGGAATAAACTTTGCTGCCTTAACATATATTAAATTTCCATTCTCGAAGTAATGACATGCATTTGGAGTGCACTCGTGATTCATAGTGCCGGCAAGAGCAAACAAGCCTCGTTGGAGGACTTCGTGTCCTTGGACCATGCTGCGTGCTTCAAATGCATTTGTATTCAGGACACATACAGTCCGATAAATGTAATCGATAACCTTCTTGTCTTTAGGGAAGTTGTGGAAGCCTTCTGCTGCTCGCTCGATTTCTAAGCGATAGTATCGATCAGGATTGGCTTGCATCGAGTAGAGGAGTTCTCGACTGGCCTTGTTGAGGAAGAAACTTCGTACGGCAGTTAGAATGCGAAGGGTTTTAGGATTGACCCGACTCACATCAATCGGCTGCCACCGCTGGAATAGGTTGCACTCTATCTTGTGTTCTTCTGCATCAGAGCATACCACACAAATTGGCAATGCACATCCCTTTGGGCACAATGGGATTTCTTCACTATCAAGGAGCTTATAGCATATAACACAAGTATTGAGTGCGGTTCCCTTCCGGGCAGTGGGACCGATTATGAGAGCTCGTTCTCGGAAGATCAATTCACCGGACTCGATATCACGATTGGCAATGATGCCACGACCCCGTCCAGGAATCGGAGAAATATCAACTCTCCAATTGGGTTCGTCATCCTTGAGATCACCCAAATGTTCATCAATCTGACGAGCAAGCTGCTCTGCCGGCGTTACCATTTCGATTTCTATATTATTTCTATATCAGATCCTGCGACTAATTGAAACGAATTTACAGCGGCAACTGATTGAAAAGATTTTTTCCGATTCTTCTCAACACAATTTTTCTTTTTATATATTTTCCAACAACAATTTATAGTGTTTCTCTTTTATTATAGTTTTCTTTTTATTTCGATTATTTTCTCTCTCAGTCAGCTACTATCACCTCAGCCGACTCTAGCAATATGAAAACACTAAAAAAATCATTAATTGGTGCCGGTTGGTAGGTCACAGCACAGGCACCGTGCGCCACTCTGCAATGATCGAAAGGAATTATATGCCAGCAGCAGAAGCGTTTTGTAGCGTAAATACATAGTTGAGATTGAGAACTTTGTAGCACGTGCTTGAATTTGTCTATTGATAGAGTCGGACAAAAGATTCCGATCGTAAGCATTCACCCAATTAATTTGTGAATGTAATCAGTAGTGTTGGGGGAAATCACTTTTTGGGGTACATTCAACTCTTAAGTTGGCAATAGGGTGACCGTTAATAGATAGTGAAATATGAAAATAAATAAATAAATTAAAAAGTCAATGTTTTTGAATGAAATAAATTAACAAGGTAAAGTAAATAAATAAAAAAAATTAAATAATAAAATGCAAAATAAAAATGCGGTCAAATTGAGATGAAAAAACGTGAAATAATATTTTGTCGAAAAGATTACTCAGGCAAAATAAATAATACTTTCTAAACAAAGGGGCATAATATATAGAACTTAAAGCAACTATAATCAGTAAAAGCTTATAATATATATTAATACTATTACGAATAGTAGGAGCTGAAACTTATAGTATAGTTGCTTTAACTGCGAAGTCATCCGAGTAAATGCTATAATGAAGTTTTATTCATGTGAAAGTGATAGTAAATACCAGATAGCTGTATAAATGTGTCTTCTCTTGTAAAGAATTTTTTTTTTTCCAGTTTTAAGAGTTTAAAAATGTAAGTCTTCGTCGTCTCTTCTTTTTAAAAAAAAAAGGTTACACATACGCCAGAGTGACCCGAAAATTTTGATTGAATTTTATTATAAACTATCTGACCCAACAGACGTTGTTCTGCCCTGCACATTGATTTTTATTTTGTAATTACATTTATGGTCTTATTATACATTCGTATATAAACTTAGCTAGCCACTGACCAGCAAGACTTTTTACTGGCTTCAAAATTTTTGTATTTTAATTTTTTTTATTTAAGTTCTCTTGAATACACAACAATTTAGGTTTTCCATTTGGACCATAGACAAATTAATCTGAAGTTTTTCCGACGCAGGTTAAATAATACAGTTTTCCATATTCATGTGAGAAACATGGAACAATGCGGAATACATATAAAACCGTAAAAAAAAGTGTCGAAAATCAATGAAAATAAGTGTAAAATGGCGAAAAAAGTGTCGAATATCTGAGAAAGAATCTTTTATCAGTATTCCGTGCTTTTTTCCAGGGTATTCAGCGTTTTTATCACGGTATGTCTCATATTTTTCAGCAACACTCTCTTCCTTGACTCTATGCTTTTCTCTCTGACTTTGTTTATTTTTTCTTTCGCAGTATTTTTGGCTTTTTCCAGCAGTAGTAAGCCTTTTTTATTCATAACTTCCTATGCAGTATTTCGCGATCATTCACATGGTGTTTAAAAGTTTTTTCACCACTTCAACAGTATTCCGCGCTTTTGTTCACGTGATTCCGTGCTTTTTGCCGTGTATATTTTTCAACGACTTTTGAGGCTTTTTTCCGCGACTTTTCAGGCTCTTCTCTGTGACGTTCTTCGCTTTTCTATTTTCTACGCTTTTTCCGTGGTATTAAACGCATTTTATATGTGACATATCACGCTTTTCCCTGTGGATTTCTTTGTTCTTTTTGCGCTGTTATTTTCCGTGTTCTGTTTCTATCGTTTATCACAAATGTTGTTTTTTTGTGATTGATGGTGGTGGAAAAACGAGTTTGGGCGAAAGGGGCAATTTCATGAAAAAAGTACTAAGAATAAATTAAAAAAAATGTAAAATAATAACGGTAATATGTACCTATAAATAAGTTTTATAACTTTTTTTAAATTCAATACTCTGTTCTACTATTTCAACACTCTTGAGGCGAAAATAATCTTACAATTTGTTTTTAAAATTTTAGTACATAATATAAAAACTGCTTATTAAATTCTCTTTAAAACTCCATTTAGCATCTTTTGAGGTTTTGTAGGTTGTAAAATAAAATGTATCCGAGGTTGATTCGCTTAATTCGCTTTTTTCGGCAAACGAAAAAATTGCCCAAAGAACTTTTTCGTTTACTGGACAATTTTTGAGTGGATGGCGTAGAATGCATATATAAACAAAATGAGAGATCGAATCGTTTGCGTCAAACGACTTTTCGTTCAATGAATAGTAAATTTTCGACTTCAGTTTCGTTTGCAGCAAACTCTTAAATTCGTTTCGATAAAACAATTTATGCGAACGAATAAATAAAAACAAAGTTTAGCGTAACACCGGTGATTGAACCTATAACCTCCTCTCAATTTCGAAGCAAGGCTGTTGCCATTGCGCCATGAACTAAATAACTTTTGTGCAGCATAGAATGCATATGAACACCACAAACATATGTCAATTAATAAGAAAATTTGTTTCCACCAGTCATTTGCTGAAAATGAATTGTATATTAACACCGAAAGTGGAGTTCTTTGCAAAAAACTACATTCTGGAGGGGTTTTTCGCAAATTATTTATTCTTTTACTGCAAACAATAGAATATTCTAGTAAACGAAATGGTTTTTAGATGTGGGAAGCATTTCCGTTTGCCACAATCAACACATAAAAATGCGCTCCAAACGAATAGGGTTGTTTCGCATTATGTTTGCTGCAATATAATTTCAGTTTGGGTCAAATGTAATACAATTGCTACGAATGAAAAATTTTTGCAGGAATTATCGTATATTTATTAATCATAATAATATCCTTTTACCTATGCTTACTTTTGTTTATTATGCCCCACCAACAGACCTCAATTTCCCACGTCTTTTAAAAGCTATTTTCAATTTCAAGTGATTTTATTGATAGCAATTATTTAAATTGTCGCTAGAGAAACTTGTTTGTTTCCGGTTTCCTCTGACTAATTGTATGCAACAATAAAAAAGAAGAAAAATCAGTTTTCAATAGGAAAAATTGTTCGCCTAAAAGACTTGTTTTTTTATTGTCGCTGAAAGTATGCAAAAGGAAATTTAAATTTTAAAAATCTAGAATTCTCCTATAAACAGATTATTATGGCTATGCAATGAATGTAGAAAAGTAAATCAAGGCGTCATGTCATTCGGTTATTCTTTTCTTTTTTTTTTAAATTACCTATTAATAGACAATTATATACCGAAAAGACTTAAGGAGAAAAATTGTGTTTCAAATACTTGAGAATATTTTAAAAATTAATATATATAAATTAATTTTAGGAAATAACATTTAAATTTTTGTATTTTTGTAATATTTTGTAGAGTATTTGATTACAAACTACTTTATACTGAATCACAGTTTCGTATATGAAGTTAAACGTAGATTTGAATGCTGAAAATAACTGAAAGTACTTGTTTTTCAGTCAAAATATATCATATTTGTTAGAGATAAAAGATTAACGAGCAGCTTTTAACTCTGATACATATGGTATACCTACATTTTGACTGGAAAAAAAACTAGCGTGGTAAGTTACTTCCTGCAGTTGAATAGGGTTTCCGTGTACGTGTACTAATCTGTATTTAAGAGATGGCACCTGACATTTTTTAGATAGAATAGAGCCAATCTAACAATTCGACGGTTATTTGAGCTTTTAATAACTCTGTTAATGATGGTACATTTCCACTAGGAAAGGACTGTTTGTAGTGATTTTTGTTTGCATTCAAGTAGGGTTGCCGTGCACTTACCGCCATTTTATAGATGGAAAGTAACATTTATTTTTGACATACGAGAGTTTGCGCTTAAGTTTGATATATATTTAAAATTTAGCTCCATAAAAATTGATACCTTTTTGGTTTAAATAAGAATTTTTAAGATTTTTTAAGCTTTTCATATTTTTTTTTTATTTTTTAAATATTTATAACTTTTGTTTGGTATAATTAGGCACCCAATTTAAAAGATTTAGAAATTAGGTGTAACCAGAAGCTATCATAGTGCAATGCCTAGAATTACCCTTCCCATTTCTATAAAATAGCATTGCCAGCAAATTAAGATTAACGTCGATGTATTAAAACTCTTATTCCCATTAAACCTCACAAGCATTTCACCATCAAAGAATGCCAACCATATAGGTATGCATAAATAAATTAAGGTGAAAAATAATCGAATAAAAATAATCGAAAGAGTCTATACCAACTACTGGAAGGGTGTTGTTTTTGAGAGAAAAATGAAAGAGCACATAGGGAGAGACCCATACTGATACAAAATGGATCGGATATATTCAAGGCTTTTGGCACATGATTTAGTAATACTTTTTAATGCTGAACCTTATGAAATGCCCAAACGACTTTTTTGTTTGCTGGACTTTTTTTCGACTTCGTTTGCAGTCAATTCTTAAATACTTTGGGTTTAACACTTTTTACAAACGACGAAAATTTAGCGTAACACCTGTGATTGAACTTGTGGCCTCTCAATTTCGAACCAAGTAAATGAATTGCATATTTACACCGAAAGTGAAGTTCTTTGCAACAAACTACTTCCTGGCGAGATTCTTCACAAACTATTCATTCTAGTAAACTAAAAGTTGTGTAGATATACATAGGAAGCATTTTCATTTGCCGCATTCAACTTATGAAAATGAGCTCCAAACGAATGAGTTCTCTTGTATTAGTTTGCTGTAATAGAATTACAATTTGGTTCAAATGTAATACAGTTGATTCAAATGAAACATTTGTGCGGGGATTGTTTTCAAAGGATTTCATTAGTCGCAAACAAAAAAAAATATTTTATTTCACTGAGTGCAGTTTTTGAACCTGTGACCCCTTAACTTCGAACCAAGGCTGTTGCCAATGCGCCATGAACAAAACTCTCGCGTAGTTTAGATATGAGCACCACAAAAATGAAGTCAATTATTGAGTAATAATTTTTCCTGCAATCATTAATGACAAAAATAAATTGTATGTTTACACCAAACTTTCTGGAAAAGTTCTTCGCAAATTATTTATTTTTGTTTGTTGCAAACTATAGAATTTGTTAGTAAACGAAAAGGTGTTTAGATGTGGAAAGCATTTATGTTTGCCGCAATTAGCTCATGAAGCGCTTCAAACGAATGGGTTATTTTCCATTATGTTTGCTGTTATAGAACTACAATTTTGGTCAAATGTAATACAGTTGCAACAAATGAAAAACTATTGCATGGTTCGTATTAAATTTCCAGCAATTGGTGAATGGTAAGGTTCATACGAATAAAATTTCTGAACAAAAGTCATTTGACAAAGGAAGGTCCTCATAATTTATATACACCAAATTCTCATCAGGCGCCTAGCAGCTATTACATTTATTTTATAGCAAAACATTAATTTGTTTTTTTTTTTTTGTATTTATATAGAGACATTTATCTTTAATAATCCCAAACAGAGCACCTCTAAAATTATCAAGATCAGTAGAGGACTTTGACTTTTATGAAACTGCCCTTCAGACAGTTTTTTTTTTGTGAAGGTTGACATTCAAAGTAAAACAATAAATAAATATAAACGATACTACTTAGTATAATATCATGAGTTTATTTTTTCCAAAAATAAAAATATTCAAATACTTTATTTTACTAATCTGCAGTAACATAAAACAAAAAAAACATTTTCTATTTATAAAATCGGGGCGCCGAAATTTCTTTTAAAAAAATATTTCACACCAGCAGCATTGGGGAAAGTGAAGTGTTTTGTCATCATTGAATTAGCTTTTTATTTTCTAGGTAATCTTTCGAAATTTGTCATTTTCAAAAATTTTGTCAAATAGTTTGATATAATACAAGTTTCTTTCACCATGCGGCGCCACTAGCTACTTACCACTGATATTAAACTGACAAGGTGCCATGTTTAATGCCAAACACTCGAAAAAGTGTCAAAAACCATTTGTTTTCAAAAATATAAATTTTCGAAAAATTGTCGATCTGCAAATTGCCTCACTTTCTCACTTCTTGTCCATACGGAAACAGCTGTCTGCCATGATTAACGATCTCTCGAACCATTTGGTGTGGTATTTAAAAATACATTGTTGGAATTATGTATGTTTTTATAGCTTAGTTTTATTATTTCAAAAATACATTAATCTTATTCAAAATTGTGTGTTAGTAAACAAACAGATGTCTTTGGAGTATTCCTTTATTTTTTACTTTTGTTTAACCTCTAAAAATATTCTACATATTTGACTTTTTTCTTTGTTTTATAAATACTATATCGCTCAAAAATACAATTTTGGACTTCTGTTAGTTTATTTCGTTTTTTTTTTTTCATTCTTTTATTTGATAATTTTTAAAGTTCATCATAAAAAAAATCTATTTAACCTTTTCAGTTTCTAAATATGTTCTCATGGGACAATCACCTACACCCAATTTATCTAAAATTCCTAAAATATCGGTACAGTAGCGCTCTTTATTTTTGTATTCTTCTTCTGTAAACTTGTCCTTTGATTCGCTGAGTTTTTCAATAATCTGAAGTTTGGCATCAATTACAACATGATTGGAATCGGGTATAAAGTTGGAGCTTTTCTCGTTTATATACTCGATGACAACACTCAAGGAATCCGCATTGAATTTGGCTGTTAAGGCTCCAGATGCAAAGTCTTGACTTTTATTCATTTGACTGTGATTGGATTTTTGTTTGCATTTCAAACAATTCCAATCGGGATGCGGCATATTTTTGTTTTCTGGCACAACAATACCGGGACATTGTGTGTTGCGGCAATAGAGACCAGAAATGAAGGATCCTTTTTCCTGTAATAAAAAAAAGAATAAATAAATTCTATGATTTAACAAGAAAGTGTTAAGTTTTAGCAAAAAAATATATAAATAAAGGGGAAATGTAAATATAAAATTCCGAATACTTGGGTTTCAAAAGATATAGAGGGTGAACTTCGTACGTCAAAAAAGGCTTAAATATCGTATTAGTAAATAAATATGAAATAAAATTTGACACAAAGCTCTCGCAAATGGCTCTATACAATCGTATCCATAGGGGGGAGGGGTAAGGGGGTCACTTACCCCCAATTCTTACCAAGATAGCACAAATTTTTAGAGGAGCCGCAGGCTAAATTATAACCAATATCATATATTATAGAAGAAAAACTGCGTTTTAGTATGGGGACAAGTGAAGTTCAACCCATGGCAATGGGGTCTTTGAAACACCGAATGTGAGGAATTAAATTGTTACATTTCCTTAAAGCACATACAAGGGAATTAGACAAGTCAGATGATAGAGGTCAGAATAACTTTATTTAAGCGTTTAGCTCTTCGAAAACGGCAATGCTAATTTTGAAATTCAAAAATGGAAAATGTCTCATTAGGAGCCCCCAAATACGGTTGGACCCACGGGTCAAGTTCTTGCACTTCTGATTTTTTTTTCGCAGAAGTTGTATTCCCTGAGGACTTAGTAATATAATTAAAGCCTTTTTAAAATCTGGTACTTAGCTATTCGTCTTGGAGGGCTAAATTTTGAAGAAAAAAAAAGTTTTTTTTAAGAATTTTTGTTTAGGAGACTTTTCTTTTAATATTCCTTATAAAAACAAACCATTATTTTTGGTCCCCTTTCTAATGGACTCAATTATAGGAGGCAATATTTCTTGAGACATCCTGGGGTTTGAATGAAAAGACTACCTTTATTTCTGTAGAAGCAATAATTATTAACTTAAGGTAAAAGTATCTTGGTACTTATTTCGGATGATTGTTCACAGTAAATACTTTTTATTAACCCCCATATTACGATTTTCGTTTTAAGAAAAAATCAAGTAAAACAACTGTGCCTGTAAGCGGCAATTGGCGTTATATCAAATTTAAAACTTCGACCTTATCTTCGCTATTCATATTTCTTCCAATTACAATGATAGTTGTTTTACAGAAACGTCAAATGTCGCTTCTAGAGCGAGTCATTTTCTTGGCGTTTTACTGAAAACGACAATCGTAATAGGTATGATTAATATTTAAAAATACCTTACTCGCAGTAAGGCTGCCTTATTCCGTTAATTAACATTAAAGGCCTAATCTAATTCAAATTTTGGCTTATGAGTATCGAGAAAAAGCGAAAGAAACCGAATAAACAACCACAAACCCTGAATGGGCTAGTAAAAATGAAAATCGACTTAGCAGCACTAAAGGAAAGGAATCTGAATATTGGGTGTAGCAGGATGTTTTTTAAGTTAATCCATCAATCCGTTTAGTCTGTGGTCTTGGAAGACAAACACACCCCTGGCGATGATGTAATGGTTAGTGCTTTCAATTCCCAACCTTTGCCATCTTAAATTTTTCAGGGGTACTGCATCTTGAAAGGAACTGAAAAAACCTCAAACACCATAGATTGTCAAGAAAAGTTCATCCTCATTCCTGTTAACTACACACACACAGGATATGGTTGAGAGAATCAGTCACTAGGCCTTGGTTCTTTGTGAGCTGATCGTGCCACAAAATTTAATATTATTTTAATGTAATTCTTCTAAATACCAACGCTAGACAAGTTTTAGAAAAGGTTAAAAGGTCAAGAAGTGGTTCAGTTACATCAAATTGCCGGGCAAAAAAAATGTCTATTTTTATATAGAAATCGTGAAAACCATATGATTTTACAATTGAAGTCCAATATGCCGAGGACAGGTTATTTAAACACGAATATTGGTCAAAATACACCAGTTGGTTGGTTAGAAGAGAAGAACGCTACGATTTTTTTTTTTTTTTAATACCTCATATTGTAAAAATATTATGTTTTCTGAAGTATGTAGAGTTCTGTATACCATTACTCTGTAAACTGTGTAATATATAATAAAAAACAATTTAAAAAAATATTATAGTTGTTGATTAAAATTTATTTTAAATTTAATGACATCTATTTGGTATTCCAGACCCCATAAATACAAAAATAAATTGCAGTTAATTTAATTATCAATCATGTTTTTTTTTTATTGAACTTTTAAAATAAAAAGCTCATTTTCGTTTGAACAAAAAAAAGAACCAGGAACCAAACTATAATCTCTCTTCAATGAGTGATAAGATTGTGTCCATTTTTTTTAAAGCGCGCACTTTTGAACATTTTCAAAAAAAAATAATAATAATAATAAAACATAATTTAAACACTAAAACACCTTATAATATAATTGTTTTAATTGTTTTCAATATTGAATTATATTAAACTGCATGAGAATTTGGACATTACAAAATCACATCACTTAAATCTTTTCTATGAGGCACAATAGCTGCAATACACTTAATATTGAAATCCTTTAAAACACTTATTAAGTGTTTCACATGAAAAATGTGTCACACCCGTTATAATGAAAGCACCCCTAAGTTATTTTAAGAAAGAATTTCATTTTCTTTTATATTTTTTCAAACATTTACGCTTTAAATTGATTGTAAGAAAAAAAAAAAACATGCCAATTCCACATTATTTTGCCTGATTGTGATATCTAATTCTTGATGGTCAAAAAGAAGACAACCTTCGAGTACTGATTTTAAGTTAATACTTAAGATTTTATATCATCACTTCGGAAAAAGATTGTCTAAACACAAAGGCTTTTCAAAAACGATCTAAATGTAATTGAAATCGACAGGAAATCTGGTTAATTTATCAAATATTGATTGAATTTTAGCATCAATTTCAAATTTGATTTACATCTGTTCTTCACTAACAATAGCACACTTAAACAAAAGTACCTACATGGTTTCTTTTTCATTTTGTTTTATTCTTTGAAGATTGAATCAATATTTTCATCTTTCTTGTATCGAAACTTATTAAATTATCCAAAATTTGACTATCGCTTTTGAAAAAGGTAGGGACTGAACCTTGTTTTTATAAACTATGAATATAAAATATTAATATTTTTCTGAAAAGTTTTTAACATTGCCTTTTTAAAAAACCAATTCTCATATTTTTCTCTTAAATGGAAATGATTTATTCAAAATTATTTGCGAAATTCCAAATATTCCGAATATTTGAGAAAACAAATTCAAGATAATTTCATGTAAACTGAATCTTCTATAGAAAAAATTGCAGCCTTGACCCTTCAAAATTTTGCACAAATTCTATTCTATACAACAACTCACCGTCGGATCTAAACATCTGGGGCACTTGCATACGATGTGTTTTTTCTGCTTTAAAAATTGATATCTTGCGATATTATTCGAAAACAATTTAGTATACGTTGTAGTCAGTTCGGTGCCCTTGGGAATATCCAATGCAGCCTTCACAGTCATCATATATGTCTTTGGATCCAATGTGTACGTCGTATTTGACACACAATCATTATTCAAAACTCCAAATAGGGGAAACAACGATCTATGCGGACATTCTTCGTTATTTGTCGTCTTTTCTGGACTGGCTGCATTAAATCCATATGTCTTGACAGCTGCAACTGATCTATTGATAACATCAATGATCTTCTTGTCGGTGGGAAAGTTTCTAAAACACTTGGCCGCATATCGCACCTCTGTCCTATGGTTGTTGTCCAATGTTGCTTGCAGGGAGTAAAGCAGATCTTGTTGTTCCTGGGGTAACAATAGACCCCGGGCCACAGTTAACAAGCGGAGAACTTGTGAATTTGCTATGCCCGGCTCGTTGGGCTCCCACGATTTGAAAAGATCGCATTCGTCTTTGTGCTGCTTCTTTTTTGCACACGCCCCGCACACTGACAAACCACATCCTTGACGGCACATAAATTTGGTTTCGTTCAAAACCTTAAAACATATCGAACACATATTCAGAGAGTCCTCATTTTGAGCAGCGGGCCCTATAAGGAGAGGATTTTCACGAAATATCACTTCACCACGTTTAAGATCTCGCGCTGCATAAACTGCACGACCCCCGATTTCCGAAGGACCGATCTCCCAACCAGGATCATTTTCATGCAACGGGCCCAGATGGAGCACTACTAATTCCGAAAGACGTTTGGGACAGTTCATTTTCAAAAAAAAAAAATTAGGTCCTAATGTATCTTTTTTCAAAAAAAATTCTGGGTTATATAAAAAAATTATTTTTTATGATTTTTTAAAACTTTTCACAACGATCGGTTTAACGTCTTCTCGAGAACTGTCGTCCGTTGTCCAGTGTAGCTCATATTTAAAAGTATTTCGGATAGCACGCATCGATCGGATTGCTAGTAGCGCGGTAGGTGGCAGAAGTGCTTTCGCAGTGGTGGGCAATTATTATTCGAAAAATATTTGGCCACGTGCCAGATCATCAGCTATCAACCATTCACCCACCGCCTTGCGCCTTACAAACGTTTCCGAATTTTCTTTTTTTTTTGCTCAACAATTGCTTGTTCGCTGCTGTGGCGTTACAAGTTCTGAGATTTTGTTGTTTGTGTTTTGAGAAAACATTTTTGCTTCAAGTGGCTGTGAGTGTTTCAATGGGGAATGAAAATTAGCGCTCGGTTGGAATTGCTTGCTACAAATTGCACCCATCCGGGGGACAGTTCCGGTCAATGGTGGATTTTTGAATTCTGCGTGGCATTGCGTACAGTTTTTTCAACCTCTCTCAGGCAAATAAACTCAAGAAATGATGGGGCAATAATTAACAAAATGCAGACACGATGTCGGCGGCGGTCGGTGGCGTGATGGCAGCGGAATTTGCTGCTTGCTATGCTATAGCTGCGGTTATATGGCGGCGTGATCGGATTTTTATTTTTCTTGGATGGGATATGACATGAAGAAGATCATTTTTGAAGAGATGACAAACTTTCGGAACAAAATCTAAGTGGACATGAGATTTGTTCTTAATTGGATTTTGCATGGCGGTGCAAGGCGACATGTCCGATGACATACAAACAGTTCGTACGGAGTCACGGGAGGGCGTAACAGGATTTTTGTTTTTTTTTTTTATTTTGAAAATATTAATTAATGCCTCGTCGTGGGTGATTTTTATGATTTATTCATAACGGCATTGCAATACCGAATATATGGCATTTTGTATGAAAACAACAACAAAAACAAACAATATTGTGTTGTGGCTTGTGTGTTATACAATGAGCAGTCTTATGGATGGAGTCAAGGTTGTGACATTGGGCCTTTCATGTTTACGGCAATGTCTTGTTTAATGTAAAAATTTATTATTACAAAAAGAAAATGCAGAGTGCGGCTGGTGGGAATAGATCAAAGGCTGTCGTTTCAAAATAATTATTGTTGTCAGAAATGCATAATTAAGAAAGTGACGAATTAATTGGGCTTTATTTAGAAGGTGGTTTATTATTTTTTGTTTGAAGAAGATATTATGAGGATGGACAATGGATAAGCTTTGTTCTTTTAATATTATTGAATATCGTAGGAATAAGCTGTTTTTCTTAGGTGGTTGACCTTGATGAAGAATTTAATTGACAAAAATCACTTTTACTAGATTTATTGGCAAACTAAAAGATTCGCCTCAAAGCACATTCTTTCATGCTAAAAACTTGACAGTTTCATCGATCTGTTTCACAACTGAAAAATTCATAAAGGTCTAAGATCACACAGCTATTTTTGAATAAGAAATTTATATATCAAATATTGACGTGGATCAATAGGTCCTGCTTCGCTGAATACAAATTTATAAATTTTTCTGTCAGAATCAGCAGTAATATTTTCCAAAATCATTGTCGTTTTTTTCCACTTTGTTTGAAACTTTCCAAGCACCTGTGAGCCAAGTGTTTGCCTGTAAGTTAAGTTTGGCATCGTGAACCATGTTTAAAAGCAGTAATTGTTTTACAATCATTCGATGGATCGTTTCGATGTTTGCTCTCTTTCTCTTTTTCTATTGATTTGATAGAGAGAAAACATAAAAACGATCGATCTGACGATTGTAAAAACTTTACGTGATTTTGACACATCACGTTAACTTTTCAATTTATTAGTTTGATAGATTTGTAGACATTATTTACGATCTTTTGCAGCATACTTTTGGCAGAAGATATTTACAGTGGTAAAAACAAATGTGGGGGAGTCACAGAGCTTTTTGCTTTTAAAAAACATTAAATAAATAATTCCTTAGAAAAATCCGCTTCCTACTATTCCAGAATACCTACAAATAGATAACCATTTCAGGTTTTGATTACAAACTTTAAGATAAAGCCTCATATTCAAGCCTTATTTGCATTAAATTTGGGCTTAAAATACCAAAATAATTGTAGATTTGATTCGAGAATACTAAACAGTATTCACTACTACTAATTCATAGCCCAAAAAGCGTTCCCGGAAATGACATTTTGATTATTATCATAGTTTATTTCTTTTTTTTCTTACAAAAGCAAATGAAATGTTTTTAAGATTTTACTGTAGTGTCTGTATTCATATCGAAACTGGCGTTCCCGAAATGACGCTTAATTGATGTACGCTCCTTATGCATCAAATTTAATTGCAATTTTCACTTCAATTTAATTTATTCATGCAGAAAACTTGTCAGCAATAATAAACCAATGACATACCAGAAAGTCCATTTATAGCGTCATCTGCAATTTAGATACATAAGAAATTGATATTTTGTCACTTTATCTACAGCAAACATATTTCTTCCTTTAAATAAAAATATTGAATATTCTTAATTTTTGTGTAAGGCACGTGAGAATTCTTGAAGAAAATTAAGCCTTATTAATGTTATAGTTAGTTCAATTTAATTGATTTGAGTGTATTTTTTTGTCACTTGAATTTCAGTTTTTGAGTTATGGAAGCGTTCCCGGAATGAATTATCGGCCTTGTTAGATGGAATACAACAAAAACTATCACTGTTAAAAATAAAGTGCAATAATAATGCTTCAATCTCGAATTAAGTGTTAAAATCGATATCAATATTCATCCAACGTCCCATTGTAAGAGTGACTGATCCCCGTCTCGATCACATCATCCTCAAAGAATATAAAAACAAGAATTCCATAATATGTAGACCTCGGGTATTTGCTTATTTTTGATTTTGAAGAGATCAATACACAATATAACTTACCTGCCTAGTTTTTACTATATGTTTTGTTTACACCATCACTTCTGGTGTTCCCATTTGATTACGCTTAAAAAATTTAAAAAAAAAAAAACAAAATGTTTACTGAATAACTGAATCAAAGGAAGCAATTAGTATTAAATAATACAAGGTACACAAATATTTAAAAAGCAAAAATTCCACCAAAGACCCATAAAATATCTATATCTTCCTATAAAATGAATTTAACATTGAAATTAAAAGTAAAACACTAAACAAGGTTTTTTATTTTTTACAAATAGGTTAATTTACTATACACGAAAGCCATACATAAAATTCCCTTTTATTTCATCGTTTTTTTTTTTAAACCACTTTAACAAAATAATCATTGAAAACGAACTCATCGAACTGATGGTAATTAAAATATTTCACGTGTTAAATAAATAAAAACAAACAAAAAATACTCATAAAAACTTGATGATAAGTAAAAAAAAAAAAGATAAGACTGACTGATTTATTTAACACATCCGCTATAAAAGTGCAATAAAATCATATAAACTTTGAGGCTTCTGAAAAAAAAAGTCACATTGTCAAAACTATCAAATCCATCATATGCTGATCTTTTCGATAGTCTGCTGTTTTTAAATCACACGCTCGAGATACCACATTAATATTAATTAGGCGAATAAGAATTTTCACCAAACAACAAGACTAATATTTTCCCACGGAATTCCTAGCTAGAAAAAGAAACTTTGGATATATATTTTTTATTTGTTTGATATTTATAGAATTTTTTAAGATATTATTTAAATTTAAAATAAAAAATTGATACAAGTGTGCATAGTCAAAATGATTAGAAATAAAAAAAAAAAAAAAACAAGCAAATATGCCAACAAGTTGACACTTAAATAAATAATTTAATAACACACATTTATTTATTTTACATATATTAAACTCATATTATCACATGAAAAACATGAGTTATGCTTATTAAATTCCTACATAAAAAAAAATAATATAAAATAATCGTCCAGCAGCGTCAAACGAAGAATTGATGTTATTTAATATCCTCACAGTTGCCAAAATTGTGATTTTTGAGTTTTCAAACAAACATGACTTTAATCGTCGAAAAAGAAATAAAAGATTTTTGTCTCTTTTGTGCATGCTTGTGCCGTAATTTAATTTTTTTTTTTAAATGTTTAGAGGTTATAACATCGATTTTAGCACAAAAAGGGCAAGTTTTTCAGATATTAATTGTTAAAAAAATTTAAACATCGTTTTTTTCTCAAAAAATTATGTCAAATTTATGAATACAACAAACTTTGTAGTTTTTAAGAAAAAAAAATTTTGATTATAATTAGAATTTTAACAATTAATATGTGAAAAACTTGCACTGTCTTTATTGAATAAAATCGAGGTTATTTCGAAAAGTTACATATTTTAGGATAATTTCCAAGCATCCCCATTTTTTGTTTGGCGTTTACTAACCACCGAGCCAAAGGATAAATAAAACTCTGAAACACAAAAAGAGAATCACATGTAAATATTTCCCATAAGAAAATTTAAGTGCCAAGGGTCATAATAAAAACATGAAAAATTAAAGAATTTTTGTTAAATTATCTGGACCACCTTTAAGCTTGATCATAAGAAAAACTCGAATAACGAACGGTCTACTGTAGATACATGCATTTGTTTCATTAAAATGTAAAATATTCTGCATAACTATATCTTGTGATTTTTTCTTTAAAAAAATAAAAAGTTATTTAATTTTTAAGGAAATAGTTCAATAAAATAAAACAGCATTTAGTTCTATATTTTTTTTAATTTCTCCAAAACTAAAAGAAATATTTACATTAACTTTTTTGTATTCAACTAAAACAAAATAAAAGCATTTAGTTTTTGTATAAAAATTAACATCAAAAAAGTCATTAATGTTATAAGATCAGTTTCATATTTTTTTTTCAAATATTATTTTTTTTAATAAATTTCAAGTTTGAATCACAGTATGATAAAAACAAAAAAAATAGACCCTTCACTTTTCTTGAGTCGATTTATAAAAATAAAACCATTGAATTTTGGAAAAAAAATTGTATTTTGTAACGTAAAATTTAAAACAAAAATCAGCTAAAAATTAAGACTGAAATATTTTTTTTGAAAATCATTTTTTATTAAACTATTCATTGGATTAACTTAATTTAAAATTAAAATAAAAGATAATTTTTCTGGATATCAAAAAACTATAATTTAATTTGGTATTTAAATCCGTTCCATTTCAATAATTTTTTATCTGCTTTAAGTCAACTTTTAAATAAATTCCCCCTCTAATCTGAACGGTTAAAAATTGACCCCAATAATTTTCTAGATATTTTCTCTAAACAGACCTGGAAAATTTTTGGCATAGTTTTTTTCATTAAATTTTTAAAAAATTTTATGATGAAAAAAAAAATATTTGTTCACCCAAATTTTATTGTAAAGTTAAAAAAAAAATCGGTTAAGTGTGACGATTTTTAACCGGTATTTTGGAATACCAACAATTGAAAATAAAATCATCCAAATCGGAGCACCAATTCCTCGAGATAATGAGATATTTTCAGTTTTAGGTACTCCACTAAAAGTGCAAAACTATTTCCTGTTAAGAAAAATATTTTTTTACTAAGATCTTAGAACATTTTTAAAACGCTTCACTTGTAACTGAAAAACAAACTAACAATGTAATAAAATCTTAGAAGTCAATTTTGACCCACTTTCAATTATCGCACTGATCTGAAACTTTGTACATATGACTCAGAGGAAGGGCGTTGAGGGGTGTCGAAACACTCCAAATCAATTTTTTTAAATAATTTTCAAAAAATAGTTTTTTTCAAGTAAATGTTGTTTGTGTTTTTCTACTAGCTACTTATTATTTTTTTGTGTATTAGCTGTCGGTCTTTTCAATTTTGTTTACAAGCAAACTGACCTTCGAGACCTTGAACATCAATTTTAAATAATAATATAACATTTTGCGTATTCATATTCTTATATTCATATGAACAAACAAAAAGTAATTATTTGTCTATCAGTAATGCAAATAATAACTAAAATACAAAAAAAAAAATCAATCACTCGTTCTAAATCGTAATTTATTTTCATTTTTTAACTGTCAATTTCATACACTAGGCTTATTATTAAAAAAAAATATTCACTCACTGTCACAACACAACTATGCGATAGTGTTTTTAAAATACTTGACATTAATTTTTGTTAATTCTCACTTTTGTTTATTTGTATTGAATTGGTTAGGTACATTAATGTTATGTACATATTAACAGGAGATAAGTTTAAAAAAATATTATCTTTAGGCACTAAATATCACTTTATTTAAAATAGTTTTGTCAATTTAAGTCATTTTTTTTTTTTAATTAATAAAAAGAATAATAATATAAATAGATGAGATAGAATTCCGAATGGAATTCAAAACTATACAAGCATTTTCTGGATATTAATTATTTTCAAAATGTCAAGCTACTAATGAACGCATTAATCTTGAAGGGATTTACATTGATAAACTTCATTGCTTGCAATGAAAAATACGCTAGGTGATTGTGCTGCTTAAGAGGTTAATCCTTTAAATCTGGCAATACATTATGTTTAAATGTTATAAGAAATTTCATTTGTTTTTTTCTTTTCGTTTTTAAGATTAAAAATTTGCTGAATTTTTATAACATTTTCAAATATTTGAGAATTTCAAAAGTTGTGCATATACATTTTTTAAACATGAGTCTTACAGTTCAGATAAGTACAAAAATATTATTAAACTGTACTCAAAGATTTCGAAAGAAGATAATCATGCCTATTATGGAATTCGCAATAAATTACTCCCGGGAAGTTAGAGTGATTCGCAGGGTTCGTGTTAGCATTTAAAGCAATTATTAACTTACCGGGTGATCTATATTATCAGTACGAGACACTACCTTACCATTTACATTAACACACTTCCTAACCTGCGAGTTCTACATTAGAAAAGATGGCTGAAATAAGTGCGAATAACGCCGCAACGCAATCGTCGGATTCTATAATCAGTCCAGTTAATAAAGGTTTTTACCTCAAAAAAAAAAAAAAAAAAAAAAAATGCTACAGTTTTAAAACTTGTCACATTTACAAAGGGATGACTCGTTATGTTCCAAAAAAAAAGTCCTCAAGAATCCGACGTGAGCTCTAGAGGCAGCTATGAGAAACATGCAGTCTTTTCAGTTTTTCACGTTTATCTCGAAAACGGTTTTTCGTTTTTCTTGATATGGATCTTTTTGAAATGGTTTTGAGTCTCTACTCAAAACCATTTCAAAAAGATCCATCGTTTGATACCAATATTTTCACTGTACGATCATTTTAAGGTGGTTTGGTTTTTTTGAGTAAACTTTGAGGTGCATTCGAAGGTCAAATCGTGGAAAAACAAATTCGGGATTAGAGCAACTAATTAGCAACTTATTGCTGCATACTCAGATTTTGATATTTACGTTGTGGCGAGCCTATCTTGACGGACCTCATTTAAATGATAAACGCTCCGGCATTAAAAATTAGGATAAGAATTTAGGTAAATTGAAAATGATAAATGTTCAAGTGTGCTTCTTCAAAATTAATTGTAATTTCTTTTTAACTATTTTCCTTTTTGAAATGTGGAATTTTATTAATTTAGCTTGTTTACAGCAGATTTTTTCAATGAATGTGACCACCAATTTTAAAAAAAAAAAACTTATTTTTGCTCAAAAAGAAAATATGTACCTATAATAATTTATTTGAGTTTCAAGCAAAAAGAAAAATTATTTCCTTGTACTTGGTAAGGTGCAAATCCCTGCATTTATTCAATTTTGTTCGACAGATTAGCTACTGTCCATAAGCTCATAGTCTGATTTTCCCATTTTCTTTGTTTCCACAAAGTCAAAAACTACATAAATTCTTAAATTAACCAAATAAGTCAAATGATTCTAATAAACATTTTTTCTCGTTGTGATCGAAATAGAAAGTTCATCCCACATCTGATACGTAACACTATTTTTCTCAAAAATAGAAAATAATCACCTTTGAGTCACATGACCGGATTCCCCAGTACCTACTGCAAAATTTTACAAATTTCTTGTATTAGGTATTATGATTATTATTATTATTATTTTTACACTAGCTACTTATTTTTAAAAATAGCCGCATTGCATGTAGGTATGTGCTAAAAGTCAAAGACTATCT
Organism: Meliscaeva auricollis; assembly: GCA_948107695.1. NCBI lineage: Eukaryota > Metazoa > Arthropoda > Insecta > Diptera > Syrphidae > Meliscaeva > Meliscaeva auricollis. The sequence continues at coordinate 19,762,728 of OX403617.1, read as the reverse complement.
CGCTGCCTAGCCTACCTTTCTGGCGTAGATTTCTTAAGAATCCTGCCAAAAATCAAGTGATACACCTTTAAATTGCTAACATTTCTCAAATCACAGACATTCATATATTCATAAGAAAGAGTATATGACGCCAATTACAGGCTGCATTCCGTGAATTCTAAATTATACAATCCGCGATAGGTACACCTCCACGGCTGCAAATAACAAAATTTATTTGTATTTCGATTTTTCTAATGAATTTCTAAAGACTCAATTTTCTAACACGAAAAATCACGAAATACTTATTAAGAAAACGAAAAGAATAATAAAAAAAAAGTTATGCGTTGAAAGAAAAATCTTTTCAAACACTATTTTTGACATGATGTGCATTTGATTAAATCAGCAAATCTTGATTGCACAATTTTTCTGCTACGTTTTTATAGCTGCACTGATTTATTCAAGCGAAACAGTTCTTGGCGCTGAAAATGAGGACAGGAAAATGCTGTGCAGCTGATTTTACATGCTGGTTATTTTGATAAATTATTAATTTTCCATTCACTGATCTGCCAGATCACCGGCTGGCACTGCCATCATCATCTGCCCACCATTGCGCTCTCCATATTTGCTACAGTTCTTCGAGTACTGTCACCTAAATTTACCGCCACTATACTTTACTAATTAGAAACATAAATAACGGTACTACATTTTATTTCTTTTTCATTTTGATTCAGGTTATCAGGTAATGAAAAATTCTATAAATTGTGGACTGGTGTAATGCAAATGTTGAGAACTTGAGGTGCGAAATGTATTTTTTTGATTTTGTTGCAATGACAGTGTCGGATCCACGGATCGATGGCTGTCATTATCTTCAACAACAACTGTCACTGACATCCTAACGAACTGACCAACTGTTGCTATAAAAATATTTTTAATTTTTGAAAATACATTAGCTTTACTTACATTTCCAATTTTGATTTTCAAAGTTGATCTAAGTTGGCATAAAATCCTAATTATTCGCTGTCAGCATGGGCCACTTTATCGAAGAGCAACATTTTTCGTTGTTGATGTCAATATTTTTTTTGGCCATGCCACCATCAGCATCCGTTCGACGTCCGTCCGTCGCCGTCGTCGTTGCAAAGGGGTCGTCAGTTTTCTTTAGCATTTGGAAGATTTAAAGCAAAAACATGTGAATGCAATCATCATGGTTTAGTGTATTAGAAACAAGACCAACAACAAAATAAATACAAAACAGATTTATATTCTTGTTTGGTATTTTCTTGTTTTTTTTTTCTTGCAGATTTTAATTAGAAATTAAAAACTCAAGTTGCATTTTCAATGTCGATGATGTGTGTTTTGAAAAGTTTTAAAATTGTTAATTTCGTTACTTTGTTAATAAAGGTAAATTATTTCGTTTTTTTTTTTGCAAAATTGTTCAGTTATGTATTTATTTATTGTTTTAATTTTATTTTATATTTTGCAATATTCACATATAGTGTATGATGTACCTACTTGTACATTCCCCAGCCGAGGCATGTGTTTTTTAAAAAACAAAAAAAAATTCAAAATCTACAAATTTTACCAAAATGTAGCTTTAATAACTTAAATTAATCATCTTTAAATATTTGCAGTCATTCAGCAAAGAAAATCACTTAAATCTGACTGTTGAAAGAAGCTTTAGGATAAACGCTTTTTTTTTGAAAAAAAAAATCAGTTTTCAGTCAAAACAATTTTTGTTTGTTGTTTTGAATTGGATACCAGAGATGTTTTTAATTTTCCGTACAAGTTACACGTTATTGTGTTCAGAATAAGTACCTATAGCAATGGTCACAATTCGTTTTTACAAAGTTAGTCTATTTTAACATGAAACGTAATGAAACATAGAGAGAACACGTTTTTGAGACATTTTTAAGTGCATGCGCCGTTGTCTTCGTCGTCGGTGTCGTTGGCATTGGAAATTTGTAAACACGATAATTTTTGTTAAAATCAAAATAATTTTAATCTGTAAACGCCAAAAGTTGAGGATTGGCTTAACTTAGTTGAGTTCGAAATTCAGCCATTTTGAACAAAACCTCCTTGTACTGTTTATACAAAAACCTTCTAAAAACGTAACTTTTGTATGAAGAGTATCAAAGATCTGCATTTTTTTAAATGCTTCAATGAACGATAGTTCTGACTTTCAAATAACGACGGTATCCAATAACCGGAATGCTTAATTCTCAAAAGTTTTGGTTAAAATCAATATTAAGACAATATCACATTTTTGTGTAACCCAAATTTCCAAATTACCAATGTAATTCATATTTTTTTTTTTAATTTGAATTAAACACAAAAATTCATTGAGTACTAACCTTCATACCACTCAGTTTTGTAGATCATGACACTCAATTCATGCTGCTCATTTTTGCCATTCATGCCGCTTAGTAATATAGTCTTCACACCGAACCATGTGGATCACTTTTAACGTCTTGGGCTGTTATGTTATAAGCTGGCATTTTTTTTCACAGCTTTCTCAATATGTTTTCTTTAATTTAAGAAAAAAAAATTCAAAACTTTATTATATAGAGAAAATAGAAACAAATATTTTAAATTTATCTTACCATATGATTTACTGTGTACCTTGGGTGTACACAGTCAATCAGTTAATGGTACACAAGATCAGGAATTTAAAACCATTTTTTTTTTGGCTAAAAAAATCGTTTTATGTTTTTAATTACTTCTTATGTTTACTATTCTTAATTTTATAAATAAAAAAAGCAAAACGAAATTAAATAATAATTCAATTTAAAAATATTTTCTTTGCTCCATATAATCATTGGGCCGTATTCATAGATGTTATCTAAGTCGTTACTAAGAAAAACTGGGGTTTATCCTATAAAAATAACATAGGATAAACCCGAGTCTCTTTAGTAACGGCTTAAACAAAATGTATGAATACGCCCCATTATGTTTATACTTTTACAGGGGTTAAAATTGATTTGGAGTGTTTCAAAACCCCCAATCCCCCTTCTATGGGTCCGCACCATCAAAATATTGTGTTGTCATCCAAATTACATATTTGAACAAAGTTTCAGATCGATACGATAATTGGAAGAGGGTCACAATTAACAATTGATTGAAAAGGTTTTATTGCATTGCTTGTTAGATTGTTACTTTGTCAGTTATAAGTGAAGTTAAATCTCTGTTACTTCACTTCCGTGGAAGTGAAAGGGCTTGGCTCATTTAACTTTTTAATCAGCATAATGTAATATAATATTCTACCAAAATTTCATTGAATTTGACCGGGAAATTTTGTCCATACATTTAGTGCGTGGTTCTTTGTGTGGATTCACGACTTGTTTCACAACTGTGTACTAGGCAGCAATTTATTCATCTATTTTTCGAATGATAATTTGAATATCTTGTTGATTTCATCTTACAGTAAAGATTTTCCGTCTTCTTATCATGAATTTATATCTCGATCATACTACGGGTAAACCCCATGAATTATTTGTTATGCCAGCCCAAAATTGTTTATCTCATATTCAGTGCAAGCTCTACCTTAAGATAATTCAGCACTCTTAAAAGTTTGGCGCTGCATTCGTTATGAAGAAAAACATTTGAGAGCTGAATAAAGTGACAGCTTGATTTTTCGATTTCTTTGTGCATTTTTCCAATTTACAATTTACATTTTCCATAATATTTCTAAAAAATAAAACACTAAACAAAAAAAAAAAAAAAACTTGAATCAATTTAACTGTTGCAATTTATTCATTATATCATTATTATGGATAAAAAATCCAAGGAAGCTTTGCGGCGTTACAAAAAAGCCCGTGCTGCTCAATCCAGCTCGGATAGTTCAAGTAGCTCCGATTCGGATTCCGGTTCCAGCAGTGGTTCATATTCATCATCGAGCTCTGAAAAGAAACCCGGACATCGCAAAAAGAAAGGACGTGATAGCAGCACATCGGGTGATGAGCGTCGCAAACGCGATAAGGGACATTCGTGCCATCAAAAGAAACTTGAAGCCAAACGTAATCACTTGAAGAGAAAACTTCGCGAAGCAAAAGCAGCCAAGAAAAGGGCTTTGGGAACAAGTGCAGTGCGACGCCGAGCAGGTAGTACAAGTCCTGGCAAAGTTAAAGTTCCAGGCGAGAAGAAGCATGTACGAACGGATAGTAAGGAGCGACTTCGTCACGCTGCTGAACGGGAGAAAATGCGTGCAAGAGAACGTGAACGCATTCGTAGTCGTTCGCCAAGAACACTAGCCAAGTTAGAGGCAAAAATGAGGGCAAGAAAGTCACCAGTTGCAGCAGTACCACGGCATCAATTGTCGCCTCGCGAGAAGATCATCATTCAGACTAGAACTCGCGAACGAACTCCGGAAAGGAAGCGCGATTTAAAATTGCGACTGGATGACTCCAGAGAACGTGAACGCAGGGACAGGGAACGTGCGGAAAGGGAAGCCGAACGCCAAAAGGAGCGTGAGGAAGCACTCGCCAGGTGCCAGGAAAGGCAACGCGAAAGGGAAAGACTGGCCAGAGAAAAATTGCGACGAGAAAAAGAAAAGGAATATGCCGAACGTGGCGGTGACCGCTTGATTCCACGTCCAGCTGAGCGAGAAATGGCCTTGGCACAAGCCAGAGGATATGAAAGCCGTGAACGGTCTTTGGAAGATGAGGGCAGACTTCGTCATGGTCATGCAAACCGAATAAGAGATCCAGCCTATGAGAGAGAGCGTGAGTATTTGGCTGCCGAGCATCACCGAGTTCCAGTACTCGAACGTGATGAAAGAGAAAGAAGAGAACGAGAATACTTGGTCATCAGACGCAGGGAAGTCCTTAGTCCAGGACACTATCGAGATGAGAGAGACCTATATTCGGAGGAGGAAAGGTAATTAACGAGTGACGACCAATCAACATCTTTAACTGAGTTTCTTTTCAGGGCTGCTTACGCTCGAGCGTATGCAGAAGAGGAGCGCCGTCGTGATCCCAGATGGGATCCCAGAGAATTGGAACTCCTGAATGACCGTGACCTTGAAAAGCTCTATCCGCCTGTTCGGCGTGGTGAAGATTGGCCTGAAGAGGATCGATGGGATGAGAAGAACTGGGGACGCAGTAAATCAAATCGTCCTCCTTCCGAGCCTGATTGGGATGCTGAAGAATTTGCTGGTGGATCACGTCAGCTGTGGGAGGAGGCTCGTGAAAAACGAGAGCGAGAACGTGCATTGGACCATGTGCAGTCGCCCAGTTCCGGTCGATCCGGACGCTGGCCACAACAAGATTGGCGTGGCGGACACCCACCACCAGGTGAATCGGCTAGTAGCCATCGCAAAGGAGCCAACTACCGACATGGTGGTCAGCAGCTCGACTACATGCACGATCGTCAGAAGTTTCGGCCACATCCGCCACCATTGATGGCCATTCACAGTGGCTACCATCCACCGACACGTCAATTTCCATCAAAACGACAAATGACCTACACGAACCCAAACTTAAAGAAGAAACTTGGTGGACCAACCACACCCGGAGGAACTGCAATTCCATCCTTGCTGGCTTTACCACCGATTCCACCACCATCAATCAGTGAATTAGTGGCAGCTGAAAAGGAACAACAACCTCTAATGATGGAAATCATTGAGCCAATTCCAACTTTGATCCTTGCTAATCCCGATGAGGAGTCCAAGAATGTTGAAGAACTCGAAAAGCCTGAGCCAGAATCAAAGGAGCCCACAGAAGCAGCAAATGAAGACGTAAAAGATCCAGAAGCTGAGGAAGAAGGAACTCTACCTGATACTCCTTCGGAAACTGAACCTGCGACTGTAAAGGAGAGTGAACCATCGGAAGCAACACCATCGACTGAACTAGGTGAAGAGCAAACTCCAATTGCTGCTGCTGCTGCTGTTGCTGCAGAAGACAATCCAGCCGAGTCCGAACCAGTACCAGATGATCTTAGTGAAATATCCGACAGCGATGATGAAATTCTAGATAAGTTGGAGGAAAGTAAGCCCGCAATAGAGCAATCCACAGCCGAAACAAATGGAGACGTTGCTTCGGAAAATCCATTGACTGGAAGTCCCATGAAGGATGCCGCCAATGACGATTCCAAACCGGAACCAATGGACGATGATCTGTTGGACTTTGAAGAAATTTCCGATGGTGAGCTGGAAGAAGATTCGCGCACTAAAGGAGTTGGCGATGCTTTAGGAGTCGATTGGGCATCGCTGGTCAAAGAAGCCAAGGTTCCGCTGTTGCTTCCGTCAGAGCGAACAACTGCCAAAGAGAAGTGGCAGGCACATAGAATTATTCTGGATGTTGGTATATCACTGAAAATGGCTGGCGAAGAATTTGGCAAACGGCTATTGAGTGAAGCCAAAGAAAAATTAAATGCCGAACAAGGTGAGACGAAACCAATTAAAATGGAAATCAAAGAAGAATTGACAGAAGAGGCTACCACCTCTGAAGAAAGTGCTGACGTCAAGAGCAAGATAAAGTTAGAATCGAATGTGGAAGCCAACGAGCAGGATATGTTTGATGTTAATCGCATACATCCTTTGGCATGTGCTCAGGTTGGTGAGAGGATGAAGCTGGCAGCGAAGAGAGCTTTAATAATTGGTGCATGTGGACCGAATAGTCGGGCTCTTAGTGCTAGATATGACTTGAAGTTGCGACGCCAACTGTGCGGCCTACCCACATTGGAATGTGACTTCCGTCGTCCTGCAAGTGAGAAGATAAAATCTATTGCATTGGCCCTTTTCCAAAGAACAATGGAAGTGAAGTAGGGCGATAAGATTGATTGAATATTATTCGAATTGGACTTAAAGTATTTAGGCGACTTTTAATTGATAAATAAAATTAAGATTGATGTGTAATGGTTTTTTTTTTTGTTTTGTTTTTCAGCAGTATTTTATGTTAGAGAACTTTATTTCCCCATTAGAAAAATGACAGTTTGCATTTATTTTGCTTAATATTCGGCCTCTTGTGAGTCTCGCTCGGAAAGCTTTCCACAGGAAAATTTTTTGTTCTCCCGAAATTAAATATTTTCCGCCAAAATGGTTTCTTATTCGTCTCCAAATTTTAGTAAAAAAGAGTGTTTACGATTGCTTTCATTTCAAACGAAAAAAAGTAGTCCAATACAAACGAAATTCTCGAATAATGAATAACTTTTTGTCCCTAATTCACAATAGGGGGAAAGTGAAATGAAAGTTTTTCGTGTGAAACTCACAATAGGGCTGATTATGTTAAAAATAAAGAAAACAGCAGTGTTCTTTGCTAGTAGAGAACGCCCCATATAAGGTGATGGCACATGAGATCGGCCAAACCCTGTAGTCGGCTACAATGGGATAATTTGATGACTAATAGAGATAACATAAATAGAATGGAATTCATACGAAATAAGTTTATATCGTAATCTTAACTGTTTTTCTATGCAAAAAACTTGAGACAATTCCTCGGGTTCAAGAACATTCAGTTCAGTTCAGTTGAGAGGCTCCCCTATTCGATGAATGGACAATTATTACATTCATGTCTCATGTAGTCTAAGAGCCGACAGCAAATTTTGGGAGTGGAGGTATAACCAGAATCTGAGCATGTAGCTTTCAGGATACGTATACCACAGCATACTCAGATTTTTGTTATACTTCCACTCCTAAAATTCGCTGACGGGTCTTGGTCTATTACGTCTCAGGGGCAGAAACTGTCCCTGAAACAAGCCCTTGACTCATTTATTCCTCAGGTGGGAGTGACAAGAGAGATGCGTCATGCAGGCTGAATGCCCCATGTAGAAGGTCTCCGAACCCCATATTCATATTTAGGACGCATACCTCTTTTATGTAGAACGATAATGATTTTGCTATACTAATTACCTTGAGTGCCAAAACAATGCATTCAAAAAGCAGCATTGCTCAGAAATGTCCCAGTTACAGTATGGAAAAACTAGATATTTCATTATCGAAAGTAGAAATTATGTTAAAGTACCAGTGAGTTGAACCGCAGCTAGGAATAGGTGAACTAAAATCCTGAACCACATTTCGAAAACTGGCATTTAGTGGAGTAACTTAGAGCAAATTATCTCGGCCGAAACCCAATTCGGTTGACTTTTTTTCAAATGTTTAAATTCAAAAACAATCTTTATGGATAAAAAATTGCCGCTTTTGAGAATACAAATTAAATCAATTCCCCTCATTTTTTAAGTTTAACATTTTTGGTGCTGAATAATCAAAACAAAAAAAAAAAATATTTGTGCACCCCGATTACAATTAAGTCTCAGAATGTATATGTATAAATGGTTCTGAGCGGATTCTGACTTGAAGTCGAGAAGCGATTTCTCTTCTCAGAAATCGTAAACGAAAAATTTAAAAACCTACCTGTACGCAGAAGCACGAGCAATTAAACATGTTTTTTTTAACAGGTTTTTTTGATTCTACATAACACCTTCCTTCGACTCAGCGCAACAATTAAGGATAATGGTTTATAAGTACATTTGGTCGTTTCAGTGCCAAAAAATACTCTTCGACGCTAGCACAATGTGTATCCCGTCACTGTCACAATTGGTGGGCAAATCAATGTTCAAGAGCAAGCCTTCGGGCTGATAGACTTCGGTCTCTTCGCGTACATTGTAACCTTCTCGTGGTGCCCGCCGACAAGAGGAAGCTGGTACGTTTAAGCTGAAATTGTTCTTGTCATAATTAACTCGACTTGTTTGCGTATCAGTGTGACTGCTTATCATGAGAAGTGTGAACTTACCTGGGAATCCATGACTGCTCAATGGTGTTTTGGTCTCAGTTGACATGACGAGACCAAAGGCTTCAAAGCATAAATGTTGCATTAATCCCACATTGTTGTTTTTAGAGGAGGAAAGAAGTTATTTCCATTTTTTTTGCTCGCAAGTGTGGTTTTATGTTTTAATTTTACCCTTTCTTAGTTCTATAGTACAAAACTGATTTTGTTTTTATGCAAACTCGGTTAAATATACCTGTACCACATCAAATAATAGGCAACCAATCTCATGAATGCAGTTTCAAATCAAAATAAATAAATATTTTATTTTTAATGAATCTTTATTATTTTCCAACTTATTAATGTATTTTTTGTTCCGTTCTTTTATCAAAAAAGATAAAATTTATAATAATACATTTTTGTTCTTTATAATATTTATTTTTTTTTTAATTAAGAAAAGAAAACTTAGTTTTAATTTATTCATTATTTTTGTTTTGTTTTATATTTTAACTATTATATTCAACTATAACTATTTTTGTTTAAAATATATAAATTTACAAAAAGAAAATAAAAAGTATTAAGCATAGTTAAACATAACTTTCTTAAAGATAGTATTTGGTGCATTCACATTTTCTTCTCTTATAGAAAAACAAACAAAAGTTTTGTTTAATTTAATTAAGTTTAGATTTTAATTAATCGAAAAAAGCTTTATTTTATCTTCTATCATGATCCTATTTTGTTCTTTTCTTATTTGTTTTGTTTTGTTTATTTTTACTTTTTTTTCTCTTTTAAAATTTGTGTTGCATTTTATTCTTTTATACTTTTTATTTTATAAATAAGTATTCTTTTTTTTTTTTTCTTTTCAAAATTAAATATTGATGTGAAATAAATTATTATAATTTAAGTGTTTTTTATTTTTAATTTTTAAGTCTTAATATTGAATACAATTCTTGTGAAGGTGTGTGTGAAATGATTGTTTTTTTATTTTTTAATGCAACAGTGAACCTTCAAAAAATGTGGCTTGTGAAATTTTTGAAGGTACAATAAAAATCTTTATAATTGTGAGAAAAACTTGCCAATATTTTTATGAGATAAAAGTGTTTTCCAAAATAACAATGATGAATAGTAATGCAGATAACAATTGCGTTTGTTTAAAAGATCTTTTTTATAACAAATAAAGTCACATAAAAAATATATATATAATGTACAATGATTAAAGAAAGCAAAAGAAAAACTTATAAATGTACAAAAACTAAATATATAATTATTAAAAAAAAAAAAAATACTTTACAATCTAAGTGAATACCGCAGGCATTACGAAGTTAAGGAGATGAGATGAGGTTGTGAATGGTCGTGTGCTAATCCGAAGCCCCACAATCGTTTAACACTCCAATACTCGAATGTCTTTTTGTACAACATAGAATTTATGTTTCTTACCGAACAAACCCCAAATCACTGCAACATTCTCGATAACAATGTTCACTGGGATAGTGCAAATTGCACCCATGACACAGAGCAAGAATCGCAGTAATCCAAAGCGATATAGTGAAAATGATTTGATCACACCAAAAACGTACATGTAAATGTTAACGGCTGCGATAAAAGCGCACACAAAATCCATTACATTTGGACATGGAATCGGATAGAGCCCGGCAAAGATGATATTTGATGTGGATAGGGGCATTGTTACCCATGAATAGACGCTAATGCCTAGGAGAAGTTTGTGCTTGAGAGGGATGATTTTTGAGTGCACAACTAGGAGTATTCCCTGGAGCCAGCGTTTGCGTTGCTGTAAAAAGTCCAACAGAGTGAATGGAGATTTCTCGTACATTTCACCTTCGATAAAGTTGAAGGAGTAGCCTTGGGCAAAGGCGCGCATAGCGAAGAAGCAATCCTCGGCTACAGATCCATCGATGCCATTGTCGAATGAAACTTTACGTTCGGCGCCAACCTATAAGTAAAAAAAAGTATTTTATTATTTAATAATATTAAAGAATTTTCAAATAAAATGTTAATATTATTAATTAATGTTCGTTGATATGTTGGAACTAATCAAACAATTCTAAAATTATGTCACTAATAAACTAATACAAAGTTGGGAGAAAAAGCGGAAAGACAACAAACATGTTTGGGATTACCAAGTGGTAGCTTAAAAGAAAAGATCGGGGATTGACTCATTCTGAAATCGAATAGAATAGTAGTGCATTCTTTTATTAATTCGCTTTAGAAAAAATTACAAAATGTAACATTTTGACGTCATAATGGAGTTCCTTTATGCAATTTTAAACTGTCAGGTTACGCTTTGTAACTGCTTTCAACTTATCATTTGCATTTGAGTTTCGATGTTTCGATGTTATGACTATTAAGAGCCATAAATTGATAAAGAGAAGAGGAAAGTGGGTGTATTTTATTTCAGCGACAGAAGCACTATAAAAACCAGTGATTGTTTGAAAAATTTAAAATAATCTCACTACTGTATTTGCTAATATCGTCAAAGAAACTTGTCGAAAGCATCTCCAAAGACCCTAAAAAACAAAGCTGTTAGCTGTAAATTCTTGTAGATGTAATAAAGAAATAATATGTGAGAAAGATAACCACCCAACATAGATATCCTAAACCGAGTTACATGTCCGCAATTGAAATCCTGATCGAGGAGATTGTTTTAGCTATCAAGGACGAAGCAGTATACTTGTACACAGACCCTAAATCAGCCCACTATAATGGCTAAGTGTCACCACACCCTGACAAGACCCAAGTCAGCCGACTTTTATTCTTAAGATTATTTTTAACCTTAACCAATGTACATAAATCGTTAGGCTGAGAAAGCACAAGCCGACATGAAGAAAAGATCATTGTCAATATAACTTTTAAATCATCAAAGCTTAAAACTTATGAAACAAAAAGAAACCAAATCTACGAGCCACACAATGATAGTACAAATGAAGACATACAATTTGAGCCGCTATACATACAAAACTCCAAGACGATGAAATGTGTATTCATTCTTTGAAATTATTTTTTTTTTTTTTGCTGGACCACCCTAAGGAGACAGTAGGCAGACATTATATAACTACTTACCAGCAATGAGATTGTAATATAAATTATTATAATAATAATAATAATTTAATAATCTTTGAATCACCAACACGATGACGACTTGCAAATTATCATCTACAATATAAATGAGCTATTACCGACAGACATTTTTTTTTATTAAACAGCTCACCAGGTCAAAGCTCAATTATTTACACTCCGAGTGTGCTAGGCAAGTAAGCATTTGTGTATGAATGGAATTTGAATTTGTTTCATTTAATACGCGAAACATCACTCTCTTCAAGTTGGACAAATGCCAAATTGTAATATTTCTCGTCTGCCTTTAAATTAATTGTTTTTTTTTTTTTTGTTGTTTTTGTTTAGTTTGATCTAATTTCTAGGTTTCGTACAAATGATTTAGAAATATGTACTTATGAAGCTTCATTATTTGTGTATCTTGGAAAGATTTTATAAATAAATGATCATGAGAATGAGTAAATTATAAAAATAAATAAATCATATTAGGTAGAAGGAGAACCGATTGATTTATCAATTACACTTGTAAAGCTGCTTGCATGTCCCAATATTTGGTTTTCATTCTGCCTCTGCAAGTGCAGGTGTTAAGCTGCGCATACGAAAAAGAATTTTTTGTTTTTCGATCCAGGGAAACATACCAATGTCAAAAACAATGACTCTAACTACTAGTCTTATAAGAGAGTTTTGACTGTATTTTTTCTTTAACTCCTATGAACTTTTTTAACAAATTGTTGATATCTCACACAATGATAATAATGAAAAGTTCCAAAGTTCAATGCAAATAATTATTTCTAAGTAATTTAAAAACTTTTTTTTGTTGCAAGTACCTGTCTGGAATATAAAACAATGATTTAACAAAAAACTTAAGTTAAAAAAAAATTAGAATCTTTTTTCTTAAATCTTGAGATATAACTATCGAGGGAAAAAAAACTTAGATGTACCTACTCATATGCATACAAGTATGAAGTTTCTTTATGGCTATTATAATTGAATATGACCACAATCTCGCTTTGCATGCTAAATTAGCTTGAAGCGTGTAAAAAACTCGGGCTTTCATATGAAAAAGAAATAACAAAAGCGAATTAATTTGCATTTAAATGTCTGTATAATTGAATGATCAAATAGATGCGATTGATAGATGACACTGACACAAGGTCACTTAATATCACATTTTGTAAATAAAAAAAAATAGAACAACGAATTACTAGAAAAAAAGTAGTGGTTGATAAAATAAGTAATGGATGCACTTGAAAAAAATTCCAAGAAGCTTCTTGGAAAATTTTCTAAAATTCTGAATATACATTCCATTCAAATAAATTTAGAATTTGAAAATATACACTTTATGGAAGCCAATATGACCGTTGAAATTTTTTTTAAAGAAAGTTTTAAAAGTAAAAATTTTGGAAAATCGTGAAAATTTGACAAAAAAATAAGATACTTTTCTAGTTCAGAATTATTTATCGTTTGACATTTGAATTAAATTTTCTACTGACAATATTAGACAATTTGAAAATTATAGTCATTCTATTAAAAGGAGGTCATTTAGTGGTTTCTTTTTAAATCATAGGTTACTTTGACACTGACGGCAGTTTCCAGCTCAAATTTTTCACAGAAATTCTGTACAATACCTCCGCGTCCCTTTACGCTTGACTATCGTTGGGAAATATTACAAACTTATTGCTAAAGTCAGTGCTGTGTAACCCAAACAGTACGTTTTTTTGAAAAGAATTTTTCTTATGAGGCGCAATTCTATCGTTGCGGTTATCCTAACGAACAAAATTGTCGCATGGGGGGCATGGTACATTTGGACGTACTCTGGTTCAATGGCACGAAATGCCACAATCGATCACCTTCACACAAAATTCCTAAATCATATTATCAGCCGTCTCCTCGATCTCGATTGGTTGCCTCGGAACTGCGATTTGACCCCTTTGGAATTTTTATTTTGGGGAACCGTGAAGGATGTTATGACAACAATCCGAAAACGATTGAAGTACTTAAAGCCAATGTCATCCAAGCAATCCGTGTGCTACATGCCAAACCCTCAACAAGGTCTTGAAAAAATGGAGTCACAGAATGCCCTACTGCAAAGCCCACCGAGGCAGCCACTTAAGCGACGTTTTATTTCATAATAAATTAATGGGAATGTTTGATTTTCCTAATAAAGCTATAATACATGGAAACAATTTAAATTTGTTCATTTTATTGCATTTTTAAAAAGAAACATGTATCTGACCCACCCTGTATATTTCGCAATACCAAGTTGAAACTCGTAATCAATTGCTTATTGACCTCGAGGGTAACTTCAGTCAAAGTGTCAAGACAAAAAAATGAGTTTTTAGTACTAAAAAAAACAACAGTGTATCGAATAAAGTAAATGTTTATTCATTTAAGTTAAGAATGTTGTTTTAATTAATTTTAAAACGCAGAAACGAATTTCATTCTCAAAGAATATTATTGCCAAACTCATTTTAACTGATCGTTAAAATATGTGACCAACTTTTCTATTATAAACAAAACAATAAAGTCAATGATTAAAAAAAAAGAAACACAAGGGGGAACTTCCTATTTTGTATAAAATAAAAGTACTGAGGTCTAAGTTAAAGTAATAAATCTGAGTACCATATCTTTATTTTTTTTTTTTAATGACAGGAAACTGAAAAAAAACTGACTCACAATACATATTTGATTAGACAACAAAGGGCTCGACCAAGAGTATACTTTAACAAAATAGCTTTTTAACGAAACTAAATAATTGATGTACTCCATAACAAAAGCAAATTATAAGTTCCCATATCTCTTATCTTTTGGAAGTTGAACTATTCTACTATTCACAAATTGTTTATTCTGTTGATCAATGTCATTTCGAAAAAAAAAGTAAAATATAAAAGATCGAAAATTTAATGTGCCCCTATAAAAATTAATAAGATAAGGAAGTATGTTTATAAAATATGAAGTGTTCAGTTGATGTTTTCTGTTGTAATTTTAAAAGAAGCCATCATTAAATATGCTGTTGGAATGCACGATATTCCATATGAAATTTGAATGGTATTTATTGTGTTTTTTTTTACAATTTGTTGGGTGTAGGGACACAGAGATATTCTGGGTCATAGTTAAGACGATGAACTCTTTAGAATTGGAACACTACATATTAATCTATGCTGAATAGAGTCCAAACTAGATTCGAAAAGGTTAAAGAACTTTGTCTTTAAGCAGACCTCAAATCAGCTCCGTAATAGGTGTATTAACTGGGAACTAATAGGTGAACACACAACGCCCCTCAAACGATCTACACGAAGAAGGAAAGGAAACAATTTCACATCTTCTTTGTGAAGCAGGGCACTTTCTCTTACAGAACTAAAATTCATTTATGAGATCTACAATGGTCCCAGAGCCAATTATCTTATGAACACTGACATAAATGGTTTCTCCCACTTCATCAGAGTCATTTGTTTTCACTGTAGTTTATGGTATCATGGAATGGAAATTCACTGAACGCTTTTAAAGGAATAATTTGAGTAGGATTTTTCTAAATCCATTTTTATTTTTTGATCCAATCATTGTATCAAAACTTGAAAGAAATGGTATCTCGAGGAGAGGTAAATCCAAATTTAAACTAAGTGGTCCCGGTACTAACGGAAGACCTAGCCCATCTTCTTGACACAACCATTAACTTGTAAATGTTTGATGTAAAATTTGTCTCTCTATAAATATAAAACAAAATGAATTATTATGTTATTATGTTAAAATTCATAACTTACTTGGGTCACGACATAGCTTCCTTTCCAGCTGAACAATGGCTTATGGAATAGCTTGAATTGTAGCCGCAGCTTCCCCATATCATCACTGACACGAAAACTATCAGCCAATGTGGTCAACCAATTAACAACATTTTCATTGGCATATGTAATCAAGCCTTGCCCGAATGGATGCTTGCCATCGAGTACAAAATTGATAATGCCTCTCACGCAATTCTCGGTCAGTAAAGTCTCCTCATCGAGATGCACGATCCAATCGTTATCGTTCAGCACATTAACATTGTCCTCGAGACAATATTGTAGGGCGCGTGACTTAAACAAAGCACCGGTTTTTGTTTTATACGCGTTCGGCACCACAATCTCTCGAATTCGTCGGTGCTTGGCCAGATTAACAGCCTTATCGGTTACCACTTCGATGAGGAAATTTTCCAGTCCCGTATCCAGACAGATATTCATGTTTCGCAAAACATTTGTCTTGACCAATTCGGGAAAATCGCCACGCGTCACCACTCTTATGCAGATAAATGGCGCTAACAAAGGGCTACCCTTTAGCACTACTTTTTCGGGAAAGGCATTATAGAAGACCAAGCCACAAAAGTTAAATAGCACCTGCGGCAGAGTGAGGAACGTGAGGAAACGCAATAAGTACAAAAGTATCGTGGGTATCTGGCCGTATTCAGTCCAGGGATCGACCAATGTAAACGAGTCCTCGTTGATCTTGATCCCGCCAGAGAATATCTCAAAGAAGATTATCACAATGATGAGCAGGGTGCAGTGCAGTAGATGTCGTGCGTTAGAATTCATCTTGTTGGTTTTGTTTTAATTTTCTTATTTATAAACTTTTGTTTGAATAATTTTATTTTTATTTTTCTTCGTTTTAAGTTTGTGCTTGTTCGTTTTTGTTTTTTTTTTCTTTTCTTTTCTAAATATTTGTTGCAGTTGTTTTTTTTGTTTGTTAATTTATTTTATTGGCTCTAAAGTCTATAATTAATAAATATTGTGGACGAATTTATAGTATTCTGAACTTAAATTTAAATTTGTCCGTTTTCAGCTATAATCTCTGTTTTTTTCTTTTTTTATTTTTTATTTTTTGTATTATTATTAAATATTTTGTTCAAAACTTTAGGTCAGATGACCTTGCAGCAGCGGTATTAGTAGCAGTTTGTATCCTTAGTAATAATGCGGACACTTCTTGTGACATCAACAGCAAACGAAACGGCGTCGATTCGGTGCTGAGTGGGGGCCAATTTTGGGACATGAGACGATAAATTGAGGCGCCAACTTGAAAATAGTATTCAAATGACGAGGGACGATGATTATGTTTATACTGCGGTGTTTAAGAACGTCAAGCAATTCAAGAGGAATTACATGAGTGTTCTCTTTTCAGTGCAACAATTTTATAGCATTTCTGTAAATAAACAAAAGAAGAATAAACAAAATTAATTATAAGTGAATTCAAAAAGAAAACAAAATGTTTATAAATAATGAATACATATACATAATTGTAATTACAGAACTTGACTTTGAACTTGGTCAGGTATCACATTGTAGAAATAATTGTTTAATTACGAATACTTTATGTTAATACGACTGAAAAAAAAGCTTTATTCGTGTCATATGTAAATACAAATGGATTATATTGATTTTTGTTGTGGCGAGTTATGTGTAAATGCTTTTGAGAATAATGTGTTTCTGGAAATTCGTTTGATGATAAAAGTTGTGTTGTTCATATGGTGATTTCTACATAATTTATGTAGTTATTTATTTGATCTAAAGTCTTTGAAAATAAGAAACAACTTGAACAGAATATTTATAGGCAGTTTTACTTTTCTGTACCCGTAGTGTACAGGATAAGAGTATAGCGATTTTTGTTTTTGTTTCAGAATTAGTCTATTTCATTTCAAAACGTGAAGAAAATACGTTTATGAGACATTTTTATGTGCGTGCGCCGTTGTCATTGTCGGTATCGTTTTCGTTGGAAATTTGTACGATAACATTTGTTAGAATCAAGATATGTATTTAATTGAAACGCCAATAGCTGAGGATTAGCTAAACTTAGGTTAAGTTCAAAATTCAGGCATTTTGAATAAAACCTTCTTGTACTTTTCATACATCCAAAAATATCAATTTTGTAGGGGGAGAAGGTACTACAAAATTGAATTTGAATTTTTGAATACACGGGGAATTTTTCAATCTCTTCAATTTTGAGTTTGTAGACAAGAGGGATGAGGAGTTAAGATACTCATGAAGAAACTGAATTGATTGTGATTTATCTCTCGTTGAAATACGGTGACTAGCACAATACAGTGTAAACACCCGCACGTGTTTTTTCAATCTATTGTGTAGCCTTGTTTGATTGTATTTGTTTGAGCCCTCTGCAGATTTTGAGCATGAGTGATGGCATCTAGTGATTGGTATTTTTGGATAGGTCTTTTAATTGTATGTATGAGATGTGGAGTCCTTGCAGAACCTAGTAATGGTGTTTAAAAATTATAGTGCAATAACAATGCATCTTGTTAAATATTGATGATACCAATAAAAATTGTTGGTAGTATGATATATTTTCCTACATTTTCCAAAAAGTTATTATATTTCTTGGACTTGGATGCAATGAAATCGTCTTGAAACCAACTTTTTGGTTTTAAGACGATTTGACGACTTGAAGATTTGACTTACTAGCAACAATTTTTGTTGGTATTATTATTATCCACAAACTGCATTTTAATTACACTATAACTTTTTTAACAATGAAATAGATTTAAACGAACATGGTAAAAATTAATCTGAAGTAGAATATCTTTAGTTTGACACCAATTTCATTAATGGGCGCTGAACGTTCAAAATGCACATTATCCTTTAAAGTTTTTGTTTAAATTACAAATTGCTAGGTATAGAAAATGACAAATGTATCGTCCCGAAATTTCTTTTGAATTAAAGCCTAGAAATTATCTGGATTGCCTCGAAATTTAGGAAAAAGTGTAATTAATAACTTTGAGTTAGAATTTGTTTTTTTATAAAAACCTCAAATCGAGTTTAGCAGTTTTTGACTTACGCATTTTTTAAAGACGTTTCAATTGGTTATTGCTAAGAATCGGATCAAAAAGAAACTACTAATTTGGCCTCACTACTCACTACAGACAAATTTGTCGTCATATTAGTTAGTAGTAGTATTACCTTCATCAACAACTTCTAACATGAATATATATGCGTCACATTGGTCTTTCGATGAACACTACTGGATTATGCATTTTTCAAAAAAAGTATTTTTTTCTCATTCTATTCCACAATTATTTATATTTTTCTGAGCTATTCATATAAGTTCTTTCATAAAACTTATTTAATATGATATCACTATATTTTATTGCTCGTATTGCTCTTATAGCTCTAATAGTTATAGCTAAATGTTGCAAGGACGCCTATTCAATATTATTAACTTGCTTATCTATCAAGCGTTGAACGGTTATCCATAAGCTGATAAGTTTATGTTTACTTAAACTCGCAAAATATCTATACCAACAGTAATTTGAGCGATAAAATATAATAAAGGTGTTTATTGTTGAAGACTGGTCTATGGAATTTTTACGTAACAACAATATTTATACAATTTATTATCACAATCTTTTTGTATAGGAAAAAAAAATGATTGCGAACTGGAAAAGTGTGTGGTAAAGTTTGTTAAAAAAAAAAAATTATGCAACATGACTAAACATTAATTTGTTTATTTCCATATAATTTTTAAGTACGGATGTACTCGAACTGTATTAAGTACAATTTGGAATATCAACTTATTCATCTGGTGTGTTTTTAAATTGCTAGATAATAAATAATAGATAAAATGCCGAATTTATTCGTAAATGCACAGCATCCGCAAAGAATAATAAAATATCCGTATGAGCATTTGGCAATATAAAACAAATCCAAAATGACCTAACACCATGTTCTTAATGACAATATTAACACAGCTGCAGTTGAATGTGGAACACCTGGCCGTAGACTACTGATTAAAAGATTAATTCAAGAAAGTTGGATTAAGGTTCTTAGGACTACAAGCGAAATTTTAAGAATACTTTTGCTTTGACTTCTTTTTTTTACAATTTTGTTCGCAGAAGCGCAGGTTTATGGAGCGAGTCAAAACCACAAGAGACTCATGACACTCAATACATATTTTTTTTTTAAATTGGTCGGGGCTTGCGTCAGTCATTGCCCAACCTCATCTAAACAGTTATTTTATTTTTTATTAAATAGGCTTTATGTGGTCCGAAAACCACTTAGTGCGACTGAGCAGTGCAATTTGTCGTCAGTTGATTATATTTCTTGAGTGGGCAGTAGATAAAATTAAGTGATAAAGAAGGCCCAGTTCTGAAAAATATGGTCCCCCAAAATTAGATAGGTTTTGTGTTTCGTAATATGTTATCGCAGTGGCTTATACTTGAAACTTTGATCAAAATTTTAAATAGTCTTCATATTATTTTGCTTTAATGGCTTAAAAGCCATTTCATGACTCCGATATACAGGTGACTGCATTATATAATGACCTTTTTTGATTAATTGAATAGAAAATTTTTTAGAGTCAATGAACGATACTAACACAATTTATGTATTTTTTTTTATTTTCATTAAAAAAAAAGTAAAAAGCCAAAATGCTTTTTGGTACATTGATTAAATTTCGCATGAATGATTCATATTTAAGAAGAATTAAAGATAAAACGTTCATAAAAGTCTCTTGTGAGTAGAGTGTTTTTTTTTTTTGGTTGAGAGAGTAGATGCAAATGCAAAAAAAGGAGCCAACAAAAATCATTGACACTCAAACCGTTAACTTGACAAAGCATTTTTTAATCTTCGAAAATTTTTTACCGAATTTTTTTTTAATGTCGTTTTATGCGATATCAACACATTCGGAAAGATCACCGGAAAAACTACACTATGGGCTAATACAATATTACATAAAAAATTTCGTGCCGAAAAAATGCTAGAAATCAAGTTTGAAGTTAATTGGCTCATTCCTTAAGGCCAAAGCTCTAAAAACGAAAGAACGAAGAGAAAAAGATAACGGCACAGAATTTCTATCGTGTTAATGTTGTATTGAATACAAATCTAAAGTTTGATTTTTATTTAATAAATCGAAGAGTTCAAATACAGATAGTGACTTTCTGTAAAAAAATAAAAAATATTTTATTTGATAAAGTGAATTAAGTTTGTTGACATGTTTATTTAGCAATTAAGATAAGTGCATTAAATTTTTTTCTTATTGTATTGGAATGACTATTGTTTTTTTTTATTTTTATATATTTTTATCTATAACAATTATAATTGTCTAAACTCTAAAGGAACAAGTCAATAGCCAATAAATTACTCAATTATTTATTCGAATCATTAAGCTTGCTCACGTGGTTGCTATCTGTATAGAAAGTATCAAAAGTATTTGTACCCAAATGAAATATTGTTTTGTTTTATAATAAAGTATGATTAAGATATGAGTAAAGGATGATCATTATTATCATTATTGGTAAAGGATATTACCTGAATAGTATAAATTGCGTAATTTTAACTTCTTGTTTTATTCTGAAGTTTCAAAGGGTTTTCTAATTTTCAAGAAAATATTTAAGGTTCTTTTAAGGATTGGTACTTTACTAATAATATAAAACTAAGTTGAATACTTAGTTTCAGGTGAAGTCTGTCCTTACGGAATATTATTGATCTTGAGTGTGTGAAGTTGTCATGTTAAAAGGTACGTGTATTTTAAAAATTTCAATTAAAATATGTTCAAATAGGCAAAACAAAATCATCAATGGAAATTACAAGTGTGTGTCGCACCCAGCGATATTTTCTCAATTTTTTTGTTGCGGTTGTTGTTTAAACCTTTCGCTGTATTTAAAATTTCTATACTATTCCCATTTTTATTCAAAATTAGTCTATAATTTTACACTAGTTTTCTCAAGAAAGTCAAGATAAATAGAAAAAAAAAATGGTTTTAGTTATGCCATACGTCGCGGCAGTTGGTCTGTGCGTCTGTGAATCTGTAATTATCACAGAGCATTTGTTTTTAAATATCTCGCATAGAACGAATATCGCCCCATATACCGGTCATTCATTTTCATTTTTTTTAATGAAGCACAACACATTTTTTGCCTTTATCCAAGCTATTATGGGTAAATGAACTTGGATTATCAAAACAAAACAAAACAAAAAAAAAAAAATCATATTATCTCTGCCAAATGTTATTGAATCCAAAAATATTTATCGATGATCGGTGCAACTGAACTCAATGTATTCAGTGTACTTAGCTACAACACTTGAAATCTGTTGCGCAATACTCAAAAATAATGACGCTATCTTGACAAAATTTCAAAAGAATATGATATATTTTTGTGAAGAAATCAAAAAATCAATTTTACCTTCGAGCTTGGTCATTTGCGATTAGACTTCTTAGTTTTTTTTTTTTTTAATTTTAATAGAATTAACATTGCTATATGATGGCGATAAGCTTATCAAAATTAAATTAAACAGCTTTTTTTTTATTTTTATTTCTAAATTACTTAATTATGATCACCCTGACACTAGTCACCTTTTGTGGCCTTTTATGCGTCATTTGTTTTGTTTAAATTCATTATTTTTTTTTTGTATTTGCTGTAAAATTACTTTCAGTGAATCATCAGTGCATGTGATATTTTTTTTTATCATTATCAAGCTAGACTTCCTTTAGTCTCGGAATACACTTAGCTTCGGGGCGTACAAATATAGAAATACAATAACGCTGATTCTTGAGGCAGAAACAAAAATCCCAGAGTAAATATCTACCCACTTGAATTCTTTACGAATATTAAACTATGAGGATATTGTACTCGTTTGTATTGCTTATCATTGTCAGCAAAGATAAAAATTAATACTTTCTTGTTATTTGAAATCTTTGTGATAACAATATTTGATTTGTAAGCTTGTGTAAAGATTTATAGAGAGACGATCTTTTCTTCCACTTTGTAACGAAACTAAAGTTACGAAGTTATTTGTGGATTTTATTTTTTTTTTTTTTGTTTTAATTTATTTAAATTTGGCATTCAATTTGTCGTTTGGGTTAAGTATGTGTCATTTTGTGGGAAGATATCACAAGTGGTTATTTTACGATTTTACTCAGGGTTATTTTCTCAGAATAGTATTTGTAACTTATAATTTTATTTAAATTTTAACATCCAAAATATAAAAACAGTACTCGCCAATAGAAGGATTTAATCGTAAAACACAAAATGTGTCTGATAAACTGGGCTAATTGTAAAAAACTTTTAATTTGTAATAAGCAGTTTATTGAAGGCACAATCTTTGAAAAAGAAACAAAAAGAAAATGTATTTTAAATGTAAAACAACATGAAATATAAATTTTTGACTAAAAGAAAATGCACGACAGGGTCGCACGTATTTGCTCTTAGGGTCAAAGTTGCTGTAGATGCTAAAAATAAATACTTTCATAAAAAATAAAAAAAAAACAATAGAACAGAAAAAACTCCTCAAAGTAAAAGGTAATTGTTCTTTTTTTGTTTTGTTTGTTTTCTTATTAATTTTACCACATGTGTGCTATATTGCATAATAATAATTATTATACAATTTTTTGAAGAAGCTTTTCCATCGTATAATTGAAAATTTATTGGAAATAAAAAAAAAGCAAAAGTGAAACTTAAATGTGCAATATTTTGTTTGGCTTTTGTTTTTGTTTCTTTTCAATTGATCGTGTGTGCGGCAAATTGAAAGTTCATTCAACTTGGAAAATGCTTCTAACTGAATGCTTCAGGTGAACAATGACGCAACTAAAAAATAAAATGTGTTGTAGATGTCTAAAATTAAAAGAAGATCAAATGGATTCGTTGCACTGTTTTATTTTCATTGTTTTTGTACTTTGGCTTGAGAACTTTAAAACAATACACTGATAAAGCAAAAATCAAGTGGATGACGAATTGGTAATTAATAGATGATTTTATTGAATTAAATTTATCAGAATCGATAATAAAACCGGTTTTCAGAAATGTTTGGGAAAATTAAATAAAATGAGCGTATTTTTACTTGCGCTTTTGTGGGCCTTACAGGGCGCAATAATATTGTGCAATATTACTGCGGAATAATTCTATGTCTCTTTGGCCGATTTCACCAAGCCCTTTTAAAAACTTAACATGCTTTTAAACCTTAAAATTACGTTTGCTCCATACAAAAAACATAATTTAAAAATTTAAAAGACTATTTAATTTTCGTGAAATCGGCCATTAAACAACTGAAGGGCCCAGGGGTAAAAATGGCATAAGTCCATTCAAACCGATTCCGAGAAAAATGCGATTGAAACTTTTACAGCTCTTTATTTATTTTTTTTTTTTAAAAGAGTTAAATTGGTTGTATAAGTTTGGATACCCTAAGACAGTACTTAATTAATGCTACGAGATATCATCATTATTTGTTTAGTTTTGACAAAAAGTGGACATGTGCTGTTTTTTCCATGGACTCTTTAACTCCTTAAATATGTTTAGTTCCAAACGAATGATGCCATTCGACAATAAGACTAAATTCACCACTAGTGGAAATTATTGACACACCTTAAAAAAACATCCATTCTTTCTAAATCAAATTGCTTGAGGGTATTTCCATTGTTACGGGTGTGACACAGTTACAAAATTTCTTGTTCCGAAACGTCGAAAAAAAATTATAATTGTTTCTTAAAAATAAGACGCGGTAAGTTCCAAAAAAACCTTAATCTTTAGAAAGTGTTTAAGTTTATGTGTTTTTTGAATTGAGTCTCCAAAATTTTAACAAAAGTAAATGGTAAAACGAAGGACGGAATTATATTCATACTCGATTTGTAACGGGTGTGACATTTATCAAACACACACAAATAACTATAAATAATAATTTTTCCATGCTTAAATTGTACATAATAAAAAAAAAAGTTACAGGCAGCTTCTTAACTTGCCTTAGTCTTAAATACTTAAAGCAAATAAGAAAAACACAGTCAAACAATATGTTTTCTTTTGTAACGGGTGTGACTCTCGAAAATTTATTATGGTGCCAATTTCTGTTGAGATTTTTGTTATTAAAACTGAAAAACATAAAAAAACACAAGGAAAACCGTATAGCAGCAAACGTTCAGTAGCAAATTCCAACTGCAAAAATTAATCCAGGTAAACATAAGTATTAGGTATACCTATCTATTTTTTTTTAACTGTTAACTACCCAAGGTAATCATAATTTATAGTGCACACACCTGTTTATAACTGTGCCTTCATTAAATGAATGTCATAATCGTAAGCTGACATTTTAAATCATGAAGAAAACTTGTGTGTTTATTCTGTGCAAATATTTGTGTCCCGTATTCATTTCGTGAGTGTCACCGCAGCAGTAGTGAATTTTTATTAGGTAGTCTCGGTGATAGTGAGCTCTTGATGAATATGATGAGTCAAATGCTAAACTAAGAGCAGTTACAAATTACTGGAGCATGACTGTAAAAAGTGCTATTAACAAAAACAAATAAATATAATAATACAATGTTTACCTGTAGTAGTACACGAATGGTATAATATCTGAACTAAATTACCGATTCCAAAGTATTTATTTATTTTTAAGAGGAAACTATTATATTTTCTACCCATGGGTAAAATTTTAAACATCCAACGCATTGCAATCGCAAAATTTGACATACACATGCGAGATGCGAATGCCCCAATGAAGGGCGTGTACCTTTTATCGAACAAGTTTTTCGATTTGGCTAAAAGTAAATAAATGCTTTTTTCATGTTCTTTCGATGCCATGGATGTTTCACAGTGTGTTTGCATTGAAAAAATTTTAGAAAAACAATAGTGCAGAATTTTTTTGTTTAAGATAAATACATTTTTTTCGCCTGTATAATGTCTGTGGCAGGTAGGCAGAACAACATGAATCCATTTTTCGCAAAAATGAGTTTTTAACAGATTATGAATCCTAAATGAGTATCGTATTACAGAACTTGCATTACTTGAACCAAATCATTATGTTTTAGCTGTAATCAACATATTCCATAACAGCATAAGTCCACTTTTTCACAATTTATTAAGGCAAAAAATCTTAAGCCCAGAAATGTCCCCCAAAATAGTATTTTTTTACTTGAATTTTTTGAAATGGAAGGACAAAAATTTAATACAAGGTGCTTTAAACGAAATCTTATTTCCTTTTCAAAACTTCTTTGCGATAGTTATAATAACTATTTTTAATATGAATATTATTGATACAAAAAAAAAATAAATAAAAAACTTAATTTACTCAAAAAAAAAAAAAAATGGACTTAATCTGTTATGCCTATCTGCCACAGAATAATTCTTGTTCTTGAAAACTAGTTTTTAAGATTTTTAATTATGGAAATAATGAACTAATAACCCGCATGCTACGTACTACTAACAGCATGCAAAATTTCTTTGACTTCCATTCCAGTAAACATTCTCTGAAAAACTCTCTTAAACTCTCTTATAATCTTATAAACCTCCCAATTTCTTACTACTAAAATTTTTAGTTGTTTGTAGTTTAGCCTTAAGCTAGCTCTTAAGTTTGTAAACCTTTGTTTTAGTGATTTTGCTTGCATTAAGCTAATAAAGTTAAACAAACCCCGCCCCTCTCTTTCTACGTGTTTGTTGCTAAATAATAATAGATATGGTATTTTTTAAAAAGGTTTCAATATAAAGATAATTTTTGACTCGAATAGCATACCATCCGGTCCAGTCATTTCAAAAGTTAAGAACCATTTGCAAAAATATTCCAAATTTAAGTAAATGCATCGATATGGGTGTTTTTGTAATTTTGACGATGCCGAGATAATTTCTGATTGATCTAATATATTGTTAATACAATCGAATTAACATTATGGTCCCAGATTCTTTCGGGTTTACTTTTATTTTATTCTCCGTCGTTTTTCCTTCAGTGCTTTTGTGATACTGAAATATTTTTCAATAATAGGACAGATTTTTTTACCTACTCACATTTTTTAAGAATAGTAACAAATTCGAATGGCATTCAAAACATAATTTTAATGTTTGTTCATGAAGAAAAAACTTGTGCCAAATTTAATTTTATTTCTTGAAATTGTTATACCGGAAAAATGAATCAGGAAAAAATTCTAAAGGATTTTTTATGTTTTTTTTTTAACTCGTTTAAAAACAAACATTAAAAACAACATAAATCGATGAAAAATGACTCAAAGAATATTTTGTGAAACGAAATTTTACAATTGATTAACTACTTGTATTTGTGAAAAAATATATTTATTTTTTTTTCCTGACACGATTCTTCTTTTGTTATCGATTTATGCTGTATTTTTGTTTTAAAACCAGTGAAAACAACATAAAAAATCCATTTTAAATTCTTAATGATTTGTTTTCCTGATTGCTTTAACCGGCCCTTAAGATCATAAAAAATCATACGTCCCGAAAAAAAATTGCTAACAAAAATATTTTCCAGAATTTGAATTTCGTAACACGTTTGAAAAAAAAGATCATTATATTAACTTAAAGCTTTTACTTTGAATTTTTACTTTTGATTTTCTATTCAAAAATTGATAGTTATAATAAATTTGAGCAATGCATACCATTATTTTTTTATTCACCATAAACCATCCATTAACTAACAATTATAAAGTTCAAATTTGATATACAATGTATGTATGTAGATGATATACATGACGTATACCTTCATACATTTATGTATTTGTATATCGCAATTAAAAATACCTTTTTTAACTCCATGTTAGATAACTTGTTTTACTTTTATTTATAATAAAATACTTTATTTACTTTAGATACCTATACTTAGTTTCTATTTCAATACATTTCTACTATTCTCAAGTAAGAGTAAAAAAATATAAAGTATTTTAATTGAAGATTCGTGTCAAGTGCACATTTGTTAGTTGCGTAATTAGCAGTTTTTTTCTTTTTCTAGAAATCGCAGAATACCTAACCTACCTTCTTTATAAGGCTACCGCATTAATTAAATGCAAAACAAAAAAAACATACAAATCAAATAATTGACAGAGATAGAGGAAATAATTCCCCATGTGAATCGAATCACTGTGTTAGTGAAATTGTTATTTTTTCTCCTTCTCTCTATTTGAAGACAGAGATGGTAAATTACTCATTACTTAGGAGATTTACATCGTTTTACTTACTTGCATTTGGCATTCAGAAAAATATTGATCTAAATTATTTGTAATGGGCATTTTTATATGTGTTGGGTCACACAGTTGTAACCATCATAAGGTCTTAAAGAGTATGTAGACATAAGCTTCTGTTACAAAACTTCTATTAAAGAAGTCCCGGTATACAGTACAAAAAAAAAAGAAACACAAATTTGATTTTCTGGACACGTTTTCTTAAAGCCTATAATTCTAACTATGTACATATGTGTCTTTCGTTGAAAATTTTCTAAATAATATATTTCGATATTGTTCATTATTGGGCCCAAATCACATAAAATTTTAACAATCGTTCCATAGATCGTTTCTATTTTTTCTCTCTATCAAATCAATAGAAAAATATAGAGAGCAACGATTGTAAAAAAAATTACGTGGCCTTGGCTTGTTTTTTTTTTTTTTAAATTAACCACAAAATGTTTACATACAAAAAAAATATATGCGTTCGTTTATTCGCTGGAGTTGAAAATCTAATTCCTAAAAGTTGTGTTTGGCAGTAAAACTTAAACTTAAACTTAAACAACTACTGTAACATTTTTTTAATAAAAAAATAAAATCAGTGTTGCAGTGATTGAAATAAATGTTTTTAAATGTTTCGCCTCATTCAAATTTATTATATGTAGGTAAGAAAATTATTGGACGTTTAACATTTTCATCTCTGTTGGAAAATACTAAAATTTCCAGACTCCAACAGACAGCTTAACGAATAGTAAATACTATTTTAGCAGCACCGCATATATTTACCTATAAAATGTTTTACTATACTCTGTAGATACTTTTTGAAAATGTTCGCAATAACATTCAAAGTAACAACCTTCAGCTGGAAATTGGAATTACTCGTTGCGCTATTAGATTTGTTTAAATGTTCTATACTGAACATCTCTATAACTTAACGCTAGCACTTGTATTTATAATGTCTATTAAATGCATCACTCACGTGAGACATGTTTGTGTATCGAAGTGATCCACCTCTGACTGCAAAACATTGTTTTGCTTTTCTGTTGTGTGATAACTCTTTTCGTCTGAGACTTGTTGTTGATAGTACCTATAGAACCTAGATTTACTTACATTATATGAATCATTTTTGCTCAAATTTATAAAATAAGATTAAGTTTTTGTTGAATGACTCACTTCAGTTTTATTTAATTTTTTTTTTTTTAATTTCAAGCAAAGAAACACACTCGAGTTTGTCATATGATAAGAAATCAGGCAACAATTTTTAAAATCCGTCTTGAAGGATTTAAAAAAAAAAAACTATTTATTAATATTTGTTTCATTTATTTGTTCTACTTGTTGTGTTTTAGCAAAGAGCCGTTTCAAAGAAAGTTCACAAAAAATTATAAGAACCGCAATACCTCAACAATGAAGTGAAAAAGAGAAAATGGGCTTACAAGTTTTTCAACTTAAAATTGTTTCAGGAACTCCAGGAATGCTTTCGGTCGGAAAATTCATTCTCGTGGATAGATTTCATTATGAAGAATACAAAAAGTCTGCCAACTTTGTTATTTATAAAATGGCGGCCGGAACTAGCAATGAAAACGATGAACTGAACCAAATCGTTCTCTAAGTTAGAATTTTGGCGAAATGAATGCAAAATAGGTCCTGACTGCAACGTAATTATGCATATTTCAGTAGAAACAAGACAAAAAACTAAGGAGTTCACAAAAAACAACACCATTTTAGGCCGCAATACACACACACTTAAGCCTACACCCTTAGAGCTATTTTTTGGACTATAATTTACTTTTTTTTTGTTTTTCATACGCTATTTCGAGATCTTACTAATTATTATCATTAAAAGAATTGAAAATTTTGAAGTTATAGTGTTGCCAACTAGCTTCTAAGACAACGACTCAAAAAAAAAAACTAAATATAATTTTTTCTGTGACCCCAAAATAAGGAATTTTGGGCTGCTGAATTCGAATCTAAAGTTAGAACGTTACGTTTCCAAGATAATTTTACACGAAAATACCACCTTATCTCAAAAACGAGCAACGAACAAAGACACCATGTTAATCAAATTATTATTATCAGCTCCATATTCATAAATACTAATGAAGTGACGTTAACCCCGTTGCATCGTTTATATTTTAAGGTGAAGTTTATTTTTTTATATATTCGAATAGTCTTCAAAAGCTTAGCACTTTTTTTAAGTTTACAAATTCGTCGCATTGCGATTTTGTTTTATAAATTATAAAAATGTTTCAATATTACTTAGGTTCTACTGTGAATGCATATATTCAGAAGTAGGAAGCTAAGATTCAAGAAATAAAATGCAAGACTGGGTCGCACGTACTTGCTCTTCAGGTCAATTTTTTTTTAAACTATTTGTTGAATTAAATTTGCTTAAAATGTTAATAAAAGAAACTTTTTCTGACTATCAAAAAATATTTAAAAAAAATTTGTTCGCAAAAATCTTAATGTTAGGTTTAAAAAAAAAATCTGATAAGAGCGGCAATTTTAAACCTAACAGTAAGAGTATTTTTAAACACAAACATTTGGAAAATAAAAATCATCCAAATCGGAGCGGTTTTGCTCGGTTCCGAGATAAAGCTATATTTTGAGCGTTTGTTACTCCACAATCAACATAATTCGTAATGTCATGTTTGATTGGTATCTCGAGTGATTTTTTTTTTTTTTTTTGAATCCTAAATTTGCCTTATAGTACCTTAATCGCAAGTAAAAAAAAGTCCTCGGCATACTGACAATGCCTTAAAGTGATTCATGCTATTTAATCGATTTTCATTATGTCATTGGCATACAAAAAGGAGTGCTGGTAGTTACCCATTTGTGTAATACACAGCTTTGTTGGTTAAAGGAAGGAAATTCTCATTTTCGAAGTAGTATTCTTCTTTGAAATGGGGTCGGGTGCATTAATCTATACCCAACTCTGCAAGCCTACATATATAAATTAAGGTGGGTACAAATTGTTTTTTTTTTTCTTCTCTTTTATTGCAAAAAAAAAATAAACTGACTATATTTATAATTGTAACACTAAACAGTAGTTTTACTTATTATCATTTATTATTTCAAATGAATGCATATAAAGGTGCAATATTATAACCGGTTTAAAATTATAGCTAGGTATTTCCAAAGAGGATAATTAAAATGAAAAATATATTTACATAAATGAGTTCTGATTCATCGTGTTGATAAACAATAATAAAGCAAAGTGGAAAATAATAACGAGTTTTGTTTATTAAGTTCTTATTAGTTATGAAGAGAATTATCAATTTAATAGAAAGAAGTACACACATATTGAGTAAAAAAAAAACAACAATGTATTGACTTTATGTTAATTATTTAAATAATGAAACGCTTTCATAAATTAAATAAATAATTTGAAACCCAAAATGGAAATAGCACACACTAGTGCAAACACAATATTCCCAATAAATCCTACAGAGTTTAATTTAATCCAGCCAGTCGTTTGCAAACTCAAAATTGTAGATTTAGCAACTGTTCCTAATCAAATGAGACAAAAATCGTCCATTTAATATCTTTTATCGCAAGCATCACAAAATTTTGAATTTTTAACTGAATCCTAATTTCTTTTTTTAAGACATAAACCATAACGAGTCCTCCTTTTGCATTTAGTTTTTACCAGATAAACGACTGTGGCCCAATTATGGAATACTAAGCAAATCTTCCTTTTGATTCGCCTCGAATTGATATATTATCGAATTCGAAGCGAGTCAAAAACATTATTTCCAATATTTTAGTGATTTTGAAATTATAATATATGGAATCAATTGCGCTTTCTGGTTGTTGTTTATTTGTACGCTTAAATTATTGTTTAACATAATTTTATGTTTTTTTTTTTTTAAATTAATCAAATAATTCGACTCACGAAAAAAAATATCTTGCTTGTCGAAAGTTCAATCCGCCAAATAAAAGCAGTCGAATATAAATCCGCCAAAAAAATGCCATTTCAATTTCACTTCCGGTTTGGATAATTGGTCAAATCAAAAACGATAGAGGCAAAAATGAAAACAATAATACTAAACTTAAAATTGGCCAGCCAAAACGATTCGCTTCATATTCCATAATCAAGCCTCTGCTCTGGTTTGAAAAATATAGTCAAATTACAAAAAATATATATGCCTGTTCGTAATCAAGTGAGACAGAGTGTAAGTACAAATACATTTTCCCATACGTTATCAATTGAGCTGGACGCACTCATTCGGAACGTCATTTTAACAATTTCAAAACAACAACAAAACAAATTATATATATTTCTGTTAGTTCCTGGTTTAATCGAAAAATAAAAAAAAATTGTTTTTGCATTGTTATCGATGACAAAAATGACCAAGAATTAAACAAAAATTACTAATTTTTATAGACAAAAAAAAAGTGAAAGCAAAATAACACTGGTCGACATTAGTCATGCCTTTGAAGCCAAACTCTTCTTTTCTTATGGTTTTTGACGCTCTGACAGTGCATCATGAATCAGAATATTGAAAAAAAAAAAAAAAAAATTTATTGAACAGAGTAACTTAATTTTGATAACATACTTGACCGTAATGAGCTTAGTTTGTATTTTCTGAACTCATATGGTGCACATTTGAAAGCAAAACAACAACAAATAAAATGCACGACTGGATCGCACTAAGTTGCTCTTAGAAAAGCCCAAAACTAAAAAAACAAAAACAACCTTGGAGATTACAAAAAGTATTTTGTACCAAATTTCATGCAAATCCGTCAACCTGTTTATGCTGTGGCTCTCTGTACAGATGAACGCACAGGCGAACAGACAAACAGACGAACAGACAGCTATTTAATTAAATTTGACCACAAAACGAAGTACATATAAATAATTTGATCTATAAAAATACACTTTTCAAAAAAACATACCGTTTTTTTTTAACATTTAAAAACAATATAAAATCATAAAAATCCGAAAAAAAACGATTTTTGCCAAATTTTGTTGCTGAACTTCCTGAAAACCGAAAACCCTGAGAACCCATAATCCTGAAAACCCAAAATCCCGAAATCATAATCCCGAAAAATTATATAACATAAAGAATTTGCACAAATTTTACATTTTATATAATTTTTTGGGATTTAGATTTCGAAAAAATAATCCAAAGAGTTTCCAACCTTTTAAAAGAGCACAGAAAACAATATAGTGTAGAAGCGTGGCACCGTGTCGGCTTAAATTTCTTGCAGGACGGAGTCACATCGATGTTAATTCACTTATTGTTCTACATCGAAAAAAAAAATATCTCCATAATCAAAACCAATAAATTTATTTCATTATTAACTTTATACAAAAATACGTTTATGTCCAAATAAAAATAGTTCTCTGACAAAACATTTATTACATTATTATTAATAATTTCATTCGGATTCTGTCTCGTTAGATTTCCGGCCGCCTGCCAGCATCAACAGGTGCCAAGTTCTCTCTCTCTCAATCTCTACAACACCATTGTATATCTTTGAATTATAATCACGCTTCAATTAATGTTCGTCATTGAAATTTATACAAAACCAAAAAAAAATTTAAAAATAAAACACGCAATAATCAAGGCATTTTATCGTGTTCTTCTATTCAAGTTCATTCCCAATTTTTAAATAAAATTTCTATACATATTTTTAGATTTTATTATGGTGCCCATGACTGTGCTCAGATTGCACATTTCGACCATTAAAAATAGAAGAGCACCCTTAACCCATGGCAAGATATATTTTTTTTTTTTTTTTTGAAAAATATAACTTAATTCACTCGGCATTGTGTATATTTGTTGTTATTAAATTTCTCTCTTGAAAAACAAAAATGTATGTACCGAACGAAAGCAAGGCAGCCCACATGCATATCGAAATCAATCAGCAGCTAATTAAATGCGACAGCTGCCACAAGCGGTACACACTTGTAGAATTGTTAGTTGTCACCCTCCTATTTTCAAATTGAAAATAGTAGTTATCCTCGATTTTTTATCGTAAGCTTAATTTTATTTTTGATTTGTTGATAGAACATTAAAATACTTTTGCTTTAGTTAAGACAAAAAATTAACTATTATCTCATCAATTTAAATGAAGGTACTTGTATTGATAAAAACAACTATTATGTTGAAATTTGAAATCTTAATTTTCAAGAGTTTAAATGGTGTCAAACAGTCAAAATCTAGTATATACAAATCTACACTTTATTGAGTTCTTATTGTATGATTGGATTTGTCACATACACAAGATAAGATTAGGTATGTCTGTTCGCGTACAAATACAATCTTGTTTTTAAAATTATAAAGTTTTATACTTATGTTATGATTTTAGAGTAAAAACGGGCCAAACCCATTCAAACCAACTCGAAAAAGTATAATTTTAACAATTAACTTCTTTATAAAAGAACATACAAAAAAGAACATGCTCATTTTTCCCCTGGGCCATTCATATGAATACGTATTTGCAAAAAAACACAAAGTTTTATTTTCACAATGTAAATTAGAGACACAAGGTTTTGACTGTTTTGGCAACAATTTGACTGCCTATGTTTTTATCATTTCAAAGCATATCTTTAATCTGTAATTTAAAATTATAAAAGATTGTATAGAAACAACACAATTAAAGGTAAGCTTATCTTTAAAGAAAATGAGAATGGATTCTCTTCTGGGAAAATAGTATTGATCACAAGCTGATCACTTGGCAAGTGAAGGAAAATTTTGTGATTTCGATTCCTTTGTATGAAAAACGTGATTTCTTATTCCATACAATTAACTAATGACTTAGAACAATTTTGCTGTCCGCATTCGAATTGTACTCTTATAGAAAGATCCCTTTATCACAACTCAAATAGTCGGTAGACAAAATAGTTCAAACATAGGTATTTTGAACCTCATTGTTTTTTTTGTTTTTGTAGGTATGTCATTTATTATTATAAAGTTAGGCTATCCATCAAACAAAATTTATAATAAATGTTTGTTGTTCTTTTGTTAGCAAATTTAGTGAATTTGATGTTAATTGAATAATAGTTTAATGACCTTGGATAGTCATGTTATATAATCTTGTATATGTGTGTGTAAGTACAATATATTTAATTTAAAATTTATGCAATTTTAGAAATAAAAGTTGAGTTACTGTAGTAAATTTAAATTTAGTTTAATTTTTCATACATATATAAAAATACTTACTAAAGTCTTG
This sequence comes from Meliscaeva auricollis, assembly GCA_948107695.1. Lineage (NCBI taxonomy): Eukaryota > Metazoa > Arthropoda > Insecta > Diptera > Syrphidae > Meliscaeva > Meliscaeva auricollis. The sequence continues at coordinate 19,727,911 of OX403617.1, read as the reverse complement.
TTTAAAAAAAAGTTGGGATGCCATTTTCAAGAAATATTAATGCATTTCTAAAACCAAAATTAAAAAAAAACAAAATTATTAGATTTTAGACACATTTTCGAAACATTTGAAAATTTTGCAAAACAAATAATTTGAAGATCGCTATCAACTTTTTGTGTAAAAATTTTCATTGAAATTCGTAGAGTAGTAGAGAAAATGAAACAGCTTCTTAAATGAATGTTATCCCAAAACGAAGTATGCAATTTGAGTTCTTCTATAATGATACATTTTTAGAAAAAAAAAAATTGAAAATTGTTAGAGCACTTTTTAAGAAAACTATTTTGTCTATATAAAAGTTTGCAAGCACTTTTTTAAAAATATTTGGTACACTATTTTTAAGATATTATTTATCAATATGTAACAACACGGCGGTAGGACTTGATGGTATTCCTGCAGAGCTCTTACAAGCAGCACCAACGACATCGAGCGAGCTACTGCATCCACTCATAACGAGAGCCTGGAACTCTGAGTGCTTCCCGGAGGAGTGGAAAAGGGGAATGATCGTCAAGCTCCCGAAGAAAGGAGATTTGATGCAGTGTGAAAACTGGAGAGGGATTTTCGTTCTGCCTGCGGTTTCCAAGATAGCAGCAAAAATTATATTAGAGCGAATTAAAGAACATCTAGAAGACACACTCGACGCCGAACAAGCAGGTTTCCGCACTGGTTCATCCTGTGTTGACAACATTAACACCTTGCGGATCATTATTGAACAGTGCGTCGAATATCGATCACCACTTCACCTGCTGTTCATTGATTTTGAAAAAGCGTTTGATAGTGTTAACAGAGAATTTATCTGGATTGCCTTACGCAGGAGAGGCATTCCAGATAAGTTAATCGCTATTATTAAAGCAACCTACGATGGATGCAAATGTCATGTTTTACATATAGGAAGGTTGTCGGATGAATTCGAAGTCCATTGTGGAGTCAGACAGGGTTGCATACTGTCGCCAATACTTTTCCTGTTAGTGATAAGTGATGTGCTACGTGCAGCCCTGTTAAACGGAAATAGTGGAATTCAATGGAGCCTGACCTCCCAACTCAAACATCTGGACTACGCGGACGACGTATGCTTACTCTCTTATAGGATCATGGATCTCCATCAAATGACAACAAGGGTGGAGGGAGAAGCAGAAATCGTGGGGCTGAAAATTAACACGGCAAAAACAAAAATGATCAGCCTCGGAAGTAACTCATCCGTTCAAGTCAATATTTCTGGACAACCGGTAGAGAAAGTAGAAGACTTTCAATATCTTGGGAGTTTTGTCTCTACCAAAGGCGGAACCGAACAAGATGTCGACAGCCGTATCAAAAAAGCAAAGGCTGCTTTCGGAATGCTGTCCAAAATATGGAGAAACAACGCTATAAGCTTAAAGACCAAGCTGGGACTGTTCCGCTCCAATGTTGAATCCGTGCTTCTGTATGGGTGCAGCACTTGGAAAATCTTAACAACTGTCACAAGCAAGCTGCAATCGTTCGTGAATAGGTGTCTACGAAACATCTTAAGGATTTTTTGGCCCAACCGTATTTCCAATGAAGAACTTTATAGAAGAACGGGTCAAGAACCCATTGACAGTACTATTCGCAGACGTAAGTGGCAGTGGATTGGTCATACGTTTCGAAAAGGCAACGAAAAGGCGATGCAATGGAACCCACTCACACAGGCAGGTAGAGGGTCGGGTCGGCCGAGAAGCACATGGCGCAGGACAGTCGAAAGTGAATCTGCACAGCTGGGGAAGAGTTGGAGAGAACTACGTTATATTTCCAGAAACCGTACACGATGGCGCGTAGGAGTAGTGGAGGTACTATGCCCCTTAAGGGGATCACAACGGACTTTTTAAGGTCTGAGGACCTAAGTAAGTAAGTAAGTAATATGTAACAACTAAAATTTGAACAAAAATATTGAGTTGTTTTCAAAAAAAATCCAAAAATCCAATTTTTGTAAATCTACATGAGAAATAAATTGACCAAACCGCCATTATTAATCGAACAATTTCCTTATTTTTTTTTTATTTTCCTACTTATACATGCATACATACAATCAACATTTTAATGAAACTAACATAATGATATAATAAAAATAGTAAATTTGCCGGCACTCGATCTATTTCAGATCATATTAACGTAAACAATGCTCTCAAGACTTTGCATCTGGGTATCTGGCAAGCGGATGTGTTAAATAAAAATGTCCACATACTATGTTACTGTGCGTGTGCATATTTTTGAGTATTTTATATGAATAGACTTTCCACCATTACAAAAATTGATATTTTTTTTTAGAAATAAAAAATCTTGTTCGCCATACATTATGTTCACATACTGATAAAACCACCCATTTTTATCCAAAACAAAAAAGAATTATCTGTTCTCCCTTATCTCTGTTTATGAACGAATGTGTGATCATGTTTTCGTTCCATACACATCGCATATGTATCTTCAGAACCAAAATTATTTAGCAGTCCCGGCCCTTGAGTGGTTACGCCTATTTAATTATTTTTTTTTATCACCCCATGATAATACGGTTGATATGTGTAGTGATGCCAGACAAGAGAAATAATTTACAACATAAAATAAACAAATGCTAAATCACGGATAAGTTACAATATGACGTTGTATTTTTTTATTTATTTTTTTTTTTTTTGTTAAATAAATGGTGCTATTGATACATTCATAAATGTGTTAATGAATTCTTTGCGTTTTGCACACGAAAGAAAGAAATCATTCAATCAGAATACAATGCTTATTGTTAAGCTTGAAGAGTTAAGTTGAAACATTACATAAAGTTAAACAGAAATAATCAAACATGATGCTTATTTTTAACCCTGAAAACATTCCACCTCCAAAATAATTGAGTTAGCTTTTCAAATATAATGATAGAAAAAAAAAACAATAATAATATATCAACGTGGTCTCTCACTTACAGAAGCATTAAAATAAGAACAAAATTCTAAATTGTCATCCACACTTTTCTCACTGTTTGACAAAATGTTCACCACTGAATTGAACTTCTGTTTGTTCAAAAAATAGAATTGGCTATTTTTCATTTTTGGCTCTGAGAAAATCTCTGAGCAGAGGCTGAGCGATCAGAGCAGAGTTCTGAGAAGATTATGTCAGAGCCCTCATATTCAATTAATAAACACGCTTGAGCACTAAACTGATTCCAGCTGTAATTTGTTCCCACTAAGCACCATTATTTGTTTACAAGTAGACGGGTGACAGTCCTGGGAACTGACATGTATTTAGTTTCACTTAAGTAAACCGTATTTATTTCGCAGTGTCTTTTTTTCCTCCTCGAAAAAACACCCTTTCACCCAAAATAATTGTATATACTCTTTAGATTCTTGGTTCTTAGGCGAAATGTAACATTTTTACCACATTCCAATTGGGTACCAATTTTGTAAGAGATGTTAAGCAGAAATTCCTCTACCTCAAAAAATAAAAATACCCTTTCATTTAAAACAATGTGATAGACCCATTTGATTCTTAGTTACCATGACAAAGGAAATGTTTATACTGATTTTTTGTGAACGTACCATTTAAATTATTGGTTACTTGGGGCTAAACACAGATTTGAATTAATCTTCAAAAAAAAAAAACACCCGTTCTCTTAAAACATTTCTATGTTGGTACATGTTGCCAATTTTCATATGTTTATTATAGTTTTTATTGCTTTTTATACCATATTTTCGTTCCTCTTGAAAAAAAAAACACCCTTTCACTCAAATATTTTTATGGACTCTTTATACTCTTGGTAAAATGCAATATTACCAAGTTTCATAAATGTATCATTTTTCAGTCAGATGCTGTGGTACCTTCTTCACCCGCAAAAAAACACCCTTTTACCAAAAAATATTTTTCAGGTCTATCTAGATTCCTTGTTCTTGTTTCAAATGAAACGATCTTACCGAATTTAACGAGTGTATCGTCATTTTTTCATGGGTTTTGGTTCTATTTGACCTCTTAAGGTAAAAATAAAGACACCTTTGCTTAAAATAGAGTAAAACTTTTCATAGATTAGTCGTATTGACTTAGCTTTGACATCATTAGATTCAGCATCAAAAAATAACTTAAAATTATGTATCATGTGTTTATATTGCAGCACCATTTTTTTAGTCTTCACCTCCTCCTTCTTTACCACCAACCACCTAAGATATTTTAATGGACTCTTTTGATTCTTCAATGTAGTTTTTGCCAAGTTTCATGAGGGTAAATAAATACCTATTTTACCCGTACTAAAGTGTCTAAATCCAATATGGGAATTATCAAGGCTATCATACAGTAAAGGAAGATTAAGAAGATGGACACTCGGTTCTTACAAAGTCTAATATTGCCCTCAACCATGAAATATACAAACAAACAAAAAAAGCACCCCTGACAACCGCTTTTGAGATCATGACGCCATCATCCAAATAAAAAAGAAGTAACAAACTGTTTTGGCTTGATAAAATGCTTCCTTAAAATTTCTCATTACGTCACATAAAATCCAATTGAATTTCTTTAGAAATGATGGTATGGCAACGCTGACTCATTTCATTCTTCTTAAAAGGTCATAGTTGATATGAGTCCATGGAACTTGGCTGAATTTTTTTTACTCTGCCGCCAATGATGCTTGTCGCGCGTCGTTTTGGTCAAGGTTCTTCTGTGGGCATATTCGTATAGTTAATCTAGCCAGGGAGACATAATCTATTTAAAGAGCAAGCTAAGTATTCTCAAGAAAAAAAGAAAAGAAACAAAAATATTGCTGAACCATTGACGCGCTTTTTTTTATATTATTGTTGTTGTAAGAATGAAAATAAAAAAATAAATGAAAATAAACGGGAAATGAGTGGGAGCCCAATGTGTAGTTGGCACAAGTGACTGCCGGCTGGTGTGATGCTACTGTTTGTCATGTTTTTTTATGTTTGTAACGTGTTAGGGGTGTTTGTTAACAGAATTGTGTTTTTTTTTTTTTTTTTATTCTAGTTAATTTATGATAATTTGTTCAATTACACTAAAAGCATGCATGACCATGTTTAATACAAAAGAAAAGAAACTAAATATATATAAAATGGAAATGCAAAGAAACAAAAAATCAAATTGCAATCTTGCACTCTTGCACTCTATTGCCATTAGTAATTTAAATGAGACTTTTGATTGAAAGATAACCCAAGAAAGAATGGTTCATTCAAAGATTTTGTTTTCAATTTGTGATTCAAATTAAGAAAAAAAAAATATACCAAAGCTTATACTTAGCTCATAGACACATGCTATGCTGCACTTTTAAGTATAAGAACTTAAAGCAAGGTTATTCGAACGATTTGAAAATTGCAGAAAGATTCATCCTAGTCGCCATTATCTGCATGCAAATAGAGAAATTCTTTTTCATAAAGAAAGACATATTTTTACTCTAGCATTTCCATATCAGATGAAGATTAACAGCGAATAAATATTAACTTTAGTATCACGAGATGGTATAGCTTGAGGTTTCAATTCCTTAAACAAAAGATATAAATGCACATCACCTATAAGTAAAAAGGTAGCAAAGCAATATAATAAAGAAAATAATAACAATTTTATCAAGTAAATTAGTATAAACCCCCAAAATTAATCATCACTTGTTTTTGCAGTAGTGTCAATAAAGGGGAATTTCTGTGATTCAAACAACAACAATATCACAATGCATTTGAGTGTTAATTTTAAAGAATATACATTTTTGAGAATATGACAAATAATGTGGGTTGGAGAGTTAATAGAATGATCTTATCTTTCTCGGTGACAGGATTTCAGATGATAACATTTAAAATGCACGATTGAGACAAACATGTTTGCTTAATTTTGTCTGAAGTGGCTTGGCATTTTTTTTTTTATGGATTTGGATTCATAAATTATCTGCCTAATAAAAATAAATTATAACAATTTTTGAAAAATTCCATCCCAGTCCATGATTTTTTTTAAGAAATATGTATAACCTTACTTACTTAGTCCGTTGTGATCCTTTTAAGGGGAACTATATCAGATTTCTCTCCAATTCTCTTACAGCTGTCTAGATTCCCTTTCGACTGTCCTGTGCCATATGCTTCTCGGCCACTGTATCGCTTGCCTTTTCGAAGCGTATGGCCAATCCACTGCCACTTATGTACGTCTGCGTATATTACTGTCTATGGATTCTTGACCCGTTCTTCTATGAAGTTCTTTATTAGCAATATGGTTGGGCCAGAAAATTGATGTTTCGTAGACACTTTGTGACAGTAGTTAAGATTTTCCATGTACTGTAGCCACAGAAGCACAGATTCCACATTGAGTCTCACATTTTGGATAGCATTCCGAAAGCAGCCTTTGCCTTTTTAATACGGTTGTCGACGTCTTGATCTGATTTCTCTCCAATTCTCTTACAGCTGTCTAGATTCTCTTTCGACTGTCCTGTGCCATATGCTTCTCGGCCACTGTATCGCTTGCCTTTTCAAAGCGAATTGCCAATCCACTGCCACATACGTCTGCGTATGTTAAAAATACGGTTGGGCCAGAAAATTGATGTTTCGTAGACACTTTGTGACAGTAGTTACGATTTTCCACGCGCTGCAGCCACAGAAGCACGTATTCAACATTGAGTCTCATATTTTGGACAGCACTCCGAAAGCAGCCTTTGCCTTTTTAATATTGCTGTCGACGTCTTGTTCGGTTTCACCTTTGGTAGAGACAAAACTCTCAAGATATTGAAAAGTCTTCTCTACCGATTGCTCAGAAATATTGACTTGAACAGATGAGTTACTTCCAATCCGAGGCTGATCATTTTTGATATTTTGTCGTGTTAATTTTTAGCCCCACGATTTCTGCTTCTCCCTCCACCTTTGTTGTCATATGATGGAGACCCATGGTCATATGAGAGAGTATACATACGTCGTCCGCGTAGTCCAAATGTTTTAGTTTGGATGTCATACTCCATTGAATTCCACCATTTCCGTATAAAAGAAGCTATAGCCAAAAAAAACTTTGAGATACAACTTAATTTTGCCTCCCACGCATCCGTATTTTGGTTTAAATACTGTATATCCTAGCCTCGCTCTGCGAATAAACAGTCTGCACATACCCAGGTAAAGCAACAAAAAACACTTTTAATATATAATCATAACAACAACAAATTTAGCTAGCGGAGGGCGCTATTCTGTTGTCCAATTTAAAGAACTCATAAAATGCGAGGCTTTTTATTAAAAAAAAAGCTAAGAATGGGAAAATAGTTGATTAGTTTAATAAATAATTGACCATCAGACAAGCAGTTCAAATCAATTAAACTCATTTTCATGAATTTATTAACAGAATACCGCTAAATTTTAGTGGTTTACTAGGACTAGGAAAAAAATTTATCAATTATTCATTAAAAAAAATAATGCAACCATTTTCCTGACAGTTCGCAAAACGTAACAATGCTACTTAGAATGAGTTGTGATTTTATTAAATTGATTCTTATTATTTATTTGAATTAATAAATATACTCCAAAGTACAAGATAAATTATCCAAGATTTATAAAATATTTGTTTAATTATGTATTCTGATAATGACTTACCACAGAAACACATTTTTATAAACGCAATAAAGTTGACTAAAAGATATACCTTACGTATACTGTACATTTAAAATAGTTGGGTAAAATAATTCACATCATATTTCTTTGAGAACATAAAACTTATCATTAGTTTTAAAGTTGGCTGCTCTAAAATTAGAACAAGATAAAAGCTATTAATTTTTTCCAGACCTAGTACGTAAAAATGACGAAACTATTCACGTTTCAATATTTCTATTAGTTGCAACACACTCTGGAAAAGAGGTTTATACATAATGTATACATTGGGGTGATTCAAAAAAATAATTGCAGTACAATTTGTATGGAAAAACGGAAAGCGTATTACGCGCGTACTAAACATTATTATAAGTGGCTCATTTTATAGCGTAGACAAAACTTTTGAGCTTGGTGTCGGTGGATTTTTTAATTTTTTAACCACCCTAATGTACCTATGTACATACTTCCTTGCTATTTCTTCATAAGAAACGGAAGAGTAAAGAATGAGGCATGAAAAAAAACAAAATATGTAATATTTTTTTAATCGCAGATGAATTCTTCAGAAAACCAATTTTTATAAATTTGATTCCATATATTATTTCAGCACCATCGTGTATGGTTTTCAGGAAAGAAAGGATTTGTTCCTCCATATTTTTAGAAGCATTCCGAATGAAGCCTCTGCCTTCCCTATTCAGCTGCTGATAAATTGTTCTGTTCCTCCTTCGGTAGAGACAAAATTTCAAAGACAGGTTTGAAAGGTTTTTACTGGTTGTACTGAAATACTGACTTGAACAGATGAGTAACTTTTGAGGCTGCCATATTCATTTTCACCCCGTCCATCACTTTACATTTGATGGAGATCCATGATGAGCATATGTCTTCCTCTTTGCGGAACATGACATTTGCATTATTCGTTCAAACTAAGGATTTTCAAGTGAACGAAAAACTGATGTTATGTTAGAAAACGCAGGCAGCACTTAAATTCCTCTACAGTTTTTACATTCAGGAGCTTGACGATCATACTTACACTTGTGTTGTGATGTCCATACAGTTTTTCTGTCACACCGATTTGCAACTTCTTTTACTTTTCCAGCTAATGCACTGATGTAGTTACGCTTATCGCATCAGACAGTGCAGTGAACTTTTCGCATCTTAATGCGATGCATATATAAGACAATAACTCATTTTTCTTTGATGCAGTAGCTGCAATGATATCTTAGTTGTTTTTTTTACGTCGATTTTTGCCAAAGAACTGTTCTCTCTCCGACCGACTTTGCTTTCACCACCGGTTATGACATCATTTCTCACAGGACACCATTGGTTTTTCGATGGAGGCAGGTTCTGCGCTTCTGATTGTTATCAACTATTGAGAATGTGGCCCTCAGTTATGTCCCTATTAATCCGGTTATATTCGTTCAGGTGCTTGCTTGGGATCTCAAAACTCCAGCTACAAAATCTTATGGAAGCTACCATCAAATGGTGGTCCCGGGTTATTCTCATATCAGACCCTCTTCTGTTCCTGATGTCCAGGAGACTCCTTCTAAAACATCGGCTGATCATAAATTGTCCATTTAGTTGGAAGTTGCTTGTATTTCTGACGACATCCAACTGGTTTTTTAGCACGTTTTGTTTTCAATCATGTTACCTACCACCAATTACAAGATGTTTTCCGATAAGCCCATAATTGAAATCTACCATAACCATAGTGATGACTCCTCGTGGTTATAAACATCAACTATCTGACTTCTTTTGTCATCAGAAAGAGGTCCTTTGGGGCGAACACTCCAAAATGGTGACGCCCTGTACTCCTGCCCAAAAACTTGCTTTCTGGATCATTTCTCTTTGAAGGTTCTAATAAAATCAGGCTTTTGAGTGCAGACCTACATCTGATTCTTGAGAGCTTCCAGGTGCTTTTCTGGAGTAGAATAGTACAATGTTACGGGTTGGGGATTTATATTTACGCGAGCCCACCACCATTGCCCAAAAAGGTATTTATATTTCAGAAACCAATCTTTCTCCGGGTACAATAGCCAAAAGCCGGCAGTGCTTAACCAGTCCTTATCCGTGCAGTAGTCTCGGTTTCGTTCGCTTGATATTGATTTACGAAGTATGAAAACGACATTAATCCAGCCGGTATTACCTCTACCCTATTATCCATATTTTCTGATAATTGTTATATTCAATTCAAGCAGGTATCTCTAAACACAGGACACAAAATCGGACAACCAAATTGTTCCTTGAATGAGCAATTAGTTGAACCAATTCGCCCAATCAAATAAAAAATACAAATCAAATTAATTGAGCATAAATAAAAACTATAACCAAAAACCCAGAAGAAAGCCAACATTGATGTCCTTGGATTGACCTACTAACAACGGAACAACCAACTAGGTAGGTTACCTACTCATGGAAATGTTTTTGACCATTAAATACGAATGGAGGTTATGACAATGAGCACGACTCTATTGACCCTCGAACCTACAATGTAATTACTAGTCGTTTCCTCAGTTAATCAAATAAAAATTAAATAAAGGACCTCGGTCTCGTCGTCGTCGGTCGCCGTGGACAATTTGTAGGTAGGCAAAAAAAAAAAACATGGAAATAATATTTCATTAGTCATGGCACTCGGCGCATAGCCACCACATTCCCTACTTCTTACATATTTCCTGGCCTTTAGGTGTAGACACACTGCGGATAAATTAGGTCAAACCACGCCACGGGATTTCACTTCCTTATAAAGAGAAGAGCATAAATATGAATACCTAACCTACTCCTTGTGGCAGTAAATAAATATATTTTTTTTTTCTCCTAGCCACTTCCTAATAAGGATGACACGCTAAATCAAAGAAGCGTTTAACTTTGTTGTGCATTCAATTTTGTGGCTTCTTTTCGAATGCATTCAAATGGGCAGAGAAGGTATGTGACTTTTGTAATTAACGGTTAACCACCATAATCTAATCACCCACCCACCAAGCTAAATATAGCAAAACATCACCAAATGCGGATGGGAAGAGTAATTAGAATAAAACCACGCAAATCCAAAGCCAACGACACCAAGGCACACCCAAGATTTAGCAACGTTTTGTATAATAAAACCGCAGGCAGAGAATATTCTCCAATTGGATTCCTCGAATCCCAATTTCGGAGAAAAAATTAGTCAAGAAAATAAATAAAAAAAAAAAAACAAAGAAAAAAGTCATCCGACAAGTTTTTTTTAACAAACCTTTTTTGACAGAGACGCTCGTGATGTTTTTTTTTTTTTCCTTTTTCTTCTTGTCGTGCAAAATTATTTATTTTCACCTCTATTTGTTGTTGTTGGATGCGGCCAAGAAAAAAAACGTTTTGCTCGCCTTCACTTCACTTTTAATGAAATTTGTTTGAAAAATATTAAAGATTCTTCTTTAATTTAAACAAATTCTAGTGACAAAAACATTAATGAACATTCCTGTTGCCAGGAGACGCGCGCGCGTTTTTTTTTTTTGTATTTCTTTCTTTCTTCTTGTAGATCTTTTTATTTCTTTTTTTTTTTTTGCTTCACCTTTCACCACCCGGGTACTGTGAACTACGACTACGAACGAAATCGATTTTTTTGCACTCCGTGTAAATTATGCACTTTGGATTGGAAATGAAATTGATTTTGATTTTCCACACACACGTATACTTGCAGCTTTCTTTTCTCAAAACACAAAATTATATATTATAAATTTGATTCGATTTAAAAATTATATGTTGAAAGAATTTGATGAAACTTCTTCTTTTTTGTTTTTTGTTTTAATTTGATGAATGTGTGTTTTTTTCAAGTTTCGTTCGGAGGACGCGAAATAAAAGATAAAACAAGAATTTTTCGTTCGTGAGAGGTTCACCCGATGCGGCGCTCTGTCACTCTGTCAGAAAAAGTTGACATTTGGAAAATAACGAAGGAGAGAAATTTTGGTGAAATTGTTGTTGGAAATTGTGTTGTGGTGAGTATAAATTTATAGAAAGCAGAGATGGCATTCGTAAATATGAGTTTAAAGATTTGACTTACAGGTGGCGGCACAACAAAAATGAAGCGAATCGCTTTGTTATTGGTAGATGTTCTTTCAGCGAATGTTTTTATTTATTAACTGGATGATTTTATTAAAATTAACATATCGAAGAGTTCTTAACAAGAAAAAAAAGAAATTTAAAAGCTTGCGGAGTGATAGCAAGTATTAAAAACGAACTAAAATAAGCTCTCCGAAGCGACAGACATACACGTTGCCCATAATGAACATGAATGATTGGAAGTAAATTTTACTTTGTGTAACAACAGCCATGTTTTATTGGTTCTTGGGTAAGCAGCGCAGTAAAACTTTCTTTAGAAAACAAAAACAAAACGAATGCTGCCGAAAAATTAAGGCAGTAAGAAGCAAGACGGCGCTGTTAGCTACAGAACTACAAACTTAATCGAAAATGATATTCGATAAAGTTTGTGAACACACCCCTAAACTGTTGTTGTTTTGACATTAGGGGGTTCACATGAGCGAGGATGCTCGACAACATGCTCGCGAGTATGGCTCGACAGAAATCAAAAAGTTTTGATTTCCAGCCAAAATGATGTCGTTTTTTTGTTCATATGGACGAGCATTCTATGTTGTCAAGCCATGCTCGAGAGGATGTGAACTTCCTTATTGATTGCACCAGGAAACATCAACATGGTTTCAATTTCCAAAAATTTAATGTTCGAATAAAACCGTTTTATTGTCATTAGATTGTTGTGCTTAAAGTATTCTCGTTTAAAAATAAATATTTATTTTTGCTTATTTGTGTATATAGGCATGTTTGACGAAAATAGAAAATTCGTAAGAATTCGTAAGAATTTTCACCCAAATCCTGTTTGGGTACTCAAAAAATCGTAGCTGGTGACAAAAGCGAGCGCTCTTGAGAGCGTAAATCATTCCCCTTCCTGCGAATTTCAGCCCACAAAATTAAAAAAATAAAATTACAAAAATGTTCATTCATTTTTATAAAATACAAAAGAACACAACAATAGTCGTTGAGCTGCTCACTTTCAAATTGTAATAAAGCATTTCCTATCCCCCCACTTATCCAACCATTATAACAAAACTAACATTTGGGTGTAAGAATCTTAAAATGTAGCTCTTTTTGTTATTTTATTAGGTATTTTGGTTGCCCAAAATTTTACTTCTACTTCACAGAAATGCGGTATTCTTCCAGTTCCTGCACTTTTACAAGTCAGTTTGTGTGTAAGTATTGTATTTCTACCCTTTAAAGATGCAATACAAAATTTACACTTCCCTTTCTTTTGACCTGAAAACCGATTAAGCCAACACTATGAACCTTTTGGCCGAATAAGGAGTCCTTTTGTTTGTACAGACCGAACCGGGGTGGTGGCGTGTCTAAACTCTCATTTACGGAAATGAAAAGTTCATGCAAGCCACTCGACTGACACGCTACCGACAACGACGACAACGACCAGCAGCAGAAACCCTTTCCAAAACTGATAGCTTATCCTATATAAAGTACTACAAGAGAGGCATGTTTATCACTTCTTGTAACCAAAAAACATTCGTGTCCGGCACAACACTCGATATCTTTTCCATCCCAAACAAACATTGAGCCACATTTTGATGCCAAGCAAAATAGAGAATCGAACCCTTCTACCTACCGCCTCTGGAACAATACCAATTACATATTCAGATTTGTTGGCGAATTCGATCGCCTTAAACACAAAACCAATGAATATCTAACGAAACAACAAAATTCTTGATTACAGTTAAGGACTCTTACAACAATTTCTCGTCTGTGGGATATGTGTGGCACCATCACTTTCATCCTTTTGTTTTTGTTTTTATGTTTTGGGTGTGTTTCCTTCCGTATTCAGGCTAAAAACTTTCAATTATACATCCATCGTTAGGATTTGATGTGGAATGAAAATGTTCATACCGAACTTGCATCCTAAACATCCATAACGGTAGAAGAAAGAAGAGCTCCTTTTTGTTTGTTGTAAGTTGTAACTCAGCGATTTTGAATTGAACTTTTAGTTTTCATGGTTTTTGTTCGTCAGATAGGTACATCCTGTATGTTCTGATTGTAAGCCCTCTAGTAAATTCAAATTACGTTCATGTAATCCTCTTTCGATGCAAATATTGAAACTTCCGATGCTTTAAGAAAAGTCGTATTTAACTTTGTCCAACCATCCGATCCCTGTAAAATTCCATCAACATAACACATTGTGGAAAGTGGGAACTGGCAAGTTAGAAGAAAAGTGGTTGTTGTTTGAAGGTAGGAAGAGACATGTGTGGAGTGTGATGTGTGTGATGAAACAGCTGGAAAAGGTTGAAGTTGGAGAACTTTTAAAATTAACTAACGGATGAAGTTTTGGATTTCGCCCCACAGATATTTTAAAATAATAGAGTTTATAGTATTTGCATTCGTCGAGAGAGTGTTTTAATTTTAAATTGTTGAGTTTTACCTAGGTATTGTAGAAAAAAATAATTTAACACATTATGGTGAAGTTTTAAGTGGGAAAAGTGGAAGTTTATCGAGAGTTTATAATCGTTAACGGTTTTCTTTAACACGGGGGTTATTTCTGCTTGAATTTGTAATCTCCTTCTATTCATATGAGTGTGCTGCAGAAATGCATCAGTTATAAACCTACGTTTGGCTGTTTTTAAAGTGTTTTAAATTTTTTCTCAAGTTTAGTTTTTGATGTTAACAGGGTGTTATAGATCTAAATTGGTTGGTTTATGCAGAAAATATACTCTTATCTACTTTTGAATCGGTTTTTGTTTTAAATAAAAAGCTATTTAATTCTTTGATTAAAAGTAAACAAAACATATATATGTAGGCATATTAGTCTATTTGTCCAGCATTACGTTGTTATTAAAAATGTAGATGCACTATCGCTGGGCTTATATACTCCATTCTACTGCAAACATATTCCTAGGAAAGTTTTCATGTTTAAAATCCATACAAAAATAATTGAAATAAATATTAAAAAAAAGGAAGACTATCCCTAGACCTTTTTTTAAATTATTTTTTTGAACCAAAAACCACACACCGATTTTATAAAAACTTATTTTTCTCAAAAATGACTCCTAAGATTTTGATAAAAAACCATGGTAATGTTTTTTGATAAGTCGTATTTTTCTATAAACACGTTTTTTTTTTTTTTAAATCGCTATTAACTGTACCTGCTTCAGAACCGTTTTATTTTTAAATTCTGGTTTTCTCCTTAATAAAAATCAAGTTGTATACTACGTTCCAGGTCAAATTATTGCACATCTAAAACCAAAATTTAAAAACAATACAGTCTATTTTCAAAAAAATGATTAAAAAAAAAAAAATTGAAATAATTTTTATAAAATCCAAAAATTATTTTTTTGAAAATTTTTATATCAAATAAAGTTATCAAGAAGCTTCCGTATAAAAAACGTATCAAAATTGGTTCAGTCGTTTAAGTGAAAGTCAAAAATGAAAAAAACGGTTCTATGGTAGGTACCGTTAGTAGAATTTTTACAAACATTTCTTTTTTTACTTACAATGGGAGGCTCTTAAATTTTAATTAAAATCGTTCCAGCCATTATTGAAAAAAGTTAACTTTTCCTTAATTGTTACATGGCAGGTACCGTTAGTTTAAGTCCTAAGAAAAGAAAAGACTCTTAACCACCAAGTTAACCAGACAGAATTGCGAGACCCACTTTTTTTGCATTCTCTATCATCGTAATGGCATGCCTGATTGTTATCTCGAGTTCGATTTTTTTCACGAATCCTAAACTTGCCCTATAGTACCTATGTATATCCCAAGTATTTGGTCATTTGGGGGTGTGAGAAGTGAGAGGAGGAGTAACCTTTAAATCTTTGTTTTGTTTTTAGGCTTTTCTTATGGACATAATGTTTTTTATTACATTTATTAAAAACTAAAATAGAATCTTATTTAGCTAGTTTTTATTTTATCCAATATATTATAGCCTTGAAATGTACAGTTTACAAAAACCTTTTTTAATAACGACAAAACTAAAGTACCCGTGCATTTTTTCAAATATAATTAAAAAAGTTAGAATATACTATTTATCACCAAATTTTCATAAATATTCCAAAACAATAAAACATAAAATAAAACAAAAAACACTTGTTATTCCACTTTTAAATTTTGATTTTTATTTACTATTTTAGATAATAAGCAAATGAGGCTTGTTTCAAAAAAATTCCTAATTGGTCATTATCATTAATTGAGTTCAGAATCTGAGTTGTTCACGAGGAGCAAAGTTTCAGCTATGCATGCCTTCATACATTTCCACAATAATTGAAATCAATTTGGATCAAATTAATAATTAAAAAAAAAAAATGGGTGTATGTAGCTATTTTCTATTAAAATTGAACAAAACTTTTTTTTTATAAATTGATGGAAATATATTAGATTCATATTTTAATTACCACTCAGATTAGATACAATTGTGATGGACAAACCAAACCAGCTATGGAATTCAAGCATAAAATTATTTTAATATAAAATTATATACTAAATATAAATTGCATTGTTTATTTAGATTACCCAACACCAACAGGTTGGCCTTAATATTGCATACCTACATACAATTTATTTCATTGAATTCGGATTTAATTGAATGAACTTTAAACTTTTTGTATATGATTCTCATTATATTTCTGATTGCATGTTAATTAAATCCCAATTTAAATATTTTTTGTTTTATTTCACATTTAAGCTATCGATGGTTTCTAACTGCATAAAAGCTATCCTCTTCGCATGGTAGATAATTAGGAGATTTCAGGAAGTATACCTGGTAAAGAGATTTTGTTTGTCATAATGTGTTCCCCTTGTATCCCAATGATTGGTAAAGAAATATTTAGTCCTATACATTCTTTGGTATTGTGGTTGGATTTTTCAGCAATGAAAATGCTGTAATTGCTGTATTTATCTAATTGCCCTGACCTATGTCGCTATCCCATCCAATGTAGCTATCTTTGTTTTTAAAATTTCAAATGATGACAAATTTTATAATAAAAATGGTCAGAGAATTGTGATGTTGTTGAGGTAATAAAAATGAAAATTGTATTAATCTTTAAAATTGTCAATAAAACTAAATGTTACACATGCGCCACAGTGACCCGTTATGTTAAACTTAACACAAAAAATAAAAAATTTCTGTTGCAGACCAAGTTTCCATTTGAATTCGTATTTGGCAAAGTAGCAAAGTATGTGTTTGAGCGGCCATTAAAATATCCTGAAAATCGTAGAGTATTCGAGTGCCACACCAGAGGTTCAAATTCTATCGACACCAACTTTTTGTTTTTTGATAAAAATAACGACATCTGGCGAGAAAATCGTGCAAAATGATGAAAATAGGCCAAATGCCATTATTAGCAATGCAACTGCATTAACTAAAATTTTTAAAGTTGATCTTTTAGTATTTTTCCCTTAATATTTAACGTTCATTTAAACTTGATGCATCTACAATACTCTACTTTATTTTCAATTGTTAATTTAAACATCAAAACTCAAAACAATCTTCTTTTTGGTTTTGGCTTAAAGAAAATCTTCCGCACATTTTTAACTTTTTAAACTACTTTTCAGTTTGTATCCCACAGAGCATATCTAATCATTTACCACATTGAGATTGTACGCTTTATAACACAACCCAAAAGATTAAAAGCGTCCCTTAACGACCAACGTTAAGACAGAAGAGTTGGTATAATTGGTTTTATTTTTCAACGTTTTGTCAACTATGTGATTCTTAAGGAAACACACAAAATAAAAGGAAAACCAAAAAAAAAAAAAAAAAAACAAAATAAAATAAACATAAACAAAAACTTTTATAGAATTTGACGACCTCAAAACATCTCATTTTAAAACTTTCAACCCAACAAATCACTGGAGACGGAGACTATGTATAGAGAGCCCTTTTATATTTTGTGTTTGCACTTTTAGAAAACGTTAGACTTCTCCAGCGATGTGTAATTTGAAAGTTCCTTCCTCGAAAACGCCGCATAGTGGCGTTTAGTAAAAGTATGCACATAGTAGGTATCTCTAAGAAAATGAAAAAAAGTTGTATGTGTCTGACCTAGTTTGCGCGGACTTTGCTTTAACTTAATTAACTCTGACTCACTTTTCAAAAAGTTTTTAGACATACAACCGCGCTGCTCAAACTCATCTAACCTATACCTAACTTTGTAAAACGTACAGTTTTTGGCTTCAAATACTCTATTTACCCTATAGTCTATAGGAAACTTACTTTTGGGAGAAATTGTTGAAGTGATGCATCATAATTGAAAAATATTTTTGGAGAGTTGGAGATGACTGTAGTGTATAGAGTGCAACGTATAGATGAAATAACAATTGTTGCTGTCCTCTTTCTTATAATTTGTTTTTGAATTAGAAAACTTTTTATTTCCTATGGATTTAAGTCCGTTGTGAAAGAAATAATTATACAAAACTTTTTGAAAAAAATATTTAAAACTTTCTATGCAAAGGTTAAAAGGTATACAATAGGTACACTTCTTTAGTTACAAGGGTGGAAAGCTTTTAAGACTTTGTTGAGCATTTGTTTAAGAATAGTTATTATGCATTTAAGTACGTTAGTTTTTGGAGTTATAATAGCTCTTAATAAGTCTGTTTTAGAGTGTTATAATGAAAAGCAGTCGTTTCGTTGTGCACACAAAATAAGATGCAAAAACGATGGAAACTTCAAAAAGAAAAAAGAATTATTAATATTTTTTTTTATTTTACGGCAAGAAAGAAAAGACAAATTTTCCAATTAACAAAATTGAAAATTTAATTGTTATTCACACCTAAAACGCTACTATAATTCTTCCGGCGGAGCGGCGCTGCGCGTTTGGTGTGAAGTTGTTCCTTAGCCCAGTAATAGCTGATTTAAATAATATGAGCTGTGTTATATTAGTAGATGGGTAGAAAGCATAGCATCGAATACCAATAGAACGATTTTACTCGTTTGAACATTTAATAGGGGTATTCATGCAACCATGGTAAGCATTTGCCAACGTTCTAAAACTCTAGCATCGAGATAAGTTATCGAGAAACATGTTGAATCGAATTGAAATGCATATAAGAAAATTACATTTGTGCCAATTGGATTACTATTCTCTATGTGAAAGTTAAAGAACGTAGGCACTGGTAAACCTTGTAAATGTTGAAAAAATGTCAAAATTTGCATGGAAATAACAGTTCATTTACCAGATATTGAACATTACCACGTTTACCAAGAGTTTACCAGGTTGCATGAATACCCCGAATGTTTGAATGTTGGTACCATCTGGATGTATCCTGTTGCCGTTCATGATAAAATAAAACCAGCATAGGGGTGTGTTCATACACTTTATCAAATGTCATTTTCGATTTGCAACATGGAGTGCCCTTCTTTCTTTTTAAAATAAAAATTTGAATAAATAAATATTTTATTCTTATTCATACGTTAAAAATAAAGCAATTGCTTCCGAATTCGGAAATTAATTTGTTATTCATATCTAAAATACTTCTATGAGCCTTTCAATAAGTCTGAGATGCAACAGGAAAATAAAGCGCAGGTAGATCAGCAGTTATAATAAAAGGCCTCTGTTAGCGCTACAACGCAGCAGTTAAAAGTTTTTTCGTAGCCTTTTCGAAGAGTATGACCAATCCACTGCCACTTAAGTCTGCGTTTAGTACCCATATTTTTGGGTAGCATTCCGAAAGCAGCCTTTACCTTCTTAACACGGCTGTTGGCATCTTCTTCGGTTCAGGCCTTTGCTAGAGACAAAACTCCAAAGATATTGAAAGTCTTCTATTTTTTCTACCGTACCAGTTGTCCAGAAATATTGACGCATGAGTTACTTCTGAGCCTCACGATTTTTGGTTCTCCCTCCACGTTTGTTGTCATTTGATGGACGTCCATAATCCTATGAGAGAATAAGTATATACGTCGTCCACGTAGTCTAATTGGTTTAGTTGAGATGTCAGTCTCCATTAAATTCCACCATTTCTGTTTAACAGGGCTGCACGCAGCACATCGCTCACTTATCTCATAACAGAAAAATATTGGCGATAATATGCAACCCTGCCTGACTCCATATTTGGACTTCGAATTCATCTGACAATCTTCCGTTATGCAGAACGACCGCTTATACTAACAACATAAAACTATTTTTCTCAAAAGCTCTACCTAGAGGTCTCTAATTTCGTTTAAAAAAGAATGCTCCACATAAGTTCCATTTTGTTTCGTTCCGCTTTTGTTAAATCTTTCGTAAAAGATGGCACTGCAGTCATTAGATAAGGGGAATAAGGGTCCGTTTACACCTGCAACATTTGTTTTGGGTGTGTTTGCTCGTCCATTCAATACACTGCTAAAACTGCAGTCACCGTCCATTTTCCTTTCTCCTAGGCTAGTATAGAACTTGAGCTTGTTCAATAGAAGTAAAAGTCATGCGATATTGACGATTCTTTTGTCTTCTAGAGCAATATATGCTTAATTTTTGACATATTTGTAAGAGAAACTAAAGGATATCTCCCGCAACAAGCAAACTTGATTGAATAAGTTTATAAAATAAACACACAAAAACATTTTTTCTTTTCAAAAACAATAAAGAAAAACATCCCTAGACTCCGGATGGGCAATCAATATAAAGTCAACCAATAAGGAAATAGTATATGGCAACTGGCGACCAACAGATGCCGCATCCTTCCTTCGGGTTCATTATTCAAATATCCCTATGCCTGCAGCCATTCCAGTCAATATTAAAAGAAAAAAGAAAATAATTTGCATACATCTTTAGCAATATCCTCTCTGACATTATCCTCATGAATATCAATTTGAAAAGCGCAACAACACGCCAGGACATTCATCATCGAGACATTATACATACATAATAGCTGATATAGAAGAAAGACAAAAAGAACAAAAAAAAGGAAAAAATAAGCAACAGCACGAAGCTAGTAAACTGCAAACAATTATTTCTTCCTTTTTCCATATACAACATCTACAAGTTTATCCTTGCCAAACATCTTGTCATCGAAAGGATAACAATGAACTTGCAAGAGGACCCCTTGTAGGAAAAGTCTCCTTGGCGAAATTATTTTTACTAGAATCCGATGAAAAAAATTGAAAATACGATGGACAAACAAGAAAATCCCCTCATCCATATATTCATCCTCGGGTTCGCGTGTTTTTTCATAAGGATCAAAAATCGTGTGCTGTCCCTAAGAGAGCATTAACCAGGGAAAAAAACAACAACACATACAAAAACAAAACAAAAAAAAAAAAGACAAAATTCCACTATCCCTTGACAGATGGAAGGATAATAGATAGAAAAAAAAAAAAAAAAAACAACAACAAAGCTATCCTGAGTCCCGCATATAAATCGCCGTACGCCCTTCAGGGAGAATTCTATAAATAAGGCAATCCTAGCCTGCGGCAGCCCCACAAGAAAGTGGTTATAAAAAGCACCTGATTTCAATTCTGTTTGTTGATTGGTGATGGCATAAAGATGCGGCAGAATGTCCTTCAGGCTGCTACTATAAAAGTATAGTTTGGTGTCCTCTGCTATGTTAAACAGACTAGGGACAGTCTTGTTTACCCTTTCGCAAGCAGCAAACGTAAATCGGAGTTGTGGATGTGGATCCTTAGGGAATTTATTGTGTACCAACCAACATTTCAATAGCTATGAAAGAGTATTATAGAGAGGCCTATAATAAATGCAGAATTACTATTTTGAATGGCACATAACTAGAGGTGGGGTTTGGGGCCAAGGATTTATTTGGAAATACATAGCTTGATGTGCTTTATGATAGGGATTTCAGTGTAGTTGCCGATGGGCTTTTAGTTGGTTGGTTGGGTTAGTTGGTTAGTGGTGAATGGTGGGTGATGTTGAGTTGTTTGTCTATGATTGTTTTGAAAGTTTTTGGTTGTTTTGTTTGGCAAGTGGTGGTTGGTGGTTTTCTAATACAATTATACTATTTTGATTTTTAATTTAAACATATTTAGGGTGTTTTCTCATTAGTAAATAAAACCACACTAAAAGTTAGAAGGACTATAAAAGTGTAAAAGTCAGTTGAAGGGTGTCGAGAGTTGATGATTTGGTTAGGAGTAAAATTTTAGAAAAATAGGATAATTTGTGTGAATGGAGGTAGGGTTTTGTTTTAAGTATGGTAATTATTTTTTCAAGCATAGGCCTTCACAAAATCACAATGATATTGAAGACAAAATTGATAATATTATTTCGGGCGTCTACAAAAATTCAAATTTCCCTTACATAAAAGAAAGATTTTTAAAATACCATTATTAGTTAACAATTATACAAAGAAAGCATTTGTGAGAGCCTTTCTGGTTGGTCTTTCATCTAGTTTTATAACATTTTCTGAAAGAATTCAAAGAAAAGTCGTTCTCGAGATATTGATTGAAACTATTTCTTCAAAATCGTGGTTAAAGCATTATGTTAAAAATTAAAAAAAAAAAATGGCTTGGAAAGAAGGCACCATCATGACCCTTGGTTTCAACTCCGGGCTCACACTTGACTGCTAATTATTGAAGAAAATGAGTAATTTTGAAACATGTAATATTGTTAGTTTGGGGGTTATAACAGCTTCTGATGGGTAAAGTCAGGACATCGTTAGAAGAATTGAGGTCCGGGGTTGTATTATAGGTAAAACAGCCCATAAGGTTTTATTTGGTTCCAAAATGGGACCAGGAACTGTACTCAGGGAAAATTTTTCAGATCGCTTTAAATGTGATAAGGCTCCGTATCCGTACTAGAGAAATACGAAGATCTGGTGAGTGTTCAATGCTTTTCGGAAACTTTGTTACGGACTAAGCAGAAATGTTAAGACTCAGGAAGAACACCTTTTTACCACAAGACAAATCTTTTACGAGTTAACAGTCATATTATTTGGGTTATGTAATGCAACACGAAGATTATGCCGCTTTGTTGGAAAAAATTTCACCATCAAAGTTAAAAAAACCCAAGTTTTGCTTCAAGGAGCTAAAATATTTGAGTTTCATCTTATGCGGTGGGGCAATTGAAAGTCCGTCCGGCAAAGGTAGCAACCGTCATTGGTTTCCCTATGCTGAAATACACAAGACAGGTTCGAGAGTTCCTTAGTTTTCCAGGTTATTAAGAAAGACAAAGAAATGATTTTTCAAGTTGACCCGCTCCCATAACGAACACCCTTAGAAAAATAGTCCTATACGCCAGCTTCGGTACTTTCTCAACCCGATAGAGTTTTATGCGTTGGTTACTGTTTTCGGGTTAGTGCTGACCCAGAAATATGAGGCAAATAAAAAGCCATTACCAATAGAATACTTCTTCTAGAAATATAGGCGTTAAAAAATCAATTACAGTGTATGGTGGCATGAGCAGCATTACAGACCACTCCTACTTTAAATGATTTATGACAGTGAACGATTTGGGTGGTAGATTGGACATTAGAGTCTGGTATTGCAATCATATGCTTTTGGTAAAGAGCATTGGAAAAGATCGCTTAATGTCGCACCCGATATTCTTTTGTGGTCCCAATTGGATAATTTACCTCTTAAGTTTGCATAGCAAAAAATTTGAGATGGATCAGTATAAATCACTTCTGAATGAAGTTTAATGTCACAAAAAAGAACTAACCCGGATTTAAAAATCGAAGACGACTTCGTTTACAAACGCCACCATACCAACCAATGTGCATGAGTTACTTGTGGAACACCATAAGTAGCCTCTACTGTATGAGAAAGTCTTATTCTAGGCAAGAGGTCACAACTAAAGAAAAGACATCCAGTTCAATATCGGTCAAATTGGGCTAAAACAAAAAGTTTTTTTTTGAGCTAGGCAAAAACTGCCCTAAGAGTGTATATTTTTTTTCAAAGCTTCATAACACCCTTGTAAAATTATTTTTAATATAATTTTTTGTTTTAGGTCGAAAGTCAATACAATCTTTGGCGAATTCTTTAGAACTCAAGAGGAAGACCATAGTCAAACTACAAAAAAATAATCAAAAATACAATATGCCTACTGCCTAGCTTATGGATGGTTCTTAAATCCATTTAAAACTCTCTCTAAAAGGGACTTGAACAAAATCCGTATATTTATTTTAAAGGATAAGAGAGGGATTTTTAGTTCATACAAAAACCACTCGTGGTAAATTAATTAAAACCTTTTCCGAGTTTTTAGAAATTCTACGGATCTTGAAGATTGCTTCTTTTCTGTTTTTTTTTTCTTGACTAATTTAATTTAATATTTTAGAATATCAAAATCCGAAGATATATATTTCATCAAAAAAAAAAACATATTTGTATCTCACAATACCCGCGAATAAAATTTCACCCTTGAGAATAGAATAAAGGAAAGGCCATAATTAATTACTCTTTGTGTAGCCAAAAACCTTTTCAAAATCCTCATCAATTCAGCTGCGCTCCAATGCTATGCAAACACATAATATCATGGCACCTGATTCCAAAAGAGGATAATTAATTACAATCTACTAAGAGCTCATGATGAACATGATTGCATATCAAATAAATCTGGGTATCATGCCAACAAATCGACGGTTCATAATTCACTGAAAATTTTCAAACTCAAATATTTTACCTTTCCGTTCTCCGCCCCGTTTCCAGGACTGTAGTATCTATGTACGCTCGTATCGAGGATAAGTTACTTCGTTATAATACCTATATAATATGAACCAACTTGGTCGTGGTTGGGTTTGAGCGAGGAGGAAACCTTAAGAGAAAACACATAGTGAACTGTTGTAATAACGTGGCTGGTAGATTTATGAATAATTTTATTATCATAAACTTGTTGGATGTGAGACGGTGGCGGGGTTTTGTTTCACCATGTATTCAATAATGGTTTGCTTGCAAGACAAAATAAAGATCAGAACTATAAGGCTGTCATTACATTATCGCATTAAAATTGCATTATTTCAAAAAATTAAAGTGACAAGAAATGTAATGTTGTCAAATTAAAAGTATTAACTACTGAAGAAGAAAAGGTCATAAAATGAAATTTTTTAAGTTTATTCATCAAGATGATTGACACTTCAATGCCTTAATATAAGAAACAAAAATAGCGTATATCCCTCCCCAGCACTTTTCACCCATTCCCCTCCCCCCTAACTTTTCAAATAGATTTTTCACAATTTCTATTGTACAATCACATTAAACAAAAAAATATTGGGTACATCACCAAATTAACTGATAGGTTTTTTTTGTATTTTATTATTCCTTGAAACCTATAACATTAAAAACAAAAATGACGTAGTCCCCTACGCAGCGCTTCTCCCCCATTTCAGCCCTTTTAAATGCACATCCCCTTTTACTTATGTGTACCCCCTTAGTTACGGTCTTGCTCGAATGCATCGTGCCAACCGAAGATGCTGAGCATGTTCTTATTTTTCATATTTATGCCACATGAGAAGGAACGTGAACCTTTACTATTAGAGGAACATGATGCATTGGGATATTGCGATTCTGTTTCCAATTTCCTAACAATCTTCCAACTCTGCACACTGCACATAGTGGGTAGTGTTGGAATACATTATACAAGGATATTTCATCATTACTTCATTAGATGACTTCTCATAAAATAAAAATTTATACGATTTTAGGAGCTACCGACTTTTGAATTTTTGGACATTGCGGAATTAAAATATCGAGCCGTAGGACCCCTGATTTGGGTAGTTAAGATTTTCTATAGAAAATTTGACAGTTTGCTTTCTATCGGGATCTTTTTTAACTATCCAAAAATTAGTTCTTGCTCTGAATTGCAGATGGCTTTTAAAGGTCGATAAGGAGAAAAATAAGAGATGCAAGATTATTTCAAAATAAACAAATACTATTAAGAAAGAGACAAAGATACAACAAAGCCTCCATTTTGTTGACCTGTGATAATAATACAGTGCTAATAACACAGGTCAACAAAATTTAATTTATTTATTGTTGCCCAAATTTTGACTAACGTTTCTAGAGGTTTTTGACCTGCTGAATAAGAAGCTTTGTTGACCAGTATAAAACGAAAAATACATTAATTTCAACTTTAGATTTCTTGGAGGAGAAAAAAGTTATCGAAACGATTTAGACTGAATAAAAAAGAAGAAACCCAGTTATTTCATAATCTGTTACAATTTCTACTGTAAGAGGTTACCACACGTTATAATATCGCTTCAAAAATATTGAAAAATAATTTTCTTGTGTTTTTCTAACGGTAATATCTCAAAAACTAGAGCCAATTTGAAAATTCTAGAAACCGTTATCAATGTTTGGGCAGTAGAAACGTTGCTGACCAGTGTAATAAATCAAATCATAAACGCCCTTTTAGGAGCTGGCCCCCTATTAGCCAAATGTAAAAACTACATAGTCTTTTTTCTTATATGTAGGCTCTGGAAGGGGTACCACAAAAAAGTGTATTAGGCCCAATTTTTATTAGGATAATTTCTAATTGCAGCATTGCGTTGCAAACTTGAAACGTAGATCTTCACAAGGAATGTTAATGAGGAAAATACCTGGAACACGTAATTTAACATCGTGACTTAGTTGCTTCCATCAGTAGAAATCTCACTTTTCTTTGAGCAGTAGCACGTGTTTTATGGTCCTAACAGCGGCCTTAAGATTTTAACACCTTTCAACGGAGCAAAAAAAGCTTATTTTTAAAACTAGAAAACGGATTTCTGGGCTAAAAAAAAATAATTCATTTACCTAAACAATTAAACAGCATCGTTACAGAATCAGTGATGATATATACAATTTGTGTCATTTTTTTCGTTTTCTTTTTTATTTAATTGTAATTTGTTAACTTTTTACTCAAAAATTTTTAAATCAGCTGAAGTTTTGCTTGATAAGAAAGGAAGTGCAGCAGCTTAAATGTTCAGATAAATTCTTACAGGATCAACTCCCGCAACTAAATTATATTAAGAGAGGTCAAAAACAGGTAGAGCAACAGGTTTTGTGTAGATTTGGGATCCCCTAGGATTCCTCAAGCGTGATGTTAGCGTAAAGGAATTGACCTAATGCTTTATGCATGTAAGTTCCATTAACATTTTGGTTTTACAGAAAAACTAATATAACTTACCCTATTCTCTAAAACGCATCTCTGACAAACAAGCTTTTCTAGAAAATTATGTTATCAAAAAATCATATAGTCAGTTCCTTTAATGTCATGGTACATGATTGACTGAGTTCATATTTCACGCAGTGATACACCTCAGCACCAGTTGATGCATTCGCAAAAATATCTAAGTTTTTTTTTTTCGCTATATGTACACATTTGGCAATGACAAATGAAGGCACTTAAAGTAGAAATAAAAAATCGAGCAATTTGTGAAAATGTGAAAACTTTTCATTCACTTCACTTCAAAATAAAAATATGTAAAAAAAAAAAAACGAAAAGCATCCAGAAAGCACAACTAAAACTCTCTGCAGAAGTGGATTTATTTGTTTGAAATTTTGTGAAGTTTCGTTTTGGTGTTTTTTTTTTTTTTGTTTCTACTTTTTCAAAACCAAGAGAGGATAAAGTTGTTACTGCAAATTGGCTGATGATTTGAACACTTGACGAATTTTGTTCTTCTCCAAAAAGAGAAGTTTTAAAATAAAATAGAAAAAAAAAAAATTCCATACATTATGAACTTTCCGCAAACAACCTGAAATTGTTCATATGGGGAATCAAAAGAGTGTATTTGAAATGTCATTTAAAGTTTATTGATATAATATTTTCTGTTGTTTAACTTATTATTTTTTGGAATAAAAGAGGGGCCCTGACGCTTAAAGAAAAAAAAAGAAATATAAATATTATTTCAATAATTATAACCGTCTACTGCATGCATAGGCAACATCCAATTAAACTTGACAAAATGGTACTGTAATTTTCGTTTTTTTGTATGGAAACATAATGGAATCCAGTATAGTTAAAAAAATTTTGTAAATACATTTGTACACATTTAATTCGTCGCTTATAAAGAAATTGAAAAATATAAAATACTTAGAATTTTCAGTAAGATTAAACAAAAATAAATGTTGATAGTTTCTTTAGGCTTTCTTTCTCAAAATAATAAAATTTATCCACAATAAATGAATGTCTGAGCTTTTACTAAGCACAACGTTTCAGTGATTTAACTGTCAAGTGTATTTTTCGCTTCGCGTAGTAAATCACATTTGTAACTTTCACAACTGCCATCTTCCAGCCAAGAATTAGAATAAGAACACAACTTTAAAAGATTTTATCTTAGCCATAAAAATACGACATTCCATCTTTTTTTCATGCTCGTATTTTGTTTAAAATTTCAACCCGACATACATACAAATGTACGTTGTTGGTATTTGTTTCGTTCCGAAAAAAACTTGCTTTCAATTCGTACTTAAAATGTAGGCATCAAGTTTAGCGTTTGTACAAAAATCGAAATCCAAAAAACAATCAGACACAGAAGCGATTTTATTAAAATTTTCTGTTTTTTTTAGATGTTGAAAAATTTGCACACTAAATTTATTTTTTGTCATTTTTAAACAGGAATATCCTAAAAACGTAAGCTGATAGAAAATTTCTGCGGATTATTTAACAATCAAATTTGACTTAAAATTGGGGATATATCACAAAAATTATTTATTAACATTTATAAAAATCAAAAAAATGGCGTTTTCCTATTTCAATTCCTATGGGTCGAAAAGAACATTTTGAACATTTCACTTCATTTTCTGACCCTGTGAAGTTAGCACCAAAAAAGATAGGGGACAGCAAAATCTTTTCTTTTTTATGTTCGACACAAAATGAAATAAAATGCGCGACTGGATCGCACGAACTTGCTCATGTAGTGCTAAGATTTTATGTATTAACTTAGCATGAAAATTTTAGCTTTTGGTCATCTGATGTGTGTAGGTATTGAGAGATATGCACAAATAAGCAAAAATAAATATTTTTTTAACACGGGAACACTTTTTGGATTTTTTTTTTTTTTTTGAAAAATAATTTTTTTTTTAATATTATGTCAATGATTTGTGTTTTTTCAAAATTTTATTTTTAGATGTTGATAAATATTAGCCATCTTCAATATGGCATACCAAATTTTTTTTTTAAATCGTTTGAAAATTTTTTAATTAAAAAAAAAATTTAAAAAAAAAATGCTCGTTAGATTTTTTTGAAAAAAATTCTTAAAATTTATCGTTATTGAGGAAATCATATCAAAAAGTTTAGTCAAAATCGTTAGAGCCGTTTTCGATAAAATTCGAATAACTCAAAAATGTTGTATGGGAGGTACTCGTTCTAGATGAGATATTCAAAAACAAAAAAAAAGCAACTTTCGAAATTACGTAAAAATCATTTGTACCAAATTGGAAGAAAATCCGTCTATGCGTTTGGGCAGTGGAGAAGTGTACAGATGGACGCACAGACCCACAGACCGACGGACGGCATGACGAAAACCACTTTTTCGGACTTCTCCATCATCGTAATGTTGGTTTTGATTAAAACCTCAATTTTTTTTTACACGAAACCCATACTTGCCTTATAGAGCAAGTAAAAATAACTTAAAAAGCTACACCAAACAAAAAAAGGACTGCAAATCGACTTGTGTATAAATAATCTTGATGTAATCTTATTCGAAAGCCTAAAACAATTGCTTCCCTAATGTCATATGTCCATGCAAAGATTATAACACAAAATAGTTACTTACATAAAACACAAAAGAGAAAGATTCAAATTCTCATGGGAAATATAAATGAATGTCTACAAAAGAAGAAACAAAATTAATAATAATAATAATTAATTCAATAAATATTATTCACATCAAATAAAATTCATGACTCCTTGAAAATCTTATTAGATACAACACCAACCAAACCACCAAACTCACTACATTGCGAGAAAAGCTTTTCTCAATTCAATTTCATTATTACACTGATTGTGTGTGTTGAGAGTTGTTAAAAATAATTGCTCGCCATTTGTAACGAAAAAAAAGAAACAGAGGAAACCTATTGTTTCAGAAGGATGCATTATTCATTTGAACGATGGCATTTAGTATAATGTCCTTAATGAGTATACGTTTATCATGCTAAACAAAGGAGTATAAAGGGGTAAGACAAATTTATAACAATTAGGGACTACAGAAGCTTTTTAATCGGAGCAGAAAACAATGGGAAATTAGTTTATTTGCATAAAGAGAAATGGAGGGAGAAAGAGAGATCTATTCCACAGAGGATTTGAGTTCAAGAAAACATGTTGGATTTAGTGAAAAAATTAAATAATAATTTCCACATAATATTCATCTTAAAAATTTTGGGATAAAAAACAACTGTGGATCGGTAAAATTTAAAATAACAAGGCCCTGTCTCCAGATAGGTGATATATTAAAGAATTGAAATCGAAATCTTAATAAGGAAATACATGCCTAATAAATTTAACAATTTATTTCTGAAAATTCTAACCCCTATACAAAAATTTTTACATTTTTTTTTTTTTTTTTAATTTCGCTAAAAGGTGCTTTTACAACTCATTAAAAACAACTTATCCATTACAGTTCAATTCAATTAAGTTGACCCTTTAAAAGTAGATTAAACAAAGATACGATGAAAAAATGCTATTAGGTAGAATACAATCCTTATATATTCTATTGTATTTAATTCAGGAAAAAAAACATCTCCTTTATGGATAAGCTATATAGAGAACATAGAAAATGTCATGTTCTTCTTTTCTTCTCATAAATATCCCACAGACAAAATAATGAAATTGCACATTTATATTGCCATCAAAATGCCATTGTGATCCCATCAGCTTCATCCATATAAGGAGCTATTGCATATCCATTTTCATATGAAAACGAATAAGAATTTCCAACACATGTATAGAAAAACTGTTATACCTAGGATACATCTTTCAACCAAAGATACATTCTAAATAGACGTATAGAAAACTCCTAAACTCTTAACCTTTTTTTTTTTATTATTATTGTTCTCTTTTTTATGCTCTTTCGATAGTAAAACCCCATTGTCATCGGCCTGCCTTCTATAGTAAAATCGTGAAGGAGACACGGAAAACACTTGGAATTTCTTAGAAAACTGATCCGAAAAACAAAGCTCCATCTTATCGTATTGTGAGTTCTCATGTATCATGTGCTCATTGTTTGACAGTTAAATTGATAAATGCAACTTACATGACTCTTAAGTGAAACAAGACATATTGTATGGCCCTCTTAGGTTGTCACAGACATTCAACACTGATATTTTTGTCTGTCTTTCTAATGGGATCCTTGATGTTTGTCGTTTTGTGTGTTATTTTTATTATTATTATATTTTTTTTTTGGTTAAAATACATGTAGGTAGGTTAGGAATGTACCTATTGCTATATGCTATACATAAAAAACAAAACTGTATCTATGCGTTATGAAAACAATACAAAAAGAACATGTTATTCACTCTTCTTAAAGGGATACAATCTACAGGGTGCTACTGATAGTCCTTAGAAGCAGGATTGTTCAAAAGATGAACAAAAATTTAACACAAAGCATTACACAGCTAGTAATGTCAATCCAAGAATCTATCTTTAACTTTACATCACAAAAACAGTGTTTTTGAGAAGTTCAAAATTTGATATATCAAAAACGTTGCATAGGTAAAAGAGCAATTTTGATAAATAGATTCGAATTCAGAAGGCTTATATCTTTTGTAAAACTTTAAATTGGTTTCAATGGCTAATCCCGATCTTAAAAAAATGTTTTTTTTTCAATTTTTGATAATATTTTCCACAAAAACTGTTTAGGTTTTTTACACACCCTTAAAAACTAGGATTTTACCAAAAAGAAATTAGCTCAAAATTTTCAAAAGTGCAAAATTTTTTCATCAATTTTTTAATTTATGCTATTTTTTTCAAAATTAATTCGTCAAAAACACAAAAATTAATATCAATGGTCTGCAACGAAAATCGCCTTCAAACCAAACTATACTTTTCAAAAGGACTTTGAAGTCAAAACTACTCTAACACGTCACGTTTTCGAGATATGCTAATATGAACATGTCATAAACACCTCGATATTTCTTACTTGTAATTACTTTATTACAAAACCTTAAATATGGGATGTGAATGAAGTGCATTTCATCTGTCTAAATCATATTAAATCATTTAAAAATACGATTTCGGTGCAAAGATATTGCAAAGTGAAATTTATGATTTGTCTAAAATGCTCTCTTTAGTACAATTAAAGCATTTTTGGAGGTGTGAAGTTTTGAAGTAATAAGTACACTTAGTACATTTTAAGCCAGTATCAAAAGTGTAGAGATTGTATACTATCCTTTTTTGCAGTGTACATCCCAAAAACTACGGAAAAGATAAAAATAAAAATAACAAAAAAAATTGTGTATCCACAAAAGCTTTAGATCTCTTTACCACTGTTTACCGTCTACAACTCTTATTAAGACTCGTATCAGACGTTTTTCGATAGTAAGTCTACTTTTGACAAAAATTGTAAAAAAAACATAGTTTTCGACATCCTTTTTTGCCTACCCATCCATTTTTCCCTAATCTGTTGGTGGGCAATTTATTTTCATTTTTCATAAACTACTTTTCCTAATTTTTCCCATTTTATGTTAATAATTTATTTTTTCTCAAAAAATTATTGGCACTATTCTAATACACATACAGACCACACACACAAACAGACAAAAGTACAATTCAATTCTAAGAAATCACTTTTCAATACCTTGTCAATCAAATAATGTCAAAATATGTTAGGTAAGCATTAAAATCAAAAGCACCCTATGATGGATGACATGTTTAATTTTAGGTTATCATTATTACACACAACGACAACAGTAAATTGTTTGAATAGCAACACGCAGGGTGAATAGTTCACACATCAGTTGCCTCCCCCAGGGGTTTCTGAAGAATTTGAAATGTAATATTCAGTGTCGACATCACTCCTTAAAGATATCAGCAAATTAGAATTATTAATGTAATGTAAGTGATAGTTCCAAGACATAGGTTAATTTTAAGGTAGACAAATAAGCAGGGTAGGTATTAAAATAAGATTTTTGGAATTGGGTTCCTGTCTTGTAAAGATATTTTGTTATTAGTTCATTACAAATTGAGCATTTGTCTTTTTGGAAACAATTATATAGGCTTTTAGTTATTTTAAGTGCAAAAACATGTCTTTTAATATTGGCAGGTGCGGCTTGGTTGGACAATTTTTATTTATAACCTAAAATTAGTTTTTACATTTTATGTGATCGCAGAAATTAGGCTTTTATGTTTTGTATAAGTCTGTTGTTTGTTTTATCTCACGTAAGTTGAAAATCTATTTAAAATCCTGATTAGGATGCAATTTTTAATAGTTTTTAACCACTTTGAAATTGATCTTAAACCGATTTGAAACAAATTATCAATATAACTAATCGATACAAAATTTAGAGAGAGAAAAAAGTCGAATACATATTTCTTAGAAGTTTTAAAGTTATGTTTAAAACGTTGTAAGATTTTATTTTACAAAAAGTTACAAATATTTATTTTTACCAAAAAATTTTGGGAATTTAGTATTCCGACAACGTCACATGCACATAAAAATGTCTCGAAAACGTGTTTTCTTTACTTGCTTTACTTTAGCTTGGATTGCTAAGAATTTTTAATTATAGTTTAAAGTTTAAGGTTTAAGTTTAAAGTTTTGCAAAATAAACACTAAATTTGATTTGAAAAACACTAAAATAGCTTCTTAAATGAATTTGACCTGAAAACGCAGTATGCAATTTGATTTATTTTATAAAGATGAATTTTTAGAAAAAAAAAAAAAAAAATTGAAAATCGTTAGAGTCGTTGTTTAAAAAAAAACTTTTTTCTATGTATAAAATTTTCAAAAGATTTTTCTTAACTGCCGTAAGTTGAGTAAAATCTTAAGTATTTGCTCATAGACAAAATAAGAGGCTCACATATTTGAGATTTTTGAAATTGAGTGACATGAGACGATATTGAAGTGATTAAGATTATTTTATTGACCTTTTTAAAACGTAAACGCTGGCGGTGTTGCACAGAAAACAAAATTTGTTAAACTCCAATAATAAAAACCTCGGATGTAGTAAGATATCAGGTAGGTACAATAGTTACGAATTTCTTAATTCAGACTTCGGAAAAATAGTTTTGAAGTTAGAATTTTTAGTGTTTTTATTATAAGAACTCATCTTAATTTTGTAGCTCCTCCCATGAGTCATTTTTTATTCCAACTTTCAGTTTTAAAAGAGTACTTCCGGTACACTGAAGCCAAAGGAGAAAATTTAAAAAAATTACTTTTTGAGTTTTGTTTTTGCAAGTAATTGTAGGTCTTCAAACTAAAATTTGTTACGCAAACCTCAATTTTGTAGCTTTTTTAAATACTCAAGTTTTTGCTGAAAAAAATTAGCTCAAAAATGACCTTCCAAAATCTAAAAAAATGATAAATTCAAAAAAAAAGTTGTATGAATAGCTCAAACCCGATTTTGTAGATAAACTTGAATATTTCAAAAAGTGCGTAAGCCAACAAATTAAAATTTGCGCAACAAATTTAAGTTTCCAAGGCTACAATTCCTGGCAAACAAAAATTCAAAAAAGTCATTTTTTAATATAATCTCCTTTGGCTTCAGTGGACATCAAGTTCTCTCTTAAAACTGAAAATTTGATTAAAAAATGACCCATGGGAGCTACAAAATTAAGATGATTGTCACTCTTTTAGTAAAAACACTAAAAATTCTACTTCATATACCTTGCGCAACAAATTAGCATTTAAAAAGCAACAATTTTTGACATCAAAAAATCAATAATTTTCGTAGTTTTGTCCTCTAACTTCAGTCTTTTTTTAGTGGATAATTCAATTACTCAAAAACCATGCGCAGCGCAATATAAATTTTTCGTTTGCGCAACAAATTAGCATTTAATTAGATACAATTTCTGAGATTAAAATTTTTTAAATTAACCACAAAGTTTCCTCTAAAATAAGGGACGTAATTTTTTCGATAAAAAAAAAAAAATAGTTAAAGAAATTGCAAAAAACAAAAAATCAATTATAAACAAAGAGAGGTTTCGTTTCTATAAGTTGCATTAGTTGTGCAAAAGGAAAAATGTCCTATCTTATTTTTTCGGAAATTAAGGATAACTTAAAAAAATATGCCTTAAACATTGTAGTCTAATATTTTTTAATCAATTTCGAATACAGAGCTTAAAAACCACGGCTCTGAAAAAAAAACTACCTACCTACAATAAGAAAAGTATTTGGTTCATTTATGATTCACAAAAACTATGCTTGTAAAAAAAAAATAAAATAACTAGTAGGTACTTCCATCATCCTAACCAAAGGAGATTACGAGCACCCACAACGACTAAATTGCTAGTTTTTGTCAACAAACGAATAATGTATGTATGTATGTGTGTACAAGGTAACGCACAAAAGGAATAGCCATCATTTTACCATACTTTTCCAATATCTGCAGTATATATCAATACCTCTGCATCCACATATCCGCTTTTAGTTTGTCCTTTATTAGAATGTCCCACTATAAGCCAAACTTAAATCCTTGAAACTAACGACAAGTGGTTTGTGGACCACATCATTCTATCCCCCCAACACAATCGTATGTGGTAACAAACAAAAAAAACAACAACAACAAAAAATCCAATTCCATAAGCACTGTGCTATGTAGGTACCCATACCTTCAATGTATTCGATATAGAGGATATTTTACCAATCCCTCTTAACATATACTCGCATACCTTCATTCAATACACTAGCAAGGCTTATCCTGGTATATTGCTGTCTTTTACATACTGTTTCTCATGCTTCACAAGGATTTTTATTTACACTCAAAAACGATACTTCCTTTTATTTTTCCCAGAAACAAAAAAATAGAACAAAAAAAAAACAATGCATGCACAATTCAGTATGTAAAATATTTCCTCTGCTAACAGTGCTAACATAGCTGAAGTTATGGAAATATTCAGGACAACAAGGAATACAAAGAAGGAATTGGAAAAGTCCTTGTAGATAAATATGACTGCAGTTATATTGAATGAAATGAATTTCAACAGACCGGAAGCTGTTGGTATTTTCTTGTTTAAAAGAAAAAAAAATAGATGTTTCTTTTAATATTTTGTTGATTTGAAATACATATTATCACAAATAAACGGGAAACGAAAGTTTATTTCATCAGAATGCAAAATAAACAGTTTAAGGTTTCTTTATGGACACATTAACAGAGTTAGCAGAAATTTTTAATATGAGAAAAATGTTGCTTTTATTCGATCGCCTTTTCAAAAGACGACTCAGTTTCTGATAATTCAAGTCTTTGTAAAGTTAGCTAGTATTGCGGTTCGTTTTGCGCATAAAAGTTTTAACAAAAAAGTTTTTAAATCATGCTAAAGGTAGTCTTATTAAAAAAACAATTTTCAGTTCAAATAGTACATTTTGAAGAAAAACAAAATATTAATATTTTTTTTTTACTTTGTCAAAAAATAAAATTTTTTTTTGACTAGCTTCGTCTGCTTTTCAACGTTAACATTTTGTTTTGCAATTCGTTTTAGCTTCAAGGAAAGAAATGTTTATGGTAGAGGGCGATGACAAAATTACAGAGGTTGAACAAAAAAATGTAAGATGTTCCTTTTTGGGGCTTTTCGTTATGCTTCATGTATGGTTTGTTCTCTATCTATTCTTCATGATAGCGACAAACGAGTCACAAACAAACAAATTTTAACGTTTAAAATCAATATTTTCTTAAATTTAAAGCCAAACACTGAACTTATTTTAATTTAGTTTATGGTCATACTCATAAAATACCATGTGCAAAAAAAAAAAATGTTACTCATACGCCACAGTGACCATCATAGGTAAAATTTAAAAAATGCGTAATTATGTTTCTATCTATAACCAAATAAGGCAACCAGTTATGATTATTCAAAATTTTAAATATTTGGTGCTTTCTTCGTGGAGCCGATTCACAGTGGCCAAAAATGGGGATCTAGCTGACATAATTACAAAAACTCTTTCTGCAAAAAAAAAAAAAAATTACACATGTGTTTCTAAAAAGTCAATGCTGTTTATTCAGAATTTTGTTTACCCAAATAACGGTACTACTAATTTTTTTTTTTAGATTCTGCTTTGGAAGCCATGAACAAAAATGACTCAATATAAATTTAATGGCTGTAAGACCGTGTTATTTGCTAAGCAAAAAAGTTTAAATCAAATTATTTCATTATAGAAGATTTCTCTTCTATTGTGCATCAAAACAAAAAATCCTGACATTTTGTGTTAAGTTTACTGATAATTTAAAAGCATTTTATAAACAAAGTCAAATGCAATGAATGGTTCAGTACGTCAAAGGAGCATAAAAAGTTCATTTTATTTTATATTTTTTTCTGTAATATAAAATGATCTACGACTTTGTGTTTAGTTAAATTAATTAAAATTTCGTGTCGGATTAGTTTTTGGTTTCAACCATGTACTAAAAAGTTCATGAAAATGATAACTTAATTTTCCAAAATTTGAACCCCAAATAGTCTTCGTAGCCATAATAGTTTCTAAATTACACCTCTTCAAGCTTCATCAATTTTTGAAACCCGCTGGATGTTATAATATAGTTCAATGTGGTTTTATTTTTACCCAGAAAATTTGTTTACATCTGAAATTATCCTTAAATGTTCACCATAATGCCCTTAGTGATATATGAAAAACACGAACAAACATTTCCCATTTTGACTATGTAGACAATTTTATTCTCAAATTTTGGCAAATTAAGTTTCCTTCAACTTTCACTTACATAGTTTAACCAAAAACTAATTCTTCGTGGTAAAATTTTCCAAAAACTGTAAAATTGTTGAAAATTTCGTTGTATTTTCCATTTTTGATCATGTTGCGTCACGAAATTTTGTTGGCTCATATTCGGATTCAGCAACCCCAAAAACATAAAGTAGAAAGAAATAAAACTACCCAAAAGTTTAATGGTAAAAACAAAATTTAACTGAAATAAATAAACACAAAAGTTTTTATACAAAAATTTAGGTATTTACCTACTATCTTACACCTGTGTAGATTTTTAATTCCTAAATGAAAAAAAGTTAGAAAGCTAGAAATAAAAAAAACTTTGGAAACGTTAAAAAAAACTTTTATCAAATAAAAATGTTTTTACCGTTACTCGTAAAAAAAATGAAAGTAAATTTTTTTCAAAATTGTGTTGACAACATAATTATCTTAAAGTTATTTTGATTTTATTTTCTATCCCGTTACTTGTCTATTTTTAAAATTAAAAAAAAACGACTCAAGTAATCATTCAAAAGCGTATTTTTTCTTCAACACTTTAAAACACAGTTAAAAATAATTAAATTTTTTTTTCAGTATCAATCGAATAGTACGATTAGATTTTCAAAACATAATTTACAGTGGTCCTTGAGTTACTAGTCGACAGTCTTCCTTTTTGTGCTATACTCTATGTTTGATATAACTTGTATTTAAATCAAGTTATGCCACAACTTTAAAATAAACATAAGGAAATACATTTTATTTTAATATGAGCCATCTACATTTTACCTTGCGTTTTTTCCCCATGTTCCTTTTTATTGATACCGAAGTTTTTTGATACCAAATTTTGTAATTGAATTAATATGCCTTTATCAATTTGATTTTCAATTTATAAAAGAATACATCTGATTAAGAGTCAAAAATTTATTTATGCCCAGTTAGAATATCAGTTTTGGCCACTGTTGCTGTTGTCCGTTTTTGTTTCAAAATAATATGACAATTTTATTCTTGGTATTAAAGTAAACTTAAAATATTTGGCCACTTATAGGATTCCATCTGAAATGGAAGATACAAGAATTATTCTCTATTGAAAATATTTTTTTTTACATTTTAAACAGGAAGAATAAATCATCCTTAATCATATGGTACATAATTTTGAGATTTTCGTTTAACGTCTGATTTTTTGAGATCCAACTCAAAAAATTATCCTTCTATCACACTGTGGACCGGAATCCTCATTTGAGTGGTCAAAAGTCCATAACTTTTGAATTAGTTAAGATTTTTTCAAATTTTGTTTGTATTTATTAGTTTATTAAATAAATTTATAAATTAAAAAAAAGTAAATGTTTCCAGCTCGTAAAAATGTAGACTAAACTGGACTGGAAGCATAACATTCAAATAAAACTTCAAAGTGTTTTTTTTATAATCTTTGTAAATGCGACAATTTTTCATCTAAAGTCTTCCAGTGCCTTTTTATTTTGTTGACTATTACATCCTCACTGTGTTGGCACCTTCAAACCTTGTTGCGCATTTTGCTTAAAGTAAAATCAACATCAACAAAAAAGGTGAAATTCCGTATTCCTGGAGTTGTTGTCACAAAAAATCACATCGTTAAAAGGGTTACAGAGGTTCGTAAGTGATATACGTCAGCAGCCGCAGGGTGTTTGGGTACTATCACCTGCTATAAAACTTATTTAAGCGTCTTTACTCTTTCAAGTCCTTGCGCCACAAAGGGTATATCTGTATACCTATCTAGTCTATACATGTATGCCCTGAAGTTCTTTAGAACTTTTTCATCAATATGTAATTTTCCAAACCAAAATCACATTGATTTCCCTTTACATTGATGGTTTTACTTCGCTTTATTGTATACCTAGGAGCGCGAAGGTAGTTTAAGATAATTTCCATGTGAAAAGCGCTTTCATAGATTATTTTCAATTATAATACGAATAAGACTAAATCCCCTCAAGGGGTTTACATATACATTAAGTTTTCATAGAAGAGGCAACTACTATACCTACCTACTTGCTACTTAAACCGCAATCTCAATTCAATCATTCTTATATTATTATTTTATTTTTTTTTTTTTAATTTTCTACATCTGTGGACTCATCACCTGCAGCAGGATGTTCTTACAAGAATACCACCTGAATGTGGTCGGGATGAAGAAGACATTCGAAAAGGAAATAGCAATCCGGATATTCTGCATTTGTATATGCGATTGGTATAAAAGGTTAAAGAGATCAGCCCGAAGCTGGATGAAGGGAAGCAAAAAGTTCAATTGGAGGCAATGGCGTCTAGATGGAGAATGAATGTTGAATAAAAATGTAGTTACTCAGGTGAGTATATAGGGAAGTAATTTCTGGAATAGTCGATGTGTGTCTAACATTTGCATAATATTGCAATTCATCGTTTTATTTTTATTTTTTTTTTCTTCCTTCAAACTTGACACAACAATATAAATTTACATACTCGTTTTTATATTTTGTTTTCATTTTGATTGAGGAGCATTGAATAACTTAAATACGACAGAAGATCCTTGGAGTCATACATTATATGGTAATACAGTGCATAGACAGCTTCCTATGCGGAACGTATCTACTGACGAAAAAATCCTTGCTATTGACGTTGAAGGCAGAGAAAAATATGAATGTGAATAAATATTCTTGATATCATATATTAAAATTTTGTTGTTGTTGTTTTGGTGAAACACAAAATATACCACAAATTTTGAGTCGATTGAATTTTATAAAAATGGTGTAAGCTAAAATTTACAGGAAAATGATGTTATTTTCTAAAAAAAACACTTACAATAAAAAATAAATTTTTGTAATAAATCAAGTATCACAAATCACAAGAAATCTGTTAGTGCATGAGCCAGCACCTGATTTTGGGTGTGATTGATGAGTGATAGCATAAAGTTATTAGTATTTTTGGAAGGTCTTTTTAGAGATCTTGAGATGTGGAGTTCTTGCAGTCCGTAACATTGGCGTTTGGAAGTTAAAGTGCATTAACATTGCAATTTCTGAAATAATAATTCTAAATTCATTTAAAAAAAAATCTTTAAAAAAATTCACATATTTTTTCTATCAATTAAATTTTCTGTCTTATTATTTTTATTCCAAAAACACTTCACGAACTTGCTCAACTTTAAAAGTAGGGGCAGAAAATATTGCCTAAACCCTAAACTGTTCTGATACAAGTACTTTAGTGCAAGTTTAGGATTCGTAAAAATAAAATTAACTTGAGATAATAATCAAACATGACATTACGAAAAAAGTGGGTCCGGCAATTCTGCCTGTCTGTCATAAGGTGCCTGAGCGATTTTCTTCAAACTTGGTAGTTAAGTGTTTTTGGTGATTCCCTAGAGGGGAAATTAAATTTTTTTAATACCAAAACAAACAATGACAATTTCTACACAAAAGTTCTATATAATTTTCTAATTATCGGATATCAACATTTTCAAAAAAAAAATTGGATTTTTAAAAAAAGTTTTTAATTTATTTTTTTGAAAAATCGATTATTCCAAAACTTGTTGATAATTTTATTTTTGACATTTTGGTTTTTGATGTCTATTAATATTTTTTTGAAAATGGCACACAAACTTTTTTTTTCAAACAAGGCTTGAATATGATTTTCAATTTTTTTTCTTCCAAAAAATTTATTTTTTTTAACAAAATCAAATGGCATACTTAGTTCGAGTTTAGAAAGTCTTTTAAGTCATATAAATGAAAATTTAGCATAAATGGTATATGAAAGAAGGAAATGTAATTGCCCACCAACAGATATTGGGCGAAAATGTGGGTTGGGTGTCAAAAATCGTGTTTTTTTTAAGATTTCTATCTAAAGTAGACCTCGTAGAAAAAAAAATTAGCATAAGAGCTGTAGGTGGTATAAAGATCTACAACTTTTGCTCATTGTCAAAAATAATGTAAAAAATTCCAAAAACAAATTTTTTTGTTTTTTCTCTTTTCAAAAATAGTTAGATTTTGATGAAACTTGGTTTTAACGTTCATTGATATATTTTTTACTTAGACAAATTTTGTTTAGCAAAATATTAATTTTTATGTTTATGTTTTTACGGAAATAACATTAATATCAGCCAGCAAAGAGTGGTCATAGAAATAAAATTTAATTTTTGAAAAAGATTTTGATTTTCTTAAATCAAATCTGGTATCAGAATTGCTCACCCATGCAAAGTTTTTGCGTAATCGAATTTTGAACTTCCCAAAAAACATTGTTTTTCTGATTTTGAACATGTTTTTTGAAAAGATTTTTAATCCAAAATAATTATACAGGTTTGACAAAAAATCTTACGGTAAAGTTTGAGATTATCCGCAAAAAGAAAACACTTTGAATTCTGAAAGATATCGGGTATATCGTTTACAAATAACAAGAATAATAATGGACCCAAATGACTTCCTTGCGGAATATCAGAAGTGACCGAAATACAATTTGAAAGCGAGCTTTCCACTTTTACTATTTGAATTCTATAATATAAATACTATTTAAGCCATTTAAAAAGGGAAGAGTGGATACCTATAGTAAGATTTGATGGTTTACTCGGTCAAATGCCTTTGCAAAATCTGTGAAAATAACATCTTTTTGGCACCCTTTTTCCATATTTGAAATGATGGCATTGGTTATTAATGCTAAATTTGTTGCAGTTGATTTCCCTGCTACAAATCCATGTTGAGAAACAAAAATATGATTATGAAATAAAAGAGTTAACCTATTGCAGACTAAGAGTTCAAATACTTTTGGAATACACGAAATTTTGCAAATTCGTTTATAACTGGGAATATCCAGTTTTGAGCCCGATTTGTAAATTGGTGATAATCCAATTTAGATAAAACGTCTTCAATGTCAAATGGACTAAAAACTAAAGAACCGATATTGACGACTCTACTCATATACTGTAAGTTCTGAATAGGGGCAATATCTGAAGAGTAAACTGTTTGGAAATAGTCAGCAAATAAATAACAAACTTCAGCTAAATCACTAGAAATTGTAACTATATACTTCATACTACTAGGTAATCCACTTGATTTACGCCTTGAACTTATAAGACTCCAAAAACGCTTGAAATTTGATTTGAGTTCACTTTCGATAGAAAGCAAGTAGTAACGATATAAAAATTTATTGATAAGATCAAATTCTCGTTGACGGTTAAGGTAGCTTGGCCAAGTTCAGGTGTTCTTATGGTTTTCAAGATAAATGTAGGTTGAATATACATATCTTTCTTACCTCAAACTATAGATTTTAATGCTCTTGTATTTTATGTAATCATTTTATTTTTGGAATATCAAGTTTAATTTTCTATTGTAAGTCTCACACATCGTACCTACATAACACCCCTACGCCTACCTTTACTCGAGTTGTATATTTTTCTGTAATTGTATTTTCTTTTGCTCAAAAAACTTCAATCAATATAAAATATTCACTGAATTCTGTCAGCCTCGTTTAACCTTGAATTCTTGAAACAAACAACAAATGAACACCTCCAACAACCCAAAAACATCAAAATTAAATTCCAGCACTGAATTAAATATACCTATAAAGTCCACTATCATTTTTGTTTTGCCTTGTATTTTCAATTTACATTATTATCTATTTTATATATATCTAATTTTCAACTAAAGCCAATTTGAAAATAAAAATTGTTAAAAATTCAAATTAAATATTTAATTTAATTTAACGCATTACAGCGAGTGAACGTGTTGCCAACCAAAAGCAATTCAATTTCACTCCCATGTATAAGAGTATTAAAAAAAGATAGGCGGTCGTAGTATAGGTAATGCGAATATGCAAAGAAATGGGATTTCCAGATTGAATTTAGCAACAAGGATGCGGAAGGGAAACAAAAAAAGTTTTTTTCTTTAATTTAATTTTTCTTTAATCCTTGTAAGAGAAAAAGAACAAACAAAACTTTTTTTTCTCTCATATAAAATGTGTGAAAATTGAAAAGTTTGTTCATAAAATGTATTTTCAACGATGTAAATTTGTAGCAGGAGAGAAGAGGCAAGAAGCAGAGCATTGTATTTTAACGGGCTAAAGTGCCATCATGCAGTAGGTATAAATGCAAGATCTTTCGAGGTTAAACGCTACCATCCCCGCAAATAAAAAAAAAGAATTTTTACAAACTGTGAATGTGATACCAAATACAAGTGAAATGGCAAATATTTACTTTAATAGCTTAATTTTTACACTGAATTACAATTTTTGTTTATATTTTTAATTAAAGATTGAATAGTTAATGCAAACAAGTTTTTAAAAAGAAAACTGTAAGGAATTAGGTCACTTTTATACTTGATTTTCTCTTTTCTTGATCTAAGAATTGTAGAAAATGTCGTTGGACATGCTTCTAAAATCAAGAAGACATGCTGACCAGTCAAAGGGTCCTATGTTAGGCTTGCCCAAAACACTCTACTAAAATCTATTTTCTGTTTAGGGACAAATGTGATGTTGCACTTACAGAAAATAGTTGCTGTGAGTTTGGCTAACCTAAACACAAATTTCTTTAAAAATATCCCGTAGGGCCGCAGGTACCACTAGATTGTTTAATACCCAATTTCTAGCACGTTTAACTCTAACTATGCATGCTTCCACAGCCACAGCGTTAGATATTTTCGAACCTTTGTGTTTGGGTCACCCGTGGAAGTGAGTTCATTTTTGTTTTCGTTCAAATGCAATCTCCTTAATCTTTTCTTTGGCTATTATAACGAACCGTGCACGAAGAGATAAAGAAAAACGCCAAATCACCTGTTCCATTCTGAGCACCCATAATCACTCCTTCATATACCCCTATTATTTCATGTAAAATTTGTTCGTATAATATAGCAGGTTTAGACAACAAACTAATTTTTAAAGAATTTTGATATAATTAGACAAAATGATATTTTCCTATTGTTTGAAACTTTTATCTATAAGGAAACAGACAAATATGAGAACTTTTTTCCGGAATTTATATTAAGTTGGATTCCTGGTACGAGGTCGCAGATATACGGAAGAGCGAGTGAAGGATGTCTATTCGGATTAAAAAAATCATTTAAAAAAAACACAAATTGTCGCTTTGTGAGGGAGCTAAATAAGATTGTGGTTGAAATGACCGTGATGAATGAAAAATTTTATATTGTGCCAGTTTATATTAATTGTAACAAGTGGATGGAAGATTTTGCTGAGTTATATAACTTTCTTTTGGAGCTGGGTAGCGAAAACATAATGTTAATTGGAGACTGTAACGC
This sequence comes from Meliscaeva auricollis, assembly GCA_948107695.1. NCBI lineage: Eukaryota > Metazoa > Arthropoda > Insecta > Diptera > Syrphidae > Meliscaeva > Meliscaeva auricollis. The sequence continues at coordinate 19,683,398 of OX403617.1, read as the reverse complement.
AAGGGTGGGCTCTTCGCAGTTACTTCAGATGGAGCCAGAATTTATACCAACTCAAATTAGTGATGTGAGATCAGCGTGTGATACGACGATAGACAGCAAAGGGAGAAAGTTTATAGAAATGTGCGAAACAGTCGGCCTAACACTACTGAACGGAAGAATGCGTAGCGACAAAAATGGGAACTTCACGTTTATAAGAGGAAATTCCTGCTCCACAATAGATTACTGCCTCATACGTGGAAGATGGCTTGATTGTGTAGATGATCTAAAGGTAGAAGAACTGGTATACTCTGATCATCTTCCATTAAATGTTAAGTGTAAATTCGGTGAACTGCGAGGAGAAATAAATGAAGGCCTCAAACTGTTACCGAAGCTAAGGTGGAAAGGAGCCCTTTTGACGTCATATCAAATGAGCCTTGACCTGTGTCTGAATACTCTAAACGATGACCAAATTAAGTCCCCTCGAGGCATTGAACTATTAGTTTCAAGCATATCTCAAGCAGCACAACCATTTCAATCACGCCGCAAGCAAAACTGGAAGGATCCATGGTTTGACGCAGATTGCGACGCAGCAAGGAAAAAGTCTTTCGGTTTTTTGAAACTTCTCAGAGCAACAAACTCTATGTCAGCGAAATTAAGGTATCAAGAAGCAAATAGGGCTTTCAAAACAGTTTGCAAAGAAAAGCAAAAACAATACTCTTGCTCTCTCATGCAAAAATTGTCCGAAGTAAAAGACAGTCGTGCTTTTTGGAAGCTTGCGCGGGAATTAAATGGCATTCCTTTTGCAAGGAAAACTGAAATAAGCACATCTAAATTAGCGGAGCACTTCGAACAGTTACTTTGTGTCTCGGTTAGCACACATCAAATACAGTTTCCCTACCCATGGGTGAGAAACGAACAGCTGGACCGAGCTTTCACAACACAAGAGCTAACAGAAGTCCTCGGTAGATGCAATATCAACAAGGCTCCAGGGGAGGATCGTGTCCCGTATGAATTCTACAAGAACGCTTCAGAAAATTTCCTAGCAAAGCTAACGGATGCTTTTAACTACATCTTTACTAGCGGTGAAATTCCACAAAGTTTCCGAAAGAATATTATCTTTCCACTATTTAAAAAGGGTGATGTTAACGACCCAAACAACTATCGAGGCATCTCATTCTTAAACTCTGTTATGAAAATTTTTACTGGAGTGATTCTAGACAGGTTGACACTCTGGATACATCAAAACAATCTCCTGAGTGAGTTCCAATCGGGTTTCAGGAAGGAATATTCAACAGTAGACAATGTTTTCGCCTTAACAAGTATCGCTAGATCTTACCTCAGTAAATGAAAGAAGTTATATGTCTTTTTCATTGATTTTAAGGCTGCCTTCGACTCAATCAACCGGAACGCTCTTTTCTATAAGCTTAGTTGTCTTGGTTTGTCATCAAAAATGCTATCGATACTACGCCGGCTGTATGAAGATAATCTGACAGCAGTATGGGACGGAGCTGAAGGATCAGACTGGTTTCAAACGACATCAGGAGTCAAGCAAGGTTGCCTTCTGAGTCCACTCCTCTTCTCGCTTTTTCTAGATGACCTGACATCGTTTCTACCCGGAGGTATTACTTTTGCTGATACTGATATAAAAGCGTTATTGTATGCAGATGATATTGTCATCTTTGCGGAGACACCAAATATGCTGCAATTAATGATAAACAAATTGCAATTGAACTGCCATCGCTGGAATCTCACAGTTAACACCAGAAAGTCCAAAGTATTGATATTTCGAAATGGAACAGGGCGATATGCAAGGAATGAGAAGTGGAAGTGGGAAAATGAGGACCTTGAGGTGGTAAGAGAGTAAAAATACCTCGGAGTTATCATTACTCCGCAGCTCTCTTTCAAAAAGCATCTACAGGAGAAGTTGAAGGATGCAAAAAAGGCAATTATTTGCAACTGGAAAGGAGTACTGGGAAAGAAAAATATTGCCCCGAGTGCTAAGTACAAGCTTTTTGAAGCGGTCATGCGATCAGTGATGTGTTATGCTGCGCAAGTATGGGGAATTTTTCAGCATGAGGAAGTTGAAAAACTTTTAAGATATTTTATAAAAAAGATATTCTGGCTCCCGGAAAATACCCCGACATATATGCTGCACTTGGAGACAGGTGTTTCGCCGCTCTTTATCTACTCACTCAAGATGCATCTGAACTATGTCTCCAAAGTAATAGCGCTTCCCAATCATCGTCTGCCAAACAAAATAGCAAGTCATCTTCTATCACGAAAATCCCAATTTTTTGAAGAATGGACACGTCTAGGCCTCCAACATGACGTTCAGTTAATAGAAAGTAACACGGACTCTTGGAAAGACAGCTTTCCTATATTGCTGAGGAAAATTGAGGATTCAATTTTTGCTCAATTCGAAGAATCGGCTCATATGAGTGAGACTAGAAACATGTACAAGATACTGCAGTACAACCTTGGTGTGAACAACTATTTCAGTGATCGTTATTCTATAAGTACAATATCATTGATATTCAAAACCAGAGGGGAATTGCTTCGTTTAAACTACCAGCCTTATAGATCTGAAGGAAACATAGAATGCAGTCTTTGCAACTTGCGAACGACGGAAAATGTTCTTCATTTCTTAGGAACGTGTCCGACCTTGAAAATGATACGTGCTGCACATTGGGGTAAAAGCATCTTGACTTTAGAGGAAACCAAAGACATTCTAAACGGCCGAAACTGGATGATTTTATACTTATACGTCAAAGCAGCATATAATTATAGAAACCAAATTATAAACGAAGCATTTTAAAACATAGGTCTGAACCAAATTATGTACTTAAAGATTTTCTAGCGAACCTACAAATATTATACTTATTCAATTGAAACTTATGTAATTTATCTAAATAATACTCTTTTTTTTCTGGCTGACGGCAAAAGCCAATGCTATATTTTGTGTTTATGTATGCATAATGTAACTCAATATCTTGTTTGAAAATAAAATCACACACTACTACTACTACTACTACTATACCCCTATTACAATCCCATGTCTACAGGCTAGTCCAGGCAGCAGACGAAGAGGGCGTTTATGCCGGAGATATTTTTTTGAAATTTTGTTTTTTTTAAATTAAAAAAAATTCATCAAAATTGGTTCAGTCGTTTTAGTGAATGTCAAAAAAGAAAGAAAACGGTTCTATGGCAGGTACCGTTAGTAGAATTCTTACAAACATTTCTTTTATTCAAAAAGTATGAACCTACTTACAGAAGCAGAAAGAAATTTTAATCAAAATCGTTAAACCCGAAAATTGTTAGACCCGTTTTTTTAAAAAACTATTTTTTCTATATAAAATTTTTCAAGGATATTATTTATCAACATCTAAAAACTAAAATTTTGAAAAAAATATTGTGTAGTTTTCGAAAAAATGATTTTTCAAAAAAAAAATTACAATGTTTTTTATAAAAATCAAAGAAAAATTTTTTAATAATTTATTATTACGGCAATTTATAAGCTTTGATGTAAAAAAAAGGTTTAAAATAGTTGAGTCACATCGGCTTTTTGAACGAGGTATTCTACTAAAACATATCTGCAGTATTGACATTCACTGAATGCGTTCAGGAAAGCTTGCATTGTCAATGCAACGGTGTAGAGAAAACAGTGTTTTTTTTTTTTGTAATTTACATTTTTTCAAAAATTAAAAAACATTTACCCATCTGGCTTTGAGGAGCCTTTGACTAACTAAAGTATTTAAACCAATTTGCCTTTTTGTTTGTTTATTTATTAATTATTTGGTTGAATTAATTATCCTGTCATTCTGTCAATCAAAGACCTTTGAAAATAAACAAAATATAATGGCTTTTACGTGTCTTTTTGGCATCTGAATGAACACTTTAAGTTTACATTCTTCAGAGTTAAAACACAATTTATGGAAAATAAAAATATTAAAAATTTAAAATAAAGAAAAAAAAACAAATTTTAAATAATGTCAACTTGCCGAGAAAAATTCAATACAATTTTTATGTTTGCTCGAAAATGCGCCGTAGTCGTAGGCTGTGATGTTTTTGATCCAAATTTTCATTACAACTGGAGGACTTGGGTAGTTATAGTAGCCATAACCGGCTTCTTTATTTTGTCCGGCTACACCATCTATGTGGGAGTTTATATAGACAAAGATTGGACTGCCATACTGCAGGCCCTGTGCATGGCAGGAAGTGCAGTACAGGGCATATCTAAATTATACTCTATCACGAAAAACGAAAAGTACTACCGTCAAATATTTGACGAAATCGATGAAGTCTACAAAATATTCGAACAAAAACACATTCAATACCAAATTGCCCTCAACAACACAAATAATATAAATATAAAATTTGTTAAATTCATTGCATGCACTTACATTGGTGCTACTGTTGTTTTATTATCTGTTCCGCATTTGTATTTAATAATTTACGGAGAAAAAATATTTGTTATGCAATTTTTAATTCCTGGAATTGATCGAAAAACTTTTTTTGGACATTTGATAATGACGGTAGTCCATTCGATATGTATACTTATTGGTTCCTTTGGTAACTTTGCCGGAGATGTGTTTTTCTTTATGTTTGTGCTACAGGTTCCGTTGTATAAAAATATTCTAAGAATCAAGTTTGAGGACATGAATGAGGTTACTAGTGAAATGGGAGATGACAATAGTGAAAGAACACTTCCCTTGTTGAGGGACATTCTGAAGTGGCATCAGAAGTACTCAGCGTAAGTCAAGTTCTCTTAGAAGCTTTCTTGTAACATCTAAAAATAACAATACAATTATTAAATAGCTTAACACAGACCCTGAGTGACGTGTTTTTTGCAGTATTGTTCATTCAAATCCTAACGACTACATTTAACATTGGTATGACAATTTTTATAACGTTTACGGGAGGTTGGCCAGCTGGCTATTCATATCTGATATATTCATTCATCATACTTTATACATATTGTGGCCTAGGAACGTTTACAGAGATAGCGGTAAGTTTTGATACCATTTTGCTTTAGTTTTGCAGATGCGATGAAAATTATGAATACTAATTATTCAATTTTATTTGCAGAATGATGATGTTTGTGATTATGTGTACTGTACTTGTCTTTGGTATAGATTGTCAATTCCTGAACAAAAAATGTTAATGATAATGCTGGTGAAGGCTCAAACACCAACTTTGATGACAGTGGGTGATATAATGCCTCTGTCTGTAACAACTGCACTGTCATTGACGAAAACAGTGTATAGCTTTTTAATGATGCTGTTAAATTTTTCTGATGAATAAGGAATTGTTTTATTTTTAATTATACATCAAATCAATTGTACCTAGGTATACTGTTAACCTAGAATTGGTTGAGCAATGTGACCTATAAATAGCAATAATGTCAAAATAAAATGTCACACAGATTAATATTCAAAATTCTAAATAAATACGCGCGTAAAAACGCGCATAAAAACGAAAATTCTTCTTTTTTCTCTACCTGTTGTTCAGAAATATTGATTATTGAACGAATGAGTTGCTTCCGAGGCTGATCATTTTTATAGCCCAAATAAAACATTCGGTAGCCATTGAATTTCTCCATTTCCGTTCAACTGGGCTGTGTACAACGCAGCACATCACTTATCACTAAGAAGAATAGTATTGGCGATAGTATGCAACACTGCCTGACTCCACTTTGGACAAATTCATCTAACAATCAACCTTTATGCAGAATGTGACTTTTGCATCCATCGTGGAGTGACTTTAATAATAGCAATTGACTTATCTGGAATGCCCCTTCAGGATTAGGGAATCCAAATAAATTCTCTGTTGACACTATCGCACGCTTTTTTTAAATCAATGAATAGCAAGTGAAGTGGTGATCGATATTCGACGCACTGCTTAGTAATGATCAGCAAGTTTGGTAAACGCAGGATAATTCAGCGAAGAAATCTGCTTGTTCACCGGTGAGTGTGTCTTCTTTGTGTTCTTTTATTTTTATTCTTAGAATTTTTGATATTATTTCGACAGCCGCAAGAATGACGCAAATCCCTCTTCTTCGCTTAATGTGGTTGACACTGTTTGTATAGGAGCTCTGCGAGATTACCGTCAAGTTGTACTGACTTACTTTGTTGTTCTTCAGTACTTTAATCGTGGCAATGATCTCTCCTCTGCTGGGAGGTATCTTGGATCTTGGATCTTGGATGCGCATCGCTGGCGAACACACAGTTTAAGACCAAAGTGAAGTGGTTCTAATCCACCTTCTGAGCTGGTCGTCATCCGAATGGAGCAGATAACCATCTACATCTTTCACCGGATGTTGTTTACAGCTTTGTATACCTGTGAGCTCTTTACTGATCCTATTAATAGTTCTGCTGTTGCTCCACTTTACAGCTACTTCTGCTTCTTCAGCAAATGCGTTGATGTAGTTATGCACACACTTTTATAAAGGATTTTGGATTTATATTTTGTGAAATATTGTGGAGGCACTTTAAGAAGTGTTCCCACAAAGGCATTGTAAAAAAAAATAAAAAGGTAGGAGAAGAATTTTCTCAATGGAATCAGCATCACTAGTTCCACTCATGTTGAATTATCAGAGTATGGGCTTATAAGGAGCGGTTTATCCGGCCTTCCGGTGTTTCGAGTAATTAAAGGGCTCCTGCCACTCTGGTCGCTGTCCCAAAATTAATAAAGTTATGAATCAACTACAAGAGCTTTGGGTATGGATGATCTTAATTTTGACAAAACTCTCCAACGAAACTTATGCAACGAATTTCGAATCCGAACGTTGATTATCCGGACCTAAAGCAGATTACGTGCAGTCGAACAATTAGTGAAGTATGAACCTGTAGATAGGTAAGAAGCTGCATTAACAGGCATCCGGGATGTTATAGAGAGGGATAAGAACAGTAAAAGTGCTGCAAGGATCGGAAACTACGGTAATATACTTTTGACTTAGACTCGCAAGTCTTCAGATAAACTAACTACTAACCAAACTGATCACAGATAAGAGAACCAGAAAATAAACAGAGTTCGGAGGAGTTAATCGCAAGACCATGTCTCCCTGAATTTCTCGAGAAACTCACCTCATCACCAAGAGTATTGACGAGCATTGGAATCATTGAACTGATATTAATAGCAGTTTGTCGGTTGGGACCTCGTGATCCACCCTGGTATTTCCCATCTTATGTAATATGTAAGAAGGGAGTTAATGCTTCCTTCAAAATTTAAAATGCCCTTACGAAATAAATTGAAAATATTTTATTTATAATGTTTGCCCTATTTATCATGTCTTAGTATTTGGTGATGTGTAGTAATTATCCTGTCAATCTGTCAATCAAATAGGTTTGTAGTAGACTGAACTATCATAGTTTTAACATATAACCACAACAGAAAAATCATTGTAAGTTTTTCCTTTTCACAGTTTAAACTTAAATTTATTAAACAAAAATAGTGTGTATCCTAAAGAAGCAAGATTGCGAAAAAAATATGTCAACTTGCCGAGATAAATTCAATAGCCTCTTTATGTTTGCACGCAAATGTGCAGTACTCGTTGGTGCAGATGTTTTCAATCCGAATTTTCATTACAATTGGATGACTTGGTTTGTCATAATATCCACAAATACCTTTTTTGTTTTGTCAGGCTACACAATCTACGTGGGAGTTTATATCGACAAAGATTGGACTGCTATACTCCAAGCCCTGTGCATGGTAGGCAGTGCAGTTCAGGGCCTTACCAAGTTATATTCCGTTACAACAAAAAAATTAATTTACCGTGAAATATTTAACGAAGTCGATGAAGTCTACGAAATATACGAACAAAAGCATATTCAATATCAGATTGCCCTCAATAATGCCACAAAAATAAATATCAAATTTGTGAAATTCATTGCATGTACCTACATTCTTGGCACCACAGTTTTGCTTTGTGTTCCGCTTTTATATTTGATAGTTTTTGGAGAAAAAATATTTGTAATGCAATTTTTAATTCCTGGAATTGACCCTACAACTCATCTGGGACATATGATAATGATGATAGCCCATTCAACATGCATACTGATGGGATCCTTTGGCAATTTTGCTGGAGATGTGTTTTTCTTCTTGTTCTTGTTGCAGGTTCCATTGTTTAAAAATATTTTAAGAATTAAATTCGAGGACCTCAATGAGGTATTACTTGATACAGGAAATGACAATACTGAAAGGACACTTCCCTTTTTGAAGGATATCCTTAAGTGGCATCAGAAGTACTCAGCGTAAGTCAATTTACTTGGAAGTTATAAAAATGTACACAATACCAGTATAGAATTTTATATCCTGCCGTATTAGGTTAACACAGACCCTAAGTGACGTGTTTTTCGCAGTCTTGTTTATTCAAATTTTTACGACTACACTAAACATTGGCATGACAATTTTCATAACATCAACGAGATCTTGGCCAGCTGGCTATGCTTATCTAATATACTCATTTACCATACTTTACACTTATTGTGGACTTGGAACAGTGACGGAGATAGCAGTGAGTTTTGATTTTTTGCTAATGACATTTAATTTGATGAAGAATTTCCTTGCAGAATGATGATGTTTGTGATTGTGTTTACAATACTTGTCTTTGGTATAGATTGTCTCTGTCTGAACAAAAGATGTTGATAACAATGCTGGTGAAAGCTCAAAAACCTACTTTGATGACAGTGGGTGATATAATGCCTTTGTCTGTTACGACAGCTCTGTCATTGACGAAAACAGTTTATAGCTTTTTAATGATGCTTTTAAATTTTTCTGAGGAATAATGCTTTTAGTTTTTGACGCTTATAGAAACACAATATTAAAAAAATAAAAAAATGGATTGTACTTTCACCCAAATGCACTATTTTAAATTAATATTTGTAGCTGAAAGGCATAAATAATTATTCTAGTATATTAAAAATTGGAAGCAGAAAAGTTTTCAGATTACAGCGTTGGCATTTGGTGTTCAAAAAGTGCATGAATACTACTTTCACTTGGAATTCATTTGACCATTAGAAATGAATTCTGCAGTTTAACAACTTTTAATTTTTCAGTAGGTTGAACAAAAGTATATATTTGCGTACATATAGGTAAGCTGAACTATTTTTTTCTTATTTGAAACTTGGCAGACTTTAATTTTATCATTACAGCTTATTTTGGGAATTTTTAAAAATTTTTAACTTTTATAGTTTTCGAGTTATAGCTGGATTTTTTCAGCTGTTTTTCGTTTTATCCAAACATTGTTTTGTTTTTAACTCTACATTCTAAATTTTCTCAAAAATTGTGAAACTCTACACACGTTGATATCACTTGGATAATTGTTAAAGTTTTTTTTAACTCTTATAGTTTTTGAGTTACAGATTAACAAAAATTACGAGCTACAAATTTTTTAAAACAATTTTTTTTTTGAAAAATCGATTTTCCGTAAACGTGTTGGTGGTGACTTACTCACCATGCTATCTCTCTGTTGTAAATTATATTGAATGTCGCAATAATTCTTAAATTTACATTTAAAACTAAGTGGGTATAGGTAGATTATGCTTTGAAACAACATTCTAGCTGTTAATAAAATCTTCTTATCTAAAACATCGTGAGTGCCCTTAGATTGCGAACAAAATTGATTTCAACTTAAAAATTAATGCTAAACATTTTGAAAATAGGTTGACCACAATATATGAAATGACATTGCATTGTCAAAACAAATAAGTTTCAACGTGAAATCAAATACATGTTTTTGAGGTAAGTTGTTGAAAGTATTTTCCCTCAGTGTGATTATAAAATTGAGGAAAAATCTTTTGGTGTATTAAAAGATATAATTATGTATAATGTTAAATGATGTAAAGGTATTTTAAAATCCAGCTGTATCATCAAAAAAGCTTTTTCGTGAATGGTTTTGCATTTTCAGTACTTACAACACTCAAGGGCGGATCCAGGGGGGTGCACGTGCGGGGGATTCGCCCTTGTCAAAAAAAACATTCAAAAGTATTTGCTTATCAATAAAATTTGCCTTAAATATTTCTTTGTTCATCAGAACCCATATTATTACAGAATAAACATAAATGTCAAGCTTTAACCCTGAAAACTGCCATTCCCAAAAAAAAACAAAAAAAAACAAAGACGACTAATCCGCGAAATGGAACTTGACAAATCGACGCACGACAAAAAGCAAAATTGTTCTTAGTCATAAGTAAGTACTGTGGCGTGAGAAAAATGTTTTTCCGTTGAAATATCAATTATTTGGCCAATATTTATATTTTTGTTAATCTTCAAATTTGTTTTACAATGAAAATAAATGAATTAAACTTTTATTTTCAGTTATTCTACATTTAAGAGAAAGTTACATACAAATACAACTTTCTCAATATTAATGTTTTTTTTTTTTTTAATATTTCGAAAGTAATTTTGTTATTTATATGTGTTTGTGCACAATTTCATGTTGATTAAATCATTGCACCTAAACAAAACATTCTCTTATTACGTGTACTTTCTGTCTGCCAATCAAATTAGTTATATAAACAATCAATAAAAGTGAAAGACATACGTGTACTTCTACTTAATGTTTTTCTTAGTCATCTGGCTTTATGTTTGCAGTTTGATTTTTATTGTTACAAAGCCTCATCTTCGTGTAACAATACAAAAAAATAAAAAAAAAAAAAATTGTTTAACTTACCTCCAAGTCATTATCGGCAAAGATACTCCATCTAATAACTATGAATGGAAGGAAGTGTCGTGAATTTTTAAAAACTTAATATCTAATAAAATATCAAGTCAATGTGAAAGATTCACAAAATGTGAAATTTGTCGGATTTATGCACAAAAAAAGGGCATTGATTTAGTGAATACAATTAGTGATATACTTCACAAAACTCTTATTAATGTGTTGCATTGCTATAAATAAATTAAGTTAAGTGCTTGATTGTACTAGAAAATCCCGATTTTTGGGTTTGATATGTGCCACTTTAAAATACAACTCAGGTCTCAACACATTAAGTTTAGCTTTAGTCTCCTGGTTAACAACGTTCTTATTTAGTAAAAAAAATAAACAATTTATTCGTATTCATATTAAAAATAAAAATTAGTGGATTAACTAAAGGGGCTGCTTTTTTTTCAAATGTTGGTATTCAAAATACATACTTTAACAGTATGTTCAATTGCCGTATTATTGGATTTTCTTTAAACTAGACAATTTTTTTTTAATTTAAAAAATTGAACTATTTCAATTTTTTAAAGGTCTGTTTATGGAAAACAACTAGTATTGGTTTTTCACCCTTTCTAATTGAGGGGAAATTTGATCAAAAGTTGAATTTAAGCAGAAAAACAATTATTGAAATACAACGAGGTTAAATAACTGATGAAGCTATGTGATTTGTTTACATTTTTTATCAAGTTATCAATGAATAGTTTAAGAAAAAATGATTTTGAAACTCAGAATTTTGAAAAAAAAATTCAATCAAAACTTTAAGCTGATTTTCTTTTTCTAAAAATTCAATGGCCTTATTGTTTAATAAACAAATGCAAAAAGTTTATTTGTCTTATTTATTTAAGCTTCTCAACAAATATTTAATAGTTAGTTAATTTTTAAGAAATGTTTAAAAACAAAACTATTCAGTTTAAATTTTTTTTTATTTCTCCAAAACTAGAAGACATATTAACTAACTGTTTTGTACTAAATTAAAATCAAATATGTAAAACCATAAGTTTTTAAGTAATTAATGTTATAGAATGGTTTGATTTTTTTTATTTATTTTAATTTTTTTCGTAAATTGAAAGTTCATGTCACGTTTTACATTTTCTTCAGTCGTTTGACCTAAAATAAGGCCATTAAATTTTTGAAGAAACAATTTTATTTCATTACGTTAAACTTTGATTAATTAATTTTCTTTTTCAAAATTCTGACAATCATTTTTTCTTGAGGGATTCATTAGATAAACTTAATTTAAAATGTACATAAAAAAGGGTTCTCTGGTTATAAAATAACACACAATTTGATCTTGTATTCATGCTCCCTGTATTTCAATATTTATTCTGCTTTAAGTAAACTTTTGAGAAAATTCCATAACGGGTTAAATAGTTGTTCTTTAAAACAACTTGGTTTTTCTAAACAGACCTGGATTTTTTTTGGCATAGTTCATTTTAAAAAATCCTTAGCAAAAATGTTTGATAAAAAAATAATTCTTCAAAAAATTTTATTGTTAAGTCTAAATAAAGTCCCATAAGAGCGGCAATTTAAACCAGTAACTGTTAAAATATTTATGAATAATAACATTTGAAGAAAAAATTTTTCAAATAGGACCAGGTTCGCCCGGTTCTGAGATAATTTTCTTTAGTTACTACACTATTAGTCCATACAAAAATTTGGCAATTCGTAAAGGTTGGTCTCACTTGTACTGAATAAAAAACGAAATTTACGTATGTCAAGGTGAATTACTAATAATTCAACTGATGAGTCCAAAATGAGCCCCACTTTGACGAAAGGACTGTTAAAAAAGCCATACTAAATAGTTTAGCTACTATCACAAATCATCGTTCATTATTCCTATTTATTTTTTTCGTGATGTAAATAAAAACTGAAAGTTATATAGAAATACTTCAATAGTATTTATAGCTAAGAAATATTTTGATTACTTACAGCTAGGTTAACTTTAGAGGTGGCACAAAAAAACTTTGAGATTTATAAAAAGAAGTTGGTACATTGAGGCCACGCAATGATATGATTTAAACATTATAATAATTACAAATACATTGCTGTTCAAAAATTATGATTTTATTTTCAATTAAGTTCAAGTAAACTTATATTAGGGGTATTCATGCAACCCCTGGTAAACCTGGTATATAAGGAAAATTTGTCGAAATTTTTATGGAAATGACAGTTAATTTACCAGATATTGAACTTTAGCACGTTTATCAAGAGTTTACCAGGTTGAATGAATACCCCTATTATGTAATTTTTTTAAGGCATTTCCAGAAGATCATAACAATTTGTTGAGTTTTGAAGTTTTGATTTTGGATTTTCAATATTTACTACAAATTTCTTGAATAAACAATTATTCGTTGAGTATTATCCTATTTACTCTTATATAAAATAAGTCTAAACATCCAGTATATTACAATCGATCAATATTTGTTTATTTTCCATTAAAATCCCTTATTACCTATGAAAATTTTAAGCACAATACTGTAGATATATCAACATAATACCAACTACAGATTAATGGATTTACTCTGTATGTGTACCAACAAACACAAACTAGCTGATGACGTTCACTTGCGTCAATTGTAATGAATATTTATGAGAGATTTATTCAACATGTCCTAACATCCTGCTGATATAATTTTCCCCACAACACACAACATTTTGCCACTTCCAGCTCCATCATCACCTACTCAGTGTTGTCATTAGGGACACCCTGCGCTCAGGGACTACTTGTTATTGCTTACACTCGATGGCATTATGACAATTTTCCTTGTTGTTTTGTGATGTGAGAATAATATGCAAGGTTGATAGCTTTCCGGTTTTGTGCGATGATTGATGAATGTCCTGAAATTATGTAGCAAATGCATCAAGGTTGTTATATTGTATGGAAGCAACCATTTTTTTTTTTTTGTAAAGGAATTTAAAATAATTTTCTGATGGACATTATCACTTCGATTATGTATGTGATTAAGCTATTATAACTATACTGTGTACATACACTGAGGAAAAAAACAACCTTAGAATATAAAAATAAACTTTAAATCAAGTTAAAACTAACAAATTAACGAATTAACAGTTCGGGAATTAACACGAAAATTTTGAAATCAAAAACGTTTCCACATAAAATACGTAAAAAGTGAAAAAAAAATTATGGCCACCACTATTCTCGAGTACTAATCGACTTGTAAATAGTTTTATTTTACACCTTAAGATGTAACTTATAAGGAACTGATAAGAATAAAGAAAAAATAAACTGACATTCAAAAGAAAACAGTCTTGGTCTTTGCTTTGTTTTAATACTAACTTGTGATATCCTAAAAACCAAATTAACACCAAGTGTCTAGTTTCCAAGTGTACCAAAAGGAAGTTACCAGTGTTAGTCGCATTCACCTTCTTTTTATAATTTTTAAGTCAAAGGCTTCAAAACATTTTTTTTTATTTTTTTTTTGTACATTTTGCATTAATTTTAATTTAATTTCATTCAGAAAACTAGCCAACTTATCAATAATTTATTACTTACTAAGTGGCTGCATGTGGGCGCTCTAAATCAATCTAAAATATTAATTTTAATGCTTTTCGGCCTTACAACTATTTAAATACTTAATATTTCATGGTTTTATTTTTTAACAAGAAATAATTTAAAAGAAACTTGGTACCCTTATCTTACAACTTATTACAAAACATGGAATAAAAAAAATACTTATACGCCATAGTGAACATAAGTGTTCTTTTATTACGTCATGTCATTACTTATTTAATTACCAACATTATTCTTATTTTTATTTACGGTATAGGTAGGTACTGTAGGGCAAGTTTGAGATTCGTAAAAAAAACCAAACTCGAGATAACAATCAGACATGCAAATTCGATGATAGAGAATCAAATAAAAGTGGGTCTCGCAATTTTGTCTGTGTATATTTCGAGTTCCAGCCTAAGCCCCTGAAGCCATTTTTTTTTTTCAAATTTGGTGGTTAAGGGTTTTTGGTGATTCCCTAGGAACCTGTCATATAATGAATAATGAAAAGTTGAATTTTTAAAAATCGGCTCCAACGATTTTAATAAAAAAATTGTATTTACTTTGGATAGTAAGGACCTACTTTTGAAATGAAAGGAATTTTTTTAGAAATGTTAATAACGGTACCTACCATAGGACCGGTTTTTTTTTCATTTTTGAGTTCCTCTTAAGCGATTGAACTGATTTCGATGAATTTTTTTAAACGAAAGCTTGTTAATAACTTTAAAGTTATTTGAATTTGTAAAAAAAAATGAAACAGGGGACTTTATTTTTTTGAAATTTTGGTTTTAGATGTGCATTAATATTTTCATGAAAACAGCATACTAACTTTTTTTTTTAAACAATGTTTGAGAAATTTTATGTATAAAAAAATAATTTTGTCAAAAACGGCTACAACGATTTTCGATTTTTTTCTAAAAATGTATCTTTCTTGTCTTTCGAGACATTTTTATTTGCCTTGTTGGCGTCGTCGTTGGCGTTGGAAATTTGTAAACACGATAACTTTTAAGATTACCTAAACTCAGGTTTAGTTCGAATTCAGGAAAAGTTTGGGATTACCAATGAATTCATTTTTTTTTTTATTATACAATTTTACGCTCGTTTCGCACGTTTTGGTTTCATATTCTGTTTATATCGATCAAGTCATTGTTCGGCGCCACTTAGCTTATTTCAAAATTTGAGTCACTTCACCTCATTTCTCGTTCGCCAAAACTAATTCATTATCATTTCCAGTTGCATAGAAAACCATGATAGCATTCAACCATTAATCTACAATTTTTCCAAATTTGAAAAGATAAAATCAAAAGAGAGCTCAATCTTATTTGTGAGTTTGGTCGAAAAATCATTTTAAAAATTGTAATGTTAAGAAGAAGAAGTCTTCAGTCCTTTCCTAAAATAAAATCGGGAAATAAATGCCTTCTTCTTCTTATTATTATTGTTATCATTATTACTTGTTGTCAATTTGCAATAATTAAAACCAAAAAATCAAAATTTTTGAGCATAACTAAATTATGCGTATTTAAGCTGACATTCTATAAATAAATATTCAATTTATCTCTGAAAGGTAGATATTACAACAATAATTCTTATTTCAATGCTAAAATAAGCTTAAGTTCTTATACATTGTATGGTCAAGACGAGGTTCAATTCCACAGTAAAAATGGAAATAATCGAATTCATTATCGATAATGCGGTGAGAATTTAATCACAAGGGGCACTCATTAATATTTAATTTTCTGTTTTATATAAATCCTATAAACAAAAAAAAAAAACAAAATCCTACTACACGCTTCCAGTCTTAAATAATAATAAACTAATACTTCACTAAAATAATTCACACCTAAAATTCATCTAAAACTAATTTATTTTAAATAATAATAATACAAATTGCTGTTTTAGCTAACCGCATTGATTTGAAAATAAAAAAAAAAAATAAATTCTAAAATATGCATTTATATCTAGTGGGTTTTTAAAATTAACTATTTTAATAAGTTTATATAAATTAAATGTTCATTGTTACAATATTGTACTTTCACTCATATGAATATTTTATCTCGCAACCTTGTCGTATGATGTCCTCTAATATAAACGACAAACAAAATTATTCTATTCTATAGAAAATTACACGTCCTAATGGTTGGTCGGAGAGAATTGGCCAGGCAGCGTTAGCAATTGAATTAACATTAAATGGCCAAATGATGTTCGAATGTCCAAAGGACTCGCCCTCTCTGAATGGTTTACTTTGGCTTTGGCGTGTTGGCTTTGGCATCGGCTTTGTTATAATGCGGACCTATTTAGAACGTTTTTCTATTTTCAAATAAATCACGCTTACATCCGTTACGTTGGAAAGATATAGGAGATTGTGTGTACATTTTACATTATTGCTTGATGTGGCCAACAACAACATCAGAACAGGGATAACGAGGATAATGGAAATGTCTGTTGTGGCCACAAAATATATAGGTCACAGTCATGAATGAGATGAAAGGAAAAAAATAATTTGGTGTTGTTTTGTTTTATTTCTCGAGAGGTTAATACTTTGTTAAAGCAGCGTTCACTTAAATGTGATTATTTTTACCCTTTAATTTGTCATCTCAAGGCTTAAAATGTCCCAAAATAAAAAAAATTCATTGAACCCTCAACCACCTACCACCTATTTAAGTCCCTTAATCACCTACGTGCGGTCTCAGACCTCACTAAATAGGACCTTAAATGGGCGATTTTTATCAATTACAAAATTAAAAACATAATTTTTAAAATCCTTAAAAATTAACCTTTTTAGCACAGAAATTCTTATAAATTAGAAAACAATAAAACAAAATAAAAATTAAAAACAAACTCCACCAATATACATAATTTTTGCGGCAGTTTTCATAAATTTATTTCATACACTCTATATAAAATTGGTGCTTTGCATAAGAAACGTAAGTAACATTTCTTACATTTTGATGTCAGTCTCATAAGAAATCTCTTTCTGTAGCATTCTTTCAAAACGTGAGCACGTATTTACTCCTCGAGTGCATGTTCAATAGTTTTTAGTGAGTAGAAAAGGTACATGGATGTATACGCTATCGTATGACCCCTCCACATAAAAATATTTCAATTTGAAAAGTCATTGCGGTCTCTGAGACCGTTGGTAGGTGGTTAGCAGTTAAGAAGCTGTTTTATAGTCATTTGAAAATCGGTTTTTACGCTTTTTTTATATTTTTTTCTAAAAATGCATATACACTTTAATTAAAAACGCTTAGCATTGTAACTTCATTTATAAGAGCAAGTATTTGCGATCTAGAAGTGCGTTTTATTTTTTTTTTTAGTTTTTAGTTCCTCAAAAACGGATTTAAAAGAAATTTTCAAAATAAATTTAGGAAAATCTACCCACTATCACACATTTATAAATTTTTGATTTCTTTAAAATAGCTCCAAAGATTTGGTTTAAATTTTCAGGATTTATTTTAGTTAAAAAGAAAAAACTACAAAAACCTAAATAAATTTAGTAAAATTGGCCTACAGGCACACCAACTTTAATTATTTTTTGATTTCTCGCAAAATGGCTGTAGGGATTTAGAAAAAAATTTCAAAGTTTATTTTTGTTAAAAAGAAATAAATTAATAAAATAGATTTAGGAAAATTTTCAGAATTTTCAGAATTTTTTTTTTTAATAAGAAAAAATAGAAAAAAAATAATTTTTTTTTATATTTTTTTCTTATAAAAAAAAAAATAAAATTGGCTTACTTTAGTAAAAGCACCCACTTTCGTTAACTTTTGGTTTGTCGAAAACGACTGCAAGGATTTAGATGAAATTTAAAAGTTTGTTTTTATCAACGAATAAAAAATTAAAAACAAAACTTGAGGAAAATCCGTCACTTTCACGTTTACTTCTAAGTACAGTGAGTTTAAATACTGTTTTCGAAAAGAAATCTTATCCAAAATACTGTTCAAAAATTATTGGATAGGACAGAATAGGATACTTATAATAGTAAGTAAGTATTTTATGATAAATCCGTTTTAGTTTTTCAATGAAAAAAAATCATTAAGAAAAAATTGATTTTCGAAAAAATCATTTCTGGAAAACTTGATTTTTTTTAAATTTCATGGCTATAAAAATGTTGATCATTATAATTAATCTAACAATAAATATTTATTTTATAATTCTTCCGCTTTTAGTTTTTGAGATGTACAAAAAGTTTATTTTATTAATATTACTTCACTTTACCCTAGTCGCTAGTCGAATTTCAAAAAATTCCATCTCAGAGGAACTCTACACTATACCACCTATCTTAAGGTAGAATTATTTTTTTTTCTATGCATAATAGTACTCTCAGTGAAAAATAGCAACGTAAAATGTAAAAGACACATATTAAATTCGAAGTTGTTTCGGTATGTTTATTTTCACGTTGAAGAATAGCTAATTTGGTTGAAATACAAGAGTTATTTCCAACAGAGGAAACAGCAAAATAGGTAAGACTTTGTCGACTGGTAACTCAAGCACCGCTGGCTTGTATACTGGTGATTGCCATCATTTAATTTTGTTCGCCTTTTGCGTATTCAAAGTGGAAACGTTTTTGAAAATTTAGGTCCATAGTCCCAATTTGTTAACATTTAACTTTAAATAAAAGTTTTTATTTTACTTCTACTATATTTTTTCCCAGTGTATAAGCTAAGAAATGGATATAAGTGAGTGACGGTTTCATTTTGTTTTTCCCAGCCACCATCGATTTGCAAAAATTGCCAGCAAAGAAGTATAACTTCAAAAATCTTTTTGGTTATTCATAAATTATCATTATTTTGTTCACTAACCTTAATTAAACTTGCATAAGACACCCTTCCATGTCATTCCCAATATTTAATTTCAATGCGTGAAATCATCTGCATTTTCTTATGCTTTTTATTACAATATTTTCTCAAAAAGAAAAACATTTACAAGAGAAACTATTATAAAGTCTCCCAACTCAATAAGTCTTCAATACACATACACACATTGATAGTTTCATACGATATACAAAAACAAAAGAATAAAACAACAGGCTCTCTCTTATATGAAACACAACAATACCAAAGAAATAATTGAAAAATATTTTTGAACAACAATAACAAGATAGAAATAAATTGTCCTCTTACCTTTAAGTCCCTATATAGTGCCATAACTTGTGTCCTCTGACATCCTTACTTTATTCGATTTTCGTATGTAAAGTAACTTCCATGTAAAAGTTTTATTTATTCGGTTTTTGTTTTTCAAAGTTCTAAAGTTGAGTTATAGCCATATCGTTTTTTGAAGGTTTAATGTGAATCATGTTGTGGTTCGAGGGCCAATTTAGTGGTGTTTTCAATATGAGAACTCAATATGATCGGAACGGGTGTTTTTGATTTGAGTATGTTACGAAATCTGTTTTTGTTTACTTATGTTGATTTTTTTTATAAAGAATCAAACGAAACCATTTGCTATGCGGTGTTTTTGAAAAAAAATATTGAAAACATATGACTTTGCAGATGTTTTTGATAGGGGCCATAGCAGCACATCACTTATCACTAACAGGAAAAGTATTGGCGATAGTGTGCAACCCTGTCTGACTCCACATTGGACTTTGAATTCATCCGACAACCTTTCTCTATATAAAACGTGACATTTGCATCCATCGTAGGTTGCTTTAATAATAGCAATTAACTTATCTGGAATGCCTCTCCTGCGTAAGGCAATCCAAATAAATTCTCTATTAACACTATTGAACGCTTTTTCAAAATCAATGAACAGCAAGTGAAGTGGTGATCGATATTCGACGCACCGTTCAATTATGATCCGCAACAGGATGAACCAGTGCGGAAACCTGCTTGTTCGGCGTCTAGTGTGTCTTCTATATGTTCCTTTATTTGCTCGAATACAATTTGTGCTGCTATCTTGGCAGGCAGAACACAAATCGCTCTCCAGTTTTAACACTGCATCAAATCTTTTTATCTTCGGGAGCTTGACGATCATTCAATAAGATTTCTCAATTAAAAAGCTCAATAAGGGAATCTTCTTGTTATTTAGTTTGCTGATATTTTTGGTGAATAGATAAGTTTTGATGGTTCATTTTTTTTCTAAAAAGCCCTAAGCTTACAAAAAAAACAATCAGCCTAAGAATATACATTTAACCTTATAGACTTTTAATACTACCAACCTTTTCAACCAGGTGGTCTCGAGTGATTCCCTCAGTAAATTAAGTTGCAAAGAAAAACTAGTACTGATATCCTTTGAATCATTATTTTATCGAATATATCTTTCGAACAATATAATAGTCGAAGGAATCTTATGTCTTCTCTATTCCATATAAATAATAATAATAACTCAAGTCTGTTTCTCATTTATTTGTCTCCCTAAAGCAATCTGATGGTTGAAAAATAATCTCTGCTGAACGATCAAGAATGAAATTGAAATGTCAATCAAGAGACAGAGAAAGAACAAAAAAAAGAAACAAGAAGTAAAAAACATACAAAAATCCAATAAAAATAACCAAACACAAAATGACCATTGAGGAATGAAAATAAAATGTATATGATTGCAGACAGACTTTTATCCTTCTTCAATCGAAAACATTAATAAATCCTAGATATCATGTTGTTGTGTATTGAGTGAGTGAGTGTGGAATTATTGCAGGAGCTATAAGTCCTATGTATAAGCTTATGCAGCTGTTCAATTTAACTATATATATTTTTCAAATCTCTTTAGGGAGCTTAAGTTCGAAGGATTAATCCTTACCTGGATTTGCATTGCAAATCCTTATGACAATTTTGTAATTTGAAGAAATCGATGGTCTTGTTGAGTAAGAACTCGGAAGCAAAAACAATCAGGGATTCATTGATGTTTTATATTTATAACGAAATGTTGTTTTGCTTGAAGGAGAGAGTTTAAATCGCTTTACAGAATCAGATCGTGATAAAATTAAGATACGTAGATTTAGATACCTATGCAAATTAACACTTTTTATACTATTAAACATTTTATAAGATAAGAAAATTAATATAAGATAAGATGATATACAGTCCTGTTCATAAAATGTTGGTCAAACAATTTCTTTACCTTTTTTGAGAGCAGTTTTCTCACATGGAAAATGCTGTTCAAAAAGTACATGCTAATCTATGATATTATGAATAAGATGTGCATTAAGATTGTTATAGATATCCAAAAAGAACCGAAGTAATTTATCAAAAAAAAAAAAAAAAAAAAATACGAATTACATTAGTAATCCCAAACTTTTTCGTACCGTACCAATTACCAAAACTGTTGAGAATTAAGTATTTCGGTTTTTCGATAACTTCATTATTTGCAAATCAGTACCATTGTTTTTGGGACAGTAAAAAAAATGCAAATTTGTAGCAGGTACTGGTTACTGGTTACTGATTACTGGTTACTGGTTCCTGGTTACTGGTTACTGGTTACTGGCTACTGGTTACTGGTTACTGGTTACTGGTTACTGGTTACTGGTTACTGGTTACTGGTTACTGGATACTGGTTAGTGGTTACTGGTTACTGGTTACTGGTTACTGGTTACTGGTTACTGGTTACTGGTTCCTGGTTACTGCTTACTGGTTACTGATCACAGGTTACTGGTTACTGGTTACTGGTTACTGGTTACTGGTTACTGGTTACTGGTTACTGGTTACTGGTTAGTGGTTACTGGTTACTGGTTACTGATTACTGGTTACTGGTTACTGGTTACTGGTTACTGATTACTGGTTTCTGGTTACTGGTTACTGGTTACTGGTTACTGGTTACTGGTTACTGGTTACTGGTTACTGGTTACTGGTTACTGGTTACTGGTTACTGGTTACTGGTGACTGGTTACTGGTTACTGGGTACTGGTTACTGTGTCTGAGGCAGGCAAGACAATAAGCAAGGTTGCGTGACGGCTTAACCAATTTAAAGCTTCAAAGCAGTTCAGTTTTTAATAATTTCGTTGATTACACATTCGGCTTCTTTTCTTCATAATAAACCTTAGTCTATTTTTAGGAAACATTGATTTAAAAAAAACGTTGGCAAGTGAATTCAGACAAAGTTCAGACTTTTTCTACGAATAAAACTTTATGGAATGAAAATAAATATATCAATTTCATTTGATTTGTTTTTATCTTTTTATATGGAAGCCGTTTTTGACTTAATTGAACGATATGCTTTGTTATTTAAAAAAAAGTCAGAACTGAAAAAAAAAACAAACAAAATCATACTTCGAAGGCCTTTATGGGATGCAAACATTTTATGTGTACATTTCGTGGAACACTGAATTACTTGTTCAACAAAATAATAAAAATATTTGTATGATTTTGATTTTTATAGAAAAACAAAAAGAATAATGTGCAAAAGTTTATTTCTTTTCCCTCCATTTGCGTTTTCTGATTTTCGAGATAAAACTTACTCTTTGATTTTCCGCTGAAAGTCCATCTTCCATCAGAGTGTTACAAGAACGATTTTTGTCCGTTACCAGTGTTATTGTTGCAAGGACTGGCAATATTTAACGACCCATATAAGGGATAATTTATTATCTTCTTGTTTCTGCCGAAGATGATGTTGCAATAACGATGCAATATTTATGCCCAAAAGGACAATAAAACTCACACGCATGTAAAACTTTATCTCAAGAATAAACTTATGTGATGTTGTTATTGTTATTGAAACCATATACACACCATTTTGATGGTCTCAACCAAAAAGTTATGGTTGGTCTTGTTGAATTTTACAAGCGCATAGCGATAGCACATATCGTATATTTAAATGTTTTACTCTTTGTCCTTTTGCCAGGATATATGCATACGAAATGTACGAGTATGATGGAAATTTCAATTCTCTGAAATCCTTAATCGGTTTCTTTGTTGTACTTTTGGTTTTTTGTTATTGTTTCGATTCTGGCGGCTGAAATTTTTTTTATTTCCTTTGCCGGAAATGTAGGGAATGGGCGTTAAAATAATTTATGTTGCGTTAAAGCATCCGACTTTTGTGGCCAAAATTTATTACGGATTTTTTATTCACTCTGACACTTTGGCGGATGTAGAATGGCAACAAGAAGTAAAACATTATAATATACACACTACACACATAGATATAAACATAATAAATGAACATGTATGGGAAAAACGCCCGTCTGAAATAACGTTGTCCTTTTGAGGAATTTGAAGGTAGGTAAGGATTGTCGGTTGTGATACGGTATACAATGGAGGAACCTATACTGTCTGTTTTGTTTTCTGTGAGGAAAGGTTGTTTTTTGTTTGTCATGCTTCATGCATATGAGTTTGGGCTTATACCTAAAAATTTGTTGAATATTAAGTTTGAAAAAGCAATCTAAATTCAAGTAAGAGGATTAACAGTGGCATGCTGCCGCCAGCCGCGCCACCGCCACTGCTGCCACTCGTGTCTTAAATTCAAATCAACAATCTCTTTTATATTGTATTTATGATTATTATTCTATTTAATTTTCATAAGCTTACAAATTTAATAATTTTTTTAAGGACGCAACAAAATATAATTTCTAAGTGAAAAAGACTGGATAAGAAGTGATGAAAAGAGTAGATGAAACGTTTGAAATTTCACAGATTTCCTGAATACGATTTTCTAATTTAAATTTAAGTTGATAGAAATTTATAGCATGAAAACAAAGCATCACAACTTTTTAAGTGATAGGGTGTTTTTCTTAGGTAAAGAAAAATAGTGTGTTTTTGGAAGTATCTCTTGAAATGCCCTGAATCAAAGTGAGTCGACGCGTCGGGTTCAGAAGGAACCAACGAAATATTGTTACACAAACCAAATGTGAATTATATAAAATTAAAGTTTTAAGCTAAGAAATAATTATTATCAATAATATAGCTAATATTGTTGGGCTGTGGTTAGGGGATGTTGTATTAATGCGGTGGCTGCTTATAGTTTGGAAAATACTGTTGTTGACCTATGCAAATCCCGGGACGGAAAGTTGTCGAATGAAAATTATAAAATAAACGGTCGGTTGGTAATTTATTTCAAAAGATACATTTATTTGCAAAACAGTCTGAAAACTTTGTTTTGAGATTTGCAACTTCAAGATCAAATATCTCGACTCATCCTTGATCGATTTGTCAAAATATTCCAGCTTAACTGCACCTTTCATTTGATACTAAACACGTTTTTGTTCATCCTGGGCCAACGCACTATAATAAAATGGACATTCCCTTTATCCACTTAATTTCATTGTACCTGCTAATTAAAATTTAAAAATAATGCCTGAAGGGACAAAAAAGAAAGTTGAAAATAATACACCTAACACCGAAATTATCTTATTTTGGAAACAACGAAGGTGTTGGTGGTGGCAGACGAGTCCACACAAATGGAGTATCCGTTATACTTTTCTACGACAAATCCACTTCCAAGATTCAACCTTCTACACCCGATAGAAGCACAAAAGTAGTTCTTACAAAAATTCACAGCCTATCTCATCTTCACGTTAGAACTTCTTGCATCTAGCGTGGGTACCGTGCCAGCTAAAACGCTGTTCCCTCTCAGCTCCCGTCATAAAAAGTTTAGCTTATTTGAAAGCACCAAGCTTAGATCACACATAACCATCTGAGCCACAATTTTTAAGACACCAAATGATACATAAATCGGATTTGTATGTCATTTGCTGTCATCCAATTTGTCGTTCAGATTGTATGACCAAAATACACAAATTTTTACACAAATTTAAGTGCTTAAACTAATGGTGTGATACTACCTTTAGTTAGTCTTTACTTCTATTCTATTCACTTAAGAATTGAAAACACGTTTTTGAGACATTTTTATGTGCGTGTACCGTTGTCGGCGTCACCGTTGTCGTTGGAAATTTGTACACAAGATAATTGGAATCTTTAAAATCCAAAAAAATGAGGATTACCTGGTTCGGTTCAAAATTTAATTAAATTTTGACATTTTTTAGTTTAATGTCAAAATTTTATTAAAAAAAGAATGTATTTCTGTCTTACCTGCAGAACATCTCCATCGAAATATGCAAATACACTACAGAAGTAAATTGTCAAAACAAAAAAAAGAAACAACAAATTTTTAAAGTTTTGAAACAAACAGAAAATTTACGATGTAAGCAATAAAGAAAAATTATAAAAAAAAAACAAAATAAATGTTTTTTTTTGTAAATACAAAAACTGCAACTGGTTATATATTTGTTTCGCAAGGATGGGAAACAATGTATTTGTATATGAATATGCATTACACAATATTCATGCTCTTCATTCTTTGATTTTCATTTCTGTATTCCCAAAGAGAGGATAACACCCATAAAATCTAAAGGACCCAAAGTGTTACCACAAATTATGTAAATGGCCGAATAGCCAATTGGATTAAATGCACTTAAAAACATAAAAAAAAAGTTGGAAAAAAGAAAAATGTTATTAAAAATCGGTATCATCATAGGAAGTCGTTGAAGCATTGTTACTGTTGCAACTTTAGATTATTTCATTTATTTATTGTATTTCATTACCTGCGTCCCTTTTTTTTTTGCCCTTGTAAAAATAGGATTTTCGGATTTATTCAAATAAATTTAAATGAATGTATGCACTACAATGCATTGTATATTTATTTTATCCCCCTTTCAATTTATTCAGGTTTCATCAGTGTAAACATTGAAGTGCCAGCAACAGCGATTGAATTAATTTAACAGAAAAAATAAAAAAAAAAAATTATAAAAATAAATGTAATTCGATTAACTTCGATTGTGTAGTGAGGAAGAAAAAAAGAATTCAATTTCACACCTGTGTGTGGTGTGTTTTCTAGGATCATTTTTATTTGTTTTTTTTTTTTGGTCTGTTCAATTCATTGATTGTGTAACATTACTTAATTATATTTATATATTATTTTATTTTTTAATTTAAAGTCAACTCATTGAATTAATATGAGATCTTTGAATATTTCATTAACAGTAATCAAATAAAATGAGTCCTCGATTGGAACTTTTAAGCTTTGAACCCATAAATACAAATATGTTAAATTAATTGAATGTGCAATTTCGATACGGTCCCATCACTGAAAATTGAAAATTTTCAGGAATATCAAGAAATCTTTGTGTTTTTTATATAAATTTACTTATAATTTTTTATATTGTATTTAAGGGTCCATTAACTAATACCATAGTTAAGTCTAGACGAGCCTTAAGAAAGTTCATTATACTATAATTTTAGAAATTGCCAAGAACATAGGTTAACAGCAATCCTTCCAGACAGTTTTTCTTGTATTTAACAAGTCCCTAAGAAACTATTTATATGGCAAAAGAATACATGCATCATCAATATAGCTTTGTGAATGTTTTAAGGTCATTTAAAAATTTAATATAAAAAAGAAATTTGGCAACCCTAGAACAACGGCAATTCTAATATTTAATACAAGTCTGATTGAACTGAGCATGTAAAACAACATAAAATTTAAGCAATACTGTAGCCAATTTCTTGAATTACCTATGTATGTGATGCATTTATTTTATGTTTTACACTTTTTGCGACGAGGGCAACATTTCGGCTCACGGCAACCCTGCCAGAGTAGTACTAAAACAACTGTATAACTAATCAATTTCAGTCTTGCGAAAGAGGTTTAGTTTTTTTTTGTATTTTTAGAAAATCGATGAGCAACCCTGAGTCCACGGCAACCCTGCCAATTTTGGTTAATAAGTAATACCAAATTAACTATAAACAAAAGTTCAGCGTTGTGGCCGCTAGGTTTCTTAAAGCACTTGATGATTCTTCAACTATTATTATATCCCATATCTCATATCCCATATCCCATATCCCATATCCCATATCCCATATCCCATATCCCATATTCCATATCCCATGTCCCATATCCCATATCCCATATCTCATATCCCATATCCCATATCCCATATCCCATATCCTATATCCCATATCCCATATCCCATATCCCATATCCCATATCCCATATCCCATATCCCATATCCCATATCCCATATCCCATATCCCATATCCCATATCCCATATCCTATATCCCATATCCCATATCCCATATCCCATATCCCATATCCCATATCCCATATCCCATATCCCATGTCCCATATCCCATATCCCATATCCCATATCCCATATCCCATATCCCATATCCCATATCCCATATCCCATATCCCATATCCCATATCCCATATCCCATATCCCATATCCCATATCCCATATCCCATATCCCATATCCCATATCCCATATCCCATATCCCATATCCCATATCCAATATCCCATGTCCCATATCCCATATCCCATATCCCATATCCCATATCCCATATCCCATGTCCCATATCCCATATCCCATATCCCATATCCCATATCCCATATCCTATATCCCATATCCCATATCCCATATCCCATATCCCATATCCCATATCCCATATCCCATATCCCATATCCCATATTCCATATCCCATATCCCATATCCCATATCCCATATCCCATATCCCATATCCCATATCCCATATCCCATATCCCATATCCCATATCCCATATCCCATATCCCATATCCCATATCCCATATCCCATATCCCATATCCCATATCCCATATCCCATATCCCATATCCCATATCCCATATCCCATATCCCATATCCCATATCCCATATCCCATATCCCATATCCCATATCCCATATCCCATATCCCATATCCCATATCCCATATCCCATATCCCATATCCCATATCCCATATCCCATATCCCATATCCCATATCCCCTATCCCATATCCCATATCCCATATCCCATATCCCATATCCCATATCCCATATCCCATATCCCATATCCCATATCCCATATCCCATATCCCATATCCCATATCCCATATCCCATATCCCATATCCCATATCCCGTGTCCAATGTCCCATGTCTGATGTCCCATGTTCCATTTCCATTCCATTTGAGCAACAAAAACTTTAAAGGAATACTATATTGCAAAAGTAGACAAGAGGGATGAGACATTCACAAACTTTTTCCTAAGGTTAATCATTCTACACATCCATTTGCAAAGTTCTCCAAAGAACAATCATATCAACTAGAAAAAATGTAATACAGAAAAAATAATCGAAATTGTATCAATAAGTTTAATGTTATCGACAGAATCATAGAACCATAAAGAATTTTTAAGTAAGTAAAAGAACCACTTAAGTCTCTGAAGTTTTAAAATTTACTTAAAAAAGTTTAAGAAGGATATTTTTATGTTTTATATTTGTTTTTTGTATGTATATTTTGAGGCTGCATAAATACGCATACACAGATAAATGCAAAAAAAAATATTTTTACATTTGAAATCTTCAAAGGATTCATTTTGCAATAATTGTATTACACAGAGAAGAAAAAATAAATAACAAAAATTGAATGCGTATGACGACTTTCATCTCGCAGTTTAAAAACTCTTAGATTTCATTGAATCGACAATAATTTTTACATTAAAGCAAATAAACTTTCAAAGCAACCAAAAAAAAAAAAAAAACGAAGAGCTCAAAATGTAATTTGTTCTATTACGAGGAAATCACATCGTTCTTAGTCCTCCTTAGTCCCCCTCTACACATAGACCCATTCTAAATACTCTTGTACCTTTAACACAGGGGAAATTGTTCAAAGATAAATAAAATGTTGGTTGTTTTGTCATCGAAAATCTTGTTTTGGCAAATAAAATAAGCTTCTGCACAATACTGTGTACATATGTTCAATGTTAACACAGGCATGCTTTATATAAGAGAAAAAAAAGTTAATGTGAACAAGGTGATTGAACAAAATATTAAAATCTTTCGTAGAAAACTTTGAATTCAGAAAAAAATTTTTGTTTAATTTTCCATTAATTTTTTTTTTTCAAATTGTTCGAGCGGTAGAAAAATATTGTTTAAGTATCTACTTAAGTAAGTTAAATTGACATTTAAAAAAAAAATACTAATAGTACAAAAAAAATTGAAAAAATGAAGTGACTTGTTTTCGAAAAATTGATTTTTGAAAAAAAAAATATAAAGTTTTTTTTAAAAAATCCAAAAAAAATAGTTTTTAAAATGTTGAAGTAAAATAATGGTTCCGGAAGTTCCGTATAGGGTGGATGTAATTTTTACAATTTCTATTAAAACCTCATATCG
Organism: Meliscaeva auricollis; assembly: GCA_948107695.1. Classification (NCBI taxonomy): domain Eukaryota; kingdom Metazoa; phylum Arthropoda; class Insecta; order Diptera; family Syrphidae; genus Meliscaeva; species Meliscaeva auricollis. Next base: position 19,654,124 of record OX403617.1, on the reverse strand, counting down.
AAAAAAGTTTAATTCAAGAGTTTTAGGTGGCAAAAAGTTCTACAACCTTTATTCCGATAATTTTTTCCATATGACCTCAAAAATATTGCGAATAATGCCAGAATTGCTCTACCATTCAAAGTTTTTGAGATATAGAATTTTGCACTTTACAAAAAAACAGTTTTTATGATGTTTTGATTACATTTTCAAAAACAAGAACATTTTTTTATCAAGCCGAATAATTGATTACACTTTAAACAAATTCAGACTAATTTTCACCGCATCGAAAGTTTTGACAAAAATTCGGTCTAATTTCTGAAAATGAATTCTCTCTTTACCCAAAAAAATCACAAAAACAGTGTTTTTGGAAGATTCAAAATTTGATATCTCAAAAACTTTGCATGGAAGAGCAATTGTGAAACTAGATTCGAGTCGAAAAAGTCAAAATCTCTTGCAAAAGTTCAATTTGGTTTATGACTGTATCCCTCGTGGCTAGTAGTGTTACTGTCATTTTCAGTTTTTGCCAATGTTTTCTACTATAAATGTGTTGTTTTCTTACTTAGTCTTAAAAAAAAGGATTTAACCAAAAAGAATCTCTTCCGAAATTTAGAAGAACCAAACATTTTTTCGTAAACTTTTTTGATTGAAAATTAGGCTATTTTTTCAAAATAAATTCGTCAAAAAAATGAAATATTTTGCAAAAAAAAATTCTATGAGTAAGTTTTATTTTTTTGAAAAAGATAAAAATAAAATATAAAAAAAATTGGTTGTTTAGAAAAATTTATCCGGGGTCCAGTTTTGACAGAAATTGTAAAAAACACTATTTTCGACACTTATCCCATTTTCCCTCAATCAATTTATTTTTTTTCCTTTCATAAACCTATATTCCTAATTTTTCCCACCATCCATAACCTGCTAATAATTTATTTTTTTCAAAAAAATTATTGGCTCAGGTATATATATGAGAGGTACCGTTAGTTTTAGTCCTTAAAAAATCCTTAAATCGATTTGAGAGAAAAACAGAAATAAAGAAAACGGTTTTATTAGAGATACCGTTATTTACATTTCTAAAAAAATATTTCTTGTCTTTTAAAAAGACGACCTGACTTACAAAAGGAGGTACAATTTTTCGATAAAAAAGCACTTTTCCTTAGTGGTCATATGGCAGGTACCGTTTGCTTTGGTCCTAAAAAAATCAATTTCTTCTCTAGGGAATCATCAAAGACCCTTAACCACAAGAAACTTAGGTACATAGAATCACCCTATGAACATTTATATTTACCAAAATTACTCTTCTCCATAAATTTATTCACAAAAAAAAGAAAAAGACACACGAGAATGTTCCATCAGATTTATTGCGTTTCATAAACATTCTCTTCAGTTACGCACATTAATAAAAGTGTTTTTGAAACTTTTGTAAGCTATTACCAGGCAGTGTTGAAACTTTAAGAAACACACAACATTGTTTTATTTTCTTCCATATATGATGGATATGGGAACACTTAACTCATTTTGTCTTCCCGTGTCGATGATTTACATTTATAACCTTTTTTTACAAAAAAAAAAAAAAAAAAACAAAAAAAAATGAAGCAGTGACGATAAAAGTCTTTTATGTCATTGTGCAGACATACGATTACTATACCAGAGCATATAACAGCTGGGACAGATAAGAAAGTTGAGGGCCTTAATTGTTGAAATGAGAATTAACGACAATAATTTTAAGTTGATATTGCTTCAACTCAAAATGATGGAAATAATATTTTTATTTGCCATTAAAATTGCAAAAAAACACAAAAATCAACTTTAAGGATGCCTCGATATGGCTTCTTAAAGATTGGAAAGTTTATCTGAAGGAAAACATTGCTACATAACAATTTTGGGTAGGTAATAAAGTCTTGGCTCATGCATCGTAACGTGTTAATATGTGAAGTACTAGCACATATATTCACTTTGGGATGGTTGGTTTTCTTATAGGTTTTTTTATTGCAACACCCTTGGGTTCGTTCAGAGGTTCAGTGTATTCGTATACCCAGAAGTCGTTTTGCTGAGAGCGTATATTAAAAAGCATTTTCAAATATGAGTAGGAATATTATTTTGTTTTGGTTTTTTTTTTTTTTTGAAAATCGTTGAAGGTTCTTGTGCGGTGCTTGAAATAAATGAAAAGTAATGTAATTTTGAATTATTGGTATGGGTATTGCATTTGAAGTTTTAAGTTAATTGAAAATTCTATAACAAAGTTCGGTACCTACATAATTCTTTTCTAAATTTGGTTGACTTTGTTGGGGAATACGTTTGAGTTACTTTACAAATTTTGTTCAAAATTACTTCTTCAAATGTTACATTAGGGTTTTTCTGGGAAGACTTAACATGGGTCGCATTCACATACAAATCACCTTTAGTTTTGACTAAAAAAAGGTGTGTGTGTACTCATGTACGCGTGCCAGAAGTTATACTTCCTATCATTATTTATTTTTGTATAGTTTTTTTGGATGTGTAAAATTATTTAAGAAATGTAGCGAAAAGTTCTAGAATTGAATTTTTTTCAAAGAAGCATAATGTGCTTTTTTGTGAAATTAATTCATATATTTCATATAATTGATATTTTATCAGCCAAACCCTTATAATTTGCTATATTTTTGTGTTGGGTTAATTTCAAATGGTCTTTTTCATACTTGTAGCTTACCCACATAAATGTCTAATACTCCAAAATGAACGCTGATCACTCTGTTATTATAATAATATATAAAAAATAATAAATTAAAAAATGTAAAAATCACAGTAGATAATGTGAAACTGATAGTTTTTCCAGTGGAACTTATATTTACACAATTTAATAAACAATTGTATAGAATTTTTATTGAGGCTTTAATCTTTCCATTGATACCTAATAAATATTAAAAAATCGGTTTAGTTTTAGTAAAGTTAGAAGCTATTTTGTTTACATGAATTTTGAATTTTTTAACAGATTTACTATCACTACTTGTCTAGGGACAAAACAAATCTGGCGTTCCAAATGCTTGTTGTCTATAAGCAGACTGTATATTAGCTCCACAATAGGTGTCATTACTGAACACTGCCTTATAAATATACACGCTAGAAGACTAGGGGTTTTCTACAACGATTTTTGCAGAAGCTGCGTGGACGAAGAGGAAGAAGAAACAATCCCACACCTTCTAGTTCATGCCCTGCTATTTCCCAACGACTCAAAATTCACTTACGAAAATATTTCTTTGCAGATACAAGTCCTCTGTGACATAAGATAACTGTCCAATATTTGTATGTCGAGTTAAAGTCCAACATTTTATAGAATCTCTTCAAGTTATTAAAATTCTGCAACTAAAACTTAAGTTACAGATTTTAATATCCAATCTAAAATCTTGCCTATGGAAGACACTTCTTGTACCAACTACATTGTTTTATGAAATCGAAGAATATTTTATACTATTTTGTAGACACAAAAATTGAGTTTGCCTTCCGTTACGTTTTTCTCATTATTTTTATATGTATAATTTTACAAAAAAATACACAATGTCTATGGGTTATTACTGGTTTAATATTTTTATAATCGCCGAGAAAGAAGTATAATTTCAAAAACAAAAATGCTTCTATTTTTGTTAAAATTTAACATAAAAAATAAATTCACATCTTTTATTTGCATTGTTCTATCTAAACAATAAACGAAACAACAAAATGGCAAGTACACAACAAAAACTCATCTCATATTGTGTTTTCTTTTGTTTTGTTTTGTGTTGCACAAAGCCATAAGGAAAAGCGATAAGGACAATAACAATTACCAAGTACCTATTGCCCTGTAATTTCTCTGGGCACCTCTACATTTTTGTAGATTATACCTAAGGGTAATGCCAGAGCAATAACCACTGCAATTGTGGTTGATTGGCAAAGATATTTGGATGGTCTATTGTCAATTTCTTTGTACAAGTAAAAAAAAAAAAAACAAAAAAAAAAAAAGTAGTAACAGTCAGGTCGGAAGGAAAACTAATTAAATTGTTATCCTTGGTTTCTGTATGTCTTCCGCCTTCTGACCGAGAGAAGTTGTTTGATGTTCAACGTTTAAGTACCTACCTACATTAATTGTTCATTTCTATTGTAAGTTGGGCACATATTATTCTATGTGCCAATATCTATGAATGTATAGGTTGATTTTGTATTACTTACTCCCAGTTTCGCCGTAGAAGTTTAAACATAATTTTCTACAATTTATTCGATATCACTGTTTTGTTTAAACCCTTAACTAAGTACAACTTGTAGTTTAAGTTAAACGATGGTATATTACCGTTTAAACCTGAATATAGCGTTTGGAATTACTTCCTACTCCTACAGCGGCATAGCGAATATTACAAATCAATCAGCAGCTGGACCTTGGACCTGGCAATTTAACGGAAGAAACCCGCAAATCAAATGGCGAATACAGTAATTTAACGGACAAATACTTCACCAAGTAGATAGAAGATCAACGGATGAATTCGGCAAATAATTGGCTGGCATATCAACGGGCGGAATCGAAAAGTCAATGAGCAAATCCGGAAAATCAGTAATAGTGGAGTAACTAAAGCAAATTATGTCGGAACTGGAGAAAACTGTTCCGATTTAGATGATCAAAAATACTTTCAGTTACAGTTACCAATTAAAAATTACCGCTCTTAACGGATTTCTTTTTAAACTTAATAGTTAGATTTTTGTTTTTTATTTTCTTGCACATAAAATATTTTGTCAAAACGAATTTTAGTTTTATGTGTTGTCTATACACGTGTGAAGAAATTACATTTCTAAAAAAAAAATTGACCGTTTCCAACCGTATTTTATTTTTATCTTTTTCATTTTTACATTTTCAAACTCGAAACTTACACAGCCGTTTGATATAAATTAAATACATTTTTGTACAAACTTTGACAATTTTCTGTAGTCTGTTAGACGAGGTAGGGGTAATGTTCTTTTTCTTTTAATTCAACTTTATTGAGCAGCACGATAAAAATTCAACAAAATTATCTGCCTTGGCCAACGGAACTCAACCAGCCACCAGCGGAGAACAGTACTCAGCTCACAAATGGATTCAAGATGATTCGCTTATTAAATTTGTAACTTTTTTTGTTTATTGTTGGTTTTGAAAGATTGAGGTGTTTAAATTTAGCTTTTGTACAACTATACAAAGTTTATTGATTAAATTAAAAACAAAAGCTATCATACGTTACAGAAAAAAACATCGAACAAAGTGCTTTTTTTATGCTCCTTTGACCAATTGTACCTTTCATAACATCTGACTATGTCTACTTACATAATTTTTAATTTCTATAAAACTACAACTTAAATATTAACAAATATTTTAATATACAATTTGTTTCAATAAGACACACTCACAAGCTTGGCAACATCATTAAATAATTCAAAAAAAGTATAAATTCTATTTCTCACATAAATCTGTTAGGTTAGGTTGGGATGGAGACTGTGAATGGCAGTCTTCATTAAGTCACTTGTATCTTCAAAGAAATATTCTCCTAAGTGAATTTTGCGTCGTTGGGAAAGAGCAGGCCATGAACAGAAAAGGTGTGTGGGATTGTTTCCTCTTCCTCTTCGTCCAAGCAGCTTCTGCAAAAATCATTTGAAAAGACCCCTATAATAAGGCAGTGTCCAGTAATGACACCTATTGTGGAGCTAATATGCAGTCTGCTTATAGACAACAAGCATTTGGAATGCCAGATTTGTTTTGTCCCTAGACAAGTAGTGATACTAAATCTGTTAAGAAATTCAAAATTCATGTAAACAAAATAGCTCCTAACTTTACTAAAACTGAACCGATTTTTTAATATGGGGTATCAATGGAAAGTTAAAGTCTGAAAAAAAAACTTATACAAGTGTTTATTCATCATCATCATCGGCTCGACAACCGGGGTCCGGTCCTGGCCTCTTTCAACAAGTCTCTCTCTGATGGCGGTCAGCCATCAGACTAATAGGGGGAATAACATGTAGCATACGAAAACATGCACGTGCCGTAACTATTCGGGACTGGTGGAAGTGTGATCATAGCCTCTCCGCGGCGGCCGCTAGAAACAAGCCTTTTAAAAAAAGGTTTGGCTAATATGATCAGGCTGCTTCCACAGGTTGGCGACAGGTTAATTCCCTGTCCCGTAAAACTAAAAGAATTACGAGACCGACAACAAGCCTCGGAAACAAGTGTTTATTAAATTGTGTAAATATAGGTTCCACGGGAAAAATTATCAATTTCACATTATCTACCGTAATTTTTGAATTTTTTTAGTTTATTATTTTTATATTGTATTAAAGTGATAAGCGTTCATTTTGAAGTATCAGACATTAATGTGGGTAATCTACAAGTTTCATAAAGACCATTTGAAATTGGCCCAACATAAAAATAAAGCAAATTACAGGGGTTTAGTCGATAAAATATCAATTGTATGAAATATTTGAATTAATTTCCCAAAAAAGCACATTATGCTTCTTTGAAAAAATTTTCTTTTAGAAAATTTCGCTACATTTCTTAAATAATTTTGCATATCCAAAAAAACATACACACACATTTTTTTTTTTGTTTTTTCGAAAAATGTATGTATCTTCCTTAACAGAATCAAGTTGCATACTTTGTTTGGAGCCTTAAAGTATTGAAGAAGTTTTTTAATTCATTTTAGTGATTAATTTTAAGTTTTTTTTTTACATTTTTTATAAAATAATTTGTTTAAAAAAAAACTTTTATGAGTAGCTTTAACGTGCACATCAACTTTGACGCATCATGCATCGCAGTCGTGCATTTTATTTTCTATGAAAAATTTCAATATTAGGTTGGAATGAAAATATTAACATGTAGCTATACTGAAACTTCATTTTAGATATATTTTGCATTACCAAAATTTTGGTTGCCCAATTTCATTCTACCACATGACACAATTCAATTTCTTTTCTGATTTTCAAGCTCTAACGAAAAGTTTTTTTTTGCTTTTCATTCTGAACCAAAAATAAAAAAAAAAAATTATTACAAACTCGGTTAGACTTTTATAATAAACTCATTTTCTACTTCGTCAGTCAGAACTATCAATAAAAATAATAATAGGTGGAAAAAAATTGATATTTCTTGCAACTCCCTAATGCTGCCTTCTGTTATGTATGATGAATATTTCAAAACATCACTTTTTATGGGAGAGGAAAAATGCTCTTAGTAGAAATCGATAAAATAAATAAATATTTCTTTTTTTTTTAACTCCCGCATATACTCGAGTGGGTGATGTATACTGAAATGTGTTCGTATCGTATAGAAGGAAGCTGCATGATGATGATGATGAATATTCAAATAACTGGATAAAAAAGAGAAATAGCTATGCTAACCGCACTCAAAAATGTTTATGTCATGGATATCGATACATGGCATTATTTAGTGTGGGTGGTTTGAAAAATGATAAATCAATTATATGTTAATTAAGGAGATGTTGACAAAAACTAAACAGAAACTAGTTTAAAGTGGGTATTGGACTTGAATGTATACAAAATGGAATCACAATAACTTGTGTTTTACCCTTAAGTTTATAGACAAGGATAATAGACATTTGAGACGCTTTCAAAACCCAGCCATTAATAGTTATTAAAAAAAAGGTTGGGAAAAGTTTTTTTTTTTACATAGGTAGGCAAAATATAAGTTAACACAGGCCAATGCACTTCCGCAATAAAAACCTTTAAAGCCGAATTGTACATACAAAACCGATTTTTGGTAATTTTTTCAAAAAAAAAAAAACTTCAAATGCAGATACCTCGGCAACTAAGCATCAAATAATATTTTTGTTTGCAAAAGTGAATTGCAAATGAACACACCTTTCTAGAAATGTATCATTCGATTGAATCGAAAGAAGTTGGCGTTTTCTCAAAATCTGAAAAATATTGCCTTATCATTTTGACGAAAAAAAAAACTTCTCCGTATTGAATCGAGTGATACATCAAAATAAATGTCTTTTAATTACTAAAATTTGGGTCCTGGCTTCTAAATTGTGCACAAAAAACCGTCTGTTTAGATTTTTTTTTATTATTTTCGCCAACTTTTGATGCAAATATCTCGAAAACAGTGACTCATAAAATATTTTGGTTTGCACTATGAATGAATGAATTAATATTAGGGGAATTGCACTGCGACCTATAGGTCTATTGTACCCCCTACTTGGTTGAAGGAGATTTTCCTTTACAACTCTGTCTCCAAATTAATTCCTTTAAGGAATTTAAGAATTTGGAGTACGTCGAGAGATGGGAATTCTCTCTCTGTAATCTGGTGTTGTCCCAGATATTTGTGACGTTGGTGTAATTGTTGTTTTTGATGGGTTGACGTTTAGCCCCACTGATATACACCATTTAGTAGTGACTGTCAGCCCCCTTTGGATTATATCGCAAAGAGTTCCTTCAAACTTCCCGTAAGCGGTTATGACTATGTCGTCAGCAAAGCCGATACAACGAATGCCGAGGTATGTAAGATGTTCTAATAGTTCATCAACTACAAGACTCCACAGTAAGGGTGATAGTACCCCTCCCTGTGGACAGCCTCTTGTTGTGATGATTTTCTGAGTTATATGCCCTGTAACTGCCTCTGCTGTGCGCGTACCAAGCATTTCACCAATCCATCTGGTAATGGTGGTGGGAACACACTTCCTTACAAGGGCCCTAGTAACCGATTCATGAGAGGTGTTGTCAAAGGCTTCCTCTATATCTAAGAAAGCACAAAGTGCGGTTTCTTCTGCATCTAAGGCTTTTTGTAAGAGGTATTTGTGAGTTCGAAAAGGGCGGTCTCAGTTGATCTACCTGCTCTGTATGCATGCGGGCGATTGTTCAGAGGCATACTTACTAAAACTTCTGATCTTATGAAGTTGTCAACAATTTTTTCCAAAGTCTTCAGTAGAAAGGATGTTAAACTAATTGGCCTAAATGACTTTGGATGCGTTGTATCTTTTTTCCCCATTTTGGGAAAAAAGATACAAACTGCCTGAGGAATTACCTTTCTATATGTGTATGATTAAATTCAATAATCTTGAAAGCTGAATTGTATATACAAAACTGATTTTTAGTAGTCCTTTTTTTTTTAATTTAATCAATAAACTTAGTATGGCATTAATTAAGAAAACCGTCATATCTTGAAATTGTGCTAAAAATATTATCAAAATTATCAAATTTTTCATTAAATTTTGTAATGCATGCGTTAAATGCATTAAAAACATATTTTCACTTAACGGCTTCTGTGGCAATGTTTAATAAAATAATTATCCAATATTTTTGTGCAAAATTATAAAACAATATACTATCTAATAAAATCTTTATTCAGTTTGTTAAAATCCTGCAATTGAAACTTAATATCCAATGAAATCAACTTTGTATGTGTTTGTTTTTTATTTTTCTCTCTTAAATCTATAAATATGCATTTTTATGTTTTGAAAATGTTTATTGCCTATCAAAAACACTTGTACCAACAATATTTTTAAGTAGGTACTTTGTTTTATGAAATTCAAACAAATTTCATACCATACTGCAAAAATGAGTAACCAAAAATTTATTTTGCTCTAAATCACCTTGTACTCATTATTTGCATATGTAATTGTATTAATATAATTATTATACAATATTGTAGCCTGATATTTTAGCTAAATTCAAACTTGTCATTCTTTAAAATCCAACAATGAACGAACAAGGAACACATTTTATAAGCGAACCATCTCGAATCTATTTGTGAGCCAACGGTAACGTTCTCCACTGGTTACTGGTCGAGTCCGACGACCAAAGCAGACAATTTTGTTGAATTTTGATGAAACTCTTTTCAAATTTCCTTGATTTTCAAAATCAATTAAAGGAGCCAGATAAACTTTCAAAAACGTATTTGTTATTTCAAGACAAAAAAAAAAAAACTGTTATGAAACATTTCAAATATAATCCGCATTAGACGCCTAATTTTTTTTACTGTCTTTCAATGTGCATAATTAGATTTTCAAGAAATTATCAACTTTATCCGCAATAACATCATTTTCAAATGTCTAAGAAATATTTCGTATTGGAAAATAATTTTTTGCTTGAAAAGTTGAATTTTTAGAATTTTTTTCTTGATGAGAACTCATCATTATTTCAATTAAATTTATTTCATAATTCTAACCCTTATACTTTTCCAGGTGTACAAAAAGCTTGTTTTGTCTTTTGACTTATTTTACCTTACTTGCCGGTGGAATTTCGAAAAATCCCGTCGTATCAGAACCTTACATTATATAACCTATCTTTTGGTGTATTTAGTTTTTTTCTATTACTTACAGTGTAGAAAATGAATCAGTCAGAATATCAATAACAATGGCTGACTTCTGTAATTTAATAAATTTATTGTGTTTCACTCAAAATGAAAAATAAAAACAAAACAAACCCAGTATAAAATGTAAGTGTGTTGTTACTCATTACCTACTTATAGTGTCTGTGTGAAAAAAACCGTAATAATGGGCTGACAGAATCTATGTGTTATTACTGGTTGAATATTTTTACAAATGTCGGTAAAGAAGTATAACTTCAAAAATAAGTATTTAGCATGGCCCATAATTATACCTTCATCAATTTTTCGCCTTTTAGCTTTGACATTGACCGAGTATAGGTATTCTTACCTTTATAAGTTTTAATTATAATTACTTCATTATGCTGTCTGGCTTGGAATTACGCTTAACTCGTACTCTCACTCATTAAAGTAAATTCAAGACAATAATCTGTAGGCAACAACTTCTTGCAAAAGCAATAAATAATAATCAATAAATCTGATCAAAATTCTTGTAACGTTGGCAAAATGCGATGACAGAGGCTATACGGAAAAACCCTCATCAAAATACAATACGAATATTGAATTGGTTATATTTTGTGTATAGGAAAATTATTCATCATATTCTTCTGTATTGAATTTTGGCAGATATTTGAAATGAATATTAATGGTCGTCATTGCTGCTCATGCTTCTATTTACACCAAACCAAGGAAAATATTGATACAATATTTTATATTTGTTATAATTTATACCTATAAACCTAAACACAATGCCTATGAATTGATTGGTGTTACGAGGGTCATTTAACAAATAACAGGAATAACATTGCAGATCATAGCCCGAGTGATTTATTGGTATTTAACTAAAGCTGGAATATAATAGTATTATTTATAGGAAACAGCAAGAGAATTCGTAGTGGAGCTTGGAAGGTGTAATTTCTGGATAAACTTAATCGAAACAAACTTAATGTAACAACACACTTACATTTTATACTGGGTTTGTTTTTTTTTTTTTATTTTGCGTTTTGTGTGAAACACAATAAATTTATTAATTACAGAAATTGTCAATTGTTATTGATAAATAAAATGTTGGTTTGGCTAAGTTCTTGGGGAATATCTCAAAAACTAGAGCAAAATATGTACTTCGGATTCAAGTTCAGTACGTCGAAAACCCTCACGTTAAACCATTGTTTCAAAAATATTGAAAAAATGCTTTAATTGTAATTTTTTAACGGGAATATCTCAAAAACTATAGCCAATTTCAAAATTCTTACTTCGGATTTGAGTTCAGTACGTTGAAAATCTTTCGAAACCGTTATCAATGTGTGGGCAACAAAAAGCTTGTAGGGCCAGTGTTATTTGTACTACAACTGTAAAGGTTGTATTTTTGAAATAAGAAATATATTTTTTCATCGGTTGAAAACGGTATAACTCTCATAGACCCATTTTCTTTTTTCTGATTTTCTTGTAGACAACTTAACGGATTTTGATGATAATTTTTACACGAAAGGTTCTCAGAAATTTTCAAATTATTTCATTCAAAGTCTGTTCGTCTGTTCGTCTGTTCATTCATCTGTACAGAGAGCCACAGCCTTAACGGGTCGACGGATTTGCATGAAATTTGGTACAGAATATTTTTTTGTAATTTCCAAGGTTGTTTTTTTTTGTTCTTGGACTTTTCTCGAAAACGACTTTAACGATTTCAATTAAACTTGGTTTATGTTATGTATTAATCGATTTTTACAATACTGCGTTCTTAGTTTTTTTTTCTTTAAATCGAATAACGGAATTATGATGAACACTTTTTTCAAGAAATTTTCCATAATTTTTAGTAATTTCCGTATATATCATTAGTGGCTTGACTGATTTCGTTAAAAATTTCCAACAGATTCTTTTTATGATTTTGAAAAGTATTGTGTATTTTGTATTTTTCAATAAATGTATAAAAAAGATAAGTTTTAGTTGTCTCTTAATTCGTTTTCTCATCCTCTTATGCTGCATTGTATTGTAATACTGAAACAGTGAACTAGTTTCCGAAATAGTGGGAAATTTAACGATTCATTCCAACTCAATGTTCCTTTTGTTTACTTCCTGGGTTTTCATTTAAAAGTTTATTTTTTTATTTTTTTTTTTTATTTAATAAAGGGCAAGGGAACACAAGGATATATTGAAAAAAGTTCATTTTCTATTAAATTTTATGAAAGAAAATGTTTAGAAAATAATATTTCTCTGCTCTCATTTTTCTCATTAAAAATGTCTAGAAATGAACATTTTCTATTCAATTTGGTTTTCATGATTTCTCTCAGCTGAAAATGAACAAAAGCTTTGCTGAGAAAAAGCTTTTGACTATTTTATTTTACTAACAGAACAATTAAAATGGATTTAGTTAAGGAACACGTTTCATTCTGGAAGTTTGTTATTTTGATTCTTCTCTGATGTAACGATTTGGAGAAGTTGAATAGCATTTTTTTTTTTTGCTAAAGTTTATACTTTTTTTTACAAAAAATAATTTTATGTGCAAGGATTCAGATTTTGCAAAAAAATCAGTTAAAAATAATCTTTATATTTTAACATACCTAATGGAAATAGTAAAATTATATCAATAAGAAAAAGAGTATTATTATTGTTATTATTGTACTATTCGTACTAGAATGTCAGCTTGTTAGACTTGACCATTCTTTATTCCGTCAATTTTATTGAATGTTTGAACAACAACAACAACTTAAAAAAGAGTATTGTTTTATTCAATTTAAAGAATAATTTTAAAGGATATGGTGTATAAATTTTTGTACTTGGTATTTTTATTTTTTTTTTTTTGATGATGTTACAAGGTTCTGAAGAAAAGTTTTTCCCATTTAAGAATCCATTAAAAGTTAAAACAATTACTACCTTCTTTCAAAGTTTCAAACTCAACTTTGAGGTTTCTTTAATAAAAATTATTGAAGTGAAGCTCGCTAACGCACGGTTGAATATATGTTTTTATACATATATCTGTAAGTGTACATAAATATACTTAGGTTAGGTTCTCTTCAAAACAACGAAGTAAATAAATAATTAATGAAGATGGTTGGATATTAAAGGGGAATCTCTAGGAAACACTTAGAGTTGTGAGGAACCTAATATTGTATTACTTCTTGGTACACCAAATAAAACATACAAAGTTTGAAGCTTTATCATTATTGTTTTTTTATTACCTTGTGAAAAATATTTTTTTGAATCTTCGTATCAAAATATATAAACAAAATCTTAAACAAATTTGAAAAAATCTATCTATTGGAAATTGTACAGATGAACACACAGACACAGGCGCAAAGCTGACGATCTGAAGACACCCATTTTTTTGGACCCTTCAGTACCGTTATGTTGGTTTTTATAATTGCCTCGATTTTGTTTTTAATCCAAATTATTTTGTTCAATTTATTTATTATATTCAATTATATTAAAAAATGAAAAAAGATTTTACTATTTGGGATCAACATTTGTTTCACCAATAAAAAAAAAGGAGGTTTGCAATAGAGTTTCCATACGATTTTTGTGCAACAGAGATGCTTAAACTTTTTTAATATTTTATTTTTTTTTTCAAATTTTAGATCAAAATAAAATTGTTATTTTATTATTAAAGCCCGGTACGCTGCTGAAGCAAAACGAAAAATCCTACACAAAAATCACACAACGAAATCGTAAATGAAAAAAATTGTTTTTGCTTTTCTTGGTGGAGACCAACGAAAAATTTCATTTCGCATCAGCAGTGTATTTGACTTAAAAAAAATAGGCCTGAGAACGGAATTAATAAGTCAAAATTTTTCTCAACTGTAATAAATTGAGAACAATCTTAAGCATTTTTCGATCCGAAGTGCGGATGGCGTATTCATATACCTACAAAATTAAAGGTTACTGAAGTAATTCTCAAGTAAATGCTTAAGCATTCTCTCTTAATCTCGATTATGAATAGCTCAAAAGTCTCCTCAAGTATAGGTACAATTGAGAAAAATCTCGACTTGAGTAACGACTATGAATTCTGGCCTAAGAGTCATTAACATTTTCTACCAATTATGTTTTGGTATCAATCGTGTACAAAACTGCAGCAAAAGAAAATGGATAGAATTCTCCCATTTGTAGTCGTGGTATTTCAAAACGTAAAATAAGTAAAAATAAAAAAAAAAAAGTAAAAAATGCACATATTATGAGTAGTCTTTGAGATAGCCCCTTTTCATTTCTCATTTCAGAACAATCATGAAGTAATAAGCTTTACCCCATTTCAGGATTATGCAACTTTTGTCGGACACCCTTTGTTTACATTATTCACTTTTTTTTTGTATTTCTTGGGCTTCTCTTGAAATAAAGGTCCTATGGGCTAAAGAATATTGCCAGAAATTTTTTCAGATTTAAAAAATTGTATTTAGAGGTCGCAAGCATCGATTTTTTGGAAAATAGGTTAATTTTCGGGTTTTTAATTGTTTAAAAATATAAATAACGGATTTAAATTACATTTATTTACATTATATCAAAATACAGAGAAACCATAACAAACAAGCATTTTTTGTTTATCAATAAAAGTTAAATTGATAATTTTTTAAATTTTTGAAATTTGGTGTATTGTTAAATTTCGATAAATCTAAAGCATTTTTGGCTGATTGCCTAGTTAGCTAAGAAAAGGTCTGTACACTTTGATTTTAGGTTTCGCTCATTAGGAAATTATAATAAGAAAAATTAATAAAAACACTAAACAGTTATTTCGGTAAAAAAAAACCGACAACCTGCTCTCATAAATCTTCTAAAGATAATTCGGATATGCTGAACAAGATGATGTATATTGAGTAAAGCCAAAAATCATTTTATATCACTACTGGCTCAACTAATTTCATTCAAAACTTGTCACTTGGTCGTTTTCATCATTTTAAAAAGTATTGTGTATTTACTTTTTCAAAAAAATAAAGTTTTGAAAAAAAATTAAACAAAAAAATGATTTTTTTTCGATTTTTTTTTCAATATACAAATATATATATTTATAATAATTTTAACTTACATTTTATTTTTTGCTTTATTTGAAAAGCTTTGTCTTGGAAACTGTCGAATCTACAGAAATGGTACTAGGGTCAAATTAAAGAAAAAAATTGTAAGGGTGAAACCGTAGAACATAGTTAGTAGTCCAAAACTAGACCTTCAAAACTAAAAATGAAATTTACTAAAAAAAAAATTGGATTTAACATCAGCTTAACATCATAAACGACTCAGCAAAAACTCAGAACTACTGGATTTGACTCAAAGTCTGATGTACATACATATAAGTCGTTTAGACTAAGCAGGAAATTGAAGTTGACAATGTCAGTCACTTGGCGTTGGTGGCAAATTTTATTTGTAGTGCTTGAATCTACGTCAAACCAGTCGTCGGCTGAGAATTATAAGGTTCTAACCGCCATTTTTACGAAAAATGACTTATGGGTATCGTTGGATTCATATTTTGAAGCGCTTTCAAATGGTATCATGGGCATATACCTTAATTAACACTATGAAGCGTAAAACGCAAAAAATCAAGGTTCTATCAGCCAAAATGTGGTTATTTTAAGAATTACAAGGTTCTATGTACCAAAATTGACATAGAACCTTATAATTCTTTTCAGATTGGAAACAACAAAGTTCTATTTTGATCATGAGCAATACTAGTGCTTTGATAAAGATTCTTAACCGTATTATGCAAGATTGCTCAAGAATTACGGAAATTATACTTTGGAGTTATTCATGCGTTCCTCAAAACCGAAACTCGTTGGTAACGTTCATATTAATTGATATTCTTAACTATTACCCAGACAGCACATACATTTCAAATTCTCTACTCCAGGACATTCTATATTTCAGGAGATAGATAATGCTCATAGCTGGATTGAACGACTCTAACGAACTCGCGATTATTAGTCATCCTTGTCGTTAATTCGAAAAATGTTTCTGAGTGTTGTAAGATTTTAAATTTTAAATTAATATCGTTTTCGAAAGAAGTTCAACGTCAACTTACACAAAACCTTACCCAGGTGTTTTTTTAAGACTTCCCACCCTGCAAAATCTTTCGAAAGTGCTGACTTGAAATGTTCAAAAACTTTAAGAACTAAGAATACCGTTGCCACTTAAAAATGAGTTTTCACCAAGAAAAATCAAATCATTTGAAGCAATGCTTAAATGCATGCCTGCAATTGATAACACTGAGTGTCTATTGAAGACTTTTTCTACTGGGCGAATGAAACCAACCACTATAAAACGATTATGAAATAGCTAGAACCTCTCAGAAAACAGTTCATTCTTTGTATATGCTGTTTGTCTTTCGGTGCCATAGGAAAATTTTCACTGAGAACTCGATTAAAATAATGCCACAAGAATCAATAGCCAAATTGTTATCCCCAATCAAGTTATTAGTTGAAGTGAACTTTTAATTTGGTATCATGTTGATTCAACCTATTAAATTAACATTTTATATCATGTTGATGCAATATGAACCATCCCCTGAAAAGAACATGATTTCATGTTGAATAAATATGACCAACCCTGTTTTATCTGAGAACCTATTTCCAATTAATAATTTTGTATAAACGGGCATCGAAAGCTCAAAAACTTAAATCAACCTTAACTTTACCAACAATTTTTTTAATTTTTTTTTTTAAATTTTGACTGTATATTAACCGGAATAAAAATCAGAATAAAATTAAATACATGATGTAAATCCGATTTATTATTGGAGGAATGTCCGAAGCAATGAAACAATACGACTAAATATTAGATCTGCAAATAAAAATAAAAAGTTCAATTAAATTATATTTGACCAAGTTGGAATAATTGTAGTGGTGAAGAAACTGATTCCTCTTCGGCTGTTTTGCCGAAGAGGAATCAGTTTCTTTACCACTACAATAAAAATAAAAAGTCAAAACCATCTGATTTTAAAGTAAAATTAACTTAATCTTTTTTTTTTTTTCTTCTTAAAAGTGAAACTGAAATTTCGCTAAATAGCCTCTTCAAATCTGATTTTGACATCTAATTTTCGTCTTTTTGATTTGTACACAATTCTTTTCGGCTCTAAGTGAAAAAAAAAATATTCTTTTCAAATTATGATAAGGATATTCCCTAAATGGCCTCCACTGCTGCGAAAACTGAATTTTTAACGTCAATCGTGTTTTATATATGCAAAGTATTATTATATCCTTCAGCTTTGTTAATATCCCGATTGCCGAAATCAAATCTGCACAATGCTTTTAACATGACAGCCTAGCTCCATTCGACGGATGTCATATTTTCTCTTTAAGAGTTCATTGCCTTCATTAACACACTGAGGATGCCTTTTAAGCCTCTGTTCATTACAATTCCCTTCCCTTTCTTTTATACATATTTTTTTTTTTTTTTCAGAAAAACGAAATAAGTTTTTTCATGTTTGGCTTGACTCTCGGATTACAACAAATTTGCGTTGCTATTTTCTCCGGGTTCGTTGAAAGTTACAAAAAAAAAAAAAATTACAGAAATAAAGAAAAAAGAGAAGAGGGGAATTACTTTGACTGCGGATCGTTTCTCGTATCGCGTATCCTTCGAGTAGAAGTAAAGTGTGCCATAATATGGTAATAGCGCGTTTAAATGAATTACAATTTGCATACAAGTTATATCACACGACACGATATATAATATAGAGAAGTATGCCTTTGTGTGGATGTGTGCGTTTGCAGGGATATTTTTTTTTCCTCCATTTGCTTTTTCAATGCGAAAAGTTTAAAAATTTCCAACTTTTCCTTGTTGCTTTAACTGTGGTATTTTCTTGGATTGCGTACTTAGTGTTTAAATTATTTCGTATAATAAATGTTTTTCAACGTCCGCAAGATTATACAACCCAAAGACCGGGACCGGGAATGGGCTAGCACTAACAAGCACTGCGGGGACGGATGCGGCGGAAAAAATGCTGTATGAAAGACTTTCTTGAATGGTTCCTTATTCCGTTTTGCAGGCTGCTTGCTTGTTTTGGTAATGGGACGAATATTTCTTATTTTCGCAGAAGAAGACAAGAAGTTAAGTGAATGGAATTTATTCCGCAGCAGAATACCTAGTACCTATTTAGTTCAAATAAATTCAAGTACAATTTGTACTAATTTTTCAAAAGCATAAACCAATGGTGGAAGGATTTTTTTTTTCCTTGTAAAAATTTATTTGCAAACGTTTGAGGAATAAACGGATACAATCTATTTAAAAAAAAAAAATGGAACAAAAGTTGTACTTGAAAGTTGAGCGCTTTGTTTTCTTAATTTATGTTTGTTTTTAGTTGTATTGAAAAATTAAAATTGACTCTTGGAAAATAGAGTTGAGATCTGGGAAAATATTTGTATTATTGGTTCTTTTAGGATCGCAGATATCAGTAACCATTCATAAAAAAGAGGAAGATTTTGATCAATCAACATATCCCATTTCTTATGTCTCTGGTTTGCCAGTTTTATTTCAAAAGATTTCAAACTTCTCCAAATATTAGAGATAGTAGTGTTGCCCTGCCACACAATGAAATTTATTTCATGGTATTTACCAAAAAGGTACAAAAATCGACGATTTGAGAAAGTGCTTTAAGTGATACTTAAGTGTTACGGACTGTAAGATCAAATCCCGAAAACGGCCGAAAACCGAGTGCTAAACGAATTTTTATCTTTAAATGCGATTGCAGCGAGAAAGAGGGGGTGGTGTTGTGTAGATAATTTTAATTTTCCCGCAAATATTTAAATATTTTATGTGTCCACAAATATTTTCTTTTTTCTTACCTCTAGATACTCAGAAAAAAAAAAACAGTCATTTGATTATTTCATGAATAGATAAAAAGTAACTTTTAAAACTATGAAAAAAAAAAAATACGAAGTAAAATAAATTTATCAACCTTCTTAGTTCAAGGTCACAAAGTATGTTATAAGGTTCACATATTTTACAACTGCATTTCCACAGACCATGTAAAAGTTACATCAAAATGCATATTTTTTCACTCGTTAAAATCTGAAAGCTTAAGTGTACTACTGCGTTGCACGTACCTACTTGAATGTCCTACAAGGCTACTAGGCTATTTAGCATTAGTTTTATTTAGACTTGAAAATAATTCTTTAATCAAAAGAAAAAAAAAATATTAAAAATGTGGAAAATTCAACTTACCAAATAAAGTTGCTGTATAGTAGAACATTAAACTTAATTTTTCGGCTAGCTTGACCATTCTGTCAAGAAACCAAAATACTGAATTTAGATTTAAATGGCTCAAGAAAATTATGATTCCATACAAACACTTCAAATGCTACAGCCTCACCCAAATCTTGATTTTTACACAAATCCAATACTTCCCATATAGAAAAAGTAAAAAAAATATCACTCATACGCCCGAGTTACCTATTACACCAACTGAATTTATTTTATTTTAATTTTTCTTCTTTTTTTTTCTTAATATGTGCATAAAATCAAGCATCATTTAATTCATCACCCATGGCACATGGTAGAGAACCAAAAGAAAAAAAAAAAGGAAATAGAAAAATGTTTTATTCAGGATGCGTCGTCGTCGTCGTCGGTATGATGCACTACTTTTTTAAACACTTCCTTTAAGCATATCGCAACCAAATGCATCGTTTGCAATTCTGAGTACATTTTTTTCAGTATAACATTACTTTGTGAGTGTTGGTTTATGTGTCTGTAACAGACTAACAGGTGTCGGGCTGTAAGCAACTGCTTATATGTACTTGTACATATAACCTGCAGATATTACTTTTGCTGGTGGTAAGTTCAAGGATATAAGTCTGTGCACTTTTTCTATTTTGTGTATACGTGCGTGTGCTTGCAGGTGCTTTTGCTTCTGTACAAATTTTCCTTGCCATCGTGGACAAAGCACAAAGAATCTGTTTCGGAATAACAAACATATATAATATCTGTTACCTGAAGCAATGGTGGAATGGGTGTAAATGATGTTTACATTATTGCTAGCGAACAAAACAAGGGTGCAAATCCTTTTAGAATTCGTGTGCCCCACTTGATTGTTTTGTAACACAAACATATTGCCAAAGGACATGTTTCATACGAAGAAATTTACGTTCCTATTGTATTGTGTGTGAAGTGGAATAGAAATAGCAAATAGTATATTGCGTCTGGGTGCTTTAGGTATAAGGAAGTGTTTTTGGAAATGTATACCTGGTCGTTTGTCAAAAAGAAAAAGGATTTCGTTAAATAATATATTTTAAAATGATATTGAAATTCGAATGTTATTTGCATTTGAAATAGAATCGTATAATAGTTTCTTAAATGTGTCGAAAATCTTGTTTCTCTTCAATTTCTATCAAAAGCAGACCTCCTATCAAAAAAGAATCAATGCAAGAGTTGTAGGTGGTAAAAATGGTCTGCAACTTTTGTTCAAATAATAATTTTCAATATAACCTCAAAAATATTGGAAATAAAATGCACGACTGGATCGCACGAACTTGCTCATGTAGTGCAAAGCTATTTTATGTATTAACTTAGCTTGAAATTTTTTGCTTTTGGTCATCTGATGTGTGTAGGTATTAAGAGATAAATATTTTTTTTAAAACGGGAACACTTTTTGGATTTTTTTTTTCTGAAAAATAATTTTTTTTTCCATATTGGGTCAATGATTTGTGTTTTTTCAAAATTTTATTTTTAGATGTTGATAAATATTAGCCATCTTCAAAACGGATTATACAATTTTTTTTTTTTAAAACGTTTGAAATTTTTTTAATAAAAAAATATTTTTTTTAAAAAAACTTCTCGATAGATGTTTTTGAAAAACAAATTCAAAAATTTATCGTTATTGAAGAAATCATATCATAAAGTTTAATTAAAATCGTTAGAGCCGTTTTCGATAAAATTCGAATAACTCAAAAATGTTGTATGGGAGGTACCTACTCGTTCTAGATAAGATATTCAAAAACAAAAAAAAAAATTTTGAAATTACGTTTGGGCAGTGGAGAAGTGTACAGATGGACGCACAGACGCACTCTTTCGGACTTCTCCATCATCGTAATGTTGGTTTTGATTAAAACCTCCAATTTTGTTGACCCTTAACCAATACTTGCCTTATAGAGCAAGTAAAAATGCTATAATTATGACCACACCTCTCTGGTTGATATTGCTGTCATTTAAGAAAAAATCGATCTAAAAAATACTATATTAGTTTTTTTTTTTTTTTATTTTAGACAATGTTTTCTGCAATAACTGTGTTGTTTCCCTACTTTATCTTAAACTAAACGATTTATCTAAAAAGAATCCATCTAAAAAATTTCAAAAATCAAAAATTTGTTTCGCTAACTTTTTTGATTGAAAATTGCGCTATTTAAAAAAAATTAATTCGTCAAAAACACAAAAAATTATATTTTGCTGAAAAACAATGTGTATGAGTCAAAGACATATCAGTGTACATTAAAACCAAGTTTCATTAAAATCTAATTATTTTTATAGTAAATGAAAATAATTAATAGTTTTTAGCATTTTGTCTAATATTTTTAGGCTTATACAGGACCTCTAATTTTGATAAAAATCGTAAAAAAAAACACGATTTTCGACATCCACCCCACTTTTTCCCCCATATTTTTTTTCAATTTTATGCCTCTGAAAATTGGATTGGCACTGGTCTTAATGCAGATGATAACATAAAAAAAATATTGCCTAATTATTGGTTCAGGAGCCGCCAGCTCCATAATTGAATCAAAACATTGCAGAATCGATTCCAGGTCTAGGCAAAATCTTTTGAAGTTTTTTTTTTATTTTCTCTGAAATAGTAAAAAAGATGTAATGTAAAGTGTCCCAAAATAAATATATTTAAAAAAAAATCACCAATATTATCTAGAGGCTAGACACTAGACCAAATCCCAATAAAAATGCTTCACAAATAAAAATCACCGGTAAAGGATTATAATAATAAGACCCCTCTTGGGCAAGACTTAATAACCGCATTGCTACTATTTTCCATTCAATATAATAATAATTGTAACTAGCATAAAAAAAATCAAAATCACAAACTTATTGCTATGAAATCAAAGATATAGCTCCATCTACAGTATTTTTTCTTCACTCACTTGAACCAATGTTAGCTCTTGAAAGGTAAACATTATTTAACCTTACATTTTGGAAAGTTGAAGAGTTTTTCCTGTTGGCTTTGCTTGAAACTTTTTTTTTGTTTTCAAGGATATTTTCTGCAATAGTTTCATTTCAACTTTTTCATAATCCTTTAATGCACTTCACCCAAATTTATTTTACAGGGCCAAGGTAAAGTAGTTTAGAAATGTTAAACTTGTTCAAAAAAAAAAAAAAAAGGGTTTATTTAAATGCATGTAGTTGGCGGTTTTGAAGTGCAACTTCACTTTTAATTTTAGGATTATTTTAAATAAACAAATTCATTAAGGCTGAGAGTAGTTTGCTTGTTAGGATATTAGAAATTTATTAAAGACTATGTTGTGTAGTAGGTCTTGAAGTTTATATTGAAGAAATTATTCACTTTTATAAATTGTCATCTTGAATACAAAACTATCGAAAAAGTCAGAACTTCGTCTTTACCCCATTTATAATGAAAAACATTTTTTCACCTAACTCTTTTTTTTTTTTTTTTTTAGATTGAAAAGTTATACAGAAGGTAAAAGAAAAGTTCGTGACATCAGAGGCCAGCACGTACAATTTTGTTTTTCTTTCTTTCTTTTTTTTGAAAACTTATCGCGTCCCCCAAGAACCGACACAGTGATACTCGCAAACAGCCTTTAATGGTAAACTTATCTTGTTATCGAACTGATGCTGAAGGTTTTATTGAAATAATGTTCTTATGAAAGTAATCGTCTTATTTGCGGTATTGAACACTTTGAAACTCATTTAAACGGATATAATGAAAGCATTGGCCTGAAATACTCTTCAAAGAATTATATAACCAAAAAAAAAAAAGCCTACGAAGGTATCTATGATATTTTGTATTTATTTTGAAAAAAATCGATAAGATAAAATCACAAAAGTGCGATGTTTTGTATCTACTTTATTTTTGTGAGTGTTCTCATTTGTAACTTTTTTCTTGGAATTTTTTTTACAAAAATTGTGTGCAAATGGGAAATTATAATGTAATCTTCGTTAAGAGTTGAATTTTATTTCATTCGTTATTTATTATATTTGTTCGCATATGGTGGGAATTTCAATGGATTTAGTAATTTAAGTGGAAAACATGTGTGTTTGATCTTCGTGTGAATGGCAAGGCTTCTTTTCACAATATTTAGACAAAAAAATGTGGAAGAACAAAATTCCGAGAGTGTTAAGTTTTATTTTTTTGTTTCCAGGTTTAAATGCAGGTTGAATAATCCGAATTCTCTTATGAATTTATTTGATAAACATTAATCTGGGCATTACTACACAAATAATACCTTTCAAAAGAAAAATAATCCACTTCAAATATTTATAAGACTTATGATATATTCTAATTGATGGTGGTGATGCTCATTGACCGAGTTAAAGCAGAACCCAGCGACTACCAACTTTTAAATAAAATAAAATGAACGACTGGATCGCACGTAATTGCTCTTAGGGTCAAAGTTGTTGTGGATGCTCAAGCTTTATAAACATATAAAGTTTCTATAAGTAAATACTTTTATAAGAAATTAAAAAATAAACATAAAATTTATTACTTAAATGACTAAAACAACTTCTTATATTAATTTAACCTGAAAACTAAGTATGCCATTTGATTTCGTTAAAAAAGATTAATTTTTAGAAAAAAAATTTTGAAAAACGTTGGAGCCGTTTTAAAAAAAAAATAGTTTTTTTTTATATAAAAATTCTCAAGCTTTTTTTAAAAAAAAAAGTTTGAATGCCAATTTCAAGAAATTATTAATAGACATCGGAAACCAAAATTTTAAATAAAATCATTCAGAGAAAATCAAGTTTTTCCAAATTGATTGTATGGCAGGTGCCGTTGATTTGGTCCTAAAAAGAAAAATTCCAATTTCCCTTCTACGGAATAAACAAAAACCCTTAACTACCAGGTTTAAACTTTTTATACCGTTATCTCGGCTCTCAGACTATCAAAAATTGTAAAATTTGATACAAAATATTTATTAATTCAAAATATAATGGCTGTGTAAATTTCAAGTTTAAAAATTGAAAAATAAAAAAGGTAAAAATGAAATACCGTTGGAAGCTGTCAAAAAACTTTAACTGAAAACATATAGTTTTTACTGTTATTCATTGAAAAAAATGTCAAAAAATCATTTTTTTTTTCATTTTAGACAGCACATAAATATATTAGTTGTTTTGACAAAATATTTTCTCCTTTTTTCCATGATTTTTAAAATAAACTAAACCACCCGCATAAACTTTCAAAAACCTATTCATTTTTTAAAGCTAAAAAAACGGTATGTAGCATTTTTAATACAATCAGTAGTTGATATTTTTTTTTTCATTATTTCTATCAATGTGCATAAGTAGTTTTTTTTTCAATAAAAATCAACTTTACATACATCAACATCATTTTCAAGGGTATAACAAATATTAGATTTTGAAAAATATTTTTTTACTTGAAAAAAATTTTTAAAATTTTTTTCTTACATACTCACTATCATTTTAATTTATTTATTCAATAAAATTTATTTTACAATTCTAACCCTTATACTTTTCGAGATGTACAAACAAATTGTTTGTCTTTTACCCCATTTTACCCTAACTTCCCGTTGGAATTTCAAAAATACGGTTTTATAGTAATCTTAAATTATGCATTACGTTTTTTTCTATCACTTATAGTGTAGAAAATGAATCAGTTAGATTATCAATAATAATGACTGACTTCTGTAATCTAATAAATTTATTGCGTGCACAAAAAAAATAAACCCAGTATAAAATGTAATGGTACTACCTACTTATTGTGTCTGTGTGAAAAGACAAAACAGTAAAAATGGGCTGAAAAAGTCTATGCGTTATTACTGGTTGAATATTTTTTAAACGCCCCGTCGCCGCCGCGCCGGTATGTGTATAACTTAAAAAAAAAATAAACGTTTAAGTATTTGTTTTTATAATAACTTTCAAACAAATTCCTTTCTTTTCACATTTTTTCAAAAAAAAAAATTACATTTTACATATTTGTTTTACATTTTAAAAATGTTCAAACTAACTTTAAACAAATCTGGACAACTTTAACTATTAAGAGAAAGAGCACTTACGTGCGACTCATTCGTATCTGCATTTTATTCCAATTATTTCCAACTTATCTCCAGCGATTATTCTTAACTGTGAAAATGTTGAATTTTTAAATACACGTATCCAGTTTCTCAATGTTATCATTTTGTTATAACAGTTTAGGGAATAAATTCTTAATCCTTTAAAAAGAAATGTCTAAAGTCCTTATAGTATTCAAAACTTACTCCAGCGAACTAATCATTTAAATTCCCTCTTCTCTTGATTTGTTAACTCACTTTAAAACCCACCTCTTTACTTATTTTTGCACAATTACATAAACCAACGGGTTTTCAAAATTAATATTCATAACATTACATAGTATATACCTACCTTGAGCTTATAATAAGCTCTATGTTGCATTTTCAACATAAAAATGAATCTTTCATCTCCAAGGACTTTAAAATCCTTCCTTTTTCATGGATTAAATATAACTCTCTCGCTCTCTCTCTCTTTATATTAACTTTTTTACTGGGATCATACCTTTCATGACTAACGTGTATACGTACTTACTGTTCACTGGCACCTAAAATTGAAAATATTTTACTGACATTCTTAAACTATTACCATGTCTAGGCGTAATCCTTATCTATGCCGCTCAGGATGCATAATGTTCGTTATCCTTACAGACAAAAAAAAAAAAAAATAAAAAAATGAAACGTGCAACGGAATATATCCCAGTTTGTTCGTGTGACAGACAGGTGAGTAAATAATCTTTTGAAAGTGTCACACACCAGGTTTTGAATTTATTTAAATATTTGAAAGTACCTTAACCGACTTAGTAGAAAGTACATGTTCTTTTTATAGTGAATGATAGCACTGAAAGCTTAATAAAAAAAAAAAAGACTTCAAAGAAGACAGGCAGATGAAATTTAATAAAATCTAAAACTATATTTTCAAAGCAAAAATATGTATTTTTTTAATATATAAAAGTCAGTAAAGTTACTGGATGCAACCTGGTGGCCATTTTACTTGCGTCGCCACCGCCGTCAAAATTTTCTCTCTTTTGGTTGATTAAGTCAAAAAACAACACATGTATTGTGGAAAATATTGTCAAGATTGAAAAAAAAAGAAGTTCAAAATTGGATATTTATAAACTGAAAAAATAAAAATAGAAATAAAATAAGAAATCATTGAAACTCTGAAAAATCTGTCATTGGTTACTTTTGCCTCTTAAAAGTAACCTTTTTTGCGCCTCCAAAACTAAAACAGAAACTTAACTTTAAAATTCAAATTTTGTAGGCAGTGGATGGCCCATCAGAGTAGTTAGTGTTGGAACTTTTGGGATCAAAATATTGAAAACTGAAATCCCAAAAACCCATAATCCAAAAAAAAACAAAATTCCGAAAACCCAAAAAAAACGAAATCTGAATCCCAAATGAAAAAATTTGCACAAAATTTTTCATTTTATAAAAAATTTCGGGATACATATAATGTGATGTAAGCAGATGGAACAAATAAACAATTAGAAAAAAAAAATAAACGTAAATTTGAAAAATAAAATGAACGACTGTCGCACGTACTTGCTCTTAAGATCAAAGCTACTATGGACGTATAAACTTTTTAAAAATAAACAATTTCATAAGAAATGTAAAAAAATAAAATTCATTACTCAAATGACTTAAATAACTTCTTAAATTGTTTTGATCTTCAAACTAAGTATGCCATTTGATTTGATGAAAAAAGATAAATTTTTAGATAAAAAAAAATTGAAAATCGTTGGAGCCGTTTTTAAAAAAAATATTTTTATATATGTTAAAATTATCAAAGCTTGTTTAAAAATAAAGTTGGTATGCCATTTTTGAGATAATATTATTGCACATCTAAAGTTAAAATTTCAAAAAATGCAGTGGCCCGTTTTCGAAAAATTAATTTTCCAAAAAAAAAATAAATTGATAGATTTTTAAAAAATCCAAAAATTACCAAAACTAGACACAAAAATTTGAACGAAAATCGTTAGAACTGTTTTTGAAAAAAACAAAATTTCAATTTCCCCTCTAGGGAATCACCAAAGAGCCTATACCATCAAGTTTCAAAAAAATCGGTTGAGCGGCTAAGGTTGTAGCTCGAGGTATACACAGACAGACAGATAGACAGACAGGCAGACGGACAGACAGAATTGCGAGACCTACTTTTTTCGCATTCTCTATCATCGTAACTTTCGATTGTTTTTACGAATCCTAAACATGCCCTATAGTACCTATATCGCAAGTAAAAAACACTTTTAGTCAAAGTAATTCAATAAGATTTGTGGTTAAAAATCATTGAATCAACGGTTAAAAGCAAATACGTGTTCAGAATCATCATAGAAGAAATTTTCGTCCAGTTTTTTAAAAAACCTTATGTAGTCAAAAAAAAAAAAATTAAAAATAGGATCGTTTTTTTTTAATCCTAGTTATTGTTTTTTGTGCCAAAAAAATGTTAAATTTTTGTTCGGTCAAATGAATACAAAATCCAGTTAGAAAATTTAATAAGCTTACTATGTATTTGTTTGTTTTCTCTACGATTATTGGTCGGTCCGATATTTTTGTCTTCAAATGACAAACAAAACTTTTTTTTGTATTCCTTAATAGCTCAGTAACCCTTCGATGTACAAGAAAATCAAACTAATTTTCTATACAAAATTTTGATAACCAAAATTTAATTTTACATTTTTTTTTAATTAGTAACTAAAGATACAAAAATAGGTATTTTTACGGGTTTTCAGAAAAATTACCGCTTTTAAATAACTGAAAATGATAACATTAATGTGAGGCTTAGTTATTGAAGGTTATTACAACCTTCATTCTTCTGCCAACAAACAAACTTTTGAGACGATTGATTCCAAAAATAACGTACTGGTTATCACTCTAACGCTTGAAAAAATGTATTATTCTGATCTTTTTTAGCAATTTCCTAATAGATTTAGTTCAAATTTATAAAAAAGCAACAACTAATTTCAGAATTCTTGAAAATAATTTTTTGATAAAAAGAAATTTATCAATCCATTTTTGACTTTTTTTTATTTTTGAGAATTTTGAAATTTTTTTTTTGCTTTTTTTATAAATTTCTAGTGTATTTCAGAGAAGAAAATAGGTAGAAAAAAGGCGTCAAGATGTAAATCTCGTAAGTTTACTTTTTATAAAAAAATGAGATTCTGGTGCAGATAGCAAGTTTGCATTGAACTTTACATGTCTATTAAAGTAAATGCAAAAATATATTTCAAAATACCAAAAACGAAAGCCAAAAAAATTACCAGGACGATAAACAATTGACTCAGAATAGCAATGTTCTTACTTCTCTTTGATTAATAAAGAAGCAAAATCTTCCTCAACAACCATATTGCTTTGCTACAATGTTACTTACAAAATCCATCTACCAAAGTCGATTGGCAATAATTCCCAATTATAATGTGATTAATCAATTGAACTTATAAATTCCCACCTCCTCCCCTTTCCTAAAAGCCTCTCAATGATTCATATCACACTTTGGAAAAAAAAACCCAGCAGTTAATCAAATTGATTTAGTTGAAAAACTCCCTTAGACCTAGATTTGGAAATTTGTTTCCATTTCTCTCTGAAAAATATACGCAATGAATTAATGAATGAATTTCGTTTGAATAAAATTCAAAGTGATTAAATGAACGACAAAACGCTTTCAGAGGATATTGAGGGTGGCAATCAATTGAATTTCGCAGTCAAAGAGTAATCGGAGATTAATTTGAAAGAAAAAAAAAAAATGTGTTCCGAGGCATAGAAACACAAGCTCGTTATAATGAAAACTCTTAATCAGAGAACGATTGAATGATTAAGTACTTACTCAGTCGTTTAAGATGATTAAAGTTTTGCCCGTCAGTCTTCAAAAGAATTTCAATACACTACCGCACCAGATTTAATGGGATTACGTTTTTGAATATTATAAAAAATAAATCAAAATTGATGTTAAACTAATTGATTTTTAAACAAAACAAATATAAATTCTAAAGGAAAAATTAAAATCTTTGAATTGGTCGCAGGTACTTGCTGATTTTTGAAAGGTAAAATCGGCAACAGACTTGACCACAATTTAGTTGTAGGGAATTTAAAAATACGAAAAAGTACAGCTTTTGCTCAGCTTTTGCTGAGCTAAATAAAATTTCAAAAATTAACAAAAACATTCTTTAATCGCTTTACCGTTAATAAAAATCTTACAAAAATATATTTTGGAAGACATAAGTGCAAAAGAAGCTTCATAACATTAACCTTTGATCCCTGAGAAATGCTGCTGGAATCAACAGTTCATATTTTGCACAAGTTATGTGGACCCTAAACGAAAGATATATACCACTGTTGATTTCTGAAACACCATGAGTCCACAATCTATGGGTCAGAATTCCACAGGAATTTTGTGTGGACTTTTCTCCACTTGGTTTAGTCAGGAGTCTATAATAGATTTGTGGACTTATTACTTACCCAAGTGGGTCACAAGTCCTTAATAGACTTTTGGCCTGTGGACTTATGACCCTGCGCCGGATACCCCATTGATATGATCGGTTTCACTAGGAGCCCATAAGGAAACTCCGGGTTCGTTGAGCCCCCCTCAATACGCCACTGGTAGTTCACATAAAGTATATAACCCAAACAAAGTCAAGAGTTTGCTGCAAACGAAAAGATACCCAAAATGCCAAGATACCTACTTGATCCGCAAGCAAGAGGTCGGAAGTTCAATCACCGGTGTTACACTGAATTTTTTTTAAGAGTCCTAAAAAGTGTGTAACTCAAACGAATTGATCAATTTTCAATTTGCTGCAAATTAAGTTGAATAATTGTCCAGCAAACGAAAAAATTTATTGGGCAATTTTTGCGTTTGCCTCAAACTATTTTTTCTCTAAAAGTTCTCTGAGGTTCTGGAAGGAACATTTTTCTAGATTCCTGATAACCTAATTTAGACGACGATGGCCAACAATTCCGTCCATCTGACCAAGAAGAAGTACACTATCAGTGTGGTTTTAGTTTTTTTATTAAGAAAATTGTTTTCCTGCAAATATTTGTGGTAAATGAATTGTATATTAACATTTAAAATTAAGTTCTTTGCTAGACAACAAACAACTTTCTGGAAAGGTTCTTTGCAAACTCTTCATTCATTTGCTAATAGAATTTGCTACTGAACGAAAAGGTGTTTAAATGTGAGAAGGATTTTCGTTTGCCGCAATCAACTCATAAAAATGAACAATTTGGTTCAAATGTATTACAGCTGCGACGAATGCAAAAACTATTGCGGGGATCGTATTAACTTTCGAGCAAATGATATTTTATTCAATGGTTTCACTTAATGAATATTCATAAGCCGTAAACGAAAAAAAAACCTTATGCCCTAACATTAAATAATTACCTTAGAGACGATTGAAATTAGTGTAGAGTTATTTCAGTATTACGCTACATTTGGAAAACAAAAAATATTGGAGGTAAGATACAAAACAGTCAAATTTGTATTTATCGGGGAAAATTGGACCACTGACTGTCCAACTTGCACGCTTTGATCATGTATGGTCGCCTTCAAGTAGGACTTATAGTTTCTGAGTAGTTCATGTGCACCAACTTGCCCCGTGTACCAAATATCCCCGCCCTACCCTTCCTATAGAAACACAAGTCTACAGTGTTGCCAGTTCAATCGTTCGAGATTTCGATATTCGTGTCATTTCGACAACAAGGTGAATGAGGTGGTTTAACTCAGAAACATCTCGGAATACCTTAAATCGTGTGTTGTCTGGGCTGGACGACCACGCACTGAATGGGGCACTCTAGTGTTATTGAAAGATAAAAAACTGCTACCGTGCCATGTTTATGGTTTGCCCAAGTAAGTTGGTAAGTGAGTAAGAACTAAACTTTTTCTCTAATTTTCAATGTTCTTTTCATTTAGCAGCATTCTGGGTAGTAGGTATTTTAGGATTTAATAAACAATAAAGAGGACAAAAGCTTGCGTATTTTATCCATTTGACAAAAGCGTTTGTTTGTTTATATTTCTTATGGCTGATTCCTTTAACTTAACTTCAAAACCTAATAGCCAAATGCAGCGGAAACCTACTTTCTTTCGATGGAATGTAATGTGAGGGAAAGAACAAGGATACGGTTAGCTACTTGTTTCCGCATTTATAATTTTTTTATTGACCTTAAATTCTATTTTAAAAAAAACTGTAATCTTGTTAACTAGATTTTTATTTGCCATAAAAAAAAAACAACCAAATCCGATAAATCTCTACCACATAATACTCAATTTTCCATTGAAGCTATCAATCCTGTAACCAAGATATATAAATTATGCAACCATTGAAACCCAAGCTATTAACGTTTAAGTGGTCTCGCACATATACCTAGTCGCGTAGGCGGAGAGAACAAGAGTATATTCTTTACTTCCCAAAGTAGATACAGATAATTGTCAAATAAAACATGTACCAACATTCATTTTTTTCTTTTTTTCTTTTCTCATCCTAAAAACATCCTTATATGCCTTTGCCTAGTCATCGGGAACCTCATAAAGAAAATGCCACCCAAAATAATGTGTTTGGCAAGCAATTAGATTGGTTAAGTACGTAATTTATCATCCGACCTACTAAACACGAAAATTTATAAAACCACTGAGCATAGAAAATTCCATCAGACGATTTTTATGTTGTTATGTGAACTTTATAAGGATTAGGATTCTAGAATATACATACACAAAATACATTTATGTAAACATTGAACACACACGTTCACGTACAGTAAAAATGTTCTACAAAATGAAAATATTATGTACTTTCTTCTTCTTATTCTTCTTTAAATGGGATGTTTTCAGCCTTGCGAGAATGAATAACTAGGATAATGGATGTTGCGTGAGTAGACAATTGAAAAATATATTGATTTTGAATGTCACATGAGTTGAATATTAAGTTAGGTTTGAAATACATGGGTAAATAAAAGGACAACAAAGGAGACTCTATTTCTTGTAATTAAGACAGTTGAAGAAAAATAATGTCTCTCGCATACTCTGAGGAAGATACTTTGATATGTTTATGGGGAACTAATTTGCATTTTTATAGATAATGAATACATTTCCATTTGGAATAATAAAACCTTAATGTTTTCATTTAGATTTTTATAGAAACTTTAATGTCAAAAATCGAACTCGAGATCAATCAAATTTAATGCCCAACAATTCTGTATTACTATTAATATTTTTTTTTTGTCTTTAAATAGGGATTTGACGTTTCTACCATGGAGAACTAGAAGTAGAAGTAGTTTTCGGAATTAAAATTTTTGATGATCCTGAGCAGACAATTTATTCGTTGAAGTTGTAACCACCAAGGCCATTAAACTTGTTCGATTTAAAAAAAAAACACTTAACTGCAATCGCTTTGCCTCAAAATATTCTAGGGTATTTTTAAAATTTTTTTTGGTCGTCAAAAAAAAAAAAAATACTTTTGACTTTTGTTACCACTTCAATGACAATTGGTAAGTGAGTGAAAAAGTGGGGTGGGTGTCAAAAATCGTGTTTTTTTGCGATTTCTAAATTTAATTCAAGAGTTATAGGTGGTAAAAAGATCTACTAGTTTTAGCAGATAATTTTTTCTTTATAACCTAAAAAATATTAAAAAAAAAATGCCAAAAACTAAGATTTATGCTTTTTTATCTTTTTCAGAAACAGTAAGATTTGTATGAAACTTGGTTTGAACGTACATTGCTATGATTTTTACTTGCACAAATTTATTTTTCAGCAAAATATTGAATTTTGTGTTTGCCGAATTTATTTTGAAAAAATAGCCTAATTTTAAATCAAAAAAGTTGTCTTGTTTCACAAAAACAGTGTTTTTGTGAAGTTCAAAATTCGATATCTCAAAAACCTTGCATGATATAGCAATTCCACAATTCCCAACAATCTGTTGGGAGCAATTTGTTTTTTGAATCATTTTGTTAAGACAAATAACAACAGTAAAAATATTGCCCATAGTTTTTTTCTAGACGAAACAATTGCTATAAGTTTTTCCTTTTTCTTTTAAATTGTTGGTTTGTTTTGAATTTTTTGGCCAATATACTTTTTTGTTAAGACGAATAGAAAATAACTAACAAATTTACCCCTAAATTTTGCCAAGACAAAGCGATTGTCGTAAGTTTTACCAAAATCGTTACAATATTAAAGTCGTGACGTAAGTATAAAGTTTTCTTTTTTAATTTTTGAACGGTTTTGAATCTTTTGGCCATTTTTTTTTTTTGTTAAGACAATTAAAAAAAAAACTTAAAAGACAAGGTGATTACGGTATAGTTATTTTAAACAGGTTTCACGGTTCAAAAAACTTTAGACAAATTGTTTAACAATTTAGGTAATTTTTTTACCAAATATAACGGTACTTGCCTAATCGGTCTTAAAAAAACTTTTTTTTCTCAAAAAGGCACAAAATGTAAAAAACCATTAGTCGTTTTTTTGAAAACCATTTTTTTTTAATCTTTAATAACCTTAAAACTTTTTTATTTCTGGTATTCTTTTTAATGACTTACTCGATTTCAACGACTTCTTCTTACATTTATGTAAGAGCTTGTTGCAACTATAAAATTAAGTATGTACCTAAAAAAAATTTCCAACATTATAATTTTGGATTTTTTTAAAAATTAAAAAAATGTTCTTTTTTTTTGAAAATTAAAAACTAAAAATGCAATTTAGTTGCAAACACTTGGAACTTTATGTTCAAATTTTCATCAAAATCGTTATAGCCGTTTTCGAAAAAAAATTGAATAGCTCAAAAATGTTATATGGGAGTTACCAACTGGTTTTAGACGAAATATTGAAAAAACAAACTTTCGAGACTACAAAAAAATGATTTGTTACAAGTTTTAAGAAAATCGGTTCCCGCGTTTAGGCAGTAAAAATTGTGTACAGATGGACACACATTCGCATAGACTTACAGAAAAAAACATGACGGACTTTTTCGGACTTCTCCATCGTCGTAATGTTGGTTTTTATTAAAACCTCAGTTTTTTTTATGACACAAAACCAATACTTGCACTTAAGAATAAGTAAAAAATTTACTGCTAAAATTAATGTTTAAATTACTTAAATAAATTATCAAGAGCTCTCCAAATGAGTAATGCCATTTAATTTCTCTTCGAGATATGAATTTATGGAAATTAAAATTTTAAAATTATAAAATCTTATAAAAGAATTATTTCTTTTTATCCATGATGATTAGGTTATTTCGCTTCATAACACAGATTTGTACAAATAACTCGTTTCATAAAAAAAAATTAAGCATAGCTATTTCATTTTCCATACAATATGATTTTTGTTAAATTTCTAAGAAAATAAAACGCCAGGTAAAGTGTATGTAAATGTCTCCTTTTGTTTTTAAGCTTCTCAATTTCTATAATATCAAATTATTTCAATTTTATTCTCAAAAAAATTTTAAAATCTATAATTTAAACTAATTTTAAAATAAATTATGACTTAAAATGCATAAATAACTTCGTTAAATACGATAAATGGCGGATATGGCCTAGCCCATTGAACCAAAAAAAACTTCCATTTCATTCGAATTAAAGAAATCAAGTGAAATAATTACTGGGAAATATTTTTCATACAAAAAAAAAACTTTTCTCTCCTTCCGAATGAACCCAATGAGTTTTCATGTGATTTCATTAATTGCAAGGATATTGTTACAATTGCAATCAACAAGAGGAAAAATAAAATAAAATTCATTGAACAAAAAAAAAAAAAAAATTGAAAAAAAAAACAAAGAACCAA
The DNA here is from genome assembly GCA_948107695.1 of Meliscaeva auricollis. NCBI lineage: Eukaryota > Metazoa > Arthropoda > Insecta > Diptera > Syrphidae > Meliscaeva > Meliscaeva auricollis. Next base: position 19,618,954 of record OX403617.1, on the reverse strand, counting down.
CATCATCATACAGAGTAGGTTTTTCGAGTGCAACAATTAAATTAAAATCATTTCATCATCATGATTGTATGCTTTTATTCTTTTATTTTAACAGTTATGTTTTGTTCTTATTGTACTTTTTTTTTTATTTAAACAAAAGTAGTTTCATTGCAGTAATTTGCATGGTATGTTACATCCCATTTCAAAAACCTCGAAAAGAATGCGAGCAATGCGAGGTTTGTATGAATATTTTTTTCAAAATTATTGTGACCGACCTTTAGTGTTTTGTATTGGCAGTCTTTTTTTTTTTAAATAGAATTACGTGAAGTGTGTTCTTGGTTCACTTAAAAAATGGATACCTTGAGTTTTATCAATTAGGATTTGCAATTATTTGGGTGGTTGGAGATGCTGTCTTTTCTGACAGTAGTAAAATTGTCCATTTTGATGAGTTTGGCTTCTTCGTAAAGTCGTTGATTGCTGGTAATGTTACTGCCGCTGTGTCGGTTAAAGAAAAGTCCAGTGCAGATATAAACTCTTCATCATGATCCATCAGTCTTCTATATCGAAGAAAATTGGCTCAATCTGCTCATCAATTTTTAATTATCCACAGCAACACATCATGTATGTAAGTTCATTGGACTCATGGTGTGCTTTTCTTCCAAAAGGAAAATACCCGCAATATTAATCTGACGAAATTTCGTTTAAGCTTTTCATTATTAATTCCATACAACCCAACAATGCCTTTTAATTAATTTTAATTAAATTACTTGTGTGATGAGTAGGAGTACTAAGAGCCTTTTTTTTCTGTTTTATGAGTTGAGTCAGTACAATACAAATCTTGCCATTCTTTCGTTCTTTTATCCCCACAATATTGAGCAGATGCCATACAATTTAAATTTTGTTGTGGTTATTATAATCGATAATTTGACTTATAGGCTGTCGAGCAGCCGTAAGATTTCTTATCTCATCGTGTCCATGGAAATAAAAAAAATTAAAAAAATTATAGCATTACGTATGGCATCCAGAAGAATATCACTTTCGGTGCTCTAAGTTGCTATTTCATGGGCGGAAAGCAAAATTGTTCTAATTAATTTGTAAATCCTATGGAGTTTGAACAATTTTGCTTCCCGCCGCCAATTAATTATAATTTTTGAGAAGGAAGTCCAGTATTTTTTTGTATTTTTACCTGGAAAGTTTTGGTGGAGGTTTTTTTTTATCGCCCTATTTTATAGTTATTTTAATAACTCTTTCCGAGTTTTTACAATTGCTACTATAAATATCATTAACTTTTGATCTTTTTCATAAGTTAATAGTGTAGTGCGCAAAGTGTGACGGATTTACTTCAAATTCGGTAGGGACAGATATTTTTTACGCAGTTTCGAAATTGGTTTTGGTTTTGTTTTTGAATTTCTTATCTAAAGCGAATACCTCCCATATAACGGTTTTGAGTTATTCGAGTTTCTCGAAAACGACTCTAACGATTTCGATTAAACTTTTTGATGTGATTTCTTCTATGAAGATACATTTTTAGAATTTTTTTTTGAAAATCTATCAGGCGTTTTGTTTTTAATAAAACGATTTGTCATGCCACTTTTAAAATAGTATTTATCAACATCTTAAACTAAATTTTGAAAAAAAAATCATTGACCTTAATATCGAAAAAAAATAATTAAAAATCCAAATCCAAAAAAACCATTGTATAATTTTAATGTTTAATTTATTTAAAAGGAATAAAAATACATTACAATTAATCACGGAAGAACACACAACGTTAAAACTTATTTACATCGAAAAACAAAAGAATACAATTCTATCTTCAGAAGAATTCAGAAGGAACCAAGTGAGCCGAGGGGTTCAGAAGGAACTAAAATTACGATAATGTCTAATGTCAAAACCCGTAGTCGAAGGGAGTTATACTAAAATATCACAAAAACAATTAAATTTACAAACCTCGAATTATCAATAAATGTTCCCTTCTACTTATAAATATTTTAACACAAACCAAATGTGAATTATATAAAATTAAACTGTAAAACTAAGAGATAATATTTATTAATGCTATAATGATGGTTGGCTGTTGTGCTGGGATGACAGATGTTGTGTCTGGGAGAAAAAAATTAAGAAAAAATGATCAAAATCGTAACTTTTTTCTGGAAGAAATTGCCTGGTTTAATGCATTCATTGACTCGAATAAATATAAATTCTCCTTTTCCATCCTAAAGTGTCCTTAGTAAAAATATATTGATTCAAAATAATTCCACTTCCATCGTTAGAAGAAACACTCATACAAGAAACACAAGAGTGAACATCTTCGAACATAATATTCATCTGCATAAACAAGCAAGGAACTAACCTTCCTCGACTTCATAACTTAATTAAATGTTCTCTTTCTCTCTGTGCGATGGCTGTGCAAGCAAGAGGATGAAATCCTTGAAAGAACTCAGCACGTAGATTGTGAAAAAGTATGTAGGATTTTATTTTTGAATAGGAAATGAGAAGGCGGTCTTGTTAGAAAATCTCTATTAGTGCTGGATTTCTTGTTTACTTAATTAAACTGTAAATATTACAAAAAAAAAAAAAAAAACGAAAGAAAACTAAAACGAGAAAATAGCAATCTAATAAAATAATCAAGAGCTTCAACTTTTGTGGTGTTCTTGCATTTTAACTTAAAAAAAAAAAAATATGGAGGATTTTTGAGGTGTTCAAGAGTTTTTATTTTTGCTTTTAACTTTGGTAATAAAAGTTTTTCAAGTTTACTTTTATTTAATTCTTCCGAGATCAAATTTGACATTAATAGACTCGCTTTTCTCCCCCCTTTACCGCCTACTAGCCCAAATATGGTTTACCAATTTTGATATGACTTAAAACCATAAAATAAAAATAAGTTGGAGTAAAAAGAAATCTAAGATAGTACCCAACTTTCTTATTAGGTAAAAATAGTCACAATTCTCCATTGCACATTTAAATGTTCTCGTTAATCATATAGCCTTCGCTGAAAGCCTATGGAATTTCAAAAGTATGACCCTACTAACAAAAGCAGATATAAAAATTTTAATCAAAATCGTTAGAGCCGTTTATGAAAAAAATTTAACTTCTCTTGAATGGTTATATGACAGGTACTGTTAGTTTTGGTCCTAAGAAAAAACACTAAATTTTCCCTCTAGTGAATCACCAAAGACCCTTAACGACCGAGCTTCAAGCTAATCAGTTCAGCGGCTAAGGCTGTAGCTTCAGGACAGACTGACGGACAGACAGAATTGCGGGACAAATTTTTCTGATTGTTATCTCGAGTTCGATTTTTTTAACGAATCCTAAACTTGCCCTAAGTACCTGCCTTTATCACAAAGTAAAAACAACAACTTTTGAAATGACCTAAAAATCATCTGTATCTACTAAAGGGTTTTCCAATAAGAGGTGTTATTTTGAATAGCCCGCTATTTCGGTAGCTGTCACTTTTGAAGCTGTCATTTTTTTTTTATTATATAAAATAAATGGAACGATACACGCTTCAACAACTCATTGAAATTATTAAAATTCACTATAAAAATTTTGAAAATTTGGCAGAGACGGTTCGTAAAACTAAAACATTTTTGGGTCGTCGTGAAGCACCTTGTCGGACCGCAATACAGAAATTGGTGGACAAATTCGAGCTGTTGGGACAAGTAAGTGATGTGAAGAATAAAACCCGTGCACGTCGCTCAAGAACAACTGAGAATATTGTTGTTGTAGCCCAAAGTGTTGCAGAAAACCCAGGTTTGTCCATTCCTCGTCGTTCTTTGGAATTAGGCATTCCACAAACGTCATTACACCGTATTTTGCATAAAGACTTAGGTCTTAAGGCTTATAAAGTTCAGTTAACACAAGAACTCAAGCCGGCTGATCATCAACAACGTCGTGTCCTTGCTGATTGGGTCCTTGAAATGCATGAAAATGAACCGGAATTTCATCGAAAAATCATCTTGACTGATGAGGCCCATTTCCACCTCTGAGGCTACTCAACAAGCAAAACTGTCGCATCTGGGGCTCGGAAAACCCAAGAGTTATTGTTGAAAAGCCTATCCATCCTCAACGCGTGACTGTTTGGTGCGGTTTATGGTCCCGCGGGGTCATTGGACCTTACTTTTTCGAAAATGAGGCTGGAGCAACAGTTACGGTCAATAGATTGCGCTATCGAGAGATGATTAATGATTTTTTATGGCCTGAATTGGATGGTATTGATCTGGACAACGTTTACTTTCAACAAGACGGCGCTACGTGCCACACAAGCAGTGAAACCATCGATCTTTTACGGGAAAAGTTTCCGGACCGTGTTATCTCTCGAAGAGGTGATCACAATTGGCCACCGAGATTTTGTGATTTAACACCTTGCGACTTCTTCCTTTGGGGCCACGTGAAAAGGTCTACGCCAACAGCCCAGCGTCGGTTCAAGACCTCAAAGATGAAATTCGTGAGGCTATCGAGGACATAGGGCAGCGACTTTGCGATTTGGTTATGGAAAATTTCATGAAAAGGATATTGTCCTGTAAGCGTGGTCTTGGCGGCCATTTGGCTGATGTTGTGTTTCATTATTAACGGCATACCTTCTTTTTTATAATGAAATAAACAGCCGATCATTTATCTCCAAAAATGAAATTTTTCTTTGAATATCAAAATAACACCTCTTATTGGAAAACCCTTTATATTTGTAGGTAATCCGTTTAACGGGGATGGAAATTTTTACAGGTGGATATTGATTGCGTGTTTTTAATCGTTTTAAAGAACTTTTCTACGAGTTCCTCTTCAAGGTCATCTAGGCCATAGGTGAATTCTGATAGGTTTCACCTTCTGTGCCAAGAATATTAAGGTTACCCCGGAGATTCTCAAAGGCTTTTTCTTAGAGTACCTCTTCAAGCTTTCACTTGATCCTTAAACAGCAATTTAGCTAATGCTTAAAAACGATGCCTCAACAACTTTAAATTGATTTCTTTGTTATTCAACGCTTACATGTTTCTTTCGTGAAGAACTTTTCAACCACAAATACAAATTTTATGCCTATTGCTTCTATGACTAAGCCTACGTGTCTCCACTCACATCATTCACTTCAGAATGAAAAAAAAAGCAATTAAATGTGTTTCGCATTTTTATTGTTGCCTTTTTTTCCATTCTTCCTATGCCATAAACATAAGTATAAATATATCTTTTGAGAAGTTGTCTCTTGCTGTTGTCAAGTATTTTTTTTTTGTTTTCATTGTTTTACCCTCATAACTGCCTCTAGGTCCAGAGTGAACTTTTTATTTATTTTGCAGTTTTATTAGCTATAGCTTTGCTGAAAACCACTTCTTTCCGGTTAACGGTTATAGGTTAAAGTCCTTGAAAAGACTACTTCACAATAACACTTTTGTGTGTTATTCCCTAAGGCATCGTTAAAAGGGGTTATTTTTATATTCGTTTATGTCACGTCCTTACCTTTAGTAGTTTTTTTTTTTTTTTTTTTTTTTCTTGTTGAATAAATAAACCAAATACAAGTTGTGTTGTGAATAATCTCATTCTCTCTGGGCAAATTGACTGATGGAACTTACGGTAAAAGAGGATATTAAAAAATATACCTACATAAAGTATAAAAGTTTTATAATAATTTCAGCGGACAATATACCAACACTGTTGTTTGATTTGATGATTGTTTTTTGCTTGATTGTGATGGCGGAAATGGTAGGTCTTTGAATAAAACGTGTCTATGATGATAAAATGAACATTTACTTAACAAGTTAAAATTAATGTAGGTACAAATTAATGCGTAAGGTCCTTATTTATACACAATAAAAGTTAATTGGTTCTCATCCTTGATATTGTGACTTGCATTTGAAATGGCCTCATAAAAATTAAGCTAAAAATTAATTTTAAGAACCTACAAAATGTTTTATGGATATTAAATTTATCCGTTATTTTTTATCATCATTATCAAAATATTCCATTATGAGTTGGAGTTGTATATTACGACCGGATCTATCATAATTTATTTAGTATGGTCCTCTTGATAAATCAGCAGAAAAGTGAACCTATAGATTTCGAAAACCTTATTAATAACAAAACAATCATTTCTGAGCTCGAAGTTATTTTCTTTCGTTGATCTTTTTCCAGGTTTCTGCGGATAGCCAAGCACTATTTCTTCCTTGTGCCCCACCGATTATTCTTTTACCACCGTTTATGACCACATTTTTCACAGCACACCATTGGTCTTCGATGGAGGTTGGTTCACTGTTGCTGATTTTCTCAGTCCTTGGGAAAGATGGTCTCCTTTGTTGGCGAGCTAAGGGGTCCTTTAGTCTGTCGGTATTTAAATCTGGGCATTCGAGTGTTTGCTTGGGATCTCCGAACTGCAGCTGTGCGTAATCTTACAAAAGTGCGTAAGTACGCGCGTACAAATTCGCATTAATACCTGTGTAAAAACGCACGTAAGAACGCACTTAAATACGCGTGTAAATACGCGTAAATACGTGCTTAAAAACGAGCATAAATATGCGCTTAAAAGCGCGCGTAATTCATGCGTAAATACGCACATAAATACGCGTGTAAAAACGTTAGTAAATATGCGCGTGAAAACGCCCGTAACGTGTTCACCTACTCGTAGTAGGGGTATTCATGTAACCTGGTAAACTTTTCCAACTGGTAAAATGGGAGAGTTTACCACGCATGCTTCATGAACGCCCTTAAAATCAATTAAGGTAAGTGTGTGTAAATTATGTGTTGATACTTGAATTATTTGTAGAAAATAATGGTTCTTTTCTTGTCTTCGTAAACTAGTTACATATAAGTGGCTTGGTATATGCATTTAAACTGGCCAAAATTAAATGTTAAAAAGTTTTCCATAATTACCATTTCCAGATGGTAAACTTTTATTAAACAAATTTGTGTGGAAAAGCTAACCAATTTCTGGGAAAATTTTTTCGGTCCAAGTATTTTGAGCGGTTCGAATGTTTTATTTCATTTTTATCTCTTTGATTTTATGATTTTGGAATGAAAAAAATAAGGATATGTTTCTTGTAGGTTACTTACGTTTGGTGCTGACTTTAGATGAATACTGAATTTCAAGGTGATATTATATTTTACCAACTTCAACAAAATTTTATTCATTATTTTCTTCGTATTGGAAATTTTACCATCTAAAGCTCCAGGAGCCACATCATTTTAATTAAAGATAAAGAGACATGCAGACATTAATGAAAACATTTGAATAATTTAATTAGCCCACGGTCTACTTTGTTCACTTGAAAAGTCGTTTATCTAGTCCATCCATTAAAAACTCACACAAATTTCCATATTGAAGGACCATAAAGTATCTTTTATTTTCCAGGTAAGTGGATTTAATGTTATGCGCATCAAATTCAAAAGATGCATACCTTGAATATTCATGAGAAAAATGGGTAAACTGAATTTCATCATCATGATCATTAATATGCGTTTTAAAGTATATCGCCTATAGATAAAGTTGTTGAGAATATTTAAGCTTTTTGTATGGAAAATGTGGTGAATTTAAAATTTTCGAAAAATATTCAAAAACAAAAAAAAAAAAACAATAAACTCATAAACATTTTAGTCGTAAAATATGTTGTTCTATTGCATGGGACAACCCCAATTTATATTTTCAAATTATTAAAATAACATAATTTTATCCCAATACTCGAGACATTATTTCCGTCTATGTTGCAAGTCCTTAAAGCGATATGATTGATAGAGTAAAATCAAAAAGAAAAAAAAGGACTTTTTAACAAATTGAAGTGTGTCAAACACAATAAAATCTCCGAAAGCCATAAAGATTTAACGTCTCAGATGGAGTTGGGTTGGGTAAACCTACAACATTATTTATGTGCTGCTTGTTATGAAGCTACTAAGCTATTGTGAAACTTGTGTGAAAAAGTTTTTTTTATTGTTTTTTCATTGCTGTTTTTTTTTTCTGTCATAACGAAGGCGTAGGGGTTTACATTTTATAACAAAAGTTTTGTAAGGTTATCAATAACAAAGTAAATAGCGTAAGTCTAAAGGCAAGTTCGAGGAAAAGTAATAATTATAAGTATTCCATAAAAAAATATCAAAACAAATAATGATTTAATTTCTACAAGAAGAAAGTATTGTAACAAATTGAAATCTTCCGAGTAGACTTCCTCCACCTTACTTCGACACTTTGACGCTGAGTTCTGACATTGGGAGCTTCTGAGAATAGGGTGTTATAGTTTTTAACATTAATAATTTAGTTTAAATTATTTTAAATTTTCTGTTAAAAAATATCAAAATTTTTTTCCCATACAATTTTTTCGCTCCAAATGATCACATGCATCTTTTAGTTTGTCCGTTTTAGTCCAAGCAGTAATACCGTTGGATTACTTAGCTCACAAAATAGAGATTGAAATTGTCACATGAAAGATAAGTTGATATGGGAAAGTACGAACAAAATGACATTACATAATCGAAAAATATGACATAGTTACCAGTTTTAACTTGAAATGTGCTGCAGTTTTAACCCTTACGAAGAAATTTGAAATCCTGTCAAAATTACAGCTCAGTTGATCGACGCCGACGTAAATAAGCGATATACGGTAAAGTGTGTTTGTACTAAAAGAAATATTTAAACTTCTTCAAAACAATCGAACTCGAAATAACAATCAGACATTACATTCGATGATAGAGAATGCAAAAAAAAAGGTTTCGCAATTCTGTCTGTCTGACGGTGTATACCTCGAGCTAGAGCCTAAGCCCCTGAAGCGTTTTTCTTCAAATTTGATAGTTTAAGGTCAGAAGGTTTAAGGTAAGAAGGACAGTTGAAATATTTTTTTTAATTCCAAAATTAACGGTACCTTTCTGCCATGTAATAAATATGGAAGAGCTGACTTTTCTCAAAAACTTTTGTTAGGAAGGCCGTACTTTTGAAAAGAAAGAAATATTTTTAGAAATCTTAATAAGGGTACCCACCACACACCATAGATCCGTTTTTTTTTTTCATTTTTAAGTTTCCTTAAACAACTCTACCGATTTTGATGATACTTTTAATACGGAAGTTTCTTCACAACCTTAAAATTATTTGATCAAAATCTTAAAATAACTTTTTGGATTTAAAAAAAAATTTTTTTTGAAAAATCAATTTTTCGATGTATTTTTTCATGAAATTTTGGATTTAGATGTGGATTAATATTTTCTTAAAAATGGCAAAACCTACTTTTTTTTTAAACAAGGTTTGAGGATTTTTACATAAAAAAATTTGTATTTCTTCAAAACGGCTCCAACGATTTTCATATTTTTTTTCTAAAAATGTATATTTTAAAGAAATCAAATGGCGTGCCTAGTTTGGAGCCCAAAACAAGCTGTTCTGTAGAAAATAGCTCTCTTACATTCAAAACTATTGAGCCGATTCAGCTGATATTTGGAGGACTTATTCCACATAGCATAAGCTAAAACCTGAACCCAGATTTGTTTTTATTTATCAATGTAAGGTCACAGTTTTATGCGTTATTTTAAAATAATCATCATCCGTAGTTTTTGTGATGTTTACTGCAAAAAATATTCAAAACATAAATTTGGTAATTAAGTCTACATTTGTTCTTCAAAAACTTTCTTAGCGAAAAATATTCATATTTTGGATTATGCACCAAAAACAATATAAAAAACAATTTTTTGTAAGTTTTTCTATGAATTCTCATGTTTCCTGTGATAAATTTTGTTGGATAACTTCAGATTCGTTCTCAGGATCCCAAAAAACGGGTATGGTTCGTTTCGTTTTTTTTTTTTATTTCTTCTATTGTGTTGTTTCGCCAAAGATTTTTCGCCTTTTTTATTGTTTTGCAATTTGTTGTTTAATTATTTAATTGTTTTGTCTTCCTTTAATTCGATTTAGTTTTTTTTTTGTTTTTGTTTAAAGTAACTCATTGCACTTCTAATGAACTGTCCATGGGACGAAATAATCAAAAAACTAAGTTGAAGAAAAACTAAAAAAGATTACGAACTAAAATAAAAATGTAAAAAACAAAATAACAGAAACGAAATAAAAAAAAACTAAACAATAGGTATCACCAAAAAACATAAAGTAAGCTATTGAAAATTATTACCTTAGAACTTTCCACCCCTAAAAACCCTTTTATTGAACTAAAGAGAGTAGGTATTTTGGACAAATCATAAATTTCACTTTGAAATATCTTTGAGCCGAAAGCGAATTTTTAAATGATTTAAAATGATTTAATCAAATTGAATGCAAAAGTTTTGGAATAATATACCAAAAAAACGGGTTTTGACATGTTAATATTAGCAAATCTCGAAATCGTGACTTGCTAGAGTAGTTTTGACTTCAGATTTCGGGTTCAGTGTGCCAAAATCCTTTCGAAAAGTATAGTTTGGTTTAAAGGCAATTTTCGTTTGCAAACTAGTATTATTTGTTATCAATCACCATAAATCCCGATTTTAACAAAATCTTAAGATTTAGTTATTTATTTTAAATTTTTGAAATTTAATGTGTTCAACATTATATACAATGTTATGATTATATAACATATCGTACATCAATCACAGTAACACAACCAAATATTAATCATTGTGGCAATATTTTAAATCAGTTCCACCTACTGGCATATAAAATTATTATAATCATTATTGCTTCCGATAATATCCTTGGGGGAAACCACATTCGCAACAGTCGCACACCGGATATTAAATTTGCCAATCAAATTGGAAATCATTGAACCAGTTAATTCGCGTATATTATAAGGGGTGTGCATATACAATTTGCATTAAATCTTTCAGATCCCAAATTCACATAATTTTTTATCCACCACAATGAAGGTACTTTGGTTATAGCCTGAAAGAAAATAAATAAAATTGATACAAAAATGTTCACAAGGATATGAGTGAAAAAAATACTTACACAAAAAAACGAGGCACATCTCTTTCAAAAAAAAAAAAAAATTATAACGATTTACATGAAAACATATAAAGAAACCAGAAGGAATGAATTTATTCTTTATTATTATTTCGTCACTGAATTTTTCGTGTACCAACATAATTTATATCACTTGGGGGGGATAGAAAAAAAAATATTCATAAATTTAATTTTTTTTTGATAAATGTGTTTTAAGATAAGAAATAACAAGAAAAGTTTTTGACATTTTTAAGTTATAAAGCTCAGTACAGGGCTTTCCGTTTGTCGGGAATGGAGCTGCTCAAGGAAATTACTAATCATAACACAAATAGCAGCGTTTTTTTTTTGTATCCTTCTCCGCATAAATAACATCACGTCAATCTTTGACGTTGTAACTTTAATATGGTTACTTGTGTAACGATTTTAATAGAATATATGGGTAAGATAAAGAATGGGGAAATGCACCAATATGCAATTTGCAATTATATCACGGGTTTTGTAAAATTCAAGGTATCGGGATGAAAAACCAAATATGATATAGGTCGTTAGAATTGTGGTAATAACTATTCTGAACACCAATGCACCCTATAAGCAAACTATTTTTGTTTTTGTACACACCTACTTTGGTCTTCCGATCTTTAACGACTGTGATGTTACTATCTTCTTAAGCCAGACATGAAACCTTGAGTTCTTCGGTATATGCGTTATCACGTTGGTACTTTTTTGAAGCGTAAGCCTAACTGACTACGAGTTCCTAGATAAGTGTTCCATGAAATTTCATCATGAGAACCATAGTGGCTTAACCGCCTAACTGATTTTTTCTTTTTTTGTAAAGTTCAAAACTAATGTTTACTTTAGCAGTAGGTATTAAGTTCTTTTTGAAAAAGTTGTACTTATTGATAAGACATATAAATAACTATTTCAATAAAAAAGAAAAATTTTCTTGACTATATTTACTTTTGAAAAAGTTGAAAAATCAGTTAGGTCGCTCTGGTTCTCACGGCCTGTGATATGGGTTTGAGTCAAAAAGTTCTGAAGCTATTTTCTAGAATTTTTGCACGAAAGTTTTCAGCTTCTGAGTGTTAGCTTCGAAGCTTAGTCTTAAAGCTGATAAATTGCCTTTTCATATCTTTGGTAGCACTTTAAAATCAGTTGTAGCCTTCGTTGTTGAGGTTTTATTATATTGCTCCTTCGGAAAAGACACACCTTTCCAATATGTACTGGACAGCTAGTTTTTATTATTAATTGATCACAGATGAGTTAGTTCTTAGAAAACTAGAAAATAGTTTTGGTCGTACGATATCTTATATCTCCATTCTTGCTGTCACTTGGTGAAGTGTGTTTCCAGGTCCATTTCAGGGAAACAACTAGTAATAATAGTAGAAGTGGCAGCAGATGAAAAGCTGACGAGGCAGAAGTGACAAGAATGGTGGAGTTCGGAAGGCAGAGGATGCTGGATGACGAGGCATAGGAAATGTGGCTAATTAGAACCTGATTGTACTGCCAGAACCTCTTAAAGGCGATATTTTCAAGCCTTCCGCCATACCTGCAGACAGCCATTGTTAATGTACCATTAGCCCAAACAAACATAACCAAAGGATGCTACTTACCGACCAAAACTGGCAAAAGGTCGGTCGCTATATCGTAACAGAAAAAAAAAGAGAAGACGAAAATAATCGGAAAATAGTTAAACCTGTTAGTTAATTCCTCAAGAAAAATATGACAAACCCTCTGAAGTAATGCAAAGAGCAGTTGCGATTTTGTACGTAAGAAAATAAAAGAGTTTGAAGGAATCTTGGTTGGTATGAGAAACTGAAGCGTACCGAGTGAGTTCGACACAGGGGGAAAGTTAAATAAGTCAACGCCGAGACTTTTACTAAGGAAAAAAAATGTGACTTGTGTTTGAACTTGTAACCTCTTTAGACGATAGCATTGGAAAAGTTTTTAACTGTAAAGAATTCCAATCAAAATTACAGCTCCTGCAAACGAGCTGTAGGTATAAGGTGCCTCCAAAAGAACTGAAGGGCCTCCAATAGATTTCTAGAGACCTCCAACTGAAATGTAGAGTTTTCAAAATAGCTATATTATAGCATAACATAAATAACATAAATAACTTTAAATCCTTTAATTTAAATAAATTTCAAACCTTAAAAAGATGTAGGATGTAGGATGTTCTCATGCATACCTTATCCGATGTTGTATTATTATTCCCCTTAAATGTCCAATCACTAAACATTCTTTGAAATCAAAAAAAAAAAAACAAAAAAAATAAATCCTTTCACACAATTTCCAAAGCAAAAAAAAAAAAAACTTCTTACCATAAAAGGATTTTCGTGTGTGTAAGCAAATCCTCTGTGATTCACACAAATGCTCCATGAAAAGCAAATGAACCCTGAATAGTGAATTTAGTGTGTCACACAGTACTCAGTAAATGCTTTCCAAGTACAATATCCACATAAGAAAAGGACACACGTAGGCACACTAAAATGTTTCATTACATTTATAGGAATTTTTCTCTTTCGCTATTATGATTGTGTATTTGTTTTTTGTTATACATAACATTTATTCTTATTTAGTTGAATATGTTAGTAGTATAGGCTCACATGTTGATATGGAGAAAATTATATTTTCTCCCGATGAGTCAGTGAACTTGGACAAAATATAAACAAAACATGAAGATTTGCGAATTTTTATTGGATTGTTTGGTATTGTACAGATATAATTGTAATAAGGATAACTACTTGTTCTTTTCTTAGCTTCAATCTGTTTGTGTGGAGGAAATGGAAATTGTGTGAGAATATTTTGATTGAGGAAACATTTTTTCGGCTGATTGAAAATTAACGGCTGGGTTGTAAACGATTCTCGAAATTATTGTAAGTAAATCAATTAGAAATAGTCAGAAATCTATTCCTAAATGTTCATATCAAATGAATAATTATTGGAATTAATTTTTGAACTCAAAATTTATTTTTTTGAAACAAATTTGTTTTGTCTAAGTAAGCAGTATGGGTTAGGGACTCCTATTTTGGTTTTGTTATATTCAATCCAATTTTTAACCGACTTCAAAAAAGAAGGAAGTTTTCAATTCGATTGCATTTTTTTTGGGTTTTTTTTATGTTACCTCAGAACATATAAGTCTAAAATTTGCATTAAGTCGTTTGAAGTGTGTGTTTGAATTGAACAGAGACAAGACCGAGATTTAGCCAAGGTTGAGACGAGATTGAAACAAAATTGAAATAATGAGATAAGATTGAGACGAGATCGAGACAAGATTAATATGAAACTGAGACAAGATTGAAACAAGGCTATGACGAGATCGAAATGAGGTTGAAATTGAAACAAGGCTGGAACAAGATAGAAATGAAGTGGAAAGAAGATTGAAGATTGAAACGAGAATGAATAGGATTTGTGAGAAGATTGAAATGAGGTTGAAACAAGATTGAGAAAATATCGAAACTTGGTTGGATTATATGAAAATTGATAACAAATTTCGTGCAAAAATTGCCATCGAAATCCGTTCAGTTGCTTACGAGCTAATCAGAAAAAGAAAATGGTTCAATGGGAGGTACCGTTATTTTAATAATATACATAGGTACTATAGGGCAAGTTTAGGATTCGTATAAAAATCAAAACTTGAGATAACAATCAGACTTGTCATTCCGATGAATGCTTGTCTGTCGTCTGTCGGTCTGTCTGTCTGTGTATATCTCGAGCTACAGCCTTAACCACTAAACCGATTTTCTTCAAACATGGTGGTTAAGGATTTTTGGTGATTCCCTAGAAGGACAATTTAAATTATTATTTTTGGGACCAAAACTAACGGTACCTGCCATACAAGCATTTAGGAAAATTTAAATTTTTAAAAAAACGAATCTTACGATTTTGATTAAAATTTTTGTGTCTTCTTTTGTTGGTAGGGTCATACTTTTGAAACGCTGCCATAGAAGAGTTTTTTTTTTTATTAATTTTTGACTTTCACTTAAACGGCTAAACCAAATTTTGATGAATGTTTTAATACGAAACCACCTTAACAATTTTAAAATTAATTTATATAAAAATAAGTTTTGGATTCTTAGAAAATTTTTCAATTTATTTTCTTTTTTTTTGAAAAATCTATTTTTAGAAAACGGGTCACTGTATGTTGTTGAAATGTTGGTTTATAGATGTGCATTAATATTTTCTTGATGGTATACCAACTTTTTTTTAACAAGGTTTGGACATAACAATTTTTTTTTTTTTATAAAATTTTTTGGCAACTTTTTTTAGTAAGAATACGGTTATTTTTTTAAACTTTAGAAATGCAAAAAATTTACTGCAATTTGATTTTGTATGAGTAAAAGACATAGCAATGTACCTACATTAAAACCAAGTTATATCAAAATTTAATTATTTTAGCAGGATACAAAAATGAGGAACATTACCTGAATAAAATTTAAAGACCTTTTTACTTCAATTTAATTGATGTAGAAAGTATGACAAGATTTCTACTTTTGAAAGAAATCGTAAAAAGCACAATTTTTGACAACTTCCCTACTTGTTCGCCCGTCCAACCCCTTTCCCCCGTGACATCTACGGCCTCGGTAAATAAACGATGAAAGTCAAATTGATAAAATGAAAATTAGATTGGTGTTTCATAAGAAGAAGAAGAGGAGAAAAATGTGGTCGCGAAAAAACTCGGTAAATTTTTAAGAATGGAATTTTGTGTTAGTTAATTTATAATATATAAAGAATTTAATTAATTTTCAATAGGATATAATCGTTTTGTCTACCAGCGTAACAGTACCTATGTCTGTTGCTACTGAAATAGGTATTTGTTTTGACCCTTAAGTAGAAGCATATTAATTCACTTAAATTGTCGTCAAATTGCCGGAAAATTTGTTCTCATAAAATGAGCTTTAGGAATACCTTTTTGAGGGCTGAATAAAGGATATTTGCTCATGTATAGCGTATCCTTGTAATATAAAAGATTTCACTTGAATATATTCGTGGAAATAATATTTTTAGCCAGATATTGTTATACAATTCCTGTTAAGTGAACATTAAAGCCTTAAACGTAAATCAAAATCAATATAACTTACCAAGTAACCTGCTTATCGGCTCGTACTTCGGTTTTGTGAATCGTGACTCCTTGTTTTTTCCCTTTCATTCCCAGAAAAACGTGCATATCAACACAAAATTGTACTTATGTGGTCCAATGACTTCCGTGTGCCATGCAAATCGCATACTGGAAGAGCACATTGCGTTTGCAAAAAAAAATAAAATTCATCTCTCACATTTAACCAGAATTGTTATAATAAATCTGTGATGTTTGGTAAAAACATGATAACTCTACTTTGAACTTTTTCAATTAACATATATTCAAATAGTGTTATTACTTTTATGTTTTAAAAAAAGCGTTTCATTTTTATAAATATTACCAAAACAAAGGCAAAAGGTATCATAGTATCATAGAATTTGTCTCGAAACGGCATTTTTTGAATGAAGTTATCATTTTTCTAAAAAAACACCACAAAAATAAAATATGCAGATTTTTAATGAAATAAGAAAGAAAATACAAATATTTACAAAATCTTGTGGAAGTATCTTCAGGAAAGTGCAAATTCCGTACATCTTTCCTCTGAAATTCAATTAATTTAGATTTTCTGTTAAAAGCCTAAGATCTTTGAAATAATGCTTCGTATATCTTTTTGAATTTTTGATTAATAAAAAATATTTATTTTTAACTCCTTTTTTAAAAAGTTAAGATAAGTTATTTTTAGATATCGGATATATTGAGACTATTTTCAAATATACAACATGACATAACTACTGTCTACAGCTTTTATAACAACACTGCATTTATGAAAAATATCTTTCCATGTCGTACAAGGTTGTTGTATGTGTAGTGCAACCATATATAGTTCAAAACGTGAGAACATTGCGTTATTGCATTGTAGGAAGCATTCTGAATCCATTGAAGGGTCATCATGATGGCGGATGATGCTGTTTCGCAGGAAGGAATTCCGAAAACAACAGCATGCAATGTGTAGTCATAGTCACAAACAACATGCATGTATGGTGTGTGACGGTTTTGCTGTCGAGTTTCCAAAGAAAAACGGCTTTGTCGACTATAATGTCGTGGGTCTTCTATATGTAAGAGGAGGATATTGCCACAAGGTAAGGCACTTACAAGAACAATAACAAATTTTACAAAATATGACTTTACTTTTTGAATAAAAAAAAATTCAAATCGTTCGTGAGGACACAGATTTATGAGATAAATTGATGGAAAACTGCTTTTGGCAGACTTAGTCCAGTCAGAAGTGATTTTGTCGTCAAGAATTTTTATATAGCTAGAATCCTTTTGTAGCACAAACCTACATTATGTATCTGCATAGTAAATTGAATCTAGATACTAATATTCTGTCTGAAAACGAAAAGTACTGGATAAAGACAGGTATGTGACATTTCACAAGAAAAAGTATATAGAAGAACTTCCTATATCAGTTATTTAAATCAATAATATGTTGGGTGAAATCAAGTGCAAATCTTGTACTGCTTAAACAATAAGTGGCAAAAAAAAAAACAACGCGAAGTCGAAGGTGTCATTAAAAACGCTCATTATGTAGCAAAATCGTTTACAATGGTGGAGAATCTCAATTACGACTATCATACCAAAGAAAAAGAGGATTAATGCTTTCAACGATCTTATATAGTTTAATAAAATTAGTAAAACATATTTATAAAAAAATTGCTAAGAAGAACGTCTAATTTCTTGAATTGGATGTTTTCTAACATAATTTTCTTATATCGCCTAAGCCACATCAGGTAATTGGAAAAAAGCAAAAATTTAACTTTAAAGCTTGGCAACCCTATGCCTTGAAGGAATTCTACTTGGCAACTCTAGCGCATAATGTTTATTTAGACACTATCTCGAAAGTTGCATACAAGGCTTGTTTTTTTTCCTACAGGATAGATCATCCTGTAGCCGAACCTTCTACCATAAGCACATTTCATTTCCTATAATTAACTAAATTTGTACAGAATGTTGGAAAATGGTTTATCTAAGAATGTTTTTGAACGTACATCAAACATTAATTTATAAAAATGTAGGGAATTGAATGTTGTATAAAAGTGTCTAGGGTGGTTTTCGGACAAATGTCTTGGATGGACATTAGTAAAATCCACTTTTTAACTAAAATAATGGCAGTTTTTCGACAAAACTTTTTATTAAAATGATGTGTCAAAAAATTTGTTAAGCAAAAAACATTAGAGAGTATTTTTTTCCAACAAAAATAATTGCTCTAGAACCAATAACGGGCAAGAAAATCAAGAAAACGCTTTTTTTTTTTTCAAACTACCTTTAATTTGGTATTTCACACATAACTGTACAAACTTCAAAAGAGTTTCATCGAAATTCAACAAAATTGTCTGCTTTGGTCGTCGGAATTTGACCAGCGAGAACGGTACCGTTGGCGCACAAATGAATTCGAGTTGGTTCGCTTATATAATTCGTAATTTTTTGTTTATTGTTGGATTTAAAAATTTAGGTGTCTTAATTTAGCTGAAATGTCAAGCTACAGTATTGTGTAATTTTTTTTTTTAAATAATAAGAAAACCGTAACGGAAGGCAAAATCAATTTTTGTTTTTTTTCTTTTTAGAAAATGGTATGAAATGTTTTCAAATTTCATAAAACAATGTACTACAATATTGGTCAAAGTGTTTTTGGTAGGCAATAATCATTTGTAAACATATAAATGCATATTTACAGATTTTAGAAAATTAAATAAAAAAAAAAAAAACACAAAAAAAGTTGAATTCATTGGGTATTAAATTCTGTAACTTTAGTTTTAGTTACAGAATTCAAAAAACATTTAACAGATTCAATTAGATAAAATCTCTGCATACAAATATTGGACAATTATTTTACTAAACATTGCCACAGGGGTCTTAAAGTGAAAATATGTTTTTATGCATACGTTAAAATTACAAAAATTAATGAAAAACATGGTAATTTTGAATATATTTTTAGATCATTTTCAAGATGTATCTGTTTTCTAAGACAATTTCGATACAAAATTATTGATTAAATTAACAAAACAAAGACTGTAAATGATATATTACAGAAAAAACATCCAACAAAATGCACTTTTTATGCTGGGTGTACAATATTTTTTTTTACAGAATGCTTTTGGTATACATAACATTCATATAATTATGTATTATTCTGTAGGATTTTCTACCCACCACATTAAAATCAAGAAAATGCGGTCATGTTTGTATTTTGGGTTTTTAATAAAATCTAAACAAATTTATTTAAGTTTATAGAAATTTTTGAAACTTTTATTATCTTCGTAGGTTTTTATTCCAAAAATAGGTAAATAAATTTTAAGACTTTCACAAACTATAAATTTGTACGTAATGTTAAATTTATTCTTCTCATAAGAAAACATTCATTAACCCTTCTTATGTTCAGCTGTCACCGCAATATCTATGAGAGAGAGAAAATCCCTTTTTCAAAACTTCACAGCTAGTTAAGACATCTTCTTCTTGAAAATTAATTATTTATTCATAAATCTAGTTTATATAATATACTTATATATGATAAAGTCCCTGGGCTCTCAATTAAGATTTTATCCTTATCAACAACGCATTTATTTCTGTATTCTTACTAAGCCAAAAGGATACAATTTTTGTATATCCTTAAATGTTATAATTTATGCATTACCTACGAGTATATAATTTGCACAGCCACCGTATGCTATATGAAAATAATTGAAAAACCTTTATAGATTTGAATCTCAAGAATGTCAGATTAGGTATTTATTTCTCACGAGGGAATTTTTTGGAAATATCTGTGCGTGGGTTTTGTAAATTATGATGTTGAAAACTTTTTGACATTTTGGGAATAAAATCCTGAATAAGTTTTAAGACGCAATTTCTTAAAATTTTAAAATATCCCTAAAAAATTCAAAGATTTTTGGCATCTTAGCTAATTAGCAAAAAAAAAACATGCTTTTTTTTTAAAATCCATTTAAAAACCATAAAAATTCTCTTTCATTATCTCATACTGCTGTTCCAACACAAAAAAACAAAAAAAAATGAAACCAAATGTCACCATAAAAAAAGAATTCTCAACTTTAATTCATCAAAATGATTGAAGACTATCGCACTTCCTAATTAGTATTTAAGACCAAAGCTCGTAAAACAAATAATTTCAGCTCCTTTATATGTCTGGCGTCTAATTATCTGCCATGAAAATACCTCGGTATACTCTTATATAGTCGACACTCTGCGCACAATATTGGTCACTGTCCTTAATTTGCAAAGAATTCATTTTAATTCCATTCACATTCCGGGCATAATCAAGGAGTAAAACAACCAAAACCCCAGCTGAGGCATCGCACCCAAAAAAAAAAAAAAAAAAACAAAAACCTCGTAAAGATTCCTGTCATTATATCCTTGGCTATGCAGACTACTGAATGGATCCTTTGTGCGTAGCTTAGCTAGATATATTTTTAGGAAACAAATAATGAGAATGACAACAACAACAAAAAAATCTCTTCATTGCCAGCATTTAATCAGAGGGTAAAATTGTAATTACTATGGAATTGTCGAAAACGAGAACAAGGAGAAGAAGAATGAACCACTGGCTGTTGTGTAGAGTTGAGGGCGCCATCGTCGTCGTCGTCGTCATTCTTAACGCAGCAGTTCGCACAATCTACGGCTCCTGTTACAGGATTATCACACCTTATTATTGCGGTATTGGATGTTTCAACTTCTGTCGCACTCACCTGACCACACTTTGCCGAAGGAACTACATCTGCTTGTAGTCTATATACTTTTACTAACTACTGTTGGGTTCTTTCAATTAATTTGGGGTTATCTCGGTTCTAATCAGTAGAGATGACTTTGAAGCATGACTTATTAGAGAGACGGGATTTTGGGGAAGAGGTGGAAATCTGTCGACACTAACAACACTGATCAGTGACATCTTGAGATGAGAAAACCAAATTAATTTGAAAACACAGAAAACCGGAAGCAGGAGTATTGAAATTTGTGTATAGTTGTAGTTGGAGATGAGGAACACAATCTCATGCAATAATTATTTTAAGCTTTTTTGTGTACGGTAGGTCTTGTAATTAAACGCGATAGATTTTTGAATACAAATTGAGGGGTGATTTGACAATGAAGACTCTATCGTTGCAATTTTCTTGTGCCTCAGTGATTAAGAGATTAATAGTGTAACACCGCAACGAAGGAATGTTACCACCGAGGTTCCTATAGGCGCTCTGTGCAGATGGGGTTTTAACAGAAGATAGTATCTCCAGTTTCAGTACGGTCAAATTAGTTAGTGATATTCCTGACATCACAAATTTTTATATTGGATATTGGATTGGATATTGTAAAAAAAAAAAACACCACAACCATAAAACACTCTCTAATTTTAACAAAAGAAAGGAAAACATGCTTCTACAGAACTATTAACAGAAGAAAAGACAGCACAAATATAAATAGTCTTGTTTATTGAGACTTTCTTTCTATGGCTAGAGGTAATGATCAAAAGTTCTATCAAAGGGTGAAACGCTCTCAGCATTTTCACTCTTAAACAGACAATCACCTTATTATTACTTCTAACTAGCATTTACTTAACACTTGCATACAAAAATCAGAAATCTATCAACTCATGGTTTGTTTAAGGAAATATGTAAGGACAAAGTGAAAAGAAATATGAACTCCAAAAAGATGGAATCCATTTGCCTTTAAAATATTAAATAAAAAATATACGCGAAAATAAATGTGAGTTATGGTGTTATGGTATTATGCAGTCACTTTATACTTCGTTAATTGAGAGCAAAGCTCATTATTAAGAGTTATGGTTCGTATAATTACCAATTGCACCCTTGGGTAGCATTATTTTGTTTGTCATTCAAATCATTAGTCACGCTTAGAATTCAAAAATTAAAAACAATGGACATTTTATGATGTGATCATTGGTAGTAAAAATGCTGAAACTTGTGGAGGTTTGGTTGCATATAAATCATTTAAGTTTAGATGCCATAATTGTGGGATGAAGAAAATATTTATAGAAAGAATTTTTGTTGTTTTTGTTCCATAAAAATTAAAAAAAAAATTATTTTATAGTGTTTGAAAAAAAAATTCAATTTAAAATCCAAAATGTGCTTTGCTAAGATACAAAAGTGGCCTCATATTTATCCCTTTCCTACGGTCAGTTAATTTCAAAAAAAAATTGAAGGGAATACAAAATTTTAATATTGAGATGTCATAACCTCGATTTTATCAAAAAACAGTTTTTGATAAAAAAATACTTGACTTTTTCTTAACATTTTGGTGTCAAAATATTTATAAGCAATAGTAAAAAACTTTAATCTAAAAAACTTAATCTACAAATATTGAACGATTTTATTTTTATGTTTCTTTTCAGATATTCTTGTTAGAACTTTTTTATTAGAAATTTAATGACCACCAAGTTCATAGGCTGCAACCTGTAGAATGTTGAAATAGCAGATAATGCTGAAGTTTAAAAAATAAAATGTACGACTGAGTCGCACGTACTTGCTAGGGTCAAAATTTCTGTGGAAGTTTAAGCTTCTTATATACAATTTTAAGAAATTAATAATTTTAAAAGAAATGTAAAATAAAAAATTAAATTCATTACCAAAATGACTTTAACTTGTTTTAAGCTCAAAACTAGGTATGAAATTTGATTTAATTAAAAAAGATACATTTGAAAAAAAAAAAAATTGGAAAATCTTTAGATCCGTTTTAAAAAAAAAATTAATTTTTGTGTATAAAAATTCTCAAACCTTGTTTACGAAAAGTTGGTATGCCATTTTTAAGATAATATTAATGCACATCTTAAACCAGAATTTCAAAAAAATACATTCACTCGTTTTCAAAAAATTGATTTTTCAAAAAAAAAAATTGAAAGATTTTTTTAAAATCCAAAAATTATTGCCTTGAACAACATTTTGATATATGATAATTTTAATTTTTTTAAGAAGCTTCCGTACAAAAAAAACATCATCAAAATATGTTCATAAAAGGTATCTACCGTTATTAGAATTTTTACTAAAATTTCTATCATTTCCGAAGTATAACCCTTCTATCAAAAGTAGGTACAAAAAATTTAATCAAAATCGTTAGAGCCGTTTTTCAAAAAAAAGTTAACTTTTTTTTATTGTTATATCACAGGTAGCGTTTGTTTTGGTCCTACAAAAAATCAATAAATGACTACAAATCAACATTTAAAAATAGTAAAAGAAGAAATATTTGTCTTGTTTGCGATAAATAAGTAGTTCTCTTTACAAAACTCAGTATTTTACCTTAATTGTGTAGGTATAATGTATATGGCAAGGAACTCGTCTTATCGGCTTTAAATGTTGCATTGATAATTGAAATATTTGTTCTCTCTTTCTCCCGATTTTGGTGGAGGTTCTCCTAGAATGGAATACTTTTAAGTTTTCAGAGTCTTAAAAACTATTTTAAAGACTAATTTGTCCTTCGTCAGATGATATATCCTTGCTAACTAATTATTTATTTAAAATCAAAAATTGTTTTCATTTGAAACCAAGTAGGTATATCTTTAAAGATTCAGCTGTTATATTTTTCTTAAATTCATTTAGATACTTCCACATTATGCCAGATCATTACACATTTATTCAAACTCAAACTATCGTTTCAGTAATATTTATTCAGTTATATTATATGATACACCACTGGCAAGGATATTAGAATCCTGATGCCGCCAACGCTGCTGATGCTGACATCAGGAAAAGAAGAACAAAAAAAATTACAAGAGTTGTTAAGTATATTTTCTTATAAATATTCATGAGATTTACATTCGAAACATGTAACATGTTACATGATCCATGAGGTGAGTTGTACAAAACAACACCCTTCATAATAATATATACTATGTATAATGTCACACACTTCCTGTGGAATGAAAATCGCATACAAATTCTTGTATATGTACATAGATTGTTTGGTATATCCGTTTGCCTCATTTCTCATGTAAATATTATCTTAGCGAATAAATTGCTTAAACACAATGAGGCTATGGATGTTGTGCGTGATGAGAAATACCTAAGTGCCTAACTCTGATGTATTTCATTTTAATTTCCCAAACCAAATTTTGATGTATATTTTTTATGGTCACGATGACACGATTATGCCTTTTTTTCTATATTATATTTCCTTTTTTTTCTGTCTTATTAAAGTTTTCTCGTTATTTTTGATTCCATAGAAAGGCTATAGGCACTTTATTGTAATCTACAAACTGTAAATGTGTTTTAAGCTTGAGGAGTAATGTTGATTATCTAACTTTGAATTTGGTTGGAAAAAAAAATAAAAAAATTCTTAGATGAGGAGGAAAATGCTGAAAGCAATTTCTTTGAAAAACAAATAAAGTAATTTTTTTAAAACAACAAAAGAACACCCAAATTTATTATCGTTCTTCTATTTTTGGGGATTAAAAGAGAATGGGCCAAGTTTTGAAACAATGTATTGACCTATATTATCATATGAAAGGTGTGAAACAGTGTAGCCTTTTCACCTGTAAATGTTAACTAACATTCTACCTTGTAATTAGAAAGTAATAAATTACAAAACGATTACCCCGCCATTTTAGAGTACCTAATGTAATTGAGTAATCCAAAAACCTTCCCAATTCTGGACCTGTGTAATAATCTGAGATTAAATTTCTCAAAAATTAGACAATGAATTTTGGATCTGCACGTTGAATGTCACAACCTTAAGCAGACCACTTATGCAACCGATCAATTAATTGGATATTAAATAAGGGACAATATTGGAGTTACAAACATATATAATAAGTGTGATGGGTTGGAGAAGCATAAAATAAATGTAGGATTCTGTCGGAATGCCCAATGAACGGAAATTGGTATAATGTCCCGCATCATCATCAAAGGCGACCCTTTGAACAACATGGGTTATAGCATTGCAAGCGTTTCATTATAAATAACAATTTTGTCGGCTTCTAAGTATGTCCTAGAACCTTCCCTTTCAATGTGGTTATGGTGAGGATTTTTGAAGCAATTATACGTAATTAAGAAGTCAGAACTAACGGGTGATTTTTTAGCTGGTTTGGTTTTGGCAACACTGGTTTTGACAACTGACGTGTGTTTAGTACCTTGTGTCACTGTCAAACAGCTTCAGTTTGGTTTGCAATTTAACCATGGATCGTCTTACAAATGAACAGAGCTTGCAAATTATTGAATTTTACTATCAAAATTCGTGCTCGGTTCGAAATGTTCATCGCGCGCTGCTTCCATTTTATGGTCGGCATTCTCGACCTTCTGAGCAGTCTACTCGGAAGATTGTGACCAAATTTCGCACCAAATTTACTTTGTTGGACATTAAACCACCAACACGTTTACGTACTGTGTGTAGTGAAGAAAATATTGCGGCCGTATCAGCTAGTGTGACAGAAGACCGCGAAATGTCGATTCAGCGCCGTTCCCAGCAGTTAGGCCTTTGTTACAGCACTACGTGGAAAATTTTGCGGAAGGATTTGGGCGTAAAGCCTTTTAAGATACAGCTGGTGCAAGAACTAAAGCCAGCCGACCTACCACAACTCCGAATTTTTGGTGAATGGGCTCTTGGAAAGCTGGCCGAGGATCCGCTTTTTTATCGAAAAATTGTGTTCAGCGATGAGGCTCATTTTTGGTTGAATGGGTACGTAAAGCAAAATTGCCGCATTTTGAGTGAAGATCAGCCAGAAGCATTGCAAAAGCTACCAATGCATCCCGAAAAAGCCAGTGTTTGGTGCGGTTTATGGGCCGACGGCATTATTGGGCCATATTTTTTCAAAGATGATGCGAATCGCAGCGTTACTGTCAATGGTGAACGGTACCGAGCGATGATAACAAACTTTTTTTTGCCCGAAATGGAAGTTCTTGACTTGCATGATATGTGGTTTTAACAAGACGGTGCCACATGCCACACAGCACTCGAAACAATGGCGCAATTGCGAGGCGAGTTTGGTGAACAGTTAATTTCACGTTTCGGGCCGGTCAAGTATAGTATGCCAAAATTGGACTCAGCGGATGGGCTACCTGAGACGCAGCCGCGGTCAACATTTGCATGAAATTATCTTTAAACATTAAATTGCAAGGTTCAAACTATCGATTCAAATGAATATTTCATTCATTTTTTTGAATTTTTTTTTTTAAGTTCTAAACCTCTTAAAAAATCACCCTTTATAAGTAAAAATTTTCAAAATCCGTCAACTCCTTGATGACATTGACATCATCGATAAAACAAAGCGGACTCTCAGTGTCATCGAGAAAGGAGGCCTAACATCATCGACAATAATCATCGAAGTATTCAAACACTTATTAACCTGACATTCACTACCTATACTGAATCGCAAAACGATTAATAGAAGAATCACACTTGCTATTTGCTGTTTCCTTGGAATTAAATGACGTAAGACCCTCCCTCAAAGAACCAAGGATTATTGTCCAGATCGGATTAAAAGCAATTGGATCAGCTACCAAGCATAAACCCAGTGAAAATACCAGTGATCCTCCGTGCGCCGACCTTTTGTCACCGTATTAATGGTTATAAGCTAACATTTCAATTACAATTGATAATCTGAAATTTGTTGGTCTATTTTTGTTTTTGTGGTGTTTGTCAACAGTTTATCCGAATGAATTTTTATGTTTGTTGACAAATTATAACCATTAAAAGTTATTTACTGAAAAACAAAAATGGAAAAAATCAACGATACAAAACACATTCTTTCATATGACTACACACTATTTTTTTTTTTTTTTTTTAAAGCTGTGAAGTTAAAATTTACAACGTGTCATAGTTACTATTTTTTTTTGTGTCATTCATAACATCTGCTGTGATTAATCTTTAAATGTCACTACAACACTACTGATGGATTTTAAACTGATGTATCATTAATTAATTTAAATAAATATGTACAATTCTATCAATCAGGAAGGAATTAATTAGTGTCAATGAAACTGAGCTGGCAATGTGCACTATATGTACTGCCGCAAGGCACTTTCACACTATTAGCTAATGTTAAAGATCTTCCACCTAATTAGGTTGTGCTAATATTGCTTCGAGGCAATAAAATACATGTGGAAATTTCATCATTTAATAAGGTATTCCTGTCATTATTATAATGATTGAATTAGAATTTCACTGAAGCCATGGAAACTATATAACACCTTGATGTAGGATGTAACTAAATCTATGAGCCTACTTATAATTTAATAACTTTAACTTTAAGATACCTAATCCTACACTGATCGCATTATAGTACATAAATGTACTTAGCTTGGATTGAAATAGTTATTTTACTCGGTACATTATAGCAGGTATAAACTTTGCTGTTATTAAATGCAGATACATATTAAGTTTATTAACAGTTTTTCTGTATGGACACTAAATAGAACTTTTAGACCAGTGCAAAAGTTAAACATTTACTTGCATTATATGGATGGCGGGAAAATTGAGGAAAATTGTAGATTTATAAAAGGGGCACACCAACAAAATTGAGGGAGATGGTGGGGGTGGGCGAACAAGTTGGATGAGTTTCGAAAATCTTGTTTTTTTACGAATTCCTTCAAAAGCCTATCAAAAAAATTTTATTTTAAAGTTGATGCACAAATTTTAAATATTAAACTGTTTTTATTTAAAGTTAATTAAATTTGAAATAAAGAAATTTCTGAATAATTTGAGT
Source organism: Meliscaeva auricollis (assembly GCA_948107695.1). Lineage (NCBI taxonomy): Eukaryota > Metazoa > Arthropoda > Insecta > Diptera > Syrphidae > Meliscaeva > Meliscaeva auricollis. The sequence continues at coordinate 19,591,372 of OX403617.1, read as the reverse complement.
CAAACGATTATTACATTTACCCCTTAAAAGATTACATGTAAACATTATGCGTTTACATTTTCCCTCAAAAAAGTATTTTTTTGGATAAAATGTGAACACGAAAAAATATATAAATTCGGTCAAGAATTTTGATTTTTGTTTCTTTTTACTTAAAGTCAATTGAATTTGATAATTTAACGGCCAATTTCTTGACAAAGTTCTAAAATCAGTTTAAAACTATTTTTTTTTAGCTCTCAGTTTTTTTTAAGAAAAAAAAAATAAAAATGAAACAATTTGAGTTCTAATTTTTCCTTAAACCGGGTTTTAAGACAAAGAACTTTGTCAAGAAATTGGAAGTAAAAGTAGATATATTTAAAACAATTTAACTCACAGTTTTGTTAACAAAATATTTTTATGAAAAAAAACCTTAAGACTTGCAAAACGTTTTAAAAAGAAACACATCATAAAATAAACAACTGACTGCTGAGAACTGAACGCTCACGGAAGAGTGACATATAATGTGATATGGATAATGAATGCGTCTAAAGATTTATTAATTTGGTGCGTTCAGAACTGCATTATTTGTATTAAATTTAAGCTTTTGTTACAAATGTAGCAGCAAACACACCCAGACGGAATGACACATATAGATCTTTGGTAATGATTACTGACTAAAGCTCTGAACGCTTTCATCCGAACTTCGAACTTTCGAACTTCGAACGGAACGAAATCTGTCTATATCTGTCTCTTTTGCTTACGAAACTGAAGATCTCTGGAACCTTGGAGAAGAAATGAAATTAGTATAAATACGAGGTCGGAGAAGGAGATCGGGACAGTTTAATTTTGACAATAATAAGTGTTATTTCTTGTAAATTGTAAAGAGTAATAGTGAAATGATTTGTTTTAGATAAAAGTGTTTGTGAATCTGAAAGTAAATAAAAGTGTAAATTAAGAAGTGGAAATAAGTTTTATTTTAAACCTAGAAAACATTAAACTTCGTTTCCATTTAACCTTTATTAACATTATTACTCAAATTGACCAGAATTGCCCTTTAGAGCAAGTAAAAATGATAAAAACTATTTCGGTAGATATGTATTATACATTGTAACATACCTTTGTTTATGAAATATGACCTTATTTCGATTTGAATTTGTCCTTAAAGAAATACGTTTTCCTGCTTTTCCAAAATATCTACGACACATAATTTTACTCAAATTTTTTAAGTCTTTTCATTAATTTTATCATCAGAATTCATATTCAAATCAAGCGTTAAATTCTGACTTAAAATATCACAAATATGTTTATTGTCTCGAGAATAATACCTTTATATATTATAACAAAAGCGTTTCCGGAAATGCTGTACCCACAAATGAAGTTTTAATCATTGTTATCGTTTAGTTTCTTTTTAACAAAATAAAACAAAATATTTTTGTGGTATTGTTGTGTAGTTTTCTCGATTTGGCATCATAATAAAATACGTAGGTAGTTTTTATCTTTATTCATTATAAAACTATGCGTTCCCGGAATGACTAAAATTGAATTTCAATTACCACTTAAATTTATTTTTTTTCATACATCGATAAGCCAACTAAGCGACATTTCGAAGAGAACATTTTGAGCGTCACTGCACTGTAAAATTATTCAGATATATTTCTTCGGACAACTTTTTTTCAAATTGAAATTACGATTCGTCTCAATTTGCTTTAAGGCACTTAAGTATTCTTTAAGAAAATTTCATCTTAGGAATGTTAAGAATAAAAGTAGCAAAATTTAATTGATTTTAGTGTGTTTTTTGACCACTTGAATTTCAGTTTTTGAATAATAGAAGCGTTCTCGAAATATTTGTTATTTAACCATCAGAAGTAATTTTAATTTTTTTTAATTTAATGTTAGCAAAAATAATTTTTTTTATATTTAAATTATATTCTAATGAATTTTGTTTTGCTTAAATTTAAAATTTGCTAACTATTTCTTAAAGTAAAAAGAAGAAAATAAATTATTAAAAAAATAAAAATAAAAAAAAAATTCTAATCTACGTAATTTTGATTGAAGAAAAGCCTGGACAAAAAAATTTCCAACTCGAAACATAAACAAACAACATTATTTTTTCAGAACTGTTTTTCTTAAAACTATACTATTTGTTAAAGCAACTTTATTGAATCAGCAAATTAAAGTTATTGATCTTCCAACGACAATTATCTTTATTAACAGAAAAAGCAAGCTTTTTGTAAAATTAAAATATTTTATTTATGCAGTTTTTTCAAAATGGTGACTAAAGCCTAAATGGAAATCTTTGTAATTTTGAGGATAATAAGTAAATCATTACCGCCAACAATTTCCATCAATAAAAATGCTGTTAAAAACATATTTTTTTCTGGTCAAAACATAATTGCCCTGAGCTGTCTTTAAAGTGGTCAGTCATATTATAACTTACTGCTCTGCCATTAATTTTCAAAGCAAAAAAAAATCTGAAATTTTCATAATAAATTAAATTTGCTCACATTAATTTAAATATTGCCCTGACATCAAACCGTTAACAAACTCCAAACATAGGTCAACAGCGATTCCATGAAAATCACCACCTCAAAGTTCTTAGAATTTCGGTCTCTCAGGTTTAATATTATTCATTAGCATAGCATCAAGCATCGAGCGGTGGTGTGCGGCAACAATCAATTTTCATTGGCCAACAATTAGGGACACCAAATGAAGCAAAATACCATCAAAATGCTGCACAACAATAAATTCTGTTACTTAAGGACTTGGTGGTTTCTGTGAATAGAGATGTCTAGAGCTAGTCGCCGAAAGCGTGGGAGGAAGTAGAATACTTGGGTTCGTGAAAGGAGATATTTTATAATAGATCCTTAAACGGGGAAGTTTGATGAGAAGGAACACTGAATTCTGATTTATGTAGGATGCGGTGCCGACAATTGAGAAGAAACAGTATATTTCTCACAAAATAGAATTTAAATTTAAAAAGAAGATTACTTTAAGGATTACAAAATGTAAAAAAAAAAAAAAAAAACAAAAAAACTAGGTGCAGGCAAACAATTAAATTCCAAGGGAATTTACTGGAGGTATTACATTTTTAGAAAGTATGCTCAGTCATTGTTGATGTTTTCGGATCTTTTGTTTGTACACATTTTCAGTGTTATTGATTGAGCTTTGGAGCTACTTTAAGATACATTAAGGAAACCTTTTTTATTTCATCTTAAATTACGACAAGCTGGTGTAGATTTTTTTTTTGAATTTTATAAGGACCTTACCCTCATTTTGATCCTTTTTTCTTACTGAAAAAAAAGAAACACACAAAAAATATAGACCTTAACCTGTTTGCCATAATCTCTAATCGAATTTTGAAAGTATATCTACGATGAAAGAAAATAGAGGTTAAAAAGAGAATAAAGAACCAAAAAAAAAAAAAAAAGGATTTGGGTTAAATATGAGAAAAGGTATATTTTAAGATGTAGTTAGCAATAAAATATCGTTGATGGGAATGGGATGAGTATAGTGGCTAGCTAGCGAAGCAGAAAATGATGATAATATTATTTGAGAATGCCGTTGAAGCATTTCAAACGACACCTTCAGTACTTTTTATAGGTAATGCCCAGTTTTTGATTTAGTTTAAGACGCTTTTATAATTCTTAGATTCTTCAGTCCGTGAAATTGGTTTAAAAATGTAATATTTATGAAAACTATTGATTAGTGAATATTGGGACGATAACCGGTCTAGATACAGCATTTTACATTTGACGCTGAAATTCAGATACATTATATGAATGTGCATATTTTATAAACTGTAGTTTATTTTATATTTAAGTGATAGTAGAAGAAAAGTAAATTTCCAATCAAGTAAATAAAAAAAACTAAAACAAAAATTAATTTATAAGTGTGTGTAAAAAATCTCTCATAATATCTGATTTTACTTGACCATAAAAAGGGAACCATTTTTTTTTTTAGTACTTTACAGTTACAGGTTACCACTTTTGTCGATTCAACGAAGTAATAATAATATGCCATTTTTAGGCAAATTTATTTACAAATTCGTTTTAGTGTTGATAATTTATTTTACTTAACACTTTCGTGTAACGAAACACAATTTTAACTTGCGATACAGATAAGGTAGGTAATATAAAGCTAGTTTCGAGTTCGAACTCGAAAAAAAAATAATCAGAAATGCGAAAAAAGTGGGTCTCTTAATTCTGTCTGTCCGTCCAGCTTTCCTCGGTCTACATCCTTAACAGACACTGAAGGTTATTCTCTACAGGAGAGCTTTTCTTAGTACAAAACTAACGGTTCGTGCATTATGCCGTATACCGATTAAGGAAAAGTTAACTTTTATCAAAAACGGCTTTAACGATTTTGATGTCTACTCTTCTTAGAAAGATCGCTTTTTAATAGGAACATAAGGGAACAAGTCAAAATTCGGGTACCAAAATTTTGCTTTTCATAATAAGCTTTTTTGAAAAAAAAAATCTGCTTTTCATACTTCTTTTTATGTCTGTCTGCCAAAATTCTGCTTTTCAAAAAATTCAATTTTTCCAAATTCTTTCAATTTTGTTTTCATTTTTTACTTTCTCTTAATCGGCTTCACTGATTTTAATGAAATTTTTTGAAAGCTCTTCTTAATAGACTTATGACTAAATAATATCAAAATTTTCTTAAAACAATCTTTTTGGATTTGTAAAAAAATTTACCCACATTTTTTTCTTTACTCGATTTTTTCAGATCAGGATATTACCATAAAGTAGTGTCAAATCGTCTCATTTGGACTTGATTTGTACTTCCCTGATATGTTAGTCAGAATGATGCAGTTTGACACTAAAAATGCAATTTTTCATGTTGAAGCTAAAGACCGGATAAATCGAATGTAGAATCAGTGTTATTGAAAAAAGTACTCTTTGACCAATGATATGCATATTATGGTGTTTTTTTTATTCTTGATTCTATTGAGCGGAATAAAATCTACCATTGTTTTCACAGGGTCTTTTTTACTCGTTGCACGTTCCTTCTCCCTTAAAAAAAAAACACCCTTTCAACCAAAATAATTCGTTTCACTCTTTTGGTTCTTGATTCTGATTATTAATGAAACGTTCATGTCAAATTTTATCGTTGTACCACTCTTGGAAGGTGATTTTCTAAAAAATTGCCCGTGTTGCACTGAAAATAGGAATTTATAGAAAAAAGAATATTATAGCCACTTAGAATAGTCATATCGCCTTATTTTTGATCTCAATAGATTCAGCAGATAAATAAACTTATTTTGCCAAACCCCAAACGGGACTCATTTGAACTTTTGATATTAGAGGAAGTGCATTGCTGCCATCAACTTCCAATAATAAAAATGCTGTAAAGTATTTTGTCCGGGTCAAAACCTAAATACCCGAGTCTAATAAAAAATAATAGATTTGCCAAGCACAGTTTAACTAAATTGGGAAAAATGTAGATGTACCTCACGAATTCACTGCTGTTATCAAAATAATTGTTATTATTTTTCCATTTATTTCGCATATAGTGACGCATCTAAATAATTTCCATTAACAATTAAATTCATATTCAAGGCATGTGCCAAAATGTAATTTAAATCATTTCAAATTTGTTGAAATATTTGATTTCGTTTTCTTGTTTTTTTCAACTACAAAAAAAAACAATTTCAATTAAAATTGAATTTTACATAAAAACCAGCTAACCAAAATAAGTTCACCAATTACTAAAAAAAAAAAAAAAAAATTAATTAAGTATATAATATATCTCTTGCCCTTACAAGAACTTAATTAACTTTTCACGTCAAATCTGATGATTTTGAAAATTCGAATACATACATCCCGGACTTTGCAGTATCAATGTCAGCGGAATATACCACTGAACCTTTCAAATTAATGTTAAATCGAAATCATGAAATAATAAATTTAAAAAAAAAAAGCTGGAATTTTTCCAGATTTATTTTCGAAAATAAATTTCCCTCGAGTCTGATAATAAATAATTAACACGAATTATTCCTTGCCATTGCGGATTGTTCAACCTGACACCATTCACCATGGAAAAAAAAGGATAAACCGTTTTTTTGTTGTTGTTGTTGGTATTCTTATTTCGAAATTGTAATTCAAAAATATCTGCGTGTAATTAACTGCCTGTAAGGATAATTGAGTGAATTTCATTTATTATGTGCGGGTAGATCATCAATTAAAAACGGATTCAAGAATTTAAAACACGCGCTGGGTTACAAAAAAAAAAGGACACACGCATTACGGTTGCGTTTAATAAATCTTTGATAAACGAAAAGGTGCGGATGAAATTATATAAGAAATTAATGAATGTTGCTAAGATTTGACTAAAAACGTCATCATAAATATAAAGGGTCTACTTAGATATTTTCGGCTAAGTTTTCGAGGTAATTTATTTACATGATTTTAGTAAAGTTACAAAATGGTATACGTTGGGTTTCCGAGCACACGAATAATTAATATTATTAAAAAAAGACCTTATTTGTGAGTACATAAAACTAATTATTTGTAGTTGAATGTAGTCCAGTCAATGGGGGAGAAAATTAAATCTTGGTTTAAAAATGGTCATGTAAGTTCAATTTTTTTGGTTCGTTGTTTGGTTATTGGTTCTTATGAAAATTCAATTTTTTGACCTCGGAGGTGCACCACTTTGATCCGCTATTTGAAATTAAAAATGCAATAAAGGGCATTTCACCAATAACTCAATTGTTTTTCATTGTATGTTAAAAGTATCACGGCGTATCTTGTAAATAATAAAATAACATACATTTTCGAGGAGGGCATCCTCGAGGTCGATGAAATTCAAATTTTCATAAGAGTATAAGCCCAAACAACATACTAAACAACATTAGTACTACACGACCCTTTTTTATTGGGAAAAATACCCATTTACTGGACTATATCTTTGGTGGGAGTAATTTTGTTAGCCTTTAAGACTTCTCTATCATTTAAACGTGAAAATTTAAGCTCTTTTGGTTTCAAAACATTAAACAAAAAAAATAAATTTTCTATGTCAAACTTTTTGTTTTAATTTCAAGTTGAAATAAGGACGAAATAATAACGAAGTAGTATCAATGATGTAATTTATTTGAAAACAATTTTCGTAAAACAAAAGCTGAAAAACGATGTCATTCTAATAAACTTTAACAAAAGTTTGTGTGAAGGGTGAAACTTCTATTTATGAAGGTTATTTAAACGAATTATTATTATTTAGGTCAACAATATGATACCTGTCTAGACGCAATTCATCATTATAACTTATTTTCTTAATGAATTAATATAGGATTTGTTTATGTTCACTTCATCACCCAAAAGCTATCCAATTAATTAAAAATATTGCTATTAAAGGTATAGGAGTCTTCTGAAATAGCAAATATTTAATACTAGAATTAATGCCAATTTGATGATTGAATTTTTATCAAAGCTATAAAAATAAAAATTGCTCTCTCTTTAATGAAAGATTTATTCCAATCAAGCCCAATAAATTTGTGTTCATTCTCCTTTCGTTTTAAAAATGTATTAAAAATAAAATTTTAATGTAGTAGGTACCTATCTTAAAAAAAATAAGAAGATGGAAGTTTCTGTACAAACAAATTACATCGAAACCCGTTCAGTCGTAAACGTGGGAGTGGAGCAACTAAAGCTCAAAATAAAGCATTATCTCCGGGCAAAACCGATTTTAATGATTTTTTTTTTTAAATGTTGGTTTATTAACAATTTTTTTATAAATAAACTAAGTCAAAAATTTTCCAGGTCTGTTCAAGGAAAACAACTAGTAAAAATAGGGGTATATTTTCACATGTTCAGAGGGGAGGGGAATTTTCTTGCAAAAATATTGAAATACAACCAAGTTAAATAAGATCAAATTATGTGTTTTTGATAGATAAAAAAACTTTATTTTATTAACATTTAAGATAATGTTTCTCCAATAAAAACTATTTTTTTTTTCTTCAAAATTTTACGTAACAAAAAATAGTTTTGTCTTTCCAAATTTAATGGCCTTATTTCTTAGCTACCAAATGTGGGAATTTAAAATGTCTTATCTAAAAAAAAATTCATAAAAAATAATTTATATATAATATAATGATACATTTTTAGAAAAACAAATTTGAAAATCGTTATATCGTTTAGAAAAAAAAAAACAATTTTTTCTATATAAAATTTTGCAAGGACTGTAATAAAAAAAATTTTGAAAAAAAAATATTGAGTATTTTTCGAAAAAAATGGAAAAAAAATCAATTATTTTTTAAATCCAAAAAAATAATTTTCGAGTTTTTTTTTTACGACAACTTAAAAGCTTAAAAAAAATGGTTGAAATTGATAGAGTCATGAAGGAGAAAACCAGAATTAGAAAAAAACGGTTTTATGGCAGGTACCGTTAGCACTGTTTTTTGAAAAAAATGGTTTTCATTTTTTGATGATGATTTTTTAATCAAAATATTAGGAAACATTTTTGAGAAAAATGAGTTTTTCTAAAGCCAGTATTTCTATTCAGGGGGTGTGGCATCTGCGCATATTCATTAAATTGGGATTCTTAAAATTTTCCACAATGGTTGGTTTTGTGATGCACAGGAACAAATAAATCGAAAATTTAAAAACAACAGGCATTACAAATCTCATGCAAAATAAATAAAAAAAAAGAACGTATACGCCACAGTGAACCCAGAGTTTTCAGTGTTTAGTTTTTATCGTCTAATTTATGAACGACTTCTTTTAAAAAGTTTGGACAAGGAAGCGATCCTTAGCGAATTTAAATGAGTTTTAATAAAATAAATAAAAATGCAACACAAAAAAAAACTTGAATAAGATATAAATTAAATTAAAATAAAAAAATTAATTAAAATAAAATAAAGTAAGACGCCATACGTTTTCGTTATATTTTTCAGAATTAAGTTTCAAAACATGAGTTTTATTAGAATTTTTGTAAGCCCATCCACATTTTTAATATAGTCTGCTTATTTTATTTCAAGTAGAAATTCATAATAAATTATGTTGTTTAGTTCATTGAATTTTAATAAGGTGTCTCCACAGAAATCTTAAAATAAATTTGTTTCCAAATACCAAAATTCCCTTCAAAATCCCTACATCGAAACTAAGAAAAAAAAAACGTGTTGGCGGCAAAGTATATTGTAGAGGTGTATAAAACTAAAGTCACAGAAATGTATAGGATCCAAGTAACTTTTAGTATGATTCCTCTATTTCCGTAAAAATATTTACATAATTTTTCGACAAGACATAAAAATTCATAAGAACGAGAGTAACTTAAAGCGAGAAGGCATAAGAAAATATGAATTTTATTTCATTCTCGGATATGGCCCTCAGGAAACAATTTTAAGTTATACTTACCTACCTTCCACTATCAAAGACTGACATGAATGTAAGAAAAGGAACCAACACTTTTGAAGTTCTTTTTTTTACTTTATTTTTTTGATATAATTTTTTTCGTTCATTCTATGATAAAATCTTTGTATATTCACTCATAAATTCTTCATGTTTCAGAGAATAGTTTTGCATTAATTTTTGTTTTACTTTTTTTTCAAGTTTTTCAAGGGTAGACTAGACAGGCTATTCGTATAGTTGTATCTTTTTAAAGAAGGTATACATAATAAAGAGTATATGAAACGTTTTTTCAAGACTTAAATTTATATCGCTAGATTTCTTCTAGATTTATTTAAATCTTAAAAATGTAAACTCACTTCCATAATCAAAATTAAAAAAGTCTAAATCTATTTCCTATCGTCAGTTTATGATTAAAAATGCACTTTAAGTTTTCAAATAATAATAAATAATTTCAAATCAAATCAGTTAAAATTGTTACACTTACAACGCATATGTACGATAAGTGCAATAAAGTTTCTCCGCATCAATTGTCCATTTGAAAAAAAAAAAAAACAAAACAAAAATAAAAAAACTGAAAAAGGTTATAAAAATCAATGTGTAGTTAAGCTGGTTGCATGCTTGCATTCCGCATGTAATAGTGAAACGTACAAGTTTGCAATGAATTTCAAAATAAGAAATATGATTGCACTTTTAAGAAATTTCTTCCTTAAATACTCACTGCTTTTGCCTTTCCTTTTCAACAAGAAAAAAAAATCAAAAAAAAAAAAAAAAAATAGTACAGAAGAGTAATATAAGGCATCTACGAGTACACTACTCCACTTTTCTCCAGTTCTGTTATTGAAACATAAATATTATTTTCGAATTTCTCCCATTTGGTTGGTTCTTATAATGGTTGCTTAGGGACTTGAGGGTTTCAGAGAGCAAGCTATTTTGTGAAAAATTGAAGAGCACTTGTAGTAGTTTCTTGGCTTTCTTATATAAACGTTTATAGTTAAGGGATTTTTAAACGCAGAAAGGATAACTTCAACAAGATTTTTATTTATTCTTTTTTTTTTTATTATTTTTTCTGTCGATTTGGTAAGAATTTGTTCGGACACAACGAGGTCAAGGTTTTTATTTTAAACTTAAATGTTTCGTAACGGGAAAATATATTTCAACCAATTTTGTACTGGCAAAAAGACATATGCGTTATTAAGAAATCACATTCGAATCAAATTTTGAATATCAATTTAGTTTTGTTGGTTCTAGGTACGATTTACTTTGAACAATTGGTTACTTTATACATGAACCTCACAAAAATAATTGATTTAAAAGAAATGTGATTGTTTTGTAGGAAAGAGATCTCTTTTAGATTCGGTTGACTGAGCCGATTCGGGTGATATTTGGAGGACTAATTTCACATAGCATAAGTGTAGACTTGAAACCAGATTTATTTTTATTCAATAATATGTAGTCAAATTTTGAACCGTTATTTAAATAAAAAAACACCATGAATTTCAAAACTCTGTAGTATTTTGGATCTACACTGCAAAAAAAAAAATCTAATTTAGAGGATAGTGTACATAGAATTTCTATACTCTTGATATTGGCCAAGTTAATTATATTTTAAATAAGGCAGTAATAATAGCAAAATCAATAGAAAAGGATATTATGTGCTTTTCAAAAAGACTAATTTTTATGGATTTTTCAACATTTTTTTGTAAAGAATCAGGAGTCGGACAAAAAATTGGCCAAGACATAAATTTGGTTATTTCATCTATCCATTTGTCCTACATAAACTGTTATAGAGAAAAATGATCGGTTATGCACCAAAAACAATAAAAAATATTTTTTTCTAAGTTTTTCTAAGTTTTTCAATGATATTTCATCTTATAATAGATTTTCTTGGATTTTTTAAAGTTAGCCATTAAAAATTATTATTTCAGAACTTTTTGCCCCTAAAACCACTATAATTGGACAAAAGAGAGTATTTTGGACGAATCATAAATTTCACTTTGCAATATCTTTGTTCCGAAAGTGATAAAATGCACTTCATTCATATCCAAATATTTTTTTAATAAGGTATTTATCAGTGAAGAAATTCGACGTTAAATGTACCAAAACGGTACGAAAGCGAATTTTTAAATGACTCAAAATTATTTCCACAGATGAAATGTAACGGTATTGGACTTATTCCCACCAGCTAAGGTCAGAATATAGTCAACCCTTCCATCTCCAGTTTCGGAAATGTACTTTATTCACATCTTATTAATAGTTTTGTAATAAAATATTTACCAGAAAAGAAATTCGATGCTAAATGTACCAAAAAATAACAATGGATTTTTGAAATGTTTACATTAGCATATCTCGAAAACGTGAATGTGCTTGGTTAGTTTTGACTTCAGATTTGGATTTAGCGTAAAGTATGAAAGAAATTAAAACTACCCCAAAACTTTTCTTGTAAAAACACAATTTAACTGGATTAGAAGGAAATAAAAAAAAATAATTAATTTCTTTTGTTTTTAGATTCCATTTAAAGTATTTTCCCAAAAAAATCAATTTCTGAACATGAATTTTTTTTGTATAGTAAAGATCGAATTGGGAAACAACAATTTTTTTTTTTCAATGATAAAGTATCGTAAAATTAGGTAGAGTGGTCCTGGCGACTCGATGACCTATCATCAAATTTCTATTCATCTCATTTTGTTTTTTTTTTTTTTTGTGTCAAAGGAAGTAAGGACTTATGGCTCAAATAGAATAAGAAAATCTACTACTTTGCTGCCCAATTTCGCTGTTAATCTGGCAAAAGAATTATTCATGCTTTCATCTATCTTAAAAAAAAAAAAAAAAAACAAAAAAAAAAAAAAGCTTAAGACATTCGTTATCCTTATGAAAGTGGTTAATATCTCTCAATTTGTGTTTTTATCCCCTCAAACCTTTTGAATTATTGCTTTTCTATCGGAAACCTTTTTTCGGTGTTAGCAACGAAAAATCAATTCCTTTCAATATAGTTTCCGTTGAACCGAAAAGGATTTCCTTCAAATTGGAGAGTATTTCTTCCAATGAGAGACAGAGAGAGAGAGAGAGAAAAAAAGTGATTTATAACAAGAAGTGAAGAAAAAGTAATCGCAAAGGATTTAAAGATAAAGAAAATATATAAACCCACCCACAAGTTAATGGTTTTTGTTTTTTTTTTTTAAGCGTTTTGAATTATCTCCTAAGGTTGTCGAGAATTATAGAATTCTTTCATATATTTTTTTAATGGTTTTTCTTAAACAAAAAAAAATCCTTTAAACTCTTTTTGTATTAATTAAATATCGACCCAATGAGTATTATACTCTTTCAGAAAAGTACTGTCAACAAAAATGTCATTCAGTTTTCCATTTTCCTTTTCAATGACATGCATTTTATGAGATTCCTCAAATGGTCTTAATCGCATTAAGCTAGTCTCAACTGTGGCTAAATGTTATTTTAATTTCTCTATTTCGAATTGCATCACCATTAGACAGCTCACTTTGCCAACGAAAAATGGCCAATTTCACATTTGGTAAGTTTCTATGGCCCTTATACCCAACATATACGAATATACGATAGTAGGAACTTACCAGAAACATTTTCTATACGACTTCAGGTGGTGCCTTAAGGATGCTAGTAAAATTTAATAGTTCTGTGCTACACAAATATAATTCTCTCTCACTCTTTTCTTCTAGGTTAGGTTAACTTAAGTATACCAAAATATTTGTGTAGCTAAAGACCGAAATGCGATAATAAAACTGTTGAATCTGTGGGGTTCCCAGTTTCAACTTTCAACTGGAATATAGCTAAAATGGAGTTACATGCACATATTTTTATGCTAATGGGATCCGATTTGGTTACATCCACACCTTTTATGTAATAATCCATGTTGGAAAGCTTTGATTCTATTGTTGTGGGATTGAAAATGTGGAGAACCAGTATGGTTTTTATGATCTAATTGTAAGGAGATTTGCTATAACAAATGTTTAATGGAGTTGGAAATCTTTGGTATGACAAATTGTTTTATTCAATTCAGAAAAGGGTACGTGAAGGATTTTAAGAGGATAAAGATGAGCAAGACTGCATTAAGTGGGTTTAAATGGTGATACATTAAAATTTCTTGTTTAGTGTTGTTGTAAGAGTAAAAAAAAATATTATTATAGTGTTCTTGGAAAAATTGTGCATGTTTCGAAACATACGTAATAAAAGTTATCTTGGAATCTACACTAAGAAAAATAATATTTTTGTTTTCGTTTGTGGCTAAGGAATATCCTTGGAATTAAATGAAAATCATTTACTGGAAAGTTAATACGATCCCCGCAAAAGTTTTTCATCCGTAGCAACTCTATGCATTACATTTGACCCAGATTGTAATTCTATTACAGCAAACATTATGCAAACAAAATACTCATTCGTTTGGAATTCATTTTTATATGTTGATTGTGGCAAACGAAAATGCTTCCCACACCTAAATATCATTTCGTTTGCTAGAATATACTATTGTTTGCAGCAAACGAATGAATAGTTTGCGAAGAACCTCTAAAGAAAGTAGTTTTTTACACCATCAGTGCAAATATACAATTTATTTACAGCAAATGACTGCATGAAACAAATTTTCTTAATAATTCACATTATGTTAGAAGTAGACTTAACCTGATTTGGGGTATTAAGATCCCTCAGTGCCCCATCCGCGCCATCAAAATATTGTGATCTTTCCCGAACTACATATATGTAAAAAGTTTCAGTTCGGTACAATAGTTGAAAATAGGCTTAAAATGATTTGGAGTGCTTCGACTCCCCAATTTTATTAAAAACAGCTCAAACGATTTTGATACAAAAAAAAAAATTGCGCCTACTTTTGTTAGTAAGGTCATACATTTGAAAGGATAGAAATATTTTTTTTAAAACGTTTATAACGGTACATCCCATTGAACCGGTTTTTTTTTCATTTCGGTTTTTCTCTTATGAATTTGATGAAATATTTAATACGGAAGCTTCTTTATAGTTTTTTTAGATTATTTGATATCAAAATTTTTAAAAATAAATGTTTGTATTTAAAAAAAAAACTGTAATTTTTTTTAAAACATTTTTTTTTATATATTTTCTTGAAAATTTTATACCAACTTGTTTTTAAACTTAGTTTTAAGTACAGAAACTATAATATATAATATCAGACATTGCGCCGAGTCCGGTAGTTCTGATTTATTGCTAAGTTTTTTATGATGGCTAAGACGATGTTAAACACAATTTTTCGACTTCAAATGCTCGGCATTTAACAATGGTAAAAATGCAAAAAATCTGCAATTTTTTCAGTAATTACAATTTAAGGTATGAAGGGCTAGTTTTTTGTGTACAAAAAAAATCTTGTTGTTAAGTTAAAAAAAAAAGTAAAAATAGACAAGAGCGACAGTTTTTAACCCATAACTGTTAAAGTATTTTTGAAAACCAACATTTGAAAGACAACAAATTATCCAAATCGGAGCAGTTTCGCCCGGTTCCTAGATAACTTTCGCTTTTGTCGCTCTACTTTTTGCACGGACGTAGTTAGTAGGCCGGTAGAGAGAAAATTATTAGAAAATTATTATTATAACTCCATAGAATTTACAGAGGACTGACAACACAAATATTCAAAATTACAAGAAAAAAAATTGTAACAGGCTGAATTTTTGTCGTACAGGTTGGTATTTGGATGGTTTATATTCCCAAAATAGCCCAGAACTTTCCGATGACCTCTATAGGTCTGTCAACGGTGCCAAAAATAGGTTTTTTGTTTATATTTTAAAAACGGTACCTATGTTTGTTAAAAAATAATGTTGTACAATTAAATAGCTGAGCTAATTTTACATAAATTTGTATTTGAAAGTTTGTTAATATCACATACCGTTCAGAAGTTACAGGACTAGAATATAAATACATTGTAACCAGATCAGAAACGGTTAATTTTTCAGGAGTTTTGGAGACTTGATTACATTGAAAATCTACCATATATTCATGCATAATGGCAAAGGAGTAACGTTGAGTTTAAACGACAATTAAACAACATTAAATTTTCGGAGTTCGGTGTTTTGGAAAAAAAGCTGAGTTTCCGAAATTGTTTGCTATAAGAAAATTAAAGTGAAAAAATCATTAAAAATTTAATTTTACTATTCTCACTGTATTAAAGTAAATCATTTAGTATAGGGTTCCTTAAGACTAAATAATGACACAAAGTACAGGGACCTGAATCCGTAAAACATAAACGATCGAACGATATCGTTTAGACGATTGCTATCTCTATCACATCTGAAAAGACAAATAAGGACAGCAATTTTCGAAACGATATTGTGCAATCTTCTATATTAAACGGAATGAGCTTCTAGTATTATAATTGAATAGAAAATTCTACCCACTTTTTATTTTGTCTGGAGTTTTTCCCTTTTCAAAATTAACCATTCAATTATTTGGTTAGTTCATTGATCCTAAATCGTCCATCTTTGTTTAAAAACGAAGTAGAGAAGCTACCGCAAAAATAAAATTCTTAAATTTTAAGTAAACAACCTAATTAGGAATTTATAGGATTAGCAGGTACAAACATTCCCAAGAATTAATTCTTAGCATTGTTTTGGTCCAAATAATTTTGCAAGGATTACTCGCTATTATACTAATATAATTTAGTTTTTTTTGTCCTTAGTCGCCCTTATAAAATCTTCAAGGAAGCAAAATTGTATATATGTATGTGTATTCTATACATTTTAATCTTCAATTTCCTCCTTTCCGCTTTTAGTTATATTTCTTATTTTGAAAGAAGGAGCATTTGCTGCATTGCGAGTACAAATTAAGTCTCTTAATTGAGTTCTGCGGATGAGATGGTGATGGCATTTTCTTCAAATTAGTTTTCTGGGACGGAGTTTAGTTTTGAATTACAATTTATTTATTTTTTTTCTCTTTTTTCTTAATTCTTTCTCATATACCTCTAGAATACAAAATAAAATTTAAACATCTTGAAATATGATGTTGGTGAATGAAAAATCATTTTTTTTCTTGTAGTACATAAACAGTTTTGGGTTAAGATAAAAAAAAAAAAATGGATGCAAACAATTAGTTTACATTAACCAACATCCGATTTGGGAATTTCAAATTGAAAGCACAGGTAAATTAATTTTCCAAGAGATCCTTTGCATCCTTCTGAATAAATTTGGCACAATTATCTATAATAAGCATTTTCAATGCACTCACCATCACCAGGTATTTCATTGTGTTCTACTGTTCATAAACTTTGTTTAACAACAATGTTGGGTAGCTAGGCTATTATATGGATGCATAGAAGGTATAACGCCAAGAGTATAGCATATCCTACCTTTTATATAGAACAGTATATAGTCTTGTATCTTTTATTCGGTTTTGTGCATTTTCGTGGTGGTAGAGAGCAGCTTCCTGCAGGTGAAATGAACCGAACCATAATTCATTGCAACAATCTGACACAACCACATCAGCGACCATACAATCTCAACATCCTGCATCCGGTCGTAGAGACGGACTATAAATTGTGTGATTTCATGCCCTACAAGGTGTAATAGGATGCCCAGTTACAAGCGGAAATAAAGGCAGGCAGTTGCTGATTTAGTTCCATCCAACCTTCCAACTGTGAGGCATGAAAAATTTTACAGATGTTTTATTTTTATTTTTTTTTTTTTGTAAAAAGATAATTTTTTTGTTTTCATCTATGTGGAATGTAGTGGAAAGTATGAAGTGTCCTTCTGACCTAAATACTTCGAATGAAAAGATGAGAAATATTTATAATATGTGTTAGTGAAAATATAAACGGACGTGTAAGCGACTATAAATGCTAGCAAAGTGGTTACTTCAGCTGAGATTGAATACCTAAAGCTCAAAGTTGCATAATACATAATACACTCGGGACAAAAGGATGAAAAAAAGGTGTCCTTTTGCTTCCATTTGAAGATACAATTTTTTTTTTCTTTTTTTTTTGTTTAATTCTCTTCTTAATCTAGGTAACGCATTAAGTTTTGCTTAGCAAGTCATTTTACACGAAACATTATAAATATCTTTTTGCAATTAAAAGTTATTTATAGTTCTGCAAGGTCCTTTATTGCAATTACCTGGAATGCAAGATAAACTATAATGGATCTGAGCTAAACGATCTGATAATAAAATAAATGTGTATTTGCAATTCTTGGAAGGAATACCTTTACCTAGTTGGCATATCTATTCATTATTTTATAAGAAATGTATATCTTCCATTGAATTACTTTAACTGTTGAAGATTTTAGAATTATACAAATAAAGGAAAAGATTGTGAGCAGAGGAGTTAATAGTCTTTGTCTCTCTCTCTCTCTCTGCCACCAGGGAAATTTATTGAATTCAAAACCTAATTCTGAAATTGTATTCTTTGTATGAAATGAAATATTATATTCGAGTTCAATTTTACAAATTCAATTCTAACTTGGATTGGATCGGAATAATAAGCAGCAAGATAAAAGGACAACAGTTGGTGATTCTGAATAGGGAAATCATTTCATGCTGACTTATTAAGTATCTGTGAGATTTCTCATAACACTATTTGACTAGAATATTTCTAGTACGATTTATGGTTCAGAGATTTTTGACCACAAAAATTAAATTGTGTTACAAGACATTTTTTTTAATAAATATTAGTGTCCCAAGCCTATAAAAATACTTGCAAAATGTATTGCAATGAATGCAAACTTGGCAGCACTTTTACTTTTTGAGTACAAAATCATCTGTTAGATAATTGGAAAGGAAACATGATTTCAGATTTCTCAAAAAGCTAGGGACGTTAATATTTGGAGTATTTTTAATTATTATTTTATCTTGAATCATGGTCAGTTTTTTGGATAAGGTCTATCTTTAAATGAAAACCATTTTTTTCAAAAACCGTTATAAACGGTACCTGCCACAGAACCGTTTTTTTTAAATTCTGATTTTCTCCTTCATTACTCAATCAATTTCAGCCATTTTTCTTACATGAATGCTTTTAAGTTGCCGCAATAATATTTATTGAAAAAAAAATTCGAAAATTATTTTTTTGGATTTTTAAAAAAAGTTTGAATTTTTTTTTTTAAATCATTTTTTTCGAAAACTATTCAACTTTTTTTTTCAAAACTTAGTTCTTAGATGTTGTTAAATAGTATCTTAAAAATGGCGTACCAATTTTTTTTTTATAAAAGTCCTTGCAAAATTTTATATAGAATAAATAGTTTTTTTTAGAAAACGGCTCTAACGATTTTTTTTCTAAAAATGTATCATTATAAAAGAAATCAAATTGCATACTTTGGTTTCAGGTTAAATTCATTTAAGAAGCTGTTTTAGTCATTTGAAAATCGATTTTCTATGCTTTTTAAATTTTTTTTCTAATTTTTTTTTAATTAAAAAGGCTTAGCATAAATACTAACTTTATCTATAAGAGCAAGTACGTGCAACCGAGTCGTGCATTTTATTTATTTAACAAGAATAATTTAAATTTTGTACTTGAAAATTAACCATTTGTATTAGAATGAAAAATAAAACAACATTTTTAAAGCAATTTTATTGATTTTTTTGAAAAAGGCACACACAAATATTTTTATTTTATTTAAGTTCAAAACTTTTAAACTATAAAAGTCCTTAACAAATTTGAAGTTATAAGACTTCAAATATTTTAGCAGTTTTTTTGTGAATTTAAGAAGAAAACAAACAATAGTCGATAGAACTTTTTTATTTTTTTTATATTTTTTACTAACTAAACTTAAAATTTTGTATAACACGATTCTTCAAAATAAGATTATAAAAAAAAGTAGGTAGGTACTTACTATTATGAAGTAAGGTTCTTAGTAAAAATTAGAGGAACCGTTTTCGGCTAACAAAATCAAAATGTGTACTTCGTACTTGTTAAAAATTTTGTACCAAAAGACTGCATTAAATTATCATTAAATAGTTTTCAGTGGATTTCAATATTTCTCTGTAACTCAATGAGTTCGTCTTATGTTTTTATAATAATACATTTTTTATTTCATCGTTCTTTTATTCAAACAAAAGAAATCCTTATTTTTATTTGTGAATCTCTTCGACCGTCAAGAGTGACACAAAAGGGATGAATAGATTTTAGTCACTTTTCCGACACAATTCATTTATATGAAAAGGAAACCAAAAATAAATGAAACACAAAGAAAGGACTACCTTCCTGAGAGACACTTCTTCTCGTGTTCGTCTTTTCGAAAGAGATTTATTCATATTTAAAGCAAATTAATGATATCCATTCGTCGAGCAATACGCATTATACCTCCGAGGAAAAAACAGTTTGAATCATTTTTCACCAAGACCACGTGAAGATACATTTTTGTCACAAATTTATTCATTTTATGTCTGATGTAGACTGTGGGTGTGGGTGTTTTTTTTTCATTTTCATTTTCATTTACCTTATTCCCAAGTTTCACCTTTACTAACACATAACTTAATTCCTATGGACAGGCTAACTGTTGGATGTTTAGAGCCTCTGAGACAAATTAGGGATGAATACCTTATTTCTGCGAAATGTGATTATGGTAAAGAACTTCTCTAACTCCTGGTGGTGATACAACAGATACAAAAATACAAGCTTTTCGGTGATGAGGGGGGTGTAGAAGTAGAGGATGGGAGACCATTTTCACAACTTAATGGACTTGTATAAAGTTTAAGGCCTAATCACTTATTCAGCTCGAAACATAATTTATCAAAAGAGTTGACAGGATAGTTGTGTTGCTGAAACTGCTGATGCAAAACTATGATGTTAAATTGTATAAGACTCAGGACGGCTAGATGGTGCCAAGGAACTGGAAGTAATTGCTCACTTCAACCGAAAGAAAATTTAATTCAGGTGCGTCTTGGCAGGATTTTGATTGGTAAATTTTATAAATACCCCAGAGACAAGCATAAGGAGATTTCGGATTAAAGTTGTCTCAAAATGTATTTAAACGTGATGCCGATGACATTGAATAAAAGTCTCATATTATTCTTGGAAGGTTTTATTTGAAACTTACAATATGAACATAATAATGTCTGATGGGGAATTGTTTCAAGGATTAATGAATTTTGTTTCAAAGTGGGTCTTTTGATTTACTCACTTCTATATGGCCTTGGGTAAGTATTTGATCTTTGACTTGAATGACTTTTATCGAGTTACAGATAACTCCAAAGAATCCTGATATTTTTGGTTTATTCTTCAATGAGTTGGTAATTCAACCTGGAGTGCTTGAAGTTTGGATAAAAAATGCCTCAGGTTGATACATATTCGATTTAATACAATAAATTTGTTTGAAATTCAAGCAAAATAGTTAAGAGTACTACAAGTGGAGTAGCTTTAAGACCTCAACCAAAATGGATCAAACAAATTCAAAAGACTTGGGGATTGTTGAAAGTGGAAGAAATTGAAGTTGAAGCAATCAACTAGTAAAACTAATATTGCTTTCTTTTAAAATAAAAATAAAATGCACGACTGGATCGCACATACTTGCTCTTATAGATAAAGTTACTCTTTATGCTTAGCCTCTTTAATTAAATAATTGAATTCGAAAGTTCTGTCTAAAAGTAAATGTAGAAAACGTTCTATAAAAATATCCCTCTGTGATAGCTCTTGATTTGATATCTTGATATAAGGTACGAACCCTCAAACTCTGTAATCATTTAGACGTTCCGAAATTTTTTTCCAAACTAAGTAACATCCCATTCAACTTTATTACAAACTACATTTTTTAATTTTTTAAATAAACTACCCTCTTCTTAACCATTTTATTGGTCAAAGTTCCAACTGTTTGAATTTGTGTCAAAAAATATAATATTTGATGAAAAAAACTAACTTAGTTGAGTGGCCCTCCAACCTCCATGTGAGGACTCGGGATTCAAAAGATCAGTAAAAAGGTTACTTATTATGAGCTCTTAGACCTCTTCAATTAAAGACTTTCTAGTTTCTATCCTTGAATCAATAAGATAGCTATTAACTCTCTATTTAACGATTTTTCTGCCTTAAATGATCAATAAATTATTACTCGAAAACCAGCTCACAAATAACTAAAGTCAACTTGTGAGTTTGCCTTGCGGTGGTGGTGTCCTCCCTTCCTAGAGACGACATAAAAATGCTAAACAAAATGAAATATTGTTATTTTCTCAACTGTAAACGGTTCCAGCTATAAACTTAGCAAAATACTGACATTAAAGACCTCTGTGATGTCCGATATTCTTACTCATCACTAACCACAAAATACAATATCATATAAATTATTCAAAACAAATGTTTTCATTAACATTCTCTTCTAATATAATATTGTCCCAGACAAAGATAGCTCATGATTACTTTTACACACAATTCGTTTTGAATTCAAGACTCAGTTTAATGGAAATAATGATTCTTATGTGGTTTGTTTGTCTGTATAATCTTGCTAGCTCTATACTAGGTAGGTTTAACAAATTTATAACCCACAAGAGTACACCAAGAAGATAAAACCACCTCAACCTCATGCAGAACAGACACCGTATAATGGAATTTTTTGATTACTCTCTACCGTACGCTGTTTCTCACATTCGAATAAAATAAAATAATAAAAAAAAAACAAAAGAAAACCCCCAATGATATGGGGATATCGGTAATGATGTCGTTTGTTAAAGCCCACACATTATCCTCAGACAAGTGATTCTCCTTAAAAAAGGATCTTGTGTGACTTCTATTCCAGAAACAAAACTGGCACATATAATTACCATGAAATTCAAGTTCTTGAAAACAATTTAATTTTTTGGCTTTTTGTTTGCCAAATTAATTTGAAGAAGAAATTTCATTTTAAGACCTGGATGGCAATTTTGTTGTATTAAAAAAAAACTGAAAAGTGTTAATTCATTCCACTTCGTATGAAGTCTTCTGTTGAAAACAATAATGTTCGACTTTACTTTTTTATCCATTTCTGATTTGAGGTAGTATAAATCTTTAATAGACTGGAAATGTAATGATTTCCCAGAAAAATTATAAATTCTGAATTATTTATTATCAGGTTGAATTCGCTTTTATAATTTTCGAACAAATTTGAAAAGAAGAACTCAGGCAGGAAATCGCAAATTACGTTTTTTAGGAATATGAGTACGAAACAATGTTTCAATTAACGAAGAACTTTTCTGTACATAAAATGTTAAATTCATATAAAATCATGGAGATGGCAAACTTTATTTCCAGTTTTTTTGTTTCTATATAAAATTTTATATATATCTTTGAAAATATTATCCATATCGTATTTTATCTAATATATAACTCAAACACTGAATTGCAAACAACCAAACAGTACAATAAAATTAGCTCAACTTAATTGTAAAATTGTGTTCTTGAGAACAATTTAAGTAGTGTTTACACTACTAAGGTACAATTTTTTTTAAAAATTCTTACGTTCCTCACAAGAAATAAAATGTACTACTGAATCGAACGTACTTGCTATTATGGTCAAAGTTGCTGTGGACATTAAATAAATAAATTAATAAGAAATGTATAGGAACAATATAAAATTTAATACTAGAATGACTCAAATAATTTTTGAAATGATTTGGAGCTTACAAAAATGATGCCATTTGAATTCACTTAGATAGATGAATTTTTGGAAGAAAAAAAATAAAAATCGTTGTGTGGTGTCATCGAGCCATAAGGTTCAATAATTAAATTGATTCTGGCAACGTCTAAAAAACTTTAACGAAACTTATGTATATTAAAAGAAATGTCAAAAAGGTTGGAGTTATTTCCGCCTTTTCCAATCACCCACCACGAAGAGAAATCTTGTGTAACAACGTTGGCTACCAAGAATAAAAAAAAATAAAAACACAGGTTTTCATACCTATGTATTACCTACATTATTTTTAAAAAGCTATTTTTAAGTAATTAATTGTATTTTCAGCAAATACAATCAAACCTTAATTTTTCATAAGAAAAAAGATTTTTTTTGGGAATAAGCCACGCGCCAAAAAAAAATTATTTTTTATACATAAAAACTCTCAATCGAGAATAAAAAATAGTTAATTTGCCATTTTTAAAAAATCCAAAATTTCGAAAAAACATAGTGACTCGTTTTGAAGACATTGATTTATTAATTGAAGGATGCATTTTAAATAAAAGGAATCCACGTAACACATAGATATTTAAAGTTGAAGAATATTCAATCAAAAATATATCAGAAACTATAAGCTGTATAGCTAAAGTTTGTGCAAAAGTCAAATAGAAAAGTAGGTTTTCTTCTGAATTTGTTGTATGCATTTTTACTGTAAGCTAAGTCTTTTTCGAGAAATTGGAGAAAACTAATAACAAATCGTAAAAATTATATTGAAAATTGATTTAATTTTTTTTTTTTTAATTAAAACCGTAGAGTTTCCATACATTTTTAAATGAATTTTTTAAGATCAAGATTTCTTCTAAAGTTTTATTCTTTTTCTATTAAAATTGGTTGGAAGGAATCTGAGCATTAGATGACGCTCAAATTTGGTGCGACAGTTTAATTTAAATAGAATCCAGGAAATTTGTTTAAAAAAAAAATAATTCTAATGTATGTATAGGTATGATAATTGTATAAAAACAGATACCGATCTTCCGCTTAAAACCGGTAAATAATTTTATAAAAATGATTTTCAAAAGATATAAAAAAAATTAAAGTTCTTAGCTGTTTTATTTTTTCAAATTCTATATTGCATTCTATATTTTTTTTTTGTTTTTGAAAGACTGTGACTCAAATTTAGGGAAATAGCTAAATATTTAAAAAAAAAAAAAAATTGATTTTATTACATTATTTCTTTTTTTGAGGTTAATTTTTCTATAAAAAAACACTTAATGGTTTTATTTCATTTTAGTTGGAGAAATTGAAAAAAATACCAACCTGAATGCTGTGTTATTGAAAATTAAGTAACTTTATAATTTTTTTACGAGACTATAATAAATTAGACATTTTAATTTTATGCATTTGGTTCCAAAAAAAAAAGGCCATTGAATTTTGAAAAAAAAAATTATATTTTATTGAGTAAAATTTTGACAAAAAATATTAGCTAAAAATATTGATTGAATTTTATTTTTTTAATTCTGATTTTAAAAATAAGTTTTTCTTAAACTTCTTTTCGTTGGATTAGCTCGGTTTAAAATATAAATAAAAGAAAGTTTTTCTGGCTATCAGAAAAGAAATATAACTTGGTCTTGTATTTAACTACATTCTATTTCTATATTTTTACTAGCTTTATAGGGCAAGTATTGGTATTGCGTAAAAAAAAATATTTGAGGTTTTAATCAAAGCAAACATTAAGATGTTGCAGAAGACTAAAAAAGTGGGTTTCGTCAGCCAGTCTGTACATCTGTGCGTCCGTGTGTCCATCTGTACACATTTCCATTGCCCAAACGCGTAAACGGATTGTCTTCAAATTTAGTACAGATGATTATTATGTAAATTCGATTTTTTTTTTTAATATATCATCAAGAACGAGTACCTTTAATACAACATTTTGGAGTTATTCGAGTTTTCTTGAAAACGACTCTAAAAATAAATTTTTATATTTTTTTTTTGAAAAATCTTTTTTAAACACATAATAGCTTTGGACTACATGAGCAAGTTTGTGTGATCCTGTCGTGCATTTTATTTTTTATCTCAAAAGTACGGCATTTATGAATGTAGTGTACATACCAATCTTAATCAAAATCATTTGAGTTGTTTTTGAAAAAAAAATTAGCTTTTTTCATTTTCTTCATATGGCAGGTACCTACCGTTAATTTTGGTTCTAACAAAAATCTGCACAGCTGCAGAAAAGTTGGAGAGAACTGATGTACATTTTCAGAAACGGTACAATATGGCGACCAGGAGTAGTGAAGGTCCTATGCCATTTAAGAGGATCACCATAAGGACATAAAACTTCTGAGTTTTGATAAACTAAGTAAAAGTAGTAAGGTGTTCGTTAAATTTATAAAAGCACGGGGCATAGGTTGGTACAGTGTTTGCATAGAAAAAATTCAATTCTAAATTTTTCGTTCATATAAGTCATTATTTTTTTGAATATTATTGAACTACGCACCATGATGCAAATTTTTGATGATATATTATTCTCAGAGTATATTTTTTTAAAACATTCCATGTTACATATAAAATTTAACATTCCGATGAAAATAAATTAAAATACAAAATCATTCCGATGCAATGAGTATATGGAGTATAAATGGTAATTAAAATAATTTCATGGTGCATTTACACAGAATAATGCAAATTATCCAAGTATTAATTTTTATTTACAACCTGCATTTAAACTATAAAACAAAAGTAATTGATTCAGAATACCGTGATATTAGAAAACAATAAACAACCTCATAAATATGTGCAGGTGACCAATTTTAATGTTCATTACACTCAGGAAATATGGGAGCATTATATCCCTATAGTCGAAAAAAACAAAAACAACTAATTGCATGGCACAAATAAATAATTTTCGTGCTGCCTACAATATGCATTGTAACTCAGTCAGGTTTTAATTATATTTTCAAAGGTCAATACTCGATAAATATTGTACACTCATAGGTATTCAAATTCAGTATAATGAACAAACATTTTAACGGTTTCAATTTTCAATGGAATGTATTTCCAGTCGTTATAATGGTATAAAAATGGATTTGCTTGAGTGGGTGAACGCAACAATACTGTTACAG
Organism: Meliscaeva auricollis; assembly: GCA_948107695.1. Taxonomy (NCBI): domain Eukaryota; kingdom Metazoa; phylum Arthropoda; class Insecta; order Diptera; family Syrphidae; genus Meliscaeva; species Meliscaeva auricollis. The sequence goes on along the minus strand of OX403617.1, from coordinate 19,565,389 downwards.
AAACAAAAAAAAAACTCTGAATAATGGCTCTAGTTTATTAGAGACTTTCGAAAACATAAACCCTCGCACTCTCGCAGCTATCTGGATTAATATATAGGGTTTTTCAATAAGGATGATAGCAATTCTTTATTTTAAACCAAAATGACCAAAAAAGCCTGAACAGAAATAACATAATTTCTTATTTAATTTTTGAAGTACATCCAGTAATTTAAGAGCTTTTATAAACCCCTCTTATTTTTAATTACTTCAAAAAAAGGAAAGGTTAAGAAGTTTCAATAGTTCTAGGCAAACGTAAAAATCCTTTCACGCGTTTTGGAAGTGGAAATGTGTACAGATGGACGCACAAACACACAGATGCACAGACGCATGGACGTACAGACTGATGGACGGCATGACAAAAACCACTTTTTTAGTCTTCTCAATCATCATAATGTTAGTTTTGATTAAAACCTCAATTTTTTTTGACACGAAACCACTACTTGTCCTATACAGCAAGTAATAATATTTTTTGACGGCTAATAACGGAACTTCCCATAAAACCATTTTCCGTTTTTCTGATTTTCTCGTAAACTACTAAATGGATTTCGATAACAATTTTTACCCATAAGGTTCTTAGCAATTTACAAATTATATATATCATATCAAAATTTCCAAAAAATCAAAACCTACATTATGATGATGGAGTACGTGTGAACTAGTCGCGCTTTTTATTTTTAAATTATTGATTTTTATAGTGTAGAGCGACTGTTTAAAAGTAAAATTTGAGTAAACATCAACACTTGTATTTCTTTACAGAAGACACAAAATTCTCATTTCTTATGCTTTTTTTTTTTTTTTTTTTTTTCTAAAAATGGTTGAGTGAATCCAATAGAAACATCTTCTAAAGCTTAGGATCACAGCAGTCAATATAACTCAATACTCGTAGGATATTCCATAGGGTCTTGTGAAGTAAGTAGTTTTAAGAAAAACTGAACTTCTTCTACAATATGAAGTTAACGTAGTGATTTTCAGCTAAAAGTACTTAACTGAAGGTACATAATGGCAATTAAATGGTACATTTGCTACCTAAGTATTGTATACTTATTCTCCAAATAAACAATACTGTCAGAAAAAAAGTGTTTAAAGCCTTCTCAAGTGGTTGACAAGGACTCGCGATGTATAGTTTAAAAAGTTTTCTAAAGTTTCAATAACTGCAATGGAATTCCCTCAACATTATTAACCAAGCCCATACAAATATTTATCAAATCAACTAATCACGGTCTGTATATCAACTTGACTTCCGTTGACGCGACTGCACGGAAATATATCGCTCAACTCGAAAATATGCTTCATGTTCAGTGAAACATAAATCTTGAATACATTTCCGGTTAAATCTATACCCATCCATCCTCCTATTTCATGGTCCTCTCCCTTTTTGGCAAATGAGCTCCAAATTAGCATTAATCTTATACAAATGTATATATAGACGTAACTGCACACAATACAGGATTCACTGGACATTTCACACAGCAGGAAGCTAATTTCATTAAAGCGTACGTTCGCTGCAATGGTCGGTCGCGCCAATGATGCAAGTCCATCTCTTGCTGTCCATCTTGTTGAATATACCCGCATTGTTGGAAGAATCCATCCATGGCCAATCTCACTCGACTTTATACATACTAATAGCTAAGCAACTTGTGTGTAGTGAGCGCGGATGGAAATTCCTCAAATTATTCACCGGAATTGCTGTTAGGAAATTGATCCAGGCCAGAAGTTGTTGGCAGCAAGGACGAATAATTTTCCTGTCACCATTGAAGATTATTATTAAAATTGAAAAGTGCAAACACGTCTAATGGACTGTGGATAAGGACGTGTTTGTCATTTGCAGATGCAGGTAAAGAGCTATATAAAAAATATATTATATAGCACTGATTTAATCCTTAAAGGATTCTCTTCTTATCTCTCTGTCTTGTTTTTTTTTTGTTTTTTTTTTTGAAACGAAACTTTTCGTGCTTGTGGTTTTGTTTAAGGACGATTGGTTCGAAAAACACATTAATATTAAAAACCAATTTTATTTGCTTTAGCTCTGCCACATTAACAGATTGTTTTCAATTTATATCACTGCTGGTCTAAAATTCTGACCACGAAATACGATTATTTAGAGATTTACATTTGGTATTGGCTAACCACACAAAATTGTATTCAAATCAACAAAATGCCTACAGCCACCAATGCCACAATGCCTAACAAAGAAACTGGATTTAGTTTGTGAAGTGAAGAAAATGTGTGCCTGCAGGAGACCCAAGAAAAGCTGCAGATTAAAAGTCAGGGATCTATAAGGACATAGGATTTTATTCATTGATATGGATGTAGCATATAATAATATGTATATTGTGTGTAGGTTGCAGGGTGGTGGATATGAATATTAACACGAATCCTGGGCCAATGAAGAAAGAGATGTTTCTTTATTGAAACAAGAAGATTTAGGGCTTAATCAAAACACCACACTCGAAGTTGGGTTATTTCAATTCGACAAGGAAGGAAGTTGATTAAGTAAGGATTTTGGGATGTGTCAAGATAATGTATTGTATAGGAAGAAAGTTATGCAGGTTTATTTTTTTCTTTCTATATTTGGAATTTATCTTGATGTATCAAGTGAACGACAGTGTAGTTTCGAGGATAAGTAAGTGATCTATAGGTATTGAAAAACTACATTCAACAAGATTAATGTATTTTTGATAGAAAAGTAGCTAATTTTTGTAGGATTAAAATATGAAAATAGAAATATCATAATAAAATTTATGTAGTGTAAGAAGTCCTTTTCTGTAAATGTCTTCCTGAGATAATAGAAAACAGCTTCTAAAAAAGTTTGATCTTGTTGTAATGGAACCAGGTTGCTAGTAAACCTAGAAATCCAATTGTGTTAATCAGGCAACTTATAAAGCTAAAACAAAATCAAGTGTCGGCAGGATGTATTTACCCAATATTTATTGGCTGTATACATTTTAAGTTTGATAATGTAAAAATGAAAAAGAACAAAATAAAATACCGTTGGAAACGGTTAAAAAATTAGAATGAAATTCGTTGAAAAAAATATTTAAAAATAAAATTTTTTGACACATGTCTAGACAACACATAAATCTAAGATCCATTTTGACGAAATATTTTTCACGTTATTCCCTGATTTTTAAAATTAAATAAATCCACCCACAAACTTTCAAAAACGTATGTGTTTTTTAAAGCTAAACCGTTAAGGAGCATTTTGAATATAATCCGTATTAAATTCCTAGTTTTTGTTTTTTTTTTCAAAAGCTCATCATCATATTAATTTATAATATTCAATAAAATTTATTACATAATTCTAACCCCTATACTTTTCGAGATGTACAAAAAGGTTTTTGTTCGCCCTTTACCCCATGTTACTTTAACCATCCGGTGAAATTCCAAAAAATTCGTTTGATTGGAATCTTATACATTACAACACAAATCTTTTTGTATATTTAGTTTTTTTTATCACTTATGGTGTAGAAAATGAAATAATCAATAAAAATGGCCGACTTCTGTAATGTAATATTTTTTGTGTGTGCAAAATGAAAAATAATAAAAATTCAGTATGAAATATAAGTGTGTTGTTACTCATTATCTACTTACAGTAGCTCTGTTTTATTGATACTTAGATGGATAGAAAGCACAGCTATCGAATGCTAAGCTTTTTGATTTATAGAAGGGTTCAGGTGCCAGTTGAAGCCAGTCGCAGGTGTTTTCCTGACTTTAAAGTGGAGTTTCCGACTTGAAATTTCCGAACTTTAGAAATTGCAATAAGACTTTCGGGGGCTTTTAAGTCAGTCCTTCTTTTTAAACCTGGATCTGGAATCTATTTCTCATCAAACTACCTCAACAACTTTTACCATGTGAAGTATGTATAATCTTTTGTGGTGGACAGTAGTAACTGTCTTATTTTCTCACTTTACAGGAAGATGGGCTTAGATGTAGTTGATGTACCTCTAAAACCCTAATTTCTTGCAAGTTTGATGCTTTATTAACCAAAACCGAGTAAGGCTCTCGTATGTTTCCAGAGTTTCGTCAAAGAAAACACTTTAAAACTCGGCTACAGAAGAAATAAAATGCATGAATCAGTCGTTAATTTTGGTCCTGACAAAAAAAAAATCAATTTCTCCCACCTAATACTCATAATATTCGATTTTTAAGAAAATCGCTTCAATAGCATGTAGCTCAAGAGAGATAAAGACACCCATGCGAGGCACATTTTTTTCGCAATTTTTACCATACTAATGTCATGTTTTATTGATACCTCCAGTTTGATTCTAAGAAGGACTCTGTCTTATTACCAATGAATTCCTTTGCTTTAACAACTTGGTTTAGCACATTCATTAACTATAAAGAATAGTTCTTTAAATGACAATAAAATTATAGACTTATTTATGTATATAAAGCAGAATGCACAATCACAGAATGAGTAGGAAAAATTCAGAATTAGTCAAAATTATTGGAAGGTCCAAAATCTAAAAGTGAACAGTGGGAACTTGGAAGGACAATCTCAAAGTGAGCAGATAGATCTTGGAAGGAGCTTATTATAAGAAGGCCCACCATCTCATAGAAGGAGTATGAAACAAGAACAGTGCTCTGCCAAATGTGAAGATCTTATGGCCTTTTCTATACTGATTGTTGACTAGAGCAGCCTTTTTTTAAGTTAAAAGCCATTAAACTTCAGCTTGTATTTTGTTAACTAAAAGAAATCTAACATAAGGACATGCTTTGTTGAAATATGCCATACGAGTATAAGCCGATTAGAGAATCTTTGTTTGTGAATTAACCCAGCAATGCCTCAAGTATTCAAATTGGATACAACACTTAAGAAATTATTTTACTATAAAGATATCCAACTTTTTAGAATAGCAGGTAAATAAAGGGTTGCAGAAAATGTATTTAGTTCTAGAAACAACATTCATAAATGAGTTTACTTATACAGTAATTGGTAAACCTAGATCAAAGTATACTCATACTAACAAAGAGAAATTGTATATTAGTCATTGTATATAGCAAAGGATTAATTTTAATACAAAAACAATTTGCACAAGATAGTTTTTGGTTATTATGTTATTTCTACATCCTATACATTTATTTGCAACTCAAAGCATAAAATAATTCCATATAAATTAATTTTTAATTTATTCACAATGTCTGATTAAATTCAATGGGGACAAAGAAAATATAAACATTCATTGCCATTCAAATAGGATATTCACTTATTGCATTGTAAAATGGATGTTTTTTTTTTTTTTGATGAGGGATTAATGACGAAATAGCAAAAGGTTTCCTTTGATGTACGAAATTCAATCAAAATAATAATAATATCTTGTTGCTCATCTCGCAAACAATATAAGATTATGATATTGCGCTGGTGTTAAACTTCTATTCAGAACACAAAACACTAGTGAATTATAAATTCAAATTGAATCCAAACATAGGTGCATAAGAATTTTAGAAAAACTGGTGAACAGTGGACACTGGACACAATAGACTTGTATTTTTTTCACAAATCTAATTTAACCAAACAATTTACACAATTTTAAAGCTTTATAAACTCTGAGATAGTAAAACAACATTTTAAATTGTTAAAAACCAATAAAATTAAAAAAAAATCAAAATTAAGAGCCAGTCTAGTGTACATGTACAGTGTACACGTCACTGTAGGTGTGCATTAGGGTGGTTGTTATTTAAAAACAAAATTGGAACAAAATTCTGCTTTCAAAATTCTGTTTTTAAAATACCGCTTACAAAATTCGGTTTTTCAAAATTCTGATTTTAAAAATTCTGTTTTTCAAAATTCTGTTTTCCATTATTTTACAACATTTTGAAAATAATTAAAAAAAAAACCACAACATTGTTGTGTTCTTGATAGGCTATACACATTTCAGAAGTTATACTTCTTTACTGGCATTTATAAAAATATTAAACCAGTAATAACACATAGATTTTTTTCAGCCCATTATTACTGGTTTTTTTCACACAGACTCTATAAGTAGGTAAAGAGTTACAACACATTTACATTTTATACTGGGTTTGTTTTTTTTTTTATTTTTTATTTTGTGGGAAACACAATAAATTTATTAAATTTCAGAAGTCAGCCATTGTTTTTGATATTCTGACTGATTCATTTTCTACTACTACAGTGATAGGATATACACTTAAAGATAAGTGGCATTAATGTTAGGTACCGGCAAGTTAGGGTAAAAGGGGGCAAAAGACAAAAAAAAACTTTTTGTGCATCTCGAAAAGTATAATGGTTAGAATTATTAGATAAATTTAATTGAATAGATAAATTGAAATAATGATGAGTTCTCACCAAGAAAAAAATTCTAGAAATTCAACTTTTCAAGTTATAAATAATTTTCCAATATCAAATATTTTTGTAGACATTTGAAAATGATGATATTGTAAATAAAAGTGATAAAAAATTTCTCTTCTAGGCCTTTTCACTACATTTCTTAATTTTACACATCTAAAAAAACAATACAAAAATAAATTAATAAATGTGATAACGTGATAAGGAAGTATAACTTCTGGCGAGTACACACACCTTTTTTACGAATCCTAAACTTTCTTCATAGTACATATATCGCTAGTCAAAAATATCTCTTGCGGTTTTCCAAGGTTTTTTCAGGCGTATAACCGTATTTAATTTTGTTCACTAAATGTTCTGAAAAAATTTGTTTTGGAATGACAAAACCTTTCCATTGGTCTACTTACTCCTAATTTGTTTTTTAAATACTAATATTCTGCTGCATTATCCATAATTCAATCTTCGAGCTTGTTAACGTTCACAAATTGCCAGATGTAGGCATTAACTCATGGCATCGAGTCGTTGAATAATTTCCAGTTGAGTGGTCTATTAAAATTCAAAAAGCTCCAGCCACTCCAAAAACCAATTTTTGCGTCAATGTTTCGTTTCAGATAAAACTTTGGTTTCGTCATTAATTTGTTCTAGTCGTTAATCCTCCAAAATTGTTTCCTATGAAACTGTTCTTATAATTCTTGACTTCTATCTTTTTAGTTACTATAACCTCTCAACATTATTCTTATCTCCTTTTTATTTTTTTGCTATTTTTCCAAAATATTATTCTATTGGTATTTCTGATTCTATTATTCCACCACATTTTAAATCAGATCAACAGAGCTTTCTCTTCCAGAGATAATACAATTCCAAATTTTAAAACGAACCCCTGGGATAACTTCAAAAACTAAAAAGGATAAAATCAAATAATGCTGGATGAAGGAAAAATAAAAGAAAAAAATATATAAAACACTTGCTAGACAATGTTTTCATTGAATTTTGGTCACGTTGCTTTGGAGTCATTGCAAGTGCTCTACACCAACTACCACCCTTTTGGGAATTCATATGCACTTTGCTGTTGAGGCGAAAATGCTTCAAACACACACATGGGTCCACCTGAAGTGTGCAATTTCTGTATGGCAGCCAGAGAGACAACGAACAAAAACAAAAAAAAAAACTCAAAAATTATTAGAAATGCAACCAGGAACTAAGTTCCTTGTTTTTCTTGCTTTTGTTATTCCATTGGGATCCTTGCCAAAAAATAGCAAAATAATTTTGTGTATTTTTCTTTGGGAATACATACACACGATTGTTTATTCAAATTAATGTTTTCAATATTTGACTTCAGAGTTTAGTGAACTTATAGTTTAATATCATACAAATATTTGGATGAATTATATTTCCATTTGCAATTGCAAATATAAATATTTTTAAGATCAAAACTTATAACAAAAAATAATTAAAAACTTATTTTAAATTGAACACATTTTTTGAGGAAGTTAAACAAACAGTATAAATGTCGCTTATAAAAATTTGTATTAAACAAAATCATGCATAGAATGGAATTCGCAATACTCTACCTCGGGGGGAGTCAACGTGATTCGCAGGGTTCGCAATAGTATTCAAAGCAATTATGAACTTATCTGGTGAACTATATTATCACTACGAGTAACTACCGAACCATTTCCATTAACATACTTCTTCACCTGTGAGTTCCACAATTGAAAATATGGCTGAAATAAGTGCGAATCCCGCCGCCATGCATTCGCAGCATTCTTTAATAGCTGTATTTTGATATCTACCAAAAATTAATTTATAATTTTTTTTACTGACTTATTTTGGTGAAAAGTATATGAATTTTTTGAGAACAACTTTTGAAAATCGTTTTTATACATACAAATTCTCAGGCCTTTTTTTAAAAAAAGGTTGGTATGCCGTTTTTAAGAAAATATGAAAGAACATCAACAACCAAAATTGTAAAAAAAATGTATGAGAAGCGCGCCAGAAATTACATATATTTCCTTTCATTATTTATTTTTGTTTAGTTTTTTTTGATATGTAAAATTATTTTCGAAAAGTTCTAGAAGGGAAATGTTTTCAAACTATCTAATATGTTTTTTTTGCGAAAATAATTCAAATATTTCATATAATTGATATTTTATCAACCAAACCCTTGTAATTTGTTTTATTTCTGCAGTTAAAAATGCTCGTTTTGAAGCTTGTACAAGACCCACATTAATGTTTGATAATTCAAAATAATAAATTAAATTAAGAATTACGGTAGATGTTGTGAAAATTGATATCTTTTTCCTTGAGGAACTTATATTAACAAAATTAAATAAGCAATTGCGCACGATTTTAGTTTTCTATTTTTACTGAGGCTTCAATTTTATTAAATTGATACCTCAACTTTGAAATTCGTTTAAGTTTTACTAAAGTTAAAAGCTATTTTGTTTACGTTATAAGTATATTTTAAATTTTTTAACAGATTTATGTGAGAAATTGAATTTATATTCTTTTTAATATTAGGTTCGTTTGGAAACTTTTTTCGCTGAAATATGAAATCCGTCAAAATTTTTACAGTGGGGATGAAAATCTCTCAATTAAAGTTGAATCTGCTCAAATACTCGGGAACACGATAATCTCAAATATCAAACACTTTTTGTTTTATTCATAAAATTATTCACTTTTTGATTGTATTTTAATTTTTTTGATAATTGATTTAAAATTTCTGACATTCAAAAATATTTTCATGTTTGTTTTTTTTTTCATATCTAATTTTTTTCTTGCTTATCAAACGATTTTGACAGAAATAATGTGTAGATTATATTCATATTCTTGTTGTTTATTTTTAATGCAATTATTTTATGTAAAATACTTAATTGACTGCAAATATGGGGTTCTTACTGTTATTCAAGAACACACATTAAACTTAAATAATTCACTTAATTGATTTCCATAGAATTATGTAAACTGCATTTAAGTAAGGACTTCAGCTAATGGAACACTTGTTGCCACACTCTCTGCTAGTTTGTTGTTGTCTTAACAAACTTCCGGACAAACTTTTAAATCTTTCAAATTCATTTGGCTAAGTACAAACATCAAAATGTTCTGTTTTCTAAGCGATTTGGTCTTTTCGAACACTTTTGATGATATTATTACCATCACACTCTTTCTCTCAACCAACACACCCTTATAATAATACTTTAAGTAAGTTTTTTGCCTTTTAAAATGTTAAGTTTTGTTTTCTTTCTCTAAGAGAAAATTCCTTTGAGATGTTGATGTTTGAAAATAAATTAGAGCAAGGGTATACATTTTTCCACCATGATGATCGATTTTATTTTTTTCCTTTCGTAGAAAGATTCCTTTGTTTTAACTTTGGATTTTATCGATTGAATGCAATTACTTTGATGGCATCCCTAGACAACATTGTACTAATGGCAAAGAGCAACTTTAACTACCAAATGACATGCCATGATGCTCTTTATTCAGTTAGTGCAGATTCAGGCGGCTGCATCACAAAGATAGTATCTTTTATCTAAATGAGGTTGTGCAAATACATAGACGTATCTATACAAAATTCTTCTTGAATCGTTTGTTAAAGGATGCAGAGGAAGTGAATTTATTTTTTTTTTAGGATCAAAGCATTGTCATAGAGTGGTGCGGCGAGACTTTGTTTTTTTCCCGGAAAAGAGTATTAAGCAATTAAAACAAATGAACATTCGACTTCAATTAGTTTAATTAGATAAGTGATTCCATGACACGTCATATTTAACAACTAAAAAGGATATTATTTACGTAATTTCGACTATTTTTGAGTTTTTGGCAAATTATACAAAAGGGTGTTTCCATTAACGGGTGTGACACATTTTTCTTGTTTTTCACTCTAATCTTTTGAACATTCAACAAAATATTTAAACATTTTAACACATAATATGGTAAGTTGTTTAATTGTATTGCAACTATTATTCTACCTAAGAATATCTTATTACAAAATGTAATGGGTGTGACTTTCGAATGTCACACTAGTTATTTTTAGGCGGTATAAAAGTTGTAATGCATTCAATATTGAAAACAGTAATACTTTATTGAAGGAATAGTACAAAAGATCAGAGCTAACAACAGAAACAAAATGTGTCACACCCGTTACAATGGAAATACCCAAAAGTTGATTATTATGAACAAAAAAAAAAAAATAATTAAATTTGTTTGTCTTAATCAATTGGAAATTTATATCTACTCTTTGAACATCCATGTTTTGAATTCCTGACTCGTAAATTATTGTTGTTGTTGTTGTCATGTAACACCAGATGCGTACAGATTGAACCTATTTAAATGCAATCAATTGAGGACATTAATCTGCTTTGTAATTACCACCATGGCAACAAATTGTTAAACACACAAGTTGATTAAATGTTGCAAGCTTATTCTCCTGTTTTTGTTTTTCTTTTTTTTGTATAGATGTTAACTGTGCTATGAAATTGTATTAATACAAAAACATACAAAAGGCAATTAACGTCAAACTATTGATGAGCAAATAAGTGAAGAATTAAATTGCTCTTTTTTATTGAAATATAATGTTTTTTTTAAATTTACAATAAATTAAGCAAGAATTGAGTTGAAACGGAGGTATGGCAAACCCAGTGTTGCTTTGTAAACGGGGTTCCTGCGTCAACCTTTGGGCTATTTAGTAATCGTTTGAACTGTTCTACTGTTGCACCAATTTGCGGCCTCTTCTGATTCTTCAGCCAGGTTTCTTTGGAGGACAGCCAATCACTGTTTCTTCCCTGTGTTAAACAGACTATTCGTTCAGCCCTATGCAATGGAAACAGTTTTCACGGAACACTATTGGTTTTCTATGTCGGAAGGTTCAGTGTGCCGCTGATTGTTCTTAGTCTTTGAAAAATGTGGTTTTCTAGATGTTGATGTACTGTGGGATCAATTTGCTTGTCGGTAATAAACCTGTGCTGGGCTGGGCATTCCATATAAAACACTGCAGCTGTGCGTAGTCTTAAAGTAGCTACCATTATAATAGTGTACTCAATATCTGCCTTTCTTCTGTTCCTGACGACTGATCCAGGGGACTATACTTTTTAAACGTTGGCTGATCGCAAGGTGGTTAATTTGGCTAGAAGTAAGAGGTTGCTTGTCTTTCTGTAAGCACCCAGCTAAATATTGCAAACACCTCGTGTGCGAACTTGGTGCCAGCAACTAAAAGACGGTCAGCATTCCAGAAATTCACGATACGCTCTCCGTTAGCATTGAAATCCCTATTTGGCAAGCAGTGTTTTCATTTTATTCGGACAACAAAAACAAATTAGACTACTCAGCATTTTTTTTCATTTAGCTACTGAATAGCTACTCAATTTTGTTGCGCTTAGGAAAAAATAGGCTTTGTACAAAAAGTTATTGATTTTCAAAAACTGTTTTTATAGGCTGACGTCCAATATAATTTGTTCCTTTTTGTTTCCAGCTTCTTGGTTAGCATTTTTTTGGTTTGGGATTCAATTATGTTAAAAAAAAAAAACACTTAAATGTTCTTAAAAAACATTCTAACTACTACTAACATGCATATTTACAATTCGGAAAAGATCCTTATGTACATTATTTCCAATTTTGAAATAAATAGTTTATAGTATTCCTGAAGCAGGTTTACGTTTTCCAACCTTCAATTACTATTATCTACCCACTCACTAATTAAGACCAACTCAAACTTTTCTTGTTATAAAATTTTGACTTAATTATTTAAACTCATAACTCATTTTCCAACACTTTTGTTCAAGCAAACTTATTATTATTATTTTCTTTTTTTTTTCAGATGCAACTCCACTCCACACTACTTCACAATAGAAGCAAAGAAATTTTCTTAATAAAGCTATGTAAATTAAAGCAAGAGAAAAGGATCTACCTCCTCAGAATGTGGCAGTGGATGTGCGCGGCATGGCGCTTACAATGATTCAACAAATAAAATACAAAAAAGGACAAAAGTTTACAACCAGTTGTTAGATGAATAAAAAACTTTCGTCCTATAAATCACAGGAGCAGCGTATTGCAGTGTGAGAATGTTTTATGTTTTTTATATGTTTTATGTTACCTGGGTTTTGGTTTTTGGTTTGTTTGCTGCAGCAGCACCTTTTTCTGGTTTCATTGTCCTCCTGTTGATGTGATTTATAGTGCGAAAGTTATTTTTTTCTTCTTAGTATTGGAGGGTATACCTACAAAAAAACTGATTTATAACTTGTGCATGTTGTGCGTTATTATTGTGGATTGTTGTTAGTATTGGGATTAGGAGTCTTTTATAATAAATATACTTGCTTAACACGTTATGCGAATGACTAAGTGGGTGTTTGTTTTTTATCTTAAAAATTTGATAAGAGATTGTTTGTTTGAAATAAAGTAACAATGCAAACAAGAAAGGGTTGCATCCTTTGGGTACTAACAATGAAATACATTTTTAGATTATATTGTGTTTTGAAATATGAAAAATAAATCGAAATCTTCTTTTGTGTAAGTATTCAATATAAGAAATGCTATAAAATTGCTCTTTTTTAAAATTTAAAGCATCTTGAGGGAACAATAATTCCAGAAACTTATCAAATAAATCAAATATCAATCGCTATCAAATACGAATAAGATAATCAGTCATTATTTCTTTGGGCAATTCTCACTGCCATGACCACGGTATATCTTCCAAACCAGAATTGAATTTTATGTAATTTATTTCAAACTCAAATTGTCTGTCATAGGCATTAGGCACTCCAATAATAACTAAGCAATATGCATATAGTTACTATTATTGTACATCAATTTATTATTTGACAAAGGTCAATCCCCCATCATCATTTTTATTGATTTATGTTTAAAACATTTGTCAAATTCTAATATTCTAATCAACTGCACAATGCAAATCTATTTTGTATAGAAAACCCAACATACTACATAATATCTCCAAAAACCACCACAATCACTTTTGTGCGTATAGCAGCAGCAGCCCGCGGCCCCCATTTGTATCTAAATTTGCAACTAAAACATCTAACACAGATTAGATTGTAAATGTTTTGCACATCGTGATTTGTAACTGTCAGTATTGTACCACAAAATCCGAAAATCATGATTCGGATTGGAATGTTTCAGTAGCCGTTGCCGTTGATGTCACCACCAATACCAGTTCTACCATATTGCCATTGTTGTTTGGTTAGTGGGTAAGATATGAACTATAGACACAACAAGGTGTTATCGGCTTAACTTTAAGATTGTTCTTTCGGGTGGACCGGTTAAAAACCTGAAAACCCATAATCCTGGAGATATAAAGGCCAATTAGCCTCGTTAACGTTAAAAAAAAATAAAGTATGTTGGTTTGGTTTTCTAGATTTTGCGGTTGTAAGGTTTTCTTTTTAAATTTAAACTAACGAAAATAAATCACGAAAATATGCTACTATATCACCTCCTTATACAAATTTCACTTGACTCATTGTAAAAGTTAAAGGTATAAATTGGTTTCAATTTAAACTATAAAGAGGTCACTGTGGCGTATACGTAACATTTTTTTAAATATTGACTAGTATGATTTTTACTTTTTTTACTATTTACCAAATCATAAAATGAGTACTTAACTAAATTTTTCTTTTAATTGACTCTTTAATTATTTATTTGTGTATTCAAAATTTTACAAATGCGGAGCATGGTAGTTAGTCGTGTCAAGAAATTAATCAAGAAGTTAGTGTTATTTGAGAAATTTATAATTAGAGAAGTCATTTTTTTCAAAAAGCTGCACATAATGTACGTTTTTAGTTAACTGGGGTTTATGTATTTCAATACCTTTACAGTTATGTCCAATTTCTAAGACTCGAGGTAGGTATAGCTATTTCCATATATTACCATACACGATCATCTAACTACTTATTTAGTGGTACTGGAATTTAAACAAGCGATTGCGTTTCCAATTGATGTCCTTATCATTGCACCATGCATCACCACGATTAAACTCTTTCGCTATTTTTCACATTAATATCTGAAATTTATATTATGAAGCACAAGTTTCCCGAAAAGTCTTTCACTGACACAAGATATGGTTCAAAAAAATGAAGAAAAGCATTTGTTTTTTTAAATACTGCCTGAAAATATTTAATGAATTGAAAAGTTTGAATTTTTTTTTTTGGAAATAGGTCAATGAGTTTTTTTTTATGTTATTTTCAAATCCTGAGAAATTAAGTTTTTGAATATCGGCTTCCAAAAAATTTTTATTAAAAATAAAACTGATGATACATTTTTTTAAGCGCAAAACCACTTAAAAAGAGGTTTTGCTGACAGTTATTTTGTTAACATTTTTTTATAAAATTTTTAATTTTGAATAGTTTTACGTTAGATACTTGCTGGCAAATTATTTTAAAACAAATTAGATATTTCTACACCTTGATAACTTCTAGTCGTTCGTTGTTAAAACACATTTGCTTATATAAACTGGACCAGTCTCCAACTTTTTTAAATACCACCACCTTCGATTTGTTCAAGTTAACAATCAAGTTCCATCTCGTGCAGTATTCAGAAAACACGTTTATCATAAGCTGCAGGGACGCTGGAGTGTATGCAAACAGTAAAATGTCATCGCAAAAAGCAGCGCTTAAATAAGAACCAAAGCATAATCTACACCTCCTGGCAATGCTCTTCAATGAATTGTGGAAATAAATTCGGGCTAAGTGCAGTGCACAACCCTACTTGACTCCTGCCTTCGTCAAAGGTTAATAGTGGTGTTATTTCCAACTGAAGTTTTCTATAAATAAATTAAAGAAAATATTTTATATTTTTACAGAAATGAAAAAAAAAAAATTTTATCAGTTAAAAAATATACGATGAATTTTACGTAAACAAAATTTAAAGCCATTTACTTCTCTGTAAAATAATTTAATTCTTGCCAAAAACAAGACCATACTATTTCTTTTGTAAAGGGTGATTTTTTAAGAGGTTTAGAACTTAAAAAAAAAAAAACACACAAAAAATTCGAAAAAATGAATGAAATATTATTTTGAATCGATAGTTTGAACCTTGCAATTTAATGTTTAAAGATAATTAATTTCATGCAAATGTTGACCGCGGCTGCGTCTCAGGTAGCCCATCCGCTGAGTCCAATTTTGGCATACTATACTTGACCGGCCCGAAACGTGAAATTAACTGTTCACCAAACTCGCCTCGCAATTGCGCCATTGTTTCGAGTGCTGTGTGGCATGTGGCACCGTCTTGTTAAAACCACATATCATGCAAGTCAAGAACTTCCATTTCGGGCAAAAAAAAGTTTGTTATCATCGCTCGGTACCGTTCACCATTGACAGTAACGCTGCGATTCGCATCTTCTTTGAAGAAATATGGCCCAATAATGCCGCCGGCCCATAAACCGCACCAAACAGTGGTTTTTTCGGGATGCATTGGTAGATGTTGCAATGCTTCTGGCTGATCTTCACTCCAAATGCGGCAATTTTGCTTATTTACGTACCCATTCAACCAAAAATGAGCCTCATCGCTGAACACAATTTTTCGATAAAAAAGCGGATCCTCGGCCAGCTTTCCAAGAGCCCATTCACCAAAAATTCGGCGTTGTGGTAGGTCGGCTGGCTTTAGTTCTTGCACCAGCTGTATCTTAAAAGGCTTTACGCCCAAATCCTTCTGCAAAATTTTCCACGTAGTGCTGTGGCGCCGAATCGACATTTCGCGGTCTTCTGTCACACTAGCTGATATGGCCGCAATATTTTCTTCACTACGCACAGTACGTAAACGTGTTGGTGGTTTAATGTCCAACAAAGTAAATTTGGTGCGAAATTTGGTCACAATCTTCCGAATGAACTGCTCAGAAGGTCGAGAATGCCGACCATAAAATGGAAGCAGCGCGCAATGAACATTTCGAACCGAGCACGAATTTTGATAGTAAAATTCAATAATTTGCAAGCGCTGTTCATTTGTAAGACGATTCATGGTTAAATTGCAAACCAAACTGAAGCTGTTTGACAGTAATACAAGGTACTAAACACTGTTGGCGCCGAATCGACATTTCGCGGTCTTCTGTCACACTAGCTGATACGGCCGCAATATTTTCTTCACTACGCACAGTACGTAAACGTGTTGGTGGTTTAAACACACGTCAGCTGGCAAAACCAGTGTTGCCAAAACCAAACCAGCTAAAAAATCACCCGTTATTTTGTTTTTGCTCGCTACTGGTAAAAAAAAATGTCTTATTTTAAAAATTCTCATTTTCTTGTTTCATTTTAGCATTAAACCACAAAAAACTGTTTTGTTTACAACACCCTGTAAGAATTAAATATTCAAAACACGTGTCCACTTCATCTGCGGATACAATGCTATATGAAACAATTTGTACGGGATGCCTTTGCCTATCCCTAATGATGTATCAAATCAACCCGCAATCAGATTAAAGCGAGTAGTCATGGGCAAATCAACATTTCACTTATATACAATACATTCCTACGTTATATGTATAGTATTTCCAACATTATGTTGCTAGATAAGTAGACCTAAGGGCATTGGTCCTGATATGGTCTGGTCATTTAAAGCGTTTGTTAAAATTAATCATTTATACGCTTCGACACCGCTGTGTGTACGAAGTTCGAGCATAAGTGTGTAGTTTATTCATATAAGTATTGGAAAAAAAAATTCTGTGACTGAATACAAATATTTGGTGGGATATTCAAAATGCGTTTCATGTTGGAATTCCTTCATTATTATAATATTTTTCGAGGATTTTGTCTTCGTCACCTTTCCTAAAAACAAATAATAGGTCGCGGTTCTAAGAAACTTTCAAATTATCTTAAATAAACTTTAAAAAAAGTTTATTTAAAAAAAAAAAAAATCGATTTTTCGCAAACACCAACACGTTTTCAAAAAATCGATTTTTTCAAAAAAAAAAATAAACTTTTTTTAAGATTACAAACACCTTTTTTTGAAATTTTGTTCTTAGATGTTCATTAATATTTTCTTGAAAATGACATTCCAATTTAATTTTCAAACAAGTGTTGAGTAATTTTATATATAAAACATTAAAATTTGTAAAAACGGCTCAAACGATTAACAATTTTATTTCTGAAAATTAATCATTCTCAACGAAATCAAATTGCATGCTTAGTTTTGATGTCAATTCAATTAATTAAGTATTGTATTTGTATTTTGTTTAACAAATTTGTAATTTTTCAAGTTTGTTGCAACAGAATTCACAATTATTATTAAAATTTTTAGAAAAAGTGTTTTTGTAAATTGTAATTTGTTACTTGGTGCAGTGTGCCCAGGTCTATTCCGTCTACACCGTCTCCTATTTTTGTCCTTTATTACCCTTTGGTTTCTTATTTAATTTACAAAACAAATACTGAGTCTTTTTTGAAAAAACGGCTAATTCACCAAATTAAATTTTCCTTACATTTCATTAAAAATCAGTTACAAGATTTATTGTGATGAAAGCATTTAATGTAGGTACTAACCAAATCTCTTTCATTTAGAACCACCTCATAGGTCTTTCATGTAAGCAATTACACTCGCCATTTAACTTTTGTCAATAATATTCTTAAAAATTAAATTTAACCTCAAAAAAGAAGCCCACAAGCCCTTGAAGTTACATACAATTACCTGTCTTTCAATTGAAACATTTTAATCACTTACAAAATGGTCCACATTAAAACTACTTAACGGCTATACATTATACAAGTACATTTAGTGTGAAGTCACACAAATTAAGCCCCATAATTTACTGCTTATAATCACTTTAGCGTGGCTACTTTAATCTGGCACACATAACGTCATCATTGCACTAATGACATTCAAATTTGCTGCGATTTTATGTGGTTTCAGTTTTTTTTTTTTTTTTATTAAAGCGTCCTTCTTTAATTGAGATGTGTATGTGAAAGAAATAAAAAAATCCTTTGTTGAAGGTTTAGGTTTCATTAATTAAGAAAAAAAAAAAAAAAATATCCTTCTGCTGGTGCTGGCGCATTGTTTGCTTTTAAGAGATGAAAA
Source organism: Meliscaeva auricollis (assembly GCA_948107695.1). Classification (NCBI taxonomy): domain Eukaryota; kingdom Metazoa; phylum Arthropoda; class Insecta; order Diptera; family Syrphidae; genus Meliscaeva; species Meliscaeva auricollis. Next base: position 19,547,046 of record OX403617.1, on the reverse strand, counting down.
CCATGTTCGAGTTTAAGGCTTTGGGTTAAAAAGGGAAAATCCATGGCAGTATGGCATTGGTAGAATACAAATTATTGCAATTAGTAAATTAATTAATTTAAGGGATCAGAAAAAAATGGAGATAGTGTGTGACTTTTTGAAATTACAAACATTAATTTCATTTTCTATAACAACGTAAGCTTTGGTAAACAAAAAAAATGAAAAAGTAGTTTTTAAGAAATTAATTGGCCTTTAATAGCAGGACAGAAGAAGTACTACTCAATAGCACAGTTTTTCGAATAAAATTATTTCAACTAAAAAAACACCTTAAGAATGATAGGACCCCTATCCAAAAAAAAAAAAGGTCTGGAAATTCTGTTTGTCTCTCTGTTGTGTGCGATTTTCTTCAAACTTGATAGTTAAGGGCTTTGAGTGAGTAGGAGATTTTTTTTATAGGACCTAAATTAACAGTGGGTACTTACCTCTGCCATTATATAGAATATGGAGAATATTTATATATTTTAAAACGACTATAACGATTTTGATTAAATTTTTTAAAAAAGTTTCAAATTTTTTTTTTTCAAAAATCAATTATTCGAAAACGAGTTGATTTTTTTTTTGAAATTTTGGTTTTAGATGTCTATTAATATTTTTTTAAAATTGGCATTCAAACTTTTTTTTTAAACAAAGCTTTAGAATTTTTGCACCTAAAAAAATAATTTTGACTTGCTCTATAGGGCAAGTATTGGTTTCGAATAAAAAACAGATTCGAGGTTTTAATCAAAACCAACATTACGATGATGGAGAAGTCCAAAAAAGTGGGTTTTATCATGCCGTCCGTCGGTCTGTGCGCCTGTGCGTTTGTTCGTGTGTTCTTCTGATCGTCTGTTCATCTGTTACTCTGTGCGTCTATCTGTACAGAGAGCTACAGCCTAAACGGGTCGACGGATTTGCATGAAATTTAGTACAGATAACTTTGTTGTAATTTTCGAGGTTGTTTTTTTTTTTTTGTTTTTGAATATCTCGATTAGAACGAATACCTCCCTTATAATGGTTTTGAGTTATTGGATTCTTCTCAAAAACAGCTCTAACGATTTTGATTAAACTTAGTGTGTGCTTGTAATAAGTGGTTGCAACAGTCCTGTTTTTTAGTTTTTCTCAAAAAATTCGAATAACGAAAATATGACGAACATACTTTTCGCACTTTTCCATAATTTTTAGTTTTTTTCGGTATGTAACATTACTGGCTCAACATTCCAACTCATTATTTTAAAAAGAAGTATTGTGTATTTAGTTTAAAAAAAAAAAAAAAAAAACTTGAAAAAAATTAAACAAAAAAAATGAAAAATATATATATTAACTTTGACAGACATGAATTTTATTTTAAAAACAGTTCCAACGATATTCAAAATTTTTTTTTCTAAAAATTAATCTTTTTAACAAAATCAAATAGCATACTTAGTATTGAGATCAAAACAATTTAAGAATGTGTTTAAAAAATTAAAAACTTTATATATGATGCCTTAGAATCCACAGAAACTTTGACCTAAAGAGCAAGTACGTGCGACCCAGTCGTGCATTTTATTTTTGTTCGGATTTGAGAACACATTAGAACATCATATAATGCTTCCAATAAATATTTTCTAAAATATCACATTTCTAACCAAAAAAACTGAAAGGTTTTTACACAACTCCTTTTCTAAACAAAGCTATCCTTAAAGGAATCTAAAAGTGACTTATTTCTTGCAAATATTTCTTAGCTAACTACAGGTGATATAGTTTATTGCTATCGATAGTGTAACCTATACTGGATACTGACAACGTATACAAACACTCGCAGTCGCACGCACATTGCATAGGAAGCTCTAAAAATAACTTTAATCTTCATTACTAATAAAATAATCCCGATTCACTTAAGTATTTCAATGCAAATTTATAAAATCGATGCTTCCAAAATTCACAACCCGAAAAAGTAGAGCTTAACTCATTCTACTGATTTTTTTTAAAACATAAAAACAGCTTCTCTATGATAAAACGTCAATATTTTGTTTTTTTTTTCGATGTATTTTCTTTCATATAAAGTAGGTTTTTCAACTGAGACCAAACATACCCCAACACAACACAAACACAAAAGCATTGCTGCGTTTTCTGGATATTTTGGCAATTTCTGTTTACAAATTTATATTCATAAGGATAATGCACGCTCTATGCATACTGAAAAGGGATAAAAGCTCAAAAACACAGTGCTATCGAGCCATATTATGGAGAGAATGAAGGCAGGCAGGCAGGCAGGCAGGCAGACAAAAAGGCAAGCAGGCAACAACACACACAAGCAAACAGACATGGCGGGAATCCGAGATAGGATATGCAAATGTCCTGAAATATACTTATTTATTATTTTTGTGCAAGGATGCACCGAAAAAAAGAAAATTATCTACCCGCACAGGCTTACAATTATTTTGTTTTGATATTGCGCAACGGTAAAGTTTTTTTTTGTTTTTTTTTTTTCAAAAACAAAAAATAAAAAAATATAAAATAACGAAAAAACTGCAGAACTGCGGCAGATGTATTTTATCTTCCACGAACATTGGATTCGTATATCGAATTTGAATTCAAATTCCTTGGTTTGGAAAACACATTGAAATTGAAAATTCTAAAGGATCGCACTATCATATACATACATTCCTGTGAATCCTCACTCAAGGGATTTGTCTATTATACCTATATTTTTGTGATTCAGATATTCATTCGAATTTGTGTTATTCGTTTGTTTGAGATTTCAAAAGTCAAATCCTTTTGATTGGCAATGTATATTTGTGTATAGCAGCCTAAGTTTCTCTACACATTTCTACCAGTTTATTGAAAAAGAAAAATGTTATTTTCATTGTTGTTATAGAAAAGGCTTCCCTTTTCTACTAGCAACTTGTGCGGACTGCAGAGCCATCTGTCATAATTACGGATACAATTGATATGCCAATCACAAATTGGACATTCTCTCCAGATATATGTATTTTTGTTAAAAATTAAATTATACACACGTGATTGTGTCAATGTTCAGGATAATAATAAATCTCTTTGTTGCCCCAGATCAAGGACGACAGACCAATTCTATTTATATGTGGATGGGTATGTGATGTAATATATTTAAGTAGGCTTTCTTACAGGCTTTCGTTCACTTCAGGGTGGTTTTGAAAAGTGTTTGACAATTGTTTATACCTTTGCTATAATTTGCATTAAAGGCCGTATCCAAAAAGGTTTTGAGATTTGTTTCGTTAACTTCTCCTTAAATGCTTATTACAAATATTTGGATGATTCTAGGACAAACTTATTTTTTAAACTATATTTTTTTAGCAGCTCCTTTATTATTTTAGAATTCTCTTGCATATACCTGCGTGGCAAACATCGAATTCAGAGTGCATAGTGCCTCAACTAAAAATTCCGTTTAAACGTTTTGATGGTAGGGAAGAGTTTCCACAAGGACACTTCTTCTTGGATCGAAAGGGCAGTGGAAGAATTTTTCACGCATTCGCATAAAAAACAATTATGGAAGTTGCCGGTGAACTATCGCTACCTACGAGGAACTACTTAACCATTTTTTCTCCTGTCAAGTTTCATAATTGTTTTAATCGCGAATGCGAGTACTGCAAATCAAGCTGACTCTTCGGGAGTAGCATATTACGAATTCCATAATAAGAATGATTACTCAAACAAAAATACATTTTTGCAATTTTTGTAGCTCAAACGATTATTGAAAAATTCAACTTTTTGCTCAAAAAAGTTCCCTCAAAATCGAGCTTTGAAAATCTAAAAAAAAACTAAATTCGAAATAGTTTGCAGCTCGAGGTAAGTCAGGCAGAAAATTTCATAGGATTAAGAATATTCGGAACTAAAGAAAACAGAAGCCGGTGTTCCACAAGGAAGAGTCCTAGGTCCTACCCTGGATTTGCTATGTACAAGGGTTATTCCAGTAGATAATAACGCCAGTATGGCTACGTTTGCAAATGGTACTGCAATTTCGGTACCCTACAAATGTGTCGTCAAGGCAGCAGAAAAATTGCAAAATGCACTCGAGACATTAACAGATTGCACCAAAATAATGGCATATGAACCAAAAAATTAAAAAAAAAAGTTGTGTGTACTCATGTACGCGTGTCAGAAGTTATATTTCCTTATCACATCTCATTATTTATATTCTTATAGTTTTTTTTTGGAAATTTAAAATTAAAAAGAAAAAGAACCGACTGAACCAAATTAAAATGGAACCCAACGGAGACAACCAAATTTAAAAAACATAATAAATAAAAAAAATATACAGATGAATTGATAACCTCCTCCTTTTTAAGGTCGGTTAAAAACCATTAGAAACGGTAAAAAAACTTGGTCTAAAAAATCTTGTTTTTACCGTAACTCGTAACTTTCTTTATAATCTATGTAGCTGTTTGATGCTTGTGTAGACAAAACATAAATCTAAGAGCCATTTTCAGTTTGTATTTTTCCCATGATTCCTCGATCCTTAAAATAAAAAATAAAAAACATTCAAACAAACATTTAAAAACGTAAGTATTTTTCAAAGCTCAAAAAATCCGTGTTTGACGGCGATTTTTTTTTTTTTGTATTGTCTACCGAAATGTATAATTTATTTTTCGTACAAAAAAATCATGATCGTTTTCATAGGCCTTTTAAAAAATTTTATTTTAGAAAAAAATCATTTCTAAAATGATTTTTAAAAATCCAAAAAAACTATTTTCGAAATTTTTTTACTAAAAACTATTACGGCAATTTAAAAGCTTTCATGTAAAAAAAATGATTCAAATTGATTGAGTCATAAAGGAGATAATCAGAATTTAAAAAACGGTTCTATGGCAGGTACCGTTAATAACAGTTTTTGAAAAAAATGGTTTTTGATTTGAAGATAGACCTTATCCAAAAAAATGACCATGATTTTTTTAATAAAAATCGTAGGCACCGTTTTTGAAAAAAAATGAGTTTTTCTAAAACCGGTATGTGACAGGTACCGTTATTTGGGGTCAAAAAAAAAAATTCAAAAAAGTATGGGGATATTCTACAAAAAACGCCACACACCAAGTTTGAATTAATTGGACCCATCCGTTTAGGCTGTGGTCTCTGATACATACAGACAGACAGACAGATAGACAGACAGACAAACAGTCAGACAGACAGACTGACAGAATTGTCAGACCCACTTTTTTCTCATTCTCTATCATCGTAATGTCATGTATAATTGTTATCCAATTTTTTTTTTTTTTACGAATGCATAACTTGATATATGGTACCCATATCGCAAGTGAAAAAATTCTTTGACAAGCCAACTGAGAGTGCTCACGCTGTCCATGAGTTTTTCTAACCGCTTGCTTACGTGCTTGCCTAGCAAAATGTTTTTTGGGTACGGCCTTCTCTATTATAATCGATTTATATTTTAAACAATTTCATTATCAAAAGGATTCATTTGCTAATAATAATGTAAATTTCTAAAGTGAAAATATTCTAATATTTCTGTTACATCATTCAATCAAAAATGTATACATCACTGCAAACAATATATTCATGAAGATGTTATGGAACAAATCTACATGTTCAAAGAAGAATGTAACTTGGAAATTATTTGAATAGGTTTAATGTAAAATTCTGTCGTACAGAGGAAATACCTTAAAATTTCTCAATATTACAATTAAATTAGGTATGAAAAACATTCTCTATCAGTTTTGGACAATGTAGATATAAGCAATTCTTGAAATAATTAGATTTCAAAATACCCTTTTCCTTTGCATAATAATATATACTATAAAATAAAGTTTTGGGATACCAAGCATTAAATAAAATATATGTCATTGCTATTCAATCAGCATCACTGTCTGAATTAACAAACAGACAAGTTCTTTTCACTCCAAAAAATCTTCCATCATCACTTTCAATCGGATTATCCAATACCGTAAAGGACAACTGTTTTTTTTTTCTTTATTCTTTTTTTAATGAACATTTCAAAATAAAGCTACAAATCAAAACGAATCTCCATTTGCTGAAGCGAAACAGAGCCCTACAAAATATGTATGAAAGTTAAAATGTTGGGTCCATACTCTAGTTCTCTTTTTCGTCACCATTATTTTGTCCCCTAAATTTGCATATTGCTGATGTTCCTACACTTTACGAACACATAGCCAAATATACTTACTTAAAAAAAATCACGTATGTCCACTTGAGCATCCCAGACAGTTTTATAAACTTAAATTTCACTTGTTCCACTTGAAATATTTCCTCTTCCTGTCCGACTCCAACAAAACTGAATGTCTAGCTTCAGTTCGGGCTCATCACAATCGAATAAAAGGGAAAAGCAACAAAGCTGCAACCTTGCCAGTTCTGTTTGAAGTAATTGGATGTAAAAATGGCCAAGGACACACTCTACTATACACATTTACTCTCCCTCATTTTTTCGAAGGGGGTGGGGGATGGTGTCACTTTTGTACACCATTTCAGTTGTGGCCAACATTGTGGGTTGCTATCTGCTATTGCTACAAAGGAAGTGGGTTTTGAGAATGACAGAATTCATTTTAATTTTCTGACGTTGTTATGGTTTGCCCTTGTTTGCTTTGAACTAGTGACCGAACGGGGCATATGGTTAACGTTGACCTGGTCTTGCAGATATGATTACGCAGTAAAATATTTTACTGTTGGTTCTTTTGAGGGTGCATAACTGGTGAAGCATATGAAATTGAATTATGTACTTTTATTTAAAAAAAAAAAAAAAAAAATATAACAGAGTATGTTCTTTTTGTCTTGTTATGTGTCGCTTTTTGGTCTGGTGCGGCTTATTTTATGAAGTATCAACCAGATGTCATTTAAAATTGGAAAAATTCCAATGCTGTAAAATATAGCAGACATGGGTTTTTTTTCCAGAGGGTCACATCATGGCAGTTGAACAAAAATTGCAACTTGCGCAGAAAAATAAAAGATGTACCTTTTTATTATAAATTTTAATACCTACTACGAATTTTGCTGGGCTTACCGGAAATGACAAATTACTTAATAAAGTTTTTGATTTCATGTCTGCACTGCACTGAAACTTTCTTTTTAATGTTGAGTTTTGATCTATTCTATTTTTTTTTTATTTCAAGATTGTGAAATGAAATGGCCTCAAATTTGTACTCAAATATTTTTTTTCAAAAACCATTAATGGAAAAAACTTAATTTCAAAATTTAAATAATCTTCAGATTTTTGGCTTTAAAAAATTATAGATACATATTTTTTTGATTGTAAGAACGGGGAGACCCACCCTTCCCATTGTAAAATATGCTTGCATTAAGTCCCACTAAAGGCATCAGTATTTATTTTTCAGTGCTAACTTACTCGTGCCTTTTGTTCCTATTTGAGAAAAAAAACAACCTTTAACCCAATTAAATTTTATGGACTAGTTAGATTCTTGGTACCGAGGCTAAATGTAACATTATTTGTACTAGATTTTATTTAAGTACCACTTTGGTAAGAGATTTTAAGTATTAATTCCGTATATTGAATCCGCCTTAAGAAAGACACCCTTTTACTCAAAAGAATTTGACATACTCATTTGGTCCTAGCTTGTCATAACAAATGAAATGTTTGTACTGAATTTTTTTTAAATGTACCTACCATTTAAATTGTTAGTTAATTGGGACTTAACATATTCTGTGGTACTAAATTCACCGATAAATTTACCCCTAAAAAAACACCCTGTAACAAACAAAAATTTTATGCTCAATGAAAGTTCTTTGTTTTTGTTTCAAATGAAATAGATTTTTTTTCTAAATATTTAGAGGCCATAACCTCGATTTTATCAACAAAAAAAAGGCAAGTTTTTTTTTCAGATATTAATTGTTAACAAATACTAAACATCATATTGTTCTAGAAAAATTGGTGACAAAATATTTGTGTACATACATTATAAAGAATTAAACAGTGTTTTTTTCATTGTCACTAAAAGTTAGACTTATGATTGATTGGTACCTTTACTATTCTTTTCTTCTATTCACAAAACACTAAAAAACAAAAAAAAATAGAATTCTCTTTTGAGAATAAAAATGAAATGAATACAATCTTTTTTCTGCAAATAGAACAGATAAGGTTTGCAGCTGACTTCTTTCACTCAACATCTATGTCAATATTGAATAATTTATATTTCACGTCCAATGAATAGCCAACGAAATCGATTTAAAATGCAAATGAAACATTTAAATATCTTCTTACGCTCATGTTCGAGCAATTTTTCTTCACAAAGTCTTTGAATATTATGTATGAATACACTTGGGGGTGAAAAGAGTTCAAATGATAAAAAATGATGATTGTATTGATTTGGTAAATATTTAAAGTAGAAATTAAATAGGTAAACGGTCTTTCTTTTTTTTCGATAGTAAAAAAAAAAGCTTTATTCTTTTTTAACTCCATATTATGCGTATAAATATCCGATGTAGTGATTGGCAATCAATGGTACAGTCAAAATATGAATTAACATTTAACAACCAACGGTACGCAAGATTTTTGTATACAAAAACGTGTTAAATATTAATTTTTACTAAAACTTTTGAGAATTAAGTATTAAAGTTTTTGAAAACCTCCTTTATTTTGGAAATCAGTTCATTGGAACACAAAAAAAATTGCAAATTTGTGGTACCTACTTCCCACACAAAAAGAAAATTCCTGAATTTCAAACTTAACCTATGTTTAGATTATTCTCAAATTTTCAGATTCCAATTATTCTGATTTTAACAAAAGTTTAAAATAAATAAGATGTCTCAAAAATGGGTTTTCTTTGCGTGACATTTCATGATAAAATTAACTGATTCTTAAAAGTAAAAGCGTTTCACCAATTTTAAATAATTTTTCAAAGTAGCAAAGTAAGTTTTTGAGCAGCCATTTAAAATCCTGAAAATCGTAGAGTATTCGTTTATCACACAAATCCTATCAGCAACAACTTAATTTTTTTGATAAAAATAACAACAAGTGAACAAAAAATCATGCAGGTAGTCTTCTACGGAAACTGCCATCATAAGCAATGCAACTGCCTTCACTAAGGTTTTTTTACTGTGGATCTTGTAGTATCTAGTGGTTTTCTAAATTATTAATACTGGTACCGCTGTAGCTGTAAAAAATTTACCAAAGAATCATGATTTAAATAAGACCAAAATTAAATGAAAAAATGAAATTAAATTGAAATTAAATGAAATTTCGTAATCTTTTTTACGAATTATCTCTTATTTGAGCTGCAAAATTTAATATTTTTAAAGTTAAAAAAAAAAATATACTTTTGCGATAAAACGAAAACTAAATAAAAATACGTGCGATTAGTGTGGTTATAACGTGTGGAATGATTTTATTTTCCTATTCTTTTTTTTTTGAAATTTGAAATAAAATATGGCCGGATGGGCGGGATATTTGAATTTTAGACCAATTATTTTTAGTTCACAATAGTTAATTTTAAATTCAAAGTTTAATTCAAAGTTTTATATAATTCAAAATTCAATATATTTTAAAAAAGGTTGCCGGTAAGTAAGCCAAAAAGGGAGAAATAGAAATCGTGTTTTCGTAATAACATAATGATAATTTGCAAAGTTTATGTGTTTGCTAAAACAAAAAATACAAATTCCTTTGCAAAATAAGAACATTTTTCACTTTGTTTCCGCAAAAAAAACTTTTCAATTTGAAAATTTTTGTGTTTGGTGAAATATTTTCATTTGCAATAAATATCCTTTTTGCAAATTGGCGTTTGGTGAAATGAAATTTGAAAAGTTGCAAAGTGAAAAGTGAAAAGTGTTTAGTGAAATAGGCCCCTTTACCTAGGTATTAGAAAATCTAAACATCCGTTTAGCCAGAATTTTCACTAAGACTCAAAAACAGAATTGTGGAACTTATTTTTCTTACATTATCTGTCATCATAAAGTTTTATTGTTTTTAATTTTGAATTAACAATTATTTTTTGTAATAAATACATTACTTATATCACAAAGACAAATTATATGGTTCACTCGGGCGTATGCGTAACAGTTTGTTTTTTTTCACTATTTTTGTTAATAACTGTCTTACTATTCTCATAACATTTTAATGTAAATATTTGGCACCAGACTAAGTGCAAAAGATAGCGCGAGAGTTTGTTGAGGTCTATCGGTTAATCCATTGATCAGTTTTTCAGAAACTCACGCCAGCTAATTTCTACATTTTGGCCAGAGGAAAGTATGCTGAAAGGATGGAAACTTGACAAGGTTTGCCCCATCGAAAAGAAAAATGATGCCCTTAGAGCCTTCGAATTAAAAATTAAAAATAGACAACATGACAGAGGAAGGTTTTATTGATATGGTGCGGAGAAGTGGAAACCGATATCAAAAATTTTGTTTACAAAAATTGGAAGCAGTTACCCAAAAACCAGACTTGCTTTGAGAGGTTCGTTGGATTTTAAACAGGATCTGGAGTAAAATATATTTTTTTCGATTTATTGTCTCACTTATCTTTTAAACTGGACTGGTAGCTTAGAGACGTACTCCACGATTATTTTATGATTTTGTTATGACTCATAAAACTTACCGCCATATTGAAAAATTCGGTAGACTTTAATGCAAATTTACGGAATAAGACAGCCTAACTGCGCGTATAATAAGATAATACAAAAACCCGACATTGACTATTGTTTAAAACAGTAGATTTCAAATACGACTGCATTAAAAAAAATTCTACCTCAATTCTGTAAAGCCTCGGTACGCTCTTAGAACTAAAGTTTTTGAATAATTGAAGTAACAATTTGGTTATCTTCCGATCGTAAGCAAAGTAAATAAGTTTTTGAAATGTTTGTTGATTTACCTTTTCATTTCAAAAACACCGCATGACGACAAAATCAAGTAATTATCACGCTCAGAAAAGTGACACACATATACCACCCGTAGCAATTTTATTTCACAACAAAGACTTTCAAGTTTGTTATGAGTCAAAAAATGTATATACAATTTCCGTCTTGAACATCATGGTGGCAAAATCACAACAATAAAAGTAGAATTCTACCAAAGAACATTATGCTGCCCTTCCCTTTGGATTCATTATGTTCTTCGCTATCGTTAATGAATTGCCCGAAGCTGGATATCATCATCGTGGTAATTGTTGTTGGTTCTGATGATGGTTTTTATTGCTGATACGATATACCTATCTACTTAACGGGTTGGGCATTGGGCTTTATTTTATTATTACCAACTTAATTCTCTGATGCTTTTCTATCTACATCCAAGGCAAACTAGCTAAAGGTAAGGGTTACCTGTGTACCAAAAAACGACAACCTACAGGGAATATTATACAGATTGGAGTTGAAAATTTGCATTTTCTAGCTAAAACGACCATTTTGGTTTTCGTTTCTGGCTGTTTAAAAGTTTATAGCTTAAAATATGTATTTTATTTAAGAGAATTCGTTCAACTATGGGGCTTACTACGAATTTATAACCTATCCTCTCATTTATAAAGTTTCGTCCTGAGGGATTTTTTGTGTAGGTAGGTATTGTTTCCTCTGGGCTACCACTAAAGGTTTGCTTGTATTCTTTTTTAAAGCGATTGCATTTCTAGTAAATTTATTTTTTTTCTTCTTCAATTTCAAATAGAAAAACTGTTACGAATTAGTTTAGTGGTGGATACCTAATTGATGATGAGAGGAAAATGCAATCAGGAAACTAATTTCCGGTGAGCAAACAAATCGATACAAAAAAAAAATCCATTTTTCTTTTATTTTAGTTTATTCTTGCACAGACATTTGTTTTCAAGGTTTTGAAAAGGTTACATTCAGCTCACGTCTAGACGTTGTGTTTTGTGCTTCCTTAATTAAGTTTAATACTGTGGGTTTGTATTTGGAAATGGCAACACATTTTTATCTTCTAATTGGAGTAGTTAGATGGTAATGAATGGAAAAATTGAAAGATTTAAAAAAGTTGAACAAAAACGGAATTTTGTTAAGGTTTTGTTTGTGATGAGATTTGAGGAGAATGATCGAATAGAATATTTAATTAAAATAAATCAAATGCCAAATAAGGTCACAAGTAATTTTATTGATTATATATTTTAGATTTTTAAGTTTTTATTATTAGTGTTCTTTGTTTTTGATTATTATTTTCTTTCGCTTCCCAAGCTAAATTCTGTTGGAAATATCCAACAAAAAGTTCCTCTGAAATATGGGCCCCCAAAACTTAATATTTAGTACTCGCCCACAGCATGTGAAAATTTTCGATATACACACGGTTTGCCATTGATTGGGGGTGATATAAATGTCAAATCCAATACAAATAGGAATTGTCAACATTAAGAAAAAGTACAGAAACAACCCGATTTATGTGAGATTTATGTGTGAAATGGAATTTATACTATTTTTGATACTTTTATGATATTGCAAAGCTTGTGAGTGTCGTATTGCAACAAATTGTATATCGAAATAATTTTTGACATTTTATGTGTAGTTTTATAAAAATTTCAAATTATTTAGGTAGGCATAGTCAGTGATGTTATAAATGGTACAATTGGTCAAAGGAGCATAAAAATTGTATCGTGTTTGACGTTTTTTTCTGTAATGTATCATTTACAGTCTTTGTTTTTAATTAAATCAATTAACTTTGTATCGCAGTGTTAAAAAGAACAAACACATCTTAAAATTGAGCTTAAAACATATTCAAAATATGTGTTCTGGTGCACGTAAATGAGTATACACACCTTTTTTTACTTGCGATATATTTTAGAATTCGTAAAAAAAATCCAACTGGAGATAACAATCACATATGTCATTTCGATGACAGAGAATGCGAAAAAAGTGGCTCTCGCAATTTTGTCTATCCGTCTGTCTGTCTGCTTGTGTATACCTCAAACTACAGCCTAAGCCGCTGAGGGGATTTTTTTCAAAATTGGTGGATAAGGATGTTTGTTGATTCCCTAGAGGGGAAATTGAAATCTTTTTTAGGACCAAAACTAACGGTACCTGCCATAAAACCATTATAGAACAACTCAATTTTCTCAAAAACTGCTATAACGATTTTAATTAAAATGTTTGTTTCTACTTTTGTTGTGAGGTCCTACTTCTGAAATGAAAGCAATGTTTTTAAAAATTCTAGTAACTTAGTAACCCATAGAATCGTTATTTTCATTTTTGACTTTCTCTTAAATTTTTGTGCGCAAGCTTCTTTACAAACTTAAAATTATTTAATATCAAAATTTTCAAAAAAATAATTTTTGGAGTTTTAAAAAATCTTTCAATTGTTTTTTTTTTTTTTTTGAAAAATAATTTTTTTTTTAAACGGGTCATTGTATTTTTCTGAAATTTTGGATTTAGATGTGCATCAATATTTTATTGAAAATGTCGTACAGTTTTTTTTTTAAACAAGGTTTAAAAATTTTTGTATATAAAAAAAATAATTTCTTTTTAAAACGGGTCTAACGATTTTCAAATTTTTTTGTCTAAAAATTTATCTTTTTTAATAAAATCAAATGGCATGCTTTGATTGGAGCTCAAAACAATTTAAGAAGTTGTTTATGTCATTTTAGTAATAATTTTTTCTTCTTACTTTTCTATAATTTTTTTTTTTTTTTCAACACTACATAAGAAGCTTTAACGTCCACAGCAACTTTGACCATAAGAGCAAGGACATGTGACCCAGTTGTGCATTTCTAAGCAAAACCTTTCATCATTTCAATTTATCTATGTATTGAATAAATTTTTTTCATAAAAATACAAAAAGTTTTTTTTTGTCTTATACCCTATTTTACCCTTACTTACCTGTAGAATTTAAAAAAAATCCTGTTTTATCTGAATTTAACATTATACCACATATCTTTTTATGTATTTATTTTTTTTTTTCTATCGCTTATAGTGTAGAAACGCCGGTAAAGAAGCATAACTTCAAAAACCGATTCGCAAATGCATCACTCTGGCAATGTAATCCCCCTTCAATCCCATTCGTATGTGTAACATTAGTTTACACCCAAAATGTACCCTAAGAACCGTTTTATTTTTCGTATAGATTCTTACCCGTAGAACCCAAAAATTTAAATAAGAAAAGGCCTGTTTTTAGTTTTTTTTAAACAGTTTTCCTTCAAAATGACTATACGAAAAATAAAGCTTTACTAAGGATGCAAATTGTTTTATTTTTTGTTTTTTTTCTGTGACTAGTGTTAGTGTACTTATTTGTTTCTCATATTTGTTTCACAATGAATACCCCGAATTTCAGAACTTTTCAAACCAAGTGGTTCAAGATTAACCCCAGGTATAAAAATAATAAAAATAATATATAAAAAATTCAGGTAAGAAAATCTCGTTAAATAATTTTATGGAATTTATACCTACATATACTCCATATGCAATGCATCATATTCTCTAAAAATGATTTCAAAATCAAATTGTATATCAAAAAACTTTACCTATTAAATAAAGTGTAATCTTATATATGTCATCACAAGCGATGACTCGTTGAGTTTCTGAACTGTAGCCAATAGCTTTAAACGTGACATCCTCAATGTATGTGTAATATATGTACGTATATGCATGGAGTAGATTTTCATAGAGAACAAATAACAATGCCTATGGAAAATTCCTAACAACCATTATATTGAGGCTTTATATTACCAACCCCATAAGAATTTTCCAAAATAAGCAACGACATCAAAGCCGATGGTGGCTTTATTTCAGTAATAGTATTGATTTACCAATTTTATTTTGCTTTTACCGGATTTGCATAGAGGATGAACCATAATGATGTAGGTTGGTGTGTTGAAAAAGATTTTTGAAATAGCTTTCTATCACCTCTTTACACGGTAAATGTGAGTGCTAATGGCTGCTTTGAGGGTTCGATTTGTATAGACGCTGCAAAATATTTTTTACAAGTAAACGTAGGTACCTGTGCAGTTATATACTTACACAACATACAAAATTATATTTAGGTATATATAAAGTATAATATACGGGCTTCTATTATTCTTATTTATTTTATTCTTATTGATTTATGAAAAGATAATATACAAAATAATTTAGTATTCGAAAAAGAGAACATAAGATGTAAAACAAATGTAAAATTAAAATGCAAACAGAGGTTTTTGTTTTTACAAAAATATCTAATTTAATAAATAAAAATAATTTATCAGAGAAACTGCCTTGAGAGTGTATACAATTTGTGTTTCTAATAAGATGAGTACAGCTGTAGCTTTAAACGGCCAGTACTACCAATGGGTATAGAAATTGGTGAAGAGTACTATAACTTTGGCACTCTAAAATAGTAACGGATAAGGACTTATCAGTTGACTAGTGAGGCACCTTTTCAACACACTTAAATCTTATACTGGGCTTATTTTATTTTATTTTACACAAACAATAAATTTATAAATTGAGAGAAGTAAACCATTTTTTAATTGATAAATCTGACTGACTCATTTTCTAGACTATAAATACTAATTTCACCAAAAGATAGGTGGTATATTCTAATGTTCCGCCAGGATTTTTTTTTTGAAATTCCACTTAGAAGTTAGGGTACAGTGGGGTAGTGTCATATTTTACATCTCGA
This sequence comes from Meliscaeva auricollis, assembly GCA_948107695.1. Classification (NCBI taxonomy): domain Eukaryota; kingdom Metazoa; phylum Arthropoda; class Insecta; order Diptera; family Syrphidae; genus Meliscaeva; species Meliscaeva auricollis. The sequence continues at coordinate 19,531,518 of OX403617.1, read as the reverse complement.
AAAGTATGAGAGAAAGAATAATGAAATGAACTTGAGTGAATAGACAAATCGAAATGATGAAAATTCGAAAAATCACATATTCGAGACATGATTTTTTGTGGAAAATTAAATTTTTCAACAGACCTTTGAAAACGATGCTTGTGTGGGTAAAGTAGTTTTTTTAAAAATGGACTTTTTTTGAAAATTGACTTTTTTATCATAAGTATAATTTTTCAGTCACTTTTAAAACCTTTTTGGGATCACGTTAGGTTAGAGGTTTCATACACTTTGTATGAGAAAAAAAAAAAACATTAAACTTTGATTACTAAAATGTTTAAAAATGTCCCTTAACCCTTTCTTACTCTTAACTCTTCAATTTCTCTTATTGATAGACAATGTCTAATACGTTTTTCTGTTTAATACAGACTTTTTGAGCTTTGAAAAATACATACGTTTTTAGACTTTTACTTGAGTGTTTTTTTTTTTGATTTTAAAAATCAGGGAATAACGGGAAAATATAAACTGAAAAAAAGTTTATGAATTATATTAAAAAAAAAAATTTCTACAAGTTACTGTAAAAACGAGATTTTTTGGTTCAAGTTTTTTTTACCTTTTCCAACGGTTTTTTATTTTTAGCTTTTTAATTTTTTCATTTTGTAACTTGAAATTTACACAACCATTAGGTTTAAGGGAAAAACATTTTACATTACAATTTTTTTTAATTTTCTGTAGTCTGTGAGCGGAGACAACGGGTCTTAATTTGGACTTATTTGAATTATACCTAATGGTTTCCGCCCCTTAATTGTCTCCAAATTACCTTAATTATATATAACCTACGATTAGATTAAGCCATGCCAGTCAAAAGACAAAAGTTCTAGGAGTAAGAAGTCATAGACTTGATATCTCGACTTCTCCTACAATTTATTAACCGATTTACTTGGTTTTAGCATAATTTTGTTGGAAGGGAAACATTTTTGATCTTAACAAATCCCCCCTACTTCTTCTCTTGAAATGAGGAGAATAAGTGAATTTTGGGGGGTTTTGGGGGATTTTACTACCTACTTATTTCAGACCTGACATAGAGGGTGTCATTCTGCGTCGTTACAAAATTTTGAACTAACCCTTGATCCTATCTTTTCTGAACTATTGATATAATAAATTAAGGCATATGAAGGACACTTCCAGCAATTACTAGACGACCCAAAAAAGGTATCTCTATAAAGAAATCTAATTTTTATCGATCGTTATGTTTATTATTAGGTATACCTACTAATATAGTGACCTCTACAATTTTTTTTTTATGTAAAATATTCATTTCACATGAAACTCATTTGGGCACTTTATTTTATTTTTCAATAAATTCGTGGATTTTATTTATTTTTTACTCAACCAAAAACATCAAACGATTAACTTTGAAATAACAAAATGTTAGGTGCTCGTTAAAAAAAAATAAAGAAACAAAAACACACCGTCACAGTGCCATGGCACATCATTCCAATTGTTAGAAAAACACCGAATATAAAACAAAAGAAAAACAAAACCAAAAAAAAAAAAAAACAAAACACTTCCTCATCCTTCACATTGTGGCGGTGCAATAAATCCAACTGGAAAACCAACCATTGCTGCTCGAAATGCCCCATCAATTACTTAAGCCGCGATGCCAGTGTCCTTTTATTGCCTTTAATCTATTTTTCATAGAATTTAACGATGAAAACGAACGGCAGTCCAGTCCTGTTGTTGAGTGAAATTTTTGTTTATTTGTGTGAAGTTTGCAATTTAACTGCGTTCGTAAAATAAAACCCAGAACTTTACTCAATTAAATTTTTTTTTTTTTTGTTTTTTTTTTTTTTTTTTGATCGTAAAATGATTTGTTGTCGTTTTCACTGTGAAAGGTAGGTCCTATAGGTTAGCACTGTTTGGGAGTTTTATGATTTGAAATTTCGGATGTCGAAAATTTGTATGAGCCTTACAAGGATATTTTTCATTTTTTATGCCGATGCTTAATTTGTTTGCTTTTGTTTATTTTTAATTGGGTAAAACATGGCACAACTTGAGTTTAACTTTAAGCATTTTACTAAGAAAACTTAACTGTAACCAAACCTTTTTAGTTATTTTTAGTTTAGCCTTTGTAAGCTTTATCTTTGCAAAAACAACTTAAGTAAATAATCCACAAAGCTTTTTCTCAAAATACCTAACTTAAAAAAAAAAACACTTTGCCTTTTCTAATACACACAAATTATTCAACTCGCAAACACAACCCAATGTATATGTATTGTATACCTCACACGTCACACAAATGTATTCTTAAACATCCGCCATTTGTTCAAACAAAAATAACATAAGAAAAGAAAAAAAAAAGAAAACTTCGGCAAAATTATGGACAAAAGTGAATAACTTGTATTATTCATTTCCCGTTGTTTAACGCAGATCACGTTTCTGTTGGGATGGCACGCGACTTCCTTAAAACAATTTTGTTACATTTGTCAGGGCTTGGTTATACGAGTAGTTATTTACGACAACCCTTCACCTTCTTACAACCACCACCACCACCAGTACCACAAGAAATCTTATTTAGTTAGGCTCCCCTTTCACTCATTATGGTAAAGTTAATTTAGTTTTTAACAAATGGCAGCCCTTTCTAATCCTACAAATTATATTTAACTGAGTTTATGTATATAACTGGGCTTATAATTATGTGCTCTCATTAATTTTCTTGCTACAAAGTGTGGTTCGGTTGGCTCGGTTGTACACGTAAATTGGAACCGAATTTATTGAGCGATGAAAGCATCATAAGCTGATTGTAGACTTCTGGCTTTCATTTTATGCATTTGCGGATTTTTGTCTTATTGCTTCATAATAGAATTTTAGAAATTAGAAAATCTTATCAGATAACAGTCTTTTAAAGGGAATAATTTGTTTCAAATACAGAAGAATCGAATTAGCTTTATCTATTACTTTGGATTTAGAAAGGCTTTACGGAGCTAAATTCATTTGTATGTTTCATAATGTGATAGTGTTAACTTCCTTGGTACTTAAATGCAAGTGGAGTTAAATCTTAATCTATTAACCATTTTATTTTTAAAAGCTTTAACTTACACCAAAATTAATAATAAAGATATAATGGAAGTGTTTCCTATTCCTCTACTTTAATTTGTTTTAACATGACCTAAAAATTTCAAAACTGGTTGCTTAGGTTACATACAATTCATTACTTAAATGCCTAAAACAACTTATTTAAATGTTTTGGACTCCATACAAGGTATGTTATTTGATTCCATAAACAAAGTTACATTTTTCAAAAAAAAAAATTAAATATCGTTGGAGCCGTTTTAAAAAAATTAATTTTTTATATAAAAATCATCAAAACTAGTTTAAATAAAAAAATTTGTATTACATTTTCAAGGAAATATTTATGAACAACAAAAAACAAAATTAAAAAAAAAAAAAATTACCAACACATTTTCGAAAAATCAATAAAAAAAAAAAAAAATAAAATGCACGACTTGGTCGCACGTACTTGCTCTTATAGATAAAGTTACTATTTATGCTGAGTCCTTTTAATTAAAAAAATGCAAATGCAGTTTTAGAAAAAAACAATTAAAAAAGCATAAAATTCGGTTTTCAAATGACTAAAACAGCTTTTTAAATGAATTTAACCTAAAAACAAAGTACGCAATTTGATTTCTTCTATAATGATACATTTTTAGAAACAAAATTTTGAAAATCGTTTTCGAAAAACTATTTTTTCTATATAAAATTTTGCAAGGACTTTTATAAAAAAAAAATTGGTACGCCATTTTTAAGATATTATTTATCAACATCTAAAAACTAAATTTTGAAAAAAAAATATTGAATAGTTTTCGAAAAAATGATTTTTCAAAAAAAAAAAATTTCAAACTTTTGTTAAAAATCCAAATGTTATTACGGCAACTTGAAAGCATCCATGTAAAAAAAATGGATGAAATTGATTGAGTCATAAAGGAGAAAATCAGAATTAAAAAAACGGCTTTCAAGTTGCCGTAATAATTTTGTGTAAAAAAAAGATTTCGAAATTAAAATTTTTTTTTTGAAAAAATCGTTTTTTCAAAAACTTCTCAATATTTTTTTCAAATTTTAGTTTTTAAATGTTGATAAATAATATCTTAAAAATGGTGTACCATTTTTTTAATATGGAATTTTTGCAAAGCTTTATTTTTTAACCACCCCCAATATCGATTTTAGCATTTAAAATCGTGTAAACATGGCAACCCTTATTTCTGGAGAGATATTGGGTGGCAACCCCAGTACGTTTCATTTATATTATATTATTCCATCAATATATTTTTATTTACTTAACACACATTTTTCAATTACATATAGATATTATTCACTTCAAAGGCAATTAACCTCCGGCCAATAATATTTGCTTTTTATTAGTTAAGGTCCTTTTAGTTTTATTTCTATTAGCTGTGAGAGTTATTTTTCTAATTCAATAATTAGCAACCTATTTACCAAAGCAAATATCGCGATCCTTCTGTAAATTACATAAAGTAGCACTTTGAATCAGAAATCATATGGATACATGTAGCTTATAGTATAAAAAAAAGGTTATGATACACGAGTATGTGTGCTATATGGTACTCGTTTGCTCTTACGAACCGGAAATGAATTTAATCCTTAACAGGGTGGATACTGTATACTGCTGACCACAGTAAAACAAATTAATTGGCCTGCTGATGGTGCCACAAAAAAATAAAAAAAAAAAACAAAACAAATACACTTTCTATACTCTCAGCAATATAATTTATTATTATCTCAGTTCTAGACCATAGAGAGGAATATGTTTGCATTAATTTGTATGTTCTATTATATTGTGCATGTGTGTGTGTGTGTGTGTTTCTGAAGCAGTAACTAAATGGTTTGAAAATATTTTTATCTTGGTTACTTTACATTTTTTGCCTTTTCAACGAGATACAGATATTATGCTCGTTAGGTATAGCAAAGCAAATCCTTAAATGCTTAATTGGCTTCCTGAATCATGAGAGTAGATTCACTCTATAGATATACACTTCTGTATACATGGGTTTGTAGTAGTCGTACTTTTGTGTCCATTTGCATACAATAATACCGGAAAACATATTTAGCATATATTTGAGTATGCATATTCGTTCAATGTGTGCAGCAGTTTACTTGCAGCAAACATTGATTGGATGATGGTAGATGATTCTGCAATGATGATGCATTTTACTCTGAACGTACCGATATGGGTACCTACCTTACCTATGTATAGGTATGGTAGATAGATCCTTCTATAGGTTTGGCTATCTACTCTCTCTCTTAGTTTTGAATGGTTTGAATTTGCATAAACCGTAATGCTTAGAGAGCTCAATATAGTGTTCTAGTTTTAACACTTGAGGAGACATATATTTATTAATTCAAGCTTTTAAATTAAATTCATTTGCTCAAACTTGAAAACCTATTTTGTTAGATGTTTTATCAAAATTTAAGAAGCTATCATAATATTGTATACTGTTCTTCTATTTAGGAGTACAATTTTTAACGAGCTATTGAAAGGTGAAAGGAAAAGTTATGTTAAATTTGAATCTTTTTTTGATATGTTTAAAGTTCAAAATCTTTCCTCAAGGGATTTATCTATTCTATTTCAAAACGATTGATTTTTTGAAAAAATCGTTTTTTTCGAAAACCTTTCAATATTTTTTTTCAAAATTTAGCTTTTAAATGTTGATTAACAATATCATAAAAATGGCGTACCAATTTTTTTTTTTTTTTTATAAAAGTCCGTGCAAAATTTTATATAGAAAAAATATTTTTTTTTTAAAACGGCTCTAATGACATCAAAACTTTTTTATTAAAAATGTTTCATTATAAAAGAAATCAAATTGCATACTTCGTTTCGAGAGTCAAATTCATTTAAGAAGCTTTTTTAGTCATTTGAAAATCGAATTTTATGCTTTTTTGATTTTTTTCTAAAACTGCATTTACAGATTTTTAATTTAAAAGGCTAAGCATTATATAGTAACTTTATCTAAAAGAGCAAGCACGTGTGACCAAGTCGTGCATTTTATTTCAAATGAACCAGTTAATTTTTTTCCCAAAATGTTGTTTTTATGTGAATGAATATTTTATTAAAAATAGTAAGTCAAAATATTTGTTAAAAAATCTTTTGAAAATTGTATTCGCGATTGCATAATATGTATCAAACTTTGATGTTTTCGACATTTTCAAAAAGAATTGTAAGTACATGTTTTATAAAAAGTCTTGGCAAAGCAAGCAGCTTTATCTATAAGATGAACCGTTCGTGAATTTCATTTTCTTTGAGTCACTTTAGTGTGCACTGAATGTGTAATGAACACACCTCACTAAGGTTTCTATTTATATGTAAATTTTCACAAACAAGAAAAGAGCTAAGCAATATTTAAATAAAATGCGTTAACAAAATTAGCAGTTGATAACGACTTTAAATCTATAAAAAATGCAAAAAACAAACTACCTCACTCAAATGGAATTTTATTTAAGGATAAACCATCTTATCCTACAAAAATGTTATCTATCCTTTTTTCTGGTAGAAAATTGTGTTTAAGCGATTATGGGAGCATATACATACATGCGCAATCTTCAACTACTGATCTATCTAATTAATTACCAATTAACTTGTAGTTAGAGCGAGGAATCCTTTCTTCCTGTTATGGCTTTAATTACATAATCCTCATAATTCTTCATTTATATCTATATTCGTAGTTATATGAAGCAAATTATAATCGCTATACGTGCCCACACGATTGTCTTCCTTTCCTATGACCTCCTTTTTCGCTTTAAAGATATAGAAAATAGAATTCTTAGAACTGAGCTTGTTCACAAGATGCTCATAATATCTTCTTCTTCATGTTTTTCCTCCATGAGAAGATATAGCAAGGACTTTAGTGTAAGGAGTAGTAGCTTGGCAGCCTATCATATATACATACGTGACTAAATAAATCCTTGCAATAGGTTTTCAATGTGCAAGTAAGTATATAAAATCGTAAATTCAATGGAAATAGTGAATGGCATATATCCTTGTGACTCATAAATACCGGAAAACCAGGCAAACTATTATACGGGAACATTAAAGTCTTGTTAAGGTCTTGTTTTCGAAAGGAACTTAATTAAATATTGTTCCTTGATAGAGAGAGAACAAAGAATGATAAGATAGTACCTACCTACCCCTACCAAAGACAAGAGAATATGTGTAAGTATTCGTTTCGTAATATGAACCCCCAGTCCCACGCAAATCTTTTAGGAATGTAAAATTAGCAAAACGGATAATTGGCATGCATATAACGTTGTTTTGGTTTTTCTTTTATTTTTGTCATTCTCCAAGTTGTTGAGCTTTTTTCTCGCATCTACTTGTTAAGAGTGCTAAGTAGATATTAGAAACTATGTAGTACACACCAACAACTATAACAATGTAAATATATTCAGGACGATTTTCCGTATATGTATAGGTTCTAGGAAAATAGTGTAGTTAAGTATCTATGAAAACAATTAAGGACGAGTATAAGGGCAGAAGGATAATAATAATCAGTTGGTATTCACTTCCCAAGCAGCAAGCGAATGAATGCACTCTTGTGTAATCTTATCATCTTGTAGCCGAGGATGTTTTTAAATGCTTGTTGTAGTACCTATTGTAACGATGCGGTGTTAGTGTAAAAAAATGTTCTCCTGGGAATGCATTTAATTGTATAAATATTACAAAGGTTGGGTCATGGTTGGTTTGAAAGTTCAGGAAATGTTAGAAATTTAAGTACCCTACTTAAATTTTAATTAAGAAATTAGATTCCAAAAAATATCGTAATTTTTCTACGAATGCAATAATTGATTAAGTCATTTTGGTATCAAAAATTAGCTTTACATGCATAACATTTATGAAGCGACTCTTCAATATAAGGCTTGCGTAACTTTGTTTGGAGTTTTCTAGAAGCACTAAAATTAGACAGAGATGTTTGTTCTCTACCTTGCATCCGTTATTTCTTGGTTTTCCTGTCTTTACAAACCAAGGGTGGGCTTCTAAGATCATATTTGCTGGAGCATTTTGGCCGGTATATTGTACATTGTACGGCTTATCAAATTCTTGGTTAAGCGCATTCTTCTCCATTTTGTACTCCAAGATTAGTTTTGTACCTACGATATAGGGCAAGTCGAACCCGAGATAACAATCAAACATGCCATTAAGATGATAGAGAATGAAAAACAAGTGGGTCTCGCAATTCTGTCTGTTAGTCTGACTGTCTGTCTGGCTGTCTTTCTGTCTGTCTGTGCATACCTCAAGCTACAGCTTAAACCGCCAAATCGATTTTCTTGAAACTTGGTGGCTAAGAGGGTCTTTGGTGATTCCCTAGAGGGAAAATTGAAATTTTTTTTAGGACCAAAACTAACGGTACCTGCCATGTAACAATTAAGGAAAAGTTAATTTTTTTTTTTAAACGGATCCAACGATTTTGATTAAATTTTTTGTTGCTTCTTTTTCTTTTTTTTAATTCAATTTTTGAAAATTAGCCACTGTATTTTTTTTTTTTTTAATTTTGGTTTATGATGTGCCATAGTATGATCTTGAAAATGGCATACCAGCTTTATTTTTAAGCAAGGTTTGAGAATTTTTATATTTAAAATAATTAATTGTTTTTTTAAAAACGGCACTACCGATTTTCAAAATTTTTTTTTCTAAAAGTTTATTATCAATTAAATGACATACTATGTTTGGAGCCGAAAACAATTTAAGAAATTGTTTTTGTCATTTTAGTAATGAAATTAATTTTTTGTATGTTATTTTTTATAAATTTATATATTATTAAAAACTTTACATAAGAAGCTTTAACGTCCACAGCAACTTTGACCCTAAGAGCAAGTTCGTGATATTTTTATTCTGAGAAACGAGTTTTGAAGCCCTTTTTTTGGTTTGCCAAACCAAGGAATTTGTACTAATCTATCATTTGAGAATGATTATGACAGTCAGGTAGCAGAAGTGATTTTTGTCTACTAATTGGAACATAATGCCAACACCAAACAAGAGAGCTGACTACTATAAGCATTTTACTTCCCGTTTACATATTTTATATAAGTCTGATAAATTTTACACCTCTTACATAAAATTTTTAACATAGTTCCAGAAGTTAAAAAAACATCATAAAAAGGAAAATAATTATAATTGGTCAGTAATAAAAATTGTACAACTCTGTTTAAGTAGCTTATAGGAAAAAAATGTTACGCATACGACACAGTGATTGAGATTTTATATAATAACCAACACATTGAAGCGGTTTTGTCGTCGTTTGAAATTTTTAAACACGATAACTTTTGTTAGAGTCAAAATAATGTGGATATGTAAACGCCAAAAGTTGAGGATTAGCTAATAATACAGTAAATTTGTGATCAAAAAGGTTATTATAAGGAAACTTTTGGGGTAGTTTTGAGTTCTTTCTTTATGTTTTTTGGGGTGTTAAATCCGAATATGAGGTTTTTCAAACAAATTTTCGTAACAAAACACTGCAAAAATGCAAAAAAAAAAAACGGGGAATTTTCAATATTTTTTGCAGTTTGAAGCAAATTTTACCCTAGAGGACTGGTTTCTAGTTACAACTGTGAACCTACGTGTTAAGGAAAACTAAATTTACCAAAATGTTTGCACAAAGTTGTCTCCATAATAGTTTCCAAAATACCTCTTTTTAATTTTCATCAATTTCTGAGCCTCCTTAAATATTAAGTACTATGTATTAATATAGATCAGTGCACTTTGATTTTGACTCCCGGTCATTTGTTTGATTCTGATCTTTGCTGAAAATGTTCACCACAATGAAATTTCTTCCATGTTTAGTCTACCATCTTGAAAAAAAACACCACCATTTTGAGCTTTAACTATATCTTTGGTAAATAATTGTCTGAGAGATGTCATTCGAGTGACAAAGTTTGTTGTTTAAAGTTAAAAACTACCCCAAAACTTTTCTTCTAGGAACCTTTTTGATCACAAATTTACTGCATTAATTGGTCAGTAATAAAAAGTGTACCTATGTTTTTTTAGAACTCACAATAACTTTTGTTAGAATCAAAATTGTTGGAATGTGTAAACGCCAAAAGCTTAGAATTAGCTAAAGTAAAGGTTTAAAATTAAGATATTTTTTCCAAAAAAATTGAATTCTCAATAATATCAGTTCTAATTGACAACATATTTTCGCTATTAGAACCCATAATTTCTTGACCCTCCCTAATGTACAAAATATAGTAGATATTTCGATAAACATTTATACTTGAAAGACGGCATGAAAATTGATATATCTTTGTAGTCAACAAAAAAAGTTAGTTTAAATTTTTAAGTCAAAAAAAGAGTTTATATTTTTGTATTTCGTAATTGGTACACTTCCCAGTTTCCTTTCTCTCCCTTATTTCAAATATTTAGCTCGATTTTTTTGAGAATGCATAAATTCTTCCTACAGTAGATAAAAGTTCTCATATCACAAGTTAAGAATAAATTATGATAAAAAAAAACACAAAAATTCATGGCAGATTTTTGTAAAATTACTGACCTACACATTCCTTAAGTGCTTAAAGCATTATTGTTTATAGCACTTTAATAGATTTCCAATCGTCCATTATTATTCTCAATGTCATGCGCCTCGCCACCATGCCCTTGCTATATCCAAATCGATAGCTTCCAAAAGAACACCCACGCCACGCTCGCTCTTCCCCGAGAGTAACATTGTATACGACAGCAGCCGGTGTCATATAGTCACTGATAATAAAGGTGTGAGTGAAAAGCTGTGGCTGTGAGTGAGGTAATCACTTATTTCTTGACAGCTTTTGTTTATTTTTCTACTACCTATAGAACCCAGGAGCTACAACAATACGACAGCTCTCTGAGTAAATCAACCTTAGTATCGAATTCATAAAATGTCTGCCAACAGATGGTATTTTTGTATGTTTATTTTATTTTGTGTATTATTCTCAAACAGCGATTTACATTATAAACGTTTCACAGGTCCCAGAACGCGTGGTATGTTTAAAAACGAATTATATTCTAATCGTTTATATGTCACTTGCATTGCTGTGGGTGTTTGCTGAACGATAATTCAACAAAAAAATAACAAAAAATATCTGACACAAATTGAAAATAAAAAATATAAATCAATGTAAAGCGTGAGCGTTTGGTTGTGTACTACATTGTCGGATGTTATATTGTTAAGGGTGGGTCGCGTATCTCGCTGGATTTGATATCAGTTGATTTCGAAGCAATAACTTTCATTTTCGAATAAATTTATGCGCAACCCGGGGGGCGTTAAATGTTGGACATGTTTCTGTTATTGAGTTCAGCATAATGTTAATGTGGTACAATATATTGTACATTTGCAAAAAATATAGGTTTGATGCAAATGAATTTTTTTTTATTTATAAAAATATAGGTTTGATGCAAATGAATTTTTTTTTTATTTTACTGCAATTTTGTTTTCTATTTAATTTTTTTTTTGTATGCGAGGAAAATTAACATATAATACCGAATTAAGGACATGTTGTTGTTGATAATCGCAATATTTTTAATATTAATAACAAAAACCAATTCCAGTAATAATCGAATTAATTTAAAAAGGACGTAGAATTAAGATAACAAACCGTATGAGTCTACACTTACTAACCCAGTAACTATTCTTCTTGGGCTATTTATACCTTAAATACGTAAAATTTACAAAAGTATCGCATAGAAGACTTTCCAAAACAACTGCCTTTACATTTTATTTACAGTTATTTGTTGCAGAGAAATTGATGTTTCAAAACAGAAACGTCATTTTTTACTCAACGGCTCACAGACTACAATTTTTTTTTACAAGAATGTTTTTACCTTGTTTTTACTGTTATTCATTCATTCATTCATATGTGTGTGTTGTTTACACAAATCTAAAAGCCATTTTGACAAAGGATTTTCCCCGTTATTCGCTGATTTTTAAAATCAATTTAACCACCCACATAAACTTTCAAAATGTTTTATGTTTATGTTTTTTAAAAATCAAAAAAAAAAACAACATCATTTTCAAAGGTAAAAAATATTAGATTTTGGAAATTAATTTTCAACTTGAAAAGTTGATTTTTAGAATTTTTTTCTAAATGCAAAATCTGTGTGGAAAAATGACAGTAATAATAGGCTAAAAAAGTCTATGTGTTTGGTTTATATTTTCATTAACACTTGCCGGTAAAGAATTATAACTTCAAAAATATTTTTGTTGGGAACTTTACAGACCTATATCTTTTTTGGCACTAACTTCAGGGGATTAGACCTATGATGAAATGAAGCTGAAGTTCATAGTCAAGATTTTAATACTTGTTTATAAAAAAATCTTTTCTTTCCAACCAACGGGAATTGAAATAAATCGATTTGGAAAATAGGATTGGTGAAATGGAAGAAAGTCCACTGTTAAGGGAAAACATGAATTTTATTTTTTGTTCTTTGCATATTAGATATTTCAGATCAATCTTTTAAGTGGAAAATTTATTTTCAAAAAAATTGAAAAATCCTCTAATATTTTCAGATTTTTATTTTGAGCCCAATTTTTTAATATACTGAGCTAAGGTATTAATAAAACTCTGAAATATAAAAAAATTTTATGTATTTCCCATGAGAAACTATAAGCGCCTACAGGGAGTATTAAGGGTCAAACTTTGTGGCTCAGTATGAAATGAAAAATACATTAATTTCATTTTAAAATTTCTCTGAGGAGACATTTTTTTTGTGTTTGTTACCACAAAACTTTTGACTGGGTGGATCGATTTTGATGATTTTTTTTGTATTTGAAAGCTGGCGGTTCATTGGGTCCCATTTTAATTTGGTTAAGTTTTGATAATGGCATCCATGAGAAAATATTAAAAGTCTTAAATTTTGAAACATTATACGTTAACTACAACTAACGAAAGTAAAAAGTTTTAAGAAGCCTAGAACTTTTTTTAATTTTAAACTAATTTCCAAATTATTTTGGGTATACGTTGGCCCAATAAACGATAGTTTTTCCTTTCAATAATTATATTAATTGACGAGAAATACTACTCTTTGTGGCTAATTTTAAATTATAATATATAATAATTTTGGTTGGTTGTTCAGATATTAATTTTTTAGGGCTGTTACATTTTTCTTGGTCATACTAATTTTTTACTTTTATATGTCATTTTTCCTCAATAAATGCGTAAAAGACATAAAAACAATGCTTCTGAGGTAATCCTCAAGTAAATTCTTAAGAATTCCCTCACTATCTCGATTATGAATGGCTTAAGTGGCCAAAAATCTCCACAAAAAAAAAATACCTACTACTTATTGAAAATATTTTGTTATTTATTATATTCTTACCTGCCTTATGTTAATTGCTTGAATCCGTATTAAATGTTACGAAATATTTGTTTTTCTGTCTAGCTACTCAAATCCAAAAATACATTTCCACCAAATGCACAAATAAAAATATTTTTTTTTACTGTTAACTTAGAAATTCCTTTCATTTGAGCACTCAACCAAAGCATCATCTAATCAAAAATGCACTTATGCATTTTCTGAGTGATTTCTTCATCGAATATCACTCAAATAATTCGCCGGCACGTTATTGTGGCGCTAACCTCTTAATGGTCCACTTTTAATTTATCATTATGTACCCATATAGCTCACACTAACACACTTTAACAACATCAAACATTCTATATCAGCTGTTTTCTACTTCACACGAATAAATGAATGATTCATTTTCTCAAATCAACACAACAAAAACTGGGAAATTCCACTGTTTCATTCATTCATCACCCCCCAAACACCCACCAAAAATGAGAGAAAATTTTTCTCTCAAAATTCATTTTGATTTCTCAGAAGAGAAATAAACTTCCTCAAATACAAAATGAACCAAAGAAAACGTGCAAAATAAATGAAAATTCACTTTTCCCAATCAAAAAGCTCACCACTCGAATTTTTCCGGCACACGGGGATGCTGCCAAAAGAGAGATCTGTAACAATTCAGTCTTACGGTAAATTTTACACCGGAACGTTTGCAAAAAAAAACCCCTTATACCGTTAGAAAGAGGGAAGAAAAAATTTCAAGATAGAAATCTAAATATGTATGATGCAAACTAGATTTACGGCTATATTTCTGGCGCGCGTTCCGCCAACGAGTTTTTTGTTGTTTTAAAATGTCGGTTTCAAATGTTGTTCTAAGATTACGGCACACGGTAATAACGATTTTGAAATTTTAAGAAAAGATTCGTTGCAAATATATACTGTCTCGTGGTTTTGTTTTTTTTTTTTTTGCCAGGCGGATTCGGGAAATATACTTATTTAAAAAAAAAAAAATTGTATTCATAATCTTTTTATTCGTCTTCTTCTTCTAAAAAAAAAAGTATCTAAATCATGCGACAAGGCCGCCCCAAGCTATGAGTGAATTAAAAATATAAATAATACCCTTGTGTGTGTATTCATTTCGAGAGTGAGAAAACATATAAATTAAATTTAAATTAAAAAACATTCTTTAATAATCCTTGTGCCAAAAAAAAAGTTTAATACAAAAAAAAATAATAAAAATACAGTTTTCATCTTGTTCGAGTGCCAACTTGTGAGGAAAATTATCTCACACGAAAACTTCTAAACAAAATGAATTACCCATCCTGTCGTCTGCGTTCTTAAGTGTTTTTTTTTTTTTTTTGTTTTTGTTTTTTAATTTAACGACGCGACTACGACGCTTAAAAAATTTATGAAAAATTAAGAATGAAAACGTAATTTTTGTTGAATTTGTGTGTTTTTTTTTCTTCTTAAATTAAAAAAATACGGAAAATATTTCCGTTAGTCTGGTTTCGGTTTGCGAGTGATTGTGGAATGTTATTTGTTTATGCTGAAATCTAGATTATTTGTTGAAAGTTTCATGGTCATTTTTCTTGTCTGGTTGAAAAATTAAAAATAAAAAAAAAAAAAAAATTACATAAGAGTCCCAAAAATTGAAAAGAAAAAAAAAAAAAAGAAAAACATTAAAAGTATGTTGCAACCTTGATTGTAAAAAAAATAGAAATGATCGTCCTTGCAATGTGTGTTAACGTTACAGTTGAATAGAAAACGCTGAAACCCACCATTGCACGGTGTGTGTGTGTGGAAAAAAAAATAGTATATCTCCTAAGGACACACCACACACGTCTATATTGGAGTTCTTTTCATCCATCATTTTTGTGGACAAATATCGGTCGTCTTTTTGAAGGTTTTTCATTCTACAATGCGGATTAAGGTACGTATCCTTTGTCCACTATAGCTTTTATGTCTACACACACACACATAAAAAAAAGATGATTATGGAGAGGCATAGAGGTACCCACATTATAATGTCAGATTCTTGACTTTATAGGTAGGGTATTGTGTTGGCCGCAAACGAAGAATTTTGCGGTTTTAAAAGTAGGCCAGCAACTTAGCATGCCATTAACGTTTGTTACCACCCCTACGTTATATTGTTTTCTTTTTGTTCACTTTTTTTTCATTTCTTCTCTCTATCCTTACCTCATTTTCCTGCAAGTACCTTGGTAGTCTTTAATGTTAAACAAGACTCCTTGATGAATGAAGATTTTCATGCTTGCTATAAGTATAAGCCTACACAAAATTTGTTAGGGTTAGCCTCTTTTTTGCCTTAGGGGGTTTAAATGGGTGGCTTTTTGTCTATATCCTCCCTTATTTTATGGTCGGCCTCGACAGAGTGTTTGGTATAGAAAAAGAAGAAGAACAAGATATATGGATACAAATTAGGAGGAGTAAATAATCGTTACTTTTCTTGAAGAGGAATTTTGGTTTTGGTGTATTTATGATGGCTTATTTATTACTCTCGAAACGAAGAAGAAGGTTTTTTTGGCTTTGATTTATTAGCTTGGTATTGTACTACTGGCTTAAATTATAGGGGATGATTTTTAAAGAAGGTATTGGTAAAGTTTGTTCTGTTAATAAATCGTCCTTTTGGCTTAAAAGAAAGTTAGGTAGGAATATAGAATTGAAAAAAAAGTTTTTTTATTTTATTTTTAGAAACCATTTAAGAAAATGATGCAATTAGAAAAGTTTCAAGTAGGCGAGAAGAATATATACCATAGAAATATATTTTATTGGTTATTTGAAGATATTTTTTTGTTTTTTTTATTTAGGTCTGGTGTTGTGTGGGCTGTTCACACTTATAGTAATTGCTCCAAATTAGTTTGGTTTTGGAAAATTAAAAACGTTACAAGCCCACGCTGATGTTAAACCAAGTTCAGAAATTTCTTAAAATGCAGGTATTGGTATTTTTACAAGAATTACTACTTTGAGAAGTCATGTTAAGAAATATTTTTTTGCTAGAATTAGATAATATAATGGTTCCCCACTTGAGTTTTTGTGTGATTTTGTTAGAACGAGTAACATAGGGATAATACGAATAAATGTGTATGTTACTGCAAAAAGAGCAAAAGAAAACTTTTTTCCAGACTTATGAAAATTGACTATCTGTACACTTTTTCTCTGCCAAATATGTGAATGGATTTTTTTTTAAATTTGGTGCGAATAATTTTTACATTAATTTCAAAAGCTAATTTTATTTTCGTTTGTTGAAAATCTCGCCTAGAACAATAGTAACTTCCATACAACATTTTCGAATTATTCAAATTTTCTCCAAAACATTTTTGACGATTTTGATAAAAATCAGCCAAGGTCGTGTATTTAAATTACCATATAACCAGAAATCAGAAATTACTGTATAGCTTTATTTTCAAATGGTTGAAACAAAACTTTTCCAAATAAATAAGAACATGACTTAGTTTGCAAAATAGTAACCTCAGTTAAGGATAAACTTTTTTCGCAAAGCTATTTGAAATGAGCTGCCATAATATTTTCTAACTACTTAGCACTTTGAAATAAATCTCAAATGATACTGTTATCGTCTTGTAGACCAATTTGTCCCCTCATTCTATGCAGATAAGATTATTTTTTTTTCCAAAGATAAATCTCACGTGCTGACCAAAACAAAAATAACAAAAAAAGGTTCTTCCCAGAACTTGACAATAAATTTTTTTTTTTATTTTTTAATAATTTTTGTTTTAAAATTTTCAACAAAAGTCAGTGAACATAAACAAATGTTCAGTGACTTTTGTTGAAAATTTTAAAACAAAATTTTTTAACAATTTTTAGTTTCAATCTCATATCATTGTTAAAAGAAAGGATTAAAAAAAAGATTTAAATTTATTTTTTGAAAATTCATTGTTTTGAAAACGGATAAGTAAATATTTTGTTTTTAATTTTCGTTTGAAATTTCCATTGAAAATATTTTTGGTAAATGGTACACACATTTTTTTGAAAACAAAATGTAAGAAATTTTATATAGTAATAATAGGTATATAATTTTTACTTGCGATATTTGAACTATAGGTCAAGACTAATCTTTCTTCAAATTCGATGGTTCCATAGAGGAGAAATTTTTAAGACAAAAATTAACGGTCCCTGCACAACGACTTTTAAGGAAAAGGGCATTTTGATCAAAAACCGCTCTAACGGTTTTGATACAAATAAAATGCACGCCTGGGTCACACGTACTTGCATTTAGGGTAAAAGTTGCTGTGGACGTTAAAGCTTCTTGAGTACACTTTTAAGAAAAATGAATAATTTTATAAGAAAAGTGAAAAAAAAAAAAAATTCATTACTAAAATGATGTCACAACTTTTTAAATTGTTTTGAGCTTCAAGCATAGTATGCAATTTGATTTCATTAAAAAAGATAAATTTTTAGAAAAACAAAATTTAAGACCGTTAGAGCCGTTTTTAAAAAAATTAAATTTTTTATATAAAAAATTCGCAAACCCTGTTTAAAAAAAATTTGCTTGCAATTTTCAAGAAAGTATAAATGCTCATCTAAAACTACAATTTCAAAAAAATATAGTGATATATTTTGAAAAATTGATTTTTCAAAAACAAATTTTGAAAGATTTTTTAAAAATAAAAAAAATTGAAAATTTTTATATCAAATAATTTGAATTTTATAAATTAGCTTTCGTATAAAAAAAAAAATCATTAAAATTGGTTCAGTCGTTTAAGAGAAAGTGAAAAATGAAAAACCCGGTTCTACGGGAGGTACCGTACCGATTTTTTACAAACATTTCTTTCATTTCAGAAGTATGTCAAAATCGTTAAAGCCGTTTTTGAAAAAATTAAGTTTTCCTTAATTATTATATGACAGGTACCGTTAGTTTTGGTCCTAAAAAAACTCATCATTTTTGTTGCTCTCTTAAATGACTTAACTGATTTTGATGAAATTTTTAATACAGTAGTTTTTTCATAGTTTTAAGATAAGTTGATATCAAAATTTTCAAAGAAATACATTTATGGATTTTTATAAAAACTTTCAATTTTTTTTCGATAAAGGGTCATTATCTGTTTTGAAATGATAGTTTTAGGTGTTTTTAATTTTTTTCTTGAAAATGGCATGTCAACTTTTTTTATACATGTAAAACCATTTTTACATATGCATAAAAATATTTAAAAAAAAACGCTTTTTATTTTTTTATTTTTTTTTTTTTTCTAAAAATATATGTTTCAAAACGAAATAAAATGTTATACATACTTAGTTTGGATATCAACACAATTTTGGAAGTTGTTTGAGTAATTTAAGTAATGACTTTGATATTTTTTTTTAAACATTCCTCATAAAATTATTTATTCTCGACGTTTAGTGTTTGCTCTGCCTTACGAGTTGGTAAAATTAACATTAATAAAGAGTAATTCAAGCAATTCTTAAAAATACATTTAAAAAGAGTAATCTACTTATGCAGTCAGATTAAAAAAATAATAGTCATACTTACAGTTAAATATTACATCTTTTTTCACAGCTATTACTCTATGCTATTAGCCGAAATGTTTAAATTAAGTTTTTCAAATCTTTGAGATTTTGTATCACTATTTTTTTCTAAGAATTCGTTGCTCTTATTTATTATTAAAACTAAAAAAACAAGCAGATAATTTTTTTTTTGTAGTTTAAAAATACAAAAATTAAAGTTACCAAAGCTACAATTTTTATTTAATTAATTTTTTGTTACTTGAGTATTTTCTGTGTCTTATTTTAATGGTAATAATTTTTGTCTTGTAAAAAAACTGTACAAAACTCATGAATCAGATCTGAATTTTCATTTTGTCGATTTATAATATGCCAAATTGTTTTAAAGTTTTATCTTGGAATCTAATCTTGTACAAAACCCGGCTTTGGTTGTACTAAACTGTACAAAACTAGTTCACAACTGTAGAAATTTTTTTCTTATATTGGGAAATTGCCGGGCTGGGTACTTCGACGTGAATAATGTGGTTCTCTAAAATTTAAATTATCAGCCACCCAAAATAATTACCTATAGTAACCAACATCTTTGAAAAGCTCATTGCATTTCGCTTAGTTTAACCGAAATTATAGCTAAGAACAACGATAGAACATATTTGTTGATTAACAAATTACCAAGGAATTTCAAATTATTATGCCTTGGTTCTTCGAAATCAAAACATCTTATTCTCAAAAATAAAAGTCATTAATGTAATGCTAATATTGCATATAACCTATGGTTGTACCAACATTTCAACAAATGGTCACAAATTGAAATTATGTTCCATTTTGCCCTAAACTTGATTTACAATATTAATATCCTGTCACATTACTGATAGAATCTCACTTCAATAATATGATTTTTCCACCAGATTTAATGTTTATCGTTTATTTACACATCATTAAATTTTCATAGGAATTCAAATGGTTTTCATATGTGTGGTATAGCTTCGGAATGTTCTTCTTTTTTTTTTCATCATGAAGGTCGGAAACTGACACATGATTGATGGCCGCACAATGTCTTCTATATTTTCTTTTTTTAAATTTTTTCTCTATGCACATTATATTAAAATTTATTTATGAAAAATATCTGTGTTTGATATTTGCAATAAGAATCGTTAAATGGAATACTCGTATACTCAAGTCGATGTTTTGTGTATGACAGTTTTATGGAATTCAATTTAGTATTTCTCTGTATACTTCACAATTGATTGAATTGTGCGTAAGAAAGCGATATGTTAATTTTTGTTTAGCCTTCTGTTAAAATAAATAAATAGTTTTCAAGTTAGAGGTTCGAAAACTATTGGGAACACAATTTCTTCATATTTAACCAATATTTAAAAAAAAAAATCCTTTCAAAAGCCAAAGTCTCCCCTGCCAAGTATCCTTAGTCACCAAAATTGACATTATAGGTAGACATTCTAAGTAGCACTTTTAAAAAACTAGCTACTTTCAAAAACAGAGTCATTCTTCAACTGCACATCATGAATGTAGGTAAAACTTTTATATATTTCTCTTCAGTTAAATTATAAAATTGGGCTTTAAAATTTAGGAAAAATTGTCATACATTGTATGAATCACAAATTATAAACCAAATGTTTATTAATATGAGAGAAAATCTACAATCCATTTTGGAAAAAAACTGAAATTATTGGGATTAGTGGATAGCAGAGCTGTTTAATACTGCAACTCAATTGGTATGCAGTCAATTCAGTCACAATTAACAATTGCAGTCAATTCAGTCACATTTAATTTTAACTGCAAGTTAATATTGCTACTAAATACTTTAACTGCAAAATGATCAGTTAGCAGTAAGAACTAAAATACTGACTGCAATGTTAATAAAAACAGTTAATTAACTAAACGTTAGTTATTTGCAGTACTTCTAGACTGGTTTTAGTCTTCTAGTCAGTAGAAAGTTTTTTTGTACTGTTCTTTCTTTTTTTTGTATTCTTTTAACTCATAGTTACTCGCAGAGCTCTATATATTCCTGCAAGAAAGAGTCATGGAAGTGTGGCAGCACACCTAACTTAAATTTGAAACTTAACAATACAACAACTTTCTTCTGCCTAAAATCTAGAAGACTAAAATCATTCAAAAAGTACTGCAGTTAATTAACTTTTAGTCAATTAACTGCTTTCATTAACTGTTTAGTCAGTATTTTAGTACTGACTGCTTACTGTAGTCTTAGGGTCAAAGTACATTTGTAAGTTAAAAGACTTAAGAAATTTAGTCTTTTTAATCAAAAAACTGCAATACCGAAAAAACTGCAGTTTTTACAACTTTGGTGGATAGATTGTTGGCTAAAAAAGGTAGAAAATATATTTTTTTTATTTGCACGTGCATTTTTTTATATCCCAGGTGTATTTTTGAGGTTATAATATTTTAATTTTTATTTTATAATATTTTTAATTTTTTGCATTTTACTTTTTCTTCAAAAATCTTACGTTTTTATCTTCATGATAAGAATTGAAGAGTACAAATAATCAAACATTTGGATATATTTTTGAAGATAATACAGTATAGCAGTTGAAAATTATAGTAATGAAAACTCGAATAAAATTTGAATGAGTCAACCGTAACTTAAGTTAGATCGATATGGTATTTTTTTAAAAAGGTTTTGACTATCTTTACCAAACTATGTGTGTAAGTCACTTGCAATACTCGTACATGTATAGAACAAAACTCGAAATAACAGTCAAACACGAAATTACGATTATAGAGAATGCAAAAAAACTAGGTCTCGTTAATATGTATTTGTATATACCTCGAGCTACAGCCTGAACCACTTAAGCGATTTTCTTAAAATTGTATGGTTTAGGGTCTTTGGTAATTCCTTTGTGGGTAAACTGAATTTTTCCCACCAAGCAAAAGCTTCCTTTTATCGAAAACAGCACTAACTATTTTAATGAAAATTTTTGCTGGTAATAATTTTTGTTAGTAATAAAACAAATATTTTCAAAGATGTCAGAATCGGTACCTCCCATACAACGTTTTTTTTTTTTCATTTTTGACTGTCTCTTAAACTCTTAATAAACTTTGAAAAACTTAACTTAAGAAACTCTTTTTTAAGATTTTACCTGTCGCTGATGGTTTTCCGAATTTTATCGATAAGTGATATTAATTTTCAGGATACAGCTTTACTGTGATTTTTTTTTTTTTCTAAAAAGATATCCAAGAATCACCCCTAAATTACGGGACACCTTGTTTAATGTACAAAATAAAAATTTAAAAAATCTTTTTCTAAAAATTCATCTCCCTAAGAAAAAAATAAAAACAGAAAGGATATTTAATTTGGACCTCAAACCCGTTTAAGAAGTTACTTGAGTCATTTTAGTATTGAGTTTTATGTTTGTCTTTTGTATCTTATGCAAGAGCATTTTATTTCTATTTCAAAATATAAATGGTTTATTATTAAGAGTCGACTCTAATATGTAGGTTATAACATGTATCGTTTATTAATAATAGTCCATAGCATCAAATTATTTTACACAAATGTTAATCTTGACATTAAAATTGATTATTATTATTAGTAAGGCCCAATGTATTCAGAACAAAAGAAACCATTACAAATTGATGGCAGATATCAGACATTATTTTTTTTTGGTTTGTTAATTTTTGTATACTCACAATTTGTTGACTATGAATGACAATCTCAAAAATTTTTTAAAGTTTTATAATTGACAGTATTACAATACCCGTCAACAAAATTCTTGAATCAGAGATCCAGGTTGTGATAAAAGTTGTCCTTCAGTGTCTTGGACAAAGAATGAAAATATTCTTTCTAAATATTTTCTCCTTTTATTTTTCCGTGATTGAACCCTAGTAGGTATGTGTATGTTTAAAAAAAGGCCCCAAAGGTACTCTTAAAGATAATATAATAACAAGTTATGAAATATCTTATTTTTTTTTTATTTTAAATGAAATATGACAAAACAAGAAAACACATTTAAACCTTTTTATAACAGATTTATATCTTTTCTCATAACACTTTTTGTTTTCTTTCAAAAATAAATATAAGAAGGTAGATATAATCTGTGTCATTCTTTTATCACTCACAAAAAAAAAAAACAAAAAAATAAACAAAATCACAACAAATTGCCTTCGTTCAAAATCCTTTGAATAAATAACTTTTCTCATAAGGAAACACCTTGAGGGAAAAATTAGAGAATTTTTTTTTTTTTTTTGTTTCCCAGAGTAGGTAATATAATTTTATTTTTATGTTCTGCCACAAAAAACACCGGTACAAACTCTCTGTCTCTCTCCCAGTATTTTTTTTTTAATATACAAAAAAAAAAAAAATTTTTAAAGACCAGAACCATCAGAACATGCAAATTGTCTTCATACCCAAACAAAAATAAAACAAAAAAGGACATGGAATTTTTTTCAGCTGGAGCCTTTTTCAAGGCAAAATGAGAACACACAAAGATGAAAAATATTTCCACGTCATTTCCCAAATAAAAATGAAGAAAAAAAAAGGCAAAATGTTATCTTAACAAAGTCCAGGACATTCATAACACAACACGAGTAGCTACACAAGCTAAAGAAGAAACAGAATTCGTAGTGTTTTTTGTTTTTTTTTTCGAAAAATAAAAAAAAAATGGAAGGAAAATATGGCACACTTCACAAAATGGCAATATCACCGCAAACTTTTTATCCAGTCACACATATTCCTCTCAAACAAACAACAACAAGAAAATGAAAAAAAAAAAAAAAAAAAAAAACACATCCTAGGATGAGTCGAATTGGCATTGAGGGAGTTCCGCTTTCGTCCCTATGCTATGCACAGATATAACATTTCACAGACCTACACACTTGAATGGTAATTCATTTAAATATTATTACCATATAAACCCCCCATTTTGCGCTGTCTTCCTTACATTGCGGTTTCTACATTCGTTTGGCAGTAAAATTCAAAATACCATCATCGTCGTTGCTGTTGTCATCATGGGTCCACATAGTCATCTTTTTCATGTCCTGTTTTAAGTCCTTTTGCGAAAAGGCGGAGCACAACAACGACTCTAGTGAGTTTCACAGTAGGTATACCCATACTCAGGGGAAGTGTAACATTTTAAATTTTCTAACTGACTGACGCAGGGAAATGAATTCTCCGGCTTCCGGTTGTTGTGGATGTGGCGATGTGGAGTTTTTCTGCCATCCCAACTGCTGCAACTACTGTCAAGTGTACCGTATTAACAAGTAATCGTTGAAAGTGTGAATGAGTCACCAAATGGAATGCTGAGAGGGCATCATGCAGTACAACACTCCACAGTAACACGCACTCCAGTATCGCACTGATGATGAATGACACCCTGAGAGATATAAATGATGCTCATTTCGGATGATGTCCTATAAAATTAATAATAAAGAAAGGACGAAAGGGAACTTTTTCCCCTTAGCTCTTTGTCAATGTTCCTGAAATGGAGCCAAGATTCATTTAGAAAGTATGACCATCATGGACCAAGCCATGCGAGGTCCCTTTAATATTTTATATCCTGTCAGTGTAGTTGTGTCCTTTTCTCGGTCAGTAAATTTTTTTTTTACTTCGTTTTCTCTGGTGTTTGTCCTTATATTTTTGTTTTGTTTATTCAAAAACAAACACAAAAAAAAAACTAACAAAAGCTAAAAAAAGACAACAACAAAAAAAAAATAAAACATCCACAGAGAATGTTTTGACTTCGAAATAAAATCTGATCCTTTGTGCTAAGCGAGACTGAAACATGATTATTATGGTGAACATTTTCTTGGGGCTCGGATATTTTTTGATGTTAATACATCCGAGAGCATCATCAGGGTTATGATGGCTCAAAAGAAACATGATAGAACAATTTGTTGGTCTTGTATAGGTATATGATGGCGGCATTTTATGTTGGCACTTATCTCTACAAGACAACTGCTAAGTTTGCTTTTATATTTGTGTAAGGATTTGTTGTCTTTTGGCTGTAACAACTTTTATGACTAATTGTGTATAGGTATAGAGGATCCTGTAAAATTTATTTTTTAAAGGTTTTTGCTTTGAGATAAGTTAAAATAGTCTCAATCTATGAAAAAAAATGTTTTTTGTGTTGTTAAAGTTAAACGTATCCTGGTTTATCAAAGTTGTAAGAATTGCAGTCTTTTTGGTACTGCAGTTAATATACTAAGAAGACTAAATTTCTTATGCGGGCCTTACACGGCACAATATTATTGTGCAATAATATTGACCAAAAAAATATTGTGTAAAAAAGGGTCTTCCTCACACGATTCAATATTACTGTAGAAATATTGTGCAGTAATATTGAGGTGTGTGTGGGCTACCATTTTTCGCACAATATTTTTGGACAATATTACTGCGCAATAATATTGTGTCGTGTAAGGCGGGCATTATTCTGTATCTGCCTCTTTGTGTGAAACGAAAAATATTGAGTAAAAATTCAGAAAATATTAAACTGTTTTAATATCACGGTCAATATTATTGCACAATACTGAGTATTGCGCAATAATATTATGTCGTGTAAGGCCCGCATTAAATCTTTTAACTTACAGAAGTACTTTGATTGTAAAAATAGTCAGCATACAGTCAGTACAGTTGATTACAGCAGTTTTTTGACTAAAAGTTAATTAACTGCAGTATTTTTTGAGTGGTTTTAGTCACACAACAATATACAAGAAACATTCCATTAAAAAAAATAAATCCAGTCAAAAATTAAATTTAAGCAAACTAATTGCTTTCACTAACTCTACAGTCAGTATTTTTGTAGTGACTGCTAACAGCTTATTTTACAGTTGAGGTGCTTATTATAGCAGTACTAACTTGCAGTTGAAATTAAAGTCAATTAACTGCCTTAGAGCGTTATGGTACAACTTTGTTTTGACTTTCGTTCTGCAGTGGACTGTTCATTAAAATTGAAGAATTTACCAGATTGCACTAGTCTGCCAAAAAAAAATTTTGTCTGTCCTTCCTAATTCGGCTGAAATTCGGAGGACTTATTCCACATAGCATAAGCTAAGGTTTGGTTTTTATTCACCAATGTAGCTATTTAATTTTCGTAGTTTTTGGGTTGAACACTGCCAAAAATCTCTTATTTTTAGGAAAGTATGGAACTGCTTTACTATTGAAACGGTTAATTTTGGCGTAAAATCGCGGTAATCAGCGGAAAATTAATAAAAAGGCATTTTGGGCTTTTCAAAAGGACATATTTTTATGGATTTTTCAATTTTTTTTTGTCAAGAATCTAAAAGTCGTACAAAAAATTGGTCAAGACATAAATCTGGTAATTTTGTCTACATCTGCATAAATGGTCTTATCGAAAAATGTTTATATATTGGATTATGCACCAAAAACAATAAAAAAAAAAAACAATTTTTTTTTATAGTTTTTCAATGATTTTTCATATTTCCCGTGATAAATTTTGTTGGATAACTCCAGACTCTAAAAACGCTTTGATTCGGCTAAAAAGAGTATTTTGGACAAATCATAAATTTCACTTTGCAATATCTTTGCGCCGAAAATGATTTTTGAAATGATTTAAAATTATTTAGACACATAAAATGCACTTCATTCACATACCTTTAATAGTTATGTGTAATAGAGTATTAACCAGCACTTAAGAGTTACAATAGCAGAACTAATGGCTAGTGGTATTTTAATCATCGTTATTTTAACCATCGTAGGTGTAATAAAATTATACTGAATTTTGTTTACGATTTTTTTTTTCTCTAATAAATATTATGTATAGCAGGTAGGTACTACTACCTACGTCCTACATATTACCTACATAATTATTATATGGGAAAGTCAAATTCCTAGAATTTTTGTTGAGAAATTAATTAATTTCTACGAAATTCGCAGAAAAGTTTAATAGGAAAATGTGTTAAAACTGTGTGGGTCGTGTGAACCTCATGCAATCATTTCATTTACAATAATTTCGTTTGAATTTTGAGTTCGTAGATTTATTTGAAAATTTGTATAACTCTTTTTGTATCAATATTTAGCTTGCATAAATTGGGTTTGTGCAAACAAGTGGAAGTACTACGGAAGTGAAGCAAATAACATTCTTACCATATATTATTATGTTTGTTAGAACCTTGACGATTTCCAAAGAATTTCGTTTTTGTTTTTGAATCAAATATGAATTCAAGAAAATTCTACGCAATAGTGAGAACGCTGAACAAAAAATTAATTGTGTTCTTCTACAACTTTCACTGAAATATTTTGTGTAGGTTAGTAAGGTAGAATAGAATAATTTGTACAAATTGGTTTTCAAAATGAGTTTTAATAGTACATTTTGTATTACGAGTTTTATATCCATTTAATTTGAATCAGCTTACTGTTATTCTTAAAGTTATCACGCTCCTAGGTTTAATTTCCATTTATTTAAGGAAATTTGTGTCAAAAATTGCTGGCGTCTTTAAAGACTGAGCTACAAATTTTTAATTTGTTTAAATAGTAGGTGAATTCAAGTTATAACCAAAAAACTTTTTGTGGAAACAGTTTTTATACTGAATCCAAAGGTTTGAATCCAAAGATTTCCGATAAAAAAAATCTACCAAACATGGTGAAAAAAAGCAGAAAACACCGACTCGAGTATACTTTTCTAACAGATTTTGATGTTGTTTATTTGTTGTTTTCGAGCTTGAAAATGTCTTGTAGCGTCAAATTAACAAAAATTCAATTTAAATTGTTTCAAAATTAAAGTTTAATTGATTTGAAACAAAAATCAAAATGTGTTATTCTTAATCCAGAATATCAAATCTAAGAAAAATGATTTTTGTGGCTTTCAGTTGATAATTTTTTTTTTTTAACAGAAATGTGTTCAACTTTTAGAGATTCAATAATTTTTCAAATAAATTATATTGCAAAATTATTTTCTTAATATTATTGAATTTTTCTTGAGGACTTTTTTAATATCAGTTTTTTTTTTTTAATGCAAGAAAAATCAACATTACAGTAGACAGTGTGCAAATTGATCATATTTCCCTTGTGGAGCCTATATTTACACAATTTGATTAACAACTCTAAAGGATTTTATTTTTTATTGGTTAAGTTATACTACAGCTAAATGATATTTTCCTTACGTGAAAAGTATATTTGAATTGTTTAACAGATTTATGTGAGAAATCGAATTTAAACTATTTTTGATATTATATAATGATATTGAAAAGTTTGTGAGTGTCTTATTGAAATAAATTGTTTATCAAAATAATTGTCGGCATTTAAGGTGTAGTTTTATAGACATATAGTCATAGTCAGATGATTTAAAGGGTGCAATTGGTCAAATCAGCATAAAAAGTGCATTTTGTTCGATGTTTTTTCTGTAATGCATCATTTACAGATAAATTTTGTATCGCATTGTTTTAGAAAACAGATACATCTTGAAATTGAGCTAAAAATATATTCAAAATTATAAAATTTTTCAATAAATTTTGTAATTTTAACGCATTCATTAACTACATACTTTCACATAACGAGCTCTGTGGCAATGTTAAATAAAATAATTGTCTAATATTTTTATGCAGAATTATAGTTCAAAAACTTGGACCGAAAAGTCATGTTTTTACTGGTTTTTATTGATAAAAATGTTTAAAAATCTAATTTTTTCAAACATGCATATACTGTATACATACCTAAATCTCAAATTTGTTGTGACAATTTTTTTTTCCTGTTATTCCCTGATTTTTAAAACCACTCTTATGAACTTTCAAAGACGTATATGTTTTTTACAGGTCCGTTATGGAGCATTTTAAATTTTAATTCTTAATGTACATAATTAGTTTTTCAATAAAACATGAACATCATTTTCAAAGGTCTGAAAAATAATATTATATTTTGAAAACAAATTTTAACTTTAAAAGTTGATTTTTAAGAGTTTTTCTTACTATCGAAACTCATCATCATTTAAATTTATTTCTCAATTTTAACCCTTATACTTTTCGAGATGTACAAAAGGTTTTTTTTTACCTTATTTTACCCTAATTTCGAGGTGGAATTTCAAAAAACACCGTTTTATCAGAATCTTACATTTTACCGCCTTTCTTTCTATTACATAGTGCAGATGAATCAGTCAAATTATCAATAACAATGTTCGACTTCTGTTATTTAATAAATTTGTTGTGTGTTCAAAATAAAAAAGAAAAATAAACTCAGTATAAAATTTAAGTGTGTGACAACTCTTCACCTACTTATAGTGTCTGTTTAAAAGAAACCAGTAATAATGGGCTGAAAAATTCTATGCGTTATTAGGTTTTTGTTGAATATTTTTATAAACGCCTGGTAAAGAACGATAACTCAAAAAAAAAAAATTAAAATGCCTCAACAAACTTGAGACATAAATTCGACGGCCTACAATGTACAGTTTTTAATGCACAACTATCATAGAATTGAGAGCTAAATTTCGAACGCTCCAACGGAATTTCTTCAAATTTGATTAAAAATGATTTTGTACGCTATTTTGAATGTTATTTTTGCTATTGTTTTTGAATATCTCGCCAAATTCGATTTGAGCGTATCGAACATTATAACCTTCTAAAACATAGTTTAACTTGTCTGAAGAAAACATATGTCACACCAGTTTTCTTATTCAGTAGGCACCTATTTATTTGTTGTTCATTTAATAGAGATGATTATGAAATCGAAATTTTTTCAAATAGAATAAAAAAAACAACAAAAAATATGCCTGCAAAAATCATCATATTAGCCTTTACTGACATAATCTACTCTACACTATTTGAAACATATTTTCTTCTTTCCCGGAAATCCTTTTAAAGGATAATACTTTTAAGTATGGAATCCTTGAATGGAAATAGTTTACCTTTTTTTTTGTTGTTGTAGATTACGAAAAACACAATTTCCAAATAAGTAAAAAAAAAAAAAAAATAAAACACTTTAGATTTCTGTTTACCACATTTACCAACCTGGAAGTGAATCCTTTGAAGACTTTAAAAGGGTAGACAAAACAAAAAATAGACTTAAAAGGCTACACAAATATAAACAAAACACCCATAAGCCTATCAAAGTGAAGAATTTTCAACCTCTAAGCTCACCAAAAAAAAAACAAGTCAAATAAAAAAAAACAAAAAACTGAGAAAACCAACCTTAAAAAGGCATCAAAGCGGAGAAGAGACAAAGAGAGTGAAGCTAAGTCATATCAGAGGTTGGCAAAAAGTGTCAACCTTAAAACCCACAACGTGTGGATGCCACAAAATGTCACAAAATACTATGTGTGTGTATAGGTATTTACCTCATCTTCGGATCAAAAACACAAGGTTGGGTTTTTAGATCTTTTCTGTCCTTATACGAGTAGGTACATTCACACACCTCTTGTTCCTCAGGGAACTTTAAAAGAGGACCTCTAAGTGCGGTGAAAATTTGAAAATTTATCAAAAAGCATTTTGCTTGCATATTGAATGAGTTGCGGATGTTCCCATTTGTCACATTAGAGTTTATAACAAACTCACTGAGAAATTCTGAGAGAGGGGTAACTCTGAATGGAAAAAGGTAAAAGGTTTTGAGAAATTGCTATCATTATGAATGAATCTGTTATGATAACTTCGTATGTCAAACATCCAACTAAGTCTCAATGGCTTAGAGGTATATTAATTTTTGCTTGTGTGTGTGTTGCTTTTGCTGACGGCAGGCGGTGACAACACAACTAGAGAAAAAAGGAAGAGACAGTTAAGTTACATTATAATATATGTAAATGATGAGGACAGATTATGCAGGATCACGTTATTTTATATCTCTTAAATGTAGAATAACATAATTTCAAAGGTTTTGTAAAATTAACATGATGGTAGGTATACCTACCTAAATTATTAACAAAAACACAAAAAAAGAAGCTATTCATTTATCCCAGCGAGATAAAGAGGGTTATGTTGTACATTTTCACACTGTTTGTCTTTTGGTTTTGAAAATAAACATGCAAAATTAATGAGGCAGTAACGAAAATGAGGAAATGAAATGTTTTTCTTGTACCAATTTAGGTGAAAAATGCATGCAAATTAAGTGGGAAATATTTGCAAATTATGTTAAGAGAAACATGAGAAATTTGTAATTTCAAAAGAAAACTTAAAAAACGATTGTAGAGAAGTTTAAAATATTGTAAAAGACAATAAGTGTGGATTATGCGTGTGTGCGTGTACATCTCAATATTGGAGTAATCTTAAATACAAAAATTCTTGTTTCGAAAAAAAAGTTTTGATTTGAAATATTTCAAAAATCTCCAGTGGAACGTTCCAATCTTGAGGTCTCTAGAATCTTAATCCATAGTTTTTAAAAGGATATCTGTGTGTGTGTGTGTGTGTGTTTGTGTGTATGTAAGTTCGTACATTCGTGAAACTTTATTGTGTGCACAATATCTCGAGAACGAATCAAGATATACGAATCAGCATTGGATAGACTTAATTTCAAAACTTACAACCTTTAAAAATATAATAAGAATTATTTTTTCACTACTGCCATTCGACAAAAAAAGTTGTAAGATGGTTTTGTCTCATATATTTCATTCGGGCTCATTTAATTTAACACCTTATCACGTTAAAAGATACTGATAGTATAAATTTCAACAAAATTATCCACCAGTTTTTTTCTTTTGTTTAAATGAAGAAAATTTCGAAAAATTGATAAAAAATTAGTTTTCGATGAAATATCTTGAGAACGGACAGTGACTACAGACTATTTGTAGATATTCTTTGCAAAATACCATTATTATGAATTTATTATGAATTGGTAGAATTTAAAAGAAAATCCCATTGAAAGCTTTTTTTAAGCAAAAAAAAACTTCAAGAAAATATTAAAAACTGCTGAAAATGGATTTTCTCTCAAATATCTCAAGAACCAATTAGGATATCAGTTCCGGTCGATTTATTTCTGCACATAAGACCGTAATTAAGAGTTTACGAGGATTATCAAAAAAATTGAATTGATATTTTTTTGTTCTAAACGAAAAAACTGCAAAAAGTACTTAATAAAGTTCTTCTTTCTTGTTTTTCGTTTCAAATTATGTCGATGTCGATAATAAATACGT
Source organism: Meliscaeva auricollis (assembly GCA_948107695.1). NCBI lineage: Eukaryota > Metazoa > Arthropoda > Insecta > Diptera > Syrphidae > Meliscaeva > Meliscaeva auricollis. Next base: position 19,499,703 of record OX403617.1, on the reverse strand, counting down.
TCTAGTTTGGACTTGAGGATAAAGTTATTCTACATATAATAACGACTCAAAACGCTTGTAATAAAAACCATCAGATTGTTTCTTTTTTTAAACATGAATAAAACTTGAAAATTGATCAGAAACGGCCCAAAACAAATCTTCGCTTAATTTAATACTGAACACCTAAAAATCAAAATAACAATCATGTGTTTTCTAGTTTCTAAGGGCACCATCAATGGGATGTTACCCGTGGGTCACTCCCAGCCTATTTTTGGAATGTTATTTGGATAGATAACAGAGTAGGGCAAAGCAAATTTTGCAGCTTCGATGTGTGACCTGTGCTAACTGCATGGTGCACCAACACGACGAAATTTACTCATGTTTGAATCTTATAACTTTTAAAGTAAGCATTTAATACAAAAAATTCACTCAGGATTCAAGTCCAATTTGCAATTAAAACAATTCTTTTGAAGCTACAAACTACTGTGGTATCTATTCTAACAACATAATAAAAATGCATTTAAGGAATTTGCAATTTTTTGGCCACACAATATCCACCTCTTGTATGTTTGGGCTATTGATAGTATACATTTGTCAATTACTTTTCCACTAATTCCAATATATTTTAAACGAAAAACAAACCAAAAATGACATTACATTTCGGAAAAAAAGTATTATTCCTTAATTTACTTTATTTAATTTTTGGCTAGTGTATTTGAGATTATGAATCAGGAAAATAAAATATTATAAATTGTCATAAACTTAATTATGTGCATTATTTTACATTATGTACCCAGCCATTCTTAAACCTACAAACTAAAAAAATCACTCAATTAAATTTTGCATCTGAAATAAAAGCTTTCGTCAGATTAAAATTTCCGATTGCTCAATTATTTAACTTAAAACTTTTTTTTTTTTTTTCAAAGTGTCCTCATGTCATCACTTTGTATCCCAATATCTATAAAAATCGTAGATACGTGATCTGAATGTATTTATAGTTTGAACTTTTCATTAATTGCTCATGGCTCCCGATTTTATTCGTACAATGTTGAAATACAAAACAAAAAAAGTAAAACAATAAAAACTTTATAATTTGAAATTGTGTTCATAACTTTGTGGTGTATATTTGTCGGTTTTTTTTTGTTTCCATTATCGAACATCCACTGGGAAAACGCATAAAATAAATTCAAATAAAAAATATATTGGAATTTTGTTGACATTTTTTTGTTTTTTTTTTTTTTTTTTTTTTAAATATAACACATAATTTTCATATTTAAATAGATTAAAACAATTTGCCATTTCATATTTTTATATGTCATCAAAAATAATTAAAATTAAATTAAATATCCTAAAAGCATTAAAATGAAATACAATAACGTATTTCTGCCAACAATAGATTGTCTACATAAATTTAAATTATTTTTTAAAATTTAATTTCTTGTATTATTATTATAAATTCTTTATTTAAAACAAAACTCATGAATTGAACATTGAAAGCAAATAAAAAGAACATTCGGATAAAAAAAAAAAAACATTCCGTTTGTCTGATATTGTGTAAATAAAACTGATAAATACGTTTTTTTATAAAAAAAAAAACATATAATGTTGCATGACTAACATACCTCTTAACCTAAAGGCATCATTTGTATAAAAGACAGTAAAAAAATGAATTCTACTTTTGGGTAGCGCAAACTGTTTCGATTATTTTTTCCAAAGTTTTTTTTTTTTTTAATTTGAATTCACATCTTTTGTGATGGAAGGATATACGAACTAACTTGTTAACAAATTATGAAAAAAGTTTGTAAAGCCATGTACGAGTAAAACGTAGATAGCTTAAATATATGGGAATTTTAACAGATTTTCCACTAACGAAGGAAATGGATAAGGATTGATGAAAATTTGACGACCTAAGGCTATTAAACACTGCAAAATATTGGTTTCTGTAAGGTCAATATCCTTCTCGACGAAGAAGGAAAGATTCCTCATTCTAGAAATGAGATGCAAGTGTGACATATTACAAAGTAAATTTGATGTTGGTTTCGAATAAATATATATCTCCAATCCGTTAAACTATAACTATTACCCTCTACTATGGAAAAAATAACTAGAAGCTTCTGGAAATCAGGTGTGTTGGGATTAAATTTACCCCCAATTCAACTCAATGGCCTGATTTCCTAGGCAACAAATAGGATCCTGATGAAGGCAAGGTTTCGGGTTAGAGTACGTCACGTCACCATTACACGTTACTTTATAACTAACTAAGAGCTAACGAATTATTCTAATGATGACGAAAAGCAAGTTTTTTATAACAGGTTGGGTGCAGTTTATAATAATGCACCATGCAGAGACATCATAATGTTTATAGGAGACTTGAATGCCAAAGAAGGCAATAAGAATAATTCGCTGAGGCATGTTGTGGAAAAAGATGGTGTTAGCAGTTCGTTGCATGGATAAACGTTTTTCTACTGTTGCAAGAGCTTTGAAAGATCTGGTTTACATTTCTTCTTTCAAAAGTTAAGGAAACGCTATCAATTACAAACTCAAAAAATATATCTTGAAGAACAAAAACTTCCTAATGACAGACAATATCCACTGGTGATCTAATTATATATCTCACTTAGCAGTGGAACAAATCCTTAAATCGTTTTGGAAAAAGTAAGGTTATTGCACTTGGTATTTCAAAGCGTTTGAGAAAGTTATTTATAAATAAATTCTGGTGTGCCCCAGGGCTCCGTGTAGTCTCCGACTCTTGTCCTCATTTTTAAATTGTTTCGTTGATAATATTAATCTCAGCTTTTCATATTCATGTTAAATTCTGAATTGTCCAATGAGGAGTAAGAAACCGAGTAGAATTGAATGCTTCTAAAAAACAATGCTGCTAACTATTGTTAAAGTGAAACCTATTCCCCATGCCACTATCCAACATCAGCGGCACCCGCATCGAAGTAACTGAAAAGCTTTTCATTACAAACCACTTTTTGTGGAACGAACACATACTCGATGTTTCCAAAACTGCTGCGGAATGTTTAGGTTTCTTCGAAATGCAAGAAATGTGTCTGCTCTTCTGATTTAGCTTCTTTATATAAAGTATTTATTCTTCCACAGCTTGAGTACAATATTCTGACATCTAGGCAGGTGCTCCCGTAACCCACTTGAGCTTTTTGGGCGGAATTCAAAACAGAGCTCTGAAAATGATAGGTGACAGATCTATAATAGACTCAATTACGCCTTTCAAGCACCGACGAGACGCAAGGTAATGTATCATCTCTGTCTTTGTTTTGTCGCTATTTCTACAATCAGTGTTCTGACGAAATAGCTAGTTGCATTGCTCCTCTCAAACGATTCCACCTTTATACTCACACTTTGAGGAATGCTCATCAGTATATCCTTTAGCCATATTTCGAACGTACCGTCAAATACAGAGATTCTTTAATTAGTCGTACTACGCTTATGTGGAACCCATTACTAGTGTCTGTTTTTCCCTCCCATTACAATATTCAGAATTTCGAAACTAATGTACATCGGTTTCTCCTCTTAAACTCTTCCCTATTTCCCTAACACTCGCAATGTGTACATCATAATAAGGGTAGTCTAACGTCTTTTGTGCGCACGAATTATAAAAAAAAATTAAAACATACGACAATTTTTCCCATACAAATACAGTTTTTCGTTGATGCAATCTTGGCCACATACGACAATTTACAATATAATCATGCGGAACTGAGGAACATCGACAGCCGTATTAAGAAAACAAAGGCTGCGTTCAAAATACTGTCCAAAATATGGAAGAAAAATTCTTTCAGCTTAAAGATCAAGTTGCGATTGTTCCACTCCAATGTACAATCCAGCTGTAGCAGGTGGAAAAATAAAAAAAATTATGAGAACCTAAGTAGGTAGTAAAAAAACTGCTGATACATTTTTTCTAACAAACCTTCAAAACTTTGAAGATTTAAGGACATAATCCATAAAATGAAATTTCCAATTCAACAATCCGTTCTATTTCCAATGATTTTCAATGGGAAGTTAAAAACTCAATGGATTTTTCAGAAAAGCTTAAAATAGTAAAAAGACTCTTGCGAAGTTTGATGCAATCCCATTTTTATGGTAGGTATTCTGAGTAAAAAGAAAAAAACTTTTAAAAATTACGATTATATTCTTATTTGTGTTAAAATACAAAAAAAAAACATTCCAGACTCATTCTTTTTGACAAATTACGTGCGTATAGACAAAAACTTCAGTGGTTTTACAAAAACCTTGACTCAAATAAAACCTCATTCACCACCAGACTCCAAAGAATGAGGTCATCAAACAAAAACTATTATATAGCAATGCATGCATGAGTGTGTTTAATGTTTCCATTAAGTGAAATGTTGATTTATTTCCAACAGAGACTGTCTGTTTGTCTGTCTGTCTAGACCAAATGACAAGCTATAAATCTGTGCCCTACTAAACTAAACGACTTAAAATCGATAACAAAATGCAACTCAATCGCACACACCCTTCCATATAGTATTGAAATCATATCGTTCCAGGTATTGCAGGTTGATTCCATAGGTATAGCAATTTTTTCATCCCCGTGTTGGTCTTCATTCGCCACAGTTAAACAGAAAAAAAAAACAAAAAAAAACTTTTTCCAAACTAAAACAAGGACCAAAGCATCATCGGGTCCGAGCAGGTTCTGCAACGACAATAGCGAAAATGAGGGGTTCAATTTCGAAGTTCGACAAAGTTTTGCACTTTCTCATTTTAATTGAAAGTTGACTTGAAACGGTTCGGACATTATCTACACCCTCTTCACATTTATTTTGCCATTCGTAGTCACTTGGAGCAAAACTCAAAGACAGTCCAATAAAAATAAATGAAGGTATATCTTGAGGATTTCATTGTTTGGAGACCGTATAATCAGGACAAGTTGTCGAACATTGTTTTTTTTTTTTTATCTCTTTCTTTTTTTGTTTCTTTTTCTCTTGACTTTGTTGAAAAAGTCACACTGATTGAATATTTTATTTGCAATTTATTCTTAATTGTTCGATAATCTTGGCTTTGCAGTTCTTCTTGAGAAGAATAAATGCCATGATTTTTAAGTTTTCCAAGTAAAGAAGCGGGGGCGATTTGTCTTATGTTTGGTTTGCTTCGTTTTAGTCTTTGCAAATTAATGAGATTGCATAATGAAGAAGGTAGTTTATGTGAACTATTTTTACAAATTGAGAAAATTTCTCCCTGGAATGGTATTTAGAAGAAACTAAATAATTAAACGTGTGAAAGTATAAGTAGAGCCAGGCAGTTAGATACAACAACAGATTCCCACTCCTTCATATTCAAATTTATTAGGTTTTTGTTTTTCATTTTGTAATCCTATAACCATCCAAACTTATTCTATGCTGAAAGCTCATTTTGTAGTTATTTAAGCCTGAGCTGAGCCTCCCTCAAATTTCTTTAAAAAAATAAAATTTCAAGCAATCTTGATTTGTTTTCGCGATAAAAGTACTATAGGGCACTCAAACATGACATTCCGATGAAAGAAAATGCGAAAAAGTCGGTTCCGGCAATTAGGTCTGTCAATATCACAAGCTACAGCCTAAACCAATAAAGCGTTCTTTTTTAAACTTGGCAGTTTTGAGTTCTGAGTGGGTCCCTAGAGGGCAAGTAGAATTTTTATTATGACGAAAATAGAAAAAAACTTATTGTGTTAAAAAAAAACTAACGATTTTGATTAAAATACTTGTGTGCACTACAACAGACAGGATCCCAATTTTTAAATAAAAAAAATATATTTTTCATCGATTCGTAATGGTAGGTACCTACTATAGAACGGTTTTATTTTTTCTGATTTTTTCGTAAGCGACTAAACGGATATTGTTGACAATATTTACACGAAACGTATTTGGAATTTTGTATATATTCTCTCATTTAAACTTTCAAAAAAATATTTTTTCGATTTTTAGAAACAGTTTCAACATTTTTTAAATTTTTTTGAAGTTATACTTCTTTACTGGCGGTGTTTATAAAAACATTCAACCAGTAATAACACATTGACTTTTTCAGTCCATTATTTCTGTTTTGTTTTTTCACACATACACTATAAGTAGGTAAACAGTAACAACACACTTACATTTTATACTGGTTCTGTTTTCTTTTATTTGCATTTTGTGTGCAACACAATAAATATATTAAATTTCAGAAGTCGCCCATTGTTATTGATATTCTGACTGATTTAATTTCTACAATATAAGTGATAGGAAAAAACTAAATACACCAAAAGATAGGTGAATGTAAGGTTCCGATACGACGGGATTTTTGAAATTCTATCGGCAAGTTAGGCTAAAATGGGGCAAAAGATAAAAAAAACTTTTTGTAAATCTCAAAAAGTATAAGGGTTAGAATTATAAAGTATATTTTTATGCTTAGATAAATTGGAATGATTATGAGATTTAGTCCAGAAAAAATGCTACTTCAAAATATAAGAGGTGTTATTTTGAATAGCCCGCTATTTCGGTAGTTGTCACTTTTGAAGCTGTCATTTTTTGACATTTGACAAGTAGAAACTACGCTATTAATAAAAATGGAACGATACACGCTTCAACAACGCATTGAAATTATTGAAATTCACTATAAAAATGGTGAAAATTTGGCAGAGACGGTTCGTAAAACTAAAACATTTTTGGGTCGTCGTGAAGCACCTTGTCGGACCGCAATACAGAAATTGGTGGACAAATTCGAGCTGTTGGGACAAGTTAGTAATGTGAAGAATAAAACCCGTGCACGTCGCTCAAGAACAACTGAGAATATTGCTGTTGTAGCCCAAAGTGTTGAAGAAAACCCAGGTTTGTCCATTCCTCGTCGTTCTTTGGAATTTGGCATTCCACAAACGTCATTACACCGTATTTTGCATAAAGACTTGGGTCATAAGGCTTATAAAGTTCAGTTAACACAAGAACTCAAGCCGGCTGATCATCAACAACGTCGTGTCTTTGCTGATTGGGTCCTTGAAATGCATGAAAATGAACCGGAATTTCATTTAAAAATCATCTTGACTGATGAGGCCCATTTCCACCTCGGAGGCTACGTCAACAAGCAAAACTGTCGCATCTGGGGCTCGGAAAACCCAAGAGTTATTGTTAAAAAGCCTCTCCATCCTCAACGCGTGACTGTTTGGTGCGGTTTATGGTCCCGCGGGGTCATTGGACCTTACTTTTTCGAAAATGAGGCTGGAGCAACAGTTACGGTCAATGGATTGCGCTATCGAGAGATGATTAATGATTTTTTATGGCCTGAATTGAATGGTATTGATCTGGACAACGTTTACTTTCAACAAGACGGCGCTACGTGCCACACAAGCAATGAAACCATCGATCTTTTACGGGAAAAGTTTCCGGACCGTGTTATCTCTCGAAGAGGTGATCACAATTGGCCACCGAGATCTTGTGATTTAACACCTTGCGACTTCTTCCTTTGGGGCCACGTGAAAGACAAGGTCTACGCCAACAGCCCAGCGTCGATTCAAGACCTCAAAGATGAAATTCGTGAGGCTATCGAGGACATAGGGCAGCCACTTTGCGATTTGGTTATGGAAAATTTCATGGCCATTTGGCTGCTGTTGTGTTCCATTATTAACGGCATACCTTCCTCCTTCCTCCTCTTATTGGAAAACCCTTTATTATAGAAAAAACATCGACCAAAATACACTTTTTATGCTCTTTAGACCAATTGTACCATTCATAACATCTGACCATGTCTACTTTCAACCCTTATAATCTTGGCAATATCATTAAATAATATCAAAAATAGTAAACATTCGATTTTTCACATAGATGATCAGCAGTCATTTTGAAGTAATTTTTGGGTATATAATTTTAAAACTTAAAGTTTTGAATAAAACTTAATTTATTTTTAATTACATATTTTTGTTTTAATTTAACGTTACGTTTGTGGTTGAACAAAAGTAAGGTTTTTTTTTTTTAATATTGAATAATTGAAAACTAAATTTGAAAAAATATAGCTCATTAACACAATATTTTGAAAACAAAATTGGTTCACAACAAAATTGTATATTTTTTTTTAATTTTGAGTTTTAAATACGAATTACATTAGTAATCCCAAACTTTTCCATATCGATGCAAGATTTTTTTCACAAAAATGTGTAAAACATTGATTTTTACCAAAACTTTTGAGAATTAAGTATTCCGGTTTTTCGAAATTTACATTATTTTACAAATCATTGTTTATTCGAACAATTGAAAAGCATGGAAATTTGTATAGTACCTACTCTCCACGCCTTTTTTATGGTTCTCAATACTTAAGTGTTGTTCACTTTAATTAATCACAACCACAGAAACATTAAACATAACACTCCAATTCCACTTATGTACTTTTCCATCTTCATGAAATGTCTTAGACGCCCGCCACCATTGCTTTATAAAATCCTTCAACTTAATAAGAGACTCCTTCATACAAAAACAAATCTCTGTTGGTAATCTAAGAAGTGACCGTTGATTGTTGGCATTTGAGGAATGTATAACAATCTCAGTGTTTAAGAGTCCTTGTGGTTGCTATCCGTTACACCTCATACCAAACCAAACTTACCTGTTTCCATTTCCCATGTTGTGTTATATAATTATTTCTATTAATTGCTTGTTATGACTATTTTGTACAGTAAGCTATATTGAACAAGTAGGAAGGTAATTCTGAAGTGACAATTATTAGTCTTAACAACAATAAGCTTCACTTAAGCTCATCAGCGTTGTTGCAATCGAAATTTAACACAATCAAAACTCCATTCGTTGTGTTGAATTATTACTAATTATTCCAATGAAATATCTATTCCATTCATTTTCATTAAATCTTCTTAATATATTCTTGTTTTCATAAAAAAAAAAAAATTATTAAATGATTAAATCACCGCAAAAGAAAAAAAAAAAAGAAAACAGAAATCCCCCAAATTAATTACTTTGCCGGGGACTACTTTCCCTTAACGAAAACAATGTTTGAGAATTATTTGGTGTTAGTTACACAATCAACAATCATTTTGTTTGTTTTTTTTTTGCTCAAATTCTTCTAAGAAAAAATAAATAATAATAAGAGAGGGAGAGCAATACAATAAATGAAAAAAAAATGTGTCCTTGATTTTTTTTTTTTCATTTGCCTTCCCTTATATGTATCAATACCCAAGGGGGAATAAGAAAACACAAATGTAGGCTTACAAAGAAGCCCAAGGCTAACAGAGAAAAAAAGTTTCCTCATTATGGCTGCAACTACGCCAGAGAGGTGTGGGGCTCTGCTAAGAGCCTTTTCTTTAATATTGTCATTTGTATTCATTTCAATATTTCTTATTTCAAAATAAACAGAAGTGAACGCATCGCACATGTTTGAAACTTTTACGATGAATGCTCTATTTCTCATTCTGAGCCACAATGTTTCTGTGGAGAATTTCACCACAATGATAAGTTGGATGAAACATTTTTATTATAAGAGGTTTTGAGGAGCTTTTTGTTATAGGCTGGGGTATACTCGTCAGATTCAGGGTTTAACTAAAGAAGCAACAAACTTTAGCTTTTAAGATTGAATTTATTCACTTCACAGTTAATGGTTATAAAAAAGTCTGGTTCTTACAATATTTGATGTATTATGCAATTCCAATTCATAAGCTTATAATTAGGTTGACTGAGGTAGCAGTTTTCACTATGGACTAAGGTTGCCTGGACCTGGGATTCGAGATCCTTAGTCCTACAAAAAGTGAAAAGATGCTTTCTGCACACATTGGTACTTTACTAACCCCAGCAAAACTCGATTGCACTAGATTTGATGTCTTATGAATATTTTGGTTATAACCAAGTGTGAATCATAAGTTGACAGAAAAAATATCATACTAAGCAATATAACTGTAATGCGTTTGGATATATGGTGAGTATGGTCTTCCAAATCGAGAAACAAAATAGTCCATCAAAATAGAAACACACACATACCTACAACGGCAACGGTAAAAACGTGTATTTTGAAATGAAGGGATGAGCAATAGAAACGTCCTTGAACAACCTCGGATTGAATGATAACGTTAACATTTTTTTGTCAATATCTTTGTTTTGGCATTCTATAGCTAACCTCAAGAGTTTGAAAAAATCAAAAGGTCTCGCAATTCTGTCTATCTGTCTGTCTGTGTATGCCTCGAACTTCAGCCTAAGCCCCTGAAGCGACGATTTTCTTCAAATTTGGTGGTTAGGTAGGAGTCTTGAGGGGAAATTGAAATTTTGTTTTTTTGTACAATTTTATTATTTATTTCTTTTTAATACTTTTAAAATGAAGGAAATATTTTTAAAATGTTAATAATGGTACCTCCCACATAAGTATTTTAATTTTTGACTTTCTCTTAAACGACTTAACCAATTTTGATGAATATTTTTATACGGAAGCTTCTTAACACCCTTAAAATTATTTCTTATCAAAATCTAAAAAAAAAATAATTTTTGGATTAAACAAAAAAATTTCAAAAGTTATTTTTGGAAAATCAATTTTTCGAAAATTTCGTTTTAGATGTGCATTGATATTTTTTTTTTTGAAAATGGCTTACGATTTTTTTTTTTTTTTTTAAACGGCTCAAACGATTTTCAATTTTTCAATTCAATTTTTTCAATTACGTAAGCAGTACGTAGGCATTTTTGATTATAATTTTTTATTTTGAAATAAGTTAACCCAAAAGCGTGGCATCCATTTTAATTTTGTTAGTTTAACTTTCCATGTGCTTAAAATAATACTTGTGGTGAAATTCACCAAACATCTTTGATTAAAACGAGAACAAATATCAAATAAAAACTTTACTTTCTTTTAAGTTAGGTAAAGTTAACTCTGGCAAGTAGTAGTAAATAAAAAAAAAAATGTCACAAGGATACTAAACAACAAATTTAAATTACATTCAGGATTTGAAAAGTTTTCCCTCATTTCCGGGCAAGCTAACCGCAAAACCATCTTCAAACACAACAAAATAACATAAGAATTCCAACACCCAACCACACACACATACATATGTAGATACAAAATGATCATAAATAAACGAAGAACTTATATAGTAGGATTAGATAATATGTATACATGTGTAGTTTTTTTTTTTTTTTTTTTTGATTCGAGTGCTTAGATTCGAAAGCAGAGATACTCTTATTTAAGGACCTCTGCTCTGTGAAGAGAATAAAGAAACGAGAAGACGTTCTCGGTCCTCCATTGAAATTTAATAGACTTCTTTTTCAAGTGTGTTTGTGTGTGTCAAGTCTTTTGCTGACATTCTCATAAACGAAAAGTGTTCGTTTAAAAAGAGCCCTCGAAAAGTATTGATTTTGAAGTTTTTTTTTTCTCTTGAGGAGGAAAAGTAGAGCCAATCAGCTTAGATTAGGTCAATGTTGACATTGGGGCGCTATTATCGCTTTCGTAAGTGCAAACATCATTCTTGAGCTTAGTTGATCGAAGAATGTATACATATAAGGCCACTGAATAAATAAAGAACGATATCTATCCTCTGCTTCAAACAAAGTGCTTTGTAAATATATATTTTTAGTTTGAAATCGTCTTGAAGGATAGTCTTGATTTATTAGAAGACAAATTTACAAGCTATAACAAGCTCTCGTATTATGAGGAAACACACTCACAGTCTTTGTGTGTTGATTTTGTATCCTTTGTTTGATGATGGACGAACTTGATTTAAATTAAAATTGTATACGAGTTGTAAGGCGGAAGTGTTTTTTTGCGTTGTAAGAATGACTTTAAATTTAGAAAAAACATTAAGAGTGTTTGATGAAGTAGATTTATCTTTAATCATCTTCAAAAAATGTATTTTTAAGTTTCCGCAAATAGCTATGGTGTGGCGGCGATAGAAATCAAAAACTTTTCCACTTTGAATACGAAAACGCAAAAAAAAAAGTGTGTATACCTACTCATTTACGCGCGCCAGAAGTTATACTTCCTATCATTATTTATTTTACAAAATTTAAATAAAAAATGTATTTGATTTTATTGTTACTGAGATTTTAATCTTTTTATTGATACCTCAACTTAAAGAATCGGTTAAGTTTTACTAATCTTAAAAGCTGTTTTGTTTAAGTGAAAGGGATATTTTGAGTTTTTCGAATTTATATTATTTTTGATATTACTTAATGATATTGCGAAGCTTGCGAGTGTCTTATTGAAACAAATTGTATATCAAAATAATTGTTGAAAATTAAAATTATTTAAGCAGACATAATCAAATATATATGAATGCTACAATTGTCAAAGGAGTATAAAAAGTTCATTTTGTTCGATGTTTTTTCTGTAATATATCATTTACAGTCTTTGCTTTTAACTAAATCAATAAACTTTGTATGGCATTGCTTAAGAGAACAGACACATCTTGAAATTGAGCTAAAATTATTATCAAAATTATCAAATTTTACATTAAACTTTGTAATTTTATACCATTCATAAAAAACATATTTTCACTTAACATCCTCATTGACAATGTTTAATAAAATAAGTGTCCAATATTTTTATGCAGAATTATAAACCAACATTTTGTCTAATGGAATCTGTTCAATTTGTTAAAATCCTGCAACTAAAACTAAAGTAACAGATTTTAATGTCCAATGAAATATTTTTTTTAATTTTTTTCTCTCTCAAATCTGTAAATGTGCACTTTTATGTTTAAAAATATTTATTGCCAATCAAGAATACTTGAACCAACAATATGGTAGTACATCGCAAAAAGAATAAGAAAACAAAAATTTATTTTGTTCTTAATCACCTTTTACTCATTATTTTTATGTGTAACTTTATACAAAAAATTGTATAATTGTAATTGTATAAATTGTAGCCTGATATTTTAGCTAAATTTAGACACCTCAATCTTTTTAGAATTTTTTTTTGATAAAAACTCATCATTACTTCAATTTATCTATTCAATTAAATTTATTTCATAATTCTAACCCTTATACTTTTCGAGATGTACAAAAAAAAAAATGTTTGTCTTTTGCCCCATTTTACCCTAACTTGCCGTAGAATTTCGAAAAATCCCGTCGTATCAGAGCCTTACATTATACCACCTATCTTTTGGTATATTTAGTTTTTTTTTCTATCACTTATAGTGTAGAATATAAATCAGTCAGATTCTCAATAACAATGGCTGACATCTGTATAATTTAATAAATTTATTGTATTTCACACAAAATGAAAAATAAAAAAAAAAACAATGCCAGTATAAAATGTAAGAGTGTGTTTATTCTTTGCTTACTTATAGTGTCTATGTGGAAAAAAATAGTAATAATGGACTGAAAAAATCTATGTGTTATTACTGGTTTTATATTTTTATTATCGTCGGGAATATGGCAGGTAGCATTAATAGCGATATAACTTTTTAAGCTTTCGCGGTTTTTATTAGACATGATAAAAATTATTTTCGGATTATACCGCGTTATAAAAATATTACAGTTTCCCGGTGACCACGCACAATGTAATTTGTTGCGAAACGTTCGGGGTGATTACAATATTGCACTCTGTAATATTTTTATAACGCGGTATAATCCGAAAATAATTTTTATCAAGCATTAATAGCGGTTTAAAACTAATTATTTTCATACAAAATACCTTATCCAACAAAATGAAAATGATATTTTAATCGAAATCGTAGGAGCCATGGACTGGACAGTCGCCAAAAAACAGATTCCTCCACTTCTATTAGTCGTAAAGAGCTACTAAATTAGTAGAAACCATGTCCTGCACAATATGTACTTTTTTCGAAATAATTAAGTAATAAGTAATTATTAAAAAGTGTTTTTTTAAACAAAAAACTGGCTTGAACGGACTGCATTTTTATACGACTGCATTTGTATAAAAAAAAGTTCCACTTAAATCAAAGAAAATATTATAGTCAACCATTTGGTTTTATTTTTTTTGCATTTTATCAAAGTGAAACTGAGATATGTATTTCCAAAAATTAAAAAATCAGCATTATTGTGCATAACTTTGGTGAAAAGAGCTTTCTTTTCAAATGAACCTTTATCGATCCATGATAAAAAAAATCTGACAGTGCCTCTGCGCGTAAGGTTAAGCAATTTTTGATGACGCTTTAACTGAAGTAATTGTTGTTTTTTTTTACGATATGTAAAAATTCTAGCTATATAAAAATACAAGCTACTTTTTTCTTGGATTTCATTGCATATAATAATTTATGCTATCAAATATCAAAACAAAAGACAATTTCCGTCAGAAATTATTGACACAAAAATATTTTTAGCAAACATTTTACCGTCTGTCCGTCTGAAATAAAAACGTTTGATGCACCCACGCGAAATAAATATGTATAAAGTTCAAATTCTTGATATTTTTTTTGAAATGAAAAAGCATCCAATTTGAGAAAATATTACAACATTTCAAAATAAAGAGCAACATAAATGCATCATCAAAAAAGTGATATATGGTTTTCAATCTCATAAATTATTTGATATCACCAGTTTTAATGGTCTTATATAATTTTTTTGTTTTAATTTATTAATAAAAACAAACTTAGTTCATTATTCGTATATAAACCTAATTCGCATTGAAAAAAACAAACTGAAATTGAATTTTTAAAACATTTTAAAAATGAATACCTCGAAGCAAAAACAAAAAAAAAATATTTTAACATAAACAAATAAAATTCTTTTACGCAAAAGAGATTAGTATAAATGGCATGTCATACCCCAGACTGATTTAATTGCTGTTCATCATCATTTCCGTCTGTTGCCCAGGCTCAAACTTATTTAAACAAATATTTTCATAAACACACAAAAAAAAATGATATTTTCTATTGATTTATATTTTTTTGTCTAACCAAATGTATGGTTTTATGTAGAATGTAGATACTTACGGAAAAAGCAGACACTTTTTTGTGTGGTAGTCATTCATCTGTCATAAACCTAACTTTCGCAGGAAAAAATAAAATCATATATTCATATAATAAAATGTTTTTGACGCTCTCGTTTGTAGCACAAAATATCTCAAGTGTGATCATTTTATAGTTATTTTTATTTTCAAAAACAAACCATAACAACGAAACGACTAAGAATCTGATGACGGTGATGCAAAAAGTTCTTATTTTTGGTCGTTCAGATAATAAACATAGCGAAGGAAATATTTTGACATGAGTTTTAATCGAAGGAAATACTAATAAATTAAACTGATTTTGATGCAATTTCTATGATGGCAAAGACCTCCAAATGTAAATGAAATGTCACCGAGAAAGTAATTGAGCTTTATGCGTAAACATTTATGTACATTAATGTAAATGTTAATAAATTGAATGAGGCAGATTAAAATAAATGAAATCTTACTTGAGTAGGTATAACATTTAATTGTTTATATCATTTTTTCAACAATAAAAATGAAACCAGAGAAAATGAATTTTAGTGAAACAAGTTATTCTTAGAGATATTAGAAAAAAAAATGAAAAAACAAGCCAAATAACGTTACAAATATGCCCCGGTTGTAAAAAACTGCTTAATCCTGGGATAAGGCAGCAATAAATGCATACCTTTTTATCAAAATCTCAGTTTTGAGTGTTTCATAACTTATAAATAGACCCAAAAATAATTGGTTTCATAATACCTAACATATTTCGAGATAACAAGCAAACATGACATTACGATGATAGAGAATGCGAAAAAAGTGGGTCCGACAATTCTGTCTGTCTGTCTGTCTGTATGTATCACAGCGTAAACGGATGGGTCGATTTACTTCAAACTTGGTATGTGGCGTTTTTTGGACCAAAAATAACGGTACCTACCTGTCACATAACGGTTTTAGAAAAACTCATTTTTCTCAAAAACGGTGCCTACGATTTTGATTAAAAAAATCATGGTCATTTCTTTGAGTAAGGTCTATCTTTAAATGAGAACCATTTTTTTTTCAAAAACAGTTATTAACGGTACCTGCCATAGAACCGTTTTTTAAATTCTGATTTTCTCCTTCATGACTCAATTAATTTCAGCCATTTTTAACATGGATGCTTTCAAGTTGCAGTAATAATATTTAGTAAAAAAAAATTCGAAAATTATTTTTTTGGATTTTTAAAAAAGTTTGAAATTTTTTTTTTTTTTAAATCATTTTTTCGAAAACTATTCAATATTTTTTTTCAAATTTTAGTTTTTAGATTCCTGCAAAATTTTATATGGAAAAAATAGTTTTTTTTTTTTAAAAACGGCTATAACGATTTTCAAATTTTTTTTTCTAAAAATGTATCATTATAGAAGAAATTAAATTTCATACTTTGTTTTGAGGTTAAACGCATTTAAGAAGCTGTTTTAGTCATTTGAAAATTGAATTTTATGCTTTTTTAAGTTTTTTTTTCTAAAACTGCATTTACAAATTTTTAATTAAAAAGGCTTAGCATAAATAGTAACTTTATCTACAAGAGCAAGTACGTGCGACCCAGTCGTGCATTTTATTTTTTTTGTACGAATGCATAACTTGATATATGGTACCCATATCAAAAGTAATAATGAGAAAAACGTAATGGAAGGCAAAATCAATTTTTGTTTTCTTTTATTTTTACAAAATGGTATGAAATATTTTTGAATTTTACTAAACAAAGTAGTTCAAAATTTGTTGGCGCAGGTGTCTTGATAGGCACTAATTATTTTTTTAACATATTTATAGAATTTGGAGAGAAAAATTAAAAAAAAGCACAAACAAAGTTGATTTCATTCGTTATTAAAATCTGTAACTTTAGTCCTAGTTGCAGGATTTTAATAAATTGAACAGAGACAATTAGACAAAATGTTGGACTATAATTCTGAATACAAATATGTTATAAAATTTTTTTGAACTTTTCACTAAATTTCTTAAATAATTTTACATATCCAAAAAATTAGACATAAATAAATAAAGATAGGAAGTATAACTTCTGGCGCACTTACATAAGTACACACACCTTTTTTTTAACTTTTAATAGAAAGTAAAGTTGAAGGTACATAATATAATCTATGTTATGTATGTTTTTCTTCCACATATTTGGGTTGTCTATTTTTCTTTCTCCTGAAACTTCTTTCTTCTTTTTTGTACAGAAAACCAATCGATCAATCATAACAATGAAAAGCTTCCCAAGAGAACTTTGAAGACTTTTTTGCCTGAAGCCTCTATAGAATCAATTCTTAGATTGTCTGAAAATTCTCAAGGGAACAGACTTTAAAATATACTCGTATAATATATATATTTTATTTCAGTGCGTGCGTGCGAATACCAAACAAAATTAACTCCACAACTTGGTCGCAAGCAATTGCTCAATAAACTTTTAAGTATTTTTAATATCAATAAAATGTATTTTTAATAGCCAAACAAACGAAAGAATCTGACAAAATATATTCGTTTTTTTATTGGTTTATATATTATGTATAGCATATTTATGTAGATACGGAAAAGAACAAAGATCCTTAAACTAGTAAAATAAAAATACTTACTTGCATTGATTATTTTTGTTTGGCACCAAAAAATGTCATTTAGAGCTCGAATACGAAATAAAATCATTGAAGTTTTTCTCCTTTACTGTTATATTTTTAGCACCATGAAAACATATTTTTTTAAGTACATACCAGGTTCCAGACAGCATTGATGGGCATTCTTCTTTTCAGATAAAAAAAATTAAAAATAAAAGATAAACATTTTTTCAGACTATAGATTTTTAAATCAAAAAAATGCTTAGCTACAATAATTTCGTACGTCTAATATTTTTATCCACAAAAATATAATGTTAAAATACCCTAGCATAAAGGAAAAAAAATATATATCTACAACAACAAAATAGACAAAACAACCTCGTGTGATTTAATGTTTTATGCATGGTACATGCTTAACGAGGTGGTTTGGCAACGAATTTTTCTAGACAACCTTTGATTTTTTGTTTCTCATTTTTTTCATTTTTTTTTTCAATTTTAATGAGACAAACGCACAATGCCGTACATCAAATTTTTCATTAAATAAATCCTTAGCCTCAGGGTCCAATAGTCCACGTGCTAAGCAAAAAAAAACGACGAAAATACATAAAAATACAAAAAAAAAAACTTTCTCAGAGAGTGCTTAAGGTTTGTTTGAGGAATTCTTGTACAAGTGCCAAGATTTTGTTAAGAAGTGTGAATAAAAAAAAAAAAAAAATACGATACATCATTTTTCAAACAATTCCATTTTTTTTTTTTTTTTTTTTTATGTTAGAAAAAGAGGGGCATGTACCTACCTAGACTAGACATTGCCAAAAATGTAATCGAAAGGAAAATTTAAATGAACTTGACCCTAAATATTTTAATGATGTAGCATTTAGTTAGAAAAAATTAAATAAATATTTTTGTTTCTGTGTAAAAATATTTGTATAAATAATTTGTTGCTTGTGTAAAAAAAAGTATTTTACAAAGTAAAACTTTTTCTCGTTTTTGCTAGCAAATAGAATAATGAGCTTGGAAAAGCTTTGTTGTTTCTGTTTTGTATATTAATGTAAGTGCTTTTCAACAAGAATGTCTACATCCGTGTAGGATGTAATTGTGGTATACCTATCTACTTATGGCTGTTGATTCAACAACATTAGGAAGGAAGAAACGAACGTGATTTAATTAGTTGAATCTTAATTCAAGGATTTGACCTCATTATTAGGTATACCCCATATATGGTTGTAAGTCGTGTCAAATGGGAGATCCTTAAATTGCCCCCCCTATATACTCCGTCCGGGATCCTTATGAGTCCCTTTAAGTTTGGTAAACAGTATAAATACTCTTATGTGCGATAATGGTATATCATAACTCCTGTTCTATTTGTATAGGGAAAACGATACTTTAGCTTTTGTTAGAATTTAGGAGAAGGCATACAGTTTAAGAGGGTGAATTTTGAAATTGCCTTTTGAAATTTGTTTGAATTTGGTATGAAAAGTTTTACTTCCTTTGAACTTTACTGGGTTACCTTAGCTAGTAAAACTTATAATGAAAACGGTTGGTTTAGAAAATCGATTGGCACACGCAGCATTAAAAGATTATAAACTTACACATGGTATCATAGAAAGGATCAGAGCAGGATGTTTTTTTCAAGGGATAATGAATGCCCATGTAATGTTATAATTTCACAGTACGATCATTTACAAAAATTGGAGAGGCTTAGTTTTGAGACACCCATGCACATTTAAATGGTTTCTTCTGAAGCTTGCAGTTGCCCCACATTAATGCTTGATACTTAAAAATGACCACTATTCATTCTGTTATTATAATAAATTTAAATCAAAATAACAAATTAAAAATATGTAAAAAAAATCAGGATAGATTTTAATATTTTTACTGAGACTTCTATCTTTCTAGTTTTATAGATATTTAAAACTATTTAAGTAGCAATAGTCAGATGTTATGTATGGTACATTTGGACAAAAGGAGCATAAAAAGTTAATTTTGTTCCATCTTTTTTTCTGTAATATATCATTTACAGTCTTTGTTTTTTATTTAATCCGTAAACGTGGCATTGTTTAATGTTGAAATTGAGCTAAAAATATGCTCGAAATTATGAAATCCTTCATTAAAGTTTGTATTTTTTTTTTAACGCATACATTAAAAACACATTTTCACTTAACAACCCCTGTGGCAATGTTTAATAAAAAAAAACTATCCGATACTTTTATGCGGAATTATAGTTCAACATTTAATCTAATAGAATCTGATCAATTTATTTTAGTTTAATTTGCAGGATTTCATTGCAAATAAGACTAAAATTACAAATTTTAATATCCAATGAAATCAACTTTTTTTTATTTTTTTAATTTAATCAAAAATGTTTATTGTCTATCAAGGACATTTCTACCAAACAATAAATTTTGCCTTCCATTACGTTTTTGTCATTACTTTTTATGAGTATTTGTTAAAAGAGTTAAAATTTTCATCAGCGAACCATCGCAAATCCATTTGTGAGGCAACGATACCGTTCTGTACTGGTGTCTGGTCGAGTCCGATGACCAAGCAGACAAATTTGTTGAATTTAGTTGAATTCTGGTGAAACTCTTTTAAAGTTTGTGAAACTTTTACAGCATGCACGGTTACAGGTTATTTAAGAAAAAAGTTGAATCATAGTTTTATGAAGCTTTTGTAAATAGTAATGAAACACTGAGTAAACAAAACTCATTTTACCGTTATGTGGGCTCACAGACCACAAAAAATTGTGAAAACTTGTACAAAAATGCATTTATCCAATATCTAATGGCTGTGTAAATTTGAAGTCTGTAAATGTAAAAATAAAAAAGATAAAAATAAAATACAGTTGGAAACGGTAAGAAATACTTAGACTGAAAAATCTTGTTTTTTATGTTATTTATTGATTTTTTTCTTTTTAATCTAGTTTCTTCACAAGCTTATAGACAACACATAAACCTAAAAGCCGTTTTGACAAAATATTTTTCCCGTTATTCCCTGATTTTTAAAATCAATTAAACCACCCACATTAACTTTCAAAAACGTATTTGTTTTTTATTGCTCAAAAAAACCGTTATGGGGCATTTTAAATAAAATCCTTATCAGACCCCTAATTTTTTTTTTCTTATCTTTCAATGTGCATTAATTGTTTTCAAGAAATTATTAACTTTTTCCATAACAACATCATTTTCAAATGTCTTAAAAAAATATTTGATATTGGAAAATAGTTTTTAACTTGAAAAGTTGAATTTTCAGAATTTTTTTATTATGAAAACTCATGATTATTTCAATTTTTCTATTAAATTAAATTTATTTCATTATTCTAGCCCTTATACTTTTCGAAATGTACAAAAAATTTATTTTATCTTTTACCCCCATTTTACCCTAACTTCCCGGTGATATTTCAAAAAATCTAGAGTCTAACATTATACCGCCTATATCTTTTGCTGTATTTTTTTTTCACTTATAGTGTAGAAAATGAATCAGTCAGATTGTCAATAACAATGGCTGACTTCTGTAATTTAATAAATTTATTGTGTTGCACACAAAATGCAAAGTAAAAGAAAAAAAAAAAAAACAGTACAAAATGAAAGTGTGTTGTAACTCTCTTTTTCTACTTATACTAGCTGTATGAAAATACCCAATAACAATAGGATGAAAATGCGTTATTATTGGTTGAATATTTTTATAAACGCCGGTCAAGAAGTATAACTTCAAAAATTTTAAACTCTTAGCTATAAATTATTTATTTTGAGACACATATACAAATTAAAGTGGAGACATTACATCAATCACATACTAAACAAAAATCATTGTCTGAGCAAAATCTATAGCCAATAAGATCCCTCACTCTCCCAGGAAATTACAGGGGCCCAAATTAACCGCCTACTCCACATTACACGATATTACTCCAAATATGACAGTCCATTGAATGAACTTAAATGTTAACTTAGATTCAATTGCTTCATTGCGTTTTCCTTCTTCCTGTTTGGGGTACTACCAATGCTGAATTTTACCCGTCCATTCCTTCTAGATTTAACTACCTAACATAAGTTTTCATTGTCTGTAATTATTATAAGATATAAATTTCTATCACAAAATGTATACATATTTTTCAAGTTTATTTTCTCCTTCATTATTCGATTATTATGAGTTTTCCTAGAGCAGAAACTTATAAGACCCGATTAAATTTAATATGCATTTGCAAATAAAATTATTCAGTGATTCAGTCATAATGCATTTTCCAACAACCACAAATTTCCTGAAATTAGAAATTTAACTTTTATGTAATTTTCAAAGCAAAGTACCATCTAAACTTGAGTTTATGTGAATAAAGTTCATGCGGAAGGGGAATCGTTAGTGGAAGGTACTATAAAATATAACGAGCATTAAAAATCATCATTTTTGCTTTTCTCTTTTTTAAATTTATTGTAGACCGGAATGAATATTCTTCTGAAGTTTCCGATTTCAGATAGAGCGAGCACGCATCCTTTTTGGAGCTATTCTAATTTTATGTATATATATTTGTGTATGCACCATTGTGCGTCCATATTTGTAAGAAAGGTATGAAGTATTTTTATAATTCTTTCTACACACAAATAATCAAAAAAAAAAAAAAAACAGAAATAATTTCTTATCGTGTACCAATAGACTTTTCAGTAAATCAATAATCAAATAAATTTTTATGCGAATCTATTTTACCGGAGATTTTATTGAAAGTCGTTAAATCTGATGATTCCGACAAATGCTATTGCTGTTTGTGTATAATAAGATCTCAAAACACAGGGTACCAAATGAAGCACATTCATAAAATAAATGAAGAAAAAAACAAATTGAAACTTTGTATAATGCTGAATATTATATTCTTTGCTATATGAAAAGTGTGTGTTCCTTTGGTGTTTGTTTATTATTGCTCATCAGTGTGATCAATAATTTTGAAAATATCAAACACTTTTTCAAAAGCACAGCAAACATGTGAAAAGTGCTCGCTTCCTCCATAATGTGTATCTACCCTCACATGTTCCCACCACTCATCCTGCCTATACAATAAGTATTTTAGTGTAAACATTTCTGTAAACATTTTCGTGTTTTTGCACTTATTTTAATGAAGAAAAAAAAAAAAAAAACTACGGAATTTTGTAATCAAGCATCCGTCAACCTCGCGTATCTTGAAACTAATTAGTGAATTTGTTTACTTTGGTTTTGGAAAATCCTTTATACAATTTATGTCATGTGTGGCGTTGTGATTTCAGATTGTTGCTTGTGTAGGTGGGGACGTATGGCAGAGGTAGAAAATAATGACAAGTTGGTTGTGCATTTGAAAGAGCCAACTAAAATAAACAAAATAATATCCAAGTGTTTTTTTGTTTTTTTTTTTTTGTTTATTTAGTTGTGGAAAATTACATAAACGACTTATAAATATAATTATGTGCGTGGTGGGAGGGGAAATGGAAATTATTGTGGGAATAACAAAGGAATTTTCTGATGACAGAAAATCAAATAATTTTTCATACAATAGAATCATGGAATTAATTAAAATAAAATATTTAGGGGCTTCAAAACAATGAACGCTAAGTGGCAAAATAGCAAACCAAAATATTTGAATATAATGAAATTATATATGGTTGAGGCAACATTACCACGCTTAAATGATTTATTTAATTTTTTTTTTTAATAATTTTTTTTTATTTAACAGCAGCATGTATAATAATGAGATAGCAACAGATTCTGGGTCATAGGTAGGCTATATGGGTGGCTTTTTTTAGTAGAAATATTGATATTTTTGGTTTGGTGAATAAAATTTGTGTATTTAAATTCTAAATGTTATTTTATTCCTTTTTTATTTATCAGCAATAAAAACGAATGTAGAAGATAATAAAAAATGGAATACACAAATCCTAATTTATAAACGCATTATAGAGAGTACATAACGTTATGCTCTCTTTATAAAGCCTCTAAAAGTCTAAACGAAAAAAAAAAATCTTATATATAAAAATTATTCAACGTTGTATAGAGATTGAATTACGTACCTTTGAAATGAAAGATATATTTTAAAAAGTATTACTAACGGTATCTCGCATAGAATAGTTTTTTTTTATTTTTAAAATCAAATCGTTGCTTTGCTTCTATAAGATACTTTCACATAAGCACCAACTACTACACCCTGAATTTGAGTCTTATTAAACATTTTAAACAGAAGTATGGTGTTAATCGGTCTAGCAGTGTATAAAAGCTTCACAAACTTGAAAAGAGTTTAATCAAAATTCAACAAAATTGTATGCTTTGGTCCTCGGAACTCGAATTATTATTTATATATTCTTGATTTTCCTTTATTTTTTGTTTTTTTTTTAGTTTTTTAATAATTTTAATTTGGGTAAAAACTGTTATGTATTTCTAAGAACTCAAATTGGGCTTTCATAACAATAAAAAAAATAATACATACCTAATAAAGTGATTTTGTGAAAAAAATCATATCGAAGTTAGAAAACCAACCTAAAAATGCTTAAAAAATGTGTTTGATAATAAATTGTGGGAAAACCGTTATTCCCACAGAAAAAAGTTGTATGACAGATACAAATTTTTAACTGTTCTTGATTAAATAAAATAATAAAAAAAAATAAAATCAGTTGTAGTTTGGCAGAGTTAGAACCAGTCAAAGGGAAAACCAATACAAATCATTAAAAACATTATAAATCGAAAACGGAGCGAGAACGAGCAAATTACCTCTTAAGTTTTTCGACATAAAATGATTTCGGGGCACCCTGTATAAAAATTCTCAAACCTTGTTTTAAAAAAAAGTTGGTACATATGCCATTTTCAAGAAAATATTAATGCACACCTAAAACTCAAATTTCAAAATACAGTGACCAATTTTCCAAAAATTGATTTTTCATAAAAGAAAAAATTGAAAGATTTCTTTAAAATCCAAAAATTATATTTTTGAAAATTTTGATATCAAATAATTTTTAAGTTGTTAAGAAGCTTTCATATATAAAAAATCATCAAAATTGGTTTAGTGGTTTAAGAGAAATTCAAAAATGAAAGAAACAAATGGTTCTATTGGATTTTCCGTTAGTAGAATTCGTACAAACATTTCTTTCACTTCAGAAGTATGACCCTTCTATCAAAATAATACAAAAGAAATTTAATCAAAATCGTTAGAGCCGTTATTGAAAAAAAAATGTAGTTTTGGTCCTAAGAAAAAAATTTTATTTCTCCTCTAGGGTATCACCAAAGATCCTTAACCCCCAAATTTTTAGAAAATCGTTTCAGCGGCTTAGGCTCGAGGTATACCCAGACAGACAGACGGACAGACAGAATTGCGAGACCCACTTATTTTGCATTCTCTATCATCGTTATGATATGTCTGTTTGTTATCTCGAGTTCGATTTTTTTACGAATCCTTTTTTTT
Source organism: Meliscaeva auricollis (assembly GCA_948107695.1). NCBI lineage: Eukaryota > Metazoa > Arthropoda > Insecta > Diptera > Syrphidae > Meliscaeva > Meliscaeva auricollis. The sequence continues at coordinate 19,474,896 of OX403617.1, read as the reverse complement.
TTAAACGGCTCGATGGATTTTTTCAAAAGTTATCAAAATGGTTGAATTTATGTTTTGCACGAAATTTCAGACAATATTTTTTTTTTATTATAGTCCTCTAATACCAACAAAAATTGAATATAGTTGTTACCACTTTTGTGACACATTAAAGAATGAAAATACTTTTAAATAATTGTTTCCTCAATGTATTTCTCATGAATTTTATATAGAAGCAGATAAAACAATATAGACTGTAAAAACATTTTCAAGCTAGAAAATAAAGCTTTCGAGTATTTTCTTAATTTACGACATTTTTCAATGAAATACGGTCTAGTAAAAATGATTAAAAAAATTAAAAAGAAAGTCTTTTCGGCTTTCCAAGTCACCATTTTTATGTATAAATTATTAAAGTTAGCTGATATATTGTTAAATATTTTAAAGGTATACCAATAGTTGTGTTTCCATCAAGATGTGTTTCTTGCTTGCTTTTAATGTTGTTATTTTTTTTTTGTATAAATTGAAACACCACAAAGTCAATAATTTGTCTACATAAACCTAAAAATATAAACGCCATTTAAAAAAAAAACGTATTTAATGTGATTACATTAAAACCTACCCTCAATTGAGAATATATATGTATGATACCTTAATCTTATCTTGTTCGGCAGACATAATATGTGTGATTTAAGAATCATTCACATGAAACATGAATAGGATCAATTTTACTCCTCAAGCACACACTTGATTATAATCTATGAGTCCTACTTGCGTGTTCCTATACTTATACAAACATAACTTACACACAAACACTCATATAAAACAACAAACTAATTAATTCCAATTCATCGCATTTAACTGTTTCCTGTTATTACAGACATCAATCCACCCCCCACCTCCTATATCATTCCATATCCCAACAATTACATTATATGGAAAGAAGAGAGCATAAGACTTATTCAAAAGATTCAGGGTGCTTCAAGGAAGACTACTGGCGCCAGATGGTGCTCCTATATCTAGGATATCATCCTCACAGCTTACACACATTAATTTTTGTGTACCGTCGTCAGCTTCAGAATGGCATTGTCATTTGTCTCTTTGCAAAGCTATTCATATACACACATTCGTGTGTATGTGACATGTCATGTTCACACGTCCCTCATATGTCCTTCGTCTGGATGGGATTAAACTTGGAGGTATCATATCTCCCTCGCCCCCCCCCCCCCTGTTTCTAACCTTGAAACTCTAGATTCGTTGGTATAATCACTTCGATCTGTAATAAACTAACTGGAAGTCGAAATGGCTTTTCGCTTCGTTAACGATGAAAGCCAAAATGGAGTCCTATCATCGGGGAGAATCACTGAAAAGTATTTTGATTTGTGTTTGGTTGAAATTACACTGTGTATCTTTCTGCAGTTTTAAAGGGAGGATTAAAATTCTAATAAGAAAACAAAAAAAAAAAAAAAAACACATCAAAATAAGGAGAGGTTTATGACTTAAAGATATATATTAATCTCCAATTCAACTTACAGAATTCTTCCATCCAACACATATATTGCTGCGACAAAGAAATTACTAAGGATATTCTTAAATCCTTGAAAGAGGATTACAGCAGAACAAAAAAATATAACAATAATTCCACAATCTTCTTAAGACGATCTATATTTAAACTTTTAACGAGTCGCCTTGCTTCGAAATTGTGTTAAAGTATACTTATACCATTACAACAAAATTGAATATCAAGTCCTTTAAACTTAAATCTGGTGTTTTCTGCAAGTAAGATTGGTTTATTAGTTCGCTTAAAGGATATTCTTCAAAAAAGTAGTAGGTAAGTAGGCATCCTTGTAAAAACTTTGCGATAATTTTTTTTTGTCCACAACAATACGAGACCTTAAGGATTTAGTACAAAAAAGAATCGATTATGATCATTAAAAATTCTCAAGTCTGTTTAGCCTCCGTCATGGTCATGCTAGACAGAAGGACTATATTGTACACTCTGACTATCGTTCCCGGAAAGAATCAGAAAACAAAAACAACAACAACAAAAAAACCCACATGGGTAAAAAAAATTGGCTTTTAGCCCACGACGGTCTTTGAAATTTTTGCCAACAAATTACGCATCGCTATAGTTGGTGCGGTGTGCCGGGAGGGGTGGCGTTAAACGGGGACAAAAAAAGCGGGCAAAATTATTTTTAGGAATTTGGTCATCTCTCTAATGCATCTTGTACTTAATTATCGACTGAACTAATTACAAGGGTAGAATTGTTTAGTAGTCGTTGTTGTTTATTTTTCGTTTTGGCATTTTGTATAGGGGTCTTTGAGGCAGTAGGGCGAGTCAAGAAGGTGATAGCATTCACTGAGAGTGTTGTTGACATGTTTATTGTTTTTTTTTTCTTTGTTTTTAACAAAAATACGAGAAATCATTAAGTTGCGAAAATCGAGGGTATATAGGTATAGAGTTGCTGTTGCTATACGAAACCAGTTGTTAGTTTATTTTTAACCATTTAATGATGAATGTTATTGCGAAAACTATTAAAGCAAGTATCATTGTTTGTTTTATTTACACATATTGGGATGCTTAAAAATATTGAAAGGAAAAATTGTTTATTTGTATTCATTATATGAAGTTGTTGCTTATTTTCATTGTCTTTTATAGATAAAATACTTACATAATGTAAGGAAGCATGTTCGAGTTAATTTCAAAATTGTATGACAAAAACTATGAGTTCCTGAGGTCATTTTAAGTCGAAAAATTTAAGAGAAAATTTTATCATTTTCGCTTTGTTTTCGTGTTATAATGGTTTTTATGATTTTGGCTCTTTTTTCCTTTAGGTGGAAAAATTTTGTAAATTTTTTCAATCAAGAATTTATATAAGTGTTCAAGTTTTTTTTTGCGAATAACGGTTTATATGGCTACATTGAATTCTATTAACACTTAAATTTTCTTTTAATCGGTCTGTTGGTTAATTTGTAATCTTTAATTGAAAAATAATTTCTTTGCATTTATGTGGCATGGTTTTCCCTGTTTTGTTTTTGAAAAAAAAATGCGATTTTTTATCGTATGAGCCATTTTCAACCAACCTATTAGGCATTTAAATATAGAATCAAATTGCGCTTCATACTAGCGATATAGGGCAAGTTTACGATTCGTAAAAAAATCGAACTCGAAATAACAATCAGACATGTCATTACGATGGCAGAGAATGCGAAAAAGTGGGTCTCGCAATTCTGTCTGTCCGTCTGTCTGTCTGTCTGTGTATACCACTAGCTAGAGTCTAAGCTGCTGAAGCGATTTTCTTCAAATTTGGTGGTCAACTTTTTTCAAAAACGGTTCTAACAATTTTAATTCAAATTTGTGTGGTACTTCTAACATGTAGTAATGTCATTCTTCTGTAATAAAAGAAATGTTTGTAAAAATTCTACTAACGGTACCTCCCATAGAACAGTTTTTTTTCATTTTTGACTTTCTCTTAAACGACTGAACGAGTTATGATGTTTTTTTTACTCAGAAGCTCCTTAATAACCTTAAAAATTATTTTACATCGATTTTCAATTTGTTGTTTCTTAAAATTTTTCTTTTTTAATCAAATCAAATGGCATACTTAGTTTTGAGCTCGAAATAATTTTAGAAGTTGCTTATGTCATTTTAGTAGTAAATTTAATTTTACTTATAAAATTATTTATTTTTAAGAACTTGAAATAAGAAGCTTGAACGTCCACAACAACTTTGACCCTAGGAGCAAGAACCTGCAACTCAGTCGTGCATTTTATTTTTTCTTTTACTCGTTATTTGAATTCTTGAGCTTGCTTCTTTTTTTTTTGTCACTTCAATATCTCTCTTATAATCTTTATCCTTTAGTTTAGTTTTTGGAGACAATCTATTTAAATTGTTATTCTCACGATCAAGCCTTTTCATTAGGTTATGCGAAGGTAATTAAAAAAAAAAAAATTATATCTAGACATATACCAAAATGATGAATTCTGTTCGTTCACTGTGGCGTATACGTAACCTTTTAAATGTAAGCATAACTGTTTCTCAAGTTGAATATGTATACAAGTTACACAATAAAATGTGACTTAAGGTTTTAGTAAAAATTCTTGCAAAAGATCTTCAAAAGTTCTGTCATTTAATCAGATTTGAAAAAGTATGTGCCTATAACTACCAAGAAGTCAAAATTTATTTTAAAACAAAAAATAATAGTTACTTTGTGTTATTATTATTGGCGTTTGTCAACTGACACTTTTTGTTACCAGTTTTGAAATTATATTATTAAATCGGTTAAACGAAAAATTGAAAATAGGATTTACTTCTGTATAAAAAGTGACTTAAGTGGAATTTTCTTCAAACGTGCCTCAAAGTAAACCCTCTGTATCATGCACAAAAAAAAAATACAAAAACCAAAAGAGAAATGAATCGCGGTAGCAAAAAACTGACAACAATAAAAAAAAAAAAAAAGAAAACGTATCATTGTTTGTATTGCTTTGTGGCAAAATTTGAAGTGAAAATTGATTTATTTGATTGAAAGATATCATATTTGAATTTGGGAAAAAGTGATTTAAACGTCAAATATTTGTTTTATTTCAGACAGTCAGATAAATTTGTGTGTTTTTATCTACATAGGGGGTAAATTCTTTTAAAATAAAAAAAAAAATGTGGTATCACTTAACAAACCCCACTAAAGTATATCCTGCATTTTTATGTGTGTGTTAAAGTGAAGTGTTTTGTTGTTTTGCCTTAGGAATTGGGTTTCACATGCGGTTTTTTTTTTCTTTTTTTTTTGTGGTGAATTTGCATAATTTGTTTTTTTAGACAATTTATTTTTCTGGTTTATTTGAAGATGGAGCAAACAGAGTTCAGACTTTACACGTCCCTAGGTGAAATAGATTTACAGACTAGCTATATTGGTACAATTTATTGAAGGATTATTTTTATTTCTTGCAAAGCTGTACCTTCTGTAATTTGTGGTACCTAAGGCTTTATTTTATGAGCCTGTTTCTCTTGATCTTGGAAAAAATATTTAAATGCATAAAATATGTTTACGTATGTATGTAATGAATGTATGTATGTAAATGATATTTATGAGAAAATTGAGTGTCTTAAGTTATTTCGTAGGTGTTCAATCTATCACAAGAATAAAAAAAATGCGTAAAAGGTGTGGTTAATGGTTTCTAGATGTTAAAGAACACAGCACAAACATTCATATGAATCTTGAAAAAATGTTCTTGCTTTGAGTTTTGATATTATAACCTTGTTGGGTAATGAGTAGGGCCTCGATTAAAAAAAAAAAAAAATCCGGAATAAATAATGTCTTATAAATATTGTGATAGAACTGCATCCCCCAAATTGTATGAACAAATTGAATTGAACATCTACTGGGTTAGAAGAGATTTTTTTGAAGTTATACTTCTTTACCGGCGTTTATAAAAAAAAATTCAACCAGTAATATCACATAGACTTTTTCGGCCCATTATTTTTTCACACAGACACTATAAGCAGGTAAACAGTAACAACACACTTACATTTTATACAAGTTTTTTATTTTTTATTTTGCATTTTGTGTGCAACACAATAAGATTATTAAATTTAAGAAGTCAGCCATTGTTATTGATAAATCTGACTTCTTCATTTTCTACACTATTAGTGATAGACTAAAAATATATACATCAATGTATAATGTAAGATTTTAATACAACAAGATTTTTTAAAATTAGGGTAAAGTGGGGTAAAAGATAAAAATAATTTTTTGTACATCTCCAAAAGTAAAATGGTTATAATTATAAAAAATATTTTATTGAATAGATTTATTGATTATGAGTTTCAGCAAAGAAAAAAATTCTAAAAAAATTTTCTTTGCAAGTAAAAAACTATTTTCCAAAGTCTAATATTTTTTTCGACCTTTGAAAATGATGTTAGTGTGGGTAAAGTTGATATTTTATTGAAAATTTTGTTATACACATTGATAGATAATAGACAAAATTAAGGATCTAATACTGATTATATTCAGAATGATCCACAACGGTATGTTTTAAAAACACAAATGTTTTTGAAAGTTTATGTGGGTGGCTTAATTTGTTTTAAAAATCAGTGAATATCAGGAAAAATATTTTGTCAAAATCGCTTTTAGACTTATGTGTTGTCTATGCACTTGTGAAGAAATTAGACTTTTAAACATTTTTTTCAATGAAACACAAAAAAAAAACAAGATTTTCCAATCCAAGGTTTTTGACCGTTTGCAACGGTGTTTTATTTTTATCTTTTTTATTTCTACATTTTCGAACTTGAAATTAACACAACCATTAGATATTAAGTAAATATTTTTTTGTACAAACTTTCAAAATTTTCTGTACTCTGTGCGCCGAGATAACGGTAAAAAGAGTTTTGTTTCCACGGTGATGTATTACACATAACTGTACTGTACAATGTACATGCTATAAAAGCTTTACAAACTTGAAAAGAACTTTATCGAAATTCAACAAAATTCAACAAAATTGTCTACTTTGGTCGTCGGAACCCGACCAGCCACCAGTGAAGAACGGTACCGTCAACTCACAAATGGATTCGAGATGGTTCATTTATAAAATTTGTTACTTTTGTACTGTCAAATTTTAAAAATAAAAATATAAAAATAATGAGGAAAAGGCGATGTGCAAAATGAATTATTGTTTTCTTATTCTTTTTGCAAAATTGTATGAAGTTTGTTTGAATTTCATAAACCAATGTACTACAATATTTTTGGTACAAGTGTTTTTGATAGGCAAAAAACATTTTTAAACATAAAAATGCATATTTACAGATTTTAGAAAGAAAAATTTAAAAAAAAACAAAAAAATCTGATTTAATTTGATATTATAATCTGTAACTTTAGTTTTAGTAGCAGGATTTTAATAAATTTTACTTTTTAGATGAAATGTTGGACTATAATTCTGTATAAAAATAACAATTATATTGATTTAACATTGCTACAGAAGTCGTAAAGTAAAAATATGATTTTAATGAATGCATTAAAATTACAAAATTTAATGAACAATTTGATAATTTTGATTTAATCCTTATTTCAATTTCAAGACGTACCTGTTTTCTTAAACAATGTGATAAAAAGTTTATAGAATTAAATGGAAAACAAAGACTGAAAATTATATATTACAGAACTTAACCAAGTTTTTAAGTTAGTAATAGAAAGATTGAAATCTCAGTAAAAATAATAAAATCCATCTAAATACAATTGTTACTTAAATTGTGTAAATATAGGCTCCACAAGGGAATAATGATAAATAAAATAATTAATAATAAATAAATCACATTATCTACCTTAATTTTTACATTTTGTAATTTATTATTGTGATTTAAATATATTATAATAACAAAGTGATCACCTGTCATTTTGAAGTATCAAACATTAAAGTATCAAAAACCATTTGAAATTGACCGAACGCAAAAATAAACCAAATTACAGGTGTTTGGTCGATAAAATATCAGTTATATGAAATATTTGAATGAATTTCACAAAAAAGTAGGTACATTATGCTTCTTTGTAAAAATTCCTTTCTAGAACTTTTCTCTACATTTCAAATAATATAATGAAACATCCAAAAAAAACTACTCAAAAAAATAAAATTATGATAATTTTGTTGGCGGATAAGAAAACATAAATTTAATATTCAACCAGCCATTGTAATAAACCAACCGATAGTAAATAGCAAAGAAATAAATTTTCGATAAATCTGACCACAATCAATCGACTCGGATTGTAATGTCAAAAATCGATGAATTTGCTGAATAATTAATGACTTTAAGGATGCGTTTTATTTTTATGTTTGTCGGTATACGCGCGGCAAGCACCACTTTAATCGTTGACTGCTGGTCTACTCTGCTCCTTAGTTGTAAAATTGTGTTATATAAAGTTGCTGACAGGAGAAGCACATGCAATAAATCAGGTTTTAAATGCATATTGCTTGACGTTTATTGATCTTTTTTTTTTTTTTCTTCTTCCTTTTCTGTTTTTGTTTGTGTAAAAGGTTTGCATTCGAAAAACCCTTGGTAGTTGAGTAAGAGGGAAACATAAACGAGGTTAAAATCGAACTTACAACGATAAAATGCACATTAAGGGTAAAATAAGGTGAGTCCTATCAGGAAATACGGAAACTGTATTCGAGTGTGCCAACGACCGGTAAATCGAACAAGTGCAAAAAAAATCAATAAATTCCATTTTATTGGTTTGAGGTGGTTCGAGGAGGGTATAGGAAAGGTGCATGAGTATAAACTTACCTACATTTTATTTTTGCTACGTGAGGAATGTAATCGGGTTTGTTTTACGTGCGGAAAGTACATTACTTTCAACATTTTGTTTATGTTAAGCTTTTATAAATTGTATTCTGCGAAAAAGAAGGTAAAAACAGGTTGGGGCCAAATGCTGATTTTCTTTTATTTCAGCTGATGGTGAAGCACCTTGTTATCTTTTTTTTTTTTTTATTTAGCTCAAAGTGGAATTTGTTGTTTGTTCTATTTTATAATTTGGAATATAGATGACTTGGATTGTAGGATTTAATTGAGTGATAACAGCTGTGGGCGGAAAAACGCAATGTCAAATTTCTCAATCATTATTAAATTGGTACCATCATTAAAAAAAAACGTAAAATTACGAAAATTTCGGTTTTTCAAGTATGTATTACTTAAAACGGTTCATGTTATAGAAAACGTTTGAATCCGTGGGTGTAAGAGTCTAAAATTTAAATTAATAGCAAAAAGCAAAATTAATAGAGTTGTATTGAAAAACTAACAATTTTTTTTGAAAAATAATGTATATCATAATTGAAGGTGGGAAAAATCGTACAATAATTTTCAATCACTCACCGAATTATTTATAAACAAAGCTCTCACAATGTGTTAACATCGATAAGAAACCAATAATTAGTTTTAAAGAATTAATTATTTTAAGAAGTTCGTCGAATGCCCCTTTAATGACGAAGATTTTGACTAATAACACTGGTCTACAAAAATTAAGTTTTTTTTTGTCCTTCGCATAATTTTTTGAATCTAAATTTTTTAAATCTAAATCTGGTTTCAGAAAAATTCTATCACGTACAGTTTTTTTTTTTTAAATTGAATTTTAATAAAATGTGATTGTTTTGTAGAGTCGGTTAACCTGGTATACTAATAGTCAAAGATTTTGAGACGATTCTGCTAAAATTTGGAAGACTTATTTCACATAGAATAATCTGATTCCTGAAACCAGATTTGTTTTTATTCATCAATGTATAGTCCGATTTTAAAACATTTTTTAAAAACTATTATATGCATACCTTACCCTCTAGGCCAGTCTAATATAACTATTTTAACAGAAGAGATATCTGGATATTTTGATATTAAAGAGATTTTTACGCAAAACTGAAATTGGATCTTAGGCAAAAAATGGATGATTTTATAGTAGGAACGGCTATTTTATTATAATTACATTGAATATTAGTGTGAATATTAATAAAAACTTTCAAATATCTTGATAGTTTTATTTTATCTCAAAAAAAAAACACAATTTTGTAGGAAATATATTATTAAAAATTGATTTTTTATAAATTAGTAAAAAATGTAACCTCTTTTGGCATCTATGACTTTTAAAGGCATATTGGAACAGATTCTACAAGTTTCTGGAGCATTTTTTTAAAGGTATTTCTTTCCAAAGCCTAAGAGTTTTGACCTCCAAAATAGTCTCATTGCTTCTGCGACTAAAAATGATGAATCCATCTTTGCTTTTATATAAGCTCATAACTTTTCTATGATATTTAAGTCAGGGCTTTGAGATGGCCAGTTAAGGGTATCCAATCCAATGACATTCAAAAACTTGGTAAACATTTTTCTTTATCTTGTTGAAAAATTAAAGAGTTTTCTATGAGCCTATCGCCATATCGAAATGCGTTCTCATTTAAGACATCTAAAAATTTGTTTTGGTTCATCGTGTCTTCAATTGAAGGAAGGTCCCCTGACCGCTTGTAGAAATACCACTCCAGAACATAATTGATCCACCACCATAGGACATGGTCTGCAAAACTGGAGCAAACTTTTTATGCATTGTTTTCCTCATTCGAACAATTTTTTTTCTATGTGATCCATGGAACTCAAAAGAACTTTCATCCGTCCATAAAACTTTGTTCCAGAAGCTAAGAGGCTTATTTACATATTCCATTGCGAATTCCAATCATTTTAATTTTTTCTTAGCAGTTATAAATGGTATATTTCTTACAGTGTACGTATTAAAATTATATTCTTTGAGACGTCTGCGAATTGTTCTTTCACTGACGGAACTTTTTTGAAAGGTTCTCATTCCAAGCTTTTAGAGGTCAATGCTCGCAAATGTGCCTGTCTTCGTTTTAAGTAGTTTTCGGTTTTCTACCTTTCCGTTGTATATTTTGTACAGAATTAGTTCATTTGTTTTTGTTTACTTGGTAGTTTGGGGTTTGCCTTGATAAATTGAGTTCTCTGCTGATTTGTTTAACAGACAAGCCGGAATTGTATCTTGCGACAGTGGATGCTTAAACTTAGCTATGCTGTCTTAATCATTTTTGCACAAATCGGAGCCTTTACGAATTTCACTTTTTTTTTAAATGCTTTAAATTATGCAAAAATATTTGAAAATCTTATTGAATTGTTATTATTTCCTCATTTAAATAAGATTTCAAAGTAAAACAGCTCAATAATGCAATCTTCTTGTTTTTAGGTGGTACATTTACCTCTGTGATTTTCGGAATTTGACAATTTTTTATTTATTAAATCAAAATCATCTAGGTGTTGATACAGACCCTGTAAGGATTATCAAAATCAAGCGAACTTCACACTATTATTTTAATCCATAGAACCTAACCTATACATCAAGTCATTGTTTGATCAATCAGCAAAGATTTAAAGGATGTCCTGAGTATGTACTTGTTGGGACCAGAGGTTACCAGGAATTATCATGAAATAAAACTGCACTGGGGTATTGATCTAACAAAAAGTAGAGGTCTTACTTGTACTCCTGAGGTTCCGATATGTACCTACCTATGTCAGAATTAGATTTGTAAGCCGGCCAAATTAATAAGAGGAGTTTTTAAACTAGTTCTTCTTTTATTAGATAATGTAATTCGGTTTAACATAATATACGATCTTACACTAAGCCAAGTAGTTGTCATTTCCAATTAACTTATCAAACCATTTACGCCTTAATACTCCACCACACACATGCAGTCGAACTTTTAATCAAAGAATATATTTTCAACATTTCCTTATGGATGTCAATAACGATTGGTTTTCTTTTCAACTCTTTGCAGATTGAAATTTTCCTGAGTGCTTCGTCAGATTTTGAGTTCTAACATCCCATTGAATCACCCAACTAGACATACTATTAAGAATTTGTCCATCACCAGAGAAGTGCTAACAAGAGAAACAATTTCATCAGAAAACCCACACACATCTCCGAGAATCTATCAAAGGGACAAGGACAAAACAGCCAACTTGCATATAGAAAGAGTCTCGTATATCCTTTCAATTGAAAGGATCAAACGGCCAGAGACCGGAAATGAATTACCACCACTGCAAAGGAGCATCTTCAAAAGTGTCATCAGTAGTAGTTGTAGCTGTTGTTGTGTGTCACAGCTGTAAAAGTAGTAGTAGTAGTTGGGACCGCAATAAATTTGCGTTGAAACAAATTGACCGAAACAGACAATCTGAAGAAGACGAGTCCTTACTCCCTCGACAACAAGCACTTCAAAGGGACGACAACAACAATCGTTGTCGAATAGCCGGACAACGCAGCAACGTGTCGTGTCTTCGAAAAAATAACATAAATGAGTGGCAAGTTCCGTGCTGCTGATGAGAGTATCCTTTTTTGCATGGGCCATTACTCACAGGCCAACAAAGAAGGCTCTTGTACAATCGACTTTCATCACCGTTATACAACTAACTCGTTTGTATTAGTTTACTTCACTTTCATTTCAAACACACATCATCGACTTTATCATCGTTTGCAAAGCGAAGGCATAATAATTCATCTAATCGTCCTAACAACAAGGACTTTTCTAATTATAAGGCTTTGGGCGGAAAAAAAGTCCCTCCGACGATTAGTTCAAAGGAGCAAAGTCATTTCAGGAACCATCACTCACAGACAAAGAGCACTACTTCCATTACTACAATTTTCTTATCGTCACCGCCGCCGTCGCTGCCATTGTCGACGACGTTCCTGTCAGCTGTGACAAAAGTTTTTGGTTGCCTTTGCATTTGCTCGTGCTGGCTGGCATTATTGGTACGTTGCTGCTTCTGCTGCTGACAAGTATCGGCGAACAATGAAGTTCAGGTCAAGTTGCTGTTGCTGGTTAACGTTGCTGTTAGTTGGATCAAGTATAATTTCCGGTAAGTAGAAATGAACTCCTAACACACACAAAACACCTTCTACCTTACCTAACCATCATTTATATATTATCCAGTGCGAAAAAATATAAATATCATATTTCCGGCAGAGGCCATTTTTTGTGTTCGTATTCCTCAAACACGGATGCAACCATAGGACAAAGTTGGATGTTATAATGGTATTTGGTGTCACTTCAAGGTGTTTCCTATTATATTCGATTAAAATAAAAGTATAAAATATAAAAGAACGGAGAGCAATAGTAGAGAAATATAAGTAGAAGTCTTCTGTGCTCAGATTTAACGAGAAAAGTTAGACAGCAATGAAGAGTGTTGTCTGGGCTGATGGCAGATGAGATGGCAAAGAGAGAGTGCCTTGAATAATGGTCCTGCTGAGTTGGTTGGTTATAGTGTGAAAGGTCGTTAAGGATTATTAGATGTCAGGATTCCTTTTTTTTTTTTGTTTTTTTTGTTCTATGAAAGATCAAAGGCAAAGGCATTGAATTTATTTCAAGAAGAGTAAATGAGAGCATAAAGTTTTGCAATTAAAAATCTTGAATAGCCTCAGGAAAACAACAACTTTTTTGTTAATCCGCTTAGCAGCAGGTAGCTATTTGGACTCGTCGTGGTAAGGAATTTTGTTTTCTTTTTGATGTTTCATCTTCTACCATTCCATAAATAAGTTGACGAAGTGAAAGAGTTCGTTTGAGATATTAACAGTCAAGAAATTTTATACAGAAATTGTTAGAAAATATTTTGTAAGGGTTTTCAAGTTACATTATTACTTGCAATATAGGTACTATAAGGCAAGTTTATGATTCGTACAAAAAATCGAACTCGAGATAACAGAAATATCATTACGATGATAGAGAATGCGAACAAAATTAATCTCGCAATTCTGTCTGTCTGTTTGTCTGTTTGTGCTATACCTCGAGCTACAGCCTAAAACGCTGAAGCGATTTTCTTTAAATCAGGTGGTTAATGATCTTAAGTGATTCCCTAGAGGGGCAACTGAAATTGTTTTAGGACCAAAACTAACGGTACCTGCCATATAACCATTAAGGAAAAGTTATTTTTCTCAAAAAACAGCTCTAATGATTTTGATTAAAACTTTTGTGTCTACTTTTCCTAGTAATGTTTTTAAAAATTCTGCTAACGGTACCTCCCATAGAACGGTTTTTTTTCATTTCTGACTGAACCTATTTTTATAATTTTTTTTTCTTACTCCTTAACAACCTTAAAATTAATTGATATCAAAATTTTACAAAAAAATATTTTTTTGGATTTTTAAAAAATCTTACAATTTTTGTTTTTTTGAAAAATCAATTTTTCGAAAACGGGTCACTGTATTTTGGTTTCAGATGTGCATTAATATTAACTTGAAATTACCGACAAAATTTTAGATTTCACAACTTCTTTTTAAAAATGGCGGCCTTTCTTCACCTTAAGACTTGTGGGATGCTTCAGAAATTAATAACAGGATTGTTATAAACATTTTCCAACAAAAACCTGAAACAAATGTTGAATTATAACTGAAGTGTACTGAATTACTATAGAATATATAGTTGCTTAAAATCCAGTGTTCGAAAACATAGTTAGTTCCTTAAAGCTATATTTTGAAAAGTATTGGGTTTCATTTTTTAGAAAATTTAGTAAATTTGTAATCGTATTTACAAGAATATAGTCGAAAAGTATAGTATTGGGTCTGGACGTCTGGGACGGTTTTATTAACACAAAACACAAAACGTTGAGTGGGCAGTTGAACTTAGAATAAATTATTAAAATTTAACTGGCTTCTTATTGACCTAAAAAGACAACATAATTTCACTATTACGATTGGATTTGAACAAAAAAAATAAAATAAAACCCAATCTAGTGAATATATTGTTGTGTTGTCCTGATAATTCCTTATATTTATAGTGGCTTATTTTATTTTTGATTTCCAACCAGACTATACTGAATAATTTGTATCTTTATTTGTCCAAAAGGTGTTGTTTATTAACACTAACACTGCTAAATTTATTGTGGTCTTACATGACTGATCGATATCAAAACTTTTCCAACAGTTGTTTCATATGTAGAACTAACCGACACGTAGCCGTATTTCAAAGAACAGTACTGTTACATTTTTAAACAATTTTTACGATTATTGAAAAAAGTAGTGTTTCTGAACCCATTTTATGCCTTCCGCATGTCCTTAATTTGTGTGTTAATTGCGTCTAGATTAAACACATTCTACTATAAAAGATTACAGTGGCAAAAATTTAACACCCGACCTCATTTCTACACAGAGGAAATGCTGATTTACCAAAATTAGCATCTCTCCACCATAAAAATAACCCTAATTACCGGTTTTGTAGAGAAGATAAATTCTAATTGCTTAGTGCTCACAACTAAAAAAAAAAATATGAATGATAAAACATATACGAAACTTTTTTGTCTGTTTTTATAAAAAAAAAAAAATTATTATTATAATAGCTTCCTTGCAAACATCAAAGATATTATATTCCATCAAATAGTCCAGTTTCCAATTTTTTTTTTTCTTGCTTTTGTATAACTTTGGAGATACGACGAAAATACTCTCATAACGACTTTTATATCTGGGAGTATTTTTTTTTTTCTTGTCCTTTTATGTTTTTATCGTCATAAGAAGAACCCCTCTACATCCGAACTCAAAGGACATGACACACATTTTGAGAAGAAAGTTTTCAGTAGATATACAGACACTCGAACTCATCCCCACTTTGACTCCAATTAAAAAGTAGCCGTAATGTCTTCCTTAAGTCGTTAATTATATTTTCAGTGTTTCCCTAATGACCCTGACTTCTTGATTCTCCCATCTCAAATCTCGCATCCTCGTTTGCATATTTTCTTCACATCTTTAATGAAACCCAACTAGACATCCTAATCCGTTTTCATCTTGGCAATTAATTAATGATTATAATCATTTCCAACAACACAACAACAACAACACCACCAGCCAAAATAGATATGATGCATAAGCATTTTGTTTTTCATTTTAATCCACTTAGAAGTGTTCTCCATCATGATACACCAATATACATCTACTTAACTCACATGCAGAAGCAACACATCAAGATTCAAGAGACTTCTAGGTTCTAGCCAACTTTATAAGGAACACACAATTTCAAAAGAGTCATCCTTCCTATACTCTAACCAACTCGTGAATGTGGGTTGTGTCCTTGTCGTCATCGTTGGTGTTTTTAGTCTCGGTTATTTTAAAATCACCGAACCAAAACAGTACAAGAAAATCTCATAAAATCATAATTTTATTTATCAAGCATGAAGTCATCTCGTTGATCAAATCCCCCCCCCCCCCTAATTCTCATTCGTTATTGCGCTCGAGATTGGTGGCGCTGGGGTTGAGGCGCTCGCTGTCGTTGGGGTGGCAATTATTATATTTTATCCATAAGAAAATATAATTAAGGCATCACATTCCCCGACTATAGGTCGTTGTTGGCCAAGAGGCATTTTTCAACTAGAAAGTGAGAATAGCCGCACACAAGTTCTCACACTTTTTGCCATCCATGCTACCTTGTTCAAGAGTAATGCGTGCAAATTAAATTAACTTTACTTGCAATAGCAAAATTGAATGTACAAATTTCACCAGGGACGTAGTTTGTAGAAGAAAATAAAATGCACAACTGGGATAAAGGTATTTGTTCTTAATTATGGTCAAAGTTGGGCCGTTGGTTGTTGTAGTTTTTGAGTTTTGAACAATTTTCAATAGTTTTTCTTTGTGAATGAAAAAAAACAATAATTTGAATTATAGACCCGTTACCTTGACTTTTCTAAGAAAAGAGATCTTTCGTCAAATCCAGTAGGTACTTCTTTTTTTTAAGTGAGTTGTTTATTATGTTAAGTTGATGTAAGATACAATTTTTTTACATCGAGATCCGAACAACATTGGTAAAAATGCAAATAATACGTCACATTCTTGAGCTTTTTCAGTGGATACAATTTTCAGCTTTAAGGATTGGGTTTTGACTGTTTTGAATATTTTTTTCGTAACATAAATCAAAATAATAGAACGCGTTAATTGGGTAAAAAAAAAAAAATGTAAGGGGTGGGGTGTCTATATCCCCTCGTTCAGACAGAAGGAGCAATTTTCTAAAAAAATGAGTTTACACGTAAAAACATTATATTCAAAAAATAACCGGTAATACCTAGAAAAAAATCCTCCATCTTATCTTAGAGCTTAAATTTTGATTTGAAAATAAAGTTATTTTAGCGGATAGTTAAGAGTTTTTTTTTCTGGTTAAAAAATTATTAACAACAGTTTTACAAAGTTAAGTGTACCCTTTATGTTTAACTACTTTTCGCCCTAATTATTTTAAGTCAAAAACTGAAAACTGAACTTCCTGAAATTCAAGGAAATTTTTCTGGCTCTTATTGGTTTTTTGTTTGGTTTCGTCTCAAACAAAAAAAATTGAGGTTTTAATCAAAACCAACATTACGATGATGGAGAAGTAAAAAAAGTGGTTTTGGTCATGTCGTCCAACGTCAGTGCGTCCATCTGTACAGAGAGCCCCTCCTTGACGGATTTGCTTGAAATTTGGTACAGATTACTTTTTTTGATATTTCCAAGGTAGATTTTTCTTGTTTTTTTGAAAATCTTGATTAGAACGGATACCTCCCATACCTATAACGGTTTCGAGTAGGTAATTGAATTTTTCTCGAAAATGGTTCTAACGATTTCGATGAAAATTAGTGTATGTTGTGTAATAAGTGATTATTTTCTTCGATGTATTTTTTTTTGTTTGTGCAATCCAGTCGTGCATTTAATTTCCGTTTTTTTTTAAATATTTTTGCATGTGAAGTAATTTTTTCTTAAAGAAAACTGTCACTTTTGTCTGAACGAGGGGATATATGAACTCTATCCTCTACATTTCTTGTCTTTTTTTAGACCTCAGAATCTCTACTGCTTTCTGTTATACATTTTTATTGCTTTATTTTGAAAATCTTGGATATATTTTGTATCTTGGAAACTGTTAACAGTACAAAAATGGTACTATCCTAGAATTAAATAAAATTTAATTTTAAAAGGATTAACCGTAGAGCACAGCTTAGAGTCAGGAACTAGCACTTCATAGCTAAAACTGCCAATTACTGAAAAAAAAACGCTAAAATTTAGCGGTCATACTTTTGAAAGGAAAGAAATATTTTTTGAAATTTTAATAACGGTACCTCACGTTTTTCTATTTTTGTTATTTTCTTAAATTGACTTAACTGACTTTGATGAAATTTTTTTTATACAGAAGCTTTTTCATAGTTTTAAGATTATTTCAAACTTGGTATGTGGCGTTTTTTTGGAGACTATCCCCAGATGTTCTTTGCATTATTTTTTTTATACCAAAAATAACGGTACCTCTCATGTACCGGTTTTATAAAAACTAATTTTTCTCAAAAATGGTAATTTTTTTAGAAAAGGTCTATCTTTAAATGGAAACCATTTTTTCAAGAACCGGTATTAACGGTACCTGCTATAGAATCATTTTTTTTTAATTCTGTTTTTTTCCTTCATGACTTAATCAATTTCAACAATTGTTTTTTAACATAAAAGCTTGCCGCAAAAATATTTAATAAACAAAATTTCGAAAATTATTTTTTTGGATTTAAAAAAAAAATTTAAATGTTTTTTGAATGTTAATTTTTTAGAAAACTACTAAATATTTTATGAAAAGAAGTTTTAGACGTTGATAAATAATTTCTTAAATTTTTTTTTTATAAAAGTCATTGCAAAATTTTTTAGAGAAAAAATAGTTTTTTGAAAAAACGGACGATTTTCAATTTTTTTTTTTTCTGAAAATGTATCGTTATAGAAGAAACCAAATTGCATACTTTGTTATGAGGTTAAATTTATTGAAGAAGCTGTTTTAGTCATTTGAAAATCGAATTTTAATTTGTTTTTTTAAAACTAAATTTAAATTTACTTATAACTTTATTTATAAGAGCAAGTACATGCAATCCAGTCGTGCAATTTATTTGAAATATGGTTTGAGCCATATGCAGGTTAGGAGGGGGAGCATTTGCCAGTATTTCGGAAATTTGTATTGTCCATGGCAAAGGCACCCCACAAATTGGCACCCCTTGAAGTGGCTTTGCCACTGGCAAAAGCACCCCTCTAAGTGGTTTTTGTAGGCAACGTATCCCCACGTAAGAATGGCAAAGGCATTTTTTTTTTTTAATTATTGATAACTTTTTGCGATAAAAACAAAATAAAAATCAATTCTACATTCTGTAGAAAATATGATTTACAATCGATTTTAGTAAAGAAGAGTTTTTTTAAAAGAAAAATGCCACGCATTTACGACAGTGTTGTACCTTGATTTTTTTAGCAACATACAGGTCCAAATCAGTTGTTGTATGGCGGAAAACTGTCAAACTTTTTGGGAAGTTTGCAATGGAAGATGTGCAACCAAAATCGATATTTTGATATTTTACAATGAGTTGGGTTGACCAAAAAAAAAAAACGATTGGCAAATGCACCCCCTTGGCAAGTGATCTCTCTTCTAACATACATATACAAAAAAATATTCAATTTATTTTTCTAAAAATATATGTTTGATAATAATATCAAATGGTATACTTTTTTTGAGCTCGAAATCATTGAAGAAGTAATTTGAGTCATTTTATTTATTTTTAAGAGATTTTTATATGAGAGGCTTTAACTTCCACAACAACTTTGACCGTAATAGCAAGTACGTCCACCCAAGACGTACATATTAATTATTTAGTATAGGAATGCAAGAACTACAACTTCGGACTAAGTCTACTTGTAGTTGAGGCGTTATATTAATAACATACAATACATACTGCCGATTTATATCCTTCACTACCAGTATTGCACAATTTTATCCACACTAGAAATATCTCTTGCCACACAATTGAGAAACCTCTGAAATTCACCTCTAAAACAAAGCTTTAAAGTTGAAAATTATATGGAATCCTTTTGCCAGAGGCAATGTTGTTTATTTTATACCGAAGTTGAAACATCATAATTTAAACATATCAGCACACCTTCACTGATTTTATCCGTTCATCTAACATCAAACGTATAAAGACGTTGATGTCGATGAAATCAGCACTAAAATGTACCTTCCATCAACAAAACAAACGCAAAGACACGACACTGTAACACGATAGAGGTGAGTCTAAACTGTATGATGGTGGGTTACAGTTACACAAAGTAGTATAGAGGTGTAGGCTAAAGTCACGAGGCCTTAAGTCCTATCTTCAAGAGCAAAATTGCTTTGGCAATTTCCGAGAAAAAATAATGGCGAAATCAAATTACCATGAAACACCGTACCTACAGACACACCTAGGTGTGTATCTACCCCCCTGCCCCTACTCTATCTATGACGCGCTGGCTGTTGTAGGTATTTCATTTTGGGCGAAGCAAATGGTTTCTTGTCGTCATCTTTTTTGCCATACTCTTTGTCCATAAGATGACGACGAGGACGACAACACGGTAGCGATGGTGGCATTTCTGTTAAAAGATTCACACCTAATTGAATAAGCTGAAATTAAATTGAGTTGTAAGATTCGATGTCCTTTGGAGAGAGGGATGCTCTGAAATATTTCTTATTTTTTTTGTTTTTTCTTCTGCACTTCCCTTGTTTGTGTACACACTAAATGTATTTTGTTTTAACCTTTCAAATTCCTTTCCAAGTTTCTATTTCATCTTTTAATACCTATATATAAGCATAAGTAGACTATATTGGAGGCGTTGGAAATAAGCAATCTTCTTTAGCCTCGAACAATCATGGAGGGTAATGAAATATGAAGTTTTCAAATGGAGGTTCAACACGAGTAATGGATTACTGAGTGAAGATTATTTCAGCAACATGCTTTCAATTGTATTAGATTTTTTTTTTTTTTTTTTTGAAGAAAATAAAATGTAAGAATTTCAAAAGAAAATATTCTGAGGCTTCACTTGGACTTTTTTTGTAAGAAGCTTTTTTTTTTGTTTTCATATTAAGATAATAACTTGGTTATCCTTTTACATTATGAAACCCAAGAAGAATACAAAAAAAATGTACCTAATATTATTTAATTTATTGAAGGGAAGAAAAAATTGTAAATTTATTTAACACTACTGGTGATGACTATGATCCTACTCGCATAAGTCTCGACTGAGACAAAAGCTTTTTCAATTAATTCTACAATATAAATTAAGGAAGGTCTTATTTTTTGAAGTTATACTTCTTTACCGGCGTTTTTAAAAATATTCAACTAGTAATAACACATAAAATTTTTCAGCCAATTATTACTGTTTTTTTTCACCAAACACTATAAGTATAGGTAACCAGTAACAACACACTTACATTTTATACTGGGCTTATTTTTTTTTTTATTTTGCATTTTGTGTGAAACACAATAAATTTATTAAATTACAGAAGTCGGCCATTTTTATTGATAATCTGACTGATTTATTTTCTACACTTTAGTTAATAGAAAAAAAACTAAATAAACCAAAAAAATAGGTGTTATAATGTAAAATTCCGATATGGTTATTGAAATTCCACCGGGAAGTTAGGGTAAAATGGGGTAAACGATAAAAAAAAACTTTTTGTACATCTCGAAAAGTATAAGGGTAAGAATTATGAAATATATTTTTATTGGATAGATAAATTTAAGTATTGATGAGTTTTTCTCCAGAAAAAAATTCTAAAAAATCAACTTTTCAAGTTAAAAATTATTTCCCAAAATCATATATATTGATAAATAATTTATGTTATGTTGCTGTGGGTGAAGTTGATGTTTTATTGAAAAACTAATTATCCACATTGATAGATAATGAAAAAAAAAAGTTTTGGAGTTTAGTACGGATTATAATCAGAATGCTCTATAACGGTATTTTGAGCTTTAAAATACACATACTTTTTTGAAAGTTTATGTGGGTGGTTGATTTTATTGAACGAATCTAAGAATAACGGGAAAAATATTTTGTAAAATCGACTTTTAGACTTATGTGTTGTCTAAACATGTGTGAAAAAATTTTATTTGTATATATTTTTTTCAATGAATAACAGTAAAAACAAGATTTTTCAGTCCAAGTTTTTTGACCGCTTCGAATAGTATTTTATTTTAATTTTACATTTTTTTAACTTTAAATACACAGACATTACATATTAGGTATATAAGGTACAAGATTTCACAATTTTGTGTAGTTTGTGAACCGAGATAACAGTAAAAAAAAATCTGGCTCTTAGAAAATATTTACCCAAGCCTTTAACTTTATTGAGCGTAACGATCAAATTAGCTTTAATTTGATATATCACACATACATATGCTATAGAATCCTTCAAAAACTTGAAAAGAGTTTCATCAAAATTCAACAAAATTCAACCAAATTTTCTGCTTCGACCATCCAGCAGTGGAGAACGGTACCGTTGGTTCACAAATGGATTCGAGATGGTTCGCTTATAAAATTTGTTATTTTTTTGTATATGGTCGGATTTTTTAGTATGAGGTGTCTAAATTATATATAAAATTAAATATAAATTGAACAGATTCTATTAGATAAAATATATCACATTAATTCTGCATAAAATTGGACAATTATTTTATCAAACATTGCCACAGAGGTCGTTAAGTGAAAATATGTTTTTAATGAATGCGTTAATATTACAAAATTTTATGAAAAATCTGATAATTTTGATAAACTTTTTAGCTCAATTCTTAGATGTGTCTGTTCTCTTAAGCAATGCAATGCAAAGTGTATTAATTCAATTAAAAACACAAAATGCACTTTTTATGCTCGCTTGACCGATTGTACCATTTATAACATCTCACTATTTTTTCATAAATAATTTCAAATTTCTATAAGACTATACCTTAAATATCAACAAATAATATTTTGATACATAATTTGATTCAATAAGACACTCACAAGCTTCGCAATATCATTAAATAATATCAAAAATAGTGTAAATTCCATTTCACACATAAATGAACAGCAGTCATTTTGAAGTATCAAACATTAATGTGGGCAGCTACAAGCTTCAAAAAGCCCATTTGAAATTGGACGAACGCAAAAATAAACCAAATAACTGAAGTTTGGTCGATAAAATATCAATTATATCAAATATTTTAATAAATTTCACAAAAAATCAAAGTATATTTCTTTAAAAAAATTTTAGAACTTTTCACTAAATTTCTTAAATAATTTTACATAATATCCAAAAAAAAAACTATACAAAAATAAATAATAATAGGAAGTATAACTTCTGTCGCTCGTATTATGAGTACACATACCTTTTTTATAACTTGGATGTACCCAAAAATCTACTGCCAGATTTGCCAGAAGAAAATTTGTGATAATAGTCTTGACAAAATAGACATTATTAACTTTTAAATGGGCAAAGCTATTGAAATAATGTATGATACCAGTAGGTCTTGTATTTTAAAATGTGCCAAATGTCAAAAATAACGTTTTTTTGCATATTACACTTAAACTCTGAGTCCTATAGAACAGCTGTCTTGGAAAAAGTTGTATATGGTCACACCAAATTTTTTAAAGTTCCCGATTTCTTATTGTTTTTAGTGATCTTCAGCTCGAACATTATTGATTGCTGTGGTTTTTATATGTGCCTCGATTGGAGAGGAGACCGATGAATCTCTGTATATTTTGTTGTATAAAAATACTCCTTAAAAACCAGTGATTGGCTAGGAGTTTTCGATCAATAACTTTGGTTCCTTTCCATCATAATATTCATGATGTTTTCCAAACTCATGTCCAAGCCCAAACATTTTAAGATTAAGGTCTTTTGTCAACTTGAGCATTAAATAAGTATTAAAATCCATTAATTCGATAAATGAATGACCTGTCTAGGACAGCTGCCACCCAAAATAAATCTAATATAAAGTTTTATAGAAAAATAATAAAAATTCAAATTCACAAAAGTTCATCATCATAATCTTTAATTTTATGTTTCTAATTTCATATTCTTAAGAAATAATTTATATGCCTTTTCCTTCTCAGCAATTAGCAAATTAAACGTAAGATAACTAAATGGTTTCTGAGAGTAAAGAAAAAAAAAAAAAAGAAAAACCTGATTTATCTAAGAGAAATGATGATGATAATAAATTCTTAATGATTCTTAATCGTTCTTTTCATTTCACATTTTTTTTTCTATAAAAATGAGTTTTATCTGAAGAAGCTAGAGGTACTAATTGTTCAAAGGATGCGGAAACGAAAAAAATATTAAAGATAATAACGCATAAGCAATCGTAGACTGTTTTAAGTTCTTTCTTTGTCTTCGTTAAAGTGGAAATTATATTTTATTTCTTTAATCTGATAAAGCACTCAAAATAATGAGAGTTTTAATAATAAAATTTGAGTATTGTTAGTACTGTAATAGATATTTTGTTAACAGTGAAGTAACTAAAGCTGAAAATATGAAAAAAAAACACAAAATTCGATTCTAATCTTACTTACAGCGTTTTAAATGAATGATCTCCAAATGTAGTACGCCATTTGTTTTTTTCTGTAAAAATAAATTTTTGGAAACAAACATAATTGAAATGCCACTTTAAGCTCGTATTAAATTACATTTAAAAAGAAAAAAATCGAAAAGAAGTCGTAACCGTTTATCAAAAAAGTGTATTTTTTTTAGTCTTACATTTTTTTTTCGAAATTTGTTTCACAAAAATATATTGAAGCTACTTAAAAGTTTTTCCATAAAAAATGTCGTCTAAATCGTGTAAATAAGCATTGTTTTTGAGAAAAGGTTGAAAATGCACTGACAAAGAAAATTTTTGTTGTGCCGATACAGAATATACGTAAATTGCCATTACTTGCGATATGGGTAGGGGTACCATATATCAAGTTATGCATTCGTAAAAAAAAAAAGTTGAGATAACAATCAAACATGACATTACGATGATAGAGAAAGTGGGTCCGACAATTCTGTCTGTCTGTCTGTCTGTATGTATCAGAGACCACAGCCTAAACAGATGGGTCGATTTACTTCAAATTTGGTATGTGGC
This sequence comes from Meliscaeva auricollis, assembly GCA_948107695.1. NCBI lineage: Eukaryota > Metazoa > Arthropoda > Insecta > Diptera > Syrphidae > Meliscaeva > Meliscaeva auricollis. The sequence continues at coordinate 19,450,535 of OX403617.1, read as the reverse complement.
GTTTTTTTGGGAATATCCCCAGACGTTTTTTTGAATTTTTTTGTTGGACCCCAAATAACGGTACCTGTTATATACCGGTTTTAGAAAAACTCATTTTTCTCAAAAACGGTGCCTACGATTTTAATTTAAAAAAATCTAAGGTCTATCTAATGGAAACCATTTTCTCAAAAACCGTTATTAACGGTACCTTCATTACTCAATTAATTTCAACCATTTTTTTTACATGAATGCCTTTAAGCTGCCGTTATAATATTTAGTAAAAAATAAAAATTTAGAAAATTATTTTTTTGGATTTAAAAAAAAAAATTGATTTTTTTTTTTGAAAAATGATTTTTTCGAAAACTACTTGATATTTTTTTTCGAAATTTAGTTTTTAGATGTTGATAAATAATATCTTAAAAATGCCGTACCAATTTTTTCTTATAAACGTCCTTGCAAAATTTTATATAGAAAAAATAGTTTTTTTAGAAAACGGCTCAAACGATTTTCAAAATGTTTTTTTCTAAAAATGTATCATTATAAAAGAAATCAAATTGCATACTTTGTTTTGAGGTTAAATTCATTTAAAAAGCTGTTTTATAATTTTTGTTTTCTAAAACTGCATTTACAATTTTTTAAGTAAAAAAAAAAAAATATGATAAACTCCTATTCTTTCAATCTAATTAAAATTCCAGAAACTAATATTTTTTACTGTTATGTGTACAGTAAAAAATATTATTAACATGAAGTCTGTTGCATATTTTAATTCTACCGTCATTCGTCTACTAACTCAACTTTTTTGAATGTAAAATTTATATATATTTTGGATACCAAAAGTAAAACGTATAGATGTACATTTTAAATATTATTATGTATCTTACTCTTATTTTACCTACTTTTTTTTTATTTATAAAAGGAAAGGATATTCTTACTATATAAATCAGCTTTCAAAAATTCCACTTGGTATACAATAAATCTCTTCATCCTTACATACCATACAAGTAAGTACCTATACAACATCTCTTGTTTTTTTGTCAATGCCTTTTGTATTAAAATTGAGAAAATTTTAAAATAAAGACAGTTGCCATCTTTTGTATGCTTTGCCAATTTGAAAAATGATACCATAAATATAAGGATAGGAAGAGTCTTTATGGTGGTGGTACTTGAAAGTACAACAAACTAAAAAATGAATGCGAAAAATTCTGATAACTTATATTTTTCCAAGTACTAAACTCTTTATGTAGCATAAATGTATCTGTATATTTGCAATAATTAAGATACATGTAGTCAGGAATTTGGAAATGGGGATGAAGAAAATTTTCCACCATATTATTAAATGAGGGTGCCATTCTTTGCAGTATAAATTAAATAAATCTAAAACGTTCGGTCTTTTATGCGAAAAAAACAAGAAGTCCCAAGGACTAGTAACTGGATACTCTTAACCATTTCTTGTGTGCTTGTAGTTAGCAGGAACGGACCTTTAAACCTGATTATTCTGATAATATAATACATTATTCTTCTGCTAAAAATGCTCTATTTAAAAAAAAATGAACCTAAATATAAGTTAAGTCTTCCAATTTCCTTTAAACTTCAATATATAAGATTTCGCCTTATACAAAATAACAATAATAATAACTATAGTATATTTTGTTGCTATATTTCTATTTATATATTTCATCTTTAAAAAAGAAAAATTTAAATATTTACCTGAGTAAACGATGTTTTTGTATGTAGATGGAATGTATGAATGTATTATGTATACTTTTTTTTAACTTATGCATTTTTAAACATCCACCGAAATCCTACTTCCTTCGAGAGGATTTTCTTACTTTCTAAATCAGCTTTCCAGGAATTCCACTTGATATGCAATAACTGTCATCATCGTTATGAGTACCCAACGTTTTCTCGTTTTTTTTTTTTTTTTTTCAATTCCCTTTGTATAAAGATTGAGGAAATTTTAACATAAAGACAGTTGCCATCTTTTGTATGTATGCTTTGCCAATTTGAAAAATGATACCACAAAAATTTAAAGAGAGGGACTTAAGATTTTGTGTTCGAAAATAACACAGTAAATTGAAAATAAAAACGAGGCGAAGAATTTTTTTTTTAAGAAGGTTGGGGAGAGTGGGTACAAAGTAACAATTTTCATATTTTGTGCCATAACTTTAAAACCAAAATATATAGCCAAACAGAACAACGCGTATATTGATGAGTGGACATTTGGCTATAGTTAAATACTAATTTACCTTTTGACTTTCTATGTTCTACGAAACCATGCTATGTAAAAGAGGTGAAAGTCGAATGTTATAATCGTCCTTTCCATTGTACCAATTGTAACACGATGAAAGGACGAGAAATATTGGTTTAACTTCACATTTATTGCACAAATCCAAAATTAAAAATGTTTAACGAGGTGTTCCATTAGTTTAATGAACTCCGAACCTATAATGGTTTTGGTATGACTTCAAAGAATGGACGGAGTAATAATAAAAGCATAGTGATATGGTTTCTTTATACCATCTTAAAAAAAATCAAATTTCAATATAACATCCCATGTTTATTTAACAAACATTTTGTTTGGTTTTTTTTCGAGCTTGGTTCATAGAACCAATAAATTTGTCAACAGAATTAAATAAATTATTCAATATTCGTTAAAAAAAGTAACAACAATACCAAGCAAATAATATTCCATCTGTTATGTTTTTTGTTTTCTCTGCTTTGAATACATTTTGTATTTTTCGAAAGAATGAGAGGTTTATTTAATTTGACAGCAGTAAAGAAGGACATTAGAGCAGACGTTTATTAAGATTTCTGGTAGAATTTAAAAAAATGTATCAGTAGATACTTTTTAAGTTATACTTCTTTACCGGCATTAATAAAAATATTTAGCCTATATAGATTTTTTCAGATAATTATTATTGGTTTTTTTTTTTAACACCGAAAATAGTGTCGATATGAAATAGGTAAAGAGTAACAACACACTTACATTTTATACTGTTTTTTTTTAATTTTGTGTGTAACACAATAAATTTATTAAATTACAGAAGTCAGCCATTGTTATTGATATTCTGACTGAGTAATTTTCTACACTATAAGTGATAGGAAAAAAATATGTACACCAAAATATTGGTGATACAATGTAAGGTTCTGATTCGAAGGGATTTTTCGAAGTTCGACTGTCAAGTTAGGGTAATATGGGGTAAGAGACAAAAAAGAACTTTTTGTACATCTCGAAAAGTATAAGGGTTGGAATTTTAAAATAAATTTAATTCATTAGAAAAATGATGATCAGTTCTCATCAAAAAAAAATTCCTTAAATTTTTAAACTTTCAAGTTAAAAATTATTTTCCAATATCAAATATATTTTAAGACATTTGCAAATTATGTTACTGTGGATAAAGTTGATAATTTCTTCAAAAACTAATTATGCACATTTAAAGATAATAAAAAAAATTTTGGCGTACAATTATACAAAATTAAAAATGATAGGAAGTAGAACTTCTGGCACTCGTACATGAGTACGTGATTTTTTTTTTTTTAGTGTACTGATTATAGGGCGAAATAAACTCCGAAACATACACAAAAATGCACTACTGCATCGCACGCACTTGTACAAGTAGTCCAAAGCTATTATACATATGTATTTACTTGGTATGGAAATTTTAGCTTTTGGTTATCTGATGTTTGTAAGTTTTAACAGATATACACAAATAAGCAAAAATAAATGTTTATTTTTTAACGGAAACACTTTTTGAATTTTTTTTTTTGGAAAATAATTTTTTTACGATATTGGGTCAGTGAATTTTTTACAAAATATAGTTTTTAGATGTTTTTGAAAAGAATTCTAAAAATTTATCGTTATTGAAAAAATCATATCAAAAAGTTTAATTAAAATCTTTAAAGCCATTTTCGATAAAACTCAAATAACTCAAAAATTTTGTGTGGGAGGTACCTACTCGTTCTAGATGAGATATTCAAAAACAAAAAAAAAACAAAGTTTCGAAAAGTTTACATAAAAAATAACCTCTAAGAAATTTAAAGACAATCAAATGACGTGTTTGGACATTGGAAATGTGTACAGATGGAAGCACGGACGCACAGACGCACAGACGCATAGACCGACGGACGGCATAACGAAAACCATATTTTTAGTCTTCTCCGTCATCGTAATGTTGGTTTTGATTAAAACCTCAAATTTTGTTTTTTGACACGAAACCAATACTTGTCCTATAGAGAAAGTAAAAATGAATTTTATTAGTCCGGAAATTTTGTTTTTAAACGTTTGCGTATGTTTTAAATTGTTTTCCTGTTTAAAGACCCTTCAAAATGGACATATTTTCTCAACATACTGCAACATAACATTCTCAATTATGTTTTCCAAATAGAATAAGGTAACCATTATATCTTGGTTTCGGAATGTAGGCCCCCACTTAATGCCAAAAAAAACAAACTCAAACTTTAAATTAAATTTTGATTCGTCGCTTTACAAAATACAATTTTATTTTTTCTGCCCTTAATATGATGGCCACCACTGTATACAGTAAATTTTTGATCAAAAAGGTTCCTAGAATGAAAGTTTTGGGGGAATTTTGATTTCTTTCAGACTTAATGTTTTTGGATTTGCTGTATCCAAATATGAGGATTGCCAACAAAATTTCGTGACGCAACATGGTAAAAAATTCAAAAAACTCTGAAATTTTTAAAGATTTTGCAATTTTTGAATTACAACTTTGTTTTTAAGAGTTGAAAAAAAATTAATAATAATATGCCAAAATTTTAGCCCAATACTGTCTATGTAGCCATAACAGTTACCAAACTAGCACCTCTTCAAACTTTATCAATTTTTGATACCTCAAAAATGTTTAGTAGGATATAATATATATCTAGTTTAGTTCAGCTTTATTTTAACCGTTCACATTGATGTGAACGTTTAAGGCAAACTCCAGACTGAAAAAAAAAATGTCTGGGTTAAAAATAAAACAACGTTAACCAATGTAATATGTACCCAAAGGACTGAATAATAATAATATATTTTTAAATTTGTATATCTATTCTCATATTGCACTTATATTTGCTTCTTCTTTTTATAATAATTTTATTATTTTCCCTTATAGTCTTTATTATCATACCGTTCAAAGGATTCTTCCTATAAAATTCATAAATATACGTCTCATGATTGATGTGACCTACTTCAACCTCAATAAATTTTTTCCTTTCTAAGAATTTTATCATAAAAATAATATCTTCATAACGAAAAGGGTTTGTCAAAGAAAATAAAAATAATTTTTGCTTTCTTTTTTTATCTCTCTCGCTCATTCATAACATGAATTGTTTTCAATAAAAATTTAAAATAAGTAAAAATTTTGATTTGTCTTCGAATATATATTACATATATTGATTTGATATTGCTATAGAAATTCATATTTGGGTTAAATCTTTAAATTGGGTTCTTTAATCGCATAAATCTTTCACAAGGACCATAAATTATTTTTTGTTAAGACTTGGCAATCATTCAAGGGATGAAAATCCTACTAAACCAACAAATGTCTTACTTATTTGTTAGAAGAAGGAAAAGAAACAAACAAAAAAATATCAAAGCGATAAACTGTGATAGTACATAAATCAATTGCAATTCTTCATTCCATTTAAGTGGGAAAAATATATAAAAAAAAAAAGAGAAAAATAAAATAATAAGAAGAAAAAGACAAAATCTTGTACCGCATCAGGCACATTCTTCATGAAATAAGCCAAATAAAAAAAAAAAAAAAGGAAAAAGAAAACATATAAATTTACTACCCACTTGGCAGTTTTTCAAAATATCAATTTCATTTCGAAGTTATGGAAAAGTCTTGCTTGGGTAAAAGACAAAAAGTCATTCAATTTCATTACTCTACCATAAAAGTGATGGAAGAACAAAAAACTAATAAAACTCTAAACATAGGAACTTGAGTTTGCCTGGTCTGGTCATTCTAAAATAAGTTTGGTCCTCATCATCAAGTTTGTGAGAACAGTGCCGGATAGAAACATTTGGTTCTTGTACAAAATGAATGACTGTATCAAATGGGGGCCCGTAGTAAATAAATTACATTGAAGGTAAAGATGATGTGTTGGAACAAAGAATTTCTGTAGGGAATGGTCTCAATTTTCAATATTTTTCGGATAATAGGTACCTCTAAAACGGAGCCAAATTGACAATTTTTATTTGAAAAATATTTTTTGATTATTAAATTTTCTACCCAATTCAATGATTCATTTAAACAGAGACTTTCTTTGGTTAAAAAAAAGATTCTAAAACGCTATTTTTCCTTTATTCTTATTTTCTTTAACATTTTTCATTTTTATTCTACCAGGCTCCAAATTTAAAGAAGTTTTCTAAAAATGAAAAATAAATTAAAAAAAAAAGAAAACGGCTACGTGCTGGAGCTATACCCTATACAAAAACATAGCAGCCGGTAAGGTTTGATAAACTAGCAAGAACCTTTGAAACAAAAATCAAAACTAAACCAAGAAATAATAAAATATCCTAAAATGAACAGAAAAAAAAAAAAGAAAATACTTAATAAAGTTGATCGTTTGTTCTCCCTCAATTGTTAGATGCTGCTGATGGGAGTTAGATCTTATTATTATTTTCTTTTATCCTTTCCTTTAACTGTATATGAAGCCCAGGAAGTATTGCTTTGATTATTTTATTTAATCCAAAAATGTTGACCCAGTTTTTATTTTTTGTTTGTTTTACTTTTGCAAAGTTTCTATAGCATTCGAGGGAAAGATAGTACCTATTGTGTATATATAACTCATATAAAGTAGAGTTTTTGTATTTCAAAGTTTTTGTTGTATTTTATTTATTCTCCGTTAACGTGGTTAGAAGTAGGGTGATGAGATGTACATATATAGAAACAAAAAAACGGAAATATGAACTAAGCCAAAGAATAAACACGTTCCGGAACTTATAAATAGGGAAGTGGCTATGGCTAGCTGGGATTTAAGGAAATAATGTTAATGTTTGTGAATCAATAAAACTGACTAATGCTTTTGTGCAGTAGAGTTTTTTTTGCAAAGATATAAAATATTATGTAGGTATGTGTAGATCAGGTACAGAAAAAAGCTATGTAGGGCTAATTACATTTTATATTTTGTTTTTAAGATAAGAATTTTAATAATTAAAAAAAAAAAATATTTTAATAAGATCGAAGTGTTTGAGACAGCAAATCACTTTTGCTTTGACTTTTGTTTTTTTTTTTTTTTAATTTTTGTAAATCAACCAAAAATCAGCCACCAAAAGCAAATGCATTCAGACAGTTTTTATTGAGTGTGGTACTGAGAACGGAAAATATCAGGAAAGCACTTTATTTATGAAATACGTTTAGAAAAGCCCAAAGAATATGCAATTTAAGAAGTAGTAATATTAGGTTTGTACTATTAAGGCATTGGATATTTCAATCTTTGGCGTTGTAACTATTTTGTTCAGTAATTTGAAAAAAATGTGTGTACTCGCGCCAGAAGTTATACTTCCTTATCACATATCATTATTTATTTTTATACTTACATTTTTTTTTGGAAATGAAAAATAATTTAAGAAATGCATTCAAAGGGAAATTTTTTCAAAGGAGCATAATGTGCAGTTTTGTGAAATCAATTAAAATATAATCATATAAATTCAATTTTATTGACCAGATCCCTAAAAATTATATAAATTTTGCATTCGGTGAATTTCAAATAGTCAAAATGAAGATTGTAGTTGAAGCACCTAAATGTTTGATAATTCAAAATTGTTTTTCTATTGTAGATTTTATACATCTTGGTATTAAGCAAACTAAAAACTTAATTTTATCAATTTTTACTTGCTCTATAGGGCCATTTGAGGTTTTATTCAAAACCAACATTACTATGGTGGAGAAGGCCGAAAAAGTTGTTTTCATCATGCCGTCCGTCGGTCTGTGCGTCCATCTGTACACTTCTCCACTGCCCAAACTCGTGGACGGATTTTCTTCAAATTTGTTACAGATGATTTTTACGTAATTTCGAAAGTTAGTTTTTTTTTGTTATTGAATATCTCATCTAGAACGAGTACCTCCAATACAACATTTTTGAGTTATTCGAATTTTATCGAAAACGAATATGATTTCTTCAATAACGGAAATTTTTTATAATTTTTTTCAAAAACATCTATTGAGCCGTTTTTTTTTTTTTAATATTTTTCTTATTAAAAAATTTTCAAACGATAAAAAAAAATTTGGTATGCCATTTTGAAGATGGCTAATATTTATCAACATCTTAAACTAAAATTTTGAAAAAACACAGATCATTGAACCAATATGAAAAAAAAATTATTTTTCAAAAAAAAAAAAAATCCAAAAAGTGTTCCCCCTTTAAAAAAATATTTACTTTTGCTTATTTGTGCATATCTCTGTGGTTTTCATGCATAATCTAAGCTTTAACATTTTCATTGATACCTCAACTTTAAAGATCTGTTCCGTTTGTTTCGAGCAATTTTGTTCACTTGAGAAGTTAATTCGAAAATTTTCATAGATTAAAAAAAAAAAAAACATATCTCGAAAACATGATTTTTTGAATACCATGGTCAGTTCAAAATATTTATCATTTCAATTAATCTATCTACCAAAATTGATTTAATAATTCTTGTTCTCATACTTTTCAAAAAGAATAAAAAATATATTTTCAACATTACCCCACTTTACTCTAACTTTTCTCTACGGCATTTCAAAAAGTTCCGTTTTATCAAGAACAACTACCTGAAAACGATGGCCTTTCTGTAGGAAGCTGTCGATCCTAGGTACATATATTCAATATGGTATTAACCCATATCCAGTTATAAAGATGGCTACCTCGAGGATTTTTTATTTGGTTTTTCAAATCATAGTGTTTGGAATTTAAATAAACGGCCATAATGAAGTAGTTCTCCACCGAGTTCAGTCGCAGAATTTTGTATCCTTTAATAATGTGAAATAGGAAAAAAGTTACGCATACGCCATAGTGACCAGTTAAATTTAAATTCAGAAAAATAATGAAAAATCATAATATTTACTGACCATCAAACTTTAATAAATGTGTCGTTAATTATCAAACAGAGGCTAAAAAATTGGAAAATGAAACCGAGTAAAAGGGCGAAAATCTGTAGTTTCTAAAATATCAAGATAATTCAATGCAGTAAATTTTGTTTGACTAAAACAAATAATTAAGGAATATTTTATCTTCGACTTGTAGTGAAATTATTTTTTTTAAGCAGGTTTGCTTGTTAAAAACATATTTAGGCTCAACATATTCGTCGAATTCTATAATAGGGGTTATTATTTATATTTGGGGTGCTAATATATAGGTGTGGGAGTCCTTGAGTAAAGTATACCCTGTATTGTGAGTAAAAATAAGTACACACATACTATTATTCAAAATACTTTCTTTTCATTTTTGATCTTTTTTTTTGGGTTAAAAACCCCCTTGCGGGTCGTGGTAACTATGAAAATTGAATGCAAAATAGACAAAAACCCTCTTATAGAATAGAAAATAAACTATTTATTGAAAAAACAAATTTCCAATATTGTTATTAGATATAATTTAATGTGATATTCCGACTCTTTTAGTTATTAGCAGTTCAAAGAAGGAGTATTTTTATTTGATTTAATATGATCTAGTTCTCAATTCAAGAATAACTAATAAGTTTTTATGTTTCAATCAATGAATTAATGAATGTCCTTTCCATTTTAATTTCATCAAATAAGAAATTTGTCTGCGGTTTGTCTGGATAAAAAAATAAAATTCACCACTGAATATCATTCATAAAAACTTATATTCTGCATTTTTACCTTTAAAAATAATATTATACCTAAAGAAATTAATATAAGAGTAAATAGGATATAAAAAGAACTTATTTTTTTAAAAATTAATTAAAGCACACAAACCAAAGCATTCTGTATACTTTCATAATGCACACCCCATCACATTGCGCACAAGGGGCTTTGTACGGATACTATATAACCGAGATTTAAATAGGCCAGGCGTAATACGTTACGTAAAGCTAAAACGTGCATATATGAACAAAGTAAAATGCATGCTATAAGCATCACGGGAAGAAGTACTATAAACAGGATTACAATTTTGCTATCTGAAAAGTGAAGATGTCGAGAGTAGGAAAAAAAACAGGGTATGAGGGTATAGTAGTTGTTCTTTTCATTGCACATTTGAACGATATACGAAACTCGAACGGAAAAAGTTGTTGTACCCATTTTTTACTTACATAATAACAAACAAATTCCCCCGTTGGAAAAATACGTGACTACATAACTCATATCCTTTGATAAGCGTACGTTACCACGTTTCCAAGTTATTTATATACAAACGAGTATATATCTTCTTTTTTTTCGAGCCAACGTAATATTGCCGGAATACTTTTTTGTGGTAAAAAAGTCGGCTAAATCAAATGTGAAACATGTGAGTCAACTGCGAGCTTTCATCGGTTTGTGTGCGGATGATGAAGCAAAAGTTGTATGGAAACAAAATAGGATAAATGTTTTTTTTTTTTTTGTATTTATATAGTGTGTTACTTTGTAAAAGGACTTGAATTAATTGCGATTCATTTCAACAGAAAAAAAAAAAACGTTTTGGTTAGACTTGCTAGTTGGAAATTGCATGCCAACTAATAAATATAAAAAAAAACTACGGATATAAGGTCGGAAAGCTGGATTTTCGATAAAGTCTCCCTTTATTCTGTTCGTTACAAATTTTAAGAAGCCTCCATTGATGTGGATGTAGCTTATAATTTAACTGACAATGGGAGTCATTGGTCTGCGGAATGAGACAAAGCGGGCATTTACAATTTTGTGACTGTAACTTAGACGATCTATTGACCTGTGTGAGTAGTCCAGAAAAGTGTCCTTTCAAAGAGTTTATATTAATTTCTGATAATTGTTCGGAGCAAGGCTGCATGTAGAGTTAAACTGTTATGTAAAAAAATACGAATTACATTAGTAATCACAGATTTTCCGTACCGTTGCAAGAATTTATTTTACAAAAAATTTTAAAATATTGATTTTTAGTAAATCTTCTATTTTTGGATACTTAATTTTTTTTTTGAAATTCAGTCAGTATCATTGTTCACTTAAACAATTAAAAAAATAGGAAATTTGTAGCATTCCCCATACAGAAGTGAAATTTTTGGAAGCTTTTTGCATAAAAATTTCAAGAAGGTTTTATTCAAAATGGCTGAATTTCGAACTTAACCTAAGTTTAGGTAATCTTCAAAAGTTATCGTGTTTAAAAATGTTTAAGTCGATGACCACGCTGACAATGGCAACGCACAAAAAAAAGCGTGTTTTCCTCTTTTCTAGCATTTCATGATGTTTCATGATGAAGTAGACTAATTTAAAAAAAAAAAACATAGCTTATAACTTAGCTTGCAAATTATAGCTTTTGGTTATTTTTTTGTCCTTCACATAATTTTTAAAAACATGCAAGATTTGATTTTTCTGAATCTTAATCTGGTTTCAGAAAAATTCTATCAAGTACGGTTTTTTTAATTCAAAAAGGACAGATTTTTTTGGATTTTTCAAAATTTTTTTAATGAAGAATTCAAAAGTCGTACAAAATATTGGTTACAACATAAACTACTTGAAATTTTCGCTGCTTTTGTGCATCATAAATTGTTTTAGAGAAAACTGATCACATTTTTACCTATACGCCAAAAACTTTAAAAAAACAAGTATTTTGAAGTTTTTTGATGATTTCTCATGTTTTCCGTGTAAAAATTTTATGGATAACTTCAAATTCGTGCTCAACACCCTAAAAAAACATAAAGTTAGCCATTATTTCTTCAGAAATTTTCGTCGCTAAATACGCTTTCACTGGACTACAGAGAATGTTTCGGACAAATAATAAATTTCATTTTACAATATCTTTGAGTGAAAAACGAATTTTAAAAAATATTTAAAATGATTTAGAAAGATGAAATGCAGTTCTTTCACATCTTATTGACAGTTTTGTAACAAAGTGGTTCCATCACCGTTTGGAAAGTGCCAGGTTGCTGTTATGGATCCTGTATCGGAAGAACTATAGTGCTTCTCTTAACCTTATTATGCGCTTCTGGTACATTTGGGATGTGGTGCTAACTGCTAACTGTTCTAGGTGCATATATCATAGTCCTTTGCCGTTCTGGGTCTAAATGTCTAATTGTTTCTCTCATAACTTATGAATACAACGGTTATCCGAGAGAACTTTTCTTCTTTAAAGTGGTCTCTAGATTCATTAAAATAAGCCAATTTAATTCTTCAGTGTATATTTCTTCGAATTTTTAACAACAACTTAGTGACCGTAAAATAGCATCACTTATTTGTAACGCAAGTTTTGGTCTACCTACTATGTGCATTGTTTAGGGAAGGAATTAAATTGTAATTGAATACCTTACCGCGTTTTCTATTCTTTAACGAACAAAAATAATTATCACTTTCTTATTGTTTATTCGACACAACATTGTAATCTTATAACAATAGCATTCTTCTTTAATTTTCAGTTTCACCAAACAGCTCAACAACTGGCACCACAACATTTCAAAAGCATCGCAAACAATCAATTTACATTCAAAATACTCGAAGTGGTACAGGTCTCCTACCAACAGCCACAAATAAATTTGAGTCTTTAGAAAATTACCACTTTGCTTCAACTACAGTGTCACCAGACCCTGAGCCCCTGTTACCACATCAACAACACCACCACATACCTGAAAGTATGACGTCAGTGCAACAAAGGGTAACATTCATAACATCATCGTCATCATCATCATCATCATCATCATCATCATCATCATCGCCAATATCGAGCAGAACATCCTCATCATTAGTAGCATTGTCCTCGTCGTCGTCGTCGTTGTCGTCATCTACAATATCAACCGAAGCAACAGCAGCAGCAACATCTGTGGAAATAAATTCCAATGCAATCAGGAGAAAGAGAAGAGACATTTCAAGCAGTATTGGGGATAGTTCATATGCTGCAAGTTCTACAACTACTTCTGCTTTAGCTGTGACCGGAGCAATGGTGCATCATCATTATCCGGCACAAAACACGACTGAATCATATCCTAGCATGTTCTTCCAAGTGAATGCATCTCAAAAGGAGCAATATCGAAGGCAAATATCAAATAAGCGCTCCAAACGTGATGGAGAAATGAACGACGATGCTGGCATGGATAAGTGCCATTCCTTTGTCGAGGGCGATCCCGAACAGAGTTTACTTTTCAGTCCGGATTATCCCAATGATTATCCAAAAAATATCAACTGTACCAGAATAATTGAGGGTAAGTTAATAGATTTTAAAAGGATTTATTAGTTTTTGGAATTTGAAGCATTTTATTGTGATTTAAGAAGATCAAGTACTTTGATATATTGTGTTTCCTATTTTAATTGGAAATCAAAAGGATTGGGTTTACTTTGACGTTTTTACTCGATAATGAACCTCGAGGCATAGGTACTTCTTTCAAAAATGAAGATGGAAAAATACCCATCTTTCTTAATCTTATGGATTCGGTTTTGGCCAGTTAGTTTGGAGCTTAGATTTGTATAAATAACAGAAAACAGTTGACCACCAAATTTATGTTAATCTGCCAAAAAATTTAAATAGAAGATTTTGAAATGCAATTATCTTCATTAATGTGGTCTAAGGAATACTCACAAGTCACAACTATTAGTTTTTCGCATATATAGGCTTCAAATTTAAAGTTTTAACGGAGAAGCTATCAAAAATATTTTAGGCTAAAATTGAAGATCATAATAATGATTTTCTACAAAAAAGGTTAAAACACTTTTCTTCCAACGACTGATGAGCATTAAAGTCGGAATGCTAGCTACGGAAAATCAACGTCATAAGGTGCAAGGATAAACAGTTTGGGAATCGACAGCCCTTTTTTTAGGCAAGAAAAAATTCTTCTAGCGGAGCACAACAACAAGGCTGATAATTTCGGATAACAAAGTTTTTATGATTTTATGGCGGGAAACAAATTGGCAGAATAACAAAGTTTTTATGATTTTATGGCGGGAAACAAATTGGCGGAATCATAAGTAAGGGAAAAGCGTTGCCAAGTGTCATCAATATAGTATGAAGGAAATAACAATAAAATAAATTTGAATGAATAAATAAATCGAAAAGATGAAAATTTTTTGTTTTTTGTAAAATCAAAATGTTCAATAGACCTTTTAAAACGATGAGAAGTTTTTTTAAGAAAAATAAATTATACATATCGAAAGACAATGAAAAATAAAGTGCATCGTACCTGCTCTTATAAATAAAGTTAATTCTTTGTGTTAATTCTTTTTAATTAAAAATTTGTAAATGCAGTTTAAGAAAAAAAAAAAAAATTTAAAAAGCATAAGATTCGATGTACAAATGACTAAAACAGCTTCTTAAAAAAAATTTCACCTCAAAACGAAGCATGCAATTTGATGTCTTCTATAAAGATAGATTTTTAGAAGAAAAGAATTTGAAAATCGTTAAAGTCGTTTTTAAAAAAAAAACTTCTTTCCTATATAAAATTCTGCAAGTATATGATAGTATTTATCAAAATCTAAAGACGTAAATTTTGAAAAAAATATTGAGTAGTTTTCCAAAACATTATTTTCCAAAAAAAAACAACAATTTTTTTTAACCCAAACGGGAAGTAAATAAAGTGTATTTTTTCTTCTTAGATCGAATAAATAACAAGACGTTCTGAAAACCCTATGAAAAGTTATAGGTCGGTACCTGCAATCGGCAAATGCAAATGCAAACTGAAGTAAATACTAACGGGTGATTTTTTAAGAGGTTTAGAACTTAAAAAAAAAAAAACACAAAAAAATCAAAAAAATGAATGAAATATTATTTTGAATCGATAGTTTGAACCTTGCAATTTAATGTTTAAAGATAATTTCATGCAAATGTTGACCGCGGCTGCGTCTCAGGTAGCCCATTCGCTGAGTCCAATTTTGGCATACTCTTTCACACATATCGGCCGGTATCTCACGAATGGATGCATGGATGTTGGATTCCAGTGCGTCAATCGAAGCGAGCTTGTCCCTATAGACATTAGCCTTGACATACTCCCACAAAAAATAATCTAATGGTGTCAAATCGCACGATCTAGGCGGCCAATTGACCGGCCCGAAACGTGAAATTAACTGTTCACCAAACTCGCCTCGCAATTGTGCCATTGTTTCGCGTGCTGTGTGGCATGTGGCACCGTCTTGTTGAAACCACATATCATGCAAGTCAAGAACTTCCATTTCGGGCAAAAAAAAGTTTGTTATCATCGCTCGGTAGCGTTCACCATTGACAGTAACGCTGCGATTCGCATCATCTTTGAAGAAATATGGCCTTCTGTCACACTAGCTGATACGGCCGCAATATTTTCTTCACTACGCACAGTACGTAAACGTGTTGGTGGTTTAATGTCTAACACAGTAAATTTGGTCACAAAATGGAAGCAGCGCGCGATGAACATTTCGAACCGAGCACGAATTTTGATAGTAAAATTCAATAATTTGCAAGCGCTGTTCATTTGTAAGACGATCCATGGTTAAATTGCAAACCAAACTGAAGCTGTTTGACAGTGACACAAGGTACTAAACACACGTCAGCTGTCAAAACCAGTGTTGCCAAAACCAAACCAGCTAAAAAATAACCCTTTAGAAGCATTTTCTATGTCTTTAAATATAAAAAAGATTACCCAAAATTCTACAAAAATAATGGCAAAGTGATAAATTTGGCATCAATGTTGCATTTGACTTCAGGTGTCAATAGACCAATAGTGCCTAAGAGAATATTTAATCTAGAAAGGTGTTTTTTTTTTCACAGAAAACTAAAAAGTTAATCTTTTTAAATTAAGTTTCTTTTAATTTTAAATTTAAATTTAATAAGACCTTCTAAATTCTGATAATATTCAAAAATATACATAACCATGCAATAAGCTGAATAATTTGAGAAGGTTTTTCCTTCTTTTTTAGTTGTTTTTTCTACTCCTCATTTCACAATCCTTTGTATAAATTAATATGTGAGAATTTAGGAGAAAGCATATAGCATAGTAAGAAACGTATTGCTAACCTTACAAAGTACATAGGTATAGAATAGCTCTTGGACGAAATTACCTTTTGTGCATCCATATCAACTACCTTCAAGATCTTATACAGAAAACCAGGAAGTACGTGAAAATACAAAAACTGCACACAGCATTCAATTGATTTCTCTTTAGAATAGCCAAAATATAGAAATATTTTCAGTAGCTACGTTCTGATTTATCAGATAAAAAGAAACAAAATACAAAATCCAATTCTCAGAATATTTATTGTATCATAAGTCTGCAATGGCTCGCTATATTACCAAACCAGCAAGGAACTAATATTGATTCAATATGTTTATGGATTTCCTACGAGTAGTAGGTATAAAGGTTATTTTCAAGCCAACCCTTTCATACCTATTTCTAAATATCTATTCTTCTCGAAAGAAGTATGTTTGTTATAAAAAAAACCTAAAAACATAAGAACTTAGCAGAGCAAAACTGATTTCATTTCTTTAGCCCTTTTTACTTGCTCTATAGGGCAAGTATTGGTTTCGTGTCAAAACAAAATTCGAGGTTTTAATCAAAACCAACATTATGATGATGGAGAAGTCCAAAAAAGTGGTTTTCGTCATGCATTCGAACAACGGAAATATGATGAACACACTTTTCGGCAATTGTTCCATCATTTTTAGTTTTTTTTTTAACAAAAAATGATTTTTTTCTATTTTTTTTTAATACAAATACATACAATCACTTTGAATTACAAGAGCAAGTTCGTGCGATCCAGTGGTGCATTTTATTTTTTATTTGTTTTGGTTATCCCTTTTTTTGTCTTACTTGTATTGGCATTTGGAGATTTCAATAAATACAAAGGAAAATTTAAGCCTTGAAAATCAATGGAGCGTAATGCTCTTACTCACTTGTTCATAATGGAATGTTATAAGGTAGTGTAGGTGTATAAGAATTTATTGATTTGCAAGAAAATAATGTTCATTGCAAATAAATTGCACGAGTTGGTCATTAATGCCTTTTCTTACAAGAAGACTAATTTTGTTTAGTTACACTGGTCTGCAAAAATAATAGTTCAGCAAACCAATAGTGCAAGAGTTCCTCATACTTTTTTTCAATAATTCTGGCGAATTACGGCTTAAATTCGAAATAAAATTGTTTTGTGCCAACTTCACGCAGCAAGGACTTTTTTTTAGAAAACGAGTTCTGATGATGTATTTCAACTTAAAATCACGAGTTCTAGAGTTCTAAATGAATTTTAGAAAGAGTTCTGCAAAATGGCAAAAAATAGGGTTACCTTAGGTTCCCTATTGACTTAGAGCAAAATTTTGAAAAATCCAAAAAATCAAAATCAAGGAGTTCTGATTAGAGTTACCGGTAGGCAACAAAAATTTCTAAACATTTTATTAATGTTTTCATTTTTTTTTCTAAAACTAATCATTCAAGAGTTCTCGCAGATTTGGGCTCAGTTTTCCAAAATCCTTTGGTTTGAAGGTGATTTTTGTTGCAGACCAGTGTTATTTAAGGGTAATAGTGGTCGACTGGTAACTTAAGTAACGCTGCAGCGCGCTGGTTCATATATTGTTGGATGACATATAATTTTCTTCTGTTCGCTTTTTGAGTTTTCAAAATGGAACGTTTTTGGTCCCAAATGTTAAGCTCTTACTTTGTTTAAAGTATTTTTTTATTTGACGTGTTTTTTTTCTCGGTGCAAATATTAATCTAAAACTCCTTTTTTTTTCATCATACGCTCTATCTCATTCATGCTTCTTCTGATTTGATTACGAACAGGCATTTTTTTCTCAATAATACAATATAGTTTAAGCATAACAAAAACCAATTGTATTTTTGAATAGAATGTTGAAATTAGTATCATAATTTTAAAGGCATTAGATTACTTATCTGAATAACTGACACATCTTACTCATTTATAGCCGTAAAAATGAACATTTTTGACATTATATTAGATTTTCCATCATCCTAAGAGTGTCATTTTATTAATACAATCCACTACTTCGTCCTTCCTCAAAGAAATATTATTCCTTAGTTTTATGTGGTTCTTTTGCTTTTTCCAACAAAAATAAAACAAAAAAAAAACATTATTACTTTGCTGTGTTGTGTGCAAGGTTCAGGCTCTCGTTGGATTTTATACTTCAATGGTTTGTTTCATATTATTCGTACTTTCAAAAGAATGGAAAATATGTAATATATCCCAGCCCTTATTGGATTTTCCTTCTATGTTAGTAATAATACCTACTCTTTTTTTTTGTATATATTTTACAAAAAAAAAAAAAAAACAAAAATGAGGAAAAAAGAAATTCTGTTTGTAAGCCTTGGTTATATTTTTTTTCCTTTTAGTCTCATATCTCTGAAAAGGCAGAAGACCTTGAAGCTGTGATTTTTCAATTTATTAGTTTTTTTTTACTGTCTTCTTCTTCTTTCATTGTCTTGCATTCGAAAAGTGAAATGAAAGCAACAAAAAAAAAAAAAAATAATGTTGAGTGGACCCTCGATGCGATGGTGGTCGGAAATGAAAAATGTATTCTAGGAATTTCATATCAAGAAAAACACATGAATTTTTCAGATATCTGTTGGTTTGAATTAATTTTACTTACTTTTTTTTATTTTGCTTTTATTTTGTAGCTCCCAAAGGACAGCTGATACGATTGGATTTTCGGAATTCATTCAACATTGAAGATAAAGAAGATTGTAAATTTGATTACCTCGAGGTGAGTACATAATAATAATAATATTACTGGTCAAACATTATAATTTTTTGTTGAAAAGAAAATATTTAATGACTATAAAATATTAAGTAGATATCATTTTTGAGAAAGATAAAAATGACTTTCAAGGAACGATAGCCTCTACATTCTACTCATTATAACTTAATCTGGAAAAAATCCACAAAGAAGTCACACAAAAACTTTGTTACCGATTTCTTTTTTCTTTTTCCCAAAAGTGTCGTGAAGTATTAGGTACCTACATAATAAAATAATAGTTAGTGTTGAATTTTGTACTTGATCGAATTTATTTTTGACCAATATAGTCCCAAAGTCATAGAGAAAATATCAATGTCATTTTTAGAAGGTACATACCTACATAAAAGAGCTGATTTAGGTTTTTTTTTTTAACTAAAAACCTTAAACTGAAGGCCTCATTGAACGATTAAGTAGCCGAATTGTAAGATTGGCATTATTGTATCTTATGTGGAACCTGAATCTCTCCGACAGAGAGAAATCGACCAAATAAAATAGAAGAAAAACTATAGTTAAGATTTCTCTATGGTGTATGTTTTTTATCCAAGCAGATTATTAAAAATAAAATGTACAACTGGATCCCACGAACTTGTAGCTCAAAGTAATAATATTTTCGTTAGTCATTCAACAGTTAAAGTTTTTGGTATTTTTCATATTGGAAACAAAAATTATCAAAAAAATAGTTTTTTATTTACCTAACTTATTTTTTTCAACAATATTTTTTTTTCGAAAAATTAAATAAACAATACTTTTCAAAGTCATAAAAATAACCTGCTGCCAAATTTTAAACGAAATCGCTTGAGCCAGTAATGATATACAGGGTGTCCCGAAATCAACGACGCAGAAGAAAACCATGGGTTCCTGAGGTCATTTTTCATAATAATAAAAAAAATAAAAATAATACCTAATAACCTAATAACTTCATATCGAAGTCATAAAACCAACCTAAAAATGCTAAAAAAATGTATTTGATAATAAATTGTGGGACAACCGTTATGCCCACAGAAAAAAGATACAAATTTCTAACTGTTCTTGATTAAATAAAAAAAAAAATTAAAATCAGTTGTAGTTTGGCAGAGTTAGAACCTTTTTCGATTTAAAATGACATCAGGAACCCATGGTTTTCTTCTACGGCGGTGATTTCGGGACACCCTGTATACGGAAGTAAATAAAATTTATGGCAAATTTCTCGAAAAACGTGTTTCAGTTATTCGATTTTTTGAGAAAAACTAAAAACGCAGTGTTGTTACAATCACTTATTTCATAACATACACCAAGTTTAATCAAAATCTTTGGAGCCGTTTTGCAGAAAAATCCAACAATCGAGATATTCAAAAACAAAAAAAAAATAACCTTGGAAATTACAAAAAAGTAACATATACCAAATTTCAAGAAAATCAAGGTCAAAAGTAGACACAAAAATTTTAATTGAAATCGTTAGAGCCGTTTTTGAAAAACGTTAACTTTTCCTTAATTGTTATAGGGAAGGTACCGTTAGTTTTGGTCTAAAAAAAAAATCACTTTCCCCTCCAAGGAATCACTAAAGATCCTTAACCACCAAATTTGAGGGAAATCGCTTCAGCTGTCTAGGCAGTAGCTCGAGGTATACACAGACAGACAGACAGAATTACAGAGTAATGTCATATTTGATTGTTTATCCCGAATTCAATTTTCTTTTTTTACGAATCCTAAGCTTGCACTATAGTATCTACCTATGTTGCAAGTAAAAATCGATGACCGTGTCTACCAGTTCTGCACATCTTATCAATGCAAGTTTGATAGTTTATTCACTCATATTAATTGGTATCTCAAAACTCAATTTTCGAATCCTTCATATCCTTTTATAGACCGTTAAATTGAAAAAAAACCCAATCAATGAATAAAACAAAACCACAATAATTGTGAAATTGTCTCAAAGTTGGTGATTTCAAATGGTAACACTTAAAAAATCTGCGTTAAATGGGATTCTTTATTTAAATTATATCCTCTCACTGAGCTAACATTCCATTTTTCTAAAACACAAAGCAAAGACAAAGATTCCAAATTTTCATTTTAAATTAAAACAAAAAATAAAAAAAATAATAAATGAAAAGGAGAAAATGTAATGAAAATGAGAATACACATTCATACGTATATGTATATTTACGTAAGGATAAGGGACCTACAATTTTAGGCCTAATTAAAACCAAGGAAAATAAGCTTCTTATAAAAATTACTAAAAGGCACTTTTACTCTTCTTTACTTTTTTTTTTAATTTTTGTCTGTGTTTCTTTGTTTTGTTTTGTTGAACCCTCTTGATAAGGAAAAGTTGCAAAGTAGCTAAGTTTATCTGTCTCATAAAACAACGATTACAACTTCTCTAGAACAAACCTCCAATTTAAACGTTTCTCATTAATATTTTCCGCCTCTTTTGCTACGTTTAATCCCAAATAAAGAGAATTCATCCCTTTCAACATGAAATAGAAGAAGAAAAGTCAAGATGAAAGAAAAGGAAACCAAACAACACAAAAAAAAAAAAATTGTAGAAATAAACCGTCCTATTATATCCTGAACCAGAATTTCTACATTTATAAAAGAAAAGAAAAAGACAAAAAAAAAAAAAAAGAGAACAGTTTACTATATACGAGAAAGAAGAAAGCAAACACCCATAAAAATTAACTATTATTCGGATGAATGTCCGCTTCTCTGTTGTTGGCCAACCCTCTGTGTGGCGCCTACCACCCCCACAAAACCCAGACCATTCACATCATAAATATACCATTCTTTTGCGGTACCCAGAAAATAGGGTTAGGTAAGGATAGAAATAAGGAAAAGATTTAGATAACCCAACAAGGAACATGAAGGACAACAATGGGGGCTCTGAAACGAAAGTACAAATGAAAGAAACATCAACTAAAAACTTGAGAAAGCTCTAAGTGAGTATGATATTCAAGGAAGGCAACTATTTTTAAGTAAACGTATCTTACTAAGGGAAAATAATAATTTATAGATAAACAAATGAATAAAGGATCAGGATAATTTAATTTAATGTTTTTCACAAAAACAATAATTGTTTTCGTTTATCCTCGATGGCTTCTATGAAAATAAAATAAATATAAATCTTTTAAATTGAACTTCGCGTTTTTTATCAGAAGTTAGGGGAGAAGAGAGTATTATTTTTCCTATATTTACGTTTAGTAATAAGATTTTCAACATTTTCCGTTTGACAGTTCAGGTGTTCTTCTCTTCACACTAAACAAAACATGCATTGACTCCAAGAACCATTTTTCTTCATACACCTCTTCAATACATGTTTATATCCCAGCATTACCAGGTTTAAAATTTACAGAAAAAAAAATGCCCTTTTATTAAAATTGATCCTATTCTCCCCTATCATTTTTTGAACTATACAAAAAAAAAAAAAACTAGTTCTTCTGCAGAGTTTCCCTTCGAGATGATTGTTGTTTTTCAAAACTGCCAACGCATCATGAAAATGATGGAAGATTGGATTTAAAGGATGCTTTACACACCACATCCGATTGCCGTGCTAGCAGCCACCACTTCCCTACAACATTCCTATGCGTGGAAGAAGACAATAAAACCCGCTGGTGGATTGCCACTTGAGATTAGATTTATTTGTTTTATTTACGAGTTACGACCTTTGTCCATTACAATATAGAGAATTTCCTATTTTTTCAGTTCTTCCATGGCAAGCAGGTTTGATCTTATATTGTTTTCCATCAGACAACAAGCAAAGAGAAATTTCTGCGGTTGTTCAAGTTTTCTTGGTTTTTATACTTTTTTTTGTTGTTTTTGTTTTTGATTTTTTGAAGAAAGGGGTTGAGACAAAAAAAAGTGTCGAAACACTTTAAGTGCTTTACGATGTTTATCTGGAGAAAGTTTTTGTGTTATATGTATTTAGGTTAACTTTGTTTTCTTTTAAAGTCCTCAGAGGTTGGTTGATTTGGTTTTGAAAAAAAAAAAATTAAACAATAAAAACAGCAACAACTTATTGAATTTGAGAAAGTTTTTCAGTCCAAGGAAGATGTTGCCTTTGTTACTTTAGAAAATTATTGGGTAATCTGATATTGTTGTTACCTTGTAATGTTTTATAAATTAAAATTGGCAGCTGGAAGAGTCAGGTTCAAGACAGATGTTAAATTTTATATTTATTCCTTTAGTTTCAGTTGAAGGTTTTTTTTTTGTTGGTTTAGAAATTTTGAAAGTTAAGAAAAAGGATGAAATTACAAATTTAACACATAATTAAGGTCAAGAAAACTTTCTCTTATATGGCTTTTGGAAACCTTTTAAACATAAAGAAGATTTTTGTTCAAATTCTGATAGGTTGCTTGAGTTATGTCAAAATTGTTTTTTTTTTTCTATAGCTACGAAATATTGATAAACTTTTAAACTATCTTGCTTCTGTATTTGTATTTTTGTCATAAAGTATTATTTACTTAACTAATAAAGTAATAACTAGCTTAATAAAATGTTCACAATCCAGGGAAGATGTTTGCCTAGTAAAAAAAAAACCATCTTCTGACAGCAGTGTTTCAGTTTTGTCCTATAGTCGATGTTGATGGACCTCTCTTTTCAATACTTTCTGTTCGTATAGATGACAACTACTTACAGCTCCTCCGTTTTAGTTTACTTGGAAATTCTTTACTGAGAACTTGTTTCATTCTTCCAATGATTTCAATACTAACAGCATTAGCAATTGTACCGTTTGAAAAATCATGCCCCTGATGTTGACTTCTTAGTTGTGCACAATTGCGTCAGCTTAATCATCTTTCACAACCTTAAAAAGTTAAGTCGGTCGGCTACCCACACTAGCAACCTTAAATATCCTGTTGGAGTTTAAATATCGGTGTTCTAACTAATTCTAAACCGGATGGAGTTATATTTTGATCATCATCGTAGAGGTTACATAAAATGTTAGCCATATAGCAACTGATGGTTGGTTGGAGGATCTGACAGCAATTTGTTAAACTATTTTAAAGATCATCAGCACCAAGCTTGTGTTTTGCACTAGTAGCCTTCTTTAAATTATTTGACCCTTTAATAGAACTTTTAAAAATTCCCCAGGTAATATTCTGAGTATGTTGGATCTTCGGAACTTTCGATTAGCGTCAATCTCAACATGAACAATTTTGATATGGAGACTGCAAAGTCCCCTTGCTTATTTTCTTCTTACCGTATTTAAAAAAAGCACCAGAAAAAGCTCGTTCAGATCTTCCCATTATGTCGATATCATAGAAAATTTTATATTGTAATGAAGTTTTTGAAAAAAGTATACTAGTTGGACCTGAGTACTTCGTATTATAATTTCTATTGAAATTTATTGAACTTAAATCATGACAGTGCATCCCCATGCTCTAGTCCTCTGTTGTTTTCGAAGATTACAATACTCTCTCTTCAAAATTTCTACACAGTGGATTTCTTGCAAGCATGCAAGAGGTGCATTGGTAATATTCATTACTATTAAACAACAAGTTACTACTGATTTTTATTCATTTCATCAATTATTAATTTTTTTCAATTTGCTGTAAAAATTCCTTAATTATTATTTCTTACTGAAGAGCTCTACTCAACCTCAAGCTATCCGTTTTGATTTTGCTTTTCCCCAAAAAAGTAATGTATCTTTCTGTTTAAGTAGCTTTAGTTTGCACGTTTATCTTGGCACCAAGAAAATTTGATATTAGCTAATCTGAAGGAACAAACTAGGCCTGTTGCAACGCTGTTTTGCAAATTTTACAAATTTTTATGTAAGTCTCAAGACTAGACACTAGACCGTTGCAACAAACAGTCACAACGAATGAAAAACTTTTGCGGGGATTGTATTAACTTTCCCGCGAATGAATATCAAAAACACATAATTTGATTTTTATAGAACTGCGTTATTTTTAAATAATTATTTATTTTTTAATTTTGAGTTATCTTTTGAGAAAATTCCCCCTCCCATCTGAACAGGTGAAAATAAACTCCTATTTTTACTAGTTGTTGACCTGGAATTTTTTTGGTATAGTTTTTTTTATAAAATCTTATCAAATTTTGTTTATAAAAAAATGTTATTATTTACAAAAATCTTAAATCAGTTCAAATACTTTTATATTTTGAAAGGCTTTTTCGAATAAAAGGTAGAACGCCTTAGATCTTGAAAATGCAAAAGTGAGATATGTCTGCAACCCCCTGCTTGTGGTCACTATTGGATTTGGGGTGGGTGCAAGGTTATATGTGTTCATAGATTCTTTTTGGTGTCTAAGGTGCTGCATCAAGAACTTGTTTGTGAAAAAAAGTACACTGCGGGTTCGCGGGTTCTCAGTATTTGCCTTAAGTGGAGGGTGGAGGGCCCCGCAAGGCCAGGGGCTGCATCAACTTGTGTGTGATAAAATAGAAAAATGCAATAAAGTTTTATGGCTTTATTGCACTTTTAAGAGTGAATTAAAGTCCAAAACTGTTTTGGACTTTGTTGCACGTTCAAGAGTTTATTTCATGGCACCGAATAAACGTCCTGCATGGAAATTCATGAAAAGTTTTGGCGTAGAATCCTTCTTCAAAAAAGTAATATTTTCCTTGCAAAGGGGGACCTTTGTAAGGAAATCGTAATTTCCTCTACGCTGAAAGATATCACCAAAACTTTAGTTTTTAACCTTTTCCTCACCACAAAACCACATCCAAACATCTTGTTTCCACAATTTTGTCAGTTGCTATATTTTTTTCACTTCAGTGAATCCCTTTTACAAATATTAAGCCTCAATCAACACAATTAAATTTTAAAATTGGTAGGTATACCAATCATTCTATCAACCCAAAGTTCAATTTTCACATGAGTACCTACATTGAAACAAAAATAATTCACTATGATTACACCAAAAAACGCATTTTTTACCTTTCTAAGCCCTGACAATATGAATAGGACCATAAATTCCCCAAAAAGGTAAAAGTGTTCGTTTTTATGTAGGTATGCGCTCTAATGCACCATTCTTTTAAGCTCTTTCTGTAGGTACATTTCTGCCACAAACTGAAAAAGCATTCGAGAATGAAAAAAATTTCTTTTGAATATTGAAGTAACCTTTCTATGCCTTTGAACCGAAGCAGGTACATATTCTTATGAAGCTGCAAAGCCTCTCAAAATATATATTCCTGCTAAAGCCCCCTTCTTTATAATACTTATAACCAGTTGCAAATGTTAACTTTTTACAAAGGAAAATCAGGCTAATGACCTCCTTTTCAGAGATAAAGTCGTTAATTTACATTCATTTCCAGCCATGACATGGCAGTCAAGGCAGGCAAACAAGCACACTAACGCACTGTTAAATTACAAATTCCACTTAAGTTATGGTTATGTTGCGTACAATTCATTTTGCAGCTCATATAGACTCAGTTTTGGTAAAATAAATTTTATTCATAAATTTCATCTGGGAAATTTAATTAAGATTAAAAAAAAAACAACCCCAACCCCAAACGGATGCTATCCCACAATTTCAACACATACAAAAATAATTTTATCCAGAAGCTCATCTTTTGTTCCATTTTTTATTCTTTTTTTTTATTTACCACATAACAGATACGTGACGGGCCCTATGGGTTTTCGAATTTAATTGGAAGGTATTGCGGTGAGGAGTTTCCACCAATGATAACATCAAAAGAACGACATCTCTGGCTTCATTTTCATTCTGACGAAAGCATTGAATATTCTGGATTTACTGCTGTCTATGAGTTCATCGATCGGCCAAAGGAGGGTGAGTCATCTCATATAGTCAATCTAACCACATAAAATATGAAAGATATAGATTTTACTCTTCGACAGATGTATCTACACAATCATTTTGAATTAGAAAATTTGATAAAATTTTATATTTCAAAAATGTCTTATTTCAATTTTATGTGAATTATGAATTTTATGTGAATTATGAATTTTATGTTTACCAGTGTTATAAGCTTTTCATGATAAATCAACTTTTATTCTTCATCCTTTTTGCCCCCAAACCCCTCAATATAGCTATCAGCACAGAACTGAATTGTACATTGGAAAAAGATGGCTATGAAGGATTCATAAATTCGACAGATGTTCCAGCATACGTGCAGTCGAATGTCACCAAATACAAAATTCCTCTCGATTGTATGTGGATAATAAAGGTGAAGGAGAATTGGAAGGTTAGTATAGAGTTGGAGATTAATTCCATAGATATTAGAAAATATCTTAACGAATAGAAATATCTATTCACAAGGATATCATTTATTTATTTAAAAGAAATATCAGTGTTTTTGTTTGAAAGCTTTGAAGTGATGTTTTGAAAAAAAAAAACTATTTTATTGAATTTTATTTCCAAGTCAGCTTTTACACAAGAGTCATGCCTCTTTTTGAAAATTAAATGAGTGCGAAAGGGATGCATAGTGATTTTTCTCCTTCGCAATAGTTGAATTTCGAAAATCGCACTAACTTATGTACAAGTGAGTAAGCAAGTTAAAATACCTCGCACATTTTTGATATTGTTTTGCATTTTAACTAATTTTTCTTCAATTTTATCTTAAACTTTCTTAAAGCTAGACAAAAATTCTTAAGACCAGCCTATTTATCAAAAATGTATAACTTTCTTACTGGCCCGTTACGGGCCCTCTAAATAAATCTATTATTAGAGCCTTTCGGCCTTAAAACTATTTTAATTGTTACATTTTAAGGGTTTTTATTTTTTAACCAGGAAATAGTGTTAAAAAAAACTTATCATATAATTTTTTTTTGCTCCACCATAACTGTCCGTACTTAAAACTTAACACCTAAGACTATGTAAGTCAGCCAAGATATAAACTTTAAGTCAACTGTCATTATAAGTTTAAATTTAACCATCAAAACTGGTTCTCCTGTTTCACCCTATCTCTGCGGTCCCGTTCGGACACAGTCCTACTGAACCGAAGACGCTCTGCTCCGTCTTGTGCGGTGACATCTCGGTCACACAAAAGCCGCCTATTCTCGGCTCTTCACGCGACGTGGCAGATAAGCGGAACTACCAATCTATCGTGTATAAGCCCCCCACTATCAAAATAAAGAAATACCTAGGGCACCGAATGCCGAATCAGCTTCAACAAAAATTTATCAATTATTATCTGTTTACATTGGCCCCGTTATCTGGTTTGAATAATAGTGTGTGCAGTCCTACTCCGGTGTTCTGTGTCATCCAAGGCAGCGTTTAAGGCATTGCCTCTCAAGCACTCGATTTTTTCCATTTGAGATGGGGTAACGTTGAGCCATACCGAGCAACCACAGACAATCATCGGAAAAACAACCATTTCTTCAGGGCTCCCCTACCCATGACTAGACTAGAGCACCATCTATTGAAATAATGATCCAGCCAGATGCCAAGGTACTTTACTACACTTTTACTCTCTAGTGGTTGTCCATTATGGTCTTTCGATCACCAGCTTGCACCAGTTCTTTCTAGTATAGGTACCTTGAGGCCTTAGCCAAAGGGGGCTTAAACAGAATTATTTCTGATTTCTGATAGTTGATTTTGAACTTCCAGTCATCACAATATTGTTGAATCTTGTCGACGTCACTTTGCAGAAAAATTCTGATAACCTCAACTTTTTTACGCGATTAGATCATCGGCATACGCAATTGCCTGAGTTAGACCACCTATCAGATCGCTAGTGTAAATGCTGAATAAAATCGGCGAGTTCACCGCTCCCTGCTGAAGACCCTTTTTTAATATCAAAAGTTGTGGTAGAAGTTACATTTCCACTTTTGACAATAAACGTTCTATCACTAAGCGTGTCAAAAAGAATATACAATAGGTTGTTTACCTATGCCCAGTCTGGTAAGCTTTAGATAGAGACCCTCTAACCATAAACGGTGTTGAAGCAGACAAGAAGCAGTACATGGTTTTTTTTAGATTTGTTCAATTGAACATCAGAAACAAATTAGACGCGGCATGAATAATTGTGCAAAGTCCCGCCTTAAATCCGATCTGTTTATCTGGTATGATATTGTTGTCCTCCACCCACTTGGACAAAACCCTATTGATAACTTTTTCAAATACTTTGCTGATACTTGGAAGAAGATTTATCGACCGGAGATTCGCTGGATTGGAGTTATCCTTACTCTTTTTCGGGAGAGGATGTACAACAGTTTTCTTCCACCGCACTGGAAAATATGCATTATTCAGCGCATTATAAAACAGTGTAGTATAAATGTCAATTGCTTCCTTCGGTAAATGTCGTAGTACAATATTGGATATACCATCGACTCCTGCTGACTTCTGTTTCTTTAATGAATCGAAGAGGAGCTGTAAATCCACCTTCGTAACTAGCAGTGAGTTATCCCCATTTGGCTCGGCTATTATGGTGTTTGCCAAGTGATCTTCATTAAACCCAGTAAAACCAAGGTTCTCTGATCGCCATTGCGTTGTGTCATTACGAAGATAGAAGTGGTGAAGAAGGGTCCTTTGTTCTGTAACTGTAGTAATAACAGTGGACAAATTGCCCACCCGCAGACTATGGGAAAGGGGTGGGAGTTCGAAAAAGTGGATTGGGTCTCAAAAATGGTGGATTTTTACGATTTCTACAAAAATTAGACCTTCTATCGAAAAAAGTTTGACACACAAGTTTTAGGTAATAAAAAGATCTTCAACTTGTATTCAGATAAATGTTCTATGTAACCTCAAAAATATTGTGAAAAATGCCAAAAAAATATTTTTTTGTTTTTATTTTTATCTATTTCAAAATTAGTTAGATTGTGATTATACTTAGTCTTACCGTACATTGCAATGTCTTTTACTTTTACTTATTCATCTTTGTGTGTTTTGACGAATTTATTTTGAACAAAAGTAGCTTAGTTTTCAATCAAAAGTTGATGAAAAAAAAAATCGATTTTTAAAACTTTGAGATAGATTTTTGGTAAAATCCTCTTTTGTTGTTGTTGTATTCTTCCTAAGTTTTAGTAAGAAAACAACACGCTTGTTGGGAAAAACATTGCCAAACATTGAAAAAATGCATTTTTACTGTCGATTTTTCCGCAAATTACAGTAATATCATCAAGCGAGAAGTGATCATAGAAACCAAACTAAATTTTTGCAAAAGATTTTGACTCTTTGAACTCGAAGTATCAGAATTTCTACTCATGCATAGTTTTTAAGATATCAAATTCCGAACTTCACAAATACAATGTTTGTGATATTTTAAAAAGGACCAAAAAATATTTCAAATACAAACATACCTACTTCCTTCTATTTATTACTTTGTTTCTTTTCTTTCAGATTCAAATTAAATTTATACACTTTAGTTTAAATAAACCCAACGATTGTGAAATAAATTTTATTGATATATTCGCTGAAGATACAAACATACCATCTAGGTAAGTTTCTTACATAATTTAAATAAAAGTTAAACATCCTTTTTTCAATAATAAAATAATTTATATCCTTTCTTTTTTGTATCTTTTTATTTATTTACATGTTTTTTCTTAAAAAAAAAAACACACACAACAAAAAAAAAAAAAAGGGTAAAAAACTTTTGCGGTTCGACGGGGGAGCCTGTGTCATCTGAATCGAATATCTTACACATTCGGTTTTATGCAGAATACATAGCTATGAACTCATCGTTTAATATTTTATATACAGCATTCAGGGATAAGGGACCCAACGGTACGTGACAAAAATTTTTTATACTCACTGATATTTTCCAACGTATACATATATTTTATTATTTTTCGACACGTACAAAATTCGAATTTAATTTGGAAATTTTATTTGTATTTTTGCTTTTTCTTTTTTTTTTTTTCTTATAAATCAAATGTTATATGCAGCTTGTGTGAAGGACGAAGAGTATGATTGTGAGGATGCAACATGCATAGCAGCTAATTTGCAATGCAATGGGCGAACGAATTGCAAGTTCCGTTGGGATGAGGAAGGTTGTGAGGTAAGTTTTTTTTAGATAGTTAATTTATTTTTTTTTATTTTGAAGATAAAGTTTTAAGGTAAGAAAATATATTAAAACTTGTACTCCGGATGTTGAGAATACCTACTAAGCTTATTTTTGCCATAAAGGACTTTTTTCTTTCATAAATTTTTTAACAAAAAATCACACTACCTGAATGTAACTATATATAAAATAAATATGAAGGTTTATTTATTAGACCGTTTGATTTTCTTAAGATTGAGGCTTAAAGTAGAAAAAATATTTGCAAATAATTCAAAAAAAATCCCCTATTTTTTCAGATTTTTATTTTGATCCTTGATACACTCTGTATAGGAGCTTAAATCTTCTTATGGGAAAAACATGGGATCTTTTTGTATGTTTCAGAGTCTTATTTATCGGTATTCTCAGTGTACTCTAAAAAATTGGATATCTATTGAACTGACTCTAAAATATGACACTATTCGAGGGAAAGAAACATTTTTATAACATTTTTTAAATATTTATGGTGGTCAGAGCCTCGATTTCATCCAAAAAACAATTGCAAGTTTTTCAGATATTAATTTTAAAACATCAATTTTTCCAAAAAAAAAGAAAAAAGAGAAAAGAAAAAAAAAAGAAAAAAAAAAAAAAAAGAAAAAAAAAAAAGAAAGACTTTTGTTTGTGACCTGTATATGAGACCTGTATATGAGATCAAAACAGACAAAACCAACAAAAATCTCTCTTTACAAATACTTTAAATACTTACCTTAGTATCCAATAAATGTAATTACATGTCCTAAAAAGAATAATAATAAATATTTACTGGATAAAAAGTTAATTTTTTCAACTAACCTTAACCATTTTCCACAGTTTTTTTTTCAATTTCAAAGTGACTGACAGCTGTCAATCTGATAGTCTGACTTTTCATTGCATTTCATTTCATTTCCTTCCATTGTTGTCTGTTTCATTAAGGCTGAACACCTACCAAAACAAAGTGTCGCTCTTTTGTCGTCGTGGCGCTGGTGTAGAAATTCCCATAAGACGCTGTGTTACTTAAATTTCAAGCAACAGGGCTGTCACAGTCAATTGAGATGACCATTTTACCTGCGACTGGCAAAGTTAAACATTTCTTACTTTCGCTAGCACAAACAGAAGATCGTCATTGGAAAATATTTTTAAGTGGCGCTTAAGTCCCTAACTTATGAGCGCTCGATGATTGCCGGCCTAAAATTTATAAGCTCGGTAAATACCAGTCTTAATAGGCAAATTGTTGCAAAAAGTACAAAAGTAAACATTTTTGTAAGTTTTTCTGAAGTTTTTTAGTCCTTAAAATTTTTTTTCACCACGATTTTTTCAATGTTCGGCCGAAATGTATACAAGCAAAAAATCGAAAAGTGTAAAGTGTAGTCAGAGCCCTTAACTTAGGTGAGCCAAAACAGAAAACGAGACATTCCAAAAGAATTGTTGAATGAATACTCTTTACGTATTAAACAAAAACAAGGTTAACGGAGTGGTCTGGCTCATAAATTCCCTGCACCAAAATATCATTTTCCTTATCAAAGTGAACAACATAATATTTAAACAAATTTATTGCTTGTAAAATTCTTATTCAACCAACTAGCTCCATTGAAAGAAACAGATAAAAGCTTTAAAAGTTTGTATAGAGTTTAATATCTGAACAAATAAACTGAATTCTAGAAAATACAAACAAACGACCACATTTCACAGAAACCCTAGGCATAGAATTAAAACACAAAACCACAAACAGATTACTATAAATTCTTATTAAACTGTCGCTCTTTTGTTCAACAACAAAACAGTTTCCCAGTTAAAGAAAAAAGTACATATAAAATAAAATGAAGAAAAAGAAAAAAAATAATTGTTTAACGTTTAAATTACCGTCGTCGTCGTCGTCTTTGTCGACTTAAAAACAGATTGCTGCTATAGCCAACTTTTGTGCTTATCCTAAAAACCGACCCAACCACAACATCCTACCATGGCTATTTCCTTCCGCATTGGTGTAGATACATAATATACTTTACTGGCAAAAGGACTTGCCAGTAGTGCCAGTACCTTTAGTATGCTGAATTTGTGGTATTACAAAAACAAAAACAGCAGGTATCCTACAACCATACCTAGCAACCTACATTGCCGATCAGAAATTCTTTGCAAAAGATTAACGATTTCCGGCAAAACGGTAGATAAGGGATACCTAATAAAAATAAAAATAAAAAAAAAAAAATGAAACGTCATGCCTTAAGAATGAAAATGCAATAGCAAACGTTTCCATGGCTTTCACTTTTAATTTCCTGGCGCTTTTCATTTCGAAAAGAAACGTGTTTACACAAAAAAAAAAATAAAGGGCATTCTATTTTTGTCTATGTGTAGGTACAAAATTTAAACAAACCCCTAAATATAAAAATGCTTTGTTCTGGGTTGTATCATGAATTTAAGAATAAAAAAAAAAGCAGAAAAAGGCGGTTTTGAAAATAGCATCAAAAATATTGGGTTCTCCAATTCAATCTCGCTTATACTTGTATATCCATCACTTTTTATTTCACTGAAAATTAAGGTCTCGAGACTTATATATAGGAAAGTTGATAAGTCCCATCATTAAAAATATTAATTTTTGGAAGAATTTATATTTCCCAGATGCATTTTTAACCCTCTAAAAAC
This sequence comes from Meliscaeva auricollis, assembly GCA_948107695.1. Lineage (NCBI taxonomy): Eukaryota > Metazoa > Arthropoda > Insecta > Diptera > Syrphidae > Meliscaeva > Meliscaeva auricollis. Next base: position 19,417,211 of record OX403617.1, on the reverse strand, counting down.
CATTGAATACCGTGAAAATACCTGATAGGTTTCCCAATTTGAAATAAGGACAAAACTTCATACTCAGATATTGGTTATCACTCAGCTTCCAAAATTTTATTTCTCGTTTATGATTATGAAAAATCGTGAATTTTGATGCTGCATTGTTTGCAAAATATTAAAATTACAATAACTTTACTAAGAGCACTAAAATTCTTTTTATAAAAATGGATTTCGTTTAATCCTTTTTTTTTTGATAATTTTACTGCTAATAGATTTGCCCTTAGTAATTTTGTGTTAAAATGCAAAACATTGAAGTTATTTAATGCAAATATAGCAAACCTCTTTTTCAAAATGGCGTGTCCTCTTACCCCTCTATTAACCCAACAAATTGCGTTTTATAAAACACAATATTGTCCGGAGAAAAATACACTTAAACTGACTAATTTAACAGAACTATAACAAATATTCTAGGATCCAACAATTCAGGAATTTGAATTCATATTTATGTAATTATTTATTTTTATTTATGAAATGCAATGAAACGAAGGACTAATCAATTATACGGCAAGAAAAAATAAGAGATTACATATTTGTAGCATCTGTTTTAGAAAAACTTAATTTTCTCAATTATGGCTCCTCAGATTTCGATAAAATAATCGTGGTCTTATTTTTGATTAAGGTCTTTCTTTTTATGAAAACCACTTAAAAAAAAGTTGTGTTTTATTTATAAGGTTCTTTTTTTGTCAATTTCTAGTTTTCTCTCACACACGATCGATTTCAACGATTTTCTTTGAAAACTTTTGTATGACAATTAAAAAAAAATTTAATTTTCGTTTTTTTTCGAAATTAAGTTTTTCAATTTTTATATCTAAAATAGTGTAACAATTTTTTTTTTTGAAAAATCTTTCGATATTTAAAACGGGTATAACGATTTCCAAATTTGTTTTCTATAAATTCGCATTTAAAACAGAAGCGGTTTTAATCATTTTAAAATCAAATTTCACCATTTTTCATTTTTACAAAACTTTTATTAAATTTTCTCAAAATATTCGACAAATGATTAGTTTCTTTTACCAGCACCAAAGAACATGAAGAACATCGTGGGCAGATGGTACACCTTCACAGGGTTTTCACTATAAATTCACCCTTTTGCAAATCAAAATCAATCTTTCGCAATTCAATTGCTCACTTTTGCAAAGTAAATTTAACGTTTTTGCATATCAAATTCATTCTATGAGTTAGAATTCGTTGATATTTTGTGTGGATATTATGTAATACTATGATAAGTTATAAATACCTACTTAATTTGAAAATGTAAATTTGATTTGCAATAAAAGTGATTTTATTTTGCAATTTTGTGAATTAATTTTTTTTTTTTGATTTTTTGTAATTTTCAAAAGCCAAGGCAATAAAAGCAAGTTATAAAATTATTGGTTCAATACATGCACACCTACTTGTTTAGTGTATACCACTACAAAGACACAGTAGCGTATTGAATGGGGACTCAGGGGAGGGGGGGGCTCAAGCTCTCCCCTAAGCCTCCGTAATCATGTTATATTCATCATAATATAAAAATGATTAATTGAAACTTTTTCAACTTAAACCAATACTCAAGCCCCCCCCCCTCTCCAAAATTTTTTTTCTGGATACGCCACTGCATAGACACCTTCCGTTTTGATAGGATGAGTGCGCGCTTTGCAGTACATCGTACATACAATACCAAATTTTTAATCTTTGATTGCAAACCTGAATATTGCAGACAGAAATTTATGCTGAATCCTGAAAGTGCAGTGAATATGTTCTAAGTAACAAAGGCACCCTGTTGATGTTAAAGAGTTAATACTGCTAGCAGGAAATTGCATCTTTTTTTGCGTATTGAAATATTTTTTACATCCACGTATTCACAAATACTCGGATAAATTTTTCTTTTGTCTAATAATTTCTCTTCGTTTTTGTCTATCTTCCCACAGAGTCAAGTAGTTGGACAGTCGGAGCATGTTATCATCATAATCGTTGTGTTCGGATTAATCCTGGGCGGCATGATTGTGACATTCCTTGTGAATTGTGTGCGCAAAATTATGAGGGATCAAAAGATCATCAGGGTGAGTATCAAATGCTTGAATGCAAACTCTGTCTGCATATTATGCTTTGTATATATCCAACCAACTAGTAGTAGTTTTTGTTTTTTTTTTTTTGTTCAACAGCAAATAATATCCCAGCTCGTATAGCAAATGCATTTGTATTGTTTGTTAAATGCAAGCATTCATCTACATACCAATGTCTCTTTGTAGATGTTTGTTGCTTTCGTTAAGTTGGCATATTAGTGTTGTTGGTTGGTGTTGCACTTGCACACAATAGATTTTCATTTGAACGTATGCTATGCCAGTATGCACCAACAACAGTTATTGTTGTTGGTTTTTTTTTTTTTTTTTCTTATTTTCTAGCATAGATAATGGCTTTTGTGTGATTGCGTGTTGACTGATGTGCATTTTACGTGATGGTTGCATGTTTCAAACTTGCATTATTGTTAATGTCTGCCTGCTTGTGGTGACGCTTTTCGTTCAATTTTTTGTTTGCGTTTTGTTTGTTATCTTTTGTTGGCATTTTACGTTTGATTTTTTTTTTTAAGATTTTGTTTTGTGTGTCCCTCCATTGATTGTAACAAACAAAGTATTTCATTGGAAATACAAAAAACTGGGGATTTTGTTTTTAATGAAAAGGGTTCTCTTTCATAGGAGTTTTATTATTCTGGTTGAAATATTAACCTTATAACTGTGTGGGATTCTATTGAAATTGATGTAATGATATTTCTTTGTGATTTTATAATTTAGGTTTGATATTGAAAAATATTGGAAAAAAAGTTTAACAAGAATATCTAATATGGAGAAGACAAATATGAAAGTAATTCGATTATTATTGGTTGTTTGGGTTTCTATGACGATGTGATATTAGTTTTTTAATATTTCCGTGGAACTTTTAAAATGATAAATTTCTTTTTATTTATTATTTTGGAAGGACTTTTTTTTAAGAAGATATTATTATGTGTGTAGGTAGAGGTACATTATTTTTATATAATACCAATTTAACAGGATTTGATTTCGAAAAAAAACTGTAAGACTATTTAAAAAATTTAATCTCACAAATAGTAGCTAATAAAATATTAATTTGTTGGGTAAAAAATAATTTTGGAGCTCCCGTGAGTAATTTTTTATTCCGATTTTGAATTTGAAAAGTGTAGGTAGGTACTACTGTTCCGGTAAAAAATAAAACTAATGGAGAAAACTTTAAAAATGCCCATTAATAAAATTGTCAGTAATTGAAACTATTTAATTTGATGCACAAACCTTAATTTTTGAAGTTATACTTCTTTACCGGAGAATATTCCGCTAAGGATATTGAAATTGTTTTTTCTTTTAAAAAACGGTACTTGCGAATATTTCTTTTAGTTAATGTATTTTTATGAAAAATGGCTCCTAGGATTTTGATGACAAAATTATGTACATTTTCTTGGAATCTATTTATGAAAATCGTTTTGTTTTTTTTTTGTTTACAGAAAACTCCTTAATGACTTATATGACGTTAACGATTTCTTGAAATTATACTTCTTGACCTGCCTTTATAAAAATATTTAATAATAAAGCTTAGCTTAAATAGTAAATTTATCTATAAGAGCAAGTATGTGCGATACAGTCGTGCAATTTTTTTTTTTTGTTAACTCAAGTGCGTTTGGAAATATTCAAGTTTTTGCTTAAAAAAGTTAACTCAAAAAATTTCTCAAACTCTAAATACAAAAAAACTAAGAAAAAACATATGAGGTACATGGCCTCCAAAATATATTCATAGAACCCATGCCTATAACTTCCGTTGATGTTTAAAGAAGAATATTTTGAACTTCGTTTTTCTTTTTACCTAAAAACATTATTTTTAAAAAATTGACGACTTTATTAATTTTTAATAAATTTTAATATTACACCTTTTTACTTGCTATATATGTAGGTACTATTATGTATATCAAGTTATGCATTCGTAAAAAAAAAAGTTGAAATAACTATCAAACATGACATTACGATAATTTTTTTTTTTTGAAAAATCATTTTTTCAAAAACTACTTAATATTTTTTTCACAATTTAGTTTTTTACCAATTTTTTGTATGAAAGTTACAAAATTTTATATAGACAAAATAGTTAAACAAAAAAACAGCTCTAACGATTTTCAATTTTTTTTTCTAAAAATGGATCATTAAAGGAGAAATCAAACTGCATACTTCGTTTTGAGGTTAAATTCATTTAACAAGATGTTTTAGTCATTTGAAAATCGAATTTTATGATTTATTAATTTTTGTTTCTAAAACTGCATTTACAAATTTTTAATTAAAAAGGCTTAGCATAAGTAGTAACTTTATCTACAAAAGCAAGTACGTGCGATCCAGTCGTGCATTTTATTTCGAATATATTTATAGCGCAATGAACGATTTTGTATAGTATTTTTCTGGTTACCCTAGTTATTAATCTATCGTTTGATTCAATCGTCTTATATGAGATTATTACTGAAAATGCCTCACAAGAGGCAGTTCACCTAAAGAATAAATGAAATTATAGGCTGGATTTTAACCCGCATCTCCGGAATCCTTTTCATTACACCAATCACTGCACTGAGAAGTGGTTACTACAATAATTCATACATGAAACTCCTTATCATCTCTAAGTGCTTAAAAAACATTAGCAGTATATCTGCTCAATTTGAAACCTTCCTTATTTTATAAATCATCAAAAGCCTACCTATTTATACTTTTATCAAATTTCTTTTCCAAGAAATGTATGACTAAATGTTATTTAGCACACATGAATGTAGCTACTATATTTGAATAAGCTTGAATTTTAAGGAACCTGATAAACGAAGAATTGTTTCCATCTTTAATATCCCAGTTTAACTTCCCTCGCTTCAACAAACTGGAAAAAACATCGTATCCTCCTCTCACTATACTTAACATTCAACAAATAAAACATTCAATAAACCAATATTTTCTTATTCTGTCATGTTCTTTTGCTAACCACGACAATAAATACGACAAACAAAGAATTCACATAGAAAAACAAACAACCATATACATACTACTACTACTACTCATCTTCTCCATCAGAGAAAACAATCTTGAATGGACTAGGATTTTCAATGAAATTCCTTGGCCTGGCCAATACCGAAGGACAATGACTCCACAATCCACATACTAAAAATACATTCAAAAGAAATATACTGAACTTCGAACGAAACCAAATTGAACGGAACCAACCAATGATGCATGCATCTTCTCTCTTTTCTACTATACTACTTTATTGGCAATTTCAAAAGAAAAAAAAAAAACAAGTTGAAAAAAGAAAAACACAGAAGAAATCGTTAGAAAAATTGTCACATTCTTCCTCAAATACAAAACCACCCATCTTAAGCATATACAGGACCCTTCCAAGAATCCAATATTTTTGATAAAGCAAAACCAGAAGTAAGAGTTTATCATCAAGACAAATATGTTCGATTTGCCTTAAGCAACATCCTCTTCAAAATTCAAACCACTACTCGCATATATAGAAATAGAAAGCCATACCACCTCCTATAAATATCCCTTTAAGGATGAAAATCAATGATAAAATTCTTGTCACACGTTGCACAAATCACAATTCCGCATGCCGCACACAACACACACCACCAACAGCACGCTCTTGCGACATTTGATTTTATTTCTTCGTTTGCGTTGTGTTGCGTGGGTGCGAATGCGAAGTGGGATTGTTGTGTGGTGGGGTGTTTTGCACCCTTTTATCATGTCATGACACATGACTTCTGTTAGTGGGTGTCGAATATTTGACTCACTCACACCAACCACTGAAGAGTTTTCAACAACCCCCCAATTTTTTAGGGGCCACTCTCAAGGGTTCTGTTCGTATTTGGGGTGCTTAAATGTGTTCGTGGTTCGTGTTGGTATGAACAACACGCGTCGCAATGTGTTTTTGATCTTTGAGAAAATAATATTTAGGGGCGGAGGTTGACGCAATTCCAACGAGTTGCCGAGTTAAGTAGGAGTACATTGCCAAATGATGTGCGGAAATGTGAACGGAATTGATAAAACTAAAAAAAAAAAAAAATTCTTTGTATCATTTAGTGAAAACGTAACATGTTATATGTATGGTTTAATGGCTAACAATTGAGGGTTTCGACATAGCTAGAAGGACATAATTGCTTAAATTTTTTGTTTTTAAGTTGAATTCTGAGGAATGAATTCTAGAACATGGAATGATAAGGGAATGTCATCTTTTTACGTTAAATGTTTCACTTAAGAATGGTTGTGAAGTAGGTACATAATTCTTGTAGATTTTCTTCATTTCTACGTTTTAAATAACTAAATTAGGTACCTTCTCTTACGTGGAAAAAAATAATTCGAATATTTTAAATCAGCGTAAATTTTGGCTAAGAGAGAGTAGACTGGAGTTGTGGAACTTGACAAACAAGTACTTAGAATGTAATCTTTTTAAAAAATTTATGTTAAATTAACAACATCTGTCTAAATATTTTGGAATTTTTCCTTTCTATAAGAAGAAATTGTGTATTTAGGACTTGAAAAAAGGTTTCGTGTTTTAGTTATTTTTTTTTTCCGTTTATATTTCCCCATTTTACAATTATTTTAATGCCATTGTGGGTTGAAAGCTTTATGTTTTTTGATTCGTGTATATACCTACTACATATTTCTTCTTAAGAAAATTGATTTCATAAAAGTTATGAAAACTGAAATAAAGATTCGGATAAAATTTTGAGATTGTAGGTATATTAAAATTGGTGTTTATGAGAATTCATAGTTTAATGGGTAATTTCTTCAAGTTAGGCTGCATTTATCATAATAAGGTTTGTTTAAATACAAGCGTATTATTGCACATTTTTATTTTTCGTTCATTTGCTAACCCTTTACTGCATACTACCCCATATATGGTTTATGACGTGTGATAAGATTTAAAACTTCTAAATACAAAAAATCTGTAATACAATGGAATATAAAATAGAACTTCGAGTTTATTATTGCACCAAAACGGTTTTTGTAAAAGAGTCAGAATTCTCGAATTCTTTATCTCCCAACCGCACATGGCAAAAGCAACGCAGTATATCTACTCAAGATAGTTTTTTTAAATGTATCTTTTTACTATAAGCTGATTAAATTCATATAATTAAAAAAATCTTGATTATTGTTTTTTTTACATAAAATAAATAAACTTTTTTTGATTATATGATAATTTATGATCCCCTTTGAAACTTTTACTTAGACACCATATATGGTATTGTATGCGCATCCCATATATAGTTTAGTATGCATTCGTGGGAATACCAACTAAATTCAATGAATATCTGTAATTTTACTGTGAATTACATGAATGGATGCTTTCGAAATGACGATGGCCCGTTTCTCGAGTCTTATTATAAATATCTGCACATTTAAAACTCATCCGGGTGCTTACAAGGATTACTGAAGCACTTGTTGAAGGGGGAGTGAAGCATCAAAACATCCTTAATTCAATTTGATTCCATCATTATTATAAAATGCGTACCCGACCCCAAATTTTTTACCATTCTATGTAAAAAACCTGGCGGGACAAAGTACAAACTTTTTGAACAGTTTAACTTGAAGGAAGATCGATAAGAATTGTAAACAATGCAATTACAAATATTGATTCTTCACTCCCCCTTCTATAAGTGCTTCAGTAATCCATGTAAACACCCGGATGATTGCTCATTTTGTGTACGGATATTCCGGAAACCATTTGAATCAACATTTGGGGTCCAAATCCCTGAAAACAGTTTATTCGAACACGATCATGACTTAGAAGACACCAGACGGCTCGTTGGAAACTTTTTAGAAGATGAAAATCTTCGTGTTTTGATATGGCCAATGCACTATTCTGACCTGCATCGTGATTAAATGAATGGGAGCTTGTAAAACAGTACATTGGCAAGCTGAATCATTGAATTAGTAATTTGAATGTTTCAGCCGATGGAACAAATGAGGACAGAATGGAACCAAATATATCCTAATTAATTCGGGTCTTTGAATGGTTCAAAGGTTAAACAGTTTTAGTGCCGTTATTGCTAATAATGGTTCCTAACTTTAAAATGGTTCAACTTTACCCACACCAACATCATTTTCGAAGGTCTATAAAAATATTTGATATGGTAAATAATTTTTAACATGAAAAGTTGATTTTTTTAGAATTTTTTCTTAACTAAGACTCAACATCATTTTAATTTGTCTATTTAATAAAATGTATTTCATAATTTTACACTTATACTTTTCGAGATACCCCATTTTACCCTAACTTCCCGGTGATATTTCAAGAAAATCTGGAATCTGACATTATACTACCTATATCTTTTGGTGTATTTATTTTTTTCTATCACTTATAGTGTAGAAAATGAATCAGTCAGATTATCAATAACAATGGCCGACTTCTGTAATTTAATAAATTTATTGTGTTGCACACAAATTCAATTCGACAAGTAAAATCTACAAGAGCTAAACAACTAAGTACTACCTTACCCATTTTATTTTAAACTGCTACGAAAAATAATAATAAAAAACTTTCATTTTATAATTTTGAACACAAAAGATGAGCAGCTATTAACTTTAATTAACCTCAATACCATTCTGCAGCAGGTAATAAATTCTATAGAATTTCTAATTGATCCACAATTGCAAAATATAAAATGGAATTTCTATTATAAAATAAAAGGTTTCCAACAAAGCAACCATTACTATAAGGCAAGAACACTCTGGTTTTTTTTTTTGAAATGGTTCCGCAGTCAAAGCCAGTAGCAGATTCATTTTTATAATTCAATAGAAAAGTGCACAATGACAATAAATCTACGATTGCACTCTACAAAAGTGTCAAGTTTAAATAGCTTTTTAAAGGAAGAAAAAGGATTTGCAAAAATGAAAAAAGGAATAGTCTGCAGTTTTTTTGTCGTTATTGTACAGAAAAAAAAAAATTGTAAAAAAGTCCTTTCATCTTGTAGAATATTGAATTGAATGTTGCTGATGAAAGCAAATTGACAGACGATTATTTGTGTATGTATGGACTCAATTGAAAGTTGAAAAGTAAAAAAGAGATAAAAGTGTTAGTTAGAATGTGGATAGGATTCAATCCATGAACATGCTTACCTGGTGGATTATATTTTTTATGTGGGATTTAATTTTAAAATTAATAAGAATACATTCTTTTTGAAACGGGACTTAAACTTTAAACAGTTTTGATGAATAATATTTTATAATATTAAGTTCTGGGATTTTGATAATTTGCACAATAAATAGATCAAATCATATGCAATTCTTGAGCTTTTTTAATTTTTGTGTTAATATAAGTTAATGATTTTAAAGTACCTAACCTTATTATTAACCTATTGTCGAAATAATAAATTAAAAATTTGAACAATTTTAACAATTCATGTAATAATTAAAACTACTACTAAACTTTTCAGAAAAAAAATTTCTGACAAAAATTTGTAGACAATTCACATTAAGAACATGCACAAAATTGTAGATATGCTTGTTTCCATACGTTTCAGTTTTAATACAGTAAATTTGTGATCAAACAGGTTTCTACAGATAATGTTTTGAAGAAGTTTCGATTTCTTCATACTTTATGTTTTTGGGGTTACTAATTCTTCATTGTTAAATGTTTTAAAAACTGCAAGATCACTAAAAATTACGTGAGTCACGAAATTTTGATGACGGAAGTACCTAAAGGGCTATTAAATAAGTAAAGATATTCCAAAATTAAATTTATGACGCCATGGGATGCTTCAGTTTATAAATAGATAATATATTTATATTAAATCTAAATTAAAATTCAAAAAGAGTTTTGAAAAAATTATTTTGACTGACATCTGAACACAATTTCCACTGCCCAAATGCGTCGACGTATCTTCCTCAAATTCGGCACACATGATCTTAACGTAATTTCGTAACCTAATTTATTTTTTATTTTGTTTTTGAATATCCCATCTAAAACGAGTAGGTGCCTCCCAATCCACATTTTTAAGTTATTTGAGTTTTCTCGAAAACGGCTCTAACGATTTTGATTAAAATTTTTGAATGATTTCTTCCATAAAGATACAGTTCTCGAGCTGTTTTTTTAATAAAAGATTTTCAAACGATTTTTCATATATGCCATTTTTATATATTATTTATCAACATCTATGAAGTAATTTTGGAAAATTCATTGAACTATTAATCGAAAAAAAAAACAATTTTTCAAAAAAACCAAAGGCTAAAATTTTCAATCTAAGTTAATATATAATAGACTTGGACTACATAAGCAAGTTCGTGCCATTCAGTCGTGCATTTTATTTTTCTTAACACACATTTAAATCTCAAATAAGGATGAAGTATGTATTGAATGCCTCACAAAATTGACTCCCAATTGTTTACCCTCAGATTAAAGTAATCTAATTATTTTTAAATTAATTCTTACCCTACGAAACATTCTCGTCAATACAAAAACTTATTTAAACTGTACTTTGAGTAAATATCCAAGACTTTGAACCAATTCATTAAAAACTCAACAAAGCTGCAATAAACTATATTAAATGAAACACTTAAATTTTCCTTGGTTTTACTTGCACTCACAAAAGCAACAAACAATGATGCAGGATTTCCCAGTGTCAATGCTCTGTGTGTCTAGATTAATGATTTTGTCCTTACAGCCATATCCAGGCTAAAGGATACAAACTCTTGTCTTTCACCCCCCAAAAACTATGTGCGCAAATTATCCTCAATTTATCCATAATACTCTACTCAATCTCTGCCCCCACTTTATATGTAGCAAACTCTCTTTCCACCTCTTTAAAAAAAAAAAAAACATGCAGTTTAGGTGGGAAAATGAAAATTGATTTTCTCGATAAATCAACAAAGCTGGAGAGAGACAGAGCTAAAGGACTAAACAGAGATTACCTTGTCATCTTGATGATGGCTACAAATTACTGGCTATCGGTTAGGATTTTGCATAAATGCATAATGTGAGACAAGAAGATGGGATCTTCCTGCAAAACTATAATTAATATCTTGCAGCTTGTCTGTCTTATGCAGTTATATCCTTTCCCCCAAGACAGAGACGACTTGTATATGTATACCATTGTAGTATGAAAAATGATATTATAATATATTAAGTTAGTTATTTCTTGAGCAGCAGGGAGTCCTTTGAGATTGTTGGGTTGTTGAGATTTACGTTCGAGAAAAACATCGTTTAAAATATGTATACATTGTATAATGAGGTATAAAATTAACACAATTAAATGCTTGACCAAAACTAAATACAAAATATCATAAAATTATGATGAGAAATGAATGAATATTAAGATATGATAATAAACATTAAATTGAAGTTTTTAAAAATTAAATTGCGGTACATTTTGTACACAAATAATAAAAACACTGTTTGGTTTGGCTTTTTATACTTCAAGCTAGTATCAAATGATTTGCTTATACCCAAAAATTTGTGTGTTTTTACAATAAAATTGCACAATACCAATCTTGCCAACAATTTAGATGATAGCAAATGACATAAAAATCGTGTTTGTATGTCATATAATATCTTCCATTTGGTGGTTCAAATAGTGGTGGGCGTTCCTATGAGGTAATTCGAAATTTGTGTAATTAATTATCTTATCATTTTTTTTTAAGTTTCAATATTGTTTTCGATAAATTGATAAATCGATTTCAAATATTTTTAATCAGTTGGTATTTGTATAACATTGGAATATTGGGTATTTTGCGACATTTCATATTGGGATTTATTCACCACTATACTCTCTCAGAGATAAGCAATTCAAATCAAAAAATCAAAAACGTTTTTTTGAAGTTATGTTTCTTTACCGGCATTTATAAAAATATTTTACCATAGTAATAACACATAAATTTTTTCCGCCCATTATTACTGGTTTTTTTTACACAGACACTATAAGTAGTTGAAAAGTAACAACCCATTTACATACATATTAAACTGGGTTTTCTTATTTTTTCATTTTGGTGAAACACAATTATTACAATTATTCAATTACATCTGAATAGGCAATAAACATGTTTAAACATTAAAATGCATAATATGCAGATTTTAGAGAGAAAAATTAGTTGATTTCATTTGGTTTTTACTTGAAATTCAATTCAACGAGTGAAAAATTGAACAAAAAGTAACAATAATTACAACATTCCACTTTCTATAACTTTTTTTTTTCAAAAATGTAGTACTGTTATGCCTATATAGCACTCAGTTCTATTGGAAATGAAATGTTCGTACAAAAGTGTCTGCGTGAAATATTCTGCTTTACGTTTGACTGGTTCTATTTCAAACTAAAATTGTTTAATTGGTAAATTTAAAGAATGCACATACAAACTTAGGATTTTTCCCCTGCGATCCTATCCTTAAAAAAATTGTAAAAATGACCAAAAACATAGTGTGGAACGCATTCGATTTTTATTTCACAAGACATGAGTACTAGACTTTAATTGAAATCCTTTTTCCTGCAGTTTAAAAAAGGATTACAAACGCATTCAGAAAATAATGCTGTCAATTTAAATAGAAACAAAAGAGCTGAGCAGCAAACTTGATAAAATAATGAACGCAATGTTTTGGGATGTTTTCTCTTCGTTTGACTTATTTGAAACATTTTTTTAAGAATTAAATTTCCAAAAAAATTTCAGATGTCTTATTTACCTATTTACTTATTGATTAACCAGATAAAAACGTCAAAAGTTTCGAAAAATTGTAACGAAGAATAATGCAAATATTGTTGTTCATTGGTGATCTTCTAACTTGTACTATTAAAAGATCTATGCTCAGCTCAGCATCTGAGCTCAAAACTATGGATTTTTTAACCGATATCGATAAAACCAATTTCTTTTCTTTTAATCGGGATAATGAATCGAACAACTTGGCTGGAATATGGATGTGGAATTGTTATTTTAAAATTGTTTAAAAAATAAACAAAGCGAAAACTAAATCACTATAGTTAAGTTTTAATAGAATTTAAATCAGTTTCACCTTAAAATTTTTCTATATTTTGTTGTCGTTTTGTTTTGTTTTTTGAATGTCTTTATATTGTTGAAACAGAAATACCACGGTAACTTAACATTAACAGTAATCCCAAAGTATAATTTTTGCTAATTAGTGAGAAAATTTGTGTTAGGACATTTCCACATCCTTTTTAAAAGTTTCAACAGTTCAAACAATGGCCAGTGTTTATTTCAAGACCAATAAATCTCCAGACAGTTGATTTCTATTAGACAGTTGAGCTTTTTTATTTCTAATAATTTTTAGGCTTGGAGACAATTAAGACAACGTGTTATCACTCTCCTATATGATTTATGATCTATTTTTGTTTTTTCGTTTTACTATTTTTTTATTTGTGTTGCATTTAAATTTGAATATATGTACACATACATGTTACCACAAATGGTCTATTTAATCATCGATCGATAGACTTACAAAACACAATTAATTTCTTCTATTTGATATTTTGCGCTAAATAAAAAAAAAATAAAAAAAAATCCATAAACAATTGAAGTTAAATAATAGTTTTATAGTTATCGTTTCATAGTGCTAATTGGATCAGCAAAAAAAAAATGCCCCACCACACCTTTACACCCTTGATTGTGAACTCATTGCATACTTTCCCGGTGTTGTATCAAAACAAAAAATAAAAATACCGTAATTCAAGCATTTCCGATTGACCCCATATGAGAAAAAAAAACACATACAAACATTTTTACCCTCTCTGTCTATCTCTCTCTCAGTTCATGCTGAATATAGTAATCACTCCTTTTTTTTTTGTGTTTGTGTCTCTGTGTTTTTTTGGTGTCCTTGTCGTGTCATATTTTTATTTCACAGGAAGTTCCTGCTGGAATTTATCACATTGATTCATATGTCCGGGATGCCCCCAAAACAGCGATATTCGTTGGACTTCAGGATGATTTTTTCATTGATTATCCCGAAATCTTGACACCATCGTCGACGTGTCCCACATTGTCGCCCACATCATCATCGTCAACACAATCGCAAGTGCCTGAGGATGAATTCTACCAATATCATCACCATCACTATGACGAAATAAATAGCAATAAAAATCACGAATACAACAATAACAACAACAACAACATCAATAATTTAGACAATTACTCGTGCAATAATAATCATCAGCAGGATTACGATTTGGATTCTCCATGTCTGGAGGACCATTCAGTATCCTTCTAAATCCAATAACAACAACAGCAACAACAACAGAACACAAGCACAACTCAATCCTGGTGAGGAGTTCCCTTAGTGCCTTCTGCCAAAAAAATAAATCCATGTCCTTGCTGACAAAAAAAAAGAGAAGAAAAAAATCAATCGCCATTGTTGTCACTTTATTTATCACCACAAGGCATAAGGGCTTATAAAGGAACAGGATGTAGATCCGAAATGGTCTGATGAAAATGACAGCAATGTCGCCGCAGTAACGCAAACGGCGGCAATATAAAATTTCCACATTGTACAGTAACAAAAATCACAATAAAAAAAACAAAAATGTGAAATTCTTAAAAAAATATTCAAAAATAAATGTTATCAGTGGCGTTGAGCTTTTATGGTTATTTTGTCATTGTTTTCCGTGTGTTTGGTAAATCATTTTTTTTTAAAGCTGATGTTATTTTATTGAATTCGAAATGAATTTCTTTTGTTGTTGTTTCCTTTAACATCAAAATTTAAACAAAATATTTTTAGTAGTGTGAAACACAAAAATTGGCAGTTTGATAAATTCAATTAATCATATTTTTGATTTATAAAAAAAATTCGTCAGTGACATTATCTTTTGTTGTTTTATTATTTTAAATTTGCTTATTAAATAAAAATGTCTATATTGCTCAATTTGTTTTCTTTACATAAATTAATTAATGATTAATTGCTTTTTTAACATATTTTTAATGTTATTTAATTGTTTTACGTTCTGCTTGTTCTTTTGAATAAAATATTTATAATATTTCATACATTCCAAATTAATACCTTCAATTTTGTGTTGTTTTTTTTTTTTTTTTGTTTGTTTTGTTTTTTCCTTTTGTCATATTTATCCATTCGTTATTATTGATATTTATTTATATACAATAAGCATGTTTTAATAGTTTTTGTGATGTTTTGATGAAAAATATATTTTTAGGAACACATCCGGCAATCGAAAGAGAGTAAATTGGATGAAATGGGACGTTCACGTTCGCGTTCGAAGCAGCGGTCGAGAGATAATGTATCAGGAGTTCTTTCTCCAAGGTAAGATTTTAATAAAAAATAATAATCTTCAAAGTTATCCAAACAAATTTGCATAAATAAGAGTAGGGACTTTTTAGTACTTACTATAATATTTGACTCTAAGCAAACTAAAGCAAAGGACTGATATTTGTGTTTAAAGGAAATTTTCAATGTAAGAAAAAAAAAAATGCACCATAACTGTGTCGCACGTACCAGCTCTTAATGGTCAAAGTTATTGTGGACATAATACATACTTACATAATTTTATAAGAAAATATCAGAAAAATGTAAAATTCAATACTTAAATGACTCTAATAATTTCTTAAATGATTTAGAGATTCAAAATTAATATTTCATTTAATTTCATTTAAAATAAAATGCACGACTGGGTTAAAAATTTGTAAATGTAAGTAGTTTTAGAAAAAAAAAATTAAAAAAACATAAAATTCGATTTTCAAATGACTAAAACAGCTTCATAAATGATTTTAACCTCAAAACGAAGTATGCAATTTGATTTCTTCTATAATGATACATTTTTAGAAAAAAAAATTTGAAAATCTTTAGAGCCGTTTTTTTTTAAAAAAACTATTTTTTCAATATAATATTTTGCAAGGACTGTTAAAAAACAAAATTGGTACGCCATTTTTAAGATATTATTCATCAACATCTAAAAATAAAATTTTGAAAAAAAAACAATGTTGAGTAGTTTTCGAAAAAAAACTCAGCAACTTAAAACTATTCATGTAAAAAAAATGGTTAAAATTTATTGAGTCATGAAGGAGAAAATCAGAATTAAAAAAAAAAAAAAACCGCTCTATGGCAGGTACCGTTAGTAACGGTTTTTAAAAAAATTGGTTTTCATTTAAAGATAGACCTTATCCAAAAAAATGACCATGGTTTTTTTAATCAAAATTGTACAAGCCGTTTTCGAGAAAACTGAGTTTTTCTAATACCGGTAAAAAAATTAAAAAATAGTCTGGGGATAGTCTCCAAAAACCGTCACATACCAAGTTTGAAGTAAATCGACCCATCCGTTTAGGCTGTGGTCTCTGATACCGACAGACAGACAGACATACAAACAGACAGACAGAATTGTCGGACCCACTTTTTTATCATTCTCTATCATCGTAATGTCATGTTTGAATGTTATCTAAACTTTTTTTTTGTACTAATTGATATAGAACCTATATCGCAAGTAAAAAATGTATCAAAAACTTTACTGTACGATGAGTTACAGCATTTAATGTAAAAAAATCCCAGTGAAATTAGTATGGAACAACGAAAGGTGCATTGCACGTTTACGAAACATTAATTTAATGAGCTGATTTTTTGGAAAGGCTTATTTTTTAGCCTAAGCAACACTTTTAAGCTTGGCGAACAAAATCTTGAAAAAAAAAATATTTTCTTCCATATATTTTATTGTTCTTTCAATATACAAACACATAATAATAACTTTAAAATACAAGAGCAAGTCCGTGCGATCCAGTCGTGTATTTTATTCATATTAAAATTATTAAAAATAATTGTTAAATCAAAGTGGTTTCCTTCTATACCATTAAGTTTATATACCACTAAGCCAATAAAGTATTTTAGTGAGATGGGCATATTTTATTTATAATATCTTAATTTGGTGGGTTTTAAGAAAAGTATGGAATGAAAATCTGTAGCCGTATAAAAATCTACCTGCCTACTATTACTGCAACACTCTCCATCTTCATAAGAGACAATGGTTGACAATAAGTTTTAGTAATACTAAAGTAAACCAATTATATTATTGCCAAGTCTTGAAATTGATATGGGTCAGTATTAATGTCAATACTTAAGAAAATCTAAATGTGAAGGGTATTTGACTTTCATCTGTTTTACAAATTACGGATATCAAAAAAACAAAAAAAAAGGTTCAAATCTCATAACAAATAAAATATTTGTAAAATTTTCCAACAATACGAGTTTGTAACCTTTTAAAAGATATTATACTTATTCAAGGTTATCGAGATGAAATCTCTCTGTCATGTCATGGTGATTCTTTATTTTATATTCATCAATTCAAAAATTTCAAATTATCTCACAAAAACCCTTTCGATTTAATATCACTCAAAATCCACATTAATTCGTTAGCCTACAGCTACAACAATCAATTCCAGATGATCAAGTGCAAATCCTAAAGTTTGTACATATATACATACACCTATACATATGTATTTGTATGTGTATTTACATGTATGTTGCGATAAAGATACGATGTTCACCACAAATCACTGAATCTATGGATTGACAGGCAAAATGTCACCAACACAAATGATAACCATTAAACTTACCTTATGGACACTAAATATGTATGGAATGTCCATTGAAACATATTGGATCCGGGTGAAATACAAAAGGGATTATCGAATCGAAAACAAAAAAAAAAAAATCAGACCCTTACAAAAAAGTCAATATAGTATTTACCAAATGAAAAAAAAACAAACAAAAATAGAAAGGAAGCTGCAGAGACAAATTGCATGAAACCTTTTTTGTGAAAGGGGTCATAGTACTCGACCATTTATATACATTCATAGAGATGCCAGTAATAAAAGGTCAGTTAATTTGAACCTTCGGTTATTTAGTAGATAAAAGGAGGATTATACGGGCGTAAAGGGTTAATGAAAAAGGTCAAGTGCTTTGGAAATATTTTAGCAAATCTACCGGTACCGGCATGATAAGAATCTATGATTTCTATTTATATAATTCGTATGGTTATATGTTCGAAAAATACTATGTGTGTTTTGTTTGTTTGTCTATGTGAACAAAAATAAAAACAAAAAGAATTTTCCTTAGTTGATAAATAGGAAATAAACTTGCGGAAAGTGGGATAGAAAAATATGCAGGAAGATTTAGGAAAAGCAAATTGGGTGTAATGATTCAAGATAAATCTTAACGATCCTTTAAATTCAAATTATTTAAGCTCAAGTTTTATTTGTTTTGTATTTGTATTTCATGAACATAAAATGTTATTTGCTGATTTTTTTAGAAACATGAAGAAATTTGATTCGAAATATTGTTAATTCAAGACCTAGCATTTCGTGAGTCAGGATTCGAATTTATGATGACTGCAAATGAAATGAATGGTTTAAGGGCTAGAACTCCATCTTCTACCAAAAATTATTCTTCAATAGTATAGATAACAGATAGGTTTAATTACTTCTAGAGCAAAACACGGACTTTAAATAACTGCCATTTCTTTGTTTAAACAAAAAACTCATTTAGGAAATGTTATTTTAGCCAATGCAACATGTTTGAGACGATATATTCTCCAAAAAACAAAATTTTGCTTGTGTTTTCGCTACGACAAGAATGTGTTCAATCTTAGGAATCCCGGTTATAGCCTCTTTCACACCAACCATATTTCGCAAGAAGATTACAAAATCTCGTTAAACTGTTTACACCGCACATATAAAATAGCTTTTGTTTGACATTTCCCTTTGCCTCGCTTCTTAAAAGTGGTCGAACAATTTGTTAAAACGCGTCTCCGCTTACAAAATCAAGTAAATAGATTTATTTAGGAGATATGTTCGTAATCAAGATTATAAACAAAAACTGAAAACTGGAAAAATATGGGAAATCTAGTAGATTTCGATGAGATTTCGTACTTTTTACACGAAATATCTTGACTATGTTTCGATGTAAGAGCCATATATTACTATTAGTGGTAAAGAGCTAGTTTTTTTTCTCCAAGTTGTGAAAAATGAAAAGAGCTACTAAATTAGTAAGAAAAATGTCTACAAGAATATGAGATTTGTTTTCGAAATACATAATCACGAAAAATTGTATTTTTAAGACAAAGAACTACTGGTAACTTAACTAGCTGAATTTTTGTATGGATGCATTTGTATTAAAAGAAGTTGCACTTAAATCGAAGAAATATTATGGTGAACCATTCCGTTGCTGTGAATAACTTTGGTATAAAGAGTTGTCAGAATTGTAAGGAAAGTAAGTTTCCTCGTTAACAGAACTAAGCGGATTGACATTCAGTTTGCAGCTACTAGGCCCAGTTACTGAGCTTATCGAGAGCTATTTGCAGGAGTTTGCACACATGGTACAACAAATTTGTCTGATATGTCAATAACGATATCATCAGCATAAACCATTATGACTTTGACACCGGATATAGATTTAGTTTGACTAACATTTTATTTTCGATCAGTACCAAAGCAGTGGTAATTCCCTGCACTGTTTTACCCTGGATCGAATTTATAGTGGTCGCATATCTCAAAATTCTCACGAAATACCACACGTGATGATGGAGTAAAGAACATTAGCTATTATTTGTTTATTTATTTCTTTTCTTAACACTGTGGGTAACACTGCTTGTGTGCAAATTTTCATCATTTCATCCAAAGATGAAGCCAACTTTATGTCTTACTCCTCCCAGTAAGTTCTTACTACAGACTTCCAAGTCGCGTCCTGTGAAATCTGAAGATGTCTATGGAAACCTACCGCTACCGGTAGCTTTTTAGTTCGTGATACAAAAGTACGAGATGTTCAATTGGACTATGAGCCTGGCCAGTAGGTGTTTTTGACAGCAACATTTAAAGTTTTCACTTCTATTTTAATCTGCATGAATCATTTGAAGCATTTCGAGTGGTCACAGAAAACATTTTTTTGTTTTTTAATCAATATTTTCTCTATTTACAGAATCTTTTTCACTCAAATTCCAATAATTCCCTGAGACTTCTTTATTCATTCTTATATTCTTAGCGAAGCCATTAAGAGTGATTCAATTAAATCCATCTGAACTGGAAAATCTCCCTTCATCTAAATTTAAATTAAACATCATCCTTTCTGTCCTGGATGCTAAGATATACGAATGAAATTTTATAGAAAGAACCTTTCACATATCTATTTCAGCTGGGAAAATGTTAGTTCTTTTTTTTTTATAAATTTCTTTCTAAAGAATTTTTCTGCGCCTCGTTATTTTGTTGGATCCCTAACAGGACCTCTCTTAATAAAGTACGAGTATTGTTTCATCCCGCACTAATTCTAAAGCTCTTAAATAAAATCTAATGATCCAGACAGGGATTATCCTATAATATCATGATTTATAGAATTCCTGTTCCATTTTTTTTATGTCCTTTTTCGTTTCTTTCTAGGTTTTCTGATTCGTTTAATATTCTTAGCTTTACATTTTTTTCATTATTATATTATTTTATATATTTTGCAGACAAAAACACTCACAGACTTCGCTTCAAATCCTTGATGATGTTTCGCAACGCTATTATCGGGAGGCGGTACCCATTTCGGTGCAGACTGGCAAAACCGACCTAAAAGACCACAGTATCCTTCGTCATCATCATGATATGGTTGTGCAAACGAGCCTTTGCGATGATTCATCCACTCCTGACCGTGGAATCATCACTGGTGTCGGTAGTGGTAACGTCTGTGATATGGGTTGCCAGACACGGTAGGTAATTTTTTAAAGACACAAAAAATCGAATTTAATACGGCCGCTTTCTACACAGAATAGGAATTTCTAACAAGGTTTTTTGTTTGTTTTTTTCTATTGTTTTCTCCTTTTAATTAGCGAGTCGCTATTTCAACCACTAGCGAGGCAGAAATCAATAACGTCCTCATCGCCGAATCAGTCCACGGCAGCTGCCATTCGCTTTTCAACATTCGGCTACGATATCCCACCACCACCAACATCCCATGGGGGTGGACAGAAATCCGCTACCTTATCCCGACAGAGCTCCATAAACAATCACCCTGAGAGCATCGAACTGGAAGAACGGCTGCGAACCGCTTCACATAACTCACAACATCATTACAGTCACAGCCATGGCCATATGTACAGTGGTAGCTCTGGAGATCCTGCTCAGGCGCCAACAATGCGTCCGCCCCAAGAAATGTGCCATCATCATCATCAGCATCAACAGCACTTGCAGAAGCATCAAATGCAGCAGCTGCCTTCCTCAAATACCGGAACGATAGGCAGTCATCAGCATTCACACCAGGCGCCGCCACCTGGAAGTAAAACAGGAGGCAGCGGAGGGACCACAACTGGTGGTAAGCACCACAAACTCGACGAAACATCGAAGGTTTTCATTGACATCAGAAACTCAGCACCGGATGTGATAATCATGACGTCCCATTGACAATTAAGGAAACGTCAACAAATTTCTTGTGGTGGCCATTGTAGATGTCGCTG
The DNA here is from genome assembly GCA_948107695.1 of Meliscaeva auricollis. NCBI lineage: Eukaryota > Metazoa > Arthropoda > Insecta > Diptera > Syrphidae > Meliscaeva > Meliscaeva auricollis. The sequence continues at coordinate 19,395,742 of OX403617.1, read as the reverse complement.
CTTAGCAGATAAACTTGTTACTGACCCGGCTTCGATGAGAAGGACAATGCCGATGTCAATGTTGACTGCTCACATAAATGCATCGACTGACCTCATCCCAAGGTGGCACAATAAGGTTGTGATGCTAATGCAAAAGGTCCCGTTTGTTTATTCATCATTAACAGCAACAACATGGGCGCCATCATGGATAAAGTCACGTTACTTAACAAAGTTCAATATGGCATAGCACAGTATATGGTATTGCTGGCTGTCAAACAAAACACACAACTCAAGCGCCGCCATTTTGCTTATGTCACATTTTATTGGAAAGCTATTTAAGCTTGTGGCACCTTTAACATGGAATAGCAAATTTCAGGGTCATTAGAGAGGCCAACCACTGTAAATATGTATGTGTGTATTTAGTAATTTTAAAATATATATACGTTAGGTCAATATATTGTATTCGAGAGTGCATGATGTAAATGGAAGCTGATAATAATCAATAATAATAGTATTGGGTGTGTGTGTGTGTTTGTCTTTTATGTATAAGTGTGTTAATTATATAAAAAGCTACTTACTCTGTATAGCTGTATAGTTTACATTTGTAATCTCTTCACGATTTTAGATAGGCATTTACTGTATTTTGTTTTTGTATCAGTTTTGCATATTTTTTTATATGATAAATCGATTAAATTAAATACAAAAAAAAAAAAAAAACACTTCAATTTTAATCCGTAAATTATGTTTTTTTTTTAGATAAAAAAAGAGAAAATTTGAAATTAAGTTAATTAAAATAAAATTTATTTAGCATTTGGATGATGCTTCAAAAAATACTAATTGGTATAAATTATATTTTGAAATCATTTAACTAAGTGTTTTGAAAAAAAAAGTTATTGTTAATTTGTATAATGAAATTATTCATATTCGCAGTGAAAACACATTAATCTAGAGATAAGAACTTTTTTTTTTTTTTGTATAGACTAAAGAATTATCGACACAGTCACAATTTGGATTTTTGCAGGCACACTTTGTGTTTGTAAAAATTTAAATTTAAATGAGTCTATATTTTTTTAAAGCTGATTTTGTTTATTCGTTTTCGTTGAGTTCAAAAATTCTAAAGACGATAACTTTTGTAAGAATTAAGATCATTGGAGTCTGTAAAAGCAAAAAGTTAAGGACAAGCTAAACTTAGGTGAAATTCGAGATTCAGCCATTTTGAATACAACCTTCTTGTACTTTTTCATACAACCTTCCAAAAACGTCATTTTTGTATGGGTAGTACCACATATTTGCATTTTTACTTGCTGTATCTACCTCCTGCAGCCTTAGTCGCTGAAGGGATTTTCTTCAAACTAGAAAGTTTAAGGTTTTGCGTACTTCCTAAAGGTGAAATTGAAATCTATACTTGAACGAAAATTAAATGTACATATGTAGGTGGCTGCCATATGATGAAAATGAAAAAACTTATTTTTTCGAAAACGACTCAAAAAAGCGTAATTTTTATAAGTATCTATATCATACCAACTATTTTTTAAACACTATCTGGGGTTGTTAATACATACACACCTCGTCAACTGAATACGCACACAACATTTTGAAAATACTTATTTGTTCATTTTTTCGAAACATTGATGGTTAGTTTGCCATCTGTTGATGCTTACTTTAATATTCTGTTAAGAAAAGTTAAGAAAAGATTTCCAAAATAATTTATCAAAAATTAACCGCGAGTATTCCTTTCGCCTATATGCAAAGTATGAATTATTTTTGAGTCAACTGAATAGGTACAACTCCAATTTTTTTGTGGTTTTTGAGTGTTTTGAAGTGCTCTACAGTTTAAATCAACAATTTTAATGTTTTCAGTGAAATTGGATTCTTGATTTAAAATTTAAAAAAAAACTGGTAGATCTACATCCAACCTGCAATAGCTGATAAAATTGATCAAAATTTTAATGTAATTTATTCTTACTTAAAAAATAAAGATTCGTAAAAAAACAAACATGATACGAGGTAAAAGTTATGCGATTAGAGTTTTCAAGTTTTAAAAAAGAATAGTGTCACGTGTGTTTTTGTGTGTTCAGTGTTTTTTAAGATGAAAAAAGTATAATTTCGATGATCCTAATGGGTTCAGCTTTTCCCGATTTGAAAAATGGTTTTAAAGCGCCATTATAGCCGTGAAGTAGGTGTTATGATATGGAGAGCAGTTAGTTATTTTGGGACAGTAGAGCTTGGGTCATAACATACAAAATTACTGCAGCTGGATATAAGGAAATTTTGAAAACAAATGTTCCTAAATTTTCTAACACCCTTGACTCATAAACTGGACCTACCAACATGATGGGATGGGATTAGTTTGTTCTCAAAGTTTATAGTTGTGGTCTACAGTTTGAAGACAAATAATTCTTCATTTCTGTAATTAAGTTAGCGTGAAGTGAAATTTTGTTTAACTTCATCAAAAAAAGTGTACGATTCCATGCCGGATTGTACCCACTAATAAACTTAAAAAAAAAAAACTTGGTTTTTTTCTATTCAGCTGACTCAAACAAAATTGAATATTTCCGATTTGCAAGTAATCGAAAGAAAAACTCTTGGCTGTTTTTGGAAAACTATTTTGGAATTGTTTTCTTAATATCTTAAGGCAATTGTTAGCATCAACCGATATTTCTTATTTTTTTTAACATTATTCTCATAAAATAATTTATTTTTAAAATTTTTATAAAAGAAGCTTGAACGTCCGCTGCATCTTTCACCACAAGACCAAGTACGTGCGACACAGTCATTCATTTTAATTATCATTTAAATGCAAAAATACCGGTATTACGTTTTATAGATATGGCTTAAAAAATTTAATTTTTAAAAGTTTTTAATAAAAATAACATTTATTTTTGTCACTTTTCTTGTGTTCAATTAGTGACGTCTGTTTAAGATACAGTTTTGAACTTTGAACGCAAAATTATTATTATTTTTATTTACTCGGAGTGGAAATATATTTACATTTTGTAAGAAGCTTTCATTTTTCGAAATTAATTTTGAACTCATACCTATCAATTCATTTGCATTCTGTTGGCGAATAGGTTCCAGTTCGATCAGTTTTTTCTCTTAGATATTTTATATTTTAGTTCCTTTAATGGCTTCTTTGAAGACTTCTATTTTCTCTCTATCTTTCTTCCAAGATATATAGAAAAAAAATATCTGCAGTAGAAAATATTGATTTGATAACAACATTAAAGAGAAAAAAAAAATGGAAGAACTGTTCTGGATCAATGAAATTTGAAATTAGATTACAACAATATTACTTTTTGCTCTGTGTTATTTTGTACTGAAAATAATTTAATATATGCATTAAAATGTTCTGTGCAAAGATGTGTTGTGTAGGTATAATAACGTTTTTAACGTAAAATAAATAAGGGAGATAAGCATAAAGGGACCATTGTTTTCAAAACAAAAACAAAAAAAAAAAGCAATTAAAACATTTAATGCAGACATTAAAACGAGATAAGAAACCTTTCACCACCAAAGTGTACATAATTTAATTTTTATTCTTTATTTTTTTTAATTATTGTTGAATGCTAAATGTCATCATCATCCTCATAATACCAATTCCAACCAACTTTGGTGCCTACATTAATAAAATGCATTGCAGAATATCAGCATGCTGCATGCAATGTTTATGGTGGGTGTAAATGACAGACCGGAAATATTTTACAAAATTTACATTTTAACACAAAACTTGACAGAATTCTCATTTTTTTTTTTTTTTTTTTTGTATTCTGTATTTAACGGAAAAGCCGTGTTTCCTGGCGCTTTTGTTATATCGATTTATTCAGGGCATATTTTAACACACACCCAACAGAAGGTATGCTTGCTTTCTTGATAAATGAAGTTTTCAATATTGTGTATAGGTTCTTTTAATTGAACACTTTTAATGAATGAAATTGTATAATTAATTGAGAGTAGTTCCGTAGTTGCAACCACTTAATTTATTATAGTGAAAATTGAGAAAATCGTTTGGATAATTAATGTGGTTTCATTGAGTATTTGAATAATTATATTGTTTTTTTTTTTTTTTTTTGTATTCTAGAGGTGGAATATTTAATTTTATGTTTCGATGTTTTACCCATCGATATTTTTTATCTATTAAAAGAGTGCTGTATAGAAAAATTGTATATTTAACTAAAAGTTGTTATTCATAATGTAAAAACAAAATTAAGAAGATATAACATTTTCATAGAAAAATTATGCAAAATTAACATTAAATTTAAAATTGTAAATTTAGTAACACGAAAAAAATTTGTACATTTAATTAAAAATTAAAAAAATAAAATAAAATAAAACAAATACTAAAATAATGTAAGGTACTAAATAAAAACTATAGTGTAACTACAGTAGTAAAATAAAATATTGATATAAATAGTAAATCCTTAATTATACATTCATATTTCATGTATAAAAAATTTATTTGTTGTTTTTTTTTTGGTAATAAAATTGTAAATATCTACTAATAAAAATGTTATGTTAAATAATTTTAATAGGAAAATGTATTAATGTTAAGTTTATAGATTCTATAAAATTTAGTTAGTTTGGTACATATCCAATATTTTATTTATTCTTCTTTATGATAAAATTGGCTAAAATTTTGTTGATTTTTGTATATCTCCTGTTAATTTACAAAATTTTGCTTGTTTATTTTTAATAAAATTAAATATTTCAAAATTCATCTTGTAAGAATTGTTTAAATTAAATGTAAGTAAATAATATTAAAATAATAAATAAATTAACGAAACTCTTAAATTATAAGATAAATAATTATAAAATTTGTTACTGTATTGGAATAAAAACAAGTCGAATGGCAAGCATTTGAATAGAATGTGGTTTTATTTTATATTTAGAAAAAGAAAAAGGAAACAAGAAAAAAGCACAGAGCACGATTTAAGGTAAGAAACTTAAAATTATGACTAGAACTTTGACCAGCTCACAAAACACATTTCTGGATCGGGCCACTTTTGGCAGAATAAATATTTAATATTAGTCCAAAATATATACAAATAAAAATATGTTTAACTCAATTACCTACAAAGTTTTCGAATTAACAGAATTTTATTAAACCGAATTATTTATTTACAAAGTTTTGAAATGCAGAATAATAACCTACCCATTTTTCATTTTTTTATAATATTTTACATTTCCAAGATTTTAATTAAAAAGTTTTTACAATCTAAGTAACTTTGACTAATTGACGCATAATTGCTCTTTAAGAGAGATCCACTTGTGTGTTATATTTTTTTGAAATTTAAAATCTGTCATCAAGATATTTGGTGAAATGCATTCAACTTAAAAATATTACACCAAATTGACATAGGTCAAAAGGTTTTTCAACAGGGACGCTACAAAAGTGGAACAACAAGGACAGCAAACGAGACCATATTTCTTGCCGTTCTTTTGACATTTCTTTTGACATTCAGTAAGGCTTGCCATTTCATGATGGAAAAATATAAGAGCCAACAACGAGTCGAAATGTTTAAAATTTACTACCGGAATTCGGAGCCAGTGGTCTCAACGTTAAAAGCGCTACGTCCAATTTATGGTCGTCATAATCGGCCTAACAGATCAACAATTGAGCGTTTTAGTGGAAAAAAATTGAATCCACATGCATAGTACAAAATGATCTCGTGCCAGTGAGACAAAGTAGTGTCGAGAATATTGCTGCCTCTGAGGCTTCAGTTGCAGGAATCCCAAATGTGTCTCTCACACATCTTTCTCAAGTGTTGGGCATCTCTGTGACGTCGTTGTGGCAAATTTTGCGAAAAGATCTTGGCCTACATCCTAACAAGATTAAATTGACGCAAGAACTGAAGCGGCTTGACCACCAGAAGCATCGTATGTTGGTGAATTGGGCTGAGCAACAACTTGAAAATGATTCGGATTTTCATCGAAAAATCATCTTCAGCGATAAGGCTCACTTCTTGCTGAATGGCTTCGTCAATAAACAAAATATGCGGTATTGGTCAGGCAGCAATCCCAACGTACTCCATGAGTCATCATTGCATTCCGGAAAAATTATGGTTTGGTGTGGCTTATGGGCTAACAAGCTAGCGACGATTGATGAACTTCGTACGAATATCGAACGTGAATTTGCAGCAGTATCGGACGATTTATGCTTGAAAACCGTCGAAAATTTGGTTCTAGACCTCTGCAAGCGTGTCCGTGATGGCCATGCAAAAGAAATCGAGTTCCATACATAATGCCATCGAACGTACTTTCACAGAGATAAATTGATACCCAAAACTGTTTTTGTTTTATTTAAAAAAAAACTTTTGTAACGCTCTTACTGAAAAACCCTTTACATGAGCATCAAGTTAGCAAAACACTCATCACTGATCGAAACGGGACTAGGTGGATAATTTGGCGCTATTTTGTCGCTAATTAGTTGTGATAATTTTGATTTTGTCCTCATCGTTTTCATAAACATTTTTGATGTTTCGCTAACTTGATATCAAGTTAGCGAAACACCACCCCTTAAAAAAAACTTTATTAAATTTCTAAGTATGCCATAATTTGCCGCTAATTTTCCGCTCATTAGTTGTACTAGTTTCGATTTTGTCGGTCAACGATTTCATAAAAAATTATTTATGTTTTTCTAACTTGATATCAAGTTAGCGGAATACCATCCCTTAAAACTGGTTTTATTAAAAAGTTGTGGGAATTTGCCGTAAATTTGACGTTAATTAGTTGTGATAATTTCAATTTTGTCATTCACTGTTTTCATAAAAAAATGGCGTTGATGTTTTGCTTACAAGACACGTCAACTTAGCGAAGCACCGCATCTCAAAAAAATGGCTTAGACTTCATACATCAAAGCGTGGCTTATATCAAAATTTGCCGCTAATTATACGTGAATGAGTTGTGATAATTTTGATTTTGTCGTTTACTGTTTTCTTTAAAAAAGTTGATGTTTTGCTAACTTGACACCGATTTACCAAGGTTCGCCTTAAAACCTCACTAAGACGTAAAGTACCAAAGCGTGGCTTATACCATAATTTGCCGTTCATGAGCCACTAATTAGTTTGTGGAAATTTTGATTTTGTCGCTCACTGTTTTCTTAAATTTTTTTTTAGGTAATCAAACCTATCACAACTTATTCACGAATAATTAGCGGCAAATTTTGATATAAGCCACGCGAGATGCTATGTCGTTGACCGACAAAATCGAAGATGGTACAGCTAATGAGCGGCAAATTATGGTATACTAGAAATTTAATAATTTTGCTAACTTAATGCTCATGCTTTATACCCTACGTAAGGCTCTAGTTTAAAAAATATAAAAATATAAAAACACAAAATGTAAATAATAATATCCTAGATTCATTCTCTACTGGTATTTATTATCCTTAGGTAAATTGCAAGTTACATAATGAAGGAGTACATAGGTCATAGTAAATTTCCCAAAAAAAAACATTCTCATGAAAAATTATATATGGATATATACATTTACAAAAGATAAACTTTCTCAATGTTTTTGTATTGAATATTTATGAAATCTAATTTACATAAAAAGGAAAAAACAGTTTTATGTAGATGTAATATTCTTTTTCTATTTATTGGAACACACAGTTGTTTTTTTTCGGAATTTAGTATATATTAATATAAAATAAACCTAACAGATATATCTGATATGGGTGCCTGAAATTTGGATCAGTTGATTTGGTAAATCTTTCTTATCTAATATTGCATCCTTTTTTGACGACATTTTTGTTACTAAATTTATATTAAATTCCTTCATATACGTAATATTATATATTTTTATCATACATTCATAATGAACCTACTTATATATTTATGAGTGTGGGCGTATAGTTACATATTTGTGAGCCAGAATATTATTTATGAATTTAGTTAGTGTTTTAGATTTCACTCATTTATAAAAAGTTATTGAAATCTTTGGCTCTATACCTAACCTACCATTATTAACAGGATCGAACTCAGAACCCTCCTTTTAATCTCTTCAAGCTTACTCTCGAAACCCTTCAAATTAAAAAATCCTCATGGTGATCTCAATAGATTATTGCTTATCATTTATCACGACTTTTTGGCTCTTATTTACAAAAGATTCAGTAGACAATAAAGTAAGCCCACATACAAACTTTCATTTATATTATAGGCAGCTACTACGAATACAAACTGGCAGCATTGCCCTGACAACCCTCGCTCCTAAAAGAAACTTACAAAAAGGCTTAAAAGTAGTCAGATACACGTTACGCCTAAAACCACTTAACATTACTAGCAATAGTGAGTGGTATAGTATTGGGTGTTTAAAGCCACAATAACCACAGTTGCGCCTCGATTTAACTGATTTCAATCACAAAACTCAACCAGTGATGGAAGTCCGGAACAAAATACCCGCATTGAACAGGCAATAATGCAGCTTTGTGTAATAATGATCATAATGTTTAGCGAATCAAACATTTCGAAATTCGTAATTTGACATGATGCGGTAAAGTGTTGTTTTCTATTGGATTTGTGTACCTTCGTACTCAAAATACACTACAAAGCTTTACTACATAGCTTGTACTTAGCGGTCGTGGTTGCGGATAGGGATAACATTGATTTTGGTGGCACAGCACTATTCAGAAGCACAATTATGTGTGTGCAGTAGTTAAACTTGAATGCATTATGTACGCATTAACTCTGGTTTTTCCTATTAGATAAGGCTTCCATCACATAAACGTGAGTAGTTACATCACTTCTGCACCTCTAGCCTTCCTTTCCTATCCAAATTCCTCTAATGAGAAATTTTTACAACGGGGTAGATACAGGTAAAAGGTTATAGATACTCTTTCACTCACAACAAAAATTGTTGAATGCAATGTTAGGTGATGGGTAATTGTGGTATTGAATTCCTGCTATTTAGAATAGAAGTCCTTTGTGTCTTTTTATTTTCAATGCGTTTAATAGAATGAATACGAGACAAATTTTTGGTAGAAGTACTAAGTAAAAGTTTTTTTTTAAATGTTTTGAGGTTGTCAAAAAATATTTCGTTCCATTTTGACTTTCCAATTTCCAACTTCGAAGGTTGAAGGTAAACCATTCCGAAAAATATACCTAAATAGTTGAGTTAAAGTGGTTAGCTTCTACTTTAAGCTCTACACCAAAAAAATAAAATTCACGAACTTCCTCTTTTAGTTCAGAGTAAAAATATATTTGTTAGTAATTGAACAATTCAGTTTTTGGTATATTGTAAAAAAAAAAAATATTGCTTGTTTAGTTTTTTACTAGGAATATTTTTTTTTAAATTAAATGCACAATATTATTTGAAATAATAACAAGAACCTGTTGAGAAGTTTTGAGCAAAATCGGTTGAGCCAGTAAAGATATAAAAGGAGATAACTAAAAATTATGGTAATTTTCGAAAAAAACGTATTATCATATTTCCGTTATTCGATTTTTTTTGAGAAAAAAACCAAAAATGCAGTATTGTTACAATCACTCATTACATAACATACAACAAGTTTAATCGAAATCTTTTGAGCCGTTTTCGAGAAAAATCCAATAACACAAAACCGTTACATAGAAGGTATTCGTTCTAATCGAGATATTCAAAAACAAAACAAAAAAAAAACAACCTTGGAAATTACAAAAAAGTAATCTGTACCAAATTTCATGCATATCCGTCAGCCCGTTTAGGCTGTGGCTCTCTGTACAAATATGTGCACAGACGAATAGACGAACAGACGAAGTAAAGTAAAAAATAAATGAATAAACAATTATTTTCAAAAATTGAAAAATTGGCCCCCTGGCATTAAATAGGTAAATTGAATAAGAAAACAAAAACAAGTTGTTTTTAATAGCTTTTATATAGTAGACACATCGTTTTTTTAAATTAGTTCAAAATTAAAAAAAACAAATGTTTTTTGCTCTTTGCATTTAAAAGGGCGATGTTTTTGAAAAATAATGTACCTACTTTCATTTTCAAGTTACAAATATTTCACATAAAAGAAATCTTAGAACACATAGTATAACACATACCTATACACAATAATTGCAAATCAGTCATCGATTTGAATAACATAAGTATGTAAAATATAACATAAATAAAGTCAATTAAAATTGTAACTTATGTTTGTATATTTTCAACAACTTTTTCAAACAAATATATTACTTAATTAGAGAATATTACTCACAAATAACTATGCTTGATTATTATTTTAAATTGAAGCATTTACTAATTTCTAAATACCTATATATTTGAAAAAAAACTCAAATATTTAAAAAACTCAAATAGATTTCATTACAAAACCACAGAAATTAATTCCTTTACAAACATAATTTAAAACTGTTTGCTAACAAATCCTCAACGAAACCCATAATTTTATTGAAATTAATTAGTTTTTTATGCATGGCACAGAAAAAAAAACGAAACACATTGCATGATGAAACTATACCAAAAAATGTAACTAGACCTAAGTAAATATTCAAAATAATTATGTAAATGATGTCAAAAATCTATTTACCTCTGACAATATTGGTATGTTGTATTTGTGTTCATCTTATATCCTTTGATGTGTAACAATGTAATAGCTGGGCTATTATTATGACCAAAATAGTGTTTTCCCTGAAACAATATGGAATTTAACATTGCATTCATGATTCACGATTAAATAATGTTGAGTACATTCTGTGTGTTTTTGAAATATTTCCAAACAACGCTATTGTTCTTTAAACCATCATGCAAAGGACCAACACCCATGGTGTGTTATTCATCAAGCTATTTTAGAGAATAATTCAATTAACGTTAGGGGAGGGATTACGAACACCATTCAGAGAATTCCATCCACATCCACTATTATTACATACTTTATCTATATTGTAAGTATGCATTCATTCACATTCAGTTTATGCATATTACATATACCTACATAGCTTTAGTGGCCTTTGGAGGTATTTATACTTAATTCAGCAGACTTAAATTTAAAATTGACTTGTTGGTATTGATAGTACTAGTACCTAGTACGATTTTAAGTTTACAAAATTACAAAATTTCATCAGGGGTTTACAAAATAACATCAGAAAATGTATTTCTTCATTAATCTGGTTATTGTAGGATGTAGATTCAACAATTTTAAACTTAGTTCTATGATTATGTTACGAATGCCCGATGGCTCTACATAAATTTCAAAATTATTGGTGAGAGATCGGAAAGAGTAAATGTTACTTCGAAAAACAAAATTGGGTTCAAGGATTTATTCGTATTAGATCGAGATAGGCAGAAGCCAACTTGGGTATGAGTATGTTTTCATACCATGAGTAGTTTATTTTAACAACGGCGCTGCGTATAAAAAGCGGGGTGTGGAAGTTTTTAGAATTTCGAAAATTTTCTGTCTATTTATACTATTTTCCAGACAAAACATATACAAGCTTTTATATAGGTAAGTTTTTCGATTAAAAATTTAGTTTTCTTAGATCCTATGGATTAAAAATATATCAAAGAATGGAAGTAGGTAAGCTAGGGTTATTCTTAAAATCTAAATTTCAAAAAAATTTATGGGGCACCCACTAAATGAGTTCTAATATGTACCTTAATAAAAATGTAGTTGTCGCTGCAGACCTTTGAAATTTTGCCCGCAGTCAAGAGAAATTTTACACATTATCCTATTTTAATACCAAGAACCTAAGAACCTTAGCGGTGCCATGACAATTTTTTCGAAATTTTAATTCTACGGTCCACCCACAATGTGCAAAAGTTCAAAGGTTGGTAGGAACCCCCTAAAAATTGTCAAAACCGTATGAAATTTTACACAATAGGTACTATATATTAAAATACAATTTATTTAGGTATCAACATACATAGAACACAATTAGGGGTTGCCCCATTTAATTTTCTGTAGCTTAGATTTTAGAATTTTTTCTTTGGCACCTCGTATCTCTCCGGCGTAACTCACCATTTGAAAAATGGCGGCCTTCAGTAAGAGTACAGTATTAAATGAAGCGAAGCCGGTTGTTGTTGACTTATTTCAGTTTTTTACAGTTTTGGGGTGGGTGTAGTGCGCGCACACACACAAACAGACATCTTTCTAAAAATGACGGATTCATACTGTATTGGCCCCAAAACGTCAAAAAAATTTAAAATTTTCACTTCGAAAAATTGAACCAATAGCAATAACTTTCAATGGGAAGTTAAAATGTAAGATTTATTTTAAGATTTTCTTCTTAATCCTACCAATTTATATAATAACAGTATTTTGCGAAGAATACAAATTGTCCGGAGTTAATAGCATTGCCTGTTCTCAAGATATTTGATCGATAATTTGGAACAATTTTTCGTACGTTTTATTATTTATGAAAAAGTGTTGGTTAGTTTTTTTTTTTTTTTGAAACATTTACCAGTTTTTTATTACGTCATAAGGTGTAAAATAAAATGAGCCTGAAGTCGATATAATTTTTTGTTCCAAAAATACTTGAGACGAAAGCAATTTTACAACATTTTTTTTCAAATTGCAGTTATAAAAAACTATTTATTAAATGTTTTTGAAATTCCATAATTTTTTGGGGTTATAAGTTGTACCTTCAGTAAAATTCATCCGAAGTTGATAACTCGATTCGTTCTCGAGATATGGTGAGCGAAAAAAAGTGCCACAAACGTACGATATTACAAACACAAACACACACACACACATCTTTCTAAAATGAACAAATTCATTTTTGTTTTCGTTTTTTTCATACAAATTTCACCGGGCTTTTTTGTTTTGTTCTAAATGCTGAACCTACAAAAAAACTAGATACCTATGAGAATTTCGTAGAACTATTAAAACCCCAAGAAAATGTACTAAAAATATTCCTGAACGACGCACGCTACGTAGGACGTAGATATCGTAGAGTAAAACAAAAAAATTCCCAGTGCAATTTATATGGAAAAATGAAAAGTGCATTGCGCGCAATTTTGCAAATTTTTATTTTTTGCATGGCTCATTTTTTAGCCTTCCATACTTAATCAATTAAGTCCTTTAACTGCTAGAAAGGAAAACATATTTCTAAAGCACATTATATTATGTTGGTAAGCATATGATTTGAACTCTCTGCCTATCAGCTTTAGAATATTTTAGGAATCTAAAGAATTTTGTGTTGTTAAATATTCTAAAATATTAACTTGAATTTATTTGCCTTTTTTATTTTAATAAATTTGATTTACTTATAAAATGGTTTTGCCACCCTGAAATTCTATTAAGTTAAAATTGAACCAAAAACTTTTTTCACGGGGGCAGTCTCATGAATATTTAATATTATTTTAAAATACAAACTCATGGTAATTTACGGATCTGAATTTTAAGTTTCACTTGCAAAAAAACATTTTTATCCTTTAATGGTGCAGAAACTTTTGGAAAAAACAAAAATGGGATCGAAACAAATTTTATTTGATAGTCAATATATTCAACTCAGAGGTGCTCTGAGTCGAACGAGACATGACTATAGATATCTTTTAAAAAAATAACATTGACGTTAATCAAATATAAAAGTCCTTTAACCCAAATACCATATCATCGATAAAATATAAAAAAAAATGTAATGTTTTATATTGGGAAGAAAAACGAGTATAGGTATCGCATTTATGTTGGTTTGTGCTTGGATTATGGAAAAACAGGATACCTACATGTCTATAAAAATAATTTATAAAAAGAAGAATGAACGTAGGCGTAGGTGTGTTGGTGGTTGTCAATGTCAATCAGGATTTATTTCCAAAAATAAAATATTTTTCACTTAAAATACTCTTTTTCAAGTTAAATAATAAATGTAAGTAGTTACTTGAAAATGGGTTTTAAAAAGGCTGTATGAAACTTTTGCATTTGGAACTAAGATTATAATTTATGACGTGAACATTTTTTTTTTTGTTTTAATGAACAATTCAAATTTTTCAATAGAATTTACTTCTTTCAAAAAAAAAAAAAAAACGACAAAAAATGTGGTTTCATATTTTAAAAATGAAATGCACTCAGGGAAAAAACGCAACGTAATGTAGATGGTTCTCATATAAAATTCAAAGTTGTTACGTTATGGTTATGTTCATCTTTACGATAAGGTATAAGTTGGTTAAAATACAAGTTATTTCCAATACCGGCATGATGGGTTAGACAGATGACTGGTAGTGGTAACTGAAGCAATACAGGTTCGTATACTGTTGGAAGTCATAATTTTTGTTTTTTTTTTTTGATTTTTAAATGTCCGTGTTTTTTCATAGTTCTGTTTTTTAGACTATTTACAAATAGATATGTTCGTAAATCAATAAACTAAGTACAACATAAAAAAGTGTGTTGGTAGTGGTACTCATGTACGCCCGCCAGAAGTTATACTTCCTATCATTATTTATTTTTGCATAGTTTTTTTATCGGATATGTAAAATTATTTAAGAAATGTATTGAAAAGTTCTAGAAGGTAAATTTGTTCAATGAAGCACAATTGGTACTTTAAAATGACTGCTGATCCTTCTGTTATTATAGTAAATTCAAATCAAAATAAGAAATTAAAAAATCTAAAAATTACGGTAGATAATGTAAAAATGTATCATTTTTCCATTGTGGAACCTATATTCACACAGTTTAATAAACAATTATTGTAAAAGATTTTATTTTTGCATTATTACTAAGACTTAAATCTTTCTGTTGAAGTGTTGATTGCTCAACTTGTAAAATCGCTTAAGTTTTACTTAAGTTAAAGGCTATATTGTTTACGTGAAAGATAATTGTTTAACTAATTAATGTGAGAAATTGAATTAATACTATTTTTGATAATATTTAATGATATTGCCAAGCAGGCGAGTGTCTTATTGAAACAAATTAGAGCAATTTAAAATTATTTAAGTAGACATAGTCAGATGTTGTGAATGGTACACTTGGTCAAAGGAGTATAAAAAATGCATTTTGTTCGATGTTTTTTTTTTGTAATGTATCATTTACCGTCTTTGTTTTAATTAATGCAGTTATTTTATATTATTGTTTGAGAGAACAGATATATTCTTGAAATTGAGCTAAGGAAGTATTCAAAATATTCAAATTTTTCATTAAATTTTGGAGTTTTAACGCATTCATTGAAAACATACATCACATAAACAAACAACATATAAATCTAAAAGCCATTTTGATACAATATTTTTTCCGTTATTCCCTAATTTTTAAAATCAATTAAACCACCCCTACAAGCTCTCAAAATCATACGTGTTTTTTAAAGCTTAAAAAACCGTTTTAGAGCATTTTGAATATAATCAAAGTAAACACCTAATTGTTTTATTCATTATCTATCAATATTTTACCTGATTTTACCCTAACTTTGCGGTGGAATTTCAAAAAAAAATCCTAGATTATACCACCTATCTTTTGGTGTATTTATTTTTTTGTTCTATCACTTTTAGTGCAGAAAATAAATCAGTCAGAATATCAATAACAAAGGCTGACTTCTGTAATTTAATAAATTTTTTTTATGTGCAAAATAAAAGTGTAAAATGTAAGTGTGTTTTTACTCTTTACATACTTATAGTATCTGTGTGAGAAAAAAAAATAATAATAATGTGCTGAAAAGATCTATGTGATTTTACTGGATGAATGTTTAAATAAACGCCGGAAAAGAAGTGTAACTTCAATAAAACATGAATTTAGAAAAAAGTATAAAAGGTTAAAAAACACATTATGTACCTCAATATGTGACCACAGTCGCTTTTGGCTAATTCCCTCGCATTTCCTTTGTCATGTTTTACAAGTTAAATACTCACCCCAAGTCAATTCATCTAAGTTGTAGGGTGAAAATATAATTTAGTTAGTAATAAAGTTGTTTTAAATGTACACTAAAATAGAAATACATTAACAGAATGTACATATTAATCTGTAATATGCTATGACAGATTTCTAACGCTACACCAACGTCATATAAAGTGACATCCCTTGTCCATTTATTCAATTCATTACCCTCGAGAATATTCATGTCTGATGCTCCCAAAAAAGCTTTACCTGCTTTAAATATTTTAATTAAAATGTCTAGACAAAGTCCGATGATTTCACACACATTATAATGGCACAAGAATTTCATTAAAATAATAGTTACACGTATTATATAATTAAAATCAGTTTTCTATGGATGAAATTGTAATAATATGACACACCAAACACCATCCCGTTGGCCATTTCAAGGGACAAATGTCCCAATGATGGTTAGCAGTTTGGTATGAAATTTGAAATTGTCATCAGAGATTCTAATCAAATGGCGACTGCAATAATAATAACAGGAAGCATACATAGTGGGACTAAAATTTCATCCATTCGAGAATTCAATTATTTTTGTTGAACTGAATGGAATGGCAGCAGCGAGCATCAGTGGCAACACGACACAGAATTTCGTGCTGAAATTATTATATAAACTCCAAACCATGGCCGCAAGGGAAATTCCCATTCAATTGTTTGGAATATCTTTTGGGGCTTTGTTTTACTTATAACTGGAAATGATTTAGTAGAATTCTAGAAAGATTTGATTTTTAAGTTTTGTGTTTGGTTCCCCACAGGGTTGAACATGGAGAGCTTTAGATATTATATTGTGCAGTTTTTAAATGAAAAAAAAACAATTGCAATCGTTTTCTGTAAACTACAACAGTGGTGCTTTGAGGTTTTTCTTAAATCTACTTCCGGGGTCCTTAGTCTCCTCAACTCGCATGGTAATAATACAAATTAATGATTTTTCATGCAAAAACTGGAAGCTCCCAAGAAATATAGAAATAATTTTCGTCAAATTGTAGAGTCTTCTATTTGCTTACCAAACTGATGGACTCATTTTCTTCAAATTTATTACATGTTTTACTTCACACGATTTGTGTAAACACAAAAATTTGTGTATTTTTGTCATAAAAATGCACAAAACAATTGAATGAAATATTAAATTACAGCAAATGACGTGCAAACACGAGTTGTATAACATTTGGTTTATCCGAATTGTGGTTAGTATGGAATTGCGTATTTTTATTACGAAAATGCACAATTTTTTTTTTGTATACACAAATCGTGTGATACTAGGCCTTACTAATGGCGACTAGCGTTATAAGGCTCTTTGGATTTGGACAAGCTTCTTCAGCCAGGTATCTACTTAGTTCGTGGCCTAGCTCTCCTGTTAATCTTAGGCGAAATAGTTCGACTTGTCGAACAGCTATCGTTGACGTATACTGTATTTAAGTGAGTCGTCAACATATAAAGCAAGTTCTCTCATTCACTAATGCGTCTGATTGGAGGTTAAGATGCTGTACAGTCCCAGGTTCGAGCCTCACACAGCTCCCGTTCTACTACACTTTACTGCTGATTTTAGGCTTCCCAGTTGCACAAAGAAGTTTCTCGAAGAAATAAAGAAAAATAGTATTTTTGTTTGTACTGAGGGAAATTCTACAGTATTTTGAGTTTATGGACATAAAGCTTTAATACCTACCCTTTCGAATGCTTTCTCAATGAAGCAGTTGACTTGATGGTTGCATAAAGGCAGAAGTGTAGTCTTAGTGATACATCAGGATGTTCTTATCTGCATAACTTCTTGAGCTTGCTCTTTTCTACAAGAAGCTTACTTAAGTTCTAGATAAAAATTAAGTAGGACTGTAGTAAGATTTCCATTTTTATGGGAGGTATCTGTTCTTGATTGACTGCATCACGAACAGCTACTTCCCACAAAAATGGATGGTTGTTTAGAAGATCATCACTGTCTTCTGAAGCCTCTTTAGGACGAAATAAGTACACGAAGTCAGTACACTTTATTTCTTTGGATTGGAGTAACCAATTATTTCTATAGGAAGCTTAGGTTTGGCCAGTAAAGAAGATCACTTCATGTTGCTGGTTATAAAACATCATGTCTCTGATTTATAAAGCAGGACTGGTATGATAAGTTTCTTATAGAAGGACACTTAAGGTAGTTGAGAGAGGGCTATTGCTACTCAATTCTCTCATTCGAAGAAATAATCAGGGATTAATAAGAATAATTTTTCGTTTGATCTCAGCTCTTTTCAGTGTCTCATTTTATAGCAGAGCTTTGTAAAACAAAGTCGTTTACTACATTAAACTTATGTTTGTCCATGTTGACGTACGTAATTTATGAATCTATCATAACCAAAAACCCCTATTAGTGTTTCATGCCAAACACACACCCAGGCTATCAATTACAACAAATTTTTACCTTCCATTAATTTAATTTTGAACTTGATTCAATATTGAAATTAATTAACCCCACCTATTTCTTCGGCAGTGTGGTGGTGTCTTAACAAACAAAATGCGTAGTAATAACCTCCAGATTGTTTCATAAAGTATCCATCATCATTTTCTTAAACACTGCAAATTTAGGTGGTGCCTTGAGCGTGCTTAAGATTCTGATACAAAAAATCACTCAAAAATTCAACAGTATGATATGCCTTTTAAGGATGAACATGAAATCAAACTTGATTAAATTTGATAGAAGGTAAGAAATAAATTCAAAATTTATGTTCAATCATTAAAATAATGATGAGTTGATGAGAAGATTCTTTTAAAGTACACGAAATTTTAAACCACTTCAATTTATGTAACAGATGATGATTAAAAGCAAACAAACAACTTTGAAGAGCGATCTTTTGTTTTTTTTTTTGTGTTCAATCATGATAAAGACAAATAGCTACTTAACCAATATAAAGTATCTAAAAAGACATGAAAAGTTTAACTTGAGAATTCAATCATTTTTGACATTACACAAAAAGAAGGTGAATAGCTGCAAACTTTTACTTTACTTTACTTTTTTTTACTTTAATAGCTCTGATGAGCAACTCAACATTTTAGTAACGTGTGGAATCATTTTCTGTCTGACCAATTTTTTTTGGGACCATTTCATGTGAATTAAGTTTTCTCAAACACCTTAGAGGTACACCTAAGAAATTACCATTGGTTTTCTAACAAACCGAAATTTAATATTGAGCAAAACCATCCATTTACTTAAATAATTTACATTGAAAATACGAAATACGAAAAGGAGTTCAATTCTTGTTGCATGGGTTCAAAATTCGAAATGAAACTATGTACATTGGATAAGGATATGGACAAGTGGACAAGAATTCGTTTGATGGATTATATTTTGAGACGATGAAAGATATTGATGATGGAAGGAAATTGAAGTAGCAGCTGCCAATACATAGTATAATTGATAACATATTTTGTAACAGTGATTTATGTTTGGAATTTGGGGATTATAATATTACAAAAGCGAAACAGAACTAAATTATGAGGTTGAGGCATTTTTACTAAAAGTCTTTTTATACAAAGTACCTAAAGCATTTTAACTATTAGATATTTTTCTTATTAATTTGTTGATTAATTAGAGGAATAACACTATCAAATTATTATGTAATATGAATTGTATACCCTATATACATATCTGGCCATTAGAAATGGCTAACTGGTTTTATTCACTTTTTAAAAAAGCCGAAAATTTATGTTTAATTTATTAATAATTGGTTCTTTTTGAAAAGGATAATTTTGTAATTATGAAGGTAGGTATTGAACAATTCCGATTTTTATAACAATAAATATTAGTTTTCGGCTTTGTAAAAAAGTGTAAAAATCAGTTAGGCCTCTATGGCTTTCAAGGCCTGATATTACTAACGTTGTCCTGCCCTGCAATTTTATTTTATTTCGTAATTACCATTATAGTGTAATTATTCAATCGATTATAAAATTGGCTAACCACTAACCTGTGAGATTTTTCACTGGCTTCATAATTTTAGCATTTTAAATGCTCATGAATACACAATATTTTAGTTTTCTCCACTTGAAACATAGAGATATTAATTTGAAGTTTTTCCGACGCATTAGCAGGCTAAATACAAGTCGATATTGAAAAAAGCGTAGTGCTTAAGAGTTCAATCATCAGTATTCCGCACTTTGTACCGTGCTTTTTTTTACCGTATTTTGCATATTCTTCTGTGAAGTTTTACGCTTTATCCGCGACTTTCCACATTTTTTAACGTTTTGCTCTGATACTTTTTCGCGGTATTTTACGCTTTTTCCGTTGATTCTGAGCAATTTTGTCATGACCTTTTGTTGCTTTTCTCTGTGGTATTCCGTGATCTTTCATAGGTATTCCTATTTTTTTTTTCTATGGTATTCCGCGCTTTTTATTCACGGTATGCCTCATATTTTTCCGCCACTTTTTGCACTCTCTTCATCGTCATCGCTCCATGTTTTTATCTGTGGCTTTGTTTGTATTTTCTAAGAGCTTTTTCCATAACTTCCAATGCGGTATTTCGAGATCATTAACGTGGTGCTTAAATGCTCTTTCACCACTTGACCATTATTCAGCGGTTTTGTTCACGTGATTCCATGCCTTTTGCCATGATTGTCATTCATTTTTTTTCACTACTTTTCAGGTTTTTATCTGCGACTTTCCAGGCTTTTCTCTGTGACTTTCTTCGATTTTGTCTTTTCATGTGGTATTAAATGCCTTTGTCGTGACTTTTCCCGCTATTCTCCGAGGTATCCCCGATCGTCCGCAAGTATTCTGTAATTTTTTCCATGGTTTTTCGCACTTTTTAAAGCTGTAAGCCGCGGTATTTCATATATTTTACGTGACTTTTTCCACTTTTCATGGTTTTTTCTCTGACTTTCTTTGTTTTTTTGCGCTGTATTTTACGCTTTTTTCGCGGTAGTTAGCTCTTTTTTATGATCCTCTATGCCGTATTTTGCGATTAATTTAAAAAGTAATATTAAGTTGACTAATTTGCCTTCGGGTTGTTCCATTCCGATAGTTCAAAATTAGACTAATGAATAATGATGAATTAAAACTATTGTAAAACAAAATTTTGAAATTTTGCTACTAAACTTTGTTAAACTTTCATAAAAATTAAAAAAACCTTGAAATCTAGGAGAAAATCTGATTTCTTAAAAAGGTTCTAATGCATGCAGATACCGTTAATAGCGGTTTTTGAAAAAAAAATTAAATTATATTTATAAAAAAGATAGACCTTACAAACAAAATTATAATCATCTATCTTACCATACAAAAAAAAAACATGATTTTTGTAAGTCAAAATCGCAGTAACCATATCTGAGAAAAATAAGTTTTTTTAAAACCAGTGGTATGGCAGAACTGTTAGTTTTGATCAAAAATGATAATTCCAAAAAGTTCTCGGGTTAGTGTCCAAAAACGGTATAGTCTCCAAAAAAGTTTTTTTTTTAATAATTTTCAGAGGCCATTGTTATGCTATTTTTAAGATATTGTTTAAGTTTAAGTTGAGCAGTTTTCGAAAAAACTATTGAAAAAAAAAAATGTTTTTTTTTTTAAATCAAAAAAAACCCTTGCTTTAGTAATAGGTACTTTTTTTATATATATTTTTACAGTTAAAAAAATTTGGTTTGAAAAGCTTCAATTACTCGCAAATAAAAAATGCAAAAAACATATTTCTTTAAATTTTCTCCTTTGGCCTCAGCGGACCAGAAGTACTCTCTTAAGACTGAAAATTGCGCTTGAAAATGACCCATGGGAGTTAATTAATACATTTTTGCGCAACAAATAAGCATTTAACAAGCTAAAAAGTAGCTTCAAAAACAAAGTTTATACTAATTAAGTGCATTTAAAAAGATAAAAATTTGGATACCGACCAACATAATTTTTTTAACTATCTAAGATTTAGTCCGCTAAATTCAGACTTATTTTAGCAGAAATTTCAATAACTCAAAAACCATGCGAGCTACAAGTTTTTATTTTGCACAACAATTTAGCATTTAATCAGCTACAATTTATAATTGTTTGATTTACCACAAAGTGTCCGCCAAAGTAAGGGACGTTAAAAATTTACTTTTTTCCTGTATCAAATGACTTTGACAGAACTCATAGATATTTTTGCCCAAGGAATTTCATTGTTATGAATTTTTGACAATTTTGACAGGTTTTGGACTCAAAAAGACCTAATATGTAAGCAAATTAATTTTTAGCAAACAAGCTTGCAGGCTGTATGCTTTAGTGTTACTGACCAACATTTTTCAAGGTTGTTTGCCTCATTGAATTGCTGCAATTACTGAACGAATACCATTTTTCATGCAAAGAAAAAAATATGAAAAATCTCAAAAGAAAATGCTTTAAAATATTTTTTATATCTTTTCGACCATTTTTACTCAAGATAAAGCTCTTCTAAAAATACAAAAAACCAAAGATTCAAACAAAATGTTGCACAAGTTTTTTTTCTATTTCCTATTCCAGTGTACATATATTCAACAGCCTATTGCTTGCTCAATGTAAGTAAGATTGAGGCATCCCTTATTGTTCCTAAGACTTTGAGACCTTTAACCCTGCTGTTATATCTACCAATTAAATATCAATAAGTCACTTTACATCCAGACACATTTTTTTTTTCATTACAAAAAGTATTGTAGCAGAATAATTGAAAGACATTCTTCGATAACAAAGTGCGAAGAATAATTTAAACAAAAAATTATTCATACCTACGAAAAAATCTGTTCAATTCAGATAATCTTTGTTGACAGATCACTGACAAATTGATTTTGATTGATGATTCCCCGCTGATATAAGCACTGCCCAACAAGAAGAACTCGGCATGTTTTAGCTGTAGTAGTACAATATTTTGTAAAGATTGAAATGAAGGTTGGTGTGCTGCTGCTCCTGCTACTGTTGCTGTTGCCATTGTTTCCAGCTCCTCCAACTTCAATATGCTGTTTCCTTTTATGGTCAGATAAAAACAACAAAAAACTCCATGCTCCCAACTACCAGAAAAACAAAAAATATAAAGACGAAATTTCCCAAGTTGTACAACACACATCTTTTTCTCCCGAAAGATGACTTGGTGATTTATTTTGTGTTTATTGGCCATAAAACGGATCGATTTTGTGTCATTAAATCAGCCGTGAAGGTTGAAACCTGACTGATGCAATGGTGTTCTCCTGAGATTGTATAGCATACCTCCAACGAACATGATGGTCAAGACCGCACTTCGACTTATGAAGTCACCCGGACAAATTGTAAGGAAGAAAAAGAAAAAAAAAATCGATAGCAATCAGACAATAAGCCCACTTAGGGGACCTTAAGTGGTCTTTAACCAAAATCTGAGTACCTACTAAAATATTTACAATGCATGTAATATGCAATTATAATGAATGTCCTATCCGCATGTGGGATAACCTACGTATAGATTCTTGGCATCATTCATTCCTGGACTGCCAGAGAGCGAGAGAGATTGGTATAAATCAAAAGACTCAAGTCTCACTGTCTGTCTGGTGGTTGTCTGTGTCTGTCTCACTGGTCGTCTGATGTAGATTTTTTTTTTTTTTTGTTAATCCAGCAGCAAAAACTTTGGTCAGTAGTTGCAGCAGCTGAGGTCAGCATAATTTTGTGATGTTAATTCAAGGTGAGTGAATGGACTGCGGACAATTACCATATCAAGATGCTTGTTTAATGTTTTCCTGCCTGTACTAGTAGGTACTCCTGTGTGGGGGATGGGTTGGTTTATAGCATTTTATTTTCGGGTTTGATATCATTTTGTGCATTTGTGCCCTGCGGTGTTGTGTGGTATCATTCCTCAATAATAATTGAGGTTAACAAGGGATTTTAGGATTTAATATGACACAAATGTGCAGTGACATTGAATTAATATGACCAGTTTTAATGGGAATTGGAGTGTGACAGAATTAAGAAGACAATTCCATGATTTTAAGTCATAGCTTGCGGTAATTCGATTAAGAAATTTAATACACTTTGTGGTTCATAGTTAAATTAGGTTTTAACCTCAGAATACAGGTAAACGGGATGAAAATGGATATTTTTCAATAGTTTTTTTTTCTAAAATAAGTTTACCGATTGTAAATTATAACCACAGTTTTATCGATATTGGTACTTTATCGTAAGTTATAGCTTGTAGATATGTATAATGTTTTACATGTATTGTAAAAAATCTAATTCAAAATTTAAATTGAATTTTTTAACTAAAGTAAGACAAAAAAGAGAACTGACCTGGCGAAATTAATTTTATTGGTGGAAACCAGTCCCATTTTATCTATAAGAGCACAACTGATTCAGACTCAGGGCATCCGGCTATTTGGGGCCGGCCCCTGAGCAAAACCAATACTTCACGTTTTTAAAAAGATGCCAAACTAAAATTTAATTTAGTTCATTTGAGTTTTCACATAAAAAGGTTTGCGCTTATTACTTTGACTTTTTACTTGCGATATGGGTACAATATATCAAGTTATGCATTCGTACAAAAAAAAAAGTTGAGATAACAATCAAACATGACATTACGATGATAGAGAATGATAAAAAAAGTGGTTCCGACAATTCTGTCTGTCTGTATGTATCAGTGACCACAGCCTAAACGGATGGGTGGGTTTGCTTCAAACTTGGTATGTGGCGTTTTTTGGAGACTATCCGAAATGTTTTTTTTATTTTTTTTACCTAAAATAACGGTACCTGTCATATACTGCTTTTAGAAAAACTCATTTTTCTCAAAAACGGTGCTTACAATTTTGATTAAAAAAATCATGGTCATTTTTTTGAGTAAGGTCTATCTTTAACTGAAAACCATTTTTTTTTAATCGATACTAACGGTACCTGCCATAGAATTGTTTTTTTTAAACTGATTTTCTCCTTCATGACTCAATCAATATCAACCATTTTTTTTACATAGATGCTCTTAAGTTGCCTTAATAATATTTAGTAAAAAAAAATTCGAGAATTATTTTTTTGGATTTAATTTTTTTTTTTTAAATTGAAAATTTTTTTTTTTAAATCATTTTTTCGAAAACTATTCAATATTTTTTTTCAAATTTTAGTACCAATTTTTTTTTTTTCAATAGTCATTGCAAAATTTTATATGAAAAAAAAAAACTTTTTTACAAAATGGCTCTAACGTTTTTCAAATTTTCAAAATGTATCATTATAGAAGAAATCAAATTGCATTCTTTGTTTTGAGGTTAAATTAACTTAAGAAGCTGTTTTAGTCATTTGAAAATCGAATTTTATGCTTTAATAATTTTTTTTATAAAACTGCATTTACAAATATTTAATTAAAAAGGCTTCGCATAAATAATAACTTTATCTACGAGAGCAAGTACGTGCGACCCAGTCGTGCATTTTTTGGTTTCGTTGAGGTTTTAATCAAAACCAACATTACGATGATGGAGAAGTCCGAAAAAGTGGTTTTCGTCATGCCGTCCGTCGGTCTGTGCGTCTGTACGTCCATCTGTACACTTCTCCACTGCCCAAACGGGTGGACGGATTTTCTTCAAATTTGGTACAGATGATTTTAACGTTATTTCAAAATTTGGATTTTTTTGTTTTTGAATATTATCTTCTAGAACGAGTACCTCCCATGCAAAATTGTTGAGTTATTCTAATTGTATCAAAAACGGCTGTAACGATATGATTTCTTCAATAACTATATATTTTTAGAATTTTTTTTTTCAAAAAAATCTATTCAGCTTTTTTTTTTTTTAAATATTTTTTTATTAAAAAATTTTTAAACGATTTAAAAAAAAATTGGTATGCCATTTTGAAGATGGCTAATATTTATGAACATCTAAAAATAATATTTTGAAAAAAACCCAAACCATTGACCCAATTTGGAAAAAAAAATTATTTTTCAAAATTTGTTCCCGTTTTAAAAAAAAATTTATTTTTCAATACCTACACACATTAGATGACCAAAAGCTAAAATTTTCAAGCTAAGTTAATACATAAAATAGCTATGCACTACAAATACTTGTGGATAATATAACAATGACGCCGAAACACCTTAAAACTAAAAATTTTGAAAAAGTGAGTATGCAGGAATTTGTTGCTAATTTGTTGCTAATTAGTTGTTCTAATTCTGAATTTGTTGCTCCACGATTTGACCTTGAAATCGACTACAACAGTTGCATCTTTATTATTCTACCTATTTTTTGTTGTATTTCTATCATTTTTTGCTCATATGTTTCCCCAATATTAAATTTGTTGCTCCACGATTATATTTGGTCACATTAGTACGATTTTCCGTAATTTAAATTTTAATCTTCTAAGTCTGATAAAATGGGGTCAAGGTTAACTACTCTCAGCAGATTATTGAAGAAAAAAAAACATATTTTAAAAAGAGTTACAAATAGAAAATTTTATACGAAATGTAAGAAACCGTAATCTCATTTTCGCCAAAAATTTATTGTGATCTTTTTTTCCTGCAGCTCTTCATATATCTTAACCTCTAGGTACTGATGTATGTATTTCTTATTTCTTATTTAAATTCTACACAAACTAATCAACCCTGCCTATCAATAACCTTGATATTTAAAAGCCACTTTGTGAGACAAGCCGCCTCCACGGACCTTACTCCAATTTGTGTTTTGACATGTTTGTGGTTTTTTTTTTAAAGTGAAGTTTTAAACACGTTCTCAATCATAATCACTTACATACAATATACGTCTTGTTTTGAGATACAAAAAAGGATGAAAACCTCCTTGGGCTGTCAGCATTTAATTATATTTTAACCAAAAGCTAACCAATTTATGAATAATGAATTTATGGTGTATACCTACACCTTGTTAAACCAAAAAAAAAAAAAAAAAAAACAACAATGTAAAGTAGAATCTATCTTGTCATCAGTCAACTGACCCAAATAACTTCAAACCAGTTAACTGAATTTCCTCAGAAAATAAATTATGCCAAAACGCGACTATGGTCCTGATCTGATCAATCTACACAACACTCAATCATAAATGAATTTTTTTTAAAGGAACTTCTCCTTAGCCAACATGAAAATGTTCCCAACCCAATATAATTGACGACGCACTGCTAACGAAAGCAAAATCGGTGAATTTTGTTTAATGCATAATTGATGTAGAAGAGGAACGGCAATAAATAATTAAACTGAAAATAATAAACAGGTAAGCAACACTTTTGCTGGCTGCGATAAGCGATATGAAATATGGTGACCTCTAAAATTTTACGTGTGAAATTCATCGCCATAAGTGATGGATATAAAAAAAAACCACGATAAAGGGTTCAAATGTCACATCGGATACATGCCTGCATGCATCACGCAGCACAAATTTGGCCAGAATAACCAGTCCTTTTACAGATGGTCTGGGAATATTCCTCAAATCACCTCAGCAAGTACCTACAACAACAGTCATACCAATCATTCAAAACCTTTCATGGTTAGTTTTGGTTCTGGGGTGGATTTTCGTGGCTTAAGGCCGCCCTAATGTATGCTACTTTTTGAAAGTCTAAGATACGAATTCCGTTCTAATTTCTGGGCACTTGAGTTCCCCAGAAGAAATATCCGAAATAATAGGTTTCTCCAAGCCAATGAAATCAACCGGACCAGATGGAGTATCTAACTTCGTTTTAAAGAGGCTTCCGTAGACAGTGATGATCTTCTTAGCTATCATCCTTAAAAACTGCATCAACAACAGCTACTTCCCGAAAAAATGGAAAACTGCAAAAATCGTGGCGATCCCTAAGAAGGGTGATAGGAATAGGATCTCCAACTTCAGGCCAATTTCCCTTCTGAACAATCTGAGTAAGCTTCTGGAAGAGCTGATACTCAGGAAGCTCAAGAAGTTTTGCAGCAATAACAACATCATCCCAGACATGCAGTTTGGCTTTGGGGAAAAGCATTTCACACTACATCCGATCCTGAAGTTTCATCAAGACATCACATCTGCCCTTAACAACCGCCAAGTCACCGTCGCATGCTTCCTTGATGTCGAGGAAGCGTTTAACAGCGTATGGATCGAAGAAGACCTTGTTCATTAACTCAACATACTGGGCTTTCCTTCAGCACTAATAAAAATAATAGTTTCTTTTCTTTCTTCCAGAAACTTCTTCGCTCAACTAAAAAGCTACAAATCAACAGTGAAGTCTATCAGAGCTAAAATTGCTCAAGGTTCAAAACTTGGACCGTTTCTCTACACGTCTCCACATCATCATTTCCAACAACAGCTGTTCGAAAAGTTGAGATGCATATCCGGAAACTAATCAAGTTCTACAACAAATGGTGTATCAGAATCAACTCATTGAAATCGGAACTAAGACGAACAGGAGGACGAGGCTTTCGTTCGCCCGGAAACTGTAGAAGCGTAACACTCACGCTCCCAGATGGAACTAGAATGCCAGCCAAAACGTAACGCTAAGTATCTAGGCGTCAATTTCAACGAGCTCCTGAGATTCAACCAGCACTTGATGAAAAGAAGAACCGGACTAAGCCAGCTAACTAAACTGTCAATTTAAAACCAGCTCCTTAAACCAGTCATCAGCTACAGCTTTCCAGTATGGTACAATATCTCAAAAACAGCCATGAAGGACCTCCATCTGTTTGAAAGGAAAATACTGAAGATCCGGACTTTTCTTCAACCAACTAAGGTGGAAACTTTACAGCAACCAACGACTCTACGAAGAAGCCAATCTCATCCCACTGGACAAGTATTTGCTACTATCAGAAAAAAAAAGAAACTTGTCAGAAGTATCAGCAATAATCCCAACCAACTGACGAGAAGGATGACCATTCAACAAAGACAATCCGAGCCAAGGTACCTGTCCGCAATGGAAATTCTAAACGAGGATATTGATCCAGCAATCAACGACCACGAAGCAGTTAACTTCTACTCTGACCCTGGGTCAGCCCATTATCGTGGCTAAGCTTCACCACCATCCCAACCATCGCAAAGCAGCACTCAAATTTTAAATATTATGTTCAATAAAACAAAATTGAATTGAATTGATGTACTGGAACTGTTTTATCGTTTTACATTAAATTAAAACGAATAGAATCCGTTCCGTCCGTTGCGTCAACGAATCCTCTGTTAATGAAGTTAAAAAGTTCGGCTACTTTTTCGCGTCCGTTATTATGGGTCGCTTCTCTTTTTCGAGCTGTCAGTTGAAAACGTCGACGTAACCCACGCAACGGATTCTATGGGTTGGCCCCTTTACAGTCAGATGACTTGAGTGAACTTGGGGATTTAGCAACTGTTCATTTGTTCATTTAGACGCCCTCTTGACTACTTTTCCCTTTTTTGGTCATCAACTCTAAAGTCCGCTGTTGAATTGGTTCAATGTACGTTCAGGTATAATAATACTTACCACTTCAATGCGGCACACTCGACCTAAAAATGGAGCATAATTTATGCCCCGCGCCATCCATGGCAAAGACACACTTTGATAACCCCGACTATCCGCTTGCCTTGCCTCACCTTGGTTTTGTTGGCTTTTCAGAGATTGTCATCGCTCCTTTTGCCGAACGCGAATCCCCAAAATCTGAAATGTGGTGTTTTCATTTAAAAATTTAATGTTAACACTTTTTTGGCAGTTTGTTGCGGGTTAATTTTAATTTGAAGAATGGCACAACAAAAAATGTGGTTGTGACTTAAAGCACCTTTGGTTGTAGGGACACGGCTGCTGTGTGCGCGGTTTGCTTATCACAAATTAAAGTGCCAACATCTCTGGAGATGGGTTTTGGGTTTTTTTTTCGTTTGTACTTTCCAGATGGAAGATGGTTGAAGACAACAAAAATTATTATTTCGTGTAGGTATAAAATGAAAAAAAAAAAAATGAGATGTATCTTTCGCAGGTTGATGAACTAGTTTTTTTTTTTTTTTTTTTTTTGAATTCGTGATTATGGTGGAAGTAGTAAGTGGCTGTGTTGTCAAAACATTTTTGTATTCTTGTATTCGGGAGTATTTATGGGCAGTTGAATGCAATTTATGACCTTGTCATTCAATCATTTTAAGATGGATTGCTTCGCGGACCTCTTAGGAGAGATGATTTAATGAACAAACAGATTTTAGGTTTTAAATAATTTATTGTTGTTAAATTTAGGTTGTTTGTATAAAGTTGACTTCCTTATTGATTCTTGAAATGGCCCACAACAAAGTTAATTAATTCTTCCATGAATAATTTATGCTGAAAAGAGTTATGGAAAACTCTTATCCAGTTGTTTATTGTATTCATGTATATACAAAGAGTACCTACCATACCACTAAATTGAAATATCATGGAGTTTAACAAATTGCATTGTGGGGAAGTTTTTGATTTATTCAGACAAGGCATTGAAATGCGAAATCACTCCAAGTTTGTTGATGGCATTTAATAAGATGGTATTTTTCAGAGATTTATGGAAAGCTTTTAAATATTTTATGGGGTTATGAGTTATGGTTTTTGCGTTTAAGAAAAAAGAGTTTTGATAATGCGATGATTTTGAGCATTTTAGCAATTGATCGAGTGATCTTAAAGTCTCCTGATAACATTTTAAATCTTCTTTGAAATTTATTTCTGGTAGAAGTTCTGGTCATGAAAGAAAAAGTCCATAATCAAATGGAAAAATTAAATTTGTTTTCTTTCATCGGAAACATCTTTAAAGTTACTCCATACCGCACCATTTTTGGTGCCATTGGAATTTTAGTTAACTGTTTCCGGGCCGCTGGTGGTATAAAAATCGTATCACCTATTTTAGTATTTGTTCAAGCTTTTTTTCATTATATTTTTTGAAATACGACGTAAATACAATTTTTCTTGCTAAAAATATCGTTCAATTTCCTTTTTAGAGTTATACTTCTTTACTGGAGTTTATAAATTCATTTAACCAGTCATTACTGGTTTATTTCTACACATACACTATAAGTAGGTAAACAATTGCAACATATTTACATGATAAACTGTTTATTTTTTTTCAATTTTTCACACAATAAATTTATTAAAATTACAGATGTCAGCCATTCTGACTGATTCATTTTCTACACTTTAAGTGATAGAAATGAACTTTATACAACAAAACATAGGTGGAATAATTTAAGGTTCCCTTAAAACGGGATATTTTAAAATTCTACCGGGAAGTTAGGGTAAAATGGGGTAAAAGAAAAAAAACTTTTTGTACATCTCGAAGAGTATACCGTAGGGTAAGAATTATGAAGTACATTTTATTGAAATGGTGATGAGTTTTGGTTTTGATTAAGAAAACAATTCAATAAATTTAACTTTTCAAGATAAAAATTATTTTCTAAGATCAAACATTTTTTTAGACCTTTGAAAATAATGTGCGAAAAGTGGATGTTTTATTGAAAAAAAACTAAGCATGGACATTGATAGATAATATAAAAAATAAAATGCACGACTTGGTCGCACGTACTTGCTCTTAGGCCCAAAGTTGCTTATTTCCTTATCATCGAAATTGGTTGAATCGTTTAAGAGAAAGTCAGAATTAAAAAAAAAAAACTGTTCTATGGGAAGTACCGCTAGTAAAATTTTTACCAACTCTTCTTTTATTTCAGAAGTATGCCCTACTATCAAAAGTAGACACAACAATTTTAATCAAAATCGTTGGAGCCGTTTTTAAAAAAAGTTAACTTTCCCCTAATTGTTGTATGACAAGTACGGTTAATTTTGGTCCTAATCAAAAAATTTAAATTTTTTCTCTGGGGAATCACTAAATATCCTTAATTACCAAGTTTCAAGAAAATCGGTTTATCGGTTTAGGCTATAGCTCGAGGTATACACAGACAGACAGACAGACGAACAGACAGAATTCCGGGACCCACTTTTTTTGCATTCTCTATCATTGTATAATTGCATGTCTGATTGTTATCTCGAGTTCGATTTTTTTACGAATCCTAAACTTGCCCTATAGTACCTAGGTATATCGCAAGTAAATACTATGTTTGCTTAGTTTTCTGTGCCCCCACCCGTGATCGTATCAACAGTGAGGTATGTTTGGGAGGGCATGCTGCCCCCTGCAACCCCCCTGCTTTATGTCACTATATGATTTGATGTAGGTGCGAGGTTACATAAGCCTAAAAGTCTAGGTGGGACATAAGACCATCATTTATTTAATGGACTTATGTCCCAGCCAGGTTGGATATAAGTCCATAATTGAACTACGGAATTATGGCCCTCTATGGTTGGACATATTTCTATGATGTGTCCATTATGGACTTATGTCCTATGAACTTATGTCCCTGCGCCGAACTTTCTGACATGCAAATTGTGTTGTTTTAAAAGTCGCAAATAAAATATGGCCATTTTACTCATTAGAAAACCGTCAAATGGTCATATGTTCGAATATGGCCATATGCCACGTTCACAATGTGTCATATGGCCATTTACCCAAATGACACATGGCCATATGACACGGCACCAAATATTGTTATAATAGGCATGAATATTTTTGTTTTCTTTTGCTTCTAATGAATATCCTTTGAATTAAATTTAAATCATTTGCTGAAAAGTCCATTTAGAAACACCTATTCGTTTACTAGAAAATTCTATTGTTTGCAGCAAACGAATGAATAGTTTGCGAAGAACCTCTCCACAAAGTAGTTTGTTTTTTGGCAAGGAAAAAAATCTGATTTGATTTTTATCGTATAAAAATAAAATATAAAGTCCATCTAGCTCGTTCATAAATTTTTGTGATGTGAAAAGTAGGTTTGACAGTAATTATGTACTTAGCTAATTTTTGGATAGTTTTATTTTGTTGTGATGCAATGGACATAGTAAACTTGTCGTTTTTGCTTCGGGCAAGTGAGGTTGAAATCAAGATAAACATACCTCAAATGTCTATTTCTTGGGACCTCAAAAACACAAAATTTTCAAACAAAAATGGTTTGCCTAACGAAAAAATATAAACGTATTTTTTTTAATATTTAAAAGTTTCTATTAATTGAGTTTTCTAAGCAATTATTTTGAAAGATTAAACCTGGAAACCCTTCCATTTGTTAAAAGATACTGTTAAAAAGTTCAAATATTCCTTTATTATGAAGGCAACCTATATTTGGTTCAAATTTACATAATTATCTTCACAAAATTTCTTCATAAAATCTTATTTTAACATTTTATTGATAAAAAAAATGAACATATATAGGTTGATAAAACTGAAAACATTTTAATGTTTAAAAGCTATTTAGTGCGACCCAGAGTCTTGCATTTAGGTAATTTAAGTTGCTTTAATGCTAATGAGTTGCTCTGACTGTGCCACAAATTGATTAGTCACTGATGCTTCATTGTTAGTGACCCTGAGTATTATGTCATCAAATCACAAAAATCTTACGGTTGTTTTGTATTTATCAATATGATTCTGGTATAACTTCCCCTCGTCATTTATTAAAATTTCAATTTTTGTAAAAATACCAAAAAAATATAAAACACACACAATAGGCAGTAAAAAAACAATAAAAATATGAAACCATGTACAGAAATGAGTATGAAGAATTTCACTACAATTTGGACTTTTATCTTGCAAACGACATCTCATTTCGTCTCAAACAAAAAAAAATAAAACATTTAATTTCATTTGGACTGACACAGATATTTGTATGTGCAAAGTCAAAGCAATTTTACGTTACCAAGTGCGACATCAATCTCTGAGTCAATTCATTGTTCTTTTCGTTTTATTTGACCGTAAAAGAGGGAAGAAGAATTAAATTTTGGCATTTTGTGTGTTCTGGATTAAGGAATCTCGTATAGGTGACTCGCCGCTCTGATCTGAGATTAGCAAAGAAACAAAAAAAAATGTGTTCAAACTCGTACATCAGTTAATTGCAATTTACATAATCCGGTATAAAAGCTTGAAACATAAGCTCTGAAGTCATCATTAGCATTTGAAGTTCACATCAGGTGAAATGTATCTCAGGAAAGGTGATTTTTTTGTTCTGTTTGTCTGTGTCGTGGGTCCTCATGTGATTGGAGGGGTTCAAGTTTTTGGTGGCACTCAAAACACAAAACCATCTTGGATACATGGCAGTGTTTCAGAAACAGACCAAAATAACAAGCACCATCTGCAGCCTCAGCATCCAACGCAGCCTATTCCACAATATACATCAGAATATCCTTCAGAGTATACCCCATACTACCCACCTCAATACACACCACCATATCCTACTCAAGGCAGACCTCAGAATCCACCGCAACAAAAACCAACATTCACAATTCCGACCAAGCCACAACAATCAAAGCCACCACCACCATCACCACCAATTCAACAACAACATCCAGTCCATCATAATCAATTTTTAAATCCATCCATAAAACCAACCCCGTCACTTCCCACCCCAACTGTGGAGCAGTACAACCATAGATTTCCTGATGGCAGTTACGAGTTTAGGTTTGATATTTAATTTTCTTCTAAGTCAATTTTTTTTCTCATTGAACATTTTTTTTTCATCAGGTATGAACTTCCCGATGAAACCGTTCGCTATGAAAGAGGATACTTTATCCAATACCATCACAAGAAAAGCTTAGTTGTTCGAGGATACTACTCTTACAGACTTCCTGGAGCAGGCTATTTAACAGTGTTTTATACTGCCGATCAATATGGATACCGACAAGATTCATGTAAGTTGTTTACTTTTTCATCGAATTTGAAATATTTTTTTAATAATTATTTTTTTTATTTCAATTGAAGATGGAATCACACCACAACGCCCTCAATTGCCACGTTCTTTGGGTGAGAGGAGAATTTTGGAAGATGAAGAAGCACTTGATGTTGTAGGGAGTATCAATGACAACAAATTACAATAATCGCGGAATGATTTTTGAAAAATGAATAAGAACAATACTAATAAGCGTATGATTGCTTTTTTTTATGAAAGAAACCAGCATATCTTAACGAATCTAAGTGAATTAATTTATTTACTAAAATAATGTTTATTAATAAATAGTTGAAACATTTCAAAGACACAGAAAAATAAATACTTTTATTTGTTGTAAGCTTTCTTTCTAAAATTATGCCTTGTTGATATCTTTTTGACATACCTACAGAATCAGACAATTTTAAGGACCAACGATTGCAAATGTATTCAGATAAAGTTAGATCCGTTTGGAAAACGAAAGAGTTGAGAAGCAAACTTGACTTATAATTTAAATAACATACCTAGTTTAATTATATTAATATATTTACTTGGATAAAGCTAAATTTGCATAAAAGTAACAACTTAAAATTTAAATATAATTAATGTTGATGGACCCGAAGTATTTAAAGGATAATGGGCGATTTCCGTACCATTGTCGTAAAGGGTGTTTTTTTTTAAGGGAGAAAAGAATGTTGCCTCCCTTAAAAATAAAATGCATGACTATATAGCACATACTTGCTCTTACAGATAAAGTTACTAAATATGCTAAGCCTTTTTAATTAAAGTTTTGTATATGAAGTTTTAGAAAAAAGTATAAATAAAAAAAGCATTAAATTCGACTTTCGAATGACTAAAACAGCTTCTTAAATGAATTTGACTTCAAACCGAAGTATGAAATTTAAAAAAAATTGGGTACGCCAGTTTCAAGATATATTTTATCTAATCTAAAAACTAAATTTTGAAAAAAATATGGAGTAGTTTTCGAAAAAAACGATTTAAAAAAAAAATTGAAATCCATAAAAACAATTTTCGTTATTTTTTTTTTACTGAATGAAAAAAATCGGAACTGTAAAGCTTTTATAAAAAGAAAATCGTTGAAATCAAGTGATTCATAAAGGAGAAAATCAGAATTTAAGAAAATGGTTCTATGACAGGTACCGTTAAGTTAACCGTTAACGGTTGAAAAATTGTTTTAATAAAAAAGTAGACCTTACTTATAAAAATGATAATAATTTTTTGTCGAAGTCTTAGGAGTCATTTATGAGAAAACTGATTTTTTCTAAAACCAATATATGGCAGGTACCGTTATCTTTTGTCCAAGAAAATTAATTCAAAAAACGTCTGGGGATATTCTCAAAAAAACGCTATGTACAAATTTAAATTAAATCG
This sequence comes from Meliscaeva auricollis, assembly GCA_948107695.1. Taxonomy (NCBI): domain Eukaryota; kingdom Metazoa; phylum Arthropoda; class Insecta; order Diptera; family Syrphidae; genus Meliscaeva; species Meliscaeva auricollis. The sequence continues at coordinate 19,360,038 of OX403617.1, read as the reverse complement.
ACCTAATTTCGTTTATGCTGTGCCTTCTGATACTTCCAGACATCTAAATAGACAGACTAACAGACAAAAAGGCAGACAGAATTGTCGGAGCCACTTTCTTAGCATACAAATAAGCTTGTTTTGAGATTAAAATCGTCTCTCTAAAACATTTATTTGAATAAATATAGCCAAACCTAAAATTGCAACTTATTTGATTTTAACGACTGTTTTTATGCAGAAGATTGATTGAGTAGTCTTTAAATATTTTTGTAAAAAAAATCAGGATTTTTTTTTTTTAAATAAATTTTTTGAAAACGGGTTCTGAATGTTTAAACATGGCATACCCAATTTTTTTTTAATAACATAAAAATTTTTTTCTTATTTTTAAACTGGATCTAAAGATTTTCTTTTTTTTTTACAAAAATTCATTATCATAGATGAAATCAATTATCATACATCGTTTGGATGTCAAATTCAAAAGTACAATTCCTCGCTCAATTACACCGACTATGTTGTCAGATTTTTTGGTCAATGATCCGGCTGGTTCAATGAATGAAACCCCGCTTAATTGACCGATTTGTTAAATTAACTGAAATCTTTTTAATTGGACGTGTCGATCAATATTTAAATGTCTGGAAATATGAATTAATTATAAATAAAATGCACGACTGCGTCGCAAGTACTTGCATTTAAGGTCAAAGTCTATAAGAAATAAAAAAAATAAAATTCATTACTAAAATGATTTAGTTGTTGAAGTCATTTTAGTTATAAATTTTATGTTTCTTTTTTGTTTCTTATAATTAATTTGTTTTGAGCTTCAAACAAAGTACATACATCGTATGTATGACATGTAAGTTTTAAAATACTCAAGCCTTGTTTGAAAAAAAAATTGGTATGCCATTTTCAAGAAAATATTAATGGAAATCAAAACCACATTTTCAAAACATTGATATTTGGAAAACATATTGTTAAAACTTGTTTCAAAAATGCAAAAAAAATTTGTTTTTGAATTTTTTGATATGAAATAATTTGAAAATTGATAGGAACCTTTTGTGTTAAAATTGTCATCAAAATCCGTTGAGTCGTTCACGAGAAAATCAAGAAAAAAGAAAACAGATTTATGGGAGGTATCGTTACTAACCGATGAAAAAGTCCTTTTTTTTCAAACCTGTCTTAGATCACATAAAAATTGCAATCAAAATTTTTAGAAAAAAAACAAAAATAACGCATTTAAGGAGAATAGGCATTAATGAACATAATGTGTTGTGTCTCATCTCATGTGTTTGTCTTAAACCAATAAAATGGTCATAATTCTGTATCTTGTGTGACAAAATGCTATAGTGGTTTGAAATAAAGACGCATAAAATGTATTTTATGCGTCAATACTAAACATTTTTTTGTTTTTTTAATAAATTACTTTTTATTTTATTCGTATCAGGTGGGTCAATCTGTTCTCACGGTTTCCTTAAACCATCTTTTTTATTAAACATAACAATTTACTGCAAACTAAATTTGAATTCGTGAAAAACTCGTAAGCACCTTTTAATAGCTTAACTTTAGCAAGTAATCAAAAACCAAAATCCAACAAAATTGATTGTAAATTCATCTGCTTATCTCATCTGTCAATCCACTAACAGTCCAGGAAGGTTCATAACATGGAATTCCACAACGTTCACATCTAACAAGACTGGTGATTCACATTTCCGCATTTAAAACAAAACGAAAGAAAAAAAGCTCAAAGCTGTCATCCAAATATAGCAATTTGATGGGCAATCCCTTAGACACTATAACATACATTTTATTCCCCCCACAGACAAAAAAAGAAGTGCCAACGAAATCTTAACGACCCGTCACCCTACTTTACAAATTGCTCTGCCTCAAGTTCTTTGTCATTAAAACGACGACCATCGTGCCGTCGACAACGACGCACAGCGATGACATACGTTCTCCCGCGCCACTGTTGCCCAAACAGAAGAGAAAACTCCCAAGAGTCAGGTAGGTAAAGGTATATAATATGTCCCCAATCATGTTCATTGCAATTTATTTCAACTAAAATACCCCACATAAATTGCAAATAAAATACCGATGTAACACATCGTTCTGACAGGTTACCGAAATCCCCTTTTGACAGAAAAAAGGGGCAGGTACAACTCTATATACCTGTTCATGTGTTTTGTCATTTCTTTTTTTTTTTTTTCCTTTTTCGTTTTTTATGAGGGTTCATAGCGCCGAAAATTGGCACACTGTTCCGATATGAAGCAGCAGCAGCAGCGGCAGTAATAAAAAGCTGCCTTATCTGTAACATGTTGCTAACATACATTCACTTTTTATTTCGATGACAGGTTCGTCAATTGTGGCTCGAACAGAGCATGAGCAACCAAACCAAGAGCAAAAAGCCTTTTTTACTATAGAAGCCGCCAAAGGGCAAAACGCTTTAATCGTGGTGAACAATCAAGGCGTTTCTCTTCGATTTATGTGCGTAACTGGTTTTCTTAAGATATGAGTGAGCTCTTTAAAATTAAGAGTCAGTGATGGATGAAAATTTAGGCACTTCATCTAAAAGAAGATACATAGAACCATTGGAGATGGTGTTACCAGTGTAGCTTTTTTTTGGTTTATGTTTGTTTCTAAGATTATTCTAATAATTAAAAAAAGTAACGTATTTTTGAAGTTATATAGGTATTTCCTTGCCGAAATTTTAAAAGAAATTCAACTGCAGTAATAACACAACAAAATTTTCAGCACTTTTATACTGGGCTTGTTTCAGACACATTCATCAAGTGTAGTCTGAAACAGTAATTTCTTACCATTATTGCATAGGTAAGGCAGAAGGGGCAAAGTGCCCCTAAACATGTAAATTTTTAATATTTGGGTTGAATAATATATCACAACACAAAGACACATTATATTTTAAAACTTTTAACTTGTAAACTGAGCACTATTTTAAAATAATTTATGTACATCTAGGAATATAAAAATTTACTCCCGGAAACACATTTTATCATTGTTTCATTATCAATCAGATGTTTGCTTGAAATGATTTTTGCCACTGTACAATTTTATTTTCATAAGGTTTTGTTTTTGTACTTTTTTTGAAGGTGTCCTAAGGTGCCCCTGTCCGAAACTTCCCCCTTCTCCCCTATAGGTTACTTAAACTTAAAATTGAAGAACGTAAGCATTTAAGGAACTGATGATAATCATAAGAATAAGAGACTCTCTTTTTTCAGCCTCGATGAATCAAATCACAAAAACAGTGTGTTTCTGGTAGTTTAAATTCTATATCTCAAAAACTTTGCATGATAAAACAATTGAATGGTTAATTTTGAAAAGGCGATAAGTCCATTTTATAATTTTTTGCAGGGGAAATAAAAAGTGGGTAGTATTTTGTTTCTAAACTATTTAAACCAGTTTTTTTTTGGATGAGTTGCATGTAGGATTTAAAATAGGTAAGAAAAAATTCTAGTAAATATAATTTATAAACAAAATACTAACCACTTTTTATTTCACCTGCAAAAAATTATAAAATGGACTTATCCCCTTTTCAAAATTAACCATTCAACTCAGATACTAGATTGGAGTTCAGAAGTCAAAATCTCTTGCAAAATTTCAATTTGGGATTAAAATTAGTGTCATTTACGGAAAAATCGATCTTTAAGGTCTATCTTTGAATGAAAACCATTTTTTTCAAAAACCGTTTTTAACGGTACCTGAAATAGAACCATACCTGCCATAGAATTCTGTTTTTCTCCTTCATGATTCAATCAATTTTAACCATTTTTTTACATGAATGTTTTTAAGTTGCGGTAATAATATTAAGTAAAAAAAATTTCGAAAATTAATGTTTTGGATTTAAAAAAAAATTTGAAAACTATTCACTATTTTTTTTTCAAGATTTAGTTTTTAGATGTTGATAAATAACATCTTAAAAATGGCGTAATAATTTTTTTATAAAAGTCCTTGCAAAATCTTATATTGGAAAAACAGTTTTTTTTTTTAACGGCTTTAACGATTTTCAAATGTCTTTTTCTAAAAATGTAGGTATCATCATAGAAGAAATCAAATTGCATACTTCGTTTTCAGGTTAAATTCATTTCAGAAGCTGTTTTAGTCATTTGAAAATCGAATTTTATGTTTTTTTATGTTTAAACTGCATTTACAAATTTTTAATTAAAAAGGCTTAGCATTAATAGTAACTTTATCTTTAGCAAGTACGTGCGAACCAGTCGTGCATTTTATTTAAAAATAAGTTCTTAAAAAATACAAAAATTAATATGTTGCTAAAAACTGTTAAAATTGATGATTAAAATTGTTTTGAGTAAAAGACGTAGAAATTTATGTTAAAATCAAGTTTCCACAAAATTTAACTTATTTGGTAAAAGATAAAAATATAAAAAAAAATGTATTTCTTTGGCAATTTCTGGCATTTCTTCGAGCGTTTTTCATTAAATGGCATTTTAAGCTATGAAGGGCTAGTTTTTTGAGTATAAACTATGTTCTACGGGGTCACCCTTACAAAATTTTCCTAATTTTAAGCTTAGTACCATTTCTGGAGATTCAACAGTTTCCAAGGCACAGCATTTTAAAATATAGCAATACAAAATATATAATGTATAGAAAGTAGTAGACATTCTAAATGTTAGCCATAACATTAATCAAACTATAAGAACGGTAATATCAGCCAGCTAGGAGTGCTCATAGAAACCAAATTAAGCTCACTGATACCAGATTTTTGAAACTGGTATTCGAATTGCTTGATCATGCAAAGTTTTCTTAAAATTGAATTTCGAACTTCCCAAAAACACGGAAGAGATTTTATTTTCAGAAACAGGACCATATTTTTGTGAAAACATTCGATGCGCTGAACGCTAGTCAGCTATTTTGAAAAGAATAATTAATTATTCGGTCTCGAGAAATATTGCAAAAAACATGATCTTGTTCCTGAAAATAAAATCTCTCTTTACCCAAAACATCACAAAAAAAGTGTTTTTGGGAAGTTGAAAATTCGATATAGCAAAATCTAATCATTTTATGTATCTAATAATTCAATGTTATATACATATATTTTCAAGTGACTCTTCTTTGAAGATTTTATTCAAATATGAGCAAAGCAATAATTTCCAACAAAGCCCTGGCAACATTGTAATAAAATACTTAATGGACACAATTTCCAAACATTTATTCCTGTAGGTGGAAATTAATAATTAAAATTTTTAAATAAGTCGAATCATTATGGCTTAAAATGTTGGTTAAGCTTTCTTTATGCGTTGACAATAAAAATACAAGGTTGTTTTTTAAATGCTCATCTACCATTCCATTTACAGCACTTTTTTAGCAAAAGTGTATGGTTACTTAATATAGTAAGATCCCTTAAATGGGTTATAATAATTATTTAAATCTTAGTTCAAGAACCAAAACTTACTCTACACTAAAAAGTATAAAATATTCAATACAGAGCTTGCTATGAAGTTGGAAAATTCTTAGACGGAAAAGTATTTCACTAAGTTAGTTTATGAAATTTATAAGTCTGGAGACTTTATTCCTCTCAGTAAAAAAAATTAATTATAAGTCTCATTTTTCTATAATGTCATTATAACCCATATCCCTTTTTTTAATTTTCCAAAATGGCCCTAACTTGACTATTTAAAAGCCTAAAATTTATGAAATATAAAAACAGATTTCGATAAAACAAAATTTTCTTACCATATACCAACTCAACCCGCATATAAATTTAATTTATCCTACCAAACAACAAAAATACAAAAAAAAAAAAAAAAAAAAACAATAAGCAACTAAAATTAAAGACGATTAAGTTCTTAACTCACTCAATCATCACTCAAATTGATTTAAGTACTATGATGAGTTGTATCTTCTCATAAGAGGTCAACAATAATAGACTGCTGGCGCTCAGCCCCAACTCAACCAAACCCATCCATCCATCCATTCATCATTCAACCAGATACATATTCCTCGCCCTTCCATACACAAACAAAAACAAAGCAAAACCAAGTCAAGTGCGGGTTTGGTCAACAAAATTCACAAAAACGCGTGCGCAACCTTTAGGCTCTGATGATGGAAGAGCTCAAGAGTAAGTCGAGAATTCATATAAAAACCATGGCACGGTACAAAGAACTCGTACAATACCATCAGCAACTTCAGCCGGGAATAACGTGTTCAATTTTTATATAAGAATGGATAAAAGGATTTCTTTTATTTTACCCTGCCTGATGCTGATGGCACTGAGTGTTGCGGCACGTTCAACCTCGAAGCCTTTATCGTTGCCGACGAAACCCACAATTAACCCTTATAGACCTGCTGCAGTCCATCAGCAAGATCCTGATCGCGAAGATTACCGCAATCAACCGAGGATAACTGAGCAATTCAATCATAGGAATCCTGACGGCAGTTACGAATTCAGGTGAGATAATCAGGTGTAAAGAGTGTAAATGGGATCACACATCACTGCAACTTCACGGATATTTTTATACATTTAAATTGTGTGTCGGTCTTTGTTTTTGTGCAGATACGAGTTGAGCGATGGCAACACACGCTACGAACGTGGATACTTTTTGAATCGCAATAACGCTCCGAGTTTAGTTGTTACCGGTTACTATGCCTATCGTTTGGATGATGGAAGATACACAACAGTTTTTTATAATGCCGATCACAATGGCTACCGACAACAGGCCTGTAAGATATCTATTCTATTTATACTCAGCTCTTCTTCTTTCAGTTTGATATGTGTGTGCGATGTGTTTTACTAATTTAGAAATTTGTCTCGTTTAAAATTAGCTACAACCTCACAAGGATGGCCAGACCTCCCAAGGACGATCGATGTTCAAGATCAAGAACTTGTTCAAAGTGTTGTGAGTACTTTGCCAAAAAATGATGTTCAAAAGAATAACAGGCAGAATTATTAAGGTGCGCTAAGGGTGAATGTGGAAGATCAAAGAGATTTTACTTTTAAGTGCGAAAGAATTGTGCCAAATTCAAGAGTGTAAATTATATAATGTGGAACATAATAAAGTACTCCTAGGATAGTGAACTAGAAATATCATTGAAATAGTGTGTTTTTTTTTTTTGGTTCTTGTTGAAAGTGAAGAAAATTGTGATAAACATAAACAATGTTTGTTCCATTTAAGAATGATTCTAATTGAACAATTTGGAAGGACTTACAATATGGACCTCAATAGTTTTATGGCACAGTTCAAGATTTTGTAGTAGCTGCCATCCAAATTGTAAAATCACTATCTTGACTACAATGCTTTTCCAGCTGATATTTTTTCTATATGCACTCGAGCGAAAAAAGTGTGTCTGACAATTTTTTGTCTGTCTGTATCAGAAACGACAGTCTAAAAAGATTGGTCGATTGTCTTCAAGCTTGGTATATAGGGTTTTTGGAACTAATTTTTTTTTGACTAAAAATAACGATACCTTCCATGTACTCGTTTTAGAAAAACTCAGTTTTCTCAAAAATAGCTAATATAATTTGTAATAAGAAATCATGGTTATTTTGTTTTCGATTTTTGTATGAAAATATTTTTTTTTAAACCGCTATTAACGGTAACTGCGATAGAACCGTTTTTTTTTTTAATTTTATTTTCTCCCTAATGACTAACTCGATTTCAACGATTTTTTTTAAGTGAAATTTTTTAAGTTAAGTTTTAATTTTTTTGAAACATAATTTTTTTTTAGAAACGGAGCTATGAATTTTTTCCAAAATTTAGATTTAAGATGTTGAAAAATAATATCTTAAAAATGGCATACCAATTTTTTTAAATCCTTTGAAAATTTTATACATAAAAATAGTTAAAAAAAATAGAAGAAATCAAATCAAAAAGTTTTATAAAAATCGTTCTCGCCGTTTTCGAGAAACCATTCATAACTCATATAAGAAGCTCTCACGCCCACAGCAACTTTGACCATAAGAGCAAGTCGTGAATTTAATTATTTTTACTTGCGATATAGGTACTATATATCAAGTTATGCATTCGTACAACAAAAAAAGTTGAGATAACAATCAAATGAAGAACCGTTTTTTTTTTAATCTGGTTTTCTCCTTCATGACTCAATCAATTTCAACCATTTTTCTTATATGAAAGCTTTTAAGTTGCCGTAATAATGTTTAGCAAAAAAACATTCCAAAATTTTTTTTTTGTATTTGTAAAAAAAAATTTTAAATTTTATTTTTAAAAAATCATTTTTTCGAAAACTGTTCAATTTTTTTTCAAAATTTAGTTTTTAGATGTTGATAAATAATATCATAAAAATGGCGTACAAATTTTTTTTTATAAAAGTCGTTGCTAAATTTTATATAGAAAAAATAGTTTCTTTCAAAAACGGCTCCAGCGATATTCAAATTTTTTTTTTAAGTGTATACGTAACGTATAGAAGAAATCAAATTGCATAATTTGTTTTGAGATTTAATTCATTTTTAGAAGCTGTTTAAGTCATATGAAAATCGAATTTTTATTTTTTTTTTTTTTTTTTCTAAAACTGCATTCACAAATTTTTAATTAAAAAGGCTTAGATATAGTCACTTTATCTATAAGAGCAAGTACGTGCGACACAGACCTGCATTTTATTTTATTTTGTTTTGATATTGTTTTCAAGTCGAAAATTTATATCAGGTATTAATTTAAGCAACAAATTAAACAACTCAGTCAAAAGAGCCATAGCTTTCGGTTTTAAGAACCAGTAAAGTTTAACTGCACTATGAAACCGCAAAGTTTTATTAATTAAGTAATGCAAAACATGGTTTTTTGAAATTTCAAAAAATCTGTTAAAAACATCAAAAACCTTCCAAAAAAAATTTTCATTTGAAATTCGTGACAAAATTGTAGAAATTTAGATTCGTAAGTTTTTAGCTCCAATTGAGATGAGGTAAAGATCAAACAACTAAACAGCCTTGTACATACATGGTTTGGTGTCCAATAAAATATTATTTAACTACATACTTGTTCATTTAATTTTTCACACAGATCCAGACACCCGGTTAATGGTTCTTAAAATAAATTACCTGTAATAAAATTTCTACAATGAGGTGTCCATCCAGTAAACTTAATCTATTATTTTTGTCTCTCCCTCTAATTGGTGTTGATATCTTTATCACAAGTGAGTTACTTTTAAATCATAACACATCATTTCCATGCTAACTGCTTTTTATATTGAAATGTATATGTGTACCCAAAAATAAAGTAGCTATAGCTATAATAATCTACAAAAAAAATATAATTCGGTTCGGTAAGCATTAAAATTTGATAAATATACAAAACACAGCGTAAAAATAAAACTCAACAAGCGTTAAACCATAAATCATTAATTCTATTTTATATCACATTAGTTCCACTTTTGGGCTAACAAGGTACGACTTCGTCTATAATATTATAATATAAAACCCCTAATTTGTTATTCCATTTGTATTCGAAATCTACATTTGTTAAAAGTCTGCTGCTGTGATGCTAACTGATGTTTTGTTTCTCATGATAAGCCGATGCCTACTGACCAATATGATTGTATTCAACGTGACGGTCTTTTATCTTCAAAATAGGATAATGTGATATTCAAATTAAGTTATAAAGTTTAGATTTATTATTTTGCCATCAAAAGTTATCATAGCACAAAACAGAGTGAGTCACTTTTTGATTTATTCAACTGGAATTATTATGTGTGTTTAAGATTTATTTTTAAAGTGCGCGTGGGAAACTTGGGTATTTTTTGTTTAAATTCAGGTAACTTGGTGATAAAAATGTACTTGATTTTTTGGTATGTGGACTATTATTTAGAGACTATCCCCAGACTTTTTTTTAATTTTTTGTTTAGACCAAAAATATTGGTACCTGTCATATATCGGTTTTAGAAAAACTCATTTTTCTCAAATAAGTTCATACGATTTTTATTAAAAAAATCATGGTAATTTTTTTGGATAGGGTCTATTTTTAAATGAAGACCATTTTTTTTTTCAAAAACCGGTATTAACGGTAGCTGCTATAGAACCGTTTTTCTTAATTCCGTTTTTCACCTCCATTTCAACCATTTTTTTTTTGCATGAAAGCTTTTGAGTTGCCGTAATAATGTTTCGTAAATGTTTTTTTTTTGAAAAATCGTTTTTTTCGAAAACTACTCAATAAAAAAAATTTACAAAATTTAGTTTTCAGATGTTCATGAATAATATCTAAAAAATAGAGTACCAATTTATTTTATAAAAGTCCTTGTAAAATTTTGCATAGAAAAAATAGTTTTTTTTTAAAAAAAGGCTCTAACGATTTTCAATTTTTTTCTAAAAAATTTCTAATTAAAAAGGCTTAGCATATAGAGTAACTTTATCTACCTATATAAAAAAAAAAAAAAATTCATTACTAAAATGACTTCATTAAAAAAACATTAGCTTTTACAAAAAAAAGTATTAAAATCGTTAGAACCGTTTTTTAAAAAAAAATAATTTTTTATGTATAAAAATGCTCAAGCCTCAAAAAAATATTAATGTACATCTCAAAACAACACGTTTTCGAAAAATCAATTTTTCAATAACAAAATTTGAATCTTTTTAAAAATCCCAAAAATTTTTTTTTTGGAAAATATTGTTAAGAAATAATTTTAAAATTGTTGAGAAAATCTTATACAAAAACTTTCATCAAAAGCCGTTACGAGGAAATTTAAAAAAAAAAAAACATTATTCCACTTTGAAAAGTGGAAGAAATTCCCATTTAAAGTGAAATAATTTCCCATGTGGAGTAGATTCCCGTCAAGTAATTTCTTGCATCTTCTGATTGTTATCTCGTGTTCAACTTCTTACGAATTCTAAACTTGCACGTTGCCGATTTCTTTGGAAAATAAATGAATGATAAAAATACAATCGACAAACATAGGTCCGAAAAAAAGTTAGGTAAAGTCCATTTTACCATAAAATCGCAAAACAAAACACATTTTTGAATTATTATCCTGTACGGTTCCCGTTCCACTGTGTCGCTTAAGATTTGTAAACTCTTTGGAGTAAGGATAAATGAATTGTGTAGAAATCAAAAGCTTATACTTTCGTTCTGGCCTTGTATAGCCTTGGGTAGCAAGTAACGTATTGAGGCTGAGGGGGCTTTAGGTGATTTCATCATAATGCACATGACTAACTGAAACTTTTTCGTAAATCGCCACTTATCTCAAGGTGGAGTTTTCGAACATCACTCCTGCAGGCACAAGCCTTGATAGACTCATCAGCAGTCCGCTTATCGTGCTCTCTCTTTTTCTTCATAAAATGTCAGTTTCCCTTCTTTGATTTTGCTCATAGAGCTCCTAGACTGCCTTTTAACAGCATTGGTTCTTGTCTGCAGCACTGTTTGGTAGGCCTCGATCTTCTTATTTGAATCAGGATTTTCTTTGTGGTTGGTTTCTTTGCTGTTGACAATGCCTCCACTTGCCCTCGTGCTTCCTTAAGTTTTGGTTCCATCTGGGAGAATTCTTCTACTGCCTCCATGTTCACAACTGGGAGGTAAGAGTAGAATTTGGTCATAGTTAGAGGTTTGTTTTGAGAAAAATCTATGGATATGGACATTTTCAATGCATATAACTAACCTTTGACCATCAACCAACCAATAGGTAATGAGCAAGTACAAATTTCAATTTGTCGTCTAGGGGATCGCCACAAACCCTCAACTTTACCAAGTTTAAAGATGCAGAAAGAAGATTGTTTTCTCCAGCTAAATTTTTCAAACTACAGCTGTGCTGGTGTCACTCAGTACTTAGAGTTAACTTAAGCCTTAACACACTATCAAATTAAATGGAGTCTAAGCTTAAGTAAGTCAAGATTCCATCTTGTCACCAAATGGTATTATCTGTACTAATACAAAATTACCATTTTTTCATAATACTGCATTCTGTGTAAAATGTTATTGCTTTTATCTCCTTTATAGGTCAATTATAGATCTCCATCTGCCACTGTCATGGCTCTTACTTGACACACGACTCCTTCAAAAGGATTCATTAAAAATTAAAAACAAAACGTTTCTACGATTGATGACCTTAACTATATAGCCTGTGTGCTTGCCCATCAGTATAATTTTAACTTTATGTATGTCTCACAGTTCCTCGAATAAATAAATACAAAAACAAAATTCTTTTTTTCTTTCGTTACTGCCTAAATCCTTTGTTCACAAAAAAAAAAGAAACTGCCTTCCGGTACATGGAAGTTAAAAGAGACCACTCTTGGGGCTTGTTGAAAATGAAAAGCGACTTTTATTTCATGTTTTTTTTTTTTTTATTTTGTATCAACATAAAGGCAAGGGAGTAAAAAAAGAAACACTAGCAGCTAGGTCAAGATTAGTGGTAATTTTTCCAAAGGATTTTCATTTTAAATGACCTTGGATTTTTAATGAAAATATAAAAAAAAAAAAAAAAACAGAAAAAAAAATTAACTCAAAAGCTTTACACCAAAGAGATTTTTCTCTTTCAAAAATACAAATAAAAAGAAAAAATGTCCTCTAGAAAATATTACTAACTTGAGGTAAGGTAGTTTTTGTTTTTGTTGACGCCATAAAGATGTCAACTTGAAGAAACGTGAATGAATGAAATTGTTAATTCTAATTTTTTTTTTTTTCGTGAAACACAGAAAATCCTTGAAATCCTTGAAAACACTTAAGAATATGAAAAGAGTTCTTGTGCGCGACTTTTATAAGGAGAAAAAAATTACTTCCAGGAAGAAAAATTTAAACAAATTTTGCACTTGAATCAAGAAACTTTTGAAGGAAAGCATTCTTTGATGAAAGAAAACATGTTTGCATGCAAATAGAAAAAAAAATGGGTTTTTAAGGCTGCATAAGTATAGCAAATCTGCAAATAAATTATATTTCAACTTTAGTTTAAGAAAATTACTTTTGTTGATTCTTATACGCATGATGATTTCCTAGAGATATAAAGGAAGATACATTTGGGAGTTTGAATCTAAGACAAAGTCATTCGCATTAATAAAAGGCAATGTATCCCCAAAGTTTTAAGCCAAATATTCAAATGCCAATAGAATTTTTAGTTTAGTTTAGGCATAAAAAGACTAAATAAAAAAAAAAAAGGTGTGTGTACTTACTACTCATGTATGCTCGCCAGAAGTTATACTTCACATAACTATCATTATTTATTTTTGTATAGTTTTTATGGATATTTTAAATTATTTAAGAAATGTAGTCAAAAGCTCTAGAAGGCAAATTTATTCAAAGAAGCAAAGGGTTAGGGTCAAAAAAAAAGTCATAATCCAGAAAACCCAAAATCCCGAAAACCCAAAATCCAGAAAACCCAAAATCCCGAAAACCCAAAATCATGAAAATCCAAAATCCAGCAAACCCAAAATCCCGAAACCCATAATCCAGAAAACCCAAAAGCCAGAAACAAAACCAAAAATCGGAATCCCGAAAAATTCTACGGGGATTTCATACAATTAAAATTTATATTAGGTATTGGCAGCTTTGTTTATGTTATTTTTCATTATTGAAAGTTTTTGTACCTATTGTTTTTTGTATTTGTTAAATCGTTTTTGTTGTTATTTTTGTTTGTTAAATTAATTTTTTGTTTTTGTTTAGTAAGAGTTTCAAATTTAGAGCAATGACATATTTTGGTATAATTCTTCAAATTTAATTAGGGGATTTTGGTCTGTCTGGATTTTGGGTTCTCGGGATTTTGGGTTTTCGGTGTTTTGGATTTTCTAGGTTCTGGGTTTTCTGGATTTCGAATTTTTTCGGGATTCCGGGTTTTCAGTTTTTTGGGGTTTCGGGATTTTGGGTTATTGGGTGCTCAATAACGTTGAATTATAATTTTATATAGCCTAGGTACAAAGTGATAACGCTCTCGAGGAAACAAAAACTGCACGACTGGATCGCACGTACTTGCTCTTCTAGATAAAGTAACTACAAAAATGCTAAGCCTTTTAAATTAAAAAATTGTAAAAGCAAATGACCAAACAGCTTCTAAAATTAATTTAACCTAAAACAAAGTACGCAATTTATTTTTAAATCCAGTTTTTTCACACATGTGTTGACAACACATTTTGGAAAAATATTTTTTCCCGTTATTCCCTAATTTTTAAATAAAAGAAAAAATGTTAAGAAAAGTATGTTATTTTCAAAGCTCAAAAAAAAAAAAAACAATAAAAAGGGATTAAAAAAAATCCGTAGTAAATCCATATTTTGTTTCTTATTTATCAATGTGTACATATTGTTATTTTTTCTCCAAAAAATTTATTCTACTGGCAATTACACCTTTTTTAAAGGTCTTAAAACAAATAATTGATTTACGAAAAAACCTTGAAAATGTGAGTTTTTTAAAATTCATGGTTAATTAAAAATGTAAATCATTTTGATTAACCTATCTATCAATTTTAATTTCATGATCCTCACTTTCATACTTTTCGAGATGAATAAAAACTTTGTTTTCAACCTTATCCCACTTTACCCTACCTTCCCAATGTAATTTCAAAAAATCAGTACTATTATTGGTTAAATATTTTTATAAACACCGTTAAAGAAGTATAACTTCAAAAAATCTTCGTTACGGCCATTTGCAACTCAATCAGATGCTTCCGGATAGGTGCATCCTACATCTATTTTAAACGTTATACCAACTAGAATTCCGTTATGTGAAAATTCCCATTAATTATAACCTATGTTTTTATTCAGCCAACTAGAACTCTAAAAAAAAAAGTACTGCAATGTTGTGTCTTTTTTTTCTCAACTTGCAACTGTTTTTGTTTGCTAAATCTAGTTTTTGGCATAGTTAGTTGTATGTTTTTTTTTTTGCATACATATATATATATTTGGACATTCTGATGGCTTTTGGTTTTCGTATTTGAAGCCATTTCCAATTAACCATGTCCACTTTGTGCCAGCACATTTACCCTTGACCGGACTCATACAAGTTTTATGAATACAAGAGCGTATATAGGATAACTTCAAGCAATAATTTTGTATTCTGGTATTCTCGAGCTTTCAGGACATTTGGACGTACGTTTTTTTTTTTTTTTTTAGTATTTTCTGTCTACTCTCCCAGGGGACAATCCATGTTGGTTGATGTGAAGAGGCCGGCCGGAAAGAAACAAAAGGACGAGAGCATCCCTTGGTGGTTTTGTACATTCAGCGCATTCACTTAAAACAACAAGAAACCAAAAAGAAAAAAAAAGAAAAACAAAAGGAAATACAAAAAAATAAACATTGGATGACACTGGTGACCCACTGGGTCCAGGGGTAGCATGAATTCTTTATTAGGGATGGAGTATGAAGGCTTTCAGGAAAACAGGCTACCCCAGTTCACTGTTCAGGCATCCAGCCACTGGACCATTTAATAATCATAATTGTTTGCAAACAGGTTGAATAAACGGAATTTGCGAAACATAAACATGAGATTGTATAGTATATCCTTGTTTGGTGTCCTAGTTTGAAAATTCTGGCGCATATGGTTGATAGTTTCTTTTTTCTTTTTGTTTTCTTCTTTTGTTTTATTTTGGCTTTCTATGATGTTCTGTACATGTAGAGAAAAAGTAAATTCTTTGAAAATAAAATGGTTATTCTGGATATTTACTTAATTTGGTTTTTATGGCAGTCAGTAGTGTGTGTGTGTGTGTGTGTTCGAAGCCAATATTGTGGAACCTTATTATGGAAGAACAAAGTTTTTCGCTGATTAGATGAATTAGAATGAAAGTAGGTATTCAGCAAAAACTAGGACGTGCATAGATCAGTGATGGATGTGGGAAACAAAAAATACGATTCTTCAATTCTTCGATTATACTTTCGTTATAGGTGAGTACATACAGGGTGCCCCGTAATTAATCAAAAAACTTATAGACCAGTGCCAATCCAGCTTTCATAAGGCAAAAGTTGAAAACAATTATTAGGTGCGAAAATTTAGAAATAAAAGTATATCTAAAAGGACGCATAAATTGTCACCGTCACCGTCAGGGGGCGAAAAAGTGGGGTGGGTGTCAAAAATCGATTTACAATTTTTTGCGATTTCTATCAAAAGTAGACCTCTTATCGAAAAATGTTTAATGCAAAATTGTAGGTGGTAAAAATATTTGCAACTTTTGTTTAGTTAATTTTTTTGTATAACCTCAAAAATATTGTGAAAAATGCCAGAACGATTTTTTTTTAATTTTTTTATTTTTATCTTTTTCAAAAATTGTTCGATTTTGATGAAACTTGGTTTAACGTACCGACATTGCTATGTCTTTTACTTGGATAAGTTTTTTCAGCAAAATAATAATGAGCAACAAATTAGGAACAAATTCGCTATGTTCACAATCATAAAATAGTGGATAGGTTGGGAACTGAACTCATGCCTCCGTCTTGATAGTCCATCGCACACTAAATATGTATTAAGCCGAGGGCCGTATAACCCTCTAGTAACCCTCTCGTGGTGCGCTTCTTGCGGAATTTCAACTCTAAAACGAACATCACCAACCTTAAGCCCCTATAAGATAGGATTTTCGCGATTTCAATTTTGAGGCAAAACCTACAATTATTCCTAAAACTGAAGCGCTGTGTTTTGCTGCTTTCCTGCCTTCAGATATCATTGTGCCTATCTGATAATTCTCGAATCGTAAATCCTTTACGGTAACTTATTACGTTCGAACGTTCAAAACATACCTTTATTACATTTTCAATAAATTATTTTGAAACCGAACTATTATGAATTTTGCATTATTTCACATTGTAATAGGCCTCAACTACTTCATTTGAGGTACTCGAATAGGTGAAATTAATAACGGTATGGCAAACTCCAGCTACATCGGTGGCAATTTTAATCTCTCTCCCTGTTTCAGGGATACCATATCTTAAATACTCCAATGACCATCTGCTGACTGAACGATAAACACGAACGAAATTTATGCCACCGACACTCACACTCAAAACTCATATCCATTTTAATAGTGATTGTGACCAAACAAAATGTACTTTCGCCTCAGACATCTGGTGCCTCAGAGCAAAATCCCACCACACTATCACAATTAACATCATCAATTGAAGTGAATACAATAGGTCGTTCTATGGCCACTTCTGGAACCTCGAAAACATACATCTCCTAAACCCAAAACATTCAACCTAGCCGGTTTTGCAAAAGTTATAGAGAACTAAATTTGCATTCCAAAATACCGGATGAGTAGGCAGTCCTCACAAAATTATTGGGGGCAAAATTTTCAAATTCAGATAAATTTTACGAATAATCGTGTATAGACATGGGATGTGGTATATAATGGAAGCGGATATCCGTTTCTAGCCACATATTCTGAACCAGTGTAAACAGAGCCTCTTCTCAGCACACACCATACAGTCAACCGCTATACCAAGGCCAGAATGCGGTTAGAATGCTAGATGAAATGCATCGGAAGTAGGAATAACACACAAACAGAGAACGGCTCTTGGTATCGATTTAAGGTTTGGTTAAGGCATTTGGTGGTGGTATAGAAGCGACTAAGTGTTATATACCCCAAGTCTTATTGTTGTGGCACATTCAGTCCAGATGCCTTCCAGGAGTCAGTTTGCATAGTTTAGATAAACGAAATTCACCAGCAAAATACTTTCAGGACATTTTGGATTTCTGATTTTAATATTTTAAAAAGTAACATTATGCCTTTACAAATTCCGATAGTAAATTTTCTCTTTTATTACTTCAAGTCAAACTTCTTATTATTCTCAAAGAACTACGATTGCCGGTGTCTGAACTATACGCCAATATCGAAATTTGCTGTTAGACACTTTTGAATGGTTTTTCAAAATCAATGAAAAGCAAATAGTTTAACCTCACTGTTATGCTTTTTTTTCAAAATTTTGAGCTCTTTTCAAAGATTCTTTAAAATCAGATTTTGTATTTATCAATTCCTTACATACGGCGAAATTCAGCTTCCTCATATTTCAGAAGGGTTCTTATTCCTATTCCAAATGGTCAGTCTCTTAAGCAAGATTAATCACACGGAATGCGTATAGTATACGAAGTTATTTGACCTTATTCCTGTGACCAGTGATTTGTTAGCTCTTTGCTGCTTAGGTCCAGTACATTAATTCGATGGGCACATACCTATACCCATGTATATACTATAGGGGCAGTCTGTGCCGGCTTTTGAGGATATCAACTGCTGATATCTTCGATGTCAATTTGGCTTGTAATTTATGGGAATTTATTGGGGCAGGTGTCGTCTATAGTAAAATGTGTTTTTGTTTTCAGATAAGCAATATACAATTTTGCTAACGCAACACCGTCCATCTGATGCCACCTTTAATATGCATCAAGAAAATAGTCTCATCTTGCTGGGGCACACGCATATACTAGATTCAATAATAATAATTGATTGACAAACCTTCAATATAAACGAGGTGTTCTGTTCAAGCCGTTTTGTGCTAACACACACCAAACAGTCCAGTCATTTTCGTCAATTATATTATGCAGCAAAATTATGATTTATTGCCTTCGCCTCAGCGACGGGTTTACGTTGTATGTATGCCGAACATGACCTTATCCTTGAGAGCCCATTATTAACGCTTGATAACTTAATTGTTTTGAACAGCAGGCTGCGATGGATAGCGCTCTGTCTAAAAGGCAAGGATACTTAATCTTAAGTGGATTCCGTGGCGGGTAATGCGGCAGAATTGTTGCACTTTTAGTATCACCAATTATGAATGAAAAATTAGCTGACTACGACCTTAATCCAGAAATCTTTTATGTTGGCGAATAAATAGTTGATAATGGCCTTTTTTTATTACAAAAAAAATAACAGCTGAAGTGGATCGGACAAAGTGGCATTAATTTGGAAGCCAATTTGAATTTATATTAAAATATCATACGACAAAGGCAATTTTTTTTTTTTTAACAAACAGCGATGTAATGTTTTGCTTCCCGTAAAATTTCGTCTAGTCTTGTGAGCCTTGTTGAAAGGATGTCTCTTGTTAATTTTTAATAACATGATCTAATTAATTAATCTTAGAACTCTAACAAACAGAATGAAATTTGTAAGGAAACAATTTATATGCTATTTTGGTTTCATCAAATTTATTTTTGCTGTTTAGAAGAAATCCACTGGACATTAGCATTAGGAGTAGAGCGAAGATATGAATAGACTGGTACCAACATTTGGTATGGTGGATTCCAGAAGATTACCAACAGTTAGAAGATTTTAAACAAACTTTTTGGTTTGAAAATTAGGCTATCTTTAAAAATAGTCAAAATTTTGCTGTAAGAACAGTTTTATGAGTTAAAGACACATAACCAAGTCATATCAAATCTGGATATTTTTTGTAAAATATAAAAATTAAATAAAATCATTATTGTCATTTTTCCCAATATGAGGAAATAGACGGTTCTTTAAGTGTCAAAATTAGTCAAAATGATGCAATTTGACACTCAAAAAAATAGACAATTTCCCGAAATTCCCGATGTTATATATATGACCTGAAAAAATCGAATGTATAATGAGTATATTTAAAAAAAAGTACCCTTTGACCAATGATATGCATGTGGTGTTCTTTTTTTTTTCTTGATTCTAATGAACATCGAAATGTATCTACCAATTTTTTAAATCAACCATTAATTTAAGAGGGTGTTTTGGTACTGGACTATTAAAGGCACTATTAAAGAGTAGTCGTACTGCTTTGGTTTAAATCTTAATGGATTCAACATACAAATTTACTTGTATTGGCATTTAAATGATCTCCCAAAGACCATCAGTTTAAAACATTTAAACCAAAAATTGCATTATTGATGCAGTTTTTTTAGGATCGTGGCCAATACCCCAAATGAGATTCGTTCTAACTTTTGGGATGAGAACCTACCTAAGGACATTACTCCCAACAATTTCTACCAATAAAATTGCTTTTAAGTATTTTATCCGGGTCAGGCCTCTATTTTTTTTTTTTTTTTTAATTACCTAGGTCTAATACAAATCGTAAAAAAAAAACGATTTTTGACAACCATCACACTTATTCGGCCAGCTAAACCCTTTCCCCCAATCTGTTGGTGGGCAATTTATTTTAAATTTCCCCACCACCCTTATCCTGCTACTATTTTTTTCAACTTTCACCCTTTTGAAAACTGGATTGGCATTCTTCTATAAATATTAATTTAAGCTTCAAAATTAATTTTTAGAATTATATTATTTATAACGGGTGATTTTTTAGCTGGTTTGGTTTTGGCAACACTGGTTTTGACAGCTGACGTGTGTTTAGTACCTTGTGTCACTGTCAAACAGCTTCAGTTTGGTTTGCAATTTAACCATGAATCGTCTTACAAATGAACAGCGCTTGCAAGTTATTGAATTTTACTATCAAAATTCGTGCTCGGTTCGAAATGTTCATCGCGCGCTGCTTCCATTTTATGGTCGGCATTCTCGACCTTCTGAGCAGTCTATTCGGAAGATTGTGACCAAATTTCGCACCAAATTTACTTTGATGGACATTAAACCACCAACACGTTTACGTACTGTGCGTAGTGAAGAAAATATTGCGGCCGTATCAGCTTGTGTGACAGAAGACCGCGAAATGTCGATTGGGCACCGTTCCCAGCAGTTAGGCCTTTGTTACTACGTGGAAAATTTTGCGGAAGGATTTTAGCGTAACGCCTTTTAAGATACAGCTGGTGCAAGAACTAAAGCCAGCCGACCTACCACAACGCCGAATTTTTGGTGAATGGGCTCTTGGAAAGCTGGCCGAGGATCCGCTTTTTTATCGAAAAATTGTGTTCAGCGATGAGGCTCATTTTTTGTTGAATGGGTACGTAAATAAGCAAAATTGCCGCATTTGGAGTGAAGATCAGCCAGAAGCATTGCAACAGCTACCAATGCATCCCTAAAAAGCCACTGTTTGGTGCGGTTTATGGGCCGGCGGCATTATTGGGCCATATTTATTCAAAGATGATGCAAATCGCAGCGTTACTGTCAATGGTGAACGCTACCGAGCGATGATAACAAACTTTTTTTTTGCCCGAAATGGAAGTTCTTGACTTGCATGATATGTGGTTTCAACAAGACGGTGCCACATGCCACACAGCACGCGAAACAATGGCGCAATTGCGAGGCGAGTTTGGTGAACAGTTAATTTCACGTTTCGGGCCGGTCAATTGGCCGTCTAGATCGTGCGATTTGACACCATTAGATTATTTTTTGTGGGGGTATGTCAAGGTTAATGTCTATAGGGACAGGCCGATATGTGTGAAAGAGTATGCCAAAATTGGACTCAGCGGATGGGCTACCTGAGACGCAGCCGCGGTCAACATTTGCATGAAATTATCTTTAAACATTAAATTGCAAGGTTCAAACTATCAATTCAAATAAATATTTCATTCATTTTTTCGAATTTTTTGTGTTTTTTTTTTTTTAAGTTCTAAACCTCTTAAAAAATCACCCTTTACGAGCATTTTTTGAGCTCCCATAAAATTTGTTGTTAGTTTCAAACGAGTAAGTTGTCATTTACTTTCTAAGCTAAACTTATAATCCTATTCACGTGTACCTTTATAATACTTCAAACACTTTTAAAATCCATTTGTACCTTAATTCATATTTTACGAACGACTAGTTTGACAAGATTAAAAAACCTCTGATGTCTGATGAGAGTTGTCAACCACAATCATTTCCAATCATTCTCCACCACTTAATCCTTAAAAAAAAAAAATAAAAATAAAATAAAAAATAAAACCATCCACAAATTATGCTGTGGTTTTCCTTTTATTGCCATGCAAACCGCAGGGATGCAGAACCCAGATCAGCAGCATTCGTGCAGAATTTGTTAACCCGCAAAAAGCACTCATTTTTTATCTGAAAAAAAAAAAAATTAAATAAAATCAACCGGTAGTCTGAGGCCACAAATCTCTAACCACCATTTTTTGTTGCTGTTGTCGGTTTGCAATCTTTCGAATTGGTATCATTCCATCTTCATCCTGTTTAAATTTTTAGTCAATCCTTTTAGATTATTTTTTTGTATAGGTAATCATCAGAAAATGCTTTATTGCATAAAAAAACTAAACTAATCAATAGAAACCCCCAATTTATTGAGGGTATGGCTTAGCACACCTTATCGTATACAAAATTCTGAAAACAGCAACTGTTGCACACATTCATAAATGAACAAAAGAGGGCAAACAGTTTTAAAACTTATTCAAAAACAAAAAAAAATACCTACATCCTTGATACACTTCAAATCCTTGTTGGGTTACTTGATGGTTTTTTTTTTTTTTTTGTTGAACACAGGAATAATGATTGGCACCCACTCTCACTGATGTACCTAAATTCAATGAACATTTTATTTATAAAAGTCCTTCCATTGCCTCTACCATATGTCAGGGTACAGCTGTGTAACAGTTTCATTAATTTTGGAAAAAAAAAAAAAACTTTTTCAAACTTTTTCATTGGAAAAATTCAGTTAAAGTGCACTTGCAGGTTAAGAATGGCAATCTAACAATGTATGTGAGGTTCATGGATTGCCATTATAATGTGTGTGTGTGTGTAGAAATTAATTTTTAAAATCGTAAATTGAAATTTGTTGCACGTTAGTGATTTAGTAGGTAAACTGTAAGTGTTAAAAGTTTCCGAAATCGACAAAATGAAAATATTTTTGGGGAGAACAGTTGTTGTTTTTTTTTTTTTGGAATTTTATGATTTTCCATGGGAAATAGTTGAAAGAGTTTGCAGGAGTTGTTGGTTATTTCAATTTTTGTTCTAAAATATTCTTGCAATTGAATAATTTGGAAATTGCAATTTCCTGCAAAATTGTTTCTAATTATTATTACGAGTATATGGCAAGAGGAAATAACTGCAAATGATTGTTCTTCAACGTTTTGTCAAAGTTTGTAGTAGAGTAGTAAAGTTAATTTAAAGTGAAAATTAATAAAGTTTTTTGAACAAATTGCAAAGGTTCATTGCAATTATGCATCTGTTTTTTTTTTTAATATTGCGATTTTATGTTTAAAGCGGTTTTTGTATTGAAACGTTGACAACGAAAAATAAGCATGCTGACGATGATTCCTTTGTGTTGCAGTGAATTTAGAATCAAACACACTTACAGATTTACAAAAATCAACGAGCGTCAGATTTTCCTGAAGCACGTCTGATCAATTCTGACTCGGGTCTGATGTTATATGACGTGCGTATGATATGGTTTCATATTTTCTGTCACTCGTTTGGTGTTTCCTGATCCTGCATCCTGATATTTCTTAATGCGTGCCTAATGTTTTCTGATATGCGTCTAATACCTCCTGATGCAGTAATGGTCTGGTATTTTCTGACGGACGTCTAGTATTTTCTTATATGCATCCGATATTTCTTCAGGAACGTCTGATCCCTCCTGATTTGGGTTTGATATTTTCTGACTTGCGTCTGATATTCCCAGGCTCGAGTTTGTATTTCCTGACATGTTTGTGATAACTCCTGACGTGATCTAATATTTCCTGACACGCGGATGATATTTCTTGACTGATATTTTCTTAAACGCATCTGATATCTCCTTGTGCAGTAAAAGTCTGATATTCAGCCCTAAGGAGGTGTCAGTCGGAGGGGAGAATACTCCGATTTCATCCAAATTGGAGAATTTCAACTCTTCAGATACCTCGCTTAGGCCGATTATCTAACGGACATTTGATATTTTCTAACATGTGTTTAATATTTCTAACGCACGTTTGTATTTTCTGACATGCGTGTGATCCCTCCTGACGCGCGTATGATATTTCTTGACGCGTGCCTGATATATTATGATACGCGTCTGATACTACCTGGCGCAGTACAGGACTGTTTTTTTTTTGACGGACGTCTGATATTTTAGTGACGTCTGATCCCTCCTGATTTCGGGCTGATATCCCTCCCGAAGCACGTTTGATATATCCCGAAGGGCGTCTGATCCCTCCTGACTTGGGTCCGATATTACCTGGCATTCGTCTTATATTTCCTGATGCACGCTTGTATTTCCTGACATGCGTGTGATCTGATATTTCCAATTGGCGATCGGTGTTTCCTGACATGCGTCTGATCCCTTCTGACGAGCGTCTGATGTTTCTTGACGCGTGCCTGATATTTTTTGACAAGCGTCTGATACACAGTCCACTGTTTCAGCCGATTTCTAATATTTCCTGGCATGCCTCTGATACATACGATGATACGACTTTTCCTTTTTCTTACAACTGTGCGCAGGTGGTATGAGGTATCATTTTACTATCCTTGAGTCAAAGCTAAAGTCTGTACTAGTTTCATGAACAACAAAAAAAAAATAAATAGGATTTTAAAACTAAGTGAAAATGTGCAAAAGTGTTTAACTTAAGTTAAGGATCAAACTACTGAAGGATGTGTGGTTGGAAAGAAAATGAAATATCTACCCTATCCTGCTCGTATAAGTGCACATACAGACACCAGCTAATGCCATTTTGACTAAATCCTTAAACTGATAGGGATATCAGTGCTTGGTTTAACATTCATCAAAGGCTCTACTCATCGCACAAAGTTTTCTTTTGCTTTTTTCAAGCAAAAAAACTTGAGTAAGATACTAAACGAAAACGAAGGATGGATGCATCAAGGAAATTGCCAATCGAAATGAAAACATAAAACACTCTGAAACTTAAGCGGATTTCAGTTTGGCACACGCAACGTTGCAATCTTATATACATACGATGACGTTATAAAACGTAGCTATACTGAAACCACTTTCACTGCTGTTATTGCAGTGTGAATATCGTATCCCCAGACTTGAAAGAGAAGATGACAGAAAGACAGAAGTTAGTTTGTTCTTTGGGAAGAAATCCTTTTGAAAGATTTTAATCCCCTAGTGTCATATAAAATACATACATATACATTAGGTTATATACAATCATGAACATTTAAAGAAGAGAAGGATATATAAAAAAAAAATGGAAATTGACAAAGACAGTGGCATAAGGTGCAGGAAGGAGCATCACCAGGAAGTTCCTTAATGTGATGGTGTTTAAAACAACTTTCAGCACTGGTATTAGAACGCTTGTAAGTAAGATACTCGAATAGCTAGCAAAACGAACGGAAAACAAACACGATGATACTTAGTATTGGTATAAGCAAACTTTCAATTTTTGTCTTTTCAAGGCAAAGACGATATTTTTTTTTTCGAATATCAGTTTTGTTTGATACTGGATTTGGATTTAAATTTGATTACATTTTGCTTTATTAGGCGATACACAGGGATAAGATGAAAAATATTTGCAAAGTTAATTTAATCTAATAATGCTGTGACTAAGTGCACAATTAGTCGAACGTTTCAGCCCATGTAGCCCTAACTTGGGCTTTGATAGATACATTAGCCACCCCTACCTGCACCTGCATGACGAAAATGGATTTTTTTTTTCAAAAACTTCTCTAACAATTTTGATTAGAAGGCCTTACTTTTAAACTAAAAAAATTCTTTCATCGGTTAGAAACGGTACTTCTGTTTTCCATTTTCCTTATTTTCTCGTGAACGACTCAATTCAATTTCAATGACAATTTTATGCAATTTTCAAAAAATTGGATTAAAAAATAAAATCAAAATTAGTTTTTCAAAAATCGACTTTTCGAAAACGTGTGAATGATTTTTTTGAAATTTTTGTTTTAGATTTCCATTAATATTTTCTTAAAAATGTAACGCTACCTGTCATTTACCAGTTTAAGAAAAAACTCATTTTTTTCACTTTTTTGGATAAATGAAAACCATTTTTTTCTAAAACTGCTATAGAACCTATTTTCTTTATTCTGATTTTCTCTTTCATGACTAAATCAATTTCAACCATTTTTTTTACATGAAAACTTTTAAGTTGCCGTAATAATGCTTAGTAAAACAAATTTCGAAAATGATTTTTTTGGATTTAAAAAAAAAATTATTTTTTTTTTGAAAAATCTTTTTTCGAAAGCTACTCAATATTATTTTTCAAAATTTAGTTTATAGGTGTTGATAAATAATATCTTAAAAATGGCGTAGTAATTTTTTTTTATAGAAAAATCATTTTATCAGAAAACGGCTCTAACGATTTTCAATTTTTTTGTTTCTAAAATCTTCAAGTTTCAGCTCATTTATCTATCTCCTCAGCTAGACCGAGATAATCCGAGAAGTTCCCGTTTCTAATTTTATTCTAACAAAAATTAGAATTTTTTGAATGGGCTGGAACTCTTGAAAAAAGTCCAGTGGGATGATTTTGGCTTCTTCGTAGAGTCGTTGGTTGCTGTAATGTTTCTGCCTAGATACTAACTTAGCGTTGCGTTTGGCTTGCAATTTTTCAATTTTTTGTTTTTTTTTTCTAATAATTCTTCTTTACAAAACAAATGAAATTCAAAACACACTTTTGAGTTTCATTTGTTTTCTGGTCAAATTCATTTAAGAAGCTATTTTAGTAATTTTTAAATCGAATTTATTGTTTTTTTCTTTAACTTAAGCTTTTTTCGAGCAACTTAAGCTAGAAGAGCAAGTTCATAAGATCCAGTCGTGTATTTCATTTATGATTTATAATTATTTACCGAAGGCTTTCTTTCTATCTTATAGCTATCTTTCTAGCCATCTTATAAGCAATAACCTTTAATCTTCCTTTAATTTTGAATTACTTAAAAAAAAACAAAAAATAATAATAATCCTTGTAGACAAGAAGATGTCATCTCATCAGTCATCATCACTTTCCAACCCCAAATTCATAGAGACCATTCATCTTCGTATTAGATTTCAAATTTTACAGAATTGATATAAATCTGTCGTGTCACACATCAATGTCATTCCATCAAGTTTATTATCCACACAACGTTCGAAGGCCAAATAAATACAAAATGTTATCCCGAACTTGAAGCCTATAATATAAGTTTTTGTTAAAAAGGATGACAGCTGGATGGTTGGTTATTCTATATTTAAAGCTGATGGAATACTTTCTAAAGGTGGTATGTTTTTCAATTCTATTCATATAAGAATGGCACAGAAGAAAAAAGATAAAATTTTGTGTTTAGGTATATTTGAAATGGAAATATCATTTAAAATGAGACATGTGGCGACCCACTTTGGAGCTTCTTTTATGACCGTCATCGTCAAATTGCTTAGATAGATTGACAATGACAAGTATATTTTTCAAATATCGAATATGGATAAAATTTCAATACAGTTTTCAATACAGCTAAAGGTCAAGTTGGTGGCAGCTAAAATATAAAATATAGTGTGGTCTTTTAGTGGGACACAATGCAATACTTCTAGTCTGCCTCGTGCATGCTTATTATGCCGACAATAGTGATGTCTGATGTACATAAAAATGTCAAGGTCCAATTTTTACTAATGCAGCCCGTTTGACTGGTATCGGAATGTAAGGCTACGATCTATAAATTCTCATTTTTATTTATTTGGGATGATAATTTGCAATAATTTTGATGCTACAACCACTTATTACGCATGCACATAATTTAATCGGATTTACTACTTCAATACAATTATTGAAGATTCATAGGAACTGTTAATCAGTTCCGGACTTCGACACGACACTCATTCATGTTTCGTAGAACTCAATAATGTTTGGATTAAAATACCAAATTTCTTCTCAATAAGAAATCGGAAAATTAATTTGGAATAAGCCATCATAGACGTATACAGTATACATTTACACAGTTTACTAATTAAATAAATCATGAATGTTGCTTGAGAAGCGATGGCACAAGATTTATGTGTGTTTTTGTTAACTTGGAAGCTACAAGTTTCTGCTATATGCTATATGAGATATATGTATTGATTTCGAAACACTATTCGTCTCCGTTTAAAGATTGGATATATTTTGGAAATGAATCTCTTGCAGTATAAATATTTAATGTCACGAGAAAGCAACATGGTTTAGATAGATTTATCTTTTCCCGAAAGTATAAAAGTTAATTCGACAGTAATAGGAAAAATTACTTTGACTTATATTTGTTATCTAAAAGATCTAATGTACCTTAATAGAAAAATTATACATAAATAATGGGTTATTGAAATGATATGATTGTGAACTTTGCAGACAACAATTTGTCCGCTAAAGTTTAAATAGCCACCAAAATTCAATCATAATTTTTAACTGTGTTTTTTTCAAAATTTTAAGTTACTTCTTACCAACCAAATGTGGAAAATTAAAACGCCTTATGTATAATAGTTTCGTAAACAAAAAAATTAAAAAGTAACTTAATATTTAAGGACTCCGTCTGTCTGTCTGTCTTCCTTTCTATCTGTCTGTGTATACCTCGAGCTACAGCCTAAGCCGATAAACCGATTTGCTTGAAACTTGGTGGTTTGGTGGTTAAAGATATTTGGTGATTCCCTAGAGCGGAAATTGAATTTGTTTTTTAGGACCAAAACTAACGATATCTGTCATATAACAATTTAGGAAAAGTTTACTTTTTTCAAAAACGGCTCTAATGATTTTGACGAAAAAAAAATTGTGTCTGCTTTTGTTAGTAGGGTCATACTTTTGAAATGAATGAAATGGTTTTAAAAATTCTACTAACTGTACCTCCCAATGAGCCGTTTTCTTCATTTTTGACATTCTCTCAAATAACTCAACCAATTTTAATGAATTGTTTTTATACAGATGCTCCTTAACAATTTCAACATTTTTTAATATCAAAATTTTTAAAAACGTATTTTTCGGATTTTTTTTTTTTTTTGAAAAATCAATTTTTCCAAAACGGGTCACTGTATTTTGTTTAAATTTTGATTTTTATGCTCCCAGTCGTGCATTTTATGTTTTCTGCTTTAAGTCAACTTAACCGAATTGAATCTCTATTGCCTTTTTTTCTTCTTAAATGTTTGTTATGTTAGAGGTGATTTTCCAGCCCTTTATTTTTCCTATTCTACTATTTCACAAGACTAAATAGAAAATATACTATAAATTTACCAAGGAAGTTATCTTGTGCTTTGTATTAGCTTTATTAGATGCAGCACTTAAAACATCATATTTTGTCATTCCAATGACATCTGTAGGACAATTACTTACCAAAATATAGTTTAAGCGCGAAAAAATCCAAAATTGCAGTGTTTTTTTAGATCTACAAAATTCATAAAGTTTGAAGAGAAGCAATTTGGAAACTAAATTTTGACAAATTCAGTTTTCTCGTTGAAAATTGCGCGTTTTTTTTTGAATTTTTGACTATGTTGCGTCTTAAAATTTTGTTGACAAACCTCATATTTGAATTCAGAACCTCCAAATACTAAAGAATAATAAAGTATAATTTAAATGGATTATAATTATGGACATACCCAATTTTTTTTTTTTTTTTTTGTAATATTCAAAATATTATCATTTTTCAAACCTCTCAAGAGTGTGTAGATTGAAAAATAAAATTCAATTCAAGTTGAAATAGTAAAATCATGAATGAATAGTTGTTAAAAATAACTCTTGCATAAATGTGACTGTCTTTATCTACTTTTGTAATCGAATAAAAGAGTAGAAGCTCATTTTAATTAACCATTTATGCTTGTAACCATGGAATAAAACTTTCCAAAGAATATAAAATAACAATCAGATTGTTGAGAGTCATAAAGAAACCAAAAACAAAGGCAATCTGAGGGAGTTTTACAGAATCCTATTCATATAAAAACTAAATTATCAAGGATTAAAATGAAGTGATACAAAATAACAATCATTATAAATGAAGTATATAATCTCAAAATGTGACATCAAAAATTTCTCAAATATAATGTAGGTACCTATAGCTACTTCCTTTGATATCTTAACACAAACTGACTTAAATACTCATTTTGTGAATTAATTCAACTTAATAAGGACACGCTCTACTTTTCATAATATCAAAATTCTTCATGCACACGTCACTTTAAATACTTTTTTTTTTTTTTTTTTGTTCACGAACCCTAAGGCACTATTATAACTCTGAAATGACACAGTAATAACTGTCAGTAATGAGGAGATTTATTCATCATAATGCCTATAATTACTACCAATTTGGATTATTTTTTCCCCACTATACCCATCATCTACAGGATATTATACTTACTCTAGCTCATTCATAAAATTCCCTTAAGCATCAACTTGAAACCATGACATGAATGTCTTCAGTTGTCATGCGATACTTTTGACACAATTACAAAAAAAAAAAATAATAATAAAAGAAGCATAAATATGTACAGATATAATATACCTTACCTACACATCGTTAGGATCATCTTTTGCATTTTGTTTGCTTCACTTATTTTTTTAATTGGAAAAAAAGCTAAAAACCCTTTTAACGCAATTTGTTTGCTCTTCATGCAGCAAGTATTGGTTACGGATTAAAATTGAGATTAAGAGGAGAAATCCAAAAGAGTTGGTGATGGCAAAATTATATCTTAAAGAATCTCTAAGATTAAACCCGACTTAAAAAGGGAAAAAATGACTTAAAATCACAGTCTGTTCCATATTTTCAAGTTGTTCCAAGGCATTTATCCTAACTTAATTTTACTGAAAAAAAGTTGTTTTTAGACTGTATAATAGACTTTTACTGACTGATACGAAGCCTCACGATAACACGATTATTAATTGTTTAACCTTTTGTTTAAAAATGTGTGAAGTGGTAAGTAAGGTCGTTCCTTAAAAAAGGAAGGAACATTTTTATGAAGTATTTTTTTTAATTTAACCAATTTTTTACTTGCGATAAAGGTACTATTAGGGTAGTTGTGGTTTAAAAATAAATTCATTTCTTTGCTCCCAGAGGCTTATATTGTTTGAAATAAATTAAAAAAAACATTCTCCAAGTTTTAGGTCTCTAACTTAATTCTAACCCGTGTCGCCTTTGAGCTGAAGTTTCTTATGGAAATAACATGGAGGTTTGCTCTTTGAACAGTCATAATGTATTTTGAGATGAACTTTTAGTACTAAAACTCTGAAACTTGGTAGACTTTAACTTTATGATTACAGCTATTTTTGAGAATTTTAACAAGTTTGAAGCTTTTAGTTTAGTTTTTGAGGTAGAGCTAGGTGAAAACAACGATTTTTCTCAGCTATTTTTCATTGTTTCGTTTTTAATTCTACACTAAATTTTGCTCAAAAATTTTGAAACTTGGCAGACGCTGACCTAATATTAATATCTATCACTTATATTTCTAACAGTTTTTATCTGTTATAATTTTTTGAGTTACAGCTGGTTAAAAAAAAAAAACGATTTTTTTTTAATGTTGTACAAAAATTGTTAATCAATTAATAATAGATTATTCCTCGGGGAACTGGTGAATATTTTGGAAAAGTCATCCTGACAAGTTAATTTTTTTTTATTAATGATGCTGAAATCATCTCAATTTTTAAATCCGACAGTAAACAAAAAAGTTACACATTTTATAAGCGAACCATTTCGAATCCATTTGTAAGCCAATGGTACCGTTCTCCACTGGTGGCTGCTCGAGTCCGACGGACAAAGCAGACAATTTTGTTGAATTTTGTTGAACTTTATTGAATTTTGATGAAACTCTTAACAAGTTTGTAAAGCTTTAATCGCTTGTACAATTATGTGTGATATATATAATTTAGAGGCAATTTAATCGTGATAAAATAAAAATGAATCATAATCTTATGAGGCTTGGATAAATAGTGATTAAGGGCCTTGTAAAAAATACTTTTTTACCGTTATCTCCGCTCAAAGACTTAATAAAATAGTGAAATTTTGTACAAAAATGTGCTTACCAATATCTAATGGCTGTGTAAATTTCAAGTTTAAAAATGTAAAAATACAATACCCTTGGAAACGGTAAAAAAACTTGGACTAAAAATCTTATTCTTACTGTTATTCATTGAAAACTCTGATTTTCTCCTTTATGACTTTCAACGGTTTTTTTATGTAAAAGCTTTTTAGGTTCCGCTATACAATTTACTGAAGCAATTTTCGAAAATTGTTTACTTCGATTTAAAAAATATTAAATTTTTTTTTTTGAAAATCGTTTTTTTTTTTTTTTCTAAAACTGTTTATCATTTTTTTTCTTCAAAAATTCGTTTTTAATGTTGATAAATAATATCTTAAAAAAGGCAAAAAAATTTCTAAAACAAAAATAGCTTTTTTCTTAAAAATGGGTCCTAGTTACTTTAAAAAAATTTTTTTTTTTGTAAAGATTCTTTTTTATAGAAAAAATCAAATTGCATTCTTTGTTTTGAGGTCAAATTCATATAATTAGCTGTTTTAGTCAATTGAAAATCGAATTAAATGCTTTTTAAATTTTTTTCTAAAACGACATTTACAATTTTTTAATTAAAAAGGCATTGCATATTTTGTAACTTTATCTATCAAAGCAAGTTAGTGCAGTCGTGCATTTTATTTATTTTTTTTTTTTTTTTGCAAGTTACAAAAAATTATTTTTTTTAGAAAAAACTGTCATACCTCTTTTGGAGAATTAACCATAGTTGATTTAATTTTTTAAAAATCAATTTTTTTTTCTCATTATTTTCTAAATCTAAACATTTTCAAAATTTTAAATAAAAAGTTTTAACAAACTTAGATACCATCGTAATGTTGTGGCTTCCAGACTTGTACTGTCTTCCAAACAACAAAATCGCTAAGTGAGTAGCTATGCAATTTTTTGTTTTCTTCTGAAATTTATTACAATTGTGTAATTTTCAATTCAAACTTGTATACCTCTAGGTTCAAACAAATTATAACCTTAAACCATTAAAAACTCTGTAACTCCGACTCTTCAAAGTGAATTTTAACCCGGTTATTGAAGTGTGCATAAATTGGTAAACTATTTAAAACAATAACAAAAAAAAAATAAATCAAAAATTCACCACTACTAACGCGAGCACAGCTATGCAGTTTCCATCACAAAGATACTTTCAATATTCACTTCAAAGCCCAGCTTTGAGCTATGCAAATGATGATAATGTCCCATAAAGACTTCCTAAAGGATCCCTTTTTGCTTATGCAAATATACAAAGAAGTTCGAGTATTGCATAGTAATATTTTTTTTTTTTTTCTTTTTTATTATTGCCTCTGTTTTTGAGAAGCGCAGGATGTTTGCAATTTTAATTCAATCACTGTGAGTTTCAGTTTAATTTTATGTTGTTTTTGTTTTTGTTTTTGTTGCATTTTGCATTTTGCTTATTGCTATCAAGTTTTGAAAACTGCTCAAATGTGGGTTACACACCATCTACACATACATATACAATAGCTCTAAGCCCTACAGCAGCACAGCATGGGATACGGATCCGGATGGTTAAATGAAAAAGTTGGTCGTATTTTTGTTGACTTTGATATGCGGTAGCCGCAAAATACAAACAAACGTTCGTTGTGTCTTTGTGTAGATATATTATATTTATATCATTGAATGTATACATTTATAAAGTTTGTCGTTGACAGAAATGTATATCAAAAGCAAATGGTTTCCTAAAGAATAATAAGGGTTTTTGAGTTTTGGCATAAATATTTAGCAACATTGAATTTTCAGTGTTGCTTGCAGCACACAACTAAAGAATCAACACACAGTTAAAATGTTAAAAAGTTTGATGTAACAATTGCTAGTTCCTTGGAATTGCATTCAAATAAGGCAATTCATTTCAGAATCTTTTGCTAAAATACATTTCCTTTAAAATTGTGTTTTGTTTAGCATGATTCGGTCGAAATATTGGTACATGCAAAGAATAAAAAAGCGTACTTTTTCAATGATGGAAATTGAATTTAAAGTAAGTTAGTGGTAAGCCGCCTTCGAAAGTAAAAACAATAGAAACAATGGAAAAGTTTTTATACAATCAATTAGGTTCTTTTGTTACAGTTTTGGCAATTTGTCATTATATACAAGAGTGTTGACATAATCGTATTCGGATTAATAGTCGAGTGTTAGTATGGCAAAGAAGTTTTTAAGCGAGCAGGTGTATCTCTTTTTGAAATTAAGGTTTTTGGTCACAAATTTATAATTATTGACTTTTCCAGCACATTATTACTCCTTTTTTTACAAATAGACACAGTTAGTAGGTTAAAAGTAACAACACACCTAAATTTTATACTGTTTTTTTTATTGTATTTTGTGTTCAACACAATAAATTTATTAAATTACAGAAGTCGGTCATTGTTGTTATTAATAATCTGATTGATACATTTTCTACACCATAAGTTATAGAAAAAAAAATAATTAGACCAAGATAGGTGGTTTGCTGTAAGATTACGATGAACTGGGGTACAAAAAAAAACCGTTTTTGTATCTCATTAAGTATAAGGGTAAGAATTATAGAATAAATTTATTGATAAATTGAAATTATGATGAGTTTTGGTTCAGAAAAAAATTCTAAGAAATCAACTTTTCAAGATAAATATTATTTTTTCAAAATCAAATATTATTTTAAATGACGTTGGCGTTCAATTACGGTTTTCTGAGTTTTTAAAAACAAATTCGATTTTGAAAGTATATGTGGGTGGCTTAATTGATTTTAAAAACTATGGAATAAGGGGAAAAACATTTTGTCAAAACACCTTTTAGATTTTTATTTGTTGTCTGTACATTTAAGATGAAAAAAGACCTTTTAAACATTTTTTTTCTCTGAATAATAGTAAATATAAGTTTTTTGACCTTTTCCAACGGTACTTTATTTTCATCTTTTTTATTTTTTACATTTTCGAACCTGAAATTTACACAGCCATTAAATCTTAAGTAAATACATTTTTTTTTTACAAAATTTCACAATTTTTTGTAGTCTATGAGCCGAGATACGTGGTCCTTAATTTCTATATATTCAATGCACATAAAATTAACTTTATTGAGCATCTCGATAATATTATTTTTGATTTGATATTTCACACCTTACTATACTTTACATGCTATAATCGCTTCACAAACTTGAAAAGAGTTTCATCAATATTCAACAAAATACAACAAAATTGTCTGCTATAGTCGTCGGAACTCGACCAGCCAACAGTGGAGAACGGTAATGTTGTCAGATTTTAGGTGTTTAAATTTAGCTGAAACATCAGTCTACAATAGAGTGTAATGTAAAAAATAATTAGAAAAACGTAATGGAAGGCAAAATCAATTTTTATTTTCTTTTTGTTCTTACACAAATATTGTACCACAATATTGTTGGTACAAGTATCTTTGATAGGCAAGATTCATTTTTATACATATAAAGGCTACCGATTTAAGAGAGAAAAATTTAAAAATAAACACAAAAAAAGTTTATTTCATTGGATATTGAAATCTGTAACTTTATTTTTACTTGCAGTATTTTTTATAAATTGAACAGATTCTATTTAATGTTATTCTATAATTCTGCATACAAATATCGGACATTTATTTTATTAAACATTACCACAGGGGTCGTTAAGTGAAAATATTTGTTTATTGAATGCATTAACATTACAAAATTTAATGAAAAACTGGATAAGTTTGAAAATATTTTTAACTCAATTTCAAGTTGTTTCTGTTGTCTTAAGCAATTCCATGCAAAATTTATTGATTAAATTACAAACAAAGACTATAAATAATGATATAATACAGAAAAAACATGGAACAAAATGCACTTTTTATGATTCTTTGACCAATTGCACTATTCATTACATACAGGATATGTCTTACACCTCAAATATCAACAAATATTTTGATATTATGTACAATTTGTTTCAATAAGACACTCACAAGATTCGCAATATCATTAAATAATATCAAAATAGTATTCACGTAAACAAAATAGCTTTTAAATTTAATAAAACTTAACCGATTTTTAAAGTTGTATAAATGTAGCATAAATAGAATGATTGAAATCTCAGTAAAAATAAAAAATTAAAATCCAATACAATTGTTACTTAAATTGATTCAATGTAGACTCCACAAAGGAAAAATAATCAATTTTCAATGTAACTACCGTAATTTTTTACATTTTTTTAATTTATTATTTTTATTTAAATTTATTGTAATAACAGGGTGATGAGTATCAATCATTAATGTGGGTCAGCTATAAGCTTAAACAATACCATTTGAAATTGGCTGAATGCAAAACTGAACCAAATTACAGGGGTTTGGTCGAAAAAATATCAATTATGGGCGATTCCGCTACACAGGATTTTGGAAATCAATTTTTAAATCACAGATAAGTATATTTTTTGGATGCAAATATTTAAAAGAACATCTAAATTTAATTATAAAACAACTTTTATGAGCCTAAGTTCGTAATAAAGCGTCCAAATTCCAAGTTTCTTTAACTTTTGAAACTTTGTAAAAGTTGGAAAATATCCAAGCAAAACTTATAATTACTTAAATCTGACGCATGTGGCAAGTTTAACTGAGAAAAATGTTGCACCTGCTATAGCTTTAAAAATATATAGCTCATTATTTTCTTTTGTTTTTTTCAAATTTTGTGTAGCCTAATTTTCGATTGATATGGTATATTTCAAAATATGTATGTACAAATTATATTAAAAATGGTTTATAAATACCAGACATTTGTGATTTTGTGCTAGAATCTGAGAGGGTAGGGCCGATTGTGTTGCACCCGCGATGTCACTTTAAGCCTTATTGAGTTCCTATTGAGACATTTAATTCAAAATTTTGATATGAGTCGGAGAGAATTGGCAAAAATGTAGGCCTTCAAAGAAAATCTTCATTAAAAATGTTTATTTTTCTAAAAGAAAAAGGCAGCAAAAGAGTAAAAAAGGTTGCACCCGCGATAATGGAATTGCCCTTATATTAGAATTTGAATTAACTTCATAAGAAAGCACATAATGCTTTTTAAAAAAATTTCCCTTCTAGAACTTTTTATTACATTTTTCTTAAATAATTTTACATATAAAAAAAACTATACAAATATAAATAACAGTAGGAAGTTAAACTTCTGACTTGCGTACATGAGTTACACACACTGGATTTTCAGAAACATGGAAGGGAAGGTTAATTTATTTTAGCAAGAAAACTGAAATTATTTTAATAGTATTTTCGTTACATATTGGTAATTTTATAAATATTTTTATCGATTTTCAGGAGATAAGGGATAACTGTTATCATAATGCCACATTTTTATAAATCTTATGATAGCTTACTACCTACTTTTAAAATGTAAATATTTGTTTCCTTATTTTTTTTTTTTGCATTGAAATTTCAGAGCAGGAGCGCATTAGTCACATTGAGAATCAACCTCTCTTAAATATGTTTGAAAGCAAACTTAGATGACTTATTCAACATTTTAATTCATATTTTCCATATAATGTATGACTCCACTGCCACTAATATA
Source organism: Meliscaeva auricollis (assembly GCA_948107695.1). Taxonomy (NCBI): domain Eukaryota; kingdom Metazoa; phylum Arthropoda; class Insecta; order Diptera; family Syrphidae; genus Meliscaeva; species Meliscaeva auricollis. The sequence goes on along the minus strand of OX403617.1, from coordinate 19,322,946 downwards.
AAATTGTACCAAATATGAACTAAACCTTAAAAAAACAAATCTCATCTCATTTCGTTTGGTTTTCAACTTTGCTCTTACAATTAGTTGTAATGGTAATTGTACATGTTCGCTATATTTTATTATTAAACGCAATTCCCTGCGACTCAGTTTTAAATACATACAGCCTTGGCCAAATGTATTAGGCACCCTCATAAAGTTGTTATATTTTTATAACGATGAATAAAAAAAAAAACAAAGTATGCAGAATTGTTGGAAATCTTTTTTTACTAAAGAAAAATTAATATTTAGTGTTGCCACCCCTCATTTTTATGACAGCTGCTATCCTTTTATGCATAGACCTTACCAGCCTACGGCACTCATCTGTACTTAGTTTGTCCCATTCTTGTTGTAAAACCTTTTTGAGCATCTCTTTTGATGTTGTTGGGTACTTTCGAATGTTCCGTTTTAAAATTAAAAAAGAAAAAAATTAAAATGTTTCAGAGAATAGAGCGAAAAATAAAGGGTGCCTAATACTTTTGGCCAAGGCTGTATTTACCATTTATATACATTGTTTTAATTTTTTCCAAATCGTTTTTATTGCTTTTATGAATATTTTTTGTGTACAGTCAGCATCAGTCTGAGTTCAAAAAAAAATAAAATCTTAATGCATTTTTTATTCAAGGGACCATAAAACGGACAGTCACACCAAAACGCTGAGATTTTTGTTTTTTTTTTTTTTATTTTGCTGTTATGCAGCAGCGTGCATGCATTCTTTTACGAAGAAAATCAAGAAAAAAAAATCCATGTGATAGAATTATGGTGGCAAAAAAAATTTCCTTGCATGATGTGCCAAATGCACATCGCCATACACCGGATGTCCCATAAATGTTAGAGTATTTTCAGGATGTGTGTTGAGAATCTGCGTAAGTATATTATATGTGTGTATGTGTGTGTGTATTGCACAAGATAAAGTTGGGAGGCATTTTTTAAACGACTTCCTCTGACACACACACACACACAAAGTGAATGAGTGAAAACTTTGTCTTCCAGTTTAACTCTAGCTCAGGGTGTTGAAATGAAAATTTCACGGAAAAGATTATTATTATTATTTTCTTTTTTTTTCTTTAAAAACAATTGCAAAGTTGCAAATTTCTTTTGAACAATTCTACAGTTAAAATATGTAAATTTTTCACATAAGTCGTTGTGCGAAAGGATTCACACATTACAGTTTTGAAGAATGGATGTATCCAAGCTTTCACAAAATATGCAAAAAAAAAAAAAAAACAATTACCAGAGAAAAGTAAGATACATGCTAACAAATGAATCAAATTCTTTAATTTTAAACTTCTAAAAGTTGATAGAATAGGTTTTTCTTTTGTGTTATAAATTTTTTTGTTCGCGTTTCTTTTTTTGAACCTGTGGCGGCACGTAGGTAATATGATTTGGATAATACCAATCCGCCCAAGCAGTTTAGCAGAATGAAAATTCTACATAATATCTATCTAAACTATTTAAACTTTTACCTATCTGGTCTGGGGACTTATTTGGGGTTTAATATAATTGAATTAGTTTTAACTAGAAGAAGCTTAGGTATTTATGTACAAGGATAAATTTCTTTTTAAAAACTTAATTAAATGAACAAATTTTTTTTTTTTTTTCAAATAATAGAGCTTCATTACGAAACATTCTCATTAATAATGAAATACAACGTCTCTCGAATTATGGCTGAGGTTGGCTTTGCAGTAGCGCATTATAGTTTTTGATGGTTTCAGAATGTAGCTTGGATGACATTGGCCTAAAGTGCTTCAATTCGTTTACGGATTGTTGGCATAACATCGGTCCTTCAAGGTTCCCCAAAAAAAAAATTCCAAAGGGGTCTGAGGCAGTCAATCGACATCGATAAAACGGCTGATAACATCACTGAGAGAACAAATCGATTGCAGCAAACGAAAAAATTGCCCAAACGACTTTTTCGTTTGCTGGAAAATTTTTCGGCTTCGTTTGCAGCAAACTCTTAAATTCGTTTGGGTTAAACACTTTTTGCGTTTCTGTTAGTATCTTGTTATTCTGCCACTTATGATCGGCGTAGAATGCATATAAACAAAATGAAAGAACTAATCATTTACGTCAAACGACTTTTCGTTTGTTGGACAGTAATTTTACGACTCTAACTTCGTTTGCCGCAAACTCTTAAATTCATTTTGGTGAAACAATTTATGCAAACGAATAAATACAAAAAGAAATTCAGCGTTACACCGACTAATAGAAGGCCAATCTTTTTTAATATGTAGGCACAGAAATTTAATGGAAAATTATCATATGCAATAGAGATTCATTTATCAAAAATCGCCAAGGGAGATTCAGCATCATTTTAAAAAGTTTAGTTTGAACTGTTTGAAGTTTGCGAATGTGACTTTTTGAGCAGTTAACAAAAACTATAGGGAACCGCAAAACATTATGGCCTACAAAATTGCTTAAAAGATTTAAAGTTTGTTATCGTAGCTCAGTTTGGACTTTCTATTAATAAATGAGTAAAGTATTTTGATTGTTATGTTAATTTTCTTAATGCTTTCTTGGATCTGAAAACCCCAAGTAAGTTTGCTGTCTTAATGCATGGCAAGATATTTGGCGTGACAAGCCCATTCCGTGCTGACACTATTCGTTGACATAAGGTCTATTGCTTGAATAAAAACAGGATTTTCATTTTCCAGTAAGAAAAATCGCAGTAAATTTGTAATAAATTTAGTGTAAATTAATTTCTATAGAAAAACCAGATGAGTCTGAGCAAAAGATATCTATGTATATCACAATTAGGTTAGAACATTATACAACTGTAAAGAACCCAAGCCTGATCCTTGCGGAACACCAGCAATACCAGCAATTGACGTATAAAGTAAATTTTCTAGAGGACAACAAAGGACTTAACAGTTTAGGTAAGGTACATTGGAATTCTATTTTATGAAGGAGCTCGTCGAGCCAAACGGAATGAAATGTTTTTTCTATATCTAGCAGTACCAGAGATCAAAAGAAGTATGTCACACTTGCCAACCGCTTTTTTTTATATTTACATAGAAGGCATTTATTCATTCATTTTCTCTCAAAGACTCAATGGGACCCTTCAAAAGACCTTAATCATCCCATAGTACTGCTGTATAGGGCAGACGCAAGGATACACGTTTAGTTTCGGGAATTAGCTGGGTTGCTTTGGGTGAAAAATTCTTCGGGTGATGAAGAAGATACAACTACGAACTTTACGGATTCAACAGCGATATTGACCTTGTCAAAAAGCTGAAAATACAGCGATTGAGATAACTAGGTTACGTGGAACGTATGGACACCAATGCAAGAGCCCGAAGAGTCTTCGCATCCAAACACAAGGCCTCATCTTAGGTGGTTCGATCAATTGGTGAACGACATCAACTAACTTGGTGTGCGTAGCGACAGGGCTAGTTAACAGACAGTCTTGTTAGGATTTTAGGCACCTATTTCGGATAATTATTTATCCCAACTCGCCTTTTACTGTAAAGGTTGGTCACTGTGGCGTATGAGTAACATTTGTTTCAATATAAAAAATAATATAGTTTCTTATACGTATATGCTCGTGTCAAAATCGAAAGCATACGTTTGTATTAAAAAGAACGAAACTGTAATGTGTAATTAAACCTCTAGAAGTACCTTTATACTTCATCAGCATCGGATAGAATTGAAATTTCAATTTTCTCTTTATGTGAATTAATTAAAAAAAATAATTTAAATATTTATTCCTTCTGTACCTTCATAGTGTGTATTTTATTTCATGTTTCATACGTTAATGCCCTTTATTTTGTCATATCTTCGAGGGCCCATGATCCGGCTGCCGCTGCGTGTTCACATCGTTATCGACGGCAACTCATTGAGCATCTACCTGGATTACGTCAATAAAAACATACACTTGCTTATTGATGTGAGAAATGAGTATTCGCTTACAAAATTGCGAAGCAGGCCATGTAGATCTTTTCGTAAATACAATCGATAAAATTCAAGAAATTCCAGTCCTTTGCAAAACAATTTGTTGCGTTATCGGACAACAACAACAACAACAACATTACAACAACAACAAAAACAAACAAGCCGCTCGTAAAATAAACTTTTGGCACTGAGCCAACAGAAACTCTTGAAATTACCAAAATTCAATGCATTGAAATCCTTCACGGCTGAAATTGTACGTTTACTTTATATCTCATTGGCACACGGCAGGCAAGAACGACAATCCAAAAACCAACCGCTTTCGAAATTTATGTAGAACGCAATCCATCAGCTTCAGTTACTCTATAAAGCTATGGTCAATCGTAGGACTACTGACCATTTCCTCAATAAGGCTGTGCTCTCACTTAAATTATCCTTCCAGGTACCATGTAGGTATGCCATAACAACAGTGAACCAGACACCAGGGCACATGAGTTGGATCGATTTTATCGAGTCCTGCCAGATGGATGAACAACGATGAAGTTCAAAGTAAGTGATGTGTCAGGGCGGCAATGCACTACACATGAGATGGTTTTCCCATTTTTTGCTACGACAAAATAGGACTTTTTTTTTTTGTTGTTGAAGAATTGACATATATAAATCATCAGACGATCTACAATAAATAGTAAAGGTATAGGTAAATGGAAGGACCTCTATATAGCATTCACATGTAGTATGATGGATGCTTCTGACTGATTGACTTTATTGAACATCATACAATGATGGCTGATGAGAAGAATGTAAGGATAAATTTTTTTTGTTGAGTTGAAGTTGACCTCCTTTCACATTCATGAAAACTGTATGAAACTTTGTTGTTCATAAAGCGAATAAATAAAAACAAAAATATGTTATTACTTCTGAAGGACAAACATTGTAGAATAAAGTAAATTACGTTTCCTTTTTTGATTAATTCAAGTATTTTTTTTTTGTTTTATTTTTGAGTTCATACTTCTTGTTTTTAATTTACTGACCAGAGGACTGATGAAATTACTGACATATAAGTACGAGCAATTGGCATACACAGAGATTAAAAATGCATACGCTCAGGTCGCACTAACTTGCTCTAAGGATTTTGACTTTAATTTCTATTGTTTGTAAGAACAATTTCGTACTTTTAAATAAATAAAATGCACGAGTTTATTTGAAATGTTTAAAAAACATAAAATTCAATTAAACTTTTGCTTGTGGTGATACCTATAGAATAAATTAAAAAAAAAAAACAAATTTTGAAAAACGTTCGAGTCGCTTAAAAGAAAAAAATTCTCATCAAAATTCTGTGTAAGAAAAAAGTTGGTGTACCATTTTCAAGAAAATATTGATGAACTGCACATTTAAAATTTCAAACAAAAAATTAATTTTAACGTTTTCGAAAAAAAAAATTTAATTTTTCTTAAATTCAAAAAAAATTGTAAATTTTAATATGAAATAATTTGAAAATAACTTACCGTTTACGAGAAAATCAGAAAATCTAAAAAGCGTCTATTGGAAGTTGTCAACCGATGCAAAAATATATATTTTTTATTTCAAAAGTACGATCCTTATGGTCGTAGTACACTCAAAAAATCGAAAAATCGTTTTTGAAAAAAAAAATAAGTTTCCTCTCTGGGGGCCTACTCATAACCCTTAACTACCAAGTTTGAAGAAAATCGCTACAGCGCAGCGGCTTAGGCTGTAATTTGACATATCGACGTGAAAAAAGCAGACATACAGAATTGCCAGACGCACTTTTTTCGTATTCTCTATCATCGTAATCATTTAATGACTTGAATGTTATCTCAAGTTTGAATCATAAACTTGCACCATAGTATCTTTAGTCCAGTCAATGATATTAGTAAAAAATTGTTGTGCACAATTTCCAAAAAATTTCAGCCTTTTTTATATTTGAAATGTCGTGCTTTTTATGAGTTTTAGCGACAAAAATTCATTTCCGTGGCCATTTCATGACGAAAATTGATGAACTTTAATACTCTTAGAGATTTGTGTATAAAGAATACAAAAAGTCTGCCAACTTTTTTATTAACAAAATGGCCGCTCTAATATAGCGGCTTCAATATGGCGGCCGAAACAACCAATGAAAACGATATAATTATAATTTTGGCTAAATGTATACAAAATAGGCCCTTAAATACTGACTGCAATGTAATTATGCATATTTAGCCAAAATTATAACTTAGGGACAGGTCCGTTTACAGTTTATCGTTTTCATTGCTTGTTTCGGCCGCCATATTGGAGCCGCCATTTTGTTAATAAAAAAGTTGACAGACTTTTTGTATTCTCCATAAGAAAAATCTCAAAGTGTACCAAATTTTATCAATTTTCGTCAAGAATTTTCGAGGTCAAAAAATTGCAGTTTTCATTAGGCCTTAGACTTTACCACGTTTACCAAGAATTTACTTCATAATTTTATTCGTTTCGTTAAACTTCTATTAAAAAAAATCTAAATAAAGAAGCACCCTAATATAATTACATGTTATACAGACAGACAGACAACAACAACTACTATAGAATTGCTAGACTCACTTTTTATTCTATATCCTCGTTATCTCACGTGTGGATGTGGATTGTTTTCTCAAGTTCGATTTTTATTGGGACTCCTTAACTTTATCCTAAAAGTCGATGAGAATCCATCTATTCTGTTATAATAATTGTGATGATGCTGAAACAATGTTCTCTGCTGTTTGTAGTGTTGTTCTTGCACCAGAAATAAAAAACTGATTTCAAGAGCAAATAATGAATAAATCGTGTACTGAACGATTGAAAGATACACACCTAACAATACCCAGATGAAAGCCAAACAATACAAAAAGTTATTTATAGTTATTTTATTAATCTTCTGATGATCGGTCAATACCAAACAAACACAAAATGAGAATACGGAACTGTCATTAATTTTTGCAATCAAAGCGTCTCGTGGTTTTGGTTAAGTAAGGAATTATTATTATCACTCATCAGAACCTTTTAAGGAACCGGAAAGTTGATAAGCGATTAGTTCGATATGTTTCGCATGTAGGTTGAATTACTTACAATAAAGTATTTAATAGCTATAAATTCAAGCGTGGAAAAGAAGAACAATTTAATTGCTATACTCTGTCCCGCAAAGATTGACGGTACACATTTTATATGCGATATGCTTATTGAATTTGCTGCAACCAAAATGAGATGCGAATGTCATATATTCTCCGTTACTGACAATATTTGTGGCTCAGAGTATAGAAGTGACAGTTGACAGAGAAATAAAACTGATATGACAGAAATTTAAGTTACCAAAAAAAAAAAACATTAATTTCTGGGCAAAAAAGTAAAATTTCAAAAAACGCCACTTACTTCCTTCATCATTTGAACGCTTCAGTTATAGAATTTTAAATCTTTATGGCTAAAATATTATTATTTTAAAAATATCTTTAAATTACGATATATTCAGTGTCGAAGGAAACATTATGAACTTGCTCATGTAGTCCAATGCTATTATGTATTAACTTAGATTGCAAAATTTAGCTTTTGGTTTTTTTGAAAAATTATTTTTTTTTTTTTAAATTTAGTGTTTTGTTGTTTGTTAATAAAAAATTAAAGATGGTATATCATATTTTTTTTTTTTTTGAAAAATCTTTTGAAAATTTTTAATTTAAAAAATAGTTTAAAAAAAATCGACACAAGCGATATTTCAAAAAAAAAATCATAAAATGTATCTCTATAGAAGAAATCATATTAAAAAATTTAAATCAAAATCGTTAGAGCCGTTTTCGAGAAAACTCGAATAACTCAAATATGTTGTACCTATTGGAGGTATTCGTTCTAAATGAGATATGTATTCATAAATATAAATAAACCAACTTCGAAAATTACGTCAAAATCATCTGTTCTAAATTTGAAGAAAATCCGTTCAAGCGTTTAGGCAGTGGAGACGTGTACAGACGTGTACAGTAGTACGTACTAAACATTTAAGTCAAAATCGTTACAGCCGTTTCTCAGAAATTTTCTTTTTTCCATAATAATAACTGCTTATCGTAACAAAAACCAAAATTATGGCATATTATCGGCTGTCAACTCTAAATTTATAGTAATTTTTATGTCTACTACTTTATTTCCAGTACAACATCAGGTAAAATATTACAGAAACATCTTGGAAAATAATGGTATGTATGAAATTTGACCTACATAAATATTTAATTATTATAAAATTTACAAAAATATTTTAGACGTACCACTAACACAATGTTAGTTTTTGTTTGTCTCAGTTCGTCTAAGTTCGGGTACACACCAAACTCGAAATAATAAAAACGAATAAATAAATTAATATATTTTAACAAATACGCTTTTTTATTTCAATTAATTTGCAGACAACAAGACATTGAAATCGTTTTATTAATAATATTTTATGTTTTTTTTACTTTTGGTACGTAAGGAACGTATGGAGGCAGCACTGGTGGTTTGGTGTCAAATTCTCCTAAATGAATTAAAAAATAATACAAATTTATTTTAACATAGTTTTTGCATTTGCAGCAGAAAGAGAACTAACACTTTCAAGATTGCTTGATTCAAAAATGTGACAAAGAAACCATAAAGTAAAATGAATATTCTTCGAAAATTACATACTTCTAATGCGACGATATCCATTTTCATCAGCAATATAATATGTTGTTCTGTATGTTTTATCAGGAAGCAATTCAGAATTATAACCCTCGTAGACTTGAATTGTTTTGCCATTAACCTCTTTGTTAGTTATCTTTTGGTACTGGGCTACACCGTTGCTAAGTACAAATCTGCAATTAAAATAAAATTAAACAAAAAATTAAAAACTCATTATTTTACAATCAGATATAAAAATTAAAGTTCTTATACTTGAATTCGATAGTTCCATCCTCATAAACACGATAAAATCTATCTAATTGAGAAACATCCTCTCCAGCTCGTGCTTCAATAGGATTTCCTGAAGATCCTTCTGATTTTTGAAACTCAGATTGAGATAAAAATTGATTCGCCAGTTCAGGTTTTACGAAGTTTCCTTGGTTAAGAGATGTTGGTTTGGCTAAAGAAAATGCAATACAAACTATCAAGACAAAAGTTCTTTTTAAAAGCTTCATCTTTTCAGAGAGGTTGAATTGGAACTCAATTATTTCAAGAAATACATTGTTGCTTATATAGCCTTGAAGTTTTTGTTTCCTGGTTCATAAGAGTGAATCTGAAACTAGGTCATATTATATTCTATTTATAGAAATAAAATTTTAAAAATATATACAATAATTATGGTTTTTTCAATTCCTTTTTTCGAATTTCCCATTACAGGTGCTTCTTTTTGAGTTCAGTTATTATTACAAATTAATGCAATTGCTTGTGAGTCATGTTAAAATATTTTTTTTTTAAGAATAAAAAAAACTTAAAAGCAAAGGTGGAACGAAGTTGATTAAAACTTGTTCTTTGAATCATTTAATTTTCCTCGAACAAATGTAGAGCTACTCGTATATCTGTTTTAAGATGTTTTTATGTTTCTAAAATTGTTTTAACAGTCAATCATAGATATTACCACTAAACTCAAGAATAATATTAGTTTAAGATCCTTAGAAGAAATATTTACTCCCATATGTTAGCTGAAAATTACCAAAATTATATGAAAGACAATATTTACTTTGGTAAATTGCACATATGGGTATGGGTTGCCTAGCTAGAACCTGGCCCTAAGGTGGTAAATAATGTAAGTTATGATTGCATTTCTAGATAAACTACCCTCATCTGCTATTTAATCGATTTTGTTTTTTTAAACGAAATTGTATTCAATCTCTCTCTTTGGATACCTAGCCAAAATTTTAAACTATCCAAATTTGCCTGCATATTATGTTAAGTTTGCAGTAAGTTTAGAAAACACATCCCGCCTGTTATTTATTCGATTTGTTGAGGCAACCTTATACTGTTGGATGAAGGATTGAGAACTCTATCACATAAACAAAAATCTATTTAATAATAGATGAGGGTAGCTTATCCAAAAAATGTAAGCATAACTTATTTATTTAACACCTTAAGTTATACCAATTAATAACAGTAAAAATTATCTTTCAAACTGTTAAATAACAGATATGGGTTGATATTTCTTCTACGGACCTTGTATTATATTTTTGATTAAGGATATTATAGACAAAATGACTATACTGTACCGTATGGTGGTGTGGAAATGCTTTTTTTCTGCCAATCAAAGTGTTTGAGTAGACTTTGCAGTGCTTTCAAATAGTAAACTTTTTCTTTACTGTTAACATTTTGTCAAATTACTCTAAATAGTTGTATTATCTAAAAATTTTAAAGAGAATTCTTGTCGGAAATATCAGTACCTAGTCCAGTAATCTTAAATATCAAACATTGAATCCATTCCAGTAGATCTGATTTTTGGTTAAATGAGTCATTAATGATGTTGGTCGAATGAAGTGCCCATGTTTACCACCTCAAATGTCGAACCTAAAATTGTCAAAAATGAAATAATTCTAATGTAATTTATTCCATTTTTTTTTTCAGTTTTTAGCCATTTTAGCCATTATAGATTAGTCTTGGATAAAATTCAAAATGTATAATCTAAAAGCGAATCATATTCCTATACCTAGTAATCCTGGAAGTTTTTAAAATATAGTTTCTTATTTTTTTTTTTTTAATGTCTAAAAAAATCGTGGAAAGAGATCGTAAGAAAGCAAGAAACAACAATTAATAAACTTGTTTTTTTTTCTACCCATCCGACACACAGTCAAAATTATGCGGCTTTTAATGTATTTTTTAAGTTGTTTTCAACCGGTTAAGTCTAATTTGCTGCCATATCGACTTATCATATCGAGTTGTGCTGTCAATTTTGTTTGTGTGTAACCTATAGTCAAAAAAGCAAAACACAAAGAAAGTTGTCATAAAGGCTGTTTTTTTTCACTTTTCTTATCAAGACCAATAATGTTGGTACATCAGATAACCAAAAAATTATGAAATAATTGAAGCGCTTAAAAGATTAAGGTGTTAAGCGACATTTTCAAACACTTGAGTAATCAAGCTTTAAAGTTTTTCTTCTTCATACAAAGTGTAGGAAACTCTGACCTATCGTGATCTTCAAAAGATACTAAAAGTGACAGAAAAAATATTCTGATGGAACAGAAATTTAAGTTAACAAAAGGACCTTCATCTCTGAGAAAAAAATCAAATTTCACAAAAATGTCACTTAACACCTTCACCTTCTAAACGCTTCAATTATAATACCAACAAAAATTGGTGCCACATTGTATGTCACCAAAAAAATTTTTTCAAGACGATTGACTTGTTTCCATGTGTCCGAAATAACGTCTACGTTCCCAGTCCGGCAATTTCACAAAATAAAAAAAAAAATTCTACATTTTTGTACTAGTTTTGTACAGTTTTATACAACCAAAGGCGGGTTTTGTACAAGCTTAGGTTCTAAGCTAGAACTAATTCAAAGTGCCAGGCAGGGGGCTATTACAGAACACCTAACATCAATCAAACAACTTCATTAATTTTTTGTATATTTTTTACATTTTAAATGTTAAAAGTCTTTATTCAAATACTAGTTATGGCACTTTCTAGCTTACAAACTATATCAATTTAATCTATTCTAATCATTTACTAACTTAATAATAGAACATAGGGTGATAAAATTCAACTTGGACGCCATGTGCTTTTATTTCCGTCTCTTGGGTTGTTGTAATTACGTCTGGTTCTTCTGTTGTCACTTCGATAATTTTTGCTGTGCTGTCATTTTCTTCACTTGATTTATCTGGATGTTCCGTACTTGTCTCAGTTGATTTCTCTTCAGAAGATTGTTCTGTTGAAATTTGAAGATCATTTTCTGTGATATTATCTTCATTTTTTTCTGTAGAATTGGACTCAATATCATTCTTGCCTGTTGTGGCAAGAATTTCTGCTTCAGTTGTGGTGTCTTCTTCGTTTGATTCAGAATTATCAGTACTTGTTTCAATTTTATTTGTTGTTTCTTCGTTTGTTTCAGAGTTGTTCGAAACAACAGAAATGTGTTCTCCTTCTCCAAGGCCACTTCCCTCCGCAATACTTGTTGAATTATTCACTAGAAGTGGCAAATCATGAGAAACATCAAAGCTTCTAGAATTTTTATCGCTGATCAAATTGTCATCAGATTCATTTGAAACGTCATTTGAGACTTTATCAATTGTTTCGGTTGAGTTTTCTTCTAATGGAATCTCTGTATTAATTTCATTGTTCGATTTTTCTGTTGGATTATTAATTTCTTTGTTTTCAATATGCGGAGCAAAGTTTGATGAGAACGGAACTTCTGTACTTGGTTCTTGTTCTCCATTATTAAAAGAAATTGGTTGGTCAGTTGATGTGACTGCATCGGTTTTGTCTTCTGAGTCTTCGTGAATTGGCAATTCTGTGCTCTCTTCTAAATTAGGTTCACTTGAATTCACACTGTCAATCTTTATTTCGTCTCCTTCTGGAACTTTTGATCCTAATTCTTGATCTTTATTATTAAATGAAATTGAATGTTCAGTCGATGTGTCTGATTCAGTAGTTGTAGCTTCTGAATCTTTATGAATTGGAAATTCTGTGCTTTCTTCTAATTTAGGTAAAATTGAAGTCTCACTATCAGTCTTTATTTCGTCAATTTCTGGAACATTTGTAGTTAGTTCTTGATCTTCATTATTCAAAAAAACTGATTTTTTTGATTCGTTTTCATTAGAATTATTGTTTGAACCATCTTCAGTTACAGATTTTTCTGTAGGATATCTATAAACATTTGATGTGTCACCGTCAGTCTTAATTTCATTTATTTCTGGAACTACTTCTGTTCTGATTTCCTGATCTTCATTATTTAAAGATGTTGGTTGCTCAGTTGATGAGACTTCATCATTTACACGTGTTTCGGTAGTTGTTTCTGGGATATTATCAATGGACAGTTCTGTGCTCACTTCTAAAGATGGGACAATAGATTCTTCATGAAGTTCCTTAGTATTTTCTAAGCCTTCAGATAATATATCTGATGAAGATGAAGGATGTAAGCTTCGCCCAGGTAATTCTTCTTCGAAAGACTGTGTGACATCAAGTTTGGGTAACTCTGAAGAAGTTTCTAGTTTATTGAGATCAGCGTCTTCTGCACTTGAAGGTCTATCTGTACTAACTTCACTTTCAATATCAATACTAGAGTTTTCTCCAAAAGCTGGGATTGTTGTTGACTCTGGCTCTTCACTCACTTTATCAAAACTATTTTCGGATTTCAAAAGAAATGGACCTTCTGTACTGGCTGGAGGGTTTGAATTCTGTAGAACTGGTAGTTCTTCATCGGTTTTCTTCTCCAATAAACCTTCATTTTCTTCCTGTTTCAGTAGTTCTGACTCAGTTGTTGAAATAGAGTTTTCTCTGACAACATCCGAACCTAGATTCAAATTCGACAATTGCTCTTCTTCAAGATCATTTTCAATTTGTACTAAATTATCCTCGAGTGTTTTTGTCTTAGTTTGATTATCTTCTTCACCCAATGATGGTTGTTCATTTTCATTATCTCGAGGATTACTTACAGCATATGGACCACTGCTGGGTAGCTTAGGAGGTTTATTCTCAACAATCACTGAAAAAATATAAATTAAATCAAAATTGGATCATTCGAAAATACTAAGACTAAAGCTTACCTCCTGAACTACGGTAACCATTTTCATCAGCAGCATAATATCTAGTCCCATAACGACCATCTTTGTATTGCTCAGAAATATAACCTTCAAACACCTGAATCTTGTCTCCATCCAAAATTTTTGAACTTATCCTTTGGTATTGAACATGACCATTGTTTAGGGCCATTCTATAGAAAAACATACAAATTTTTGTAATGAAAATTGTTTCCAACGTTTTGTTTTTTTGTGAAAAACTCACTTAAATTCAACTGTCCCGTTTTTGTAAGTTCTATGAAAACGCTCCATCTCCTCCACCTTTTTTTCTTGATGATCGGGATAGATTACATTTCGATCTCCTTCAATTGTCTGTGGAGGTCCGAAAAATTCCGTTACTGGTGCTGCTTGTGAACAAAGCAAAACTGTAGCAGCCATTACGGCTAAGACCACAAAGACTGAAAGTGATCCCATTGTTGTGTGATTCGATGTTTAAGTTTAACTGATTTCTTGGATAAATCTTCTTCAGATATTTATACTTAATTTATTTCGTTTTCTTTTGCAAACCCCAAAAGTTAAAACACGTAATAAAAAATGTATATTTAGTAACGAAGATATTTTTAAAAACACTTTATTTTGTTCTTCTTTAAAACAGTGACTAAGAAATGAGAGGAAATCACAAAAAATTACAAAAAAAATATTTCACTTCACGTTTTTTTTATCTTCATTAAGATACTTTTGGTTGAACTATTTTATAAAGACTAATGTCAATTAGTTCACGTTCAACATTCTTATAGGTGTTATTACATATTTCAAAACGTCATGTTATTCAAATTAAAATCTGGGGAATCTTAAAAGATGGAACTCTTACACTGTTTTAAGTTTCCATGAATTTTGCGGGGCTTTTCCAGTTTTTGCATTATTTTCATTTTTAATGAATGAATAATGATTCAATGTTTTCTGCGTCATCATCTCGACTAACTCAACATTGGTTGTATTTCATGAAGTTTTCTGAATCAAAGGTTGACGAAGAAAAAAAAATTCAAGGTAGTAAACTGTGACGTAATAAATTCACATAACAACAAATCGACCACGAAATCAATTTCTTGTGTTTGTTTATCGGAATTAACATCTCAAGCCACTCATTTTTTGTTCAATGACCCATGGGTTTGCGTTGGTGAATTAAACTTGATGTAGATTCAGATGTTAAAACTGGTTTAAGCGTGACTTTAATAAAGTGACTAATTTCCCTAAAATGTTTATTCATTTGTTTTTCTGCCTTACAACCAAACACCTTTTTTTTTATTAACTTTTTTAATAGCTTTTTAGTGGTAATCGTAATATCAATGAATCAGTATTCACAACAATTTATTTTAATTTTGATCTTTAAACAGAAAATTATGACAATTGTGATTTGTTATTTTTAAATAATTAAATTGATTCATTTAAATAAATTATAAATTCAATAAATACGAGTAGTTTTCTATAAATGCAAATAAACTAAACCGGCATTCGGTGTAAGACACTATAAATGGGGTAAAACTGGTAAATATTCCAAAGAGTATTCTACCAGCAAAAAAATTATCTCGTTCAGAAACCAGATTAAGATGAAAGTGTAGAATAAAAGCCGGCTTTTTATCGTAGGTACTTGACAAGAAAAGAGTAATGAATGAAATTAAATTGGTTATAGCTTTTAGTTCAAAGTCGAAAAATGAATAAAATGAAGGTACATAATGTACACATACCTGCACATTATTAGCATCTAGGGTATGCGTTTGATAAACATTATAAAATAGATCACATACAACACGCCTAACTCAAATGAAGATCCATTGAAGACGAAGAGGCTGTTTGTTCTAGACTGAGGTGTAATCAAAATATTATTGCACAATATATTGCTATAAATATTGAACAATAATTTCAGTTAAGGCAAGTTTTGAATTTTTACTCATTGTTTTTCGTTTCCGCTACGAGACCGATACGAGATACAAAATAGAAACAAAGCGCAGTAATGGAAGGACGACCCTTTTTAACGCAACAGTTTTGGGCGATATTATTGTGCTCAAAATTACCGCTGATTACTCTTTTATTATAATAAATTTAAAACAATACAGTAGATTAAAAAAATGTACAAATTACGGAAGATAATGTGAAAATTGATCATTTTTTAACACAGTTAAAGTAATAATTATATTGAGATTTGAATTTTTCTATTGATTCCTCAACTTACTTTTATGTGTAACTTTAGGCATTTTCTTGTAGCTATCATAATCTTTAAAATCTTTAAAATCCGACAATAAACAAAAACTTACAAGTTTTAAAAGCGAACCATCTCGATTCCATTTGTGAGTCAACGGTACCGTTCTCCACTGGTGGCTGGTTGAGTTCTGACGACCAAAGCTGACAATTTTGATGAATTTTGTTGAATTTCGATGAAATTTTTTTCAAGTTTGTGAAGCTCTTATAGCATCTACAGTTATGTGTGATAAATCAAATTAAAGGTGATTTGATCGTGATGCTCAATAAAGTTGAATCGTAGTTTAATGAGTCTTTTTACTGTTATCTCGGCTCACAGACTACAGAAAATTGTGGAAGTTTGTACAAAAATGAATATATACCCAATATCTTATGGCTGTAAAAAATATAATTTCTTCACAAATTTATAGACAACACATAAATCTAAAAGTCGTTTTGACAAAATATTTTTCCCGTTATTCCCTAATTTGTTAAATCAATTAAACCACCCACATAAACTTTAAAGAATATTTGTGTTTTTTTTTCTTTGCCAAATCTCATCATCACTTTTTAACGTGTCTATTCAATTAAATTTATTTCATAATTCTTACCTTTATACTTTTTTTTATTTTACCCCATTTTACCCTAACTTCCCGGTGGAATTTAAAAAAAAAAACCGTTTTATCGGAATCTACCATTATATATCCCATCTTTTATTGCATTTATTTTTTTTAATGACTTATAGTGTCAGAAATGAATCAGTCAGAATTTTAATAACAATAACCGACTTCTGTTATGTTGTAACTGTTTACCAGTTTATAGTGTCTGTGTGAAAAAAGCCAGTAATAATGAGCTGGAAAAGTCTATGTATTATTACTGGTTGAATAATTTTATAAATGCCGCCAGTAAAGAAGGGAGTATACGTCAAAAAAACTGTTCACTAAATAGAGCGAAACCCCATGAACCAAAATCCTTGCTACGGCTATGATAAAACTAAATTTAAAAATGTAAAAATGTCAAACATTTTCAGCCCAATTTTGAAAATTAGTTTTTTTTTTCCATGCAAATAATGAAGAATACTTACCTTCCTGTGTATTGGTTGGTTAAAGTGATACAATATTCACACTGCATAATAAATAATAACGCAAAAGAACCTTCCAAGTATTTTAAAATTATTAGAAAATAAATCCTTCCAATATAATAAGCTTGACTTTCTGTGTGATATTTCTAATTATCTTACTAATTTATGCTGCCTTAAGAAAATTTTAATATCAAAAGTAATACATAATCATAGCCCTCCTGTTCCTATACTCTTCTGGGTTGTTACCCGAAATAGCTAAATTTTGCAACTTAAAAAAGAAGTCTTGAAACAAGGTACCTTTCCCCCCCAATCAAAAATAAAATATAAAAAGTTTACTCTATATACTAGCCAAGAGCAATTTTTCAACTTTATCCGCTTGGAATTCATTGACCCTATGACTTTGCATATTATTACTTACCAAAAACACCAAGTAGGTATAACAACGTGAACAAAAAAATGAAAAAGTTTAATGAATGTTTAATAAGATTTTTGTCTGTTTCCTTTCTATTTAATGAGAAAGTATCCTTTTTTTTGTTTTTGTTTCGTATCGTTTCGCTGGTATTCATAAATGTTGTTGAAAAATGTAAGTGATTATAAAAGTTTTTCGTCCGAAAGGAAATTCGTATCAATTTTGTTGAATCTTCTACCCACACTATATTTCTTCATGTTTTTTGTTTTTTTTTTTCTCATTTAAGATGCACAGAAATAAAGTTTTAGGCATATCAAATTCCCAGAAAAGAAAAATGTAGAATTTTGAATATAAAACAAATTTTAGATTTGAAAAACAAATTGTATGCCTTCATTATTAGTTGATTTTTAATTACAACGGATGACATCCATTTAGAAAGCATATCTAAAACCTAGCAAACTATTTCCTGGGATAAATAAATTAAATCGAGTAGGTAATTAATATCGAATTAATATCGATTTATCTGCCTATCATATCAATAATCTCTTATGACCTATTAAGTTTGGCATTTGATGGCATTTAAATACCCATTTGGCTCTGTTTGCTTTGTCAAATAAATTTGATTAACGACTGTGATTTCAGGTTTAATTTTAATCACAACGAGTGTAAGTGTTAAGACTTTTTAAGTAGAAAATTTATTTTGTTTAAACAAAATTTAAAAAGGGTATAATATAATGTTATTGATTGAATTTATATTGTTACGCATAATAAAAGTTTCAGTTTCATGTCAGTAATGACTAATGATTTAACATTTAAACAGAAAATCGAAGGAAAAAATGTGTGGCCAAGAATAATTGATGAGTGACTTTTCCTTTGAAAGGGGATAAAATCAGTTTTCACTTTTTTTAAACTAAGTATGTAGATTTGTCCTTCCATATTCCAATGCTTAATATAGTTGGTTTAGGTTAGGTTAAAAGATAAAACTAACCCTAGAAATTAGAATCTGCAAATAGGTGGAAAACTGGAATCCTATGGAAAATTACAAATTTGTTTTTTGTTATTCGATTTTCGATTTCTGAGGAATGACAAAAACTGTTTTTATCCCCTTTTAAAAAGTCATTAATCAGTTATGGTTTCGGTGTTCTGCTTTATCTTTTTCTTGCATTGTGATATGATTCACAGCACATATAAGTCAGCGTCTAATAGCAGACTAAATATCATATCACTTACATTTTATACGGACTTACAGAAGTCAGCCATTGTTATTGATAATCTGACTGATTCATTTTCTACACTATAAGGTCAGAAAAAAACTAAATACACCAAAGGGTAGGTGGAATAATGTAAGATTTCGATTAAGCGGGTTTCATTGAAATTCCACCTGGAAGTTAAGGTAAAATGGGGTAAGAGAAAAAAAAACTTTTTGTACATCTCGAAAAGTATAAGGTGCAGACTAATGAAGTAAATTTAATAGAATAGATAAATTTAAATGAAAAGAAAAAATTCTAAAAATTAAAATTTTTATATTAAAAATTATTTTCAAACATCAAATCTTTTTTGATAATTTTTTGAAAAACTAATTATGCACATTGAAGGGTTATATTCAAATTGTTATATAACGGTTTTTTGAGCTTTAAAAATTTTCAAATTATTTTATATCAAAATTTAAAAAAAAATTTTTGGATTTTTAAAAAATGTTTCAAAATTTTTGTTCAAAAATCGATTTTTGGACAACGCGTCAATGATTTTTTTTTTGAAATTTTGGTTTTAGATGTCTATTAATATTTTCTTGAAATCGGCATTCAAACTTTTTTTTTTAACAAAGTTTGAGAATTTTTATAGTTATATGAAAAATTATTTTTTTTAAAACCGACTCACACGATTTTAGATTTTTCTTTTTAGAATTTAATCTTTTTTAACAAACTCAAATTGCGTATTTAGTTTTGGGGTCAAAACATTTTAAGAAATTGTTTAAGTCATTTTAGTAATAAATTATATTTTTATTTTTTAATTTCTTATAAAAGTATTTACCTTTAAAAAATTTATATTATGAAGTGTTTTTTTGTTTATGTTAAATGGGGATTTTTTGGTCACTTCCTTTTATATGCAAATAAAAATCTTTATTTCATACTTTCTCCCTACGTTTTGTCGTAATTTCTAGACTTCTTCAGTGGTATTTAATTAAATCTGTTAAATATTATATTGAATACTTTTTACACTATTACAAAAATTGTTTAAACTTACATGAAAATATTATTTTGTTACATTTATTAGTTGACAGATAATTAATAATTAAAAACTTTTGAATTTTCTAAAATAAAAATATAAATTATTGACATTTAATAAATAAAAGTTAAAATAAAAAATAAAAACATACATCACAGCACTTTATGAAGCTTTAGCATCCACAGCAACTTTGATCCTAAGAGCAAGTACGTAGGACCCAGTAGTGCATTTTATTTTCAACGAATAACGGTAAAAACAATATTTTTCAGTCAAAGTTTTTTGACCTTTTCTTACGGTATTTTATTTTTATCTGTTTCATTTTCACATTTTCAAACTTGAAATTCATACAGCCATTAGATATGGTTAGATTATTCCATTTTTGTTCAAAATTTCTCAACTTTCTGTTGTTTAATCACTATTTACCCAAGCCTCATAAGATTATTATTCAACTTTAATGAGCACCACTATTAAATAACCTTTAATTTGTACATGCTATAAAAGCTTCACAAAATCTAAAAAAGTTTCATCAAAATTCAACAAAATTGTCTGCTTCGGTCGTCGGAACTTCACCAGCCACTAGTGAAGCATGTTGTTTCAAAAACAAATGCTTTAAATTGATGTCGAAGTTGAGTATATGACGAAAAAATTCATTTTTATACAGTTTAGGTGGTTTAACTAGGTAACAAGTTTTTTACACTGTCTAATTTCCAAAATATTAAAATATTATATGCTCCAAAAGGAAAAAATATCAATTTTCTCATTATCTACCAGAATTCTTACATTTTTTTATTTATTATTTTGTTTTAAATTTATTATTTTAACAGAGTAAACAGCGTTCATTTTGAAGTATCAAACATTTACATATGTAGGTAATCTATAAGCTTCAAAAAGACCATTTGAAATTGGCTAAACGCAAAAATAAAGGGGTTTGGTAGATAAAATATCAATTATATGAAATATTTGAATAAATTTCACAAAAATGGACAACATGTTTTTTTTTTTTTTTGAAAAAATTTCCCTTCTAGAACTTTTCTCTACATGCTTTCAATAATTTTTCATATGCAAAAATATTGTATCACTTTAAAAATGAATAATGAATAATAATTTTGACATAATGTCGCATTGAAAATTATTAAATGAAGAATAGTAGGTAGTGTTCCGGTGATTATTTTCGTGAGTTCAAAATACCATTGTTAAACTCTGCGCTTTTTGTGTTTGCACTTTGTTACACAAACAGTGTGATTGGGCATACATTTTCTATGAAAAACATTAAACATAAATATTAAGAAAAATAGTTTATTTTATTTCTTTTCTGATTGGTCTTCTATAATATCTTCTGCTTTTTTCCCTCTGCTTTTCCTTTTTTTGTAAAAATCTTCAAGAAGCCATGCAACCACCACCATGTAACACATAACGTTCATCCAATGAAGTACAAATGTATAACTCGTGGCATCTCGAACAAGACCTTTAAGAAAACAAAAAATAATAACATGTAATTTGTGAGGCTATACACCTTCACATTTGAAAAATGTTCTTTAAAATTTAAATTCTAAGATTATTCTTTTTTTTAATTATGATTTTAAAAATTAAATGAAATATAGTATAATGTACGAATGGCAGATATAATAATTACCAATTATAGGTCCACAGGTAAGAGTAAAAATTCCAGACAAAAGTAACTGCAACCCAGCTGCAGCGGGAAGTCTCTTCAATGGAACATATCCTGGTATGATAAGATTGTAAAATATCACCATCATTGCCTTGCACAAGCCTATCCATCCAAAAGCAATAAGCACCACTGTAAAATTTCTGTTATGCGCAATAATCACTCTACCCAGGGACATTCCAATGATACCACTAAGAAAGAACACCTTGTTTTCGAACTTCATTTTTCCAGTTATGAATGGAATCAAAAATCGCATGGTCAAATCAAAAACTGCTAACATAGACATAGCAGCAGCAATTTGACCATTATCAAAGCCAAAGTCACTCAATATGAATGGAGTCAAAATGGCGATATTGCTTTCTGTAAAACTAATCACAGTCAAGCCCATAGCCAAGTTGACGAATGTGAAATCTTTTAAAAGATCAAGATCGAAGAATATTGCGATCTTTTCACAGATTGAGAGTTTCTTTTGCAATTGATCTTCATTGTCGAGCTGTTCGTCAGGCTTCTCTAAAAGCAGTTTTTCCTCTGGTGGAGGAGGTTCTTTGACTGATGATGATGAATCTAATAATGTTTCTGATGGATTTTGTGTTTTTGACTGAATCACTGGTGAATTTACCGAAAAACTATCTAAGATCTTGTAATTTACCGCAGAACTATTCAGAGACTTCTTTGAACCGTACCAACCATCATCGCTAGCTATCATTCTTGTCTCAGGTTCCTCATCATTATCAATGAATTGATCTGATAACGTTTTTTCAGCTTCAGGATTTTCTTTGATGGGTTTCTTCACATGCCACTTGACCGGTTGATAAACGAGCGCACAAGCTAGGTTATGAAGTGACACACCACTGTAGAACAGGACTGCTCCAGCAACATTATATTGTGTGATAAGGAATGTTGAGAGGTATGGCAGACCGATGGGTCCCAAGCCACCTACGGTGTATTTATAAGCAGTGGCAGTTCTTCTTTTCTTCTTGAAATACGTGTTAACAGCAAGATTTGATGATGACACCATAAGACTTCGTCCAAATCCTTAAAAAAAACGAACAACAAAAAATGCATTTTATTTTCGAATGTTCTCATTGAGTTACATTATTCGAACTTACCATTATTCGAACTTACCATACATAAAAGAAATTGTCAACAAGTAGAAAATAAAAGAATCTGCTAAAGACGTTGCTGATAAGCCAACAAATATTAAGAGTGCCCCAGTTATGGCACATTGTCGATATGTGAAACGTCGAAACAGAGGACCATTGAAAAGACCTGAAATGCAAAGTTAGAAATGTGTATGTGCAGTTTTCATTTCAGCAAAGAAGTTTTTTATAAAATTTGTCATTATACATTTTTTTATGTACCTGTAAATGCAGAGACAGCTTTTTGTGTATTAATAATGGTTGTCATCTGTGAACTACTTATTCCTAATTCTTTAAATCTATCCCTAAACAATATGCCATATTGCTGCATTATTGGGAATGTAACTAACTGTAAAGAGACATAAATTGTAGAAAAAAAGAGAAAAAGAAAGCTTATTGTGTAAGTCAATAACTAACTTTAAATATTTGGGTTTCTTTCTATGCAAAAAGATCATTTTTAAATTTTTAATTCAGAAAGACATTTAATAAAATTATACTAAAAATTAAATTAATAACTTTTTTTCAAATCTGGAAGAAGGGTATTAGAAAAGATAAAAAATATAATAAAATAATATAATTGACAAAATATTTTTATAATTAAACCACCTACAAACTTTCAGAAACGTATGTGTTTTTTATAGCTAAAAAAAAGGTATGTAGCATTTTGACGGATTATATTCCGTGTAAAACGCCTAATTTTCTATTTCATTATCTATAAATGTTGAAACATCAACTTTATCCACTTTATCAAAGTTGATTTTTAAGATTTTTCTTCGTAGCCAAAACTCAGCAATATTTCAATTTATCTATTCAATAAAATTTATTTCATAATCGTAGTCCTTCTACTTTTCAAAATGTGCGAAAAGGTTTTTTTTGTATTTTACCCCATTTTACCCTAACTTTCCGGTGAAATTTCAAAAAATCGTGTTTTATTGGAATCTAACATTATAATATCACCATCTTTTGGTGTATTTAGTTTTTCTCTATCACTAATAGTGTAGAAAATGGATCAGTCAGATTATCTATTACAATGACCGACATCTGTGTGTGAAAAAACCAGTAATAATGGGCTGAAAAAGTTTTGGAATGGCCGTAATGTAAAATACGGCTCTACGGGACGTATAGTTAAGTAAGGTTTTGAAAATAAAAACTTGTGTTCAAGCTAGCTCAGCTTGTAATTATAACACAAAAATCTCACTTACAATACATATTCCAGATGCAATTGTAACTAGCCAACCCCATCCGCCATCTGGTGCAATAAAATTATCACCCAAATCGCTTTTATCACGACGACGTTTCTTCTTTTTAGCTGGTTTCAGACGCGGTGGCTTTGGCACCGAATTAGTCTCATGTATTTCAACCTTGAGCTTGAGCGGATTTTTTTCCTGGTCGACATCATGGGTTTTATCATTTTCATTCATAATAATTTGTTGGGAGAGCCTTAGATAGTACAAATATGAATTACTATCAATAAAAAAAAAAACAAACAGCTGAAATAAAAAGGTAAAATAAAAATTATAATTTATAACAATTAAAAAATTGATAGAAGTACCCAGTCAAAAAATGCAGTCGACGTAAGATGAAATCGTAGAGCTATATTAAAGATTTGACTTGAAAAAATATAATACTTTTGCCAGCAACAGCACTCGCCAGCAACATAAATCGATTGTTTTCCACAGTGCGTACAAAAGTTTCACACTACAAAAATTATATTTAAGTACTTCAGATATTGAAGCTTTTATGCCATTCATTAATATGAAAACTCACTCACTTGTTTTAGCACTGCTTATGAAATAACAATCAATTTTTAACTACCAACAACTTGGAATTAAATTAAAATAATATCAAAAGTCATGTTCCCTAACAATAAACACCTTGAGCAAAACTTTGATGACATTTTGATTAGATATTATTGTTTAAATGCATTGGCTTTAAGCGTGATTTTTTAGCAGTTGCCGTATGCTTGCTTATACGATTAGCAAATCATGTGAATTTTATTTTTATAGTATTTTTGTTGTACTAGACGCAATCTTATTACAACAACAATAACTCGTTTACGATTGTAAAACTAGCGATAATTGTTATCGCAGTAATTTGATTATTGTTGAAATATTTGCATTTAGAATGCCGTTTTGTCATGATTTATTTTTTATTACTTTACAAGACTGAGTGGACTTAGTAAAGTTTTGTTGTAAATAGAATTTAATATTATGCTCAAAAGAATTCATTTTCATATGTAATTTTTATTTAACTTAAAACATATTTACTTTTATGACTTTTGCAAAGATATTGTACAAATATCTTGAAAAAAAAAAAATTCATCGATATTAATTTACACTCAGTCACGAAAGTAAGTGTACACTAGAGTTTTATTTTACCATAATCTAGATTACTATTGGGTCCAGTCTATACTAACTTCTGTGACTGAGTGTACATACTTTGGAATTGCTTTTAACCCTCTACTGCATGAATTATTGTTTAAAGAGTAAAAAAAAAAAAACCTTTAAAATAACTTCTTTGGGATGTTTTAAGACATCTTTTATTAAAAAAACAAAAAAAAATTATTTGTTTAAACAATAAGATTACAAGCCATATTTGGCTTCGTATGCAACAAAGGGTGTGAAAACTAAAGCATTTTTGATTAGAAATTAAGTAATAAATATATGGAAAAGCAACAAAATATAATGAAAAAAAATGAGTAATAAACAAAACAGAAAAATTCGTTTCAGAAATAAATGCTTTACATTTTTGGCAAAAAGTAAATGATCGATAAATTACGTTCATTTTGGAATTTTCGGGACATGACTTACGTATTCTAATCGAAATGATAACAACGCAAAATCTTAATGTCTTTCAGAAGGCTTTCTCTTTGGCTTTTATAATGTTTCCGGTACTTATTACAAAATTTCCTGAACGATAATGGCTCTCACTTACTACTGGATTCATTCCAACAAAAGATGACAATAATCGCCTGCGTCCTACAGTTCCTAATAGCAAAAGCCCATTTTTGAAGAAATAACCCTGCAATTAACAACTATTATACCATTTGTCGAAGTGTTCTTCGTTCTTGTTCTGAACATTTTTTTGAACATTTTTTTGAACTGTTGACTTGAGCTTTGTGATAACGTTACCAACGTCCCCCAGATCTGGCGCTCCTTCAGGTTGCTTTGGTGCCCGGAAAATAAATCCAAATCATAACTTAAGCCAGAAATTTTATTTAGAACTTGGTTTTTATAGCCCCTTTTATGTATTTTAGCTGGGTTATATTGTTTTAGTTCATAACGGCATTTCGCCGGAATAATAATTTGCTATGCTACAGCGAGGAACTCATCTTCTGGAATCTACAGCAAACGTTTTTTTAATTTTCTCCAAAAATGGCCTTGCATTGAACGAAATATGCTCACCACAACAAGAGACAACTGAAGAAAATGTGTTGATTTTCAATCCCTTGTTGCATACGAAGCCAAATATGGTTTGTGCAGTTTTACCTCTCAAAAGAGCAAGCAAAAATTTATTCGTGGCAAAGACAATTAAATATTTGATTGCAAATTATTTTTTATGGCCACCTCACTTACCTTACAACAAAGTTATAATTTTTTGAAAACTGAAATTTTTTTAGAGATTTCTTTTCAATGACAACAAGCAAAACACTGACCAACAAGTAGGAATATCTTCCTTATTGTTTGTCTCACTTGCACAAAAACTACTGCTATGTGGTCTCAGAAGTGCAAAGAAAAGAATTATGTTGTGTAAGGATTTTGTTTTTTGTTAGAATAAAGAGAAAAGAGGACATAAAAGTGAAAAACCATATTTGGCTTCGTATGCGGTAGAGGGATAAAAAGTTCAATAAGTCAAGGCCATGAATAAAATACCAATCAGTATTATTTGTCGAATTCAATTAACTTCGAAGATATAAGATACATGTAATGGTAATGCTGCTTATAGATATTTTTAAGAATGAATATTGAAATATTTAAACAAAATGTGGGAAACTTAAATTGAAGTGGCATTAAAAATGAAAAATTTAATGGTGGTCACCCTAAAAAGACTAAACGTATTGTCTGCTAAAATGCTTACCATATAATCTTTGACAAAGAAGTAGGTACATCCTTACTTTGATAAGAGTCAAGAGTGACAGTTTGTAAATAACTAATTTTCTTAACGAACAATTTATTCTTTAATTTGAAGTTATAATTTGAAGTACATTATGTTTGTATTTTAGAGAACCCCACACTTAGTAGTACATTCTAAAAACAAATGCGGATTGAATAAAATCACACTTTTGTATTACGAATGTTAACAAAATATTCCTGTAGTCTTACAGGATGGGTGGTCAGTTTAAATATTTTTTTGAAGTTATACTTCTTTACCGGGGTTTATAAAAATATTCTACCAGTAAAAAAACATAGAATTTTTCAGCCCATAGTTACTGTTTTTTTCACACAGACACTAAAAGTAGATAAAGAGAAAAAACACACTTACATTTTATACTGGATTTACTTTTTTTTTTATTTTGCATTTTGTGTGCAACACATTAAATGTATTAAATGACAAATATCGGTCATTGTTATTAATAATGTGACTGATTCATTTTCTACACTATAAGCGTTAAAACGGAATTTTTTGAAAACTTTTTGTGTATCTCGAAAAGAATAAAAGTAAGAATTATGAAATAAAATTCATTGAATTGAAATATTGATGAGTTTTGGTTAAGAAAAAAATTCTAAGAAATCAACTTTTCAAGTTAAAAATTATTTTCCAAAATCATATATTTTTTTAAACCTTTGAAAATGATGTTGGAGTGGGTAAAGCTGATATTTTTTTTTTTGAAAAACTAATTATGCATTCAAATTTCTAAAGAACATAAGTTAGGTACCTTCCAATATTGAAAAACTAAATTTTCTCATTCTCAAACAGCACCAATGATTTTGATTAAAGTTTTTATGTACATATACTTAAAAAAGTAGAATAGTAGGTACTTTTTATCCATTAATAACGGTAGATTGCATAGAATCATTGTTGTTTTTTAAGTTCCTCAGTTAGCGTAGTACAAACTCCTCTCGAAATGAAAATTGAATGCGTTCCACACCATCTTGCTTTTTTTGAAAATGTTTCACAAGGGAAAAATTCTAAGAAGTCATGTCTTGAAATAGAATCTGTGCAATGTATTTCAATTGAATATAAATTACAAATAACGATGATGTTTTATATAATGGAAATGATAAATTATATGAGAAATCTAAAATCATTCTATAGCGACTATAATTGCTAGTAATTCCGGAATACATTTAAAATCTTTTTGTTTTACCATCATTTTTTTCAGCCCTTTCGCCTTTTAAAATCAACAGTTACCGATGAATGCAACATTCATGCATAAGTTTTGTTGGTCGCATTTTAAAGTTTGAACTTTAAACTTCAAGTTATTTGGCTCTTATTATTGCCTTCTTTTGAGTTCATTTAATGCTTCTATGCCTCTGTCTGATTGCAAATATTGCCTACATTGAAGTATGTGTACCTCTACCTACTACCTTTATACTATATGCTGGCAAATGTAATAATTGTTAGCTTGCAAGCAACAAACCAGAAACTTAATTACTTTTTCTCAGAACTCTCATTCAATATTATACAGTTACAAAAGCCAAAAAGGACATAATACGCTCTATACGCATATAAAAGACTGATGTGTTGGCTTAGTGGTGTATATCATCCAGGATCCCTGAAAATGAACTTTTTAAATAAAATGTTGAAAATTTCTATTTGAACCAGAACATAAAGTGGGTAAGGGATTAGTGTTGGAATCATATGTAGTGATCTCATTTGGCATGACCTCTCATCTCATCTATGTACGTGTGTATATCTAATGTAAAATGCATAAACTTTGATGGATGATGGAAGGGAACGATGGCTTTTAAGGTTTATTCTCTATGCGGAAAAGTACCTACTTTGTTTGACTAAACGTTGTGGGGAACTTTATTTTGCAAATGTCTGTAGGTACCTACTTTTTGTGTTTGAGTAATTAAAATAATAGGAATTAGAAATAAAGTGGAACAGAAATGTGCTTTTTTGGTTTAGCTTTTGTGTTTGAAGTGTAATATGGCAGTTTTTCAAATGCAAATATAAACATTAAAACTTTGACAGAAAGTTCCGAAAATGTTTTTCAATTTAAATTATTCAAAAACGTTTTTATCTGTGTATTTTGTAAGTGTAAATATGGGTGTAAGTACCTCTATAAGTACATATTAGAGTTGAGCTAAGTCGTGAAATTTAGTGCACAGGTATAATTGTGATTGTGATTTGAAATTCACTGCGATTTTAAATAGTGAACGTGAATTGTGATTTTTCACAAAAGAAAGACTTGCCCAAACCAAAGTGCGACAGTGCGACACGAACTTTTATATAAAAAACGCTTTGCGCTACTTCGCGTTTGGTGTGGGTACTTCCATTTGACGCTGTATAAATAAATGTATCCGCACTGTCGCACTTTGGTTTGGGCAAAGAACTTTTTGCATATGCTTTTTCAAATAAGAAGTACTTGTCTTGTATGATATTTTTGCTTTACATAGTTTGCACTTGGCATCTTTTTCGTCAAACACAGTGAAAAAGTTTCACAAAAAACTTGTTTTGTTTCTTGATTGCATATTTTTATTCCTTTTAACAAATACAATAATTAAATTATTTTTAACTAATTATATAAAAAAACAGGACGATCATAAAACGTATGCGCTTTCTCTTTTCGTATTCACAAAGCAACTGATTAAATTGTTATATTTAAATTTCAAACCCCAAGATTCATAAACTTTTAAATTTCAACCCCCAAGATTCATCGGACAAAAAACACATCAAACCTTAATAAATCTTAAATCGCTCCCACTCAAACGTAAACAATAACAAAAAAAAATAAATATCAAATTCAAAACAACACAGATACACACTTACTTCAAAGTTCGAACCTCACTCAATCCTAAAAAAAAACAAAACAACACGATTCTTTCACACGGTCATATCATAAACCGAACCGTTAAAAAAAAACTAAAAACGAAACTGGTTCTGCTTCCTTCCTTCTCACTCCCAAGCAGAAAGCAAAGAAAAGAAAAATAACCCAACCAAAACATAGCCGCACGCAGATTATATACACACTTGCACTTGCGCACTTGTTTATTTTATTCATCCCTTCGATTTCATTTAATCTCGTCCTCGTCATCATCATCGTCTTCGTCTTCATCGTTGTCATCATCGTCACCGTCGTCGTCGCTCTCGTCCTCGTCTTCACTCTTTCAATTTTGTTCCCAGTTTACAGTTTATTTCATAACCCACCCCTTTCTTGTTTAAAGTCACAATTTAGAAATCATGCATCATATTCATACCCAACAACTTCACTCTTGACTTGTTTTTTCACAATTCGCATGAGTTGTGCCTTTTTCTTGTCGTTCTTCTTTCTCTCATTGGCTTGGTGGTTGATTTCAAATCGTGAAATGTTTGAAATCGTGAAATATGTGAAACCGTGATTTGTGCGAAATCGTGAAATGCGCGAATCCGTGATTTCACAGATTATTTTGAAAAACTTCACAGATCGTGAACGTGACTTTTTAGTCACAGGTATGAAATCGCAGGTATACATTTTTCGCTCTTCACTAGTACATATAGCAAACAAAGTTTTTTTTTTATTAAAAATTTAAATTAAAGTTTTCAGGGTGGACTAAAATAAAAATAAATTGGTCAAACACTCAACCTAGAAGCAGTTTTTGATTGAAGAAGTAAAAAACTATGGTACTTTTTTGTAATCTACAGAATCTGCAAAGATTAACACCTGAAACTAATTGAAGAGTTACAAGAACACTCTTGACGTAAAGTCTATAATTAAGAAAAACTACAATTAAAATGGAAATTAGTTTCAGTCTTGCAATCGGATTCCAATACTAGGTAACAATCAATGTAGAAGTTTAAAATTAAGGTCACCAAAAATTAAGAACAAATCAACAATTAGTACTTTTCTTACAGACTGCGCACCGCGTTGCTACTTATGAATACTGATGATATCAATAATTCTGGAATCGATTGACAACTACTGGTAATGATCTAAATTACAGCTTCAGTAATGAGATCTCAGAATCGGCATCACGAATTGGACTTTGGTGTTAATGCATCACAATAGCAACTCTCTTGTGGATTTCCATGAATGTCTAAGTTTTAAAAAAACTGTTCTCTTTTCCTTTATGCACCTTAATTAAACCGACAAACAAATGCACAGAGAAAAAAGTACCACCTAAAAACAAGAAGATTGCCTTATTGAGCACTTTAACTTCGAAATCCTACTAAAATTTCTGTAGCGAACCTTCTTGATTTCAATTGTTTGATTGATTAGTGACCTTCTTAGTATAAATTTGATATGTTCTGCAGCCCTTAAGTTTCATTTTTGTTTCATTTTTTTTTTTTCATAAAGAAAATCTTATTAAAATTTCAAAAAGATTTTTACACATTTTTGAACCATTATTTCATATAGTAGGCTAGTCTAGGGGTAATGAGGCCGACAAATAATTTCAAAACTCAATTTCGATCGCCGGCATAAACCAATTTTTTTCTGTTTCTTAATAAGTTTTTTTTTATCAATGTTTTCTAACTTAAGCTTTAGAAAAAATGAAAAAAAAAAAACAAGAAAATCGATTTTGAAACAGCTTATCGATTGAATTTGAAGTAAAAAAAAGTACTTACCTATGCGACTTGATTTTTTAAACGAAGATGAATTTAATTTAAAAAAAAATTGAAAATTGTTTGGAGCCATTTTTGAAAAACAATATTTAAAGGAGTTTGCATACAAAAATCTTTGAAATCGAGTTAGTTATAAAAAGAAAACCAGAAGTTCAAAAAACGATTCTATAGCAGGTACCCTACCGTTAAAAAGAAATTTTTGAAAAGAAAAAAACGGTTCTCATAAAAAGATTGATCCTTACCTAACCTGCCAAAATACATACGATTTTTACTTGGCGATAAAGGTACCTTCTATAGGGCAAGTTTAGGATTCGTAAAAAAAAAATTAACTCGAGATAACAATCAGACATTTCATTACGGTAGTAGAGAGTGGGACTCGCAATTCTGTCTTTTATACCTCGAGCTACAACCTAAGCCGCTGAAGCAATTTTTTTCAAATTTGATGTCTGTCTGTCTGTATGTATCAGAGACCACAGCCTAAACGGATGGATCGATTTACTTCAAACTTAGTATGTGGTGTTTTTTGGGGACTATCTCCAGACGTTTTTTTAATTTTTTTTTTTGGACCAAAAATAACGGCACCTACCTGTCATGTATCGATTTTAGATTAACTCATTTTTCTCAAAAATGGTTCCTACGATTTTGATTAAAAAAATCATAGTAATTTTTTTTTTGTTAAGGTCTATCTTTAAATGAAAACCATTTTTTTCAAAACCCGTTATTAACGGTACCTGGCATAGCACCGTTTTTTTTAATTCTGATTATCTCCTTCATAAATCAATCAATTTCAACCATTTTTTTTTAAATGAAACTTTTAAGTTGCCGTAATAATGTTTAGTGAAAAAAAAATCAAAAATTATTTTTTTGGATTTTTAAAAAAAATTGGATTTTTTTTTTTTTGAAAAATCATTTTTTTTCAAAAACTACTCAATATTTTTTTTTTAAATTTAGTTTTTAGATGTTGAAAAATAATATCTTAAAAATGGCGTACCAATTTTTTTTATAAAAGTCCTTCCAAATTTTTATATAGAAAAAATAGTTTAAAAAAAAAACGGCTCTGACGATTTTCAAATTTTTTTTTTTTTAAATGTATCATTATATGTAGAAGAAATCAAATTGCATGCGTAGTTTTGAGGTTGAACTGATTCAAGAAGGGGTTTTAGTCATTTGAAAATCGAATTTTATGTTTTTTTTAAATTTTTTTTATTAAACTGCACTTACAAATTTTTAATTGAACACGCTTTTGCATATATAGAAGCAAGTACGTGCGTTCCAGTCGTGCAATATAATTATTTTCGTAAAAGGGCGCAAAATCTACAAATGCTAAGAAAACTTCTTATGGAGAAAAACCTATATTTTCCATTTCGACCTTTCTTTTTAACGCAATATTTTCAAAAAAGTAAAAGTCACCTTATGGCATTTGTAGAAAAGAATAATGATTACAAATCAAATTCAAGATATTTTACAAAAAACTATTTTTTTAAAAAGTAAACGGACAACCGATGGATTTTCTATAACGAGTATAGGTACTAGTTTTTAGATCTATAAGAATTATGTCTCAATTCCAACTATTTGTAATTTGTATCTTTTTTTGACAACCCAATGTATTATTTGTCACAAGTAAACAAATATATAAACAAAATTCAATTAACAACATTTTTTTTTAATTTGTCAAAAAATGTATTGTTTGATGGTGTATGTTATCTTTTCCTTTGTTTTATCTTTATTTATAGGAATATTCCCGTTCAGGTATCTTTTTTTTTGGTAATAATATTTTCTTCGCCAGTCTGCTGCATGCTGCAAGTTAAGACAAAAAGTATTAATTTGCATTAATATTGCATAATGGGAGTTTCCTTAGTTATAACTACAATATAGTAATTATTATATCTGTTTTGTATGCAAAACAAACTTTGAAGAGTTATCCGTCATAGTCAAAAGTGCAGCACCAAGATGCAACGTCATCATCGGTGGTGTTGGATGATACAGAAATTAATATTCCCTAGCTCATCTATAATTATTATGATGACGGCGCGGCGGCTGGCCACATGAAGGTAAGTAGATATCGTTTTGAATATTCATCGATAGCCCCCCTTTCCCCCAGCCCCCTTTGTCACTTTTTTGAACTTATTATCAATCTCATGAATTTCTTTATGTAAACAAATTTAAAATAAATAATAAACATTTTGTAATCTGGGTTTGCTATAATATTTTGTACAGACTGCAAAATAACAGAAGATGCTCGTCAAAAAAGTAAAGATAGATACTTTGCCCTTGAGAGTAAGTTATTTAATGATATTATTGATTCAAAAATTTCGAAAAAAAATGTCTGCTCATAATGTAAAGTTTGATGGTCGTGGTGTGACCAATAGTCATACTGAGCCAGCCGCACAGTGGTGCTTTTTATTAGTTTTAGCGACAAAATTCATTTCCGAGACAATTTCTTAACTTTTAATTATGAAGAATACAACAAGTCTGCCAATTTCTTGTACTTTTTTAAGGAATTTTGGGCTGATGGATTTGAACCTGATGTCAGAAAAAACATAGGACGTCACGTTTTTGAGATAAGGTGGTATTTTTGTGTAAAATAATCTCAAAAACGTTACGTCAGATATATTTTCCAACTTCAAATTCGAGAAAAATGGTCTTGCTTTTGTGAACTCGTTTCTGTTTTGTCATTTTTATAAATGAAATATGCAGTATTTAAGGGCCTATTCAGCATAAATTCAGCCAAAATTATAACTTGGAGAATGATTTGTTTTCAGCTAATCGTTTTCATTTCTAGTTCCGGCCGCCATATTAGAGCCGTAAATGTAAATAAAAAGTTAGTAGATTTTTTGTATTCTTTATAATAAAATCTTTAAGTGTACCAAATTTCATCAATTTCTGTTAAGAAATAGCCACGGAAATGAATTTTGTCACTGAAACTCATAATAGGCACCACTGTGCGGCAGTGCAATGTAAGTTCAATGCAATGGATGAGAATGAGAATTTAAATATCAAACACAGAAGTAAGTTGAATAATGTTATTGATTAAGAGATTTAAAAATAATATAACGGTATTCTAAGAACATAAAAAGTTAATAGCGTATTCAAAATAATTTGACTTCGGTTGTAGAACGTAAACCAAAACATCAACAAAATACAATTCGCCGGTAAATAAGTTTAACTTCAAAAATAATAATTGAGGGTTTAAATTATTAACGAAATTATCAACTTTGCACTGTTTTCTCCTATTTATGTATTCTTATCTTATCGTATATCGTTGAAAATATGAAATATAGCATTGTTCTTATCAATTGTTCCATGTATTTGAACTTTGCTTTTTGAAGAAATCAACAATATACGTGTACACGCCTACTAATTTTTTAAGGTATCTATGCCAAGGTATATAGAACTTCAAAAATTATTTATTCATTTAGTCTTATTGCCAAGAGGCCATTAGTGTGCAACGTTTATTTTATAGTTCTTTACGTATATATTTTGAAGAAATGGGTGAGATATTTGTTTATACTATTTGATTGAATTATAATTTAATTGGAAAAATGTGTCCATTTCGTTCGGAAATATGCGGTAAATTAAAGTGTGTTGCTTATGATTTGCAAACTGTGAATTTTAGCAGATTTTGGCATTATTGTCACTTTTTTTGTGTTTTTTTGTTCATCGACAGCTGAAATATTGGCATTTTCGATTTTAAGATACATTTTTAATTCGTCATTGGAATTCCTACACTGTACCTGTAATCAGCAAGCAACTATCACTGTACTTAACATACTTTTCTTATTCAAGTGAACTGTTAAAAATTATTTACAGATTGTCAGCTTGTGTTTGTTGTTTGAAGAGTCGGAATTATTTTCTTTATAAAAAGGAACAAAACCAAAGTCAAAGCACCAACAACGATATCGAAGTGTCATATTTGAGTTTAAATTTCACGGAATTTTCTTGGTAAATTTTGTAATTTAAAGTAGCTTATTGAAGTGTTTTTTTTCTTTTCTACTGAAAGCATTTGAATGAATCATAACAGACTTTCTAGACAAGATATGTGCATGTGGCATTTTCAAGTGTATAGTGAACATAACTTGTGTGATTTTTTGGGAGGTTTTTTGTTGATATGATTACAGACTTCCTAATAGATAAGATTAGTTATTAACTTATTACTGTATAAGTCGGCCATTGTTTTGTTAAATTTTGTATGACCACTTGTTGTGTTAACTGTACGCTGGATGTTGTTACCAGAACAAAATATGTTTGACATTAATAGTGAAGTAACCTTACAAAATACTAAAATACTTTCGGAATCAGTTTACTTATATAATTTTTTAGTGTTAGAATTTTTCTTAAGTGAACACTTGAAGATACTTTTGGACACTTGAGTTATACATAATCGAGATTGTGAGGGAATACTTAAGCAATTACTTGAGAATTACTTCAGTAGCTTCCATTTTTACTATGAATATGGACATTGGCTAAGCAAATGCTTAACTTTTTGGAAAAATCTCAACTTGAGTAACGATTATGATTGCCGCCCTTATTAATTTATTTTCATTTGATATAATTTAATACTCATTAAAAAGTATTGTTTTTACAAAAGTATTAATTTTAGTATTAGAGTACATGCATCTAAAAATATAAGTTTTAGAAAATTAGAAAAGGCACCCCTTAGTTATTATGTTCTATGAAAATTTGAAATCTCTTAGGGATCGCAAGCTATAATTGAACTTAATAGGTTGGCCTT
Source organism: Meliscaeva auricollis (assembly GCA_948107695.1). Classification (NCBI taxonomy): domain Eukaryota; kingdom Metazoa; phylum Arthropoda; class Insecta; order Diptera; family Syrphidae; genus Meliscaeva; species Meliscaeva auricollis. The sequence continues at coordinate 19,287,163 of OX403617.1, read as the reverse complement.
AATTTTTTTTGTTTCAATTTCTGAGGCACCCAGTTGTCCATGTCAATTTGAGAACATTGAACAATGCGGAATACCGAAATGCGGAATATAGAAAAAAATGTGTAAGAAAGTGTGGAAAATCAAGGAAAATGCGTGAAAAGTCACAAAAAAGTGTAGAATACCTGAGAAAGGCATATTTTCCCACGATATTCTGCAATTATTACCACGGTATGTCTCATATTTTTTCGCTTTTTTTTAAACTCTCTTCCGTGAATCTACACTTTTCCCTGTAACTTTTTTTTGTTTTTTCCACAGTATTTTACGCTTTTTCTCGCGGTAGTAAGTGCTTTTTTACGACTTCGCATGCAGTATTTCGTGATCATTCAAGTGATGGTCAAAAGTTCTTTCACCTTTTCACCAGTATTCTGCGCTTTTATCCATGATATTCCGCGCTTTTTTCGTACATGTGTTTTCACTACATTTCAGGATTTTTTCCGACATGCCAAATTTTTGGCATAGTTTATTTTATAAAATTTTTAGATAAAAAACGATATGAGAAGAAATTTTTAACCAGTAACACTTAAAGTATTTTTGAATACCAACATTTGCAAAAAAGTTGTCCAAATCCAGCCATTTTTGCCCGGTTCCGATATAATTAGCTTTATTTACTTCACTTTAACTGATTTTGAGTTATGTTTGAGCATAACTCAAAATCAGTTAAAGTGATGTCATGTTCATCAACCAAATTAAGTAAATTGATTTTAAGGTTTTGTATGAATTTCCCTTCGATAGCGCTCATCGTTTAAAAGTTATTTGCGAAAAAAAACAATATTTTTGACATTGAATAACTTTTGACGCTCATCCAATCTAGCAATAAACTATATCCCTTGAATATCCTTGCAAAAAAAAAAAACAGGATAATTGTATTTAAAAATGTTATGTTAGTTTTTATCACAGTAAATGTTAATAATATTACCTGCGGGCTGTTAAATTATATTAAAAAGTAATTTGCGTTTATATCCTGCGATACAAGAAAAAAACAAACTAATTTAATTTAAGTCCATCAGTTTTTCTGATTTGATTGTATTGAAAAAAATATTCATTTTGCCAGCAGAAAAATATACAATTAAACTTTTATTTTTAAAAATTATTACTATTTTCAGATCACAAATGGATTTCCCAATCAAACGGAAACATTCCCAATGAAGCTGTTACAGCTGGTGTTGATTCGGACGGCGATACCATTTACATTGGTCGGGCAAGTTTCAACAATGACTTGTTGCCGGCCAAAGTAATTCCCAACAAAGGCAAGGCTTACGTCAGCCACGGGGGCGAGGAGCACGAAGTGTCCAAGTATGATGTCCTTTGTGGCCACTTCTACGATTGGGCCACTGACAGTGATGGTAATGTTCCGTCCACGGCCGTTAAATCGGGTTTAACTTGTGACGGTGAGACGCTGTACGTGGGACGAGGCTCTCACGAAGGAAGCTTGACCGTTGGCAAAATTCATCCCTCACATGGTTGTCTGTACATTCCGTACGGAGACTCGGAAGTCAAATTGACGTCATACGAAGTGCTGGTGCAGCCCGAACAGTGGATTGACGCAACACCTGATTCCATACCCCGTGGTGCAGTCATTGCAGGAAACGATTCGGATGGTGATACAATCTATGTGGGGCGTCTTCGCCATGGTGGTGATTTGTTGCCAGCTAAGGTTATTCCAGCTAAAGATGGTGCTTACGTCTGCTTCGGTGGTGCGGAGGTTAAGAGCGACACTTTCCAAATGCTTGTTGGAGCCGGTTTCAGTTGGGCTTCATGCGATGGTGGAAATGTTTTACCGAACGCTGTCCCCTCTGGGAATACCAGTGATGGCGAAACCCTGTACATAGGACGTGGTCATCACAATGGCAGCTTGAGTGTGGGTAAAGTTCATCCGTCCCACGGATGTTTGTATCTACCCTACGGTGGAGAGGAAGTCAAGTTAAACCATTACGAAGTACTTGTTCGTTTGTAGATTCATGTGTGGTGTGATGGGGTTAAGGGCGAGGGGGGTGTGTTCAAATAAAGGAAAAAGGATATGCTATTCTCTGTATGTGAGTGTGTGTTTAATTATTTTTATAAATGGCTGCGCACTTGGCAAAGTTTCAAAAAGTTTGTCTGCTGATAGTCCTATCGTTTTATTCCATATATGTAGTTTCGAACTCAAAGAGGCTTCTCTGGGATGCCGGGAGGTGTCGCTCTTTTGGCTACTAAATTAAAACATACTTTGTCGCTTGTTCGTGGGTCACATATAGAAGCCAAGAATGTCTTTAACTTTGGATTCGGATTTTGACATTTTGTGTGCTATCACTTCGAGATTCTGCAAGTATGGTAGTGTTTTGAATCATTCTCAAAATGCACACAAAGGATGCAATGAACTGTGAATGTGATATAAAGTTTTCAAGATTACACTAAATTCCTTGGGAAAAGTTTAAGCTGGAAAGTTTATTTTATTTCAATTGAACACTTTGTGGACGGAGGAAGTATTTATAAGAAATATTTGTGTGAATTATTCAAAGGTATTCAAAGTAGTGTTGAAAAAAAGTTCCAAGACTTGTAAACTTTCTTCTTTTTTTTTTTTGAAGGATTGAAGATAGTTTTGCTTCGAAAGGTATCTTTTAGTTTAGATGTATTTTGGTATTTCTTTTACGAGTAAGCAGTAGATAGAGTATATAACATTTGAACTTACTTTTTTTGTTGTTGTGATTTATTACAGTAGTTTGTATTCAGTTATACACTATAGTCTATAGACTACTTATACTTATAAGTACTTAAGATTTCAGTTAACCGATAAGAATGCAGAAGTTATAGCGATTCAATAATCTGAGAGAACAAATCGATTTCGGCAAACGAAAAAAATGCGTAAACGACTTCTTCGTTTGCTGGATAATTTTCGGCTTTGTTTGCAGCAAATTGGGAAATTCATTTTGGGTTAAACACTTTCTGCGTAGGTCTACGAGCATAACACCTGTGATTAAACCGAAGACCTCTCGCTTACGAAGCAAGTATCTTGTCATTCTGCACGGACTGTATAAATTATGATTGACGTATAAACAAAATGAGAGAAGGAATCGTTTGCATCAAATGACTTTTCGTTTGTTGGACAGTAATTTTTCGACTTGAACTTCGTTTGCAGCAAATTCTTAAATTCGTTTGTGTTAAATAATTTATGCGAACGAAAAAATAAAAAAAAAGTTCAGCGTAAAGAAAACTTGTTTCCTGCAGTAATTTACTGAAAATAAATTGTATATTTACACCCCAAGTGAAGTTCTTTGCAACAAACTACTTTCAGGAGAGGTTCTTTGCAAACAATTCATTCGTTTGCTGCAAACAATAGAATTTTCTAGTAAATGAAAATGTGTTTCGATGTGGGAAACAATTTTGTTTTCAACTCATAAAAATATACTCTAAACGAATGTGTTGTTTTGCATTGTTTTTGCTGTAATATAATAATAATTCGGGTCATATGTAATACAGTTGCTACGAATGAAAGCTTTTTGCGGGGATTGTATTAGCTTTCCAGCAAATGATTTTCATTTAATTCAAAGGATACAAAGGATATTTATTAGCCGCCATCGAAAATATTAATATTATTTTTCTGAGTGTATAGAAAATAGTTGAGGGTGTCAATTACTTGGTCTTGGTTCTTCGAGAGCTAGTATTGCCATACAATTTATTTGTTGTGAGTATTTATTTTCCATGATAGATAAATTATTCTTACAAAATTTCATAATTATTACATTTTACATATAGTGTTTTTGTACTTGTTCCACCACTTCCCTGACTCTCTTAAAAAAAAAAACACTCTTTACACTAAATAAATATTTGAATGGATTCTTTTGATTTTCATACAAATTTAGAAATTTTCGCCAGTAATTTTCTTGTTGATTGCATCGAAAATACATAAAGTGCTGTTCGAAAAATTTTGGTCAAACTAGTTTTTCGAATTTCGTCAAATTTGATGCAATAACTAAAAATTCATTAATGATGCTTTGTTTTCGTATGCGGTTTCAATCATTTCATAATACAGAAATAAAATAAAAAAAAAACTCAAAACTAAGTACATATGTCATTTGATTTCGTTAAAAAAGACTAATTTTTAGAAAAAAAAAAATTGAAAATCGTTCGAGCCCTTTTAACAAAATTAATTTTACGTTTACAAATTTTCAAGTTTTGTTTATAATCATTCCTGCGATTTCGATAAAAATGATTTTTGAAAAATAAATTTTAAACTTTTTTTAAAAATACAAAACAAAATTTTTGAAAATTTTTATATGAAATAACTTGAAAATTGTTGAGATCCTCTTGTGTAAAAATTGTTATCGAAATCTTTGAAGTCGTTTTCAAGAAATTAAGAAAAGAGAAAAACGGTTCTATTTTTGCTGTATATTTCAAAAGTGCGATCTTGCCTGTGTAGTACACATACAAATTTTAATCAAAATCGTTAGAGTCGTTTTTGAGAAAATCAAGCTTTTCCACATTGATTGTATGGCAGGTACCGTTAATTTTGGTCCACACAAAAAAAATTTATTCACCACCAAATTTGAAGAAAATCGCTTTTTAAAAGGTACATGGCGTAGAAAATTGTTCCTTATACAGAAGCTTTTAGGTTGTCTTAATACATTTCTTGGATTTAAAAAAAAAAATATATATAATATTTGAAAAATCAATTTTCGAAAATGGGTTATAGATTTTTTTCAAAATATTAATTAATATAGTTTAAAAATGTAAATAATTTAAAAAAAAGCGACACAGTAGTTTTTCAATTTTTACTTGACAATTTTTTTTATAAAAGATATTAAATGGCATGTATTAAATTGATTAAGTCCTTTCAAATTGAATTTTATTTGTAACTCATTTTATTTTATTTACACTAAAACTAAAATTAGATTTTAAAATTTTAAATCCAAAGTTTTAATGATTTAGGGAACTTTTGCTATAAGAGCAAGTACGTGCGATCTAGTCTTGTGATTTATTTTTTTTTTCTAATAGTTTTCGAAAAATTTAAATAATTTAAAATAAAAAAACTTCTTTCTTAGATCAGCATTACATCTTCCAATTTTTACTTAAACTATTCAAGTTTCAATGCATGTCCGTGATTACCTAAATTGTTAAAAGCCTTAAAAATAACACAGAAAAGCCTTAAAGAATAATAAATATTTATGTGCATAACAGCCAGCTTAAAAACCCAATACAAGTATTATAACAACAAGAAGGACAAAAAAAAAACTAATTTATCAAGCCCAAGGTTACACTAAAAAATTTCATCACAAAGCTCAACAGAAGGAAAAAAAAAAAAAAAAAAGAATAAATAAGATCCGCCTTCGCGCATCCTGGATATTTGTTTTTATTACCATTGGTCCCTGCTTCGGTTGTGGACATTTTTCATTTGGGTCATAAGACGTCTACTGTGTGTGTCATTAGCATTATTCATTTTCTTTTGCTAAGTTATTCTTTATTTTGTATTCTTCTCTTCAGAACTTGTCTGTCGTTTTTTACCGCTTTTCGGTTTGTACTAGTAAAAAGGGTTCAGTATTCAATTCTCAAAAAAAAAACTATCTCTATTGTCAAAATGGAAACAATCCAGTAAATAATTAAGTTCATTGTCTTGTGATTTCTAAATGGCTTACGACAATCAATTTCTTCCACTTTTTAATTGCTTTGAAGTAACATCAAGTACATACGACCTCCTCACGGTACTTATTTAGAAACAAACGTTCATGCATTGCCTCTATTTACGACTAATCTCATATTTCCCTGCTATTTTCAAAAAATAATACAGCTCACAGCAAAGTTTAAAATTTAAGCCATCTTCTCGATAATAGTCCTCAAGAAATTTAGTCTTTTTTTTTCGAAACCAATACTAACCACTTAGAGGAAAGGAAAAAACCATTCAACGCACACTAGAAGAATGACAAAGTGATAGGGCATTGCAGTTGCAGTCTCCCCTACGCCATCACTATCACCACAACGCCACCCATCAACCTCAGTACCATGTTGATATTAAGACCTCTGCGGGACGGATATTTTGTGTTAAATGGGGCCATCACTGAAATTAAGATTGACCCATAAATATTCAAGAGAACTAAACAGGAACACTGAAAGTTGCTTCTTGCATCTTGCTTGCTGCTGAACTGATGCACACAATGGCAATTTAGTGGCAGCACCCAAGAAGGATAATTCAAATGCAAGGACTTTTTTTTGTGAAGTTGTTTTGTAAAATTCGTGTTTTGTTAAGCAAACTACGATTATCTTCAATGTGAAGATTTCAGTTAAATAAAAAAAAAATAAAAAAAAGGAAAAAGAAGAAAACATGTTTGAAAAAAAATAAACAAGATGAAAACTTTCTTCAAGGGCTTTAAGGAAAGTTCCTTCTGTAATTTCTTGTGAAATTTGCACAATAGAGAATTTATGAAGAAAGAAAGCAAAATAAGGAGGAAAAAAAATATACAAGACAGAGAACAGAAAAAAAAATAAATAAAATTCTTTATGGGTTTTCAGTGAAAGGATGGAATTTTCTGGGAGATAAATTTTTCTGACTGTTTATTATGACCATGAAGGCGTGGTTCTATATATGGGTAGTGTTGAACAAAAAGACAACAATGCGTTTACAATAATAGATGTTGAGTCCTTTAAGTACCTACATTCTATCTATATACCTACCAATAGTCTTTTCTTTTGATGACAGATGACATAGATTTTGTGATGTGAAGGTTGGCCATACTAAATGAATGTCATTTTTGTAACCAATGCCCTTACATTAAGGTGGTATTGTATTGTTAATAACATCTTTCAGAGAAAGTGTCAAATAGAATTCCGACTTTGTTTCTTCTGATAATACAATGTGTCATGTAATGAAAGAAAAAGTTTGAGGTAAGTGTTGGGGCGGGAAATATAAAAGATCACACAATTTCTAAGTGGCCTTATATGTCAATTGGTGAAATGTTTTTTTGGTTAGAGCTTGAAGTTGTCATAGCTGCTGTTTATTAAAGAAATTTTTGAATCAAATTAAGTGTTATTTTATGTAGGTATGTAATAAAATTCATCGATATTATGCTTGATCTTCAAACAGAGTCTAAAATTTTGTGTCGAATAAATTCTTGGCATAAGCAATTTTCTATTTTAAGTTTTTGCTTTCCAATGAAGAATTATTGTGGTCTAATCGGTCTTTTTGATGCTTAGTTGCTTTTAAGACAGCCAAAAATGTATCTTTGCAGTTTTAAAGTCATAATGCAGTTTTTTAAACTTAATAATTTCCATTAAATCAGTGAAGCGTACTCATTTTTTACTTGGAAAACAAGAACTTCGAGCCCCCTGCTCAGTAGGTACTAAAAAATTACCTTACTCATTACGAGACTTCAAATTAATTTGTAAATTCGTCCGATATTTAACAGATTTACGGTGTGAAATTTTGGCTGTGATTAACCATACCAATTTGTGACTAGTTTTATAGAGTTCTATTGAGACTTAGCAGTTTTTTAGTCTGATTACCAAGTTTCGACAGTAATTCACTAGTTTTAAAAAAAAAAGGTTCACTTTTTGTTAAAAAAATAGGTTTTCAATCTTTTTTCTATGATCACTCCAATTTACCCTACTTAAATTACGAATATCTAAAACTCCCGCAAGTCCAATTTTGAAATTTTTTTATATTTATAGATTTTTCAGACTCGTAGATTTTTCTGATTTTGTATTCCTACGCGTGACTTTAATGTATTTTCGGATCAAGATCTAAAAAAACCCAAATTGAACTTTATGCGTGGCAACCCTATGCCTTGACAAGTGTAAACTGTTTCTTTAGACACTACCTAAATGAATATATAGGCTTCAAGTGGTATAGCGATGATGGTAGGTCATAATATGTCGGGGTCTTAGACTGTAAGATCAAACATTTTTAGTTTTTTATATATTTACGAGTCTTGGCTATAATTTAACAGCTTCGGCTGGGATTTACCAATTTTCGCTTAGTTTTACAAGGTTCACCTGAGATATACTACTTTACTTTTTTCAGACCTAGCAGATGATTGTGTCTCTGTCTCTGTTGGCTTTATTTCACTTTAGAAAACGAAATGAAATGGCATTATTTTGATTAAAACTTTTGCAGAAAAACAAAAAATAAAACCTTAGCGAAACACAAACTACCTATAAATTCATCGTTGAATCCTTCAAGTGTGCTACTGGTTCGTATATAAACTCTTTATGGAAAGAAACCAAAAACTTCACCCGAATTTTTCGGTTTCCCCAAATTCAAATAATTTAGGGTGAGACATTAGATAAACGAAACATTCTTTTAATGAATAAAAGTGAGAAAAACATAGAAACTTTTTCAATCCATTGTTTCTGAAAGTATGTAAGAAGCTTCTTCACAGCATTTGTTGCATTTTGTGATCCTGGTTGATTATTATCAATATCAGATTTGATCAAACTAAATGCCGTGAAAATGAGCAGGTTTAGGAAACCTAAGGGACTTAATTTTCTGGCAGCTGACCAATCACATACCTGAAAATTGACTAAGTATTTAGTCCCTAACGTTTAATGAACCTGCCCAATGTTTAATGAGCCCAACAAATTTTGTATAAAAAAAATTGGCATTATTTCAACTACTTTTTTGGTACTACATATTTCTTTTTGGAAAATCCAATAATGCCAAAAAATGGTATTATTGTGTTGTGAAAAACGAAATGAGCCCAAATTTCCGATTTGATGTTATTTCATTTGTTATTAGTTCATGTCACCAAATTTTACATATCATGTTGTAGTGTTTTCATGGGAATTTGCTCCATTGTATCCCTGAAACAAGAGCTAATACAGAATTAAATTCACGGATACAGTTTTGAATTAACGATACTATAGATTTACTCAAAATCAGGTCCTACATCACCGACACGGAAAATAGTGTTGGCCTGTGTAATAGTGCAATAATATGCAACAAATTAATTTATTTATAGCCACATTTTATTTAACACTAAGAAGCAACTCAATGTTTCGTTACATTCGCCAAACAAAATTAGACTAAAATGAAAAAAAAAATTGTAACCACCTTCTCATTGCCAGTGGTGAAAAGAAACATGAGACAAATTCTATTCATAACAATTCAAATAAAGACTAAATCCACATTTTTCTTAAAAGTCCTTGCAAAAGAAGTCTTTAACACTATCAAAGTGCACATAATTATGTTGACATTTAATTTACTCTCCTAGCCACTTCGCAAAAGGCGTTAAGCATTATTCCCTTTTCGACTGGCTGTCGAACTGTAAACATAAACACATCGTAGTCTTATGAGTTATCACTCAATGACTCACTATAATTATAAGAGTATCCTGTTCGAAATAGGAAAAAACGCGGCAACCATTTTCACTATCCCTTCTGTGGTCAAACAAATCACAGACAAAGTTTGACGCTATGACGGACGGCTTCTAAGTCACAACTCTCAATAATTAAAGGCTGTATGTAGCATTAAACCATATACGAGTATGTATCTACTGCTCTCCACTCCTATATATGTATACAAAGTTATAACTTCATATTATCGTGACATACACTACACATTTTTCTTGTCCTTGGGGGCTAAGTATTGCAACCAGCAGCGGTGCAAAAAATTAAAAACAAATTCTGTGGTTGAGCATCAATAATATTATCACTTCATGAAAAGGTCCACGACGCTTAATTATTTTTTAATTCTTAATAATGGTGAGATTTCGATGAAATAAAATGTAAAAAAATTAAGATTTAATTCTTCAAAGTTCTTGAAGAATTAGTGTTCATCTTGTTGTTTTCAGTAAGTTTTTGAAAATCATTTTTGAAAAAAAAATCCGATTATTTTAGAAAGTAAACATTTGAGCAATTACCTTCGACTTATTTTGCATTTATGTTTCTAAAAACTAATGAGAATGGTTTATCAAAGAAGAAGATGAATGTCCTGTGTGTCTGGGTAAAACCACACTCGACCACTTGTGTCATGCATGTTATTAGTTCTTTCCATTCTGACATCATCCCGGAAACAGTTTGTCGTTGGTGGTGTTTTATATTCTCAAAGCAAAAACAACTCGGTGTATTAATTTTATGGATGCATGATTAAAGGTTAACTAGCATTTAAAGTCTAATTAAATAATAACACTAGCTTACAGGCAAATTGTGTACCCTAAGTGCCGTTGTATTTTTCGTATAGATTTAAGCCCGTAGAACTCGAAAATCACATCGAAAAAAATATTCATGAGTTTTTTGTCTTTTTTTCGAAAGCATCTTAAGTATAAGTATTCGGTCCATATCTTGAAAAAAAATTTACGGATCTAAACAAAAAAAAAAATAAAATGCACGACTGGTTCGCACGTACTTGCTCTTATAGATAAAGTTACGATTAATGCTAAGCCTTTTCTAATTAAAAAATTGTAAATGCAGTTTTAGAAAAAAAAAAAATTAAAAAAGCATAAATTTCGATTTTCAATTGAATAAAACAGCTTCTTAAATTAATTTAACCTCAAAACGAAGTATGCAATCTGATTTCTTCTATAATGATACATTTTTAGGAAAAAAAATTTGAAAATCGTTAGAGCCGTTTTCTAAAAAAACTATTTTTTATATATAAGATTTTGCAAGGCCTTTTATAAACAAAAATTGATACGCCATTTTTAAGATATTATCTATTAACATCTGAAAACTAAGTTTTGAAAAAAACATATCGAAGAGTTTTCAAAAAATAATTTTCGAAATTTTTTTTATTAAATATTATTACGGCAACTTAAAAGCATTCATGTAAAAAAATGCCTGAAATTGATTGAGTAATGAGGAGAAAATCAGAATTTAATAAAAATGGTTCTAAGGCAGGTACCGTTAATAACGGTTTTTGAAAAAAATGATTTTCATTTAAAGATAGACTTTATCCAAAAAATGATCATATATTAAGTTATGCATTCGTACAAAAAAAAAAAAAAACAATTTTTTTTACATAGAAGCTTTTCAGTTGTCGTAATAATTTTTAGTAAACAAAATTTCGAAATTTATTATTTTGGATTTTTAAAAAAAATGTGAAATATTGTTTTTGAAAAATCATTTTTTCGAAAACTACTCAACATTTTTTTTCAAAATCTAGTTTTTAGATATTGAAAAATAGTATCTTAAAAGTGGCGTACCAATTTTTTTTTTATTCCTTGCAAATTTTATATAGAAAAAATAGTTTTTTTTAAAAAACGGCTATACGATTTTCAAATTTTTGTTTTTCTAAAAATGTATCATTATAGAAGAAATCAGACTGCATACTTCGTTTTGAGGTTAAATTCATTTAAGAAGCTGTTTTAGTCATTTGAAAACCGAAATTTATGCTTTTTTAATGTTTTTTTTTTCTAAAACTGCATTTACATTTTTTTAATTATAGTAACTTTATCTACAAGAGCAAGTACGTGCCATTCAGTCGTGCAATTTATTAACCTGATGGATTAATTCCATGTTCAAAATCAACCAGTTTATAATTTTTGTAAATTATTTTCCAAATTAAAGTTACGGGATTTTTGGTTTTTGGAACTTTTGAACTTGGCGAATCTGGGGAGGAATCGACATACGTGATTTGTGATAGTTGACATTCATTAAATCCAATTTTGGTCTGCATAAGGTGATTTTCAGAATAATGACCATACAATTTTTGTGACTCTTCCCGTGATAGCAGAACCCATTTTAGATGTTTTAGTCAACCGTAATATAAACAAAATCAGCGACCATTATTTAGGTTAGATTTTGAGCGTGTTTTTATAAGGTGATGCCAACTATTTTAAACAAATTTTTGGTGATCAAATTGCGCAGACTAAAAATTTCATTACATCTAATTTGATTTTTTTTAAATATGACAGTCAAAAACTACACTGTGTGACAAAAAAAGCCTTAAAAAAATATAGGCTTGTTGTACTGATTACAAAACGGTATGTAAAAATACCGTAACACCCCCAAAATCTGAAGTTAGGGGCAAAACAAAGGTTTTTTAGACTTACATTCACTGAAAAATATCTATCTTCGTCAAATTTTTACCCATTAAAGATTTTTTTACTGTTTTGTTACGAAATTTTTGTTATTTTTTTCATAAAACTTAAGTCCCAGGTCCTAAATTGTATAATTTTTGATTATTTTTTCTTGGGTAACGGTATTTTCGGATGATTTGCTAGTTGCAATAATATGTGTGTATGTTTGTTAAAAATGAACCCACCAACGATTAAAGCAAAAAAGTATCAGAAAGCACACAAGGATATAAAAAGTAATATTCATTTGTAGCAAACACTTAACTTCCTCATTCAAAATTAAGGATATCCTTAAAATTATGTTTATCGTTACTAAGAGACTATAACTGCACATTTACATGCAGATGCGTTATTGTAATTAGTTTGTATTTTTGTTTTGTGTTTTGTTCCGGAAATTTAAAAGTAAAAAGCAGCAGGTTTGGGGTCGAATATACTCTTTGAAAGATGCCAGGAATTCCGTTGCAATTGTTGGCATCATTTTATTTTTTTAGTTCATTTGCTCCTGCTGCTTTTACCTATTGAAAATGGAATAGTGCTCCTGGGAGATGTATCCGATTGGAATATACATCCACCTACGCGAAATAACGACGAACCTTTTTTATACCTTCTTTTATCTGTGGCTACAGTCGAGTCGATGCAACTGCAACAGTTGAACATGGTGCCTGATGATGCGCCCCATTTAATTTGTAACAATCAAAAGTCCTTGTATTGTGTTGCAGGCAGGAGTAGATTCTTAAAATCATGCTCTGTGCTACCGCACAGTGTCAGGTGCGGGAAGTGGTGTGATGAGCAAGAACGACGTTGGAGGGAGAATTTCTGAGTAACGGCCGCGGCCGTTGCGGGAGCCGCGATGAAGTTGAAGGTTCAGCTATGCGATACCAAACTACCGTGGCGTGGGTTTCGCGAACATTGATGACTGCTCGATGCAAGAGATGACGATGATTATTGTTTTTCTCCAAGAGCAACAGAGTGACAGGAGCGATTCTGCAGATGACGATGATGCGATGATAATAATTATTACGATGATAATGAATTCAACGATGATGATGGAAAAGAACTTGCTACTCGAATGTAATTAAAACTGCAGCAGTGCAACATGCATTTTATACGGATCCATCTATGAGGCTGTTTTATTTTTTTTTTTTTTTTGCTCAATATGTAGGTCAAATGGTCCTCGGTGGAATGTTGGTGTTTATGGCAAACACTGTGCGCGCATCAGGAGGATTAGTTACGCGAATTGGAAAAGTGTTCCAATGATTATGGGATTCATTGTTCGGTTTCACTTGAATGGGCTTATAGGAAGGATCTGCAAGTAGGCAAAAGGAAACGCGGATATAAATAAATTGGGTTAATGATGTTGCATCATGATGAATGCAAGTGTATATTCAATTTAGGGCATTATTTTGCAATGCAAGAATAGGTAGGTAAGGTATGCGGTGAACTTATATAATATGAAACTAGAATTATTTACGAATAGGAAATGTCCTTAATTCACTAGGATTTGGTATTAATTTTTGGTATCGGTTTTTAGAAGTGCTTATAGATTTACCTACTTGATTGGGTTTTTATTAATATTTCGATTCAGGATCTTGGAAAGTAGTGGTTTGAATTTTCGATGCAATCAAGTGCATCGTCGGTTTCTATCTGATGAGAAGCGGCATATCGAATAATTTTTGAAGTTATACTTCTTTACCGGCATTTATAAAAAATATAGCAAATGGAATTATAAAACACATTTAATCAAATAGATAAATAATTAATCTAGATTTCAACGAAATCTCCTCAAAATTCAATTGATTTTGTTAGCGGACAAAGAAGAAAAAGGGAATTTTGGTTGATATTGGCATGAGATCTGCTTGCGGTCGTGAATTCTGCAGCTAAAGCATTTTAACAGTGCTATTGCGCAATTTACATAGATAGATAGATAATGACTAGGGCAACCGGAATCATGAGCATATTTTGGTATTTCATGATATACTTGCATTTTTCATTTTTTTAGAGCATATTTCAGGCATATATGAGCTATAAGGCATATTTATGCAAAAACTAACATTTTTAGCGTGTTTTTACATATTTGTTCTTTTTTTAATCAATTTTTCGTATCAAAAACGAAAAAAGTCATGATTCCTGAATATTTTGGAAGAAAAAAAAGTATTTTTATTTTTTTTTTTTACAATTTTACGACATTTTAAATTTTAACAGGGCATAGTTTTGGAGCGTATAACACCTTTTTTAAAGCGCTATAAACGTTTTCTTAAGAGAATATTTTCGGTTGCCCTAGTATGACGGTTTTGAACAGCAGTCACCGCAATTTAGCTAAGCTAGAACGATTCAAAATCAGAATTAATGAACTTACAGTTCTTAGTTCAGCAGACTTTTATGAAAACACCTGAAGACTTTGTAACATAACTATAAGCTATGGCCATTTTATGTTAATTTATTCATAGTATCCTCAACGCAAAAATGGTTGCACTGTTTTGTGAAGTTATATTTTGCTTGATTGTACTTGATTTAGTACCGAATCTTCGGAAGCTCTTCCTTCTTCATTGATCAGTTCCAGAGATATGCCTAGTAGCAGGCGCAGCAGTAGTGTATCTCCTCCAAGAGAAAAAAAAAACTCCGAAATGATGATAATTTCAACGCTCAGCGACAAGAACCAATATCGCAAGCAACCGCCTACATGATAACTGCAAATGGACTGCCAATTTCATTCGTGCAAAGCAATGGATTCAATGGATTCCATAGAAGATATGCACAGTGCGGAAAATTTGCCTCTTGTTCTGGAAATGGTCATAGTTGAGTGGGATGTACAAGGAAAAGTGTGCGCAGTTGTAACTGACAAAGCAGCAAATGATGTATCTTAAGTACGGTATGTTGAAGATATTCAAAATAGTTTGTGCTGTGCTGCACATACGCTGCAAATTTGCGTGAAACGTGCTTTGCAAGCAGTAGAACCATAACCAAATTGTACTGAAAAAAGCAAGGGTTTTTAGTAAGTCACTTCTACCACTCTAACTTGGCTGCTTCTGAACTGAGTAAGAAACAGCTACAACTTAACCTACAAGAATTAAAACTGATTCAGAGTTGCCCGACAAAATGGAGTTCATTGTATACCTGATGTGTGAAAGGCTTTTAGCAAATCGAGCTGCTGTTGTTGCGGTTTTAGCAGACAGAACTATAACTTCTTCAGTATTGGGCCTAAAATTAGAAATCAGCGAGAGAGAATGGGCACAATTAGAAGACATGACTAAAATCCTAAAACCATTCCAAGTTGCAACCACAATCCTCTGTCAAGAAAATGTAATCATTTCCGTTCTAAGCCCGATTATCAATGGACTTATTACAAAACACCTCATTATAATCGCTGATGATGAAGAAAATACTGTAAAGTTCTCGGAAATGATGAAAGCAAATTTGCAGCATAGGTTCAAAATGGTAGGAAGGAGAGACAAAGAAGTTCTCATGGAAAAAATATCTTGCAGTCCTTAGCTGGGGCAATTGGAAGTTACAGTGCACTTGAACGTTAAAACTGTTAAATAAAACCTTCATTTGACTAGAATTTTCCACGGTCTTCCTCTATAGAATCGATAAGGGGTAAGAACATTAGTTTTCATAGGTATGGTTTTGTATTTTTTTGTTAAATGAATCACTTGAAAAAATTTGAAGAAAAATGCCTGCCAGTAAGGTTACTGAGATAGAAAGACGTTAACGAAGAAGGCACGTACTCCGATTTATTACTACTGAAGAATAGTAAATATGTGTAGGGTCAAAACGCAAATTCAGTATTAGGGATATTTAAATACTGATTCGATTTAAAATCATGTTAAATCTCTCGATAAAACCAACCAATTTGATGTTTAATAATAAAATTAAATTTATATGAAGCAAAATCTCTCTAAATTTGACCCCAAGCCAAATTATACATAAAACTACACAAAACCTTAACTAAGACTAACTTTATTGTAACCAAATCCATATTATTAGAGATTTAATCTTTTAGATTTGTAGGAAACCCTTTTAAGGATAGTTATATTCAGTGTTGATCTCAGGTAAAACCTTGCCCACCAACAAATTGTCTACATCCGAGTTAAGTTTACGACAAAAGCTTTCAAATTCGACTGGTAAATTATATTGGTGCATATCCCACAAATGCGTTAGTGTGGGTTGGCCTTTTCTCAAAAACTAGCACTACGATGATGGTGGCAATGTCATGATTAAAAAGGACTATGATGTGACTTTTTGTTCTTTTGTGAACAAGAACATGAACAAGGACATGGCTTTGCTCTTCCGCAACCATCAACATCATCATCAACGACCAAACTTTGCACTATATGGTTTCTGTGGAAATCTGATATGTGTGTGATTCAACAGCAGAATGTGCGTCTTTCTATCCTCTTTGCGTGATGTGGTAACTGCGGTAAATGGGTTCACAATAATTGTGTGTGTGTGTTTTGGGTGGGATGAATTCCCTCTGTGCCTTGATTTGAATTACATTTTCTGTTTGCATTTCAAGGCTCCATTTGTCTGGTATTGAAGTTTTGCCGGGTTTTGAAAAGATTGACAGACAGACTTTTATGTTCTTTGTTAAGGATGTGGTTAATTGGTAAAACGATATTTGTAAATTGAGTTGAATGCTAGTAGAAACTTTGTTTAATTTAAGTTTACCGCTTAAGATGAGATAGGAATTTACTTTTATGAAGAACAAAAAGAACAAAGTTGTTTGAACCTACGATTTAGTCAATTTCCATTCAAATGAAATAAAGGACTAATTGCTTAACAAAAGGTTAAAATATTGTACCTAGCTATGAATTTTTCAACAATTTTAAAATTATTTTGTACCAAAATCATCAAAAACAGAAATTCTGCATTTTTAAAAAAAGTTTAAAATTTCTTTTTTTTTAAATCGGTTACAGTAACTAAATATTACGTACATCAGATCTTGCGTCCAATCTTGTAGTTCTGATTTTATGCTGAGTTGTTTATGATGTTAAATATAATTTTTCGACCTCGGGCGCCGAAAGTAACATTTGTTTGTTTTTTTTTGGAATGCTGAGCATAGATCTGAAGTATTCCAACAAAATTCAAAAAAAAATTATCACTGGAAACATGGGAAATCATCAAAAAACTAACAAAAATTGTATTTTATTGTTTTTTTCTAAAAAATTAAAATTTTTCGCTTAAATCTTTTTAGTAGAACAAATGTAAAAAAAATTAACAAATTTATATCTTGACCAATTTTTCGTACGATTTTTGGATTATTTACAAAAAACTGTTGAAAAATCCATACAAATCAGTCCTTTTGAAAAGCACAAAATATCCTTGTTAACTGGATTTCCTCTAATTATTGCCTTCTTTACACCATAATTAATTTGACGAGTATCAAGAGTATAGAAATTTCCATACTATTAGAGTTTTTTTTTTTGCATTGTGTGTTCAGTAAATCCCAAAAACAGCGGAGTTTCGAAATGTATAGTGATTATTTTAAAATAACGGTTGAAAATGTGATTAAAAATTGATGAATAGAAACAAATCTGGTTTCAAGCTATAAATGTTAAACCAGATGCGAAAAAGTCTTTTAGTTTTTGAGAAAACTGACCATTTATAGAAAACGTGTTGGTGTTTTTTTTTTTTTTTTTTAATTAAGGTTTTAAATGTGCCTTGAAAATGACATACCCACTTTTTTTTCAAACAAGGTTTGAATTAACGAACAAAATTAAAAATTAAAATTTAAAATTAAAATAAATAAAAATAATTTTAGTTGCCATATCAAATTTGTAGTTTTTTAAGTGCTTTTTTGTTATTTTCAGGTTAAAGCATAAGTTTGTTCAAATGCAAGTTATTTCTACTAAACAGAGGTCTAGCATTACTTATTGGTTTTGTAGTATTTAAAGTTGATCGTTTTTAATTCCAAAACTTGTATGTTTGATCATTTTTTTTTTTTTTAATTTCGATTCAAAAGTTTTTTTTTTTTTGTTTAGTTTTCTTCGATGTCGTTTTATCATCAGTGCATAACCTCAAAATAACAGCCCAATCAACAATTATGTGTTAATAAAAGACAATTATATTTTTTTACATGTAAGAATATTGAGAAATAAAATGCACGACTGGATCGCACGTACTAAACTTTAAAAAATATTTACAGACCCGTTTTCGAAAAAAATAATTTTTCAAATAAAATGTTATTACTAAACTTTATTATGGCTTTAGTCTGTGGCTTATGATACATCCAGACAGACAGACAAAAAGGCAGACAGAAATGTCGGACCTACTTTTTAGCATTCTCTCTCTTCGTAAATAGCTGTATTTAGGGGGTTATGGGGTTCAAAAAAGATATAACAATAACACGAAAATTACATTGGAAATCCCAATTTTGTTCGTTCTGTTGCCAGAGACGTTCTACACAAAATTAGGTATTAGAAATACCAGAAATTTGAACTTTTGGTGTTTATAAATTTCAAATTTCAAAAAAATTTCCAACGGCGAGCGCGACGATGACCATAGTGCATTATCAGACAAATTTCTCAGAAACGTGTTTTCCTTGCGTTTCAGGACGTCTTATGATTAAATAGAAATATGAAATTGAACATTTCCTAAAGCAAAAATATCAGTCTGTCATCAGATAAAATCCAATGGAGACTAACAATCCAACATCCATTCCATGATCCGGTAATCGCCATCAGTCTGGGTTTTTCGTGTGGATCAAAATCCTTTCATCATGAATGTTAAAAAGGAGTGGTGAGTGTCTATTAATTCCACAAATGTATAATGTACCTACTGGTTTCTTGAAAAAAAAAATTGATCGGATTGAGGGTACAAAATTCCCTTGAATAATTTTTCCCTAGCAAAAACAATCATAACTTCTTTCTCGTCTCACAGTCTTCTGTTTTTTAAAGTTCAACAAATTACTTGTCGTATACTTTACTTATATAGGTACAATAGAAAATATGCACACAAGAAATCATTCACATAATACCTTTATCTACAGGTACTCGCACATACAGACAGTGACAGATAAAGTTATACATCTACGGAGGACATTCTATACTAACTCTTTAAAAAAAATCCATTTTAAATTCTCAGACAGTTGATGAAAATTTTATTGCAAAGCCTTATATTTATTTATCATGGGAAAAACCTTTAATGTCCCTCTCTTTTAGCACAAATTGGTTTTCCCTCTTTGGGTTCTAGTTTTACATTTGCAAGAGTACAACCTCAGAGTGAATGCTTGATTACCGCACGCAAAAGCAGGAGTCTCATCTCTCTACCCGCATTGCTCCACTAAACTTGCTTGTCAGAGATAGAAAGAGCAAAAATGAAAACCAGGTCAGTGGTAATGCGGTGTACATGCAACAAAAAAAAAATACAAACAAAATAAAAACAAAAATCCTCACTCCAAATGGAGGAAATAGAACACCGCCAGGACATTTAATATATCCTATGGCTGACAAACATACATTACCTTTTTACCAACAACCGACAGCAGACGGCAACGACACAAATGGTACTCCACAATCCACACATTATGTATACACAGTGGTGGCGTTGAACTGTGGTCTGCCGCACCAGAGTTCTAGCCACCATCATGGGCGACATCATCCTCACGCTCACTATACCGCCACCAACGCCAGCCGCCGCCGCCGCGCCGCACCGACTGCCTCACTAAAAAATAATTCCGGATGGCATCAGTCGTACTATTTGGTCGTCGTCGGTCCTCCAATGATGAAACCTCTTTTGCACCAAACACACAGTTGGACAGGACATGCAAAAAAAAAAAAAAAACAGAAAAATAAGTGCATACCACAGCTCGCCAGTCTGCTATGGTCTGGACTTGGACTACATTCGGTCAGGACTATTGCTTTGGTTCTAGCATTTTCTGCTGCTATTACCACTTCATATCCTTTTTTTTTCACAGAAAATTAATTATCCTCAAAGGTATCGTTTGAGTGAGTGCAAATTGCCTGGATAGATGCTCGTAGTCGTAGAGTGCTACGCGTGAAAACAGTCAAAGAAAAATTTAGTACAGAATGACGCCCTCTCTGCAATGTCAGCCACTTTAACCAACTTAATTGCCAGGGGCATAAACCTTTTACAACTATGTTGTATGTATTACACTCCAATCTGAAGTTCATGTTTAAATATTTCCCAAAGGAGTTATGCATTTTAAAGGTGTTTGGTGGTGCATTTTTATATTGTAACAGTTTTTTTTTTGGAGAGAAATATTTGCTTTACTATGGAAAAGAAGGTAAACATTTTTTAAAAAAGTTTCGATGTTGGAAGAAGTCTCGGCCAAGGGCAAACAGTGAAAATAATTTTGAAAAAGGGAAAAAAATCGGACAAGGTTAGTTAGAACATACCAACTGGGATTGTTTTATTTTGAGAGCAAGTAGACGCGGCTTTGTGGTCCTTTGGAATTTCTTATTATTTTTTTTAAAGGTCAGAATTTGAGAGTTTTGTCTCTAACAAAGGCGGAACTGAACAAGACGTCAACAATCGTATTTAAAATGGAATAGCTGTCGAAAATGTGGAGAATCTTACTATCAGCTTAAAGACCAAGCTGAAACTGTTCCGCTCAAATGTGGAATCCGTGTTTCTGTGTGGCTGTAGTACGTGGAAAATATTAACTAAAAGCAGAAAACGTTCAGGGAATACGTGTCTACAAAACAATATGAGGATTTATTGGCCCAACCAGTTATCAAAATGAGCAATCGTTTAGAAAATATCGCCATTTTAAAATGCATCAAATGTGGAAAATATTTCATATGACTCCTAAACGGCAGAGCTGTAAAAGATTGCAGTCAATTGGTAATGCAGTCAATTCAGTCGCAGCTTAATAATTTCAACTGCTTGTTAGTACTGCTACTAAGTACCTTAACTGTTAAGTATGTAGTTAGCAGTCAGTACTAAAATACTGACTGTAAAAGTTAATGAAAGCAGTTAATTGACCAAAATTTAGTTAGTTGCAGTATTTTTTTTACTAGTTTTGCTGTTCTACTTGAAAGTTTGTTGTTATTTTGTGGGACTAAAACTAGTCAAAAAGTTATGCAGTTTTTAGTCAAAAAACTATTTTCACTAACTGTATATTTAGTAATTTAATACTGACTGCTGACTGTATTTTTACAGTCAAAGTACTTTTTTAGGTAAGAAAACTTAAGAAATTAAGTCTTTTTAGTCAATTAACTGCAGTACCAACCAAAAATACTGCAGATATCGAAACTCTGTTAAACGGTGAGTCCTTTGAAGGCATGTAGAATAAGTAATCTTCTATTTAAAAAAGATTTTCTTTTTGCATACATAAAAAAAACTGTCACTAAAAAAATAACATTTATAATTTCAATGGCCGTATTTATGTCTATGTTTTTTGGTTTTTGAAAAACTGTGATTCAAAACTTTAAATTTATGAAAAAAATTAAATTTGAAATCAATCGGATTTTATAGCATTAATTCCGTTTTTGAAGTAAATTTTTTAGCAAAACTTAAAAACAACCAACTTCAAATTTAAGACTTTTAATATTTTCTCATGGATGCCGTTATAAAAACTGAACCAAATAAATGGTACCCAATGGACCAGATTTCAAATACAAAAAGAATCATCAAAATCGAACCACCCAGTCAAAAGTTCTGTGGTAACACCTATAAAAAAAAAAAACAAAAAAAAAGGTCGGAGACAGAACTGAGCCTTGGGGCACCCCACCATGAAAAATTTTTGATGACGTCTTACTTTTATCGATGTTTTAGTGGTCTGTACCTACCAGTTTTCAGCTTTTATGTCTATTTTGACTAGACTATTTTGTGTAATTTTTTTCTCCAAAATTGCAGTTTTAAATTAATAAGCTCGTGAGTAGATAAAAGCAATTCAGGACCTTATTATATTTATGTTTGTTTGCTACAAATTAAACAAATTTTCATATACCTAAGAATAATAAAAAAAAATTCTCTTAACAACTTGAACTAGGGCAGGTACGTCTATACGCAGTCATGCCTCAGTGGTGAGTTATTTTTTTTTTACTAATTTCTTTTTTAGCTCAGCACATTCACCTCAAAGGAATGTCAAAGCTTTATTGAATATAAAAAAGAAAAGAAAATAATAATCACACCTAGACTTGATGCTAGACAGTTTTGCCAATGTGCACCACAAACTCTGGCTCCAACTAATTAACTAATTTTGTGTTTTCATTTTCTTCCTTCTTCTATAGGTTAACCCCAACTAACAAAACTAGACTATCTGCAGTTGAGAATATAGCTCCCAAAAGGCAATTAATATTAATTGGAGTTGTGTTGTGGTAGAAAATGCGATGTGGTTAGCTAAAGTTGTGGCAAAGGATTCATATAGAAAAGAAAATACATCTTCTTCAGGTGGCGCTAACCTACTTTCGCCCCTCGTCATTATAGAAACTTCAAAGCGACAGACTTTTTTGATTGTTAGTGTCACCAGTCACCACAACGACAAAGAACTAGTCTTCTTTGATATCCTCTTTTACTCTTTTTTTTTTTTTTTTGATAAAATAGTGAACTTGCACCTGTACTTTTATAAATTTCAATTCTAATAGGGAAGTTGAAACTTATACTACATTTTCATTATCTTGAGAAGATAACCGGAGTCATTTTCTTCGAAAGCCAAGAACATGGAAATAATGAGGTAAGATGAAGCTGGTATTTTTTAAGATAATGAAATGCAGAAATGGCTTTTTGCAGAAGTTTTAATCTTTATTTTAGAAACAATTAATGTGGAAAGATAGAAGCACATCACTTCGACGTTTTTACGATATTTTTTTACGAAAATCGCCTGAAAATTTGCTAAGAAACAAAAATTGGCTAAGAAAACAAATTTTAACGATTTAACATCAGATACAGAAATTCGAACGTTTAGGTAGCTGAACAATTTGGTTTTCACCAAACCAATTGTTTTTTACATTTTACTGAAAAGGTCTAAATATCTTCTTTCCAAAACAGTAAACATATTTTTTCTATAATAAAACGTTAGAATTTCTGTATCTGGGTTGAAATTGTAAACATTTTGTTTTCTTATCCAATTTTCAACCGATTGTTTCTTAGCCAGTTTTTAACGGAATTTCATAAAAAAATACTTCGTTTGGTTTGGAAATATATAATTTTGTAAGAATAAATTTTTAAAACACCATGTTGTTAGTTTTTTTTTTAAATTGATGTCAAATTTGAGTAAATAACAAAACAAAAATTCAAACTTATTTAGCTAATAGTTAGTTCAGACCGTACTCACTACATCACAGGGTGTTCTAAATTTAAACTTGGAAGGCCCTAGGTTTTTAATCACTGGATCCCAAGAACGCGCAAGTTTAAAACTGTCATCCCTGTGATGTAGTGAGTACGGTTTGTTCCCAACAGCTTACTCTTCAACAACAACAACATCAAGAGATAGAACTGTCTACTCACCGCTACAACCTACGTAGTCAGTCTAAAGCTTTTCAATAATAAAATCTTAACATCAGTTTCCCGGTGACCACGCACAATGTAATTTGTTGCGAAACGTTCGGGGTGAGTACAATATTGCACTCTGTAATATTTTTATAACGCGGTATAATCCGAAAATAATTTTTATCATGTCTAATAAAAACCGCGAAAGCTTAAAAAGTTATATTCATTAAAGTCAACTGAAAATTAACAACACAGCGAGATGCTGCTTCTAACCAAAATTTGAATTTGTTATTCAGCCTCGTGAACAACCCATGATAAATACTTTCCAGTTGAAGTTATAAGATGGAAATTTTTATTTTGATGGCAACCAGTTGAATACCAACTCGTTCTCAAACACTCTAACCCCTAAGCCCAAATACGTTCGGTCCTGTGTTTTCGGTACAACAGAAGTCAAATTTTACCGAAATCATTTGAAATTAACGATACATAAACTAACAAAATAAATTGTTTTAGTATTGAGAAACAAAAAGCCATCTGCTTTTAAAATAAGGCAACATAATTTAATTTTGTGTAATCCTTGTTTGTTTTTTCTTACGGGAAATTATTTGAACGTCAAATCGAAAAAAAATCTCCAATTGACGGTTCATGCCCCGAATACCAGGTGGCGTGAAAAGAAACTTACCAGGTGCCAATAAACAAAAATTAACATCATTTCCTAGGTAGATGTTTGTACTAAGTTTGAGCATTTACCGGAAGTAGACTTGATGGGTAGAAAACTTTGCTTATTATGGACTCACACCGACATTATATTTTTGACCAATAACATATACATAATGTGCTATTGCTGTTTGAATTATAATACCTGACTAGGTTGAACAGACTTGCTCTCAAAATTTAAAAATATATAAGAATATTTTATTTAAAATTCCAAAGAAAAGAAAGGAAACAAAATTTGCTTAAGCAAATGCGAAAAGGCATTCGAAATCGAAAAATTTGTTCGTTCTATTGCCAGAGACGTTCTACACAAAATTGCAATTAGAATAGAACAAAATTAATTAAGTATTAGAAAAAATGTTTATATTTCTTAGCCACGTTTAAGAAGATAAACTTCAACTGTTAATTCAAAAATCAATACGATTAATCTCTGGAAAAAATTTAAAAACAATTAAAAATATGCAGACCCAAGCACAAAATTGAAATTTTGCTGATCCGGTCATCGCCATCAGTCTGGGTTTTTCGTGTGGATCAAAATCCTTTCATCAGAATGTTAAAAGAAGTGGTGAGTGTCTATATTTATTCCTTGGACTGTTTTTGGCTTATGGATTAAATGACAAGATAGAATTTTCCAAGTAAACACAAAAATCCATTGCGAATAAGAAGTATTGGATTGGGTTTTACATTTGTTGAGACGAGGGGTTAAACTAAGTTGTTTTTCGTTTAGAATTCATAGGAGCGTGTTCATTTTTAGGTCCAGTCCAGGGGTTACTCTATTGTAAATTGTATTGGGTAAAATCCAGTTTATCTTAGAAACGACTTAAACAACATCTATGAATAGCTCAAAGGGCTAGTTATAGCTATCATTGAAACAAATCAGTGGAGTAGATTTTGACAAGTCAGTTATAGCAATCATTGAAAAATTCCTGTCAGTGAACAATTCAAAAACCAAATCTAGAAGGCATTTGAGGTTAGAGTTGATCATTGAAAGCAAAACTGAGAGGTAAAAACAGAAAGAAAATCGAACACATCAGTGAAACGATTGTGTTCCAAAATCATCGATTTTCATCATTGGTTAAAAAAAAGTTTTAATTAGAATAAAGTATTTCTTATACTAAAAAAAATCTAGAGCTCATTAGCTTCAGTTTGATATAAGGTACATCCATTGTTGTTTCCTCAACCGTCTTAAAATATGAAATCAAAATTTAATGATGCATTTCAAAGATGGCTATAATTGGCCCCTATAAAATTGCTTATTATTGAAGTTCTTAAGGGCTATTTTTCGCTTACTATTTGATTCGAACTTAATTTCTAAAAACGGTAATTGTATCAAACCCTTTACAAACAATTCAAGAAAATATCTACTTGCTTAGTGCGGGGTTATTAATGTGTTTGAAAATTAAAGTTGTAATTGCGTCAAAGTATAATGCACTGGTTTCTTAAAAAAAAAAATTGATCGGATTGAGCGTAACCCCCCAAAACCAAAATCTTAGTGACGGCTATGATAACATTACTAATAAAACTAATCTTTCTTTTACTTTCGATTTATTTTGAGATAAATTGGAAGACTACACATATACTCAAATAAGCGCGGCCGGCTGACCGCGTAAAACGCGAGCCGTTTTCTAAAAAAAAACTTTTTTTTCTATATTAAATTGTGCAAGGACTTTTATAAAAAAATATTGTTCGCCATTTTTAACCCTCTACTGCACGCACCATGATCCAAAACGAAAAAAAAGAAAAGAGGCGTTTTTGTTTTCCATTTTGTGCAATTAAGAGACTAAAACAGAAAAAAATTGTTTAAACAAATTTTATTAAAAGTTATAAATTTTTGCCATATATGGCTGCTTGTGCAGTTACACATATTTTGATACATACAAAATAAAAAAAAAAACAAATTCAGTTCAACGGCTTAAGACACTATTTATCAACATTAAAAAAACTAAGTTTTGAAAAAAAAAAAAATATTTAATAGTTTTCGAAAAAATGATTTTTCAAAAAAAAAATTTCAAACTTTTTTTAAAAATCCAAAAAAATAATTTTCGATTTTTTTTTTCATAAATATTATTACGGCAACTCAAAAGCATTCATTTAAAAAAAAAATGAAATTGATTAAGTATGGCAGGTAACGTTATTAACGGTTTTTGAAAAAAATGGCTTTCATTTAAAGAAAACCTTATCCAAAAAAATGACCATGACTTTTTTAATCGAAATCGTAGGAACCGTTTTTGAGAAAAATGAGTTTTTCCAAAACCGGTATATGACAGGTACCGTTATTTTTTGTCAAAAAAAAACAAAAAACGTCTGGGGATAGTCTCCAACGCTACATACTAAGTTTGAAGAAAATCGACTCATCAGTTTAGGCTGCAGTCTCTGATACATACAGACAGACAGAATTGTCGGACCTACTTTTTTCTCAGTCTCTATCTACCTATGTATATCGCAAGTAAAAACAATGTAAAGCTATTTGATTTTTTTTTACCATGCACCTACGCTATAAAAATTGACATTTCTCAAAAGGTGACAACATTTTTTTTCTGCTGCTGAGTACCAATAATGTAAAGGAACAAAATGCAAAATGAAAGAAAACAGCGCAAGACAGCACAACTATTTAAAACCTTAATTGAATATAGGAAAGAGGTAAGCAAAATATGTTGACGAAAATTTAGTACGCTGCTGATGCGGCACGAAATTTTTCGTTGCTCTCCACCAAGAAAAGCAAAAACAAAATTTTTCGTTAACGATTTCGTTATGTGATTTTTGTATATGATTTTCCGTTTCGCTTATTCAGCAGCATACTTGGCTTAAAACATTATTTAGCATCATTTGAATTGTTTTTAAAATGCACTTATACTTATTATTTTATAAAATAATTCATTTCCCGTTTTATGATTGTTTTGAACACCACATCAACTGCCAAGTATTTGCGCCACCTTGTTGCCAGATAACATACACACCTAAATCAACATAAAATTCATATTTCTACAGACAGATGTCTCTTTAACTCAGTTAACAGTGCGCAGTTCAGAATCTGTCAACAACTGTCACCTATGACATTAGTAAAAGTCATAAAAAATACGAACAGTCCTAAATTATTCCACACAAAATGGAATTTGCTCTCGCATTCGAATTTTGAGATTTCAGTCCGCTGTCATATTTTATCCGAGTAAGTACCCCTAACGTTCATCGGTATTCCGGTTGACAAGTTTATTTTCTGTGTGTGTTTCCACTTTCAAGTTGAAATAATATTTCCTTCACGGTCGCGTATGCTTCACAAATCAATAAAAATAATTAATAAAATTATTGCGCATCGTTAAGAAAAGCATAAAATCATTAAATTCGTTAAGTAGTTTTGTGTTTAGTTAGATAGAAATTGTTTAATAAATTCGCGTTGTCCATGTGTCAAACGCTGCATTGGTGGTGGTCCTCCCTTTTTGTCTGCTACGTTCCTCTATAAATGTTGTTGTTGGTGTTTTTGTTTTCCAATAAGAATTCCACCGCCTTGCATAAAAATCTTTATAATATTTTTGTTTGTTGTGAAAAGAAGTGAAAATTCCTCTCCATGTAGATGGAAATTGTGCTCTGAGAAGAAAAAAGCTAATTTATTTTTCTTTTTTTTTTTTAAAGTTGAGTGAAAAGTGCAATTATTGATAAATTAACTACACTTTGCAGAATTACTTGTGGATTTTGTTTTTGTTAAGCGGTAAGTTGAGTTTGTTTATATCGAAGTGGAATAATATAACATAAAAATGACATTTTTCTTTGGTGTTGTTAATGCATTACGTGTGAGCGTGTGAGTGACACGTTCAAATAAAGTTTGTTGAGAGAAAGAGAAAAGAGTAGATGACTTTTATTTTCGTAGAGGAGACATATATAGGAGTGAGGGAGACAAATTGTTTTTTTTCAGTAATCACTCAAACTTCATTTAATCCAGTTTGACAAGGAGGTTCTCTTTTACTCATAGAATGAATGAGTGAAACATTCAAAGTGAATGATTTCAAAGGAATTTGGAAATGGAACGCAACAAAACAAGTACATAATGAAATGAGAATGCACAGGTGCATAGAAGTGTTGCCAATGAAGTGTCTATTTTTGATTTGCATTACAATAGAAAAAATTTCCATACTCAAAACATCTGGTGTTTGTGGGCTTGGTTCCAAAGGTTTTGACATTTTCAAATGAATTATTAGCAATATGTTGGATGCAAGTTTGTTTTTTTGTTTGTGTGTAGCAGCTAGGCACAATAAATTAATATTACAATTGACCGGCCGGCAGTATGAACTTAGGTCAATGGTAATTGCTATTTGCTTCATGAAATGTGATGCTTTGGAATTACGATGTACAACATTTTGTGGCATTTTAAAGAGATACGAGCTTCAACGATTTTATGCTCAGACAGGCAATAGATATTTTTTAGAAAAGATTTGTTTTGATTTTCAGTTTTTATGTCTTAAAAATTACATACTTGCTATTATTTTTGTTGTTGAATAAACCGGTATGGAGTGAAAAGGTTGAAGTAACAAATTAATAATTGTCAGTCAAACTGATATAAAAAGCACAGATCAATAGACTGGACGAATAGGTAATTTCAGCAAAGGTTCCTGCTTTAGAAAATTTATAATGAGTATAATGCTGTTATCTAGTTTTATGCAAATTTTCTGCATTCTTGGCAAAAGATTTATCGAAAAAATAGTTAAATAATCATGAAGAACGGATAAAATTTCTTCGATGATGATTGAAATAGCTACAGGAAAGAATGTTTTTTTTTTTACGGCAGAAGAAATGGTTAAATGCAGTGGAATACAACTGAAACGAAAATTTCAAATAGCATGGGAACTCATGAAGTTGTAGGTAAACTTAGAAAAAAATGTTAAAGCCCTGGGAAAAAGTCGAAGAAAATCACAAATAAAAGTGTGGAAAGTGGTTAAAAAAGTGTAAAAAGTGGTGGAATAGGGATAATGAAAAATGCTGTTGAGTTCTGCGTTCAAAATGGAATACTAGTGAAACAATGTGGAATGCAGTGGATAACAATATTTGAATACTCAAGTAAAAACTAGAATCATTTTTTATGTCTTTTAAGCATATAGATAGTAGTAAATGCTAGTAAAAACATTTACTACCGTTTTTGCATAGGACTCAGTATCGCGGAAAAAAGTTTGAAAAGTTGCGGAAATTGCGTAAAAAATAATGTGAATATTGTGAACTATCGCATTAAAAAGCGTGGAATGCCGTGGATAAAAATGTAGAGTACATCGAAACAAGGCGTTTTCTTGCACGACTTTACTTTGTATATTCCGCAATATTCCCCGCATTCATTGTCGCACTTTTTTTTTCTGAGGAAACCTTTTTTTCTCGAGTTTCCGATATTTTGCCTACTATCAGATGAAAAAAAAATACAAAAAATATTGTGAGGGAGTTCTACATAAGATGACATACTTGTATCTTTTCAGTGGCCCGAAACCTGACGTTTCTATTGAAAATTTCCAAATGTACAGGTTCAGAATGTCAATAATCATTAATATTAGAGAGTGTATCAGCTCACCATTAGTCTTCTAGCAATAACGGACAGAAGTATTTTGGTCCTAAATAAGAAATAGCAAAGGAGGTCATGAGAAAGGTACCAGAAGAAAAATCATTAAACGTCATACAGGTTATTTAAAACGTTAATTTGACATTCTTATGATTAGTCAAATAGCAAATACCAATTGACCCATTGATGCATATAATTCTTTCTGTAAAAATAATATTTAAATAATTTAACTCAAAGTTTGTTTATGGAGAAATTATCAGATCTTCATTTTTAAAATTTATTTTTTTTTTTGTTGTTTTCCAAATTTTCATAAACGTTTTTGAAAATCTTCAATGTTTTGAACTCGAATCTGTAGTCAGAATTTTTTAAATTGGCTTTAATTTTTGAGATAAGAAAAGGATTTTGAATTATTTTTGTAGCGATGTTATAACGTGAGGTAATATTTTACAGCAAAAATTGGAACGGATTCTGAAACAACTTGTTTTCTTCTTTGTATTCAGTTCAAGTCATATCGATACCTCTATTCTTCTCCAAAAAACCATAAGTTGAAGTTAATGTATTTCTCATTTTATATCGCCAACATGGATTTTTTTACGAATGTGCCCTATGTTTGACTGTTTGACTAAAAAGTGTTATAAGATTTATAAGAAATATAAATAGTCAAAACACGTAATAAACTGTATTTTCAACTATTCCTCATCATTGTTTAGCCAAAAAACGTACACAACTTATTCACAATAGGTCTATTTGGATACTGAGTACTGACGAGAATAGAAAATTCGTAAAAATTTGTAAGAATTTTCACCCAAATCCTGATTGTCGTAGCTGGGGAAAAAAGAGAGCGCTCTTGAGAGCGTAAATCATTTCCCCTTCCTGCGAATTTCTATCGGCAGAAATCTGAGGTTCTGTCAAAACCTGAAGTACAAAAAAGAAATAAAGAAACTGTTTGTTTACAAACTGTTGTCAAATTATAATTTGCGTGTAGAGTTTCTTCTGTTTTGATGAAAGTGTCCTTTTTTTAGTTTTTCTTTTTATTTTATATTTTTTTTTAAAGTTCTTCAATTATTTGTCTACCTAGTTGAGTAAATTGTTTTATAAGAGAAGAGTTTAATTTAAAAAAAGTGTTTGGCATAATATTGGACGAAAAATTAACAAAATAAATAATTTTCAGACAAAAACCAAATGCGTAGTTTTTTTTATTTATTCCCTAGTTAAAGGAAATTTATTTCCTTTTCAATTTTTTTTGTTTTATTGGAGATTTATTGCAGTATTTGATAGAAATTATCAAAGCTTTATAAGTTTTCTTTTGTTTACATTTAAAAAATGGCAGGAAATTTTGTTCAAATTGTTTGGTTACTTTTGTGCATATTTTCTCTCTCTGATAGCATTTCATCCCCACTCCTCAAATGTTTTCATATTGCGAATTTCAGCCCACAAAAGTACTCAAACAGACCTAATATGACCTCGAAATTGACCAAAAAAATTTCTCAGAATACTCAAAAACACAATATGTCTTATCATCACCGAACTAGTTACACTAAGGATTCAAAACTTACAATGCTCTTACCCTATACTTGTAGTATAAGATCATAGGTGTCATATAGGTGGCCAAGCAATATCCTGTCAAGGCATAGGGTTGCCACGGATTAAAGTTCTAGCGCAAATTGTTTGTTTTAACACTATTTAAATAATTATGTACCTTTTATGTGGTTTGTCGATGCGGTTAGGTACCCCTATGGCCGGATCCTAAGACTATTATAATTGAAAAACAAAAACTTTGCAGTTTTTAAATATCATTGACTCAAATATACAGAAAATATGGCAGATACGTGCCAAATTATTTTTAAATTTCTTTTCCACATCATAAATTTATTTAAAAAAAAATTGCAATCTGATTTTTTTATAATTATTTCTCAAAAGTCTATTTTGACGTTTTTTTTACTAACGTCCATATCTCATGTATTTATATAGTCTATCGATTACAATATCAGTTATGTCTCTTTTCCTTTTAGTTAAGAGAAGAGCTTTTCGCCATTTTTCTAGGTCACCCTTATTTACCCTACTGGAATTCTAAACGTCTAAAAATTTCTCTGATATACAATTTTTTTAAAACTCTTACACTTGCCGTATAGGCTGGGTCGGATAATTAAAAAAAAAAAAACAAAAATTAAACTTTAATGCGTGGCAACCCTATGCCTTGACAGGATATTGCTAGGCAACCTACATATGTGCAAAACGTTTCCTTAAACTAATATGGTCCTTGGGTTTTCATTTAAATCTTAAAATAATCTTGTTCAGAATGCTGAAACTATTGAGCCATCGCGCACTGGGATAATTTTTTTAATCCACTTTATAAAAGGTTGAACATTTTACTTGTTTCGTTCCATTTCATTCCAAAATCCCCGCTTCCATCGCTTAAAACCTTCGTTTTCCCTCAATACAATTACCCTAGTGTGTGATGGCCCAAGGTAATAAGGCTACTCTAAGTGAATAGGGCTTTTTAGAAAAAAAGCAATACATCTCTGTTTCATTCTCTCTCATAGCTTCTAAACGTCAAATCGACACTTTGGCCCACTGACGTTTAAATAAATCAACAGTAATAATCAAAATTGCTTATATTTTTTTTTTTCATGTGAGAACTGTCACTGTACCAAAGTAACTAGTTTGACAATTTGGTAAAAATCCCTATATAATAGTCCTTTTATGTTAACTATTTTAGTGTATATGATTTATTTGAACTGCATTGCCACATTTTAAGCTATTTTACACTCTTCAAACTATTTTATTAAGTTAAACTTACTCTTGATTTTGGTCTTGACTCCTGTTTAGTATATCAAATGTTTTTGAATTTGAATACCTAAACAAAAAAGTTATGAGAATTGAAATCATTCTGCAATTTATTCATTTAAACAGGGCTGCCACGATGCTAGGCTCCCATTTGAAAAGTGTCAACCCTGTATTTTAATTTTCATTATCAACTTTCATATGAAAACAATTTTAACCTCTAATCTTATGAGCTAAGTAAACTGACTGTCGCCGCTTGGAATATAAGTACTATTTTTAGTATTTTCAATTATTGTCTATCATCATAAGCAATTGTTTCATTTTTTTCGTTTTATTTATTACCTACATTTATTTCTAACGAACAAAATAAAAAATAAAAACATTTTATACATTTAAAATTCAACACCAGTGCACGACGATCTACCGACAACGGACGGCGGCGACGTAGTAATTGTCTACAAAAGACGCAATAAAATTGAGGAAACTTATAGATCTCCCAAGTAGCGACACCATTGGACTCCATACTTTGTCCCAAGAGCTGTATATAGTGCTTACAGTACAATGTATAGTCCTTTTATATGTATTCACATAGTAAAGTTAGTGTCGCAACAAATTAGGCGCCACTCAGAACCACTTTTTGACAATAAAACAAAATTATTTCCACTCTATGTTTTCCTAGAAATAAATTTTACATTGAATGGTTTACGATGGTACACTCTCGTGTATAGCGAAAGGGTGTAAAAGTGTGAAAATGGCATTGGGTTGGGTGGTATGGTTTTATAGCCGAACAACAAAATAATAATAACGACTATTTTACACTCTTGGTCAATAAAATAAGTTTATTTTCTTTTTATTGTTAAAAATAATCACTTATCTCCATTCATCATTTTAATTTAGTGTTTTAAAACTCGAAATGTCATTTAAAAATTCAATGAATACGAGTATATAATCTACGGATCTGTTAAATTTTGCTTTAAAAGTCAGTAGGTATTACAAGTAAAATATTAAACTTTTTGCATGTTTCACACTTTTACAAAAGAATAAAAAGATGTTGACCCTTTTTAAATGGCCCAGAGTGTTTTGGCAGCAAAAAAATAAGCATAATGTCATGCGGCAGTGGTATAGTTGCAGTTGCACTGCTTTTCTAGTTATATTGCTTGTTGTACACTTTTCAATTTATAGTAGTTCTGAAATTCGAATGACATCAAAATGAGAAACACCACGAACGGAAACATAAGGACAAAACTGAAAAAAATGCCCTCAAGTGGACAGACGACGAACGAACGAAGACATCTCCTAGAGAGTGTAGAACTCAACAGAAACCAAAATCATCATCACTATAATCATAATGACAACCATCATCATCATCATTATCACTATTAACAGCCTTCATTCTTCGTTTGGGGTTGTTGTTTTGCTTTTCTGTTTTTCTGTTCTTTTTTTTTTCTTTTTTTTTGAGATTTAAGTGCTTGGGGGTGCCAAAGTTCCAACTCTATTCCGTTATTCGAGTTCAACAAGAATACACAAATATAATATGCCTTGCATTGCATTTGATGGCTTAATTGCAAACACTCGAAAATCAGATGCATTTCAGTTGGTGAACTATTCACATGCTTGACTCTTCAGTTCAACTTCTACACATACCCAAAGAAAACATAATATGGATGGAGTGCATGCATGCAAAATTGGATAATATTTGCATTTTGAGGCAGATAAAACAGTAAGGAACGGAAATCACATTGCAGCACATATACGCAATGCACAATTGCACATAGCTTAGAACGAAAAATCAACATTCTTGTCCTAGATGCATCCTTAATCAACTTTTGAATCAATATAGAGTTGATTTTAAGTACTCATAGGTACCCATATTCGTTCATTTAATATCATGATCATTTGGATTTTTATTGAGATGGTCGGTTATGCATTTTAGAAACAAAAAATAAAAAAAAATTACCGCGGTAAGTTCCAAAAATACCTTTAACTTTTGTTTATTTTTTTTTTTTTATTTGGAAGTTAGAAAATTGAGACTGTCCAGAATTTTTTTTATAATAATTTTTTTTTGGGCCATAATTTAACAGTTATAAACCTAAATATATTGTCCGTCAAGATAGCATTACCACTTCCAAATTAAAAAAAAAATAAAATACACGACTGGGTCGCACGTACTTGCTCTTATAGATAAAGTTACTATATAGCTATGCTAAGCTTTTATTAAAAATTTGTAAATGCAGTTTTGGAAAAAAATTCGATTTTCAAATGACTAAAACAGCTTTTTAAATGAATTTAACTAAATTGTGAAAAAAATATTGAGTAGTTTTTGAAAAAATGATTTTTCAAAAAAAGATTCAACTATTTTTTAAAAATCCAAAAAAATAATTTTCGAAATTTTTTTTACTAAAAACTATTACGGCAACTTAAAAGCTATCATGTACAAAAAATGATTGAAATTGATTGAGTCATGAAGGAGACAATAAGAATTTAAGAAAACGGTTCCATGGCAGGTACCGTTAATAACGGTTTTTGAAAACCGTGATTTTTTTAATAAAAATCGTAGGCACCGTTTTTGAGAAAAATGAGTTTTTCTTAAAACCGGTATAAGGCAGGTACCGTTATTTGAGCTTAAAAAAAAATTCAAAAAAACGTCTAGGGATATTCTCCAAAAAATGCCACACACCAAGTTTGAAGTAAATCGACCCATCCGTTTAGGCTGTGGTCTCTGATACATACAGACAGACAGACAGACAAAATTGTCGGACCCACTTTTTTCTCTTTCTCTATCATCATAATGTCATGTTTGATTGTTATCTCAACTTTCTTTTTTGTACGAATGCATAACTTGATATATGGTTCCCATAACGCAAGTAAAAAGAATGATGTAATTTGTTGTGCGAAATTTCTCAAATAAGGACGAGAAAAACTAATTTATGGCTAAAATGCCATAAAAAGTACCTTCTGTAAAGTACCTTCTGTAAAGCTAGTTTTAGATAATTTAATTTAGGGGGTGTTGATTCCAAAAAAATGGTCGTTTGTCAATCCTCAATTAAGGAGATATTAAAAAAACATCAAATTTGCTGTGAAATTTCAGGGTCCCATAAATTCCTCAAAAATTATTATTTCAGATTCCAACAAATACTACACAGTATGGTCATCAGACCTTGCGTCAAATCCGGTAGTTCTGATTTTTTGCTGAGTTGTTTATGATGTTAAGCCGATGTTAAATCCAATTTTTCGACATCGAGCGCCAAACGCAACATTGGTAAAAATGCAAACAAACGCGATTTTTTTGTGCTTTTTCAGTAAATGACATTTTTAGCTATGAAGGGCTAGTTTTTTAATTAAAACTGCGTTCTACGGTTTTACCCTTAGAAAATATTCTTTAATTTCAAAATATTATTTTTTATTTATAAATTATTTTATTTAAAAATATTCTTTAGTTTCCAAGATACAGCTTTGCAAAATATACTAATAAAAAATGTATACCAGAAAGTAGTAGAAATTAAAAGTTAAGAGATTCTGAATGTTACCCAAAACATTAATCGAACTATTTATAAGAACGTGTTGATTAGGTATAAAAAAAAGAAAGAAAAAAAAATTGAAAAAGGTACGGTGTCTATATCCTCTCGTTCAGACAGGAAGTGCAATTTTCTCATGATCATGTTAATTTTGGTTCAAGAATTTAGTTCCTTGTTCGGCTCTAAAAATCGACTTAAAACTTTATAAGAATTTTAGCATTGTATTTAGCTATAGAGCCAACTTTAGTTATTTTAATAAATACCTGTAATTTAATTCTTATTTGTTTGAAAGTTGAAAGTAAGAAAGTAAGAAATAAATAAATTTATAAGAAATGTAAAAAAAATAAATAAAATTAATTACTTAAATGACATAAACTTCTTCTTAAATTGTTTTGAGCTCCAAGCTATGTATGCCATTTGATTTGATTAAAAAAGATAAATTTTTAGAAAAAAAAAATTTGAAAACCGTTAGAACCGTTTTAAAAAAAAATATTTTGTATGTATAAAAATTCTCAAACTTTGTTTAAAAAAAAAGTTGTTATGACACTTTCAAGAAAATATTAATGCACACCTAAAACCCATATTTAAAAAAAAATACAGTTACCCGTTTTCGAAAAATTGATTTTTCAAAAAAAATTTTTAAAGATTTTTTTAAAAATCCAATTAATATTTTTTTTTGAAAATGTTTACATAAAAAAAAAACCTAATTTTTAGCATAATATTTATGCTTCGTACGCATTTTAGGAGTTTTTCGCCAACTTCATAGGAACTTTGCAAAAAAAAAAACAAAAATAAAATTAAAATTATTATTATTAAAACTACTATCCAACTTATCAAATTTTGATTGGTGTTTCGCGTTGATGGTTTTTGATTGCCACCACAACAGAAACATTATTACATTTCGACAATGTAG
The DNA here is from genome assembly GCA_948107695.1 of Meliscaeva auricollis. NCBI lineage: Eukaryota > Metazoa > Arthropoda > Insecta > Diptera > Syrphidae > Meliscaeva > Meliscaeva auricollis. The sequence goes on along the minus strand of OX403617.1, from coordinate 19,250,299 downwards.
AAGCTTCAATTCCAAATGCCGTAAGTACAATTAAAGCAAACGAATCATGCTTCACTATAACAATGCGAACCTTAACACGTACTGGCCCGGGTTTTTGGATAAACAAAATGTGGTTTACCACCATTAGTTTATAATTTTATATATTAAAAACAATTATCTTGGTAAATTTGTATTAGCAAAGAATCAGCATCTGCCTTCAAAAACTTCAAAACTTGACATGCATATCAACAGGCTAGGAATTTCTATGACTACTGGGCTAGAATATGTTAAGAACACATAAATGTATGCACAAGTTCTACATCGTTAACTAAAAACAATAAAAAAATGTGTGCTCTTTATTTATTCTTCCATTTGAAATCGTATAAAACATTTTGATTACTAAAATAAAAGGATTTTTTCCCAGCCATTAGTGTTTCGCTTTAGCATCATAAAAGGAACATACATATATACTTCAAGTGAGTGCGTTGCAAATAAAATTCCATTGAATGAAATTTTTTTTTCTCTCAAAAGCCTCACTTAATTTAACGATCTCTTAAAAACTCAAAACAGACAGGTTTTATTGTTTTTCGTATTTTTTGTTTTTTGTTTTTTGTTTTGTTTTCCTACTTAAAATAAAATTTTATTAGCATCCATACGCTTTGTATATTAATGATGCTCATTTTCTTTAATTTCACACACACATGTGTTTTTCCATTCTCCACACACATAAAAATGCCAAGCGTATAGTGTTTTCCTATGACACTTGCCAGTAGCAGCTTGACAGCAACAATGTCATCGAAAACAAAAACAACAAGTAAAAATATTGAAAAATAAAAACACCAACAAAGGAAAGATAAGATAATTCACCTACATCCAAAATGGGTGCCCTTAACAGTAAAAAAAAAAAAAACAAAACACACTCACTTCCTGTGCTGTATATTCAGCGATCCAGCAACATTTAATCGCTTGCTATCGATTCTCATCGATGCCGATGACACCCAAGTGCCTCATAAACAAGGACTTAAGCTCGAGTGTCCCTATACTGTTGGGGTTTGTGTATATGAGGTTGTGCCAACCTGAACTCGATTCAATTATCAACACATACGACCATCAAGGATAATCCTTTTTAAACTTACGAGACCCAAGCCGTTAGTCGTGGTGTTCTATAATCCTTACAACCTTTTGTCATTGTGTGTAGGTAAGGTAGAGTCGATTATTTTTTTATTTTTTCTTTCCCTATAGGTCGTCCTTATGGAATCTAAATTCAAATAATACATGAGATTTTGTTTGTTTTTGTTTTTGGTGGAATCCGCTCTTTGCAACACCATCAGCAACAGGAGTTGGATAAGGTACAGTGTTGCAAATTTATTCTCGCTTGCCTCCAGAAATCTGGAGCTACACATTAAGGACAATGGAAATCTGTGTGCGCTAAAATTTTAAGGGTGAACACTGAACACTGAACCATCAGGGAGAAAACAAGGACTCTAAAATAAGACGCAAAGGGGAATAGCGGGTGGATGAAACAAGTAGTGAAGTAGTGCAAAATCCTTTCCTATAAAAGGAACGAACATGTTTCAACACACAGTAGAAGAACTTCGCTCAAGGGGTGGGCTGTTGAGTGGGATAGATTCTGAAAACAATGAACTGTGTGGCAAGCAAATCGCTGAAAACATTTTATTGATCTCCAATCTCCAATAAAGGATGTGCTATGCAAAGGATATGCGCCAAAGGGTGTCATCATCATTTCCATTGAAGCGTTTTTCCTGTTCATGTCCCCTTTCCACCATTCAACCACATGGAGAAAGAGAAAGAAAGAGAGGTTGAGGTTAGGTTCTTCACCTACATTCACAGCGAAATACAAACAACCCTTAAGGGGTAAATTTTCTATCGAAGTAACTTTATTTATTTTTTTTTTGCACATCCACTCCGCATCATCCCGTGTCCTTTCTAAAACTTTTCCCAGTTCCCTTCCGATTTGTAAGAGACTTATTTTTTGGTGTGTCTTTTTTTTTAGTTTAGAAAGTTTAAGAATGAATAATTTTTCAATGACAAAAAAAAAAAACAGCTCAAGAGGGATTTCCTGTGCTCTATGGTATCTGCTAGTCGATAGTTTTAACTTTTAAGTGAATCGTTTTAAATTATAATGTGCATTGCAAGAAAGTTTCATTTGTAACAAAATTAGTCTTCATTCCCATGGGAGTACCTACACAATAGACAACATTGTTAATAAGGAGAAATATTTCGGAAACAAATCTCGAATACACGTAGACTAAAACTTTGAAAGTGCGTTGGTCAGTAGGTCTTGGTTTTTCATAAGCTTGTCACGCATTTTTTTAAGCACTTCATCCGTTTCTTGGAATAAACATGAAAAAGAGCTCTTAAAATCACATTTTCTTTTCTCTGATCTAATAAAAGTTCAACAACAAGGCCCCCTAAACTGGACTATCTAAAAATTGAACTATTAGTTCTATGCTCAGTTTTTGTTAGTTTGCTATACCTAATTAAGTTTTACCTTTAAAAAAAAACTGTCCAGCCCTCATTTAGGAAATAACGCCCTCAATTTAATAAAAAGTGATGAGCAGTTTAGCTTTCGTAAGTTAAATTATTTTTTTTTTAATTCTTCCGCCTGTTGGATTTTGAATGGTTCCTTAAAATTTCTCTAAACAATGTTTTTTGAGTGGGTTTCCAGATGGGAAATCGATATTTGTTTGAAAATAATTAAAACTAAACGACTTACGATTTTGATCGATTTTGTGTGCAGTACAATTATAAAGATCGTACTTTTGAAAAAAAAAAAATACTTTTCATCGGTTAATAACAGTACCTCCCGTAAACCCGTTTTTTCTGATTTTCTATTAAATGACTCAACAGATTTCAAGGATTTTTTTAAAAAAAAAGTGTTGTTAGCGGTTTTCAAATTATTTTATTACAAAGTTTTCGAAAGAAATTTCTTTTTTTTTTTAGTTAAACATGGTTTGAAAAACGGTTTTTACATTTTTTTTTCTAAAAATGTATCTTTCCCCACAAAAAACAAATGACTTACTTTGTTTGGAGTCGAAATACATTTTAAAATTTAATGTTATTTGAAAATTCCTTATAAAATTATTTATTTTTAAACATTTTATATAAGAAGCCTTAGGATCTATAGCTACTTTGACTCTAAGAGCAATTACGTGCGAGCCAGAAGTGTATTTTATTTTAAATAGTATCAATGCAGAACATTACCCTCTAGATTACAAAAGACCACATACGTAACATTAGGGTGGTCATTATTAAACAAAAATGGAATTTGAATCCTACCAAAGTCAAAGGCAGCTCCCTCTTTGAGTTTTTACAGTTTTTTGGCTGTTATAGTTTTTAAGCTACAGCTAGGTAAAAATGATTTTTTTTTTTCAAAATTATTTATGGAAATAAAAACGAAACAACATTAAGAGTAAATGAAAAACAACTGAAAAAAAATGTTATTTTCACATAGCTATAAAAGCTATAACTCAAAAACTATTAGAGTTCAAAAGTTGTAAAAAAGTTTCAAAACAAAAACTATTTCTTTAAGAAACTTCAGCTGAAAGTAGGCACGGGTTAGAATTAAGTTAGAGACTTGGTACTTCCTTTAAAAAAAAAACAATAATGGGATTTTGGAACAGCTTTGAAATTGGGTGAAATTGTGCGTTGCGTGAATGCCAATCGAAAAAATTCATGAATTAATTTGTTTGACCTTTTCCATACTTAATTTTCCATTTTTCTTGGGCTTAATATTAAAGTGTGAACAAAACTTTCAGCGCGCAATTATAACCACCCCTCTCAAGAAATTTTCCGTAGCTTTTACCAATTTTAGTCAAAAGTTAAAAATAAGGTGGTTAAATTTCTTTTAGTTGTTGAAAAAAAAACAATACTTAATAGTACAGTTTTGAAAATGAGTTTTTTTTAACGTATTTACCTGCTGTGTGCGACTACACTGGTAATTTCCCATTTGTAAGAAGGTAATCTTCTTAAGTATCAAATTAAGCGAAGGTAAAATTTGGGCCGTTTGTTGTTCAGGTATTTGAGTTTTGAATAATTTTTAATAGCCCGAGGTTAAAATCAGTATTTGCCATCATACGGCATACGTACCTAAATATCAGAGCTGTAAGAGACTGCATTCAATTGGTAATGCAGTCAATTCAGTCGCATTTAATTGATTTTAATTTAAACTGCTAGTTAGTACTGCTGCCAAATACGTTTACTGCAAAATAAGCAGTTAGCAGTCAGTACTAAAACACTGACTAGAAATCTAATGAAAGCGATGTTTTAGTACTGTTGTTCTTGTTCTGTTGTGTAACTTAAACTATTCAAAAACTTCTACAGTTTATTAACTTTTAGTCAAATAACAGCTTTCATTAATTGTAAAGTCAGTATTTTAGGATATTGACTGCTGACTATAGTTTTGCAGTCAAAGTATTTTTTGGAAGTTAAACGACAACTCTGTTAAATATCGTTTATATGAAAATTCTTGCATGACACACTATTACTCACGAAAAGTTCCTTCATATACTTATACCTGAATTGAATTTAAATTTCTGTGTAATTCAAGTGGCCACCCCATATTTGCATATAAAGGTTAAGTTCCATCCTTACAAGCGAAACACACCTTCTTCTTCTATATGCTTTGAAATCAACTCCTTCCATCAAGTGAAAACATGAAAAACTTTCTTCCTTGCAGTTAGTTCTTCTACTTCAATTTCTTGGCGTCGACAGATGTCATCGATATTATGAGGCGAAATTGAGTTTTCGATTTGACTTTCTACGCTTTATCGACTTTTATATATATTATTTGAACATGGCAAAGGGGGAAGAATTTTATAGTAAAACGAAAAAAAGAAGCGGAAAGTGTTTTTCCCCATTCTCGTTCTCGTTAAACGAAATGATAGATAAAATAAGTTTTAAATTTTAAATGTGTTGATAGATGGAATCAAAAAAACTTTAACTGCAAAATAATTTATTCGATTCAAAGTCAGCAGAGTGATAAAAGGTTTCGAGGCAAAAGTACTTGAATATCCTTTTAGGGCATACTATCTCTCTTCACTCTTCACAAACCATCACGCAAAAATACATTCCTATACCAATGAGTATATATTGCCCACAGGAATTTTACTCTGTGTGTTGTTGGTTGTGGTGACGTTCTCGGTGTGTAAAAGTTATATGTATTCCATCATCAAACGGCCAAGGCTATATCATTCGAAAGGTGCTAATCCGTATTACCTTCTTTCGTTTCCATCATTGGAAGTTTTATACTTTACTGGCTACCAGGTTGGTACCATAAAGTTTACTGTCAAATTTGCCAAATTGTTATCAAACTTTAGTTTCCTTCATTCAGTTTTTTTGTTTTTCTTCCACTGAGATAGAAACAGAGCTAGTATCTATAAATAAGTTTTTCCAAACGAATTAAATACCCTCATCCATCTTTCAATATTGAACGAATAGGTTTCTGAGAAGTCCAGCGTTCAGGTTTAATTTTTGTGAAAAGGGTTTATTGGACACACGATTTGATCAATTTATATGCGTAAATAGTCACTTTGCAGGAAATGTATGTATTGAACTGTGAAGAGGCAACCTTTTTTTTTGTTTTTTTTTTTTTTGTTTGGTTTCTAGAGTTTTAGGATTTTCATTTGGAATTGGTATCAGTGCGATGGATGATTGATTACTGTGTAGACAGTTTTGATTATATTGGGATTCGGTCCATGAAAATGGATTGATGTTAGTCGTCAAAACTTTAAATGAAGAGTCTATATAGTCTATTGGTATATTTATACATTATATTCTTGAAAACTTTTTACGATTTGATTGATTAGGTGAGTTTATTTTAAGGGTGTATTGTATAAATTCTCAAGAAGTTCTCAAAGACGTTTGTATATAATAATACTTGAAAATACTACAAATTTAGGGTCGACACAAATACATTTTGAATCTGATGGACAAGGGTTTAAATAATAAAATTTAAAGGTGCGTAAAATGAGGGGGAGGTGGTGACTGGTGAGTGAGTAAAAATTTAAGATTTGAATCAAAAAAACGTTTAAGTTTTGATTCTAAATGCAATAAGACATATCCATAGTCGTTTATCCAGTTAATCTCAGACTATGGGGTGTATCCAAAATTGTAAATTTTGAACGAGTTACCATATTTTAATTTTGTTTTAAATGAATTTGAAAACCACAGCTATCGATTTTGTGAGTTTTTCTATAAATTTTATAACAGGGTATTTATAGGAATGTTTTGAGGTCTTCAGTGTGGCAACCCTGTTTTAAACAATTGTTGCATTACTTTATTCTACATATCGCTCATTTTTAGTTTGGCCGAATAAATATTTTGTACGCCGAACAAAAACTAAGAATATGTAAGAAATTAATAAAACAATTTAAAGAATGTAAAACTGAGACGTGGTAACCCTGTTCAAATGAAAAATGCATTATATGTGATCAAAGTAAAAACTAAAATAAAAATTTGAACTATCTTGGTAATACCAAACTTTTCCGTACCGTTGCAAAATTTTTACTTGCGATATAGGTACTATAGGGCAAGCTTAGGATTCGTAAAAAAAAATCGAACTCGAGATAACAATCAGGCATGACATTACGCATTTCTGTCTGTCCGTCTGTCTGT